>CAMRHE010000036.1:1662500-2933750 GCA_947044405.1 Leptodactylus fallax
GCTATAGAAATAAAATGTATTATTATTATTGATAAAGACATCTATTCTTAGTGCCTACTGAAACTGTGCCCACCTCTAACCATCCTACACCAATCTCATGATCATTTTTCTGTACCACAACTATGTTATTAGATAAAATCTAATCTAAGCAAACGCTTAAAAAAAGTATCAAGAATTTAGCCAATATAGATATATATTCAGCTGAATAAAAAAAGCTCCTCAGTACTTACCACTATGTAGCTGGAATGAAGAAGGTCACACAGTATTCTCATGCGTCCGGAAAAGACTTGCTACTAATATTATCCACAAACACAAGTAGTTCTGTATGATGTAAATGGAAAGCTGCCTGCCAACATGTGTTTTTGATGATAACACCATTTGTTGTGTCATACCATGCCCATGTGAGATATGTCTTGAGAGTCGGTAAACTTAAGCCATGAAACAAGACATATGTCAGAAGGGGAAGGAGAAGCTGGAGCACACACTGTCGTAATGGAGTAAAGTCCTCATATCTAGTGAGAGTTTAGGAATTCAAGAGCATGAGAAAGGAAATGTCAGACGTATGGAGCTGGCGCTGTCCTGGCTGTGAATGAAACAGCTGTTCTGCTTCCATGTGAAGCTGTGCACTATTTGATGAGCCTTTGTTAGGACAGTAAAAGCAGCTGATTACGACGCGGGAAGAAATGGTACAGCGAGACATGTAGAATGCATGCAGAGCAAACAGGAAAGAAGTCAATGCAAGACAGATCTGGTACTGATTACAGTCAGGTCAGATCCAGTCTACTTTGGGAGAGTAACAGTCAGTTTCGCCTACAGGCGTGTCTTAGGGGCTATATATCACCCATCAAAGCATAATACAAACTGCTTTTAAAGTGATCTTGTAACTAGGATAGATCCTTTACATTAGAGCATCAGAGTGAGGTTCTAGCCCCATTAAAGCATCTTCTTAATGGTGGCTATACTTGTGAATTATACCATCTTTTCTGGTCTACATTTGTGTCATGTAACCAACAATCTGGTACAGCTTCTCATCAGGCCCTTTTGGCACATTAATGGGCTCTGTTCAATGGTTTCAGAATTTATTCTCCCCTCAAGCAGCCCACACAAAATGCCCCCTTCCCCCTCAGTGACCATTCAATCAATATATTACATACAAATTAAACAAAAAAAAAAAAGTTTATAGTCACCTAGCCTCGTTTGCACAACTGCCTGCAGGCTCTGGGAGTAGTGATGTCTCCAATTCAGCACTTATCGCTCCTCCCTACTGCAGATGAGATCAAAGTCTGAATGGTGAAGCTCGATGCTGATAACTCCTTGCGCCACCACTCTATTCAACATTATCTGCGTCCTAAGGATGCACATAGAGCTGAAATCGCTACCTGTCGCTACCTGTCTCCTGAAATAGCACCTGAAATGCAGGATTGTCCTGCTTGATTGTATGAAGGTACAAAAATATTGCCTTTTTCTTACAGAAACAACACCTCTTGCCCATGGGCGGCTGAGTATGGCACTGTAAATGAGCTTCATTTACAAGAGTACTGCAATACCAGAAACAACCCATGGACAAGAGAGTGACACTGTTTCTAGAGAAAAAACATTTACATGCGTCTCTGACATAGGTCCTGTAGTGGCTAGTGCACCGGTGACATAAAAATAGCAACTAGTCTAGTAGACAGGGGAAAAAACATGTCAAATTGCAGAGCTGTAGAATGTGTGATACACAAGTACCACTTCCTAGAGGAAGTATGTTCTTCAGCAGCAGCGCTTGTTTCACGACAACCATGTGACTTAAAATGTTTATGATACAACACTGGGGAGGGGATGACAAACATGAAACTCTCTGGTCTTTACTGGCTTAACAGTCAGAACAAAACATTCTACAATGACATCACACCTTATGCTGCTTCAAGAAAAAACAAACATAAACGCTGCTATTGAAGGCATCACCAAGAAATTCACACCGCTGAAAATCTCAAATGAAGTCATGTAATAAAATGTTTATAGCTTCTGGTCTAATACATGTCACATACTGTCAGACTACCAAATTGGTAGGATACAAATAGGGGAACACTGTACATACATTTATGGACTAATTTTGACACCAGTACAGAGAGGGTAAAGTACCACAAATTCTACAAAATATTCCTGGATGCCTGGGAGATTATTTTAGATCACTTAAAGTGTCAGAAATTTTCAGCAGCAAAAATGTTTTATATGCTGTATATTCTTCATATATGCAAGGCAATGTTGTAAACATTGAAATTTCTACATCATTTCTGGTTTCAAAGGTGTATGTCTAAAGTGAAGTCTTTTTCTACATGTGCATCTCAATAAATTAGAATATCTTTGAAACATTCATTTCAGTAATTCAGTAATACAATTCATAATCAGAAGTCTTCCATGATTGTGTGTCCTACTGAACCAGACTGAGGGACCATTTAAAGGCTTAGGAAACCTTGGCAGGTGACACACTGAATTTACAATACTGAACTTCTTTACAATATTTTAATTTTCTTAGATTTGAGTTTTCATTACCTGTAATCCATAATCAACATTTACAGAAAACGCTTGAAATAGAACACTCTGTGTGTAAAGAATCTAGAAAATATAGGAGGTCACTTTTTTAATTTAATTACTGAAAGAAATAAACGCTTCAGAGATATTCTCATTTATTGAGATGCACCTGTATATTGCCAAATAAATTACTAGAATCTTCTCTGTGATGACTGCAACTACACATGTTGATGTAAGGGTGCTGCCACACCATGTACCAAGCAGTGCTATAGCTGCTTCCCAGGACAGGGTTATTGGTATTTTCACTACATGATTATAGCCTTTCCCTTATTACTGGCCCCACACTAGCCTGCAAAACCACATGGCCAGTACTGAGGAAACCCACTGCTTTCACTTAAGTGAAAACCCTGGCAGTCCCATACTGGAGTGCAGCTACAGCACCGCACGATATACTGCGATAGTAGTAATATGAAGGTAAGAACCTCAAACATATCGAAACATAAAAACACGCAGTTGATAAACATAGTGGATGTAAAACCAAGTTCTAAACTCTTCAGGACTAAGCAATTTCCCCCATTATTGACCAGAAACAGCTAGGGAACATGCAGGCAATGTTATACAAAATGACATCTTTTTTTCAGGATAAATCATGCTATAGTTCTGTAATATATTTTTATAAATTTGGTATCACTAGAAGTAAAAATGTTCAAAAATGTTTTAACCTCATTCATTTTTAATAATATAATTAATTACTGGCTGAAACATCATCTTAGAACAGCTGTGACTTATTTTTTAAATTGCTTTTGTAGAACTTCACATTTACTTTATTGTAAGAATATGTTAGGGACAACATCACTGCTTTTCCTTTAAGTGGGAGTGCCAACTCAATCTCAGTAATAGAAAACTACATTCTTGGCCCATACACCGCAGTGTTGGCCCCGGATTCAACAGTTCTAGCCCATTTAGGGTACCCTAATCACATGACTTGTTGTAACTAGTATTGTACTGTAAATAGCCATAATTCAGTTGTCACCATAAGCCAAGTAATATGTTGCTTATAAGGAGAGAAAATCTTTTATTTTTACCTTCAAGAGTAATTTATTTATTTATTTATTTTATTACAGTTAAAGAGTTGAATTAAAAACTGATACAAATCTTTGACAATTTGTCATACTTTTACTTATTTTATTTATTTATTTTTTAACTGCAAAGCACACAAAGTTGCACTGCACAAACTTTATCTTGGAGATTAACAAACGAAAGGTCTACTGAACCAAAGCAGAAAGCTAAAGGATAATTATAAGCAAACTTTAGGCTGCAGATAGTTATATTGTATTACTGAAGTGCCTATGTGAACGAATTAAATAAATAAATGTGCAGTTACTTACGTGCTGGTCCATGAGTGTCTTTGACCTCACACTGATGCTGTTTGGGATGGGTGTCAGGGGGAACCAGAGAAGTATTCCAGCATCGAGAGTAAGCATGATGATATATACAGCAACATCAGGAGGAAAGCACAAGGAAGAAAGGAAAGACATGGTGTTAGCTCGTGCTCAGACATAAAAAGCACACTACAGCACTGGGTTAAACAAAAATTGTACCGTGCATGTTGCATGCGTTTATAAGTTAATGCTTATGGCAATGTAAGTTAAACGCAAAGATCAATGTGCTATGAAAGGTCTTTATCGCCAGAAAGGTTGAAATAGTATTTTCGCTAATGGAAGAAACTTAGACTAGAAGGCATATATTTTCATTCTGACAGGTCAAGGAAAAGGCGGGCTCTGGTTTATTATGTGGCACAATGCAGTAGGCCTGTTTAAATTAATATGATATATAGAAAGCCATTACATACAGCAAATATTTATTGTACTGCAAGCATATCCATTTTTCATTGAAGAGCCACAATTACTAGAAATCTTAACGTACATGCCAGAGATATCTTATTTAAGACACTAAACACCCTGAAACAGCTGCCTTCACAAAAATGACCTTTAAAAATTAGTCAAACAATGTTTAAGGCTAAGGCCCCACGTTGCGGAAACACAGAGTTTTTTGTTGCACATTTTGCTGCAGTTTTTTGAGCCAAAGTCAGTAGTTGCTTGAAAAAGAAAATTAAATGTTCCAGAGATGCCTTTCCCTGGTCTCAGTTTACATACATATGTGGTGTGGAGCATTATCATTGGCATCATGACTCCCTACACATAACCACAATGCCAGTAACAGGGCGCATGACTTCTGAGCCTACTGACTGTCTATACTGGTCGTGTGTCATATGCATGTAAACAGAGGCCAGGAGTGGGGGAAAATAGTGGTGGATTTCCGGTCAAACAAACAGGAAAAGTACGGATTTGTTTTTGGTTTTTTTATGGCATTTGCAGGGTGTTTTTCATTTTTTTTTTCCTTTTAAAACCTGTGCAACCCCTTTAATGAAATACAGTCACAGCAATACTAAGAACTTGCTACCTTACAGTAAGCCTCACTTTTCTATGCCTCCAGCTTTATTTTAACACATATTACAATGACTCTAAATTAGATGTCATGTTCCATTACTGCTTTTTTTTTTTTTTTTTATAAGAAGCCCACAGCTTGCATAGACTGATAAACACTTATTTATGCAGAGTCCCTGGAAGCTAGCAAATATTTTTCCCAAAAAGGAAAGGTTAGTAAACTGCTCAGTTTTAATACAGAAATAGGCCTGGTCTCCCATGGGGAAAGATCAAGCAGCACATCTGGAGTCAATTTGAGCTCCATCAGACTCAAAGAGGAAGACATGTCAGTGATCTGGCATATAAATATCCAGGTCTGATGTCTAATCCATCACAATGAATTGTGCCAGTGTTAGAATTGCCATTGCAAAGCTTGAACTACCCAAGGAGGAGTTTAATAGGATTTAAAAAAATATATCGAGCAGCCTTACATCGATATATCAGAGATATAATGGACAAATTCACTTAATACTATATGTGTTTACTGCAAATTTGGACATGTTTTTGGGGTTGCCCCAAGTTTTTTTTTTTCAGTAACAAGTTAAGTGTCTAGGGATAGCCATGTTTCCAGTGAACTGATACTCTAAGTGCAGCTCTAAAAGTATAGATTAAATACAAATTTACTATTAAGGCCATTAGAAGCCTCTATTGCACAGTTGTCAAAAACGCTGGCCATAAGTTTTTCTAATATGCTCAACAATGCTCTAATACACCCTCCTCTCCCCCTCCCTTCGTGAGTGACAGGGCCAGAGAGATGTACTAAATTCTTGCCTGGCCCTGTGTCCCCACATTTGCATCGGCATATTACAGCAGTGGTGAGCGTAACAGTTTCAAGCAATGGAGTCGTCCTCAGTGCTCAATGGGGGGGGAAAAAAAAGTGAGCCTGGCCTATCTTTATTGCTTGTTTAAACATGCTTCACCCTGGTGACAGACTCCCTTTAACATAGTTGATAGGTAACCTCTCCCACTCCGATGAGGCAGACGCCAATTGCCCCATCAGGGGGAAAAATTCCTTCCCAATTCAAATATGGCAATCTGAATAAATCCCTGGATCAACATCCCATTGGAAAAAATACTAGTTCCAAATACTTGTGATATTTTATATAATCCCTGCTTGAACTTGTGAAGGTTATCAACCTTAACAACATCCTATGGCAACGACTGATAGTCTCACCTCTCTGACTGTAAAAAAGTCCTATCCCTGGCTCCACTCACATACATTTGTATATTATTATTCGGTCACCCCCAGGGTTGGTAACCTGTATTTGTACTGTAATCCATCCATCCCCTTAATTACCATGGTTTCCCTTCTCTGCATTTGCTATAGTTCTGTCCCTTATTTCCTATAATCTAGGTGCCCACATTTGTGCACAATAATCTACAGGTGTTCTGACAAGTGATTTGTATAGGGACAAACTATGTCCTTGTCATGAGCATCTATTCCTCTCAAGGAATCCCATGATTTTATTTATTTGCCTTGGCAGCAGCTGAACTTAAGTTTACTGTCAACCAATATCCTCAAGTCTTTTTCAGTGGCAGTTCTACTCAGTGTTTTATTATTTAATACTTAATATATCTCAATATGTTGACTACCTTACATGATTTATCATCATCTACCAATATTGAGATTCGACTGTGTAATTCCTCTACAAAGGTTATTACTAAAAAATATTAACCCCTTAAAACTAAGACCCCAAGTAGCAGGCCGCAGCAAAAAAGCACGGGAAAAACTGCGGTGGCAACGTGGACTTTCTGCTTCCATTATACCTATAGGGAACCCGTTGCCGTTTCCATAGGTATAATTGACATGCTGCGATTTCCAAAACTGCAATGATTTTGGAAATCGCAGCTTGTCTGCCGACCATATGTTTCCGCAATGATTCAGATGCGGGATTCCACTTTGCAGGGACTGTAAAATGCAGCGCTTTTTTCTGCGGCGTTTCCACCGTGGCCAAAACTCGGCATTTACATCAGATCGGACCTCAGCCTAAAGGGTTTTTTTTGCATGCGCCTTTTCGTTCATTTCAAAGGGAGCCCCTGTTTGGGCCTAAATGATCAAGCATAATTTAAAAACCTTATATTTCTGTCAAAATTGCTATTTGAAGGCTCTTTTTTTTGCATATTGAATTATAATGAGATTTTTCAGTGGTACAATTATGGTGCATACATAATTTATCCACTTCTCTCTTTATGGGGAGGAATTAAAAAAAAAAACAACAAAAAAAAACCCCTGGAATTCCACAATAATTTTTTTTTAATATAAATTTTGCGTTGCTGTCTAGAGAGCATATGTAACATTTAAAATTTATTTCATATGTCTATATCATTATGGCAAAACCCAATACTTGTTGGATTTTTACTGTTTTCCCCTTTTTTTTTTTTTAAAGAAAACAAGTCTATGTCTATGGAGCAGCATGAGTGCTTGTTTTTCGCTAAACAAGTTGATGTTTTAATTGGCACCATTCTAGAGTGTCTATAATGTTTTGATCACTTTCTGTTACTTTTTTGGGAGGTAGGATAAACAAAAGAAGAGAATTGTTTTTTGTTTTTTTTTGGATCTAAGCTATGGCTTAAATAATATGGTCATTTCATAAGTTTGGCTGTGACTGATAAAGAGATATTTTTATATTCATTTTAACGGTATTTTTTGCAAAAAGTGTATTTATTTATCTTTTCCAAGTACTCACTACTTTACCACTAGGGCGCTTGATTACTGATACGGTACACAGCAATAGATATGCATTTCAGTGTACTATATCACTATGGCAGGGGTTGCTAAAGCAAGCTATCAGGCCCAGTCTCTGACAAGGCCTCTAAAGTACATCAAGAAAGAGGACACAGGGGCCTTTGTTAGCTTATCCACAGGACAACTAGTGTTTGTAAGGTCCAGCAGAAGCATACGGAAAAAGAAACAAAGGTTGCAGTGATATGTCAAGAACATTATAACAGCTTGTGGCTACAATGGTATAGGTCACAGTAATATATACTATATATCTAAAAATGTGTATCAGGATATACCAGAACATTGGATTCCAAAAGAATACTCCTCTGGCTTCCATATGGCACATATGTAGTATTGTAAGACTACCCTGTACCCATGTCTATTTCCCATTTCTGGAGGGAAAAAAACAAAAAAACAAAAAACCCAAACACACTGCAGAGCTCATACTATTAACTGCCAGAACGTTACAGTGTGAGGATGATGTCCCCACAGGTTCTGAAAGCTGCACCGACTTCTGCTCATAGCACTTGGCAAGATAATGGAGGAAAGGTGACCTGACAGAGAGGAGTATGTTGCCACGATTAAGGACGCACGTGGCATCTGAGACACGCAGGCAGCTGCCACCATCCCGGTGTCATGTTGCCATGTGGACTTCTGTGGATCTTCTATGCTTTGACAATAAAGGGGATGTGTTTTACAACGCTGGAGACTCATTCATTCTATGTAAATTACTAATCCTGAACATCTCCGAGTGCAACAGCACTGCTGAACACATGGGTGAGTGCCAATGTTTTTGAGATATATATATTTCTGTGAGAGGGGAGACTGGACAATATGTCAGAGAGGCCAGAGCAGATTATGTGAAAATCAGGGAATCAAGGGAGACATTTTCACAAAAGAGGTAGGGCAGAAGAATAGGGGGTGAGTAATGAATCTGGCCGGCACGGTGGCTCAGTGGTTAGCACTGCAGCCTTGCAGCGCTGGAGTCCTGGGATCGAATCTTGAAAGGGACAACATCTGCAAGGAGTTTGTATGTTCTCCCCGTGTTTGCGTGGGTTTCCTCCCACACTCCAAAGACATACAGATAGGGAATGTAGATTGTGAGCCCTATATGGGACAGTGACCACAATGTCTGTAGTGTGCTGCGGAATATGATGGCGCTATATAAAACAATAATAATAATAATAATCATCATCTGAGTTCACATGGCAACTCTAAACAGTATCTGTAGGCAGCAGAAAGAGATGGGAATTTCAGGTTCTCTCAGTGAAATGGATCATTTGGCTCCGCTCACTTAAAAGACCTGACTCTTTCAGTTCCCAAAAGGCTTTCTATTTAATCTTTTGTCCTGAGCCCTGTAAAAAGCCAGTGGCAGGATTGTCTACTTTAGGCTAAGGCCCCTGTGTTGTAGAAACACAGTTTTTTTTGTTGCAGATTTTGTTGAGGTTTTTTGAGCCAAAGCCAAGAATGGCTGCAAAAGCAATGGGAAATATATAGGAAGGACTTATAACTTCTCCTTTCTGCTCAATCCACTCCTGAAGTAAGGCAGGGTTCACACTACCGTTGGATTCCGTTATGAAAGTGTCCGTTAGCAAAAAAAAAAACAAAAAACAGACACCTATCATAACAGACATTAACTGACACAAATTAGCATCAGTTAGCGTCCGTTTTTTAACACTGTCCGTTCTTTTTTTTTTTGTTTCTGCTTTCTGAGCAGAAAAAAAAAACGGACATAAAATAACGGACAGTAACTGATGGCTATCAGTTTCTGTCTGTTATAAGTCCGTTACCCATAAACTTAAATGTTAAAAAAATAACGGACACTTGCTGTTCGTCAAAAAACCGTTTTTCCAAACGGACAAAAAGTCCTATATGTAGGATTTTTTGTCTGCGGGGAAAAAAAAAAGGACTTCTGACAGATTGTGTATAAACGGACACAAACGAACACAATATAAAAACCCATTGAAATGAGTGGAAATTTTAACGGATTTCTGACAGTTCAGCTAGTGTCCGATGCTAAAATCTTGTAACTGACAATAACAACGGACACTACTGATATCACCAACGGTAGTGTGAACGCCCCCTTAGGTGGGTGTTTAGTTTAGTGTTTAATTATCATTTTATCCCGGGCAACACCTTTAAGATTAGTAATTGTTGCTTATTTATTTTTATATCAAGTCAAACTATTCATCTAATCAGTTATACAATATTAATTGCATAACATAATATCATGAATTATTTTGAAACTGGAGTTAGACACCCAAAACTGGCCCCAACTGTGACTCCACGACTCAAACTCTACATTTCCAATAATATGAAGTCACGCTGTGATCAGCAGGAAAAGGAACGACATTGAGTGGGCAACTTTTACTATCACTGAAGTGTCCCTTTAAACTGTGAAATGAGTATCATTAGGAAAAATTACATGTTTATTTTCATTGCCAACTCTAAGAAATCACTACATATAGTGCTATACCGCTTTGTCAGGGAATAGAAATGTATTTTCTCTACAGCGGACGGATTATAAATTAAGTGATCTATGCTACATGACAAGTCAGGTTTTTTTGTTTGTTTGTTTTTTTCACTGTCTTTAGGGCTTTTTGTTGCCACTCTGTTCTAATTCAAAGCCAGTAATACTGGTTACTTGGTATGGCGCAGAAGAAAGGAATGCACCTCCTTTGAAGATTAAGCAAGGTATGAAAGTTATATGGCTCACCTATAAACACAATATAAAACAGGGCTAAGTCCCAACATCATAAAATACACAATTCGATACTAATAGCACTGTGCTAAACAAAATAATCACGGGACCATTTTCACTGCAGAATCAGATAACCTTTGAAGCAAATTTCTAGGAAGTCAATAAAGTGCAAAAATGCGGTATTTTTGGCTGTTTTAGAAAAAATGCTGCATTTTATAATACCAGCAAAGTGAATTTTGTTTAATCTCATCCACACATTGTGGGGGTGGGCTGCAGAAAATCGTATTCAAAGCAATTTCAAAAATGCTTGCGTTATTGTAAATCACAGCATGTCAATTATACCTACGAAAACACTGACTGTCTCTGTATAGGTATAATAGAGGCAGAAAATCCGTAGAGGAAAACTCTGCAGACTTTCTGGAAAAAATGCTACAGAAAAAACAGGATGCTTTTCTGCAGCGTTCTTTGGCTGCGTCTCGCTAGGTGCTGCCCAATACAGCATTTTTTATTATTTTTTTTTTCACTTAAGAACTGCATGCGGTTTTTAATTGAAGTTATGAGTAACACATATCTGTGTCAGTACATCAGAGGTTCCCAATTTAATGGCCATTAACATACAGGTGAAATGTATAGTAAAACGTGCTAGGCATTGCTGCAATTAAAACTGCATGGACTTCTTCAATAAAACAAAACACAAAAACACACAGTGTAAACCCAATCTTTGGCGAGGTCTAGCTTAGATCACAAGCTGGTTAGCTGTGTGTAGATATTTCCCAAGTGCTTTCTATAACAGTACATGTATTTATTGTGTGGCATATGTGCTCCATATAAGTTATTGACCTTCTTAACTCTGCCGATTGCTGTTCTACTGAGCCTTGAAAATAGGAAAAAGCTACAAAGAAACCTTGCACACTAATAGAAAGGGTATAAAGCCTAAATATATTGTTGGTATGTGAATGTAAACTGATGTACCGTAGACATTCATTACATAAGTAAATTACCACCATTCAGATTTTTATTATTCAGGTTTCCCCTCTCTTAACACAATCTATTATTAGACTTGGATATGTAATAACTTATCTTGGAAACAAGAAGCCACACTACAGAACTGGCATTTCTCAGAGGGCTACAGGTTCAATCATTACAACATACAGAGTTGCCCAATCGATGACTTGGTCACTAGAGAAGACATCCGTAGACTATACAATCAATAGTCTACCCCAGGAAAAACCTCAAACACCAATATCTGGAGACTAGGTGGAAACCACAGAGGTGAGTCTTATACTTCCTGTTTATTTTTAGTAGAAAGAAATTATTCACTAATCTTGTCAAACAGTGTCACAGTAATATCAGTATTATTAGAGCTACTGAATGTGGTTTAAAGACATGAGATAAGAGCAAAGTAAGAATATACACTAGGCTGAGAACTACTGTAAACATCATCTCCAACCAACTTGTGTAGCTTTTGTCTGACCACCTGCTCACCACACATCATCTCTTGTAGGAAAATTGTTGGAACCAGAAAGACCCTCACAACTTTTAGTGTATGTCTGCCATGGGTGGCCCCACAAGCAAAAGTATTTGCTTGGTGCACTGTGTGTGCCAGTTTTATATCCCCACTTCAATCACATGACAGATCCTGCTCCCAGACATCATAGTTTTCACAAGGTGATCCTAGGCTTGAAAAGGTTGAAAAACACGGCTCTACTTTGAGCTTAAAGAACTGCAGAATCTAAACCACTGCAGACCAACACTCTCCTCTGGAACCTGTAGCCAAGACCACACAACTGACTAAGCACTGCTCATGAGGTCATGGAGACCCTATGGTCCACTTATGTGACCCTCCTGCTTTCACACCACAACTGCAAGGACGCCCTTCAAGATACACCGTGAAAGCCCCGATCTCTGTTTTATGGAGACTGATTGCTTTTATACTGATGGTGATTTGTTCTACTGCTACAGTCACCCACTAATGCCAAATAGGCCAAGGACTTCCAGCTCACTCTAAACAGCCACCACTCCCTGAAAGACCCCAGAAAATTAAGACTGGTGTTTCCATGCATGCAATTGGAGTTCATTACTGCAGCTGTACTAAGAAAAACCTGAATAAATCAGTCGGAAATTGCTAGTACAGCCGGACACCAGAATATGCACTGCAGAAATTGGCTGTTGTGATTGTGATTTCTGCTTGTCCACAGACCAGAATTATAAAAGTAAACTTTTTTCTTTTTATTTCAATAGGCTCTGTGACAAAATAAACTCTTAATATATAATATATATATATATATATATATATATATATATATATATTTATTTATTTATTTTTTTATTTATTTTTTTGCTTTTAAATTCTTTGCAAAACTGTTCTGTAGCATTTCTCACTGGGCTACCGAAAAAAAGTGGCATTACTGCAGGTTAGTCAATGTGAACATCAAAAGAGAATATATTAGCGTTTTTATTACACTTAATGTAATCTCATAAAGAAACCTAACTCAGGTTGCTTAGTAACAAATAAAGCACGATTGGTGATAAGAAGTCCTAGAAATATGAGGGTGCTTGATAATAAGATCGAGGCCAAGCAACATTCAATGTTTGGCCAAGAATGAAAAGAATGAGCACAACCTCAAATTGATAGTCACCTCGTGCAAGTTTACAATACAAGGGAACAGTGTATAGAAACAGGTTATGCAATCTAACAATTCATCTGTGGATGTCTGTACACCAACAATAAATACACCATTGCAAGTAGTATTTCATTTATATAAGGCTATGGTCATCAAGGCCATGGTAGTAACAGCTATAGAAAAGTGTAGTACACATGTAAAGAACAAGCACTATTCCTACTAAAAACAGTGTGCACAAATAATAAAGCCTTGAAGCATACAAAATAAATAAAATACACTTTCAAGTGTAATATCTAAGAGGGTTGTGCTGTTATGGATGCTTATCCCCTATCCACAATCACCGGGTCCCCCAGCAATCAGGAGGACGGGGGACTGAAAACACCCTAAAGCCTCCTTGTGAATGGAGCAGCAATGCGCTTGCGTAACCGCTAGCTTTAGAACCCCATCCAAAGAATGCCCTTTTTAGTCTGGGGTATACTTAAACATGTTCCTTTTGTGATCCAGTTCCTGGCAAAATTGGGACAGCTGGCATCTATGCTTGGCACTTCAGTGGCAGATTGCATTGACTATGACATGGGCTCTCTGCTCAAGTGTAATACTGACAATATCCTTTAATATCTGCTGGTCTGGTTTGCTGCAGTTTAGTGATGCAGTACAGCACAAAGTCATGTCCAAATTGGTCTCACACTGTATGCAAGTCCAACCTATTGGCCTTTTTAAAAGGGGTTCCCACTAAAAAGATTGGCTCAAAAAAGCGGTCTTAGATTGGATAAGGTGGTGGTCTGAGAGACAGTGTTATATAACTTTCATACATACTTTGTCTCAGTTTTTAAGTTGGAAACATTTTCAGAGGGCAGATCTGTACTAAGTGTGCTCAGAAAGTACTATATGGAAAGGTGCTTTACCTGTGCATAACACAAGCATAAAAAAACCCATAGAAATATAACATGTCACTATGACATGTAACCTCTGACAGGTAAACTAACCGCATGCTACTCAGATAGCCTAATAAAACTATGAGCCTGTGCATTTGTCTACAGTAGGTTAAAGCTTGGACAGGATAGAGAATTGTGTTGTGCAACCTCATAATTAATGTCTAGGCTGAAATATTGCAAAATCCCACATTATGTACAGGACTAGGTCAGGGAAGATTTTTTTTTATCCTCTGTCTGCAAACAACTGAAGTTTACATTCACTGACTGCAAGCAACCAATGTGAAAATAGGGCAGAATTTTTAATCAAAAAATTGCTTAAAGGGTTCGTACAGTTTCAGACCAATACTAAAGAGCGAAATCTTATTGTTTGTATAATGAAATGTTTTACAATTTTCCAATATACTTTCTGTATCAATTCTTCATGATTTTCTAGATCTCTGCTTGTTGTCATTCATTCTGTTTACTCCCATGGGATAAAAATCAGCCCATGGCCATGTGATATACAGCCCACGGTCATGGCCATGTGAGATACAGCCCACGGTCATGGCCATGTGAGATACAGCCCACGGTCATGGCCATGTGAGATACAGCCCATGGTCATGGCCATGGTCATGGTCATGTGAGATACAGCCCACGGTCATGGCCATGGTCATGGTCATGTGAGATACAGCCCACGGTCATGGGACATACAGCCCACGGTCATGGTCATGGTCATGTGATATACAGCTCATGGTCATGGTCATGGTCATGTGATATACAGCCCATGGTCATGGCCATGTGATATACTGGTCATGGGATATACAGCCCATGGTCATGGTCAAGTGATATACAGGTCATGGTCATGTGATATACAGGTCATGGTCATGTGATATACAGGTCATGGTCATGTGATATACAGGTCATGGTCATGTGATATACAGGTCATGGTCATGTGATATACAGGTCATGGTCATGTGATATACAGGTCATGGTCATGTGATATACAGCCCATGGTCATGGCCATGGTCATGTGATATACAGCCCATGGTCATGTGATGAGCACACAGGTGCACAGCTTGTTACCCAGCAGAGTTCTGATTACTGTGCTGTGACTATAATGAGCTGTGCACCTGTGTGTTCATCACATGACCATGGGCTGTATATCACATGAACATGGATTGATTTTTATCCAATGGAAGTAAGCAGAATGAATGACAGCAAGCAGAGATCTAGAAAACTTTTCATTACACAAATAATAACATGCGTGTCTCAACAGTGGTTTGAAACTGGCCAACCCCTTTAACCTTATTTCTATTTTTTTTAAGCAGAGATATAGACAGAGCAGTGCTATATATACTGTCTAGTTAATGTTCTAGATTTATCTAAAATCCCGTGTGATACCATATAGCTCACAATGTGTTGTGAAAAATCGCTAGCTCGGCCTAGTTACATACACACATCTCTTAAATTTATCTTAAGACCTCACAGGATATTTGCACACATAGAATGACAAATACTGTTTAACTATCTACAGAAATACACAATGCAGGTCGCATTCTATAGTACATACACATATTCAGATGAGAAAACATATACTGAAAGACGACACATAGTTTACCTGCAGGGTTTATGATGTAAAGTGTGCGTCTTCACTGAAAGAACTAATGCGGTGTCCATAGGAGGCAGAATAGACAACTGTTCAATCATCAACTGGTATTACAGTTAGACATTAGCTCGAGCAGCACAACACATCATGGCTCAATGGCTAGGAACACATTAAACTATTACCAGGTGAGACACTAAACCAAGGATGGTATATTGCTTTCTTATTGTGCTCATTTGGACATTAGAACATATGTCACTAAAATGGAAGCTTTTAAAGTATATTTCCCGTTTTACATTGTAAAGACAGAGTGTCAGAACATAACATGAGCTGCAATATTCTCCATTGCAAAAGACAGAACCTATGAGACTGTGTCTCCAAGGAGCCCATCTATAGTACTTTACCTTGCTGTGCACTTTCTATTACAATGAAGTCTTGGATTAACATAGATTATGGGATCCTTGGAGATTAGGTCAATCCACTGTCAGGTATTTTGAACTTTACACTGTCTGAATTGAAGCAGATAAATTCATCACTTCTAAGGGTTTTTCCAGGATAGGTCTTCAATATCAGATCGGTGAGGGTAGGACACCCAGTACCCCTACTGATCAGCTACATGAAAAGGCTGTACCATTTGCATAAGTGCCGTAGGCTCTTCATAGTTGACAAGTACATCGCTGTAGACTGTATAGCAGATGTCCTTGGCTTTGCAGCTCAACCCCATTCACTTATATGAGATTGCGTGGCAAGCATGCCCAGTGGCCAATGAACATGAAGTCACTAGCCGGTGAAGTGGGAGTGCTTCAAAAAGCTGATTGGTGGGGTGTTGGGTGTAAAACTCCCACTTATCTAATATTGATAAACAATCCAAAAGGGTAGGTCATCAATTGTTTCTGAAAATCCCTTTAACCCATATGTAAATTTGTTTTTGGTGACTATTGCCTATATACAGCACCTTTTTTCGTCACCAAACATCAGGACCTGTCAATCCTGATAGGAAGCATTGGATGGCAACTACAGATGAAAAAATGGTGCCCTGGCAGGCATGGCTATGCCCCAGATGGACCAAGCAACATATTTGCCTACAGGCTAAAAGCAGATTTTCTCACCAGCAAGAATGCACATGGACAGAGAAGATATGTTCACTATACTGCTAACAGCCCCTACAACAGCATATAAGTGGTTTATGCTTGTGGTATATTCCCTTTGAGACATCATTTTGGGGTACAAACCAAACAAGTTGATTTTATTTTTTATGGTGGGATGCCTTTATTTTGTTTTATGCCAATAACCTAAAATAACACACTCCACCTTGGGACGTCATGGTTAAAGGGAGACCAAAGGTTAAAATAAAGCATATTATGTAGCAAGTTGTAACATATTTAGAACATATAATAATTGCAGATAAAATTTAAGGAACCTGTCACAAGGAATCTGCAGGCAACATGTTATAGAGAAGGAGTGGAGTAGATTGATATTTATATTTGTGGGAAAAGATTCTGTGTAAGTTATATTTTATTCATTAAAATCTCTGTATTTTCTTTGCTATAAAGTCAGGAAGGTGGTCCTATAAGTGACTGATGCGCTTCCCTCTATGACTGTGCATACAGCGGTAACTGTCAATTGCTGATAGGGCCACCTCCTTGACTTTAGAGCAAAGAAAGAGCAGAGATTTCAAAGAATAAATGACAAGTCCTACGAAATATTTTCCAACAAAACTATGTATCAATCTTCTCTGCTACTCCTGCTCTATAATATTCTGTCTGCAGATTACACTGCAGGTTCCTGAGGATAGGGTCCCTTTAAGGATTACGACCAACCATATCTGTATTGGATGCTTTGCACAGCAGGAGTTGCTTGAAGAAATTAGCCTAGAAGCCTGCAAAATTGTGAATACAATGAACTGCAAAGCTGGCCAAGAATTTCAGATAGCTGTTGTTGAACAGGAATATGAAGAGAAATATTTTTAAGAACTATAAAAAAAAAAAAAAAAAAAATTTTCAGGGCCTAGTGAAGGATATAACAGGTTTATGAGCATAGTAGATGTTACACTAAATAGCACACAAAGTCTAAAAGCTCTGACAGTAACACACTACAGTCAAATGCACAGTTTGATTTAATTTCAGAAAATGACAATTTCCGCCCAGGATAAACACTAAAAAAGAAACCCTATACAAAAGGAAGCTATCGCCACAGGAAACCTTTCGGAAATGGAAAATTTAATGATTCTTGGCTGAGAAACATTATGCAAAGTAAAATACAGTCAGACCAAAGCTAGAGAACAATACTCAGTGTGTTATATATGCTATCTATTAGCTGCAATAGCCAAAAAGGGGTAAAAAGCTTCAGTGTCATACAACTCATTTACCATAGAACATACAATATGGAGGTGGAAATTAAACTTTTGTGCAAAACGGAAGGACAAAATTCAGTCATTTGTAACCATACAGGCCTAGGGATGCTCTACAATGTAAGTAATTGCCTAGTCAGTGTTGGTGTTGAGGGGAACAGAGAAGCGTAAAGACAGCTGGGTCCTCTGCAGTCATAAGCATCTCTTTTCCTGAAGTGACCAAAATGTCATCTCACTAGTAAAAGGAGCTGGTGAACAATTTCATAGCTTGCTCTCCAACAAACTTCCTATTTTCCAGACTTAATCTTATGTACTATTTTCAGTCTACACAAACCCTTCCTCTCCCCTCATGTGACAGAGATAATGTTGCCGAGATGCTGTCCATTTTGACAAGTGCTCACATGGATGTGAGCTCAGATTATATCCAGGCTGTTAGCTGCATAAACACTAGAGATCAAAACTGAAGCATATACACTAAGTAAGGGTCAGCTACAAGGCCCTTCACAATACAGGTGCTTCTCAATAAATTAGAATATCTTTGAAACGTTCATTTGTTTCAGTAATTCAGTAATACAATCCATATTCAGCGTCTTCCATGATTGTGTGTCCTACTGATCCAGACTGAGGGACCATTTAAAGGCTTAGGAAACCTTGGCAGGTGACACACTGAATTTATAATTCTGAACTTTTTTACAATATTCAAATTTTCTTAGATTAGTTTTCATTTCCTGTAATCCATAATCAACATTTACAGAAATAAAACACTTGAAATAGAACACTCTGTTTGTAAAGAATCTAGAAAATATAGGAGGTCACTTTTTTAATTTAATTACTGAAAGAAATAAACGTTTCAAAGATATTCTAATTTATTGAGATGCACCTGTATGTGAAAACTCTTACATTCTCCACTTATAGCAGGCTTTCCAGGGTGCTATTTGTATGTGGTAATCTTACACATGAAGAATAAGAGCGCTTTTTAACTTAATCTTAAATAAAAAGTGTGGTAAAATGCTGGATGGGGTGTATATCTCTCCTGGTTTCCTCAGCCACACGTGATAACGGAAATCCAGGAAGATACATTTTGTCTTAGCAGGACACAGTCTGCTAGGGATTTTCTTTAAGTTACATGGGCTAGATTTTCTGGACTGGAGGACAGGTTGGCAGTGGGAGTCTTCCAGTCCACACCCCTGGTCCACTACAGGGTTTTCCCCTACTCCCAGGTGCTGTCAGCTGAGGCTTCCTGTGAGTGATTACTGAGGAAGGAAGCCTGGCAAAAGGAGGCCTGACAAGTGGCAGGCTGTGACTGGACTGGAGGTTTATACACTTTGATATGGTGTTTGCTGTTATGTATTTGCCTGCACTAGGCTAGTGAGGGGCATGATGCGGTTTATTTAGAGCCGGACAGGGTTAGGCTTATGTTTTGTTTATATAATGTCGTTTTGTGCTGAAGCACCTAAATAAAGGACCCTTGGAGTTTTAAAACCCACTGGCTGTGTGAACTTGGTCATTGCCGACCCCCACCGTGTGAGCTGTTCCCTACAAAAGATTAAAAAAAAAAAAAAAAAAAAACAAAAACACACACACACAAACACTTCGACTAAGCCCACAGAACCAAGCACTGCTGTATGTAAACACTGCAAGCCCTTTAAGAACAATAAACTCTGTACATAACCTTCCCCCTCCCAGCCTGTGCATCCAGACTCATACTTTGGGACATGGCGGCATGGGGACAGACATTTGCTCTACGAAACATTACTCTTTAAAGATGACCTTCACCACTTCTAACAAGTCCAGCTCTTTACATCAGTTAATAGCTGCTGCTCCACCGATTCTGGCACAGTTGGAATTTTTTTCTCTAGCCCCCACCATCAGTGCTGTTAGATTTGGTGCCTGATATGCTATTTAGTCTCTGTACTGTCAGGAGGGCGGTGTCAGGCAGGAACAGGCAAGGGGTGTAAATCTGAGCTCTGACACTGGCTGATTCTGATTGGAGCTCTGAATCACACACCCCTTTCTAACACTGCCCTACTGATACTACAGAGCTGAAATAGCACATCAGGCACCAAAACTAACTGTACTTGTTGCTCGGGAACAGTGGGAGCTAGAGAGAAAATTCCAACTTTGCTGGAAAAAGTGGAGTTGCAGCTATTAACAGAGGTTAAGAACTTGAATTGGTGGAAGTGGTGAAAGGTCCTCTTTAAGACACTTAAGACCTTTAAGACCTTTCATGTCCTCATCAATGTGCAGTTTTATATACCGCTAGAAAACAGACAGTGCGATTTATATGAACAGGGTGTGTTTTGTTCATTTGACTCCCTAAGTGTACTGTTTAACATTCCCCGCACATAGTTTTTCAGGTTTTTGCAATTTAGACATGCCATGACTACACAGTTTCCCCCCTCTGATGTGCTCATTTCTACTTATCCTCTAATAGGTATACTACGGTCTCAGGGTCCTCGAAGTCTCATCTCGAGTCTATATGTCCACCTCATACAGGCTAAAACATCACATCTGGCTGCTCCCTCTTTGTTGAAATGGCGCACTCTGATTCCTGCCCTTATGGATGAGCACAATTTGTATCCCCATCAGTTAAGAATAGGTTGATTCAAGTATATATCATACACCAAAGTTATCTGACCCCTGCACGGTTACATAAGATGGGACGACTACAACATCTGGGCTGCTTACGCTGTCCTGCAGAGTATTCAGATTTTTGGCATATGATATGGGACTGCCCTGTTATTAAAAATTTCTGGACAGAGGTGGTAGATATACTATTGGAGGTCCTAGGTGTCCCTGTTCCACTCGCCCCAGAAGTTTGCCTGTTTGGTATCCTGGACGAGGAGCTATGGATACATCATACTCGTATTATGCTATGAGAATCTTTATTCTTAGCTAGAAAGGCCATAGCTCTGAGATGGATGGCTCCTCGTCCACCCTCTCTCTCACAGTGGAGAAATTTGGTGAACTTAGTTTTACCATATACCCAGCTGGTATATAAGGGTAGAGGACAGCCCACTAAATTTGAAAAGGTTTGGCGTCCCTGGTGTAGCTCACTGCAGACTTTATACACAACCCCATCTTTTCGTACAGCCCTTGATGCACTTATGACTTGATTTGGTGCTCTTACGTTGTGTTCCCCTAGGGGTTTTTCCTGTCCCCTGACCCCTGTGGTATCCTGGAATTTGTTTTGGCCGCATAGGTTGGATTGAGTTGCTATACTTTCTGTTTGCTTCCTTTGCTCTCCTACGGGTTGATTCGACTGGTCCATCTGCCCACCTACTTCATGATTTTGGGACTACTCGTGCTTTTTATTTTCAGGTTTCACATGTTATGGACTCTGCACAGACAGTGCGCTGAATTCCCAGTATGTGCCCTGGTGCTGGAGATATTGGTGTCATTAATTTCGACACAGATATCTCGCCACTGTCAGAAAAGCAGGCCTTACAGCCAGCAACATCATTGGGCGGTAACGAACGCCCGCTCTGACAGTACAAGGCTATGTTAGAGTACAGTCAGGGGGAGGGGGGGCGTTCCTCAAAGCCCAGTGATGACACTAGCTTTAAGAACCACCCTTCTGACAGTGGGGAGATATCAGTGCCGAAAATTAACAGGGACCCTCAATTACCACAGGATAACTGCAGGCAAATTTGTAGTGGCTAACCTATGGCAATGTCCCTGACCTATATGGTTTTTAGAAGCTATCTTTGTGGTGGCAGGCTCCCTTCAAGCACGCAAAACTAGGAAATAAGGGGCATGAACTTGCAGCATGTTTATCATTCCGTATTTCTCCCCTTAAAGGGAACCAGTCACCAAAAAAAAAAATGCCATATAATCTGCAGGCAGCATGTTTTAGAGTAGGAGGAGATTAGCAAATTGATATATACTTTTATGGGAAAAGATTCTTTATAACTTATTTATCCATTTATCTCTGGTTATCAGGTATCTCTGTATGCACAGTCACTGATGACACCACACACTGGACTCAACTGCTCTTTCTAGAAACAGATAAATAAATGGATAAATTACAAGTTATAATGAAACTTTTTCCAAAAAAGCTGCATTTCATCTACTCTTAGATATATATATCTACTTGGCTCTTTTTCTAAATATTAATGGACATTTACTTCATTCAAAGTGTACTTTCTACCTACATAAAATTCTGTCATATCCAAATAGTGCCAAAATTCTGTGCTGGTATAGCTGTAGAGCTGCAAAAATGTTTACCCTCACACAATTCAGGAGTTATGCGCCCTTAGGGAGTACTCACTGAATACAGATTCATAAATATTGAAACTGTTCCCTTAGAACATACTGCACTTAAGATGTAACTGACATATCAACTGCATATCTGATAAGTGGGGTTCCTCCCCTCAAGCTGATGTGGCTGGCAGAGACCACACATAGGTACAGTCTAATTTAAAGGGTGGCCATGCATGTGTGCATACACATCTGCACAATAGCCTGTGGAAAAGCTGCAGTATAAAGTAGGTCTGCATACTTTATTCTTGTATACATGTGTACTCATTCGATGTAGGCCAAATCCATAGTGTGAGCAGAGCCCAATACTGGTTTTATGTAGCAATTACGTCTGACTTGGCGCCTATAATGCAATGTTGGCTAGGGTACTTTAATATAAAAAGTCTCTCAGAAATTTTGACCCTCAAAACTGCTAACAGGGCTAGAAAGCAGACAGTGGCAAACATACTTCAGGCTAGGTTCACACCTGTGGCTGCTCTCCGCTGGGGGATTCCGTTCCCCATTCCACTTGAAAAATGCAGAGAGAAAAGCAGTGCAAGCAGCGCTTTTCTCTCCGCATTTTTTGCCCTTTTGGGAGGAAACTCGCCAGATCCCATTACAGTCTATGGGGTCCGCGGGTAACCGCTTTTAAGCGGGTTAGGTTTCTGTTTGGAGGGTCCCCAAGCGGACCCCCTGAACGGAAACCCGAATGCAGGTGTGAACCTAGCGTAAGCTGCTGGTCAAACTACTTGAAGATGACATAAAAAGTCATTTTAATCCATTCTGTGCCACAAATCAAAGTATTCCAGTGGCAATCTCTACCTGTAAAGTCTCTTGTGGGCTCAAGACTACTGACACTCTCCTAAAACATGGGTGTCTCGCTACCGAAGTGATTACTAATGTACATACAAGCGATCTTATAGCCTTAATATGGCAGTGACTAGCCTCCCAATGACACTCTGCAATCTGTGTTGTAAATCATTGATATCAAACAAGAGAATATAATACTTCACACAGTTATTCACAATCATAAGAATCATATTGCAAATCATATCTTCACAAAGACCAGACATACAAAGACACGCCTACCTCTCAGAACCTGCAGCCGATAGCTAATCTTCCTAAAGGCCATAAAGATTATTACTTTGTTGCCTCCTATACTATAAAATAAGCTGGGTGTTTTAAGTGAACAAGGTTTATGGCACATTTCTCGCTTGATAAGGAAGCTAAATATGGGAAAACTAGATTAGCAGCACAACTACAGGCATTTATCTAGTGACATGGTGATATTCACGTCCTGCACTAGAAATAATGACCATTATAACAGCTCCATACCATGGACAGTACAATGCAAATATGGAAGCAAGCCGATCTGGAAATACCCAGTCACATCATCCTAGTGAATATGCATACATTTGAGAGACTGTTAAGCAGACGTAGTTTTGTTCTTTAAGTGGACCAGTCAGTAAATTGGTTTTGTAGGAAGCTGCAAATTACTCTTAACATAAGTATAGGGGAGGGCACGTTTACAAGACCTCTTTGAGACAGAACAGAGGGCCACTGCAGAAAAAAAGTAATCTCATGCCCTGGAGGACTCAAACTGGTGTTGAATATGCTAGTCTTCATAAGTCTGCCCCGTCATGTCTGACAAACTTGTCAACAGTTTCCAACAGCAAGAAAAATCTAACACTCTCATATGTAGATCACATAAAACAATTAACTTGAAGAGGTATACCCATTCTGGACATTTATTGTACATCCGTAGAATATGTCACAAACATCCCACATCTGTCTTGAGAATGGGAAGGAAGAATAAACCACACATATGTGGCTCCCTTCATTCATTTCTATGAATCTACAGCAGGGAGGCTTTTCTCCATATACTTTTGACTATATAGAGCATTATGCACACATTCACTTTTCACTATTCCAGTAAACCAATAATTCTGGAAATATCACCAGTTACCTTTAAAATATCTATACGAGTACTTTTCTATTAACAGAAATGTGACAAAGATTCTCAGGAGCTGAGTGTTTGAGATCTGTCACTTTACAGACTTCTTGAGCGTGAGACACAGCAATGCTGTCATATATAGAGTAGTAAATAGAAAATATAATGCTATGTTAGGAAGAAGAAAGCTGTCAGCAATATGAAAACATACAGTTTCCATGCTGCAAATATTTTTAACCAGAAAGTTGGAAGCTCTGCGGTCTTACCAATTAATATAGCTTTCTCCTCAACAAGAAGCAAACATTGGTATTTCAGCTTTTTTGGTCTGTCAGACCATATTCACACACAGTTGTGTCGACTAGGATTTTTAAACACATTATAACCAGATAATTAGGTAGGCTTAGGATATCTACTGGCAAAGGATTATTCAGAACACTGTCCAGGTGTGAACAGAGGTTTATTTAGGAATAGAATTTATTTAACTTATTTCTCATAGTATGTCTGTTGGTATCTGTAAAGGGGATCTCTCCTGGTGTTCTCCCTTTCCTCTTTGTGAGACAGAGACAGACAGACAGTGGATTTTGTTGCTCAATTGCCATGAAGTTTACCCAAGCAATGCAAGGAGTGAAATTTGCAGTGAAAGCCTGGGTCACTTCTGCAAAACAATGAGCATGGTGCTCAGGTTTCTGCAGTGCAGTAAGTCCTGCATATGTGAATGTGCCCTTACAAGAAAGCAACATGCTGCCGGAAACTCTCATGCCAACTGGTGTGTCAGATCAACCTGAGATTTTACTACTCTAAGACAGCTAGGGTGGCTTAATTGGATATGGATATATAGACACACACACAATTATTCTGTATGGATCATTCATTCAGGGTCATCAGATCAGAAAGGTTCTTATAAAGAAGTGTGAGCACATTACACTCTGATACTGTTAAATATCATTATACTAGCGCATCACCCCTTTAAAACTCATTAAAACAGCAAGTAAAGCCAAACAGTTTTGGTGTGGCTCTGCGTGTAGTTCTTATACACTTTACACGCATGATAACTCTTTTCTATGGTTTGCTGTAAGCTCAGCAGAATTCTCAATCAAAAACTAAATAAATAAATCACTATAAAACATGGCTTAAAGTTGCTTGGTTCTGCATTTAAAGAAGAAAAATAGGACTTTTATAGAAATACTGTGCACATTTTTTTAAAATAAATTTGCTTGCAAAATTTTCCTTGTTTCAAATACATGACTGCATATCCACCAACTCTTCCATAGAAAGGAACAATAGGTTATTACCAGGATATATATTCAGTCATTGACATCTTTCAAAAAAAATCTGACATTTGCAGAAACTCTACATAGGAGGAATGTATTACAAGTATGGTAGTCATTAGCTGTAGACTACAGCTGCAGAATAAAATACAATGATCATGTGGCTGTAGGGTAGGGAGGCTGCATTTAAAGGTTACAGATCATATTCTTTGCTTTTTTCACATTCCTAAAACTGGGTCAATCAAAATAAGTAAAACAATTGTGTTTAGTTGTTGACATCTTTACAATGAACACTGAACCTAAGCTCAAGTACAAATAAAATGATATAACTAAGGGCTTACCTTAGTCTTTTAACTTGAGTCAACACAGAACACATCCTAGTAATGAATACAGAATACCCACAATATGGATGTTCTGTCCCTGGCTATTTATACCTCACTTGCATCATTTGATAACAAGGATTCCAAGTGTAATACATCCCAACATTATATATTTATAAACTGATAGTCCAGATCGCTAGCAAGAGATACTAATGCTCTAGCTTGCCAGTCACTGACTCATGCCAACTTGCTGACCCAGTTTCACAGTCATGAACTCTGGAAGACATGACCTATAGTAGGAAACATATTAAAGAAAGATTTCTTGCACTCAAGAAAGGGTCAAAATTACCATACAACAATCTACAAACACTAAAATACATGAGAGAGATATTCATTTACACACACACACACACATATTTGAGGGCTTACTTTTATAACCAATTTGAAGCCATACAGTTAAAAATCAATAGGTAAATGCAGTAAGGGATAATCTCATAGTCATTTTACATAATAAGAGAGAGAAACCCCTACTGAGGAAGTGTCAAGTGTTTTCCCCTACATTAAAATAACCAGACATGAAAATATAATTTGCGGTACATCAATAACTAGTTGTAATCTATACTTTCAATTAACTCACCAAAGTTTTCTCAGGTTCCACTTCTGAGACAACAGTCTCCATATTGATGGCTGTCTCCTAATCTGCAGTCAGTTAGAGTTCTAGCATTCCAAGGCCTTGAGTATCCTGTAACAATAAGATAGCATGTCAGCGCCAGAGGCAGGCCAAGGCAGCAATAAGTTTCTCTTTCTGTGCCAAACAAGATGACATTTAGCCGAAATTGTTCACTTTGTTAAGTAAATGGAAAAACATAACATAAAAACTCAACAACAAGACAAAAAACACTCACCACTGCTCTGGGATGAAGCAGCGACTGAGCTCCCGTCAGCTCTTTAATAGAACATCTGCTCCTATGAAATCCCTTCCTCAAATACAGAGCGATTTGGAAGGCAATCCTCTGAGCAGTCGCAATAAATATTGCTTTCACTACATGGGAATAGAAACCTATGCTTTGCACACAGGACCTATTGGTTCTAGGGTACAATCACAGCTGCTGGAGATAAAGCAGCTCTACACCACAGCTATCTTGGCTAGTGGACCTTTTTACTAGAGCTGGATGGCACAGGAGAGCCGTATACATAGCACCAACTGTGCTTGCTATAAAAAGCTACTCTGATAGAAGAACCAATGTGTATGCCAAGTTTCAGGTGCCAACAGTAATTGACTGATATTATAACCATAGTTATGAGTTCTGCCTTGTCAGTGCAGGAAGGAAACCACTACAAGGATTGGTTGTTGTGCATGCAACTAAAATGTAGCATGCACAATGGACAATGTTTGACACATGTATGTCTGGTTCTCATTTAATACCCATATTGAGGGCAAAAACTCAGTAGTCATGTGGATTTACTAAAAGTGGCATGGCTTTCAAATCGATTGTTAATGGTTGCGCCATTCTGTAAGTAAACAGCAGTGACTGCCGCACGAAAACCCAGCTATAGAAGCATATACCGAATCGGTGCACAGAAGACGAATTCTGCAAAAGTAGCACAATATACCAAATATCTGCTTATGTAACTCATTCAAGTATATCACAATCCACAATATTGAAAGGATCTTGCCCCAGAACAGTTAGATTTAGGTTGTGCATGACGATCTACAAATTCTACTAAATAGTGGACACGATTAGAGTTTCGACAATAGGGGAAGACAACAGCGGCAACCCATTTTTCGCAATGTTGTTCTTGTCTAGTGGGAGCAAGTGTACCTGCAAATCCGACATTATTATGGCATCTGTTCAGGTGTTAATGGACATTTATGGTAAAATTGAATCAGATCTGTCATTTTGTATAGCTGTAATTAATGAATTATGCTTTTACGTGGTTTGTGTCCAACAATATATGTCACCTACATGCAAAACAGATATATAGAATACTCACTATTACTAGACATTGATTTACATACACAAAATAGTAAGGCAATACAAAATCATATGAAGGAATGAAGTAAATATTTTTTCCTTTAAGATGATATCCCATGACGCCCAATGAAGTTTGTCAATCCAGCTGACTGAACAATACCACTTAGGAACAGCGTTTTCACTTAATTACCAAGCAAGTAATCCCCACCGCTCTATTCTTACCAGGGAAAGCCTGCAACGCAAATTTACACTCCCTGAATAGAAGTAAAAAAACAAAAGGAACCTAGTATTTCACATGATGCATCAATCTTAGTTCACCTTATAGTATGGAGTTATGTTGTCACTTGTAAACCCATGTATACTGTGTAGTAAGGAGCACAAAGAGACTGGTCATGCTGATCTTTTCAAGACACTGAATGCTTAGAATTAGATCATCATTCACTTGTATGAAGGAGCTAAATAAGTAGACCAAGGAATAGAATACATTGATGCAAGCTGTGACCAAATTGCTTAGCCGTACTGTTACCTTCATGATAGTCTGTGCATTTAGCTGAAAGTACACCAGGAAATGTTCACGGTATATTTCATTTACATTTCCACACCTCACAATTACCAGACAGAGGTCAAAATGGTACTTTGGCCTCCATGAAGTCATTATGTATTGGCATACAGGCTGCACTTTATTATACAGAGGATCCCCTGAAAAAAAGCATATACAATGGGATGGATGACGGATGATACCTTATGACAGCCATCACAAGACCCCAAACATATATATCCAATGTGCATACATCTGATGGCAAACTCAAACGCAGTGTATACAGATCCAAAGAGAAATAAGAATGGACTTAACTGCTCTCATCTCTTAGTCAACTATTCAGTATGAAAAAAATATTATAAAGCTTGTATTGTAATAAGACATCTCAAAGAAATTTTGTAGATTATCAATTTAATCTTTTTAGAAGGCAACGTACAAAAAAAAAAAAAAAACTATAAAAATATATCTTTAAAAGGAAAATACCAGCACACCCATGGTGAAGCAATGCTAAGCATGCACCTTTATAATTTCCTCTGGGAGGGGGCAACTTGCACTTCTAGTTGTTACATGGATTATGGTAGGTCTTGTCTCTCTATAACAGGAGCAAAGATTCTATGTGGTGTTTTTCTTCTACAGCAAAACTACATACAAGTATGGTGGCTCAGTAGTTAGCACTGTAGCCTTGCAGCGCTGGGATGCCGACATGGAGTTTGTATGTTCTTCCAATGTTTGCATTGGTTTCTTCCAGGTACTTCGGTTTCTTCCAACACTCCAAAGACATACTGATAGGGAACAAAGATTGTGAGTCCTACATGGGACAGCTATTGACAATGTCTGTAGAGCACTGCTGAATGTTGGCACTAGACAGGTAAGAGAGATAAATAAATCATGATCAGAATGGTGCCAATCTCTTATAAACCAAAAGACTTGATTATAGTGCAGTGTACCTGTAAATGATTAGTAAACCATTTTTCTTTAACCTGGAGGTATTCTTCATTCTCTTAATAATTCATAGAAAAGTTATTTCTAGAATTCAAAACAGTACAGAGTACAAATCATAAAATAAAATCTTATATACATTTCTGCTTTCTATAGGGCTAACATTTTTTATACAAGGTCACCAATGTCCATGGACAATGGTCCTTGTATTTAACCAACAGCAAAAGCCCCATGTTACTGAATTATTCATGAATTATAAGGACATCAGGGTTATGACACAGGTGAAGGTCACGTATGAGAATCAGAAGTTATAGATACATTTCTAATAATCAGGATCAAGGCTGAATTATTGAAAATACAAAACTATTTTTGGCGTTTTTCAAGGAATTCTGTTCTGCCACCTCATCACACCGACCTCTGACAGATTTGAAAAAAAGAAGAACAAAAGCAATAACAAATGCTGAAAAAAAATGAATCAAATACAGAACTGTTTACACAAAAACACAGAACATCCATATGGTGCACACACGCGCTTTGCCAACAGTTTAGCATGAACTGGATCAATTACGCTTCTCCTTCGTACCACAGCCAATGGCAAAGGATAATTGTGTGGGTGGAAGAGAGAACATATTTCACTAGAACAACAACAGATCCTGGCTATAAACTACAGAAAAGCAATGGTGCTTGGATGTGAAACCTGAAGAATAACTCAATGATCTTTCAAAAAATGATAATCTTTATCTTTATAAACATTCAAAGCACAAAATCTGAAGGTGGAAAAGATCCAACAGCTTACCAGTCTGCCAACTACAGTGAAATGTGCCCAACTAAAAACATCCATTTTCAATAAATACAAAACAGCAAAATTAAAACAAAAGTGGATGTCGGGTGTAGAAGAAGGGTTTTTTTTTTTATTGGTTTTTTTTTTAATTGTAATTTTTATTGAAAGAACAAAAAAACATTAAAAATACAAAGAAACTGTGGAAGAGGAATGCGCATTTCTGGAATACAAAGCAGTCGGGTGAGAGCAATTGTAGACAATCTTTCTTGAATTGTAGGACAAGATTGTTACGAGACATAGTAATTAAACTCACAAGTAACTCACAATGTGGCTGCTACCTAGAACAGATCTAGGACTACTACTCTCTCCACCTTTAAAATATGATGCGCTCCCGTGCAAAGGACAAACCAGAGATAAACATCACTCAGTCTGACACAAATATGAGAAATGAGTGAAAGGAGGAGAGGTCAGGGGTGAGGGAAAGGGATCAGCGGCGGTATATCAATGGAGAAAGTGGCAGGGTATTCAACGCATAGAAGGAAGGCTAAGTGAGGATAGTGTTGGCATCCCAGGGATCCAGAAAACGCTATTTGTGGAGATTCTCTTTTTAGAACTGTGTGGAGTCACTCAACTGGTGAGTTGATAGAGAAGGTTCACAGTTCAGGTTCTCCAACCAGCAGCCTGAGAGAAGAGTGAGAGTGTCCCTAGCCCTAGAGGAGGGAGGATATTTGTGCATTATCTATACAGTATAGTTCTCAGTCTCCAATGCAGTGTGTTTAATGGCTCACTGCCCCTGTGGTATAGCTGCAGAGGAATTGAAGAGTTGCTTCCATGCTCCCTCACAGATTACAGAAGTACCCCAGAGGCATAACCAGTGTGATTCCCTATAATCCACTTTTTATTGAGCGACCCTTCTAAACAAACACACAGACACAAAAGCTGTGTAAAGTTCAGGAAGATTACTAAGGGTCAGTAAAGCAGCAAAGCACAATTCATAAAGGGGTGAACCAGTGCGGCTTATCTAGCAATTGATAATAACCATCATTATGTAAAGAAAACCAGGAGAAGCATGGAAGAGAACTACAGTAAAAAAAAAAAAAAAAAAAAAAAAGCCATAAAAAAAAAAATAAGCCATAAATGACTGACTGGAATGGTTCTCGCCTATGAGACCCTCAATTATTTCTATTAAATGACTTCAGATTGCATAGAACCACGCTCTTAATGCTTCGAGGAAACTGCCTTGACCCAATACATGGCGTAACTTGTTGCCCAAACTCCAGAGGGGGAAAAAAAAAAAAAAAAAAAAAAGCCACAAAAACAACCTGGGTTTTACTGGTTAACGTTCCAATCCTCCAATCCACCGTGGTCCATCTATGCCACTGCTCTGATTTAACTTCCTAAATTGTGAGCAGCGACTTTGGCCATACTTCCTCTGTGGTCTCCTTCCAACTTGCCCTTTAAATCTCCCCTCCCCTTTTTGCAATATAAAGTGTTGTCCAGGATAACAGTTTTTTGCAAGGAGTTCAGGGAAGGTGGAGAAAAAAAAACATAAAAAAAAAAAAAAAAAAAAAAAACACCCTTACTCACCTGTCCCCAATGCTCCAGTCCTTCCACTCTGGGGTCTTGTTTTGGCAGAAGTCCCTGTCGCAAGTGACCGCGGAGGCCAATCAGTGGCCTAAGAAAAGGAACCGGAACGACACTTGCCACGGGACATCACAGGTAACGTATGCCTTTCCTTAGGCCACCGATTGGCCTCAGCGGTCACGTGTCGGGGACTTCCGCCAAAACAAGAGCCCAGACCGTGATGGGAGACACCGGAGCACCTGGGATAGGAGAATATATGTTTTTTTTTGTTTTTTTTTTCACCTTTCCCAGCCTCATTGCAAAAATATGGTTATCCTGGACAACCCTTTTAAATTAGAAAAACAAGCACGTTCTTCATATACTTCACTGCTGAGATGGTCGTGCTTGTGCACAGTCAGCTCTATTGAAGCCATACAGAATTATGGAAAGATCCTAGTGCATCTGCCTCACTATTAAAAAGGACAGTCCAATGGTTTTTAATTCTCTTCTTATGGGTCATGTGACCTCATGTGTTAACCTCAATATCTTGTGTCCACCTCGATTCCGCATTTTCCAGTTATGCGGCAGAAAGCCAAAGCAGAACTGAATGGGGCAGAACCAGAGGAATGGGGCTGATCAGCCGAGTGTCTAATGCCGTGATAATTGGATTTTAACCACCGATAAAGAAATCAAACCATTGTGGTTTTTACAAGCGTGTGTGTGGCACCACTGGCTTCAGCATATACTCACTAAAGACATCCGCGCAATTGGATTTAAACTAACTAGAAAGCGGAAACTCCCTTCTTTGGGCTGCACATGCGTCGGCATTCTCAGTATTACTTGTCCTAAAGTCTGATGGATCACACTAGAGTGAGAAACAACATTGCAATTCCAAAGGTGGTGAAGGACGGATATCTACAGATACATGTAGCTCTTTCTCTCCGGATCTTTTAAACGGTTTTGGAAACGGAAACCCCGAACGTGTACCAGGCGCACGTGTGAACCCAGCCTAAGACTGATTTGGCGAGGGCACAGTCATATTAACTGGTGATAACTATCTCTGACATTGTTGTAATTTTCTCTGGTATCACTGTTGCCTTTTTATCATCTTTTAATTTTGTTTTTGTATGGTTGTGAATTGGTTTATTTGTGAAAAATAAAGTATTTTGTTTTTACATTGCTATCTTGAGCCCGGCAAAAAGAGGGACAAAGTTCTTTAACACACATGCAGAGTGCAGCAGACAATAGGAAAAATGGGGTTCTACTGTGTATGTGCTGTAGAAGTCTAATCCTATATTCACACAACAGTGAATCACAGTCGTCACACGCCACATCAATTTTACTATGTGAATGGGAGCTATTCACGGACCCTGAAAATATAAGTCATGCTCTATTTTTTTTTCCGTTTTCATGAAAAATGGCCACTCCTTGGGTGCAAAATGATCATGTAAGATTGGACACTTTTCACAGCCGGTTTCACCTTTGTTTGTATGCATGTAGGCAAAGATAGCAAAACCCTATTAGTAAGATGAATGAAAAAAAGTCAGAAAGAAATATAAATGTTAAAATAATTTTTCAAAATTACAAATATATGCTGCTTTCTTCTAGACACGTCATGCCTGTCCATGGGTTACATCTGATATTGCAAATGAGCTTAATGGTAAGACTATAACACAACCTGTGGACAAGAGTGGTGCTACTTTTAGTAAAAAGTGGTGTCTCTCCACACAACGGAAATAGTTTGGCCCCCCTTTTTAGAACTTAACCAGGAGTTTCCTCTAGTAGTGACTACAGTCAGAGTGTCATCAAACATACTATGTTTTATCAAATTCACTATGCAGGAGCTTGGAATTCAATCATGAAAACAGAACTCAATTTAAAGATATATCCTAAAATTCCCAGACTTTTTCATAGATGACGTATCCTTTGGCAACCTTTTCAAACAACTCAGTGGCCCAGGGGCCTATGTCAGACCTTTATCAATCTTTAATATCCTAAAGGTCAAATTATTTAGCCTAGAAAACCCCTTAAATCAGCAAAGAATTTTAGACCTTTACATTGATCAGACTAATTGTATTCAAGAATTAATATTCACTTTAGAGGAAACAGACAAAAAAAAAAAACTTACTAATTGACAGACATTTTGTACTTGTGGTCTCCCATGCTTACTAAATGTCTAAAGACAGTAGGGTTAGCTCTAGGATACTGAAGGGAAAATATATCACCTCTTATCAGTAGATTTCCCACTTATTGTCCCTTCAACATCAGAGTTCTATAAATGCTATGCAATCATTCAAGGATTATTCAGATATCTAAACCTGGTTTCATCTGCTAATGTAACAAATGGGATGATGCCCAGAGTTATTAATGGCCCACAATCTCTGCAAATTGCAAGCAAATAACCTCAAAAAAGAGAATACACTAATCTGATTTTAACAGACAAAATAGTAACGGTTACAAGTTTTCTGACAAACAAAAGCAAAAGTACATACTAGGAGAAAAATGTGAAAAATAAATAAATAAACCATAGTCAAACATTACTAGTAGTATGGGTCACGAGCTCGGTAGCTTCAAATGACACTGGGAGCTTCAGGAAATGGATTTCCATGGTTAAGCAGCTGCACACAAGACCACAATGTGTAATACCTACCAACAGCTACAGTGGTGCAACACATGGCACCACGGACTCTGAAGCTGTGGGAATGTTCTGGAGTGGTGTTACTTGTCTGTCACTCAGGAGCATAGAGAAATGTAATCTGATAGAATGCATAGTGCAGACTGTAAAAAGGGGAGCAGGGATATTATGGAGCTTGATCACGACTTGGGCTAGACCACTTATTTACAGTGAAGGGTGATATTAGAAGGAGTTGTCTATATATATATATTTTTTTATGTAGGTCCTATCCTTAGGCCCACATGGATCAGCTGTTCAGGGATACTTCCAGTCAATGTACTATTTAGTGCACAGAGCTGAAATCAGATAGCTCTGTGCAATGTAGAGAGGCCTGGCTGCTTTGATACAGATCAAGTCTCATTGACCTCAATGGGATTATACATGACACAGACCCATGTACTTCCAGCTGTATAGCAAAGACTGAAAGCACCTCTGAACAGCTGATCTGTCAGGAGGCTGGCTGTCTACCCCTCAGATATTATATCTATTTCATGGACAATACCTTTAATTCTATACTTCCAACTATTTAGCAATAGTTTGAGGAAAGCCTTTTCTGTGTGACAAATTTCGTGTGGGGGAATTTAGAAGGCCTGCACAAATCTCTGGGAATAGGTACCTTACACATGCTCTTTCAGCTCAATGGGCAAAAATTCTCCCAGACACTTTAAAATCTAGTGGAAAGCCAACAAAAGTAAAAGCTGTGAAAAGGGGAGCCCATCTCCATATTAACACCCATGCTTTGGTAACAGGATATCCAACAAGTTTACATAGATGTGATGATCAGGTGTTCACGTATTTTTTGCCATACAGTATGCGTGTCTATATATTTATACATACATTTGCTGTAAAAAGATATATTGATGCCATCTAGGTGCATTAGAGCATGATATATTTGAGTTAACATTAGGGCTGGACAAATAATTTATAAATAGCTGAAACCAAACATTAACCCAGATAACCAATGTGATTTTGTGCACATCGGTTATTTCAATATTCGATGCAATTTCGTTCGGACCAGAACAGGAGTTGCACCAGAGCCTAGGGGAGGAGAGCTACATGTTTTGTTTTGTTTTTTTGAGGTTTGCTCACCTATCCTGGACCTTCACTTGTTATATGTCCAGTTCAGTTCAAACAAAACCAGTCAGCTTATTCTAGCCTACACCCGTATTATGATCTAGCGCTGGGGGCGTGATCTAAATCGATAATCGTAACCGAGGTAAAATGACCAATTAATCGTGATGTTTATTTATGTCATAATCGCCCAGCCCTACTTAACATTTAAAAATAAAAATATTTTTTTTAAATAATATTATAATATTATAATTATTATTATTATTATTATTATTATTATTATTATTATCTCCCCAAACTACACAATTGAGTTTCAGAATATGTCTCTGTCGTATATGCTTTTAAGAGTACCCAATTCTATTTCTTCTACAATTGTCTATAAAGTATGTGTTAAAAAATTTGTAGGCTGGAGAAGAAATGCAATTACAGGCAAGGCTAGGATGACACATGACATGGAACATTGACTATGCAGTGGATTGCTTTCCACAGATCCCGAAAGGCATATGAATTTCTATTGTGATCCCTCCACATTAGAAAGTGTGTGCAAGTAGTGAGAGGACAAAGAATTCTCAATTAAAAAAGGTTCTCACTACTTTGAACAAACCTTACTTATTGCAGGGTCCCTTAACAATAAGATGATCATAAGGTGTCCCCAGCTGGGGTGCCCACAACAGAGGTCAGTCACAGAACAAAAGAATAGGGCATAAAGAATTTAAAGGGGTATTCTGGCCTTTTAAGATCAGCAGGGTCCCAGACCCCATTGTTCAGCCATATGAAGAGATAGTGCCACTTGCTCTTCGCAAGCATATAACGTCACAATCATCAGTCACAAGGTCTGTGAGCCGCTCAGCCCCATTCAAGTGAATGGGACTGAGCTGCAAAATTAAGCTCAGTTGCTATACAATGTTTTAATTAAGAGACCTTGGTGCCCACCTCAATGCATAGCTGATCATGGGTGTACCAAGTGTCAAATGCCAGCCAATCTTCCATTACTCTAGGGCCAAAAAACACCTTTAACATGCACGATCCTTCCTTTCAATGACATGGTCAATAAAATCTCTGTACAAACCAGATTGTTATCAGGACCTGCTGAAAAAGACTGGTTCGCCAAAGGGAAAATTAAAAATGACACATTCATTCAAATGGGTTGTCTGTGAATTGCTGAACAGGTGCCCATTGTAACAGCTGTCTGTGTCCAGGAAAGGAGGATCCTGATCAGAGGACCCTCCTGTATTATAGGGTTTTTCAGGATTTAGAATAGGTCAATATGAGGTTGATGGAGTTGTTACAACATACAACCCCACCAATCAGCTGATAGTAGAAGCAATGATGTCGCAAGTAGCACAGACACCAGAAGAGACTATGACAACACCCACGCATGGCCACTACAAAGTGGACAGAGCAGAGCTGTGTAGTTCTGACTTTAAACACTTTGCCATTTCCTGCGTTACGGCTCTTGCTATCATTTTTTTAGCAGAGGTGCCTGGTGTAGGGCACCAATTTGGTACGGCTGATGTTTCCTAAGAAGTGTGTGCGTCCGCAATATCTCTGATACAGCATAATTTCTTCGGTCAAAATTATACAGATAATAGGAAAAAACAAAACAAAAAAAAAAACAAAAAACTGTGTACCTTTATGACATTATGACATAGTAGACATATAAAATCAGAGAAGGTCCCCTTAAACTCCTAGTAGCTGCTATAATATGACTTTGTACAACACACAGGCTACACCAAGCTTCAATACTATTGACAACTATTTCATTGTCTCCCAGTTTCTGTTTTGTTGTTTGTTTGTTTTTATGCAAACTAGAACAGTACAGTCTATACAGCTATTTTTATGGTCACAAATCAGAACTCACAGTTCCCTTTAACAGTAGAGAGGAGAGAGCTGGGTTTTGCTATCAAAATAAATAGGATACAATACTACAAAATATCAATATACCTGAAAGTTCTATTTAATTGATCACATTTACTTTGGTCAATTTTCTTCAAATCAGTGATACCATCATGCCTAGATACACCATTTTACATCATAATTTTATTAGGGAAAAAATTTTTATCTATCTCAAAAACATCTTAATTTCTTTTTAATTATAATTTGGCAATTTGCCAGTTGTTCTCCTAAATTTAAATAGCCAAATGTGACATTCCTATTTTTAACAGTTTCTGATCTTTAAATCTAGTCAGTTATATGCATGGTTTTTGGAACCGTTAAAATATATTACGTACCAGTTATCATGATTTTATCTTTTTCCTTCCGCATACCATATGTGACCTAGATTGTTCAGTGATGTATATTTTTGTAAAAATTCATTGCAGACAATTTTTGTTACTGGCAATAATCTATACTGTGTTTTTGTTTCTCTTGAATTTTTTTTTTTTTTATAAAACACAAACAATGGGTAAAGAAAGATTTGTAGGCTTTGGATTTCAATGGGGGGGGGGGGGGCTTACTCCATAACTGGCAACTATCCCTGTATGAACATCTATACAGACAAGGCTGTCAATCACAGATTAGGATCGCCCACTGACCTCCTAAACCTAGAAAATCAGGGATTTCAGTTAATAAAAAATCATTGCACATCTTTTTTCATAAAACTATATAGTAATAAAAAAAATGTTTGCCTTCTTTTGCTATATACACATGCTACCAGCAGAATGGACTGTAGTCAATTTGACACATCCCATTCAAGTTCCATTTACTAACAAAATCCTGCCTGAACTTTTTATGCTTACTGTATGTGTAACTATATACACACACCTTTCAGCTCTATCTGTACAAGAAGTTGTACAGCCTTCACAAGCTTCCTCTATTTAAGGTGGCCTTTATACAACCCTGCTTGAAGACTAGAACTGAGTGTTAGCAGTAGGGCAGATTTCAGATCTAGGAGTATATAAGTGCCTGGCACAGCACTTATCACGTACTCTCCAAATCTACAGTTACAGGCTCAGTTTACCCAACACAGTTGCATGAATGAACAAAAATGGGAGAAAGCAAAAAGCACTTCAGAAATACAAATGCAAACCAATCTAAAAGGTACTTTGATCTACTGCTACCACACACATATATATCTAGTTAAATGACCAAGGTTTCAATAAGAGAAATGTATTACACAGCCAAGGCTAAATTCATATACACTTATGTACCCACAGACTTGAGTGGTCAAGTTTGGATTGAAACTATACTGAAAAGCACATGTGAGTGCACAGTTAAAGGTCTTGTCCTACTTAATTAACAGTGCTCTCTCCCGATCCTACATTTCCAGTGGGGGCAGATCCAGTCTCCTCATTACAGGCCTCTGGTTGTTTGTGCCAAGAGAATGCTGCAGCCAATCACAGGTCTCTGAAATGACCCCTTTACAAATGGCACGTCACAGCAGTCTTGTGCAGTTTAATGAAGAATCATGTGATTGGCTACAGTGGTCACCTGGCACGGGTCACGGGACATCACTGTTGGGCTAGTGAACAAAAAACTGGACCTGTCGCCTCTGGAAATGGAAAAACCAAAAAGAGGAGAGTAATAGGTTTTTATGTTAATGGTCTCATCAGCAACACTATCGAATCTTAAAGATCAAGTCTAACAACTCCTTCAACAATCACTAAAAGTAATACCATTTAATTCTAAATAGAAGGAAAGTTACCAACGAATGAAAGAAATTACCCTCGCATACAAGTGAATTATAGCTCAGTAAAACATTTAAAGAGGCGGTCTAACTCACTTGTATTGATGACCTATCCTCAGGATAGAGCATACAATATTGAAGTGAGCAGCACTCTCCTTAGCTTGTAGATGGGTGTACTTATTACACCGATAGCTGACCGGAACCCACCAATTTTAATATCAGGTTGTATTAAAGGATAGACAGCCCCCAGGTAGTTGAGCTTGCTTGTAAATTTTATTTGCAGAACACATATTCCAAGTTAGAGCAAGTGGTATCCACCACAATATATAATATCATACAGGGTGTAGATATTTTAGAGCTTGCTAAGGGAAGACATACATCTCCCTGATCCTTGGGTGCCTTACCAGGATCATTTCTCCTGGACCCCACGAGAAATATTTTTCCTAGATATGTGGCAGCCATCACGCCTTCATATTAATAGTCTAATGCCTGAGGAAGGTCTCTCACAGCCCCAAACGTTGCTCTCGGCTATTAAAATATCTACACCCTGTATATGACATGACATACTGTGGTAGATACCAGTTGCTCTAAAATGGAATATGTGTTCTGCAAATAAAATTTACAATCAAGCTCAACTACCTGAAGTGCTGTCTATCCTCATGATAGATCATCAGTAATAAATCAGTGGGGATGCAACAACTAGCACCCCTGTTGATCATCAGTTTAAAGAGGATGCAGCATTCATACTGTGAAAAAAAACAAATAAAAGCAGGGCCTCCTTGCAACTTCCATGCAAACTAAAGGTGCTGTCCAAGAGTGACAATGACCTATCCTTAGGATAAAGTCATTAATCGGAGATCAGTGGGGTTGGACAACCAGGCCTCACACAGATCAGCTGTTTTAGCACAGTGTATGGAGCTAGAAGCAGACAGCTCTATACACTGTAGTGGCACAACTGTGATATTACAGCTCAGCTCCCATTCAAATACATGGGTGATGAGCTATAATAGCAGTGCTCTGCTATTGCCAGATATAGAGCATTCTACTTTCAGCTCTGCACACTATGCTAAAAAATGTAAGAAGCACAGTCAAGCCAATAATTCTCACGAGGCTGGCCCCTGAGGGGTCCAATAAAAAGAATGCTTCTAGCTGCAGTCAGCAAGCTATCATGTGTAGCTTGGTGCTATGTAATTTACAGATAACATCCTAGGGTTTATCTGGTAAAGCACTGTACAGTTTCAATACGAGAAAGGTATCATCTACAACAACAGTGGCAGCCACTGGAACCTTAATTGAGAATATATACTATAACATAGGCAGTAGGCAAATAATCAGGGAGTCCCCTCACTAATACTGCCTCTTCTGAGTTGAGATTCCAAGCAATCTACCACCATAGAGAATGTATGTGTATGTATGTATGTATGTATGTATGTGTGTGCGCGCGTAAGGAAACGAACATTATCCTTAACACTGGACAGCTAAAGGGGTAGGGGGAAGCCAAATGTAGGCATTTTGAACTACTGTGAAACTGGGTTCTACTGCAGAGGAGCTGTGTTAGGGGCACAGGAAAGAATCTTGGAATCCTCTCACCCCTGAGCACCCTCAACAAGGAGGGTGAATAGGACTGGACAGCAAACACAGCATAAGCCTGAATCCCTGTGTGAGCAGGTAGAGGCAGGTTGCAATTTACTAAACTTGTGGGGTGGTCTGATACTGCTAGGAGAGATTTGCAGCCTTCCCGGTCTGGAGCTATGAATGTTCCCAAAGTGAAGGCAAGGTGGGGCTTGGTGGGAAAGGAGGCAGCATCTGGGGCCACTGCTGCTGTCAGAAGAAAGAGCAATACATCCATCTATCCCGAAAGATGTGAAGGCTGGAGAGTGCTAGGTAGAGGGCCACACTGGAACACCATTTGTTTTCAGTTTTTGTCCAAGTCTGAGTAGTTAAGATAGACAGGAAAGAAAGCCAAGGTTGCAAAGCTAAATAGAAGGGTGGCCACTCATGATGCATGCCAAGCCATGCCCCTCAGGCTAAGCCAAGCCATGCCCCTCAGGCTAAGCCAACCATGTATTCATGTTTATATGGGGTTCTGGGTTAAAAGCTGTCAGCCAAAACAATGTCAGCCAACAGCTGCTAAAAATGTATTGTCACTCTGGGTAAGCTACACTTAAACATTAGCTAATGAGGTTACATTAGGTGAAACAGCTCACTTTATGAGCACAAATGAGATACACTCAGATTTCCTGATGGTTATCAGTAGGCACAAATGGTTTCTCCACAGCCTATTTTCTGTCTAGACTGCAGCAAATAGTGATTTATGCTGCCCTAAGAGTAGTATGTAAAAGAGGAAGAGAAGCTGACCTCTGTAATACTGTATATAGGCTTATATGATTTTACGCATTAAAAAGCTGAGTAATGTTATCCTGTTATATTGTTTGTTCTAGTTTCTGAAAAATTTGCTTCAATAAACTCTGATTAACTATAAAAATCTTAGTAAATCCGTGTGTGCGTACACAACAGACCACTGTGTGAGGGAGGGGTACCTACCTGGTCCATATGTAAGTTACCAAATAGCCTTTTGTAAGGGGTGGGTGTTGGGTATGGTGCCTACCTTGGGTTTATAAGACCCTAGCTAGCAGGGTCAGGCATAGCCAAGCGATAAATTAGAGTCAAATACACTACATTGGGCTGTCTACAGAAGCTTTACATTCACCCACACAGGGCTTTATTATCCCAGCCAGGGCCACTTGAGGTCTTAGACTAGGTTCACACTAGCATTCAGTTTTCCACATGGGGACCAAAAAGACAGAAGCCCTGTCCGCTTAAAGTCCACAAGTGTGAATCCAGTGTTACTAACTTTTATGTGATAGAAAAGATGCCAAGTGTCTGCACACATTTCTTAGGGTCAGGTATATTCAGAAGGTGCATTGAAGTCACAGTTTTTACTATTACTGCCACAAAATGAACTTAAAGCATGCCAGTTTGAAATATTTGTGGCAGTCCCAATAAGCGACGACTTGACTAGACCATTTGAATTTACTGTAAAGTTAAGTCTTATGTTTAGTGCACAATGTAAGAAATTTAGAATGGAGTAAAATTGCTATTTATGCATGGAGGACAGTAAGGCTACATTTACAGTAAGGTACAAAACATCCATTTTTCACAGCCGTCTTACACCAGAGAGGCACCCATTTTCATGGATCTCCCATACATTAGTGTATATGGAAGGATCTGTGAAAACGGATAGGACATGACCTAGGACCGTCAAAATAAAAGTCATGTGAATAGCCCCATTCACTGACACTGACATTAATGCTGCCATTAATCACTTTTATGTAAATGTAACCTTATATAGTAATGGTTTCCCTACATAAATAGAAAACTTTACATTATGTACGTCTATGGATTACGTATCTGCATTATTGCAACTCCTCTTCAGCTAAAAATACTCTTATAGTATTTTTACTCTTCCAGAGAAAATGTAGTAAAACCTCTGCAGGTCGGGATTTAAGAGCCGTACGCATCATGTACAGCTCATCAGTTTAATGGATCCATTTGATGGAGGTTAAAAAAAACAAAAAAAAAAAAACCTACCATCTATTTACATAGAGGTAAAGTTTTATATTATATTATTATTATGTTGTAACGCCATCCGATCCCGCATTAAAAATAAAAAAACCTTTATACTTTTTTTATGCAGTCGCGAACATAGTTGTAATAGGTCTGTTTGGGAAACTAAACCCGCAGTTGATAAGAACCTGTGGGTGGTTTAGTGTCTCAGATAGATCTGACATGTTCCCTTTAAGTCTGCTATTGACTCAGAAATCCTTCCGCAAATCATATAATCCTATATATCGCAAAGGTCAGCATCTCTTGTGCTACCATATGCTACTTTCAAATAGGCCAGCATAACTCATGTGACAGGTTTGCTTAAGTTTTTATATGGTACAATAAGACATTATTTATACTCACAAATCAAAATGATAAAATTATGCATGTAAAATTAATAAAATCCACATACCATGCTCTGACAAGTTTCGCCTAAAAACTAGTTTGTCTAGGGCACAGATTCACAATGCCACAGAAACACTTATATACGGACCGTCCAATAGACAGACACACAAAAAAAAAAAAAATAGACAAAATCAAAACTGCATTTGAAGTAAATCCAACAGTGTGTACAAGAGCTGTAGGAGTTACCGCACTAAGTTTGTATCTTTATTATGATGAGCAGCATGGAGGATGTTCATTTGGACAGGGCGCTTGCTTGAACAGCAGATGACACTTAAAGGGGTTGTCCAGGCAAAAATAGAGAACCCTTATGAAGTTTAAATAAGCTAGGAGCAGTGAAATAAATAAATAAATAAATAAAAAATTGTATACTCACCTGTCCCCGTTGCTCCACTGTCCTCCCGTGTCATCTGTTAACGGCCATTAAGCGAAGGGCCTGAATGTCACTACCTATGACATCACGGGTCCTCTTCCTGAGGCCTGCTGAGGCCAATCAGCGGCTTCAGCACAACGCCGAAGAGACCCGGGAGAGCAAACAAACCGGGAGGCGAGCGACGACAACAGAGCAACTGGGACAGGTGACTATGTATTTTTTATTTTTTTTTTAACTGCCCCCAACGTATTTAAACTTTAAAAATTTAGCCTGAAGAACCCCTTTAAATTGCAGAGATCTAGAGTGGATTGGATCTATAACCTTCTCATGTCCTGATGACCAGTTGAAAGCAGACAAGTACTGTGTAGGGTTTATTAATAAAGAAACAGGACATTTTTCTTCTGTGATCGCAACACCTGACATCTTTCAATCTATTTGCTGTGGGTGAGCCCATAAAGGTTTTATATAGAAGATATAACACATTAGTTCTTTCTACTAAGGAGCCCAGGCTACACTTAGACTGTAGCTTGCTAATATCACCTGGAGGTGATGTTTCCATCCAAAAAAAACAAAAAAACAAACAAACAGCAGTACTTCTGGTTCGAGCCACCAAAAACTAACACTGCACTAGTGAATAGTACAGAAATAATGCATGCAGAGATGTCACAGCAACAGGATAATGCACACAGTAATATCAAAGTGCAGACTGTGAGAGTGTAGAGTTACATATTGCCAATACTGTTAATATAGTGATGTCACAGTACAGAAGTAATACACAGTGACATTACAGTACATGGATAATGCACATACAGATCAATGTGTACACTATGACATCACAGCATACTTAGGTTTGAACCCTCTAAGTAGAAATGAGCACCATTGCTGAGGAGACTGAGTCGGAAAAAAAAAAAGTTACAGACACTGGCTTCAAAATAAAATGAACATTTTTTATTATTATACACTTATTGGCATTGTATAACTGACAAGACACAGTTTGTTGCATATTTGCTTTCATAGGAATCAATTACTAGCTTTTATCATGAATTAGAGGCGCTAGTTCAGGTTACTCTATAGCTGCTGCAAACAACTGATTGGCCAGGGTGCAGCGAGTTGGCCAAAGGATAGGTCTTCAGTAGTATATCCCTGGACAACCCCTTTAAAACCCCAAACACACTATTAAATGATGAAATTCCACCAAGTATTACAAACAAGTAAATAAGAGCTAACAGTATATATTGCTTAATAATCTAAGGCAAACCACAAAAACAACAGGAAACTAATTTCACAATGTGGATTTAAAGTTGGTAACACTTATACATAAACCATGAAGAGCCAGAGCCCTTCTCACATAATCATACAATCACAACCTAACAATTATACAGTGCTTTACAATCACAGTAAACAAATGATCATTCACCGCCCATGAAAACACAATATATGACCCTGATCATTAGAACAAAGTGCTGATTGTGTCCAATGGGGGAGACACTTATGTAACTACATTTGGGCGAACATAAACAGAGCTACATGATCCAGTCACTCAGCCAGTTAGGAGGTGACTTTTCCATATTATTAAAGAAGTCCATGGTCAGGTGCCCAGGGAGACAAGATTTGGGGGGGGGATACTTTGTACTTTTTTCTTAATGCAGAAAACAAATACAGCAAAACACTTAAACTACACAACAGCTTCACAATTATATATAGATTGGGTGGCACTGAGGGAATTGAGCTAGTGTGCCTTAAAGTGTAACTAAATTTTTTAAAAACGCTTGATTTTCTAGCAGCATTTGTGACATTAATAACTTTTGTAATGTACTTTATTAAGTTTTGTCTCCTTTATGTGAAATATTGCATGTTTTTATTCTACCCCTTGTTTCTCTATTGAGAGCTGTACCTGCTTACGACTATGTATAGGTTTGCATGTAATGTAGGGAAAAGGGTAGGGGAGGTCACTTAGATATACATCCCAGGTATTATAAAACATACATAGAAACTTGCTTCTGGTGTTGTATGAAATGATATTCTCATCTTTCATGTGACTATGGTTGTGTCTCTACCTGCATTATTTCCAGAGATATCATCAGTTGTAAACACAGGGGAATTTGGATATTTATATGTAGCTGCAGCTGCTCCTGCTCCCAATTCCAAATGTGTTTTCAACTGATTATATCTCTGGAAATAATACAGAGAATCTTTCATACAACATCAAAAGAAAGTTTTTAAGTTTTAAAGATCCCGAAATATAAAACTATATGAAGTGACCCACCCCATCCTCAGTTTCCCTTCTGTGCACACGCAAGCCCATACACTGTAAGCTGCAGGGGACAACTGTCTATGGAGAAGCAAAAGAAATAAAGAAATTCAGGATTTCACAGAAAGGAACCAAAGAAAGTTAATAAAGCACTACAGATTAGAACTGTCAGCAGCTACATCACATAGCAAGCTACCCAATAAGCCACTGAGCAGAAGGCTTACTATAGGCTGTGTCACCATACGGTGTGTGTCTCCTAGTACAACCATAAAACTTCCTGTGAGGAAGGCCTAAAGGCAAGCAATGGTAGTGACTGGTTAACAAAAAAATATAAAGTTAAATGTTAAATGTTCTGTTATATTGTAATTGTCCGTTCCCTGTACCTTCTGTTTCTAGGGCTAAAGGAGAGTTCTAAAATACTCATAATTGGGTCATGACCCATTACTCACCTGATAAACCCCTGCTATTTTAGTGTTCCTCACTGGTCTTTATTTCTTGTGTTCAGCAATAATAACAGTTGCAGTCAATCACAGTGCACTTGTTCAGCGGCCATAGAACGTCTAATCATTTATAAAGTTTATAGTAGGTCTTTGATAATTTTATGGTATTACCACCACCCATGGCCCTATTTTTGACTCATGGAAAAAGAGCTGCAAATGTGAGGCATAAGACTAGATTCACATATCAATTTAGCTCTGGAATGGCTTTCTATGGGGGGGGGGGGGGGAGATATACATTTCATTGGCTAGAAAAGTCATTCAAGCATATATTGCAATGGATCCTTTTACCCTGAAGAGAAAAACTCAGTTTGAACATGTTTTCTGTCTGTATATATTTATTGTGTGTCAGGGAGAATACAGTTATATATACAGTAGTGTTACCACCTAGATTAAAACAGGGGTAAGCTAGAAAAGTGCCATCATTGCACACTGGAAATAGAACTATACTCCCCAGAAGCCTGTTTGGGTTTACAACTTAATTCAATATACCTAACTAAAATCGAGATAGAGGTGTTGGAGAGAAAACCCTGACTTGATTACTTGCCCTACGATATAGGTTTCATGTTATAGATTATGTTTATTTCTTTTTCTTTCATTTTCTTCTATACCAAGGACAAAAAAAGTGTTTCCCATTTGGGGAATGTATATGGTACTCTTTGGCTCTCTTCCTTTGTTATTTTAATACTAAAAATAAAAAAAATAAAAATCTTAAAAAAAAAAAAAAAGAGGAAGAAAGGGAAGAAAAGAAATTAGGCAATTTATTGATTTTTATTGTTTTGGTGTTTTGTTTTTTTAGTTGTGTATTGTAACGCCTACAATAAGAACACGAAAGGAAAATTTTGTGATTATAATCAATCGTAATTCTATAAAAAATAATAATAATAATAATAATAATAATAATAACAAAACCAGGTCCAACATTAAATCCTTTTAAACCACTAAAGCAAATTAACCAGTTGCAATAAATGTTTGCACATTTTGCCATTCACACAACAATAAGGAAAGCGCAGGGCTAAAACAAGCTGTGAACTATTTCTAGTTATGTCTGCTGTAAATTTTCCAGGATTTTTGGAATGGCATTCAGTGTTACATTAAAAGGGAAGCTGTAAGATTCCCAAACGTAAAGAATCTTTTACCTAAAAGGAAGGAAAAAAAAAATATATATATATATATAATCTATCTATCTAACATTTACCATACCTGATATACTAAGCAAACAGAAAGGATGGAGATCCGTCAGCACATCATGAGTCACATATCTCTGTACCCTGAAAATAATATTAAAAAATAAAATATTACTGATAGTGTCCACATACTCACAAATCTTTATTTCCTTTGTTCAGTGAAATGAATCATACTATCTATTGTATTATTTTCCATTTCAGATGGTGCATTAGCAATTTCCTCTGAGGCGCCACTGCTTCAGCTCAACGGTTTTGCACGGATATTGGCAAACTTCCATTTAGACATCTTTGCCACTATCTGAGTGAGGATAAACCATCTTCTCATTGAAACCATATCACTTTCACCAGCAGAAATTGTAGGTGTTTATAGAGCTAATCTAGATGGAAAATATATTAACACTGTAGAGTGATACACTATAGAGTGATATAGTAGCGATGTTTGTGTGTACATAATTTTATAGGTTTATGCCTTTTCCATTTACATAAGCAATCCTAATTAGTTTTAAGATGCCATTTTTGGGGCTTGGGGTGGTGGAGTTTCAATTTCCAGGATATGAACTTGATGTCTCTTGGTTTTCCTTGGTCTAACAGTGTGTCACTTTTTCACTATATGGCAATCTCATATATGCCTGGAAAAGCTCCTGGAATACATGTTAATGCATGCCCTAACATACCAGGTGACGTCCAAAAGTGTATTCCTTTGCCAGGCCAATATGATGCAGCATACCATTTTTTTCAACTGTATAGCAAAGCACAGAAGACTGTATTTTGCTATACAAAGTCACTGTCAAGACATGTATACAGTGTGGTATATATCTTTTTTGCCATAGTTCCCTATGGTATCCATGACAAGCTTCCTTGCATATGTGTGATGATGGGCTCAGCATTCATTGCACCTGCCGCTCAACAAGCCAAGTGTGTATTGGAAGTTATATTGGGCTCTGACCTGGGAATTTATTTTCAATGCTTCTCCTCAGGGTGTATTCACACAATGGGGAAGATGGGCATAATTGTGGTGCATCATTGGCATACAGCCCTTTTTGTGCCAAAGATGTGCCACAGTTACACACATCTGCACTAGTGTGTGCCAGGTTCTTACACTGCTGCCAGGACAGTTGTAGCCAAACAAGTTAAGTACACTACCATCTGACCACAGATCTGACTGCAGCATATGCTTGAAACAAGGGCAGGTGAAGATTGAAACAATCCTTAGTAGCCAGCTTAGCAGTTTATAGAGTCCAGAATTAATTTATGACTTCAGGAAATGCCAATCTTAATAAATTCCTCTCACTGTGTAAAGATATATATGTATATATGTATGTATGTATGTATGTGATTACATTCAAGTACTTTTAGAGTTAATATTTCCCTCCCCTTGAGGGAGTTTCTCTGTAATCATGGATTGTATATAAATGTTGTAAGTTCTTAGAATGTATACCTGCTTGAAAAAAGCAGTTCATTGCCGAAACGCGTTGCCATGATTTTTTACTTGTAATATTTTTTTAATAAAATACTTAGTTTTTTTACAAAGGAAGCACTGTTTTAAAGTTCTTTTTTTTTCTTCCTTTCTTTTTTCAACTGATTGTTTTTTTTTGGCCTAAATTACCAAGGACTAGAGCTGCAGCCGTTTGTTCCCATGGGGGAAGATTTACTTGATGCTACAGAACAGATGATGTTTTTGTGACATACACTATTCATCACTCTGATTAGGTGAGTCCTTTCTTACCCTGTATTTTACTTATCCACCACCTGTACAGGCTTCACTAAGGACGACCACTCCCTTTCTCTTTTTTTGTGCTGAGTAAAGATATGGAATAAAAAGTACGTTGAAACAGTGTAATGTAATGTCATTATTGCTGTACAAATAGACCGATTACCAGCAGCATAGACCATAGATATTATTCAACACATCAGCAATTGGTATCATTGACTGTAAGCTAATACAAAGAGTGGAGACTACACAGAGGTAAGGTATAATGGAAAGATTTGTACCTTTCAACCGCTCCTGGTTTTGGCTTGCAAATACAGATGCGAAACACTGACCAAGATACAGACACATGAATAAGACCTTATAAAAGGGTTGGTCTCATGAAGACAAGATCATAAGACAGTTCCTTCACTATTGGCCGGCACAGAGAGACAATTGAGCAGAGGCTCGGACAGGCTTCAAGCTGTGCATGAATATCCAACAAAATTATGTATAATCACAGTTTATTATTGTGAAATACATATACAAAATTTAATACAAATAAATAAATGGAGAGTTTACAAAGAAGAGTGTTGACTAAAAACAACACCTATGATACTTAATCCACTCCTCCTAGAGTAGCAAGGAATATCCTACAAACATATCACTGGTTCATGTAAAATAACAACAATGACCAAAAACAGATATACATATACATACATACACACACATATATATATATACACATATGTGTGGATATACTAATGATTTTAGCAATATTACCAAACTCTATATACATATATGGATCAACGGACTAAACTGATGTATAATTGCAGACATACTTCCTATGGCCCAGAGATGTATATAATATACATATACAAAAGGGTGAAATACCAAAGTCATATGATTAGAGACCTAGACAAAGAATACTACACACACAATAGCTGTTAACCATATCAATATAATGTATACAGAGAGTAAGTAACAGTAAGAGGAGAGTTAAATATCCATGTATGTACCTATAAAGATGATGCTAGGTTATATATGTAACTTAATATGGCAAACTATTCCTATAGTTAGTACATACTCAGTGCCATCTCAAAAATAATGTAGTTGTGCATGTACTAAATGAACAGAATTTCCTTTGAAGGGCTGCCACGTAACACCACATTTCACCCGCAGCTGCACAAATCCACGTTTTTGGGTCAGTATTTTGCATCAGTATTTGACAGCCAAAAGCAAGTTTAGGTAGAGGGGGAAAAAAAAAACCCAAAAAAACAAAACAAAAAAAAACAAAAACACAAATCTGTTCATTATAGTTTTTCTAGATTCGTGTTCTATTGCTGGTTTTGGCTTGCAAATTCTACTAAACATTCTAACCAAACTACACAAGTGTAAATGAGAACTAATCCTGAGGTTGGTAAAATATATGATATAATTTACAAGATAAATGGATATATGCCATTCAACTACTGTAAATCAGTACAACTGCATATGCTATAAACATGCGGCTTTATAGTATCATACCAAGGAGCAGTGTATGTAAAATACAAAACCAACTGCAGAACATATTGTACAAAAAGGCAGATTGGTAACCTTCAGAAACTGGAGTACATGCAGACATCAGGAAGTCTATTGTATGGCTTGTAAAAAGCAGATAGCACATATAATAATCCTGCTCTTTTAGATAATGTTCAGGACAATGACTCAGAGTGTCAGTGTTTACACACATAATCTCATGAGCCACTGAAGGAGGGAGCGTGAAACGGGAAATTTGGATCAACACCAGATGAAATTGTTCAGGTCTGTGTGTGCAATGATCCAAATTCAGAAAAACACCTGAAGGATAAAAAGAACAATGAATGACTTGACTAGCTGGATAAGGACAAGAAACCACAAAGTGAGAGGACTCAAACCGATGACCTCTCTCCACCATATGTCCTAAGGCTGGGGGCCCCACGTAGAGTTTTACAGTCTCTGCAAAGTGGATGGGATGCTAGTGAATCCCATCCACACATTGCAGAAAAATGCACACAGCGGAAATGCTGCCTTTTCCAAAACAGTTACGTTTTGGGGAAATTGCAGCATGTCAATTATACCTATGGAAACACCGCCAGTTTCCCTATAGGTATAATTGAAGCAGAAAGTCCGCAGAGGAAAACTCTGCAGAATTCCTGTGAAAAGCGCTGCAGGAAAAACTGCGATGTGTACCTGCTGCGGTTTTTCCTGAAGAGCTTTTTAACTGCAGCCCACTATGTGGGGCCTTAGTCTAAAGCAGTGAATAATCCCTACTAGAAAGTATCCCCATAACTGCTTCTATGGAGGTGCTCTTCCACACCAGATTGTGTGTACATTGTGTGCTTCAAGTCAATATGGGCAAAGAAAGTGTAAGTCTATCCACACACTTAGATATCAATGTGTGAGTGCGGGTTCTAAGAAGCAAGCTAAGTTTTTTGGTTAAAAATAAAACTGCATTAAAATGTAATAAAAAACACAAACACAGCAATGGACTGGTAGAGCACGCCTACTGACTCAACTGTGCTTCAACATATGTTACATACAGCTTTTGTACTTAGTTTCATCTTACACATTAACACAGTGTCCACAAGGAACATACTTCTAGCAGATTAACTGCCGGGACTTGTACGGCATGGACAAACATTTGTAATGCGTTTTCTCACAAAGGGACTTAAAGCACAGGGAGCACTGTGGAGTAGGGGAGTTAGTAATTGCTATACAGGCGCTTATCCCCAACACCCACAAGGGTCAGATGTTTCACAGGAAGACAATCACCTAATCAGTATATTTTGGTCACGAGGGAGGAAACCAGAGCACCCAGAGAACATGCAAACTCCACGCAGATAATGCCCTTGGTCCTTTCCAACCCAGAACCCCAGCACTGCTAACCACTGAGCCATTATGTACGGTGATTAATGTGCCCTCTACGCTTTAGCAGCTGCTGAGTGGAGTAGTTAGGGAGCTGGGCAAGGTACTATCAAGGGTGGCAAAACTTAGCAACTTTTGGAAAATTATATCATGGTACAAAGAAAATTCGGCACGCTAGAAAATTTTTTGGCTCAGCAGCTGCCCCCTGGTTACAAGCCAAATCTACCATTTTAAATGTTGTGACCCCTTTATGCCACCACAGTTCAGTGCCTCAGAAATGCCACCACACAGTATAATGCCAGCTTATGCCTGCCACACAGTATAATACTCCCATACTGTCCCCCACATAATATAATGCTTACCTCAGTGCCCCCAAACATATTATAATGTCCAGGGAGCTAGTGGTGGTCTGAAATCATCATTCGCCACTCTGCTTCCCACTTCTTCTATGCTCAACGGTGTGATGTGACATCAGCACCTGAAGCAGAAAGATTGTGAGGAACAGAGCAGTGAGTAATGAATGCTTCGCAAACCACCCCATATTTCAGGCATCCACCACAATACTGCACATGTGGGATTTCAGAAGAGGAGCTGTGACAGACTCAAGGCAAAAAATGTGAATCTGAATAACAGGACAATGCTGGGAATCATTGAAAGAAGAAAATGGGTGTAGCAGCAAAAGAGCTCATTTGCATAACGATAGATACTTATTAAAGAACAAAAGATCCTGCAGAAACAACATGTATGTTTGCACTGATATTAAAGGGGTTATCCTGCAGTATACTACTGAGGAACTATTCTTAAGATAGGCCATCAATAGCAGGTCAGCGTGGTCCAAATCCTGGCACTCGCAACCAATCAGCATTTTACAGCAGCTACAGTGTATACGAACTAGCACATCTCTGTACAACATGTAGATCCCGTGGAAGTTACACCAAGCATAGTTACATATAAAGGTATTTTCCAGGCAAACTGGAAATCCCATGGAGGACCAAGGAGGGTAAAAAGTGAAAAAGAGCAATACCAGAGGCGAACATGTCCAAGTGGGCCCCCAACTTGGACTTGTTCGTATACCGATACTATCAGTATACGGTGAGCATATAGTGGTATATAGCAGCTCTACACAGGGCTCTGCAGACGATTTAGGTGAATACAGGGCAGTAGCATTTAGTGACTTATTGGTGACATCTCTGACCAATCCTTCACATTTCCCATCTCTTTCATCTGGACAGCCATGACCACTTCTTCCAGTCTCTGTAAAGTTTGCAACACAGACATCTTTGGATCCTCACTTTTCCAGGCACCTGACCCATATTGTCCTCACCTACACAAAGCCCCCATCCTGCTGCTACCCCAATTATAAAATATATAATATAACCCCCTATAATGAATAATACCCCCAAGTGTATCTTTAAGTTAATAACTTCCCTGTGCACCCCTTTAAATAGTGCCCCTTATTAATAATGCCCCAGATGTTTCCTAATTAAAAAGGAAAAAAAAAAAAAAAAAAAAAAATTATTGGGGTTCCAATACCCCGGACCCCCAGGATCAGCTGTTTGAATGAACAATAGTACCTGTGTAAGCGCCGTGACCCCTTCTCTGTTTACATAGTGTCATTCTTTCATAGCGGCCATGTAATGTAACTACAGCCTCGTCCTATACATGTCTCTGAGACAAGGCTGGAATTACATCATACGGTCACTATAAACAGGCGCCATAGCCTCTTCATACAGCTGATCAGTGGGGAATCAATTATCTCTTATTGATGTTTTATTCTGAAGATAGACCATCAATAAAAATGAGCTGGAAAACTCCTTAAAGAGGACCTTTCACGTCCTCATGTATATGCTGTTTTACATACCGCTAGAAAGCCGACAGCATGCTGAATTCAGCGCACTGCCGGCTTTCCCAGTATGTGCCCCGGGGCTGGAGATATCGGCAGTCTTAGTTTCACGGTTTACTGTCAGAAAGGCGTTCCTGACAGTCTAGCTGCGCTGTGAGGAACGCCCTCTCTGACAGTTCTCGTTCATAGACTTGTACTCAAGGGGCGTTCCTCTCAGGTCAGCGTCATCGCTGGACAGTAAGGAACTCCCCCTCTGACAGTACAGCGCTATGGGCGAGTACAGAGAGGGGGTGTTCCTTATAGCCCAGCGATGACGCTGGAACGCCCCCCCCCAGTACAAGTCTATGAACGAGAACTGTCAGGGAGGGCATTCCTCACAGCGCAACTAGACTGTCAGGAACGCCCTTCTGACAGCAAACCGTGAAACTAAGACCCCCGATATCTCCATCCCCGGGACACATACCGGGAAAGCCAGCAGTGCACTGAATTCAGCGTGCTGTCGGCTTTCTAGCGGTATGTAAAACCGAATGTGCCTGAGGATGTGAAAGGTCCTCTTTAAGGCTAAGGCCCCACGTGGTGTCCTGCAGCAAAAGAGAATTTTTCCTGCAGCACTTTGCACAGAAAGTTCGCAGAGGTTTCCTCTGCAGACTTTCTGCTTCAATTATATCTACAGGAAAACCGCCAGCATTTCCGTAGGTATAATTGACACGCTGCGATTTCCAAAACTGCGTCTGTTTTGGAAATCGCAGCATATCCGCTGCGCATATTTTACTGCAAAGTGGGGATGGGGGCCACATGTGGCGAAAACCCACAGAAAAATACTCAGCATTTTACATGTAGCAAATCCCATCCACACATTGCGGAAAAATACGTGCAGCAGATGCACTGCGATTTCCAAAACCGTTGCGGTTTTGGAAATTGCAGCATTTCAATTATACCTACAGAAACACTTGCGGTTTCCATATAGGTGTATTGAAATCAGAAAGTCCACAGGGGGAAACCTCTGCGGACCTTCTGTAAAAAGTGCTGCGAGAAAAACCACAATGGTACCGCTGCGGTTTGTCCTGCAGCGCTTTTTTTTCTGCAGCCCACTATGCCTTAGTTTTATTAAAACCCAAGTGCCACCTTAATTAAATTAATTGACCCTCATATTATGCCCCTGATTCACCCTGACATAAATACAGTACTGCACCTCTAATGGCATCTTATATTAATGACCACCCACTTATGTTCATAATGCCTCCTAATATAAATGATGCCCCTAATGGCCCCTTATATAATACCTCCTAATGAACCCCCCATCGTCATAATGCCCCCTAATGAATCCTCCCTTATAGTTATATTTCCCCCTCCTAACCACCCCTTATACTATTAATATACCCACAACTAAGCTTAAAAAAAAACAAACACACAAAAGTCATACTCACCTGCGATGCTGATGAATGGAGCCGCTGCCGCTTCCTCCCTGTCCACGCACGTCTGTGTCTGAGCGCAGGCGGTGCGTTGTTGTGACGTCATTGTGCCGCCCGAGCTGAGAAGCAGACATCGTCTGTGGTCTCAGCGTCTTGTAAACTGCAAGCCTGTATTGGCTTGCGGTTTACAATACCGTTAAGTTGCAGGTTACATTTTAACTAGATCGGTGTCTGCAGACACCGATCTAGTTAGAAATAAAGGATGTATTAATGGCGGCCCCGGGGTGGACCCCCCAAAAATTCAGTGGGCCCGGGGCAGCTGCCCCCTCTGCCCCCCCGCTAGCTACGCCTCTGAGCAATACTCATCTACCCCTGGTCCTCCGTTACAGCATTGGATCCCCTTTTCCATTCTGTGTCCGCACTGGCTGGGCCAGAAGTGAATCACTTCAGGTAACTGCTGTGGTCACATGTTGGGTACCACAAAAAAAAAAAAAAAAAAAAAAAAAAACAACACAGAGTGATGTCACCAGTACCCAACATGTGACTACTGATTGGCTGCTGCGGTCACCTGAGCTGCTACACATCTGGCTCAGAATGGAATGGAGGACTCAATGCCAGAACAGAGGACCAGGTAGAGGTGAGATCTGGTATTGAGAACGTCAATACCAGGATGGGTCAATAATAGTATACTGATGGACATCCGCTTTAAAGTGCCCTACTGTAATTACTTGTAATGTGATTTGTGAGCCGATAGACTCTCTTTAATAGGAGAGGCAATATAAATAGTATTTTGGCAGAACTTCATATAATATAAAAGCATAATGTATAAGCAAGTGAATCTCAAAATTGGAAGTATGAATTGTCAGTAAGGATTGAATTACACAGTGTAGAACACAACTGGACTGTTTAAAGTTGCTGCTTGTAACAAATCTGTCTCCAAGTAAAGAAAAGAGATCTGCTTTATATTAATGGCCATTAGTTTTCTAAAATTATAAACACTGGGGTAAATTCAATGCATGAAAGAAATAGAAAAAAACTGAAAGAGTGTTTGTGGCGTGCACTAAATGCAATTTATTTATTAACCTTTCCAACCACTTTACTAATAAATGCGAACTGGCAAATGCCATATTCTTCCACAAGGCCGTGTCCTATAACAGTATATCCATAAGTCTTATGTATAAAAACCAATACTGTGGAATTGCAGACAAAGTCAGAGTCTAAGGGCAGGCTCAGCTGCAAAAACTTCATCTCCTTTACACTTCAATGGGAGGCACATTTTTCAACTGCTGGCAGGAAGAATTTGCGGATTTTGCATTGCAGGTTCCACCACAAAATTTGCTGTGTGAGCTTATCCTAAGTCAGGGTTAGCAGAAATGCAGGGATTCCAACTTCATACTCATAACAAAAAAAAATAATAATAATTTCCCAATATGAAATATCCATAATATCAATAAGATGAAACGTCTATAACGTAGTGTAAATATATATATATATATATAATAAAATTCACCATTTTAATATAGTTATCCTATGTTTATTAATTAATTATTCGACAGAAGCCATTTATGAAGTGATGAGGGAGTTGGAACTGGAGTGGGGTATGGAAAAATAAAATTTGAGTTGAAGTTGGGAGTCCGCAAAGCAACACACAAGCTATACAGTGGGAAAAAAAAGTATTTAGTCAGCCACCAATTGTGCAAGTTCTCCCACTTAAAAAGATGAGGCCGGCCTGTAATTGACATCATAGGTAGACCTCAACTATGAGAGACAAAATGAGAAAACATACCTAGAAAATCACATTGTCTGATTTTTTAAGAATTTATTTGCAAATTATGGTGGAAAATAACTATTTGGTCAATAACAAAAGTTCATCTCAATACTTTGTTATATATCCTTTGTTGGCAATGACAGAGGTCAAACGTTTTCTGTAAGTCTTCACAAGGTTGGCACACACTGTTGCTGGTATGTTGGCCCATTCCTCCATGCAGATCTCCTCTACAGCAGTGATGTTTTGGGGCTGTCGCTGGGCAACAAGGACTTTCAACTCCCCTCCAAAGGTTTTCTATGGGGTTGAGATCTGGAGACTGGCTAGGCCACTCCAGGACCTTGAAATGCTTCTTACGAAGCCACTCCTTCGTTGCCCTGGCGGTGTGCTTGGGATCATTGTCATGCTGAAAGACCCAGCCACGTTTCATCTTCAATGCCCTTGCTGATGGAAGGGAGGTTTGCACTCAAAATCTCACGATACATTGCCCCATTCATTCTTTCATGTACACGGATCAGTCGTCCTGGTCCCTTTGCAGAGCAACAGCCCCAAAGCATGATGTTGCCACCCCCATGCTTCACAGTAGGTATGGTGTTCTTTGGATGTAACTTAGCATTCACTCTCCTCCAAACACGATGAGTTGTGTTTCTACCAAACAGTTCTACTTTGGTTTCATCTGACCATATGACATTCTCTCAATACTCTTCTGGAACATCCAAATGCTCTCTAGCAAACTTCAGACGGGCCCGGATATGTACTGGCTTAAGCAGGGGGACACGTCTGGCACTGCAGGATCTGAGTCCCTGGCGGCGTAGTGTGATAGTGACGGTAGCCCTTGTTACGTTAGTCCCAGCTTTCTGCAGGTCATTCACTAGGTCCCCCCATGTGGTTCTGGGATTTTTGCTCACCGTTCTTCTGATCATTTTGACCCCACGGGGTGAGATCTTTCGTGGAGCCCCTGATCGAGGGAGATTATCAGTGGTTTTGTATGTCTTCCATTTTCTAATTATTGCTCCCACAGTTGATTTCTTCACACCAAGCTGCTTGCCTATTGCAGATTCAGTCTTCCCAGCCTGGTGCAGGTCTACAATTTTGTTTCTGGTGTCCTTCCACAGCTCTTTGGTCTTCACCATAGTGGAGTTTGGAATGTGACTGTTTGAAGTTGTGGACAGGTGTCTTTTATACTGATAACAATGTCAAACAGGAGCCATTACTACAGGTAATGAGTGGAGGACAGAGGAGCCTCTTAAAGAAGAAGTTACAGGTCTGTGAGAGCCAGAAATCTTGCTTGTTTGTAGGTGACCAAATACTTATTTTCCACCATAATTTGCAAATGAATTCTTTAAAAATCAGACAATGTGATTTTCTGGATTTGTTTTCTCATTTTGTCTCTCATAGTTGAGGTCTACCTATGATGACAATTACAGGGCGGCCACATCTTTTTAACTGGGAGAACTTGCACAATTGGTGGCTGACTAAATACTTTTTTTCCCCACTGTAGGTGTCAGTGCTGCATACAGCAACAAATCAGCTCTGAGAAACTGAACGATGAGTCTGACGGGGCAACAGCTGCAAAGACGACACTTTTCCTTACAACAATTTTTATCTATAAGGGCTCTTATGTTTCACTGTGTCAGGGAATCATAACCGCTATTGTTAAAATGCGGCAACATTAGAAATAAAAAAAAAAACCATGTTAAAGTATGAAAATACAGTGCCTTGTGAAAGTATATATAGCTGTGTCAGTGTCATATGTGATACAGTCTCCTACGCCACTGTAGCTAAACCTATGATGTGCTACTGTCTGATGAGGTGGTGTATCTGGGCCTATTGTATGATACTGTCTGCTGAACTTTAGGTGGCTAAGGCAACATCGGAGATTTCTATCAAGATATCTTCCCTATAGAAACCTCTCATAGATACTGGAAAATACAGTTCAGATTGCAGAAAGACCTATGATTCCACCAGTTACAGTGCCTTGCGAAAGTATTCGGCCCCCTTGAACTTTTCAACCTTTTGCCACATTTCACGCTTCAAACATAAGGATATAAAATTTTAATTTTTTTGGTGAAGAATCAACAAGTGGGACACAATTGTGAAGTGGAACGAAATTTATTGGATATTTTAAACTTTTATAAAAAATAAAAAACTGAAAAGTGGGGCGTGCCAAATTATTCAGCCCCCTTAAGTTAATACTTTGTAGCGCCACCTTCTGCTGCGATTACAGCTGCAAGTCGCTTGGGGTATGTCTCTATCAGTTTTGCACATCGAGAGACTGAAATTCTTGCCCATTCTTCCTAGGAAAACAGCTGGAGCTCAGTGAGGTTGGATGGAGAGCGTTTGTGAACAGCAGTTTTCAGCTCTTTCCACAGATTCTCGATTGGATTCAGGTCTGGACTTTGACTTGGCCATTCTATCACCTGGATACGTTTATTTGTGAACCATTCCATTGTAGATTTTGCTTTAGGTTTGGGATCATTGTCTTGTTGGAAGATAAATCTCCGTCCCAGTCTCAGGTCTTTTGCAGACTCCAACAGGTTTTCTTCCAGAATGGTCCTGTATTTGGCTCCATCCACCTTCCCATCAATTTTAACCATCTTCACTGTCCCTGCTGAAGAAAAGCAGGCCCAAACCATGATGCTGCCACCACCATGTTTGACAGTGGGGATGGTGTGTTCAGGGTGATGAGCTGTGTTGCTTTTACGCCAAACATATCGTTTTGCATTGTGGCCAAAAAGTTCGATTTTGGTTTCATCTGATGAGAGCACCTTCTTCCACATGTTTGGTGTGTCTCCCAGGTGGCTTGTGGCAAACTTTAAACGAGACTTTTTAAGGATATCTTTGAGAAATGGCTTTCTTCTTGCCACTCTTCCATAAAGGCCAGATTTGTGCAGTGTACGACTGATTGTTGTCCTATGGACAGACTCTCCCACCTCAGCTGTAGATCTCTGCAGTTCATCCAGAGTGATCATGAGCCTCTTGGCTGCATCTCTGATCATTCTTCTCCTTGGAAGAGTGTTCCATTCTTTTGCGGTACATTGTGGTATCTTTCAAGTTAATAGTAGTATAATGTTGTACTGTGTTAGCCACTCTTCCACTACTTTCAATGGCTAACACGGTACAACATTATACTACTATCATTCTTCTTGTTTGATATGAAAGTTTAGAGGGACTGCGGGGTCTTGGTAGATTTGCAGTGGTCTGATACTCCTTCCATTTCAATATGATCGCTTGCACAGTGCTCCTTGGGATGTTTAAAGTTTGGGAAATCTTTTTGTATCCAAATCCGGCTTTAAACTTCTCCACAACAGTATCACAGACCTGCCTGGTGTGTTCCTTGGTCTTCATGATGCTCTCTGCGCTTTAAACAGAACCCTGAGACTATCACAGAGCAGGTGCATTTATACGGAGACTTGATTACACACAGGTGGATTATATTTATCATCAGTCATTTAGGACAACATTGGATCATTCAGAGATCCTCACTGAACTTCTGGAGTGAGTTTGCCGCACTGAAAGTAAAAGGGCCGAATAATATTGCACGCCCCACTTTTCAGTTTTTTATTTTTTACAAAAGTTTAAAATAACCAATAAATTTCGTTCCACTTCACAATTGTGCCCCACTTGTTATTGATTCTTCACCAAAATATAAAAATTTTATATCTTTATGTTTGAAGCCTGAAATGTGGCAAAAGGTTGAAAAGTTCAAGGGGGCTGAATACTTTTGCAAGGCACTGTAACACCTGTCTATATAGATATACACAGTAAACATGCATCTAATATAGTTTGTGTTGTCTGCCCTCAAATAAGTCTGCACAAAGGCAGAAAGCAGGAAGATATAACGCAACACCATCTTTTCATGGGATCACTAAGGCTGGGATGACATCTGCATTGACGTTTTGGTAGGAGACTCCGCCACAGATTCCACCTATCGTCAGAGAGAAAAGTCCTTCACAGTGGACTTTTCTCTCTGCTGGTTTCAGTATAAAACTGTCTGAAACCCAACGGACCACTTTATAGTCTAGGTGTCCGCGGGTAACGGTTTTTTTTAGTGGATGGGCTCTCCGTCACCCAGGTCCCCATGCGGACCCGAACGACAGAGAGACCAATGCTAGTGTGAACCTAGCTTAATACATTGAAGCAAAATTTAATAAGACTCCACGAGGCCTTGTCATTTCAAGCTGATAATATGCCACACATCCAAACCTCGGCTACTTGCTTCACAGCAGATTTATTTTGCACAGATTTCTGGTTGTTATTTGGTAGATTCATTTTCTTGGGAGCAGAATATTTATCCTTCATTATATGCTGTTTAATGCCGCCATTGTTTGCAGCAGCTATGCGCAATGCTTCTATTGTCATTTTTAATTACATGAGCAGATTTTTCAATAGGGAAATAGATAGCTAAAGTAGGGCAATTTACTGCATTAAGCTGCTATATGCATACAAAATAAAAGTATTATGGCGCCATTATTTGCTTAGTCACTGAAACATCAAACAGCACCATAGAACACCCTGGAGAACCATTTAATGAAAGAAAGATAAGAAATAGGACCTGTTTAAAAAGGTAGATATTCCACATGTGCCTGGCTGCAAACATATAGATGTAGGTGCATTTCTTAAAGAACTGAAAGTAACTCAAGGAGAACAAGGAAAGCCATTTTATAATTCAGTGTCCTTCAAGCCACACATTCAAGACCTCAACACCTTCTGCCATTTTCAACTAAAAAACGTTTATCGAATCCGCTCTTTCCTCACCACTAGGAGTAAAAAACCCATTAGTCCATGCCTTTCTCTCCACCTTAGACTACCACAGCATACTGTAACCTCCCAGCAAATGCTTTTGCTCCTCTTCAGTCTCAACTCTGCTGCCTGGTTAATCCACTTTTTTTTTAATTGGCTTCTCCCCTTTGCCAACTCATTCACTGGCTACCCACTGCCCAGTAATCCCCAATAATACCAAAACCACCTTCTTCATTAAGTTGTTATACGATTTTTCCACAGCCGTCTCCAAGACAGCTCACATGCATCTCCTATACTCTGGAACCCACTGATGATGATACAAAAGACTGATTATACAGAATATGATGATTTTCAAATCCTTTTCAACCTATATTCAATTGAATACACTACAAAGACAAGATATTTAATGCTCAAACTTTGTTTTTTGCAAATATTCACTCATTTTGAATTTGATGCCTGCAACACGTTCCAAAAAAGCTGGGACAGGGGCATGTTTACCACTGTGTTACATCACCTTTCCTTTTAAAAACACTCAATAAGCATTTGGGAACTGAGGACACGAATTGTTGAAGCTTTGTAGGTGGAATTCTTTCCCATTCTTGCTTGATGTACAACTTCAGTTGCTCAACAGTCCGGGGTCTCTGTTGTCGTATTTTGCGCTTCATAATGCGCCACCCATTTTGAATGGGAGACAGGTCTGAACTGCAGGCAGGCCAGTCTAGTACCCACACGCTTTTACTACGAAGACACGCAGTTTTAACACGTGCAGAATGTGGCTTGGCATTGTCTTGCTGAAATAAGCAGGGGCGTCCCTGAAAAAGACGTCGCTTGGATGGCACAATATGTTGCTCAAAACCTATATGTACCTTTCAGCATTAATGGTGCCTTCACAGATGGGCAAGTTACCCATGCCATGGGCACTAACACACCCCCATACCATCAGAGATGCTGGCTTTTGAACTTTGCGCTGATAACAATCCAGACAGTCCTTTTCCTCTTTGGCTCGGAGGACACGACGTTCATGATTTCCAAAAACAATTTGAAATGTGGACTGGTCAGACCATAAGCCACTTTTCCACTTTACATCAGTCCATCTCAGATGAGCTCGGGCCCAGAGATGCTGGCGGAATTTCTGGGTGTTGTTGATATATGGCTTTCACTGTGCATGGTAGAGTTTTAACTTGCGCTTGTAGATGTAGCGACATACTGTGTTCACTGACGATGGTTTTCTGAAGTGTTCCTGAGCCCAAGAGCCCAAGTGTTAATATCCATTACAGAATGATGTCGGTTTTTAATGCAGTGCCGCCTGATGGATCGAAGGTCATGGGCATACAATGTTGGTTTTTGGCCTTATCGCTTACTTGCAGAGATTTGTCCAGATTCTCTGAATCTTTTGATGATACTATGGGCCGTAGATGATGAAATCCCTAAATTCCTTGCAAGTGTACGTTGAGAAACATTGTTCTTAAATCATTGGACTATTTGCTCACGCAGTTGTTCTCAAAGTGATGAATCTCACCCCATCCTTGCTTGTGAACGACTGAGTCTTTCGGGGATGCTCCATTTATACCCAATCATGACACTCATCTGTTTCCAATTAACCTGTTCACCTCTGGAATGCTCCAAACAGGTGTTTTTTGAGCATTCCTTAACTTTCCCAGTCTTTTTCTGCCCCTGTCCCAGCTTTTTTTGGAACGTGTTGCAGGCATCAAATTCAAAATGAGTGAATATTTGCAAAAAACAAAGTTTACCTGTTTGAACATTAAATATATTGTCTTTGTAGTGTATTCAATTGAATATATGTTGAAAAGGATTTGCAAATCATCATATTCAGTTTTTATTTATGTTTTACGTAATGCCCCAACTTCATTGGAATTAGGGTTGTAAATAACATACCTTTATTAAGTCTGGTCGATTAGTAGTTAGTGAGAGAAAAATCTTTTATCCAATATGTGAAGTAGCACATTGGTGCACTGGGGGTTGGTAGCCTGCCAATAAAAGGAAGGTTTCAAACATCAGTAAAAACAATCCAGGAACATCTTTTCTTTCCTGCTGTTCCTAAATTATTCTTATTAGAATTTCCAAAATAAACTGACAGTGTACCCCTAGACCGTCAGCACTGGCTGGCGGCAGACTGTGTAAGGATACACCCCCAACTGGTAACAACCAGCTGTCAATTTATTCATAAATGTCAAGGAATAACAGAGGAACAGCACAATGCAGAGTTTTAAGACAGGCTGCTCTAGAATGGCTATATTTTGGGAATAAGGCCTCTTGCACATGACAGTGAGGATTTTGACAGATGTAACTGCCATAAAAAATGTACATTAATGTCCGATTTTGATGGACATTTTGCTTCTGCTCTGTTTTTCTGTTTCTGCTGGCTGAGTAATATCAGTGGAACCACACACTCTTTTTTGTTGGTGGTGGTGCTAGACAAAAAGGGTTCTCCAACCTGTGATCCAGAATATAGAAATTTGCTTCACACACCGAAATTACTTGTGGTGAATAAGTGAGTATTCTTTTATTTAACATAACTCCTTAACAAAGGAAGTGTTTCCCAAATATATTCAGATATACGCCATGCAAAATAGTACACGAAGGAGTGGAGTTGTAGATCAATAAATTGCTGCAACGTTTTGGTCAACAGACCTTCGTCCAGCTAGATCCATAACCACTGTAAAGGAAGTATCATGGCATCGTGTGCACAAGTATGTACAAAAAAAAAAAAAAAAAAAAAAAAAAGGTGGTGACATATATCCTTTATTATCCATATTAGTACGAAATGAAATAAAGCAAAGGATGTTTCTGACAGATTTAGGATTGTTTGAGGACTACGCAAGTGAAAAAATACTATAAAATGATTACTATTCAGCAGACTGTCACCATTTTTCCAAAAAAGCATGTAAAATGTTTGACATCTGGAAATATTCACAAATCCCTAACAAACTATTAGTAAATTTCATTTACTGAACTGTTATTATTGTAGAAGTGTCAATGACTAGATAAACTAGATAGGAAAAGAAAAAAGTAAACGGCAGCAAACTTTGTCTTTCAATGCTTCCTGTGCATTTTACACCAATGAGCTCAGAAAAGCCAAGATTACTTTGAAAGGGTAATTGTTCATAAAAACAAGTCTGAAAATAGAAGGAACAAAACCATTAGCGCAAACATGCATTTATACAAAGGAACAAATTAGGTGTTGAGAAGACACACACAAAGTTTCTATACTTGGGAACCATTGGCACATAAAACACAGAGAAAGAGGATAGCATGACTAGCGTGCCCGCAAGCCTCACTATTACAAAGAGAGATATTTTTTATTACACTTATATTTGCACACATCCCAATATGCTACAGGGGCACACTATTCTCTTCTATAAGTAATGTTTTTTCTATAAGAAAAGGTAGAGAAAGCACATGGTTTTCCACAATAATGTCTCATCTAGCAGTTCTTTACTAAAATTCTCTGAATTTATGACAAGTTCAGGCTGGGGTGAAACAACACATAAGCCATTCATCAGGAATTTCTATGGTGGAAATGTACTGAAATCTGTACTATAAAACTATAGCATATGACATGTATAATGCAATGAGTGAAATCAGTAAAAATTCGCATGTCAATCTGAAGCGACTTTTTCAATTGATATTAACTGTAAAAAACAAACACATGACATCCAATAATGCCAATGACCACTATGATTTCACATATTTGGTTAGCTAGCAGTGACTGATTTATGAAAACTCAGCCTTTCAGACGCACTTCTGTAATATACTTAATTAACCTAACTTCCTTTTAATAGAGAACAGGCTCTAAAATTCTCCATAGCAACCATCTGAGTTGTTACCAAGGAAATCTGTACACATTTATATTGCCAGCATATAGAGCTGTAGCATTTGCCAAAGGAGGGATGGCCACATCTCCGGTTTTATACAACATAGAAAAATGGTTCTGGTAATGGACCGGTCATCAATATCTAGAAAAAGCAGCAGAGCAGTTGCCCACAACATTCAATCAGATGCAAGCACAGATTACAAAATGAAAGATATAGCCCATTTGGTTGCTATGCGTAACAACTCTTCTTGTCTGAACCAGCTTTAAACTTAAGACACATATTATACATATATAGCCCCTTTACACATAAGACTAGGAAAACGTTCCTTGAAAGGTCCTTTTTACTGAGCATGTGCAGACGATGAAAAAGCTTGGGTTAAATAAATACTAGGAAAACCATGGGGAGAACGTCTGGCCAAGTCTGAAGGTAGAGATCTCTGGGGTCGTTTGGAAATTTGTCAAGTAACTGATCTTTCATGTAACAAAGAAAGGCACTGTAAACATCTAGCCCAGGAATACTCATCATGACGGGAGCAAAGGGAGAATCCTATATGAGGAGGAACGCTCAGGAAGAAGCATCTACTATTAAACAAAACTACTCTATTTTTGCACAGTCAATACATGACCTCCAGGTTCAGTAAAGTGATTTCCTAAGAGACATTCCTTTCTTTATTTTCCTTTGTAAAATGCCATGTTATACACTAGAAAAATACCCGTGACAAACTAGAGAGGAAATAATATAAAAAGATTGCTAACAGGCAGCAGAGTAAGCAAATAGGAAAAATAGCTTCTGGGAAAAAGAATCAGGAGACAGGATAATGTCAGCCAGAGGATGTGCCATGTGTAATCTCGACGTCATGTGCTCTTATGAAGAATCATTACTCACCGATGCTACCATGACAAGTATACAGCAGACCATTCCCACTGACCTCACCAGGGTCTGCACATAGCGATAAGTAACTTATAAGACTACTAGCGCTACCTCAAACTACCATTCACATAAAGCAATAGTGCACTGGAGAATTTGTGGCCTTGCATCCTCCTTATCCTCAGCAGGAGGAGGTTTTTCAATCCCTCAAGTGTAGTCCAGTTAGAATCCCAACTACGCAGCATCATTCATAACATCAGCCTCTTCAGTGTATAAAATCTACGCACTAATAAATTATACTAAATGAAAAACAAACATTTACACATTTTGCATTACATACACTGAAATTTTCTAAACTACAGATGAACAAAGCTCCTCAAATGCTAGGATGGATTTCATATGTGAACAGTATTAGGTTATAACACAATAGGAGAAGTGGGAGGACGGCCACTTACTCATGACAATCACAAAAATATGACATCAATAGGGAATGCCAAAGCATGAAAGAAATTTTTGTTTTTACATTTCTAGAGGGAAATGCTCATCACAAGTTTTCTGGCATGTCACTGATCAAGCATTTCTGCCATTTTTTTACCTATGATGGAGCAAGTCAATACAATTGTGACCAAAGCCAAAAGAATAAGGAAAGCTTTCCTAAATAGATTGCTAACGTCATACCTTTCCTAGGCCTTTCCTATAGATGTTAAAGGGGATAGTTTAAAAAAAAAAATATATCACTTACAGTGCCTTGCGAAAGTATTCGTCCCCCTTGAACTTTTCAACCTTTTGCCACATTTCAGGCTTCAAACATTTTAATTTTTTGGTGAAGAATCAACAAGTGGGACACAATTGTGAAGTGGAACAAAATTTATTGGTTATTTTAAACTTTTGTAAAAAATAAAAAACTGAAAAGTGGGGCGTGCAATATTATTCGGCCCCTTCACTTTCAGTGCAGCAAACTCACTCCAGAAGTTCAGTGAGGATCTCTGAATGATCCAATGTTGTCCTAAATGACTGATGATGATAAATATAATCCACCTGTGTGTAATCAAGTCTCCGTATAAATGCACCTGCTCTGTGATAGTGTCAGGGTTCTGTTTAAAGCACAGAGAGCATCATGAAGATCAAGGAACACACCAGGCAGGTCCGTGATACTGTTGTGGAGAAGTTTAAAGCCGGATTTGGATAAAAAAAGATTTCCCAAACTTTAAACATAACAAGGAGCACTGTGCAAGCGATCATATTGAAATGGAAGGAGTATCAGACCACTGCAAATCTACCAAGACCCGGCCGTCCCTCTAAACTTTCATCTCAAACAAGGAGAAGACTGATCAGAGATGCAGCCAAGAGGCCCATGATCACTCTGGATGAACTGCAGAGATCTACAGCTGAGGTGGGAGATTCTGTCCATAGGACAACAATCAGTTGTACACTGCACAAATCTGGCCTTTATGGAAGAGTGGCAAGAAGAAAGCCATTTCTCAAAGATATTCATAAAAAGTATCGTTTAAAGTTTGCCACAAGCCACCTGGGAGACACACCAAACATGTGGAAGAAGGTGCTCTAGTCAGATGAAACCAAAATCAAACTTTTTGGCCACAATGCAAAACGATATGTTTGGCGTAAAAGCAACACAGCTCATCACCCTGAACACACCATCCCCACTGTCAAACATGGTGGTGGCAGCATCATGGTTTGGGCCTGCTTTTCTTCAGCAGGGACAGGGAAGATGTTAAACATTGATGGGAAGATGGATGGAGCCACATACAGGACCATTCTGGAAGAAAACCTGTTGGAGTCTGCAAAAGACCTGAGACTGGGACGGAGATTTATCTTCCAACAAGACAATGATCCCAAATATAAAGCAAAATCTACAATGGAATGGTTCACAAATAAACGTATCCAGGTGTTAGAATGGCCAAGTCAAAGTCCAGACCTGAATCCAATCGAGAATCTGTGGAAAGAGCTGAAAACTGCTGTTCACAAACAGCTCGAGCTGTTTTCCAAGGAAGAATACCCCAAGCGACTTGCAGCTGTAATCGCAGCAAAAGGTGGCGCTACAAAGTATTAACTTAAGGGGGCCGAATAATTTGGCACGCCCCACTTTTCAGTTGTTTTTTTTTTACAAAAGTTTAAAATATCCAATAAATTTCGTTCCACTTCACGATTGTGTCCCACTTGTTGATTCTTCACCAAAAAATTAAAATTTTATATCCTTATGTTTGAAGCCTGAAATGTGGCAAAAGGTTGAAAAGTTCAAGGGAGCCAAATACTTTCGCAAGGCATTGTATACAATATATCTTATGGATAGGCAGATCTAACCTTCTGAAAACGATGATACTGCCGAAAATCTTGTACTTGTACCAAACTCTCCCTATCGCTCTACCCCGTCATTCTTGAATGCTTTAGGTAAAATCTTCTCACAATACGTTAGGCAGGAAATTGGGGGCATAGGCCTTCCAGAAACATATTATCATGCAGTACAGCTCTAGAAAGCTCTTGACTGCTTCGCCCGAGACTCCCCTAAACTGCATGTGTCGATGGAGGAGTCTGAGATGGAATTCCTCTGACCTCCATCTTATGGCTCCCGCACAGAACCACCAGACCGATTCTAAAAACCAATATGTTAACCTGGGCAGTCTGGGATGCTTGGCAGTGGACACACCGCCTTCTTTCTCTCTCTTCTGGGCCCTCCCCTCTTATGTCTATTGGTGACTTACTTCTCTGCGAATCGCAATCCCCAGATAATACCCTTTCATTGCCAAAAGTGATTCACGGTTTACCGTATGATTCCCTACTCATTGATGGAGCATTTCCTTCCTTTTTAGAATTGAAAGCAAATCCACTCCTCATCACTACCAACTTCCTGACATACCAGTCTGTCAGAGCACTGTACCTGGGAGGGCTGAAACGGTCCATGTGGCCTCGCACTACCTCCTGGTTGAAAACATTGTTTCTATACGTGAACGGGATTCGGATTTCCCATCGTACATGCGAGCTTGGGAGGAGGAATTACAGATTTCACTATCACCAACCGAAATATCCTCTATATTCAGACATTCAATGGGCCCCTCTAGGTGTATACGAATTCAGGAGACTTCTTATAAATTGATTGCACGTTGGTATAAAACCCCTGGGCACATTCATACGTACTATCCAGATGTTTCACCCCAATGTTGGCACTGCGAGAAAATTAAACCCTACTGGGAACAGATCCAACAGATTCTTAAACACATCTGTGGATTGGACATGGCCCTGACCCCCCTAGGTATCTTTTTAAATATTTTGCCTGCTTTCCCACCTAGGTCTTGTAAACAGTTATGGCTACAATTGATCGCCGCAGCCAAGGCTCTTATCCTCCTCTACTTGGCCTCGGACTCCCCATCCCCCACTTTCTTAGGAAAGGTTCTCAGATTGCTAAACTGGAGGAACTCTCACATCTAGAGCTTTTGCACATACCCCAAAAACTAAAAAATTTGGGCACCGTGGTTTTCCTTTACTCGAGACCCTTACCGGTTTCATTTCTGGGTTGAGACCTCCCCCTCCTTAATACTTTCTTAATGATGTTCCATGACTGCTATCACACTGTTTATTTTGTTTCTAGTGTTCTCAGTGACTCTATCCGAGTCGGAGATTATTGTTTTGGTCCCTTTAGCTATGTATTCCTATCTCTCCAGGATTTGCACTTGTACTGCTGTTTGTATTTTGAAAAACAATTTATTTAAAAAAAAAAAAAAAATTATCATATACATACACACACACCACCTGAAATGCTCTTCACTGGTAAAAATATTTGAGATTCTATCCTGACGACCTCACACATACAGAATATCCTCTGTGTAGCATGACAAATAGAACCAAACTAAGCAGTAGCTTTAAGGAAATAACCCTTATGTGCTATATCTACTTGCTCTCAGCAAGTAGAAATGTTCTTGTTTATATCCAGAGGTTGAAACATATCCTGAAAGGATACAAGAGCAAGAATTCACAGAGCTGTCCTTTGGGAACGTTCTCCCAAGTTCCTCCTATACTAAATATAGGGGACTGATTTCAAGTTCCAACCAACTGAAAGAATATGCTGCATATGTAGGGGAAAAAAGTGAAGAAGACTGAGCAGCGTGCAAGCATCTATACAGCTGACACCATGCATGCAACATGAGCTAATGGATGGAAGAACCCCGGGGAGGAGACGTCCCAAGTGTAAACATAGGAGCTGTTCATCTCACAGCTGCACCTCAGGTTTCCAGAGCTTAGACTTTGCACAGGCTGCTGTATTTTTGCTTGGCTAGAACCAGGTTATTCATAGGAGTAAGGACACATGTCTAAAAAAAAAAAAAAAAAAAAAAAATAGGGCAGAGCTTTATTATACTGCATGTCAAGGGTAGAAATGCACCAAACAGGCAATAATTCATGACTTCTGGGAATTATCCCCCACATAACTAATATACATATCTACTTCCAAGAAATATGCTTTGTCTTTTTCCTTCATATTTATATCAGTGGAGAGTGGCAGCATATACCCAGTTACCTGTGTGCCAAGAACTGCATGGGGGAGCTCTTATAATCAGGATTGGTGTAGTAGTAGGACCCCCACTAGTTACAGCGGTGCACATGGCATAAAGCATGTATCGCATATACAGTCATATGAAAAAGTTTGGGCATCCCTATTAATCTTAATCATTTTTAGTTCTAAATATTTGGGTGTTTGCAACAGCCATTTCAATTTGATATATCTAATAACTGATGGACACAGTAATATTTCAGGATTGAAATGAGGTTTATTGTACTAACAGAAAATGTGCAATATGCATTAAACCAAAATTTGACCGGTGCAAAAGTATGGGCACCTCAACAGAAAAGTGACATTAATATTTAGTAGATCCTCCTTTTGCAAAAATAACAGCCTCTAGTCGCTTCCTGTAGCTTTTAATCAGTTCCTGGATCCTGGATGAAGGTATTTTTGACCATTTCTCTTTACAAAACAATTCCAGTTCAGTTAAGTTTGATGGTCGCCGAGCATGGACAGCCCGCTTCAAATTATCCCACAGATGTTCAATGATATTCAGGTCTGGGGACTGGGATGGCCATTCCAGAACATTGTAATTGTTCCTCTGCATGAATGCCTGAGTAGATTTGGAGCTGTGTTTTGGATCATTGTCTTGCTGAAATATCCATCCCCGGCGTAACTTCAAATTCGTCACTGATTCTTGTACATTATTCTCAAGAATCTGCTGATACTGAGTTGAATCCATGCGACCCTCAACTTTAACAAGATTCCCGGTGCCGGCATTGGCCACACAGCCCCAAAGCATGATGGAACCTCCACCAAATTTTACAGTGGGTAGCAAGTGTTTTTCTTGGAATGCTGTGTTTTTTTGATGCCATGCATAATGCCTTTTTGTATGACCAAACAACTTAATCTTTGTTTCATCAGTCCACAGGACCTTCTTCCAAAATGAAGCTGGCTTGTCCAAATGTGCTTTTGCATACCTCAGGCGACTCTGTTTGTGGCGTGCTTTCAGAAACGGCTTCTTTCGCATCACTCTCCCATACAGCTTCTCCTTGTGCAAAGTGTGCTGTATTGTTGACCGATGCACAGTGACACCATCTGCAGCAAGATGATGCTGCAGCTCTTTGGAGGTGGTCTGTGGATTGTCCTTGACTGTTCTCACCATTCTTCTTCTCTGCCTTTCTGATATTTTTTTGGCCTGCCACTTCTGGGCTTAACAAGAACTGTCCCTGTGGTCTTCCATTTCCTTACTATGTTCCTCACAGTGGAAACTGACAGGTTAAATCTCTGAGACAACTTTTTGTATCCTTCCCCTGAACAACTATGTTGAACAATCTTTGTTTTCAGATCATTTGAGAGTTGTTTTGAGGAGCCCATGATGCCACTCTTCAGAGGAGATTCAAATAGGAGAACAACTTGCAATTGGCCACCTTAAATACCTTTTCTCATGATTGGATACACCTGGCTATGAAGTTCAAAGCTCAGTGAGGTTACAAAACCAATTTTGTGCTTCAGTAAGTCAGTAAAAAGTAGTTAGGAGTATTCAAATCAATAAAATGATAAGGGTACCCAAATTTTTGCACCGGTCAAATTTTGGTTTAATGCATATTGCACATTTTCTGTTAGTACAATAAACCTCATTTCAATCCTGAAATATTACTGTATCCATCAGTTATTAGATATATCAAATTGAAATGGCTGTTGCAAACACCCAAATATTTAGAACTAAAAATGATTAAGATTAATAGGGGTGCCCAAACTTTTTCATATGACTGTACCATGTGTTACGGACATGGGTTTTTTGGGGAGGTTTAGACTATTTTGCCACAATTCCAAACATTGCAGAACACTAAAAAAGGTTTGTAAATATGCATACATTGAAGAATACCATCCACTTCATGCAATAGTGCATGTCAAAACATTTTATCTATGAGCAAACCACTCCTCATAAGTGGTCACATAAAACATACTCTGCTGTTGGAACATATATTACTGCCATCTCCTTGGCAAAGAAAGAAATCAAAGTAAAAAAAACCTATCAAACCAGAACAGAGGTATCACCATGTAGTCATGACTGTGCCCTGAGAAACTCCAAGTAAAGTATGGTTTCCAGCATTGAAACAGATAGCAAGTAGAGTGGCTTCTCAATGCACACATGTAAGACATAAAAAGTCAGAGTTGGCTGTAAGTGTTAGAACAGCCATAGCAGATATATAGGCTAGTATGTCGCAGTGTATGCTATAGAAGTTTAAAAGGCTAGCACTAAGATTCCCATAAAATTCTGACTAAGGCCCCTTGCAGATGACTGTGTGCACGGTCAGCATGCTATCCGAGTTGTTCAGGGATAGCACACTGACCCATTAATTTCTATTGGCCCATACACATGACTGTGAATGACACGGTTACGTGTGCAGGCCGACAGTCTGGGCCACAAAATATAGAACAGGTCCTATTCCTGTCTGATTTTTCGGCCCTGCTTCCGTGGCTTCCATTCATTTAATGAAAGGGGCACAGCGGATGCACGGGCGGCACACAGGTGACATCCGCATGTCCCCTGTATGCCAACTGTGCCTTTAATTCATGGCTGGCGGTAAGCACACGGACATGTGCAACCAGCCTAAACAAAGAGAAAAATTTTCAAATGTGAAACTTTTTATAAGAGTCATGGTTTACTTGTTTCAGCTGGCCTGCTCTAGTAGTAGTCGTAGAAATATCACTATCCATGAGACACTGCCAAACATCAGGTCACAAGTACTAGCCAAAGTAATCTGGTTAGATTTATAAGACACCAAAGATATCCTTCACAACAATGCACCCTAAAATACTACATCAACGGTATACAAAACTGTAAATATAGGTCTTTATTATAGCTGTAGTTAATCTAGCGGCGTCTCTATCTATATGACATGAATACAGGAAACCAAACCCTTTGGTATAGTCTGAGCTCCAGTAAAAATCCATCATCACTACAACCCGACCGTCAAAAAGTAACTACAAGAAGAAGCTGAGGTGTGCAATAGAAGAGACTGGTGTACAGCTAAACCACAATACAGAGGGAACAAGAAACAGCAACCCTAAAAGTAACTACAAGATGAAGAAGCTGGTGTACAGATAAGCCACAATACAAGTAACAGCTACCCTTAATAGTGACTACAAGATGAAGAAGCTGAGGTGTACAATAAAATGGGCTGGTGTAACAGCTACCCTTAAAATAACTGGTCTTACAGGATGTAGGAAAGGTGATGTATCCCCCTCTTCATTATAATGTAACATGTATATATGGATATGCTTTATACATATTTAGGCTAGTTCTCAACACATGTTATCACCCCGATAGATAGATAGATAGATAGATAGATAGATAGATAGATAGTATCTATCTATACACACACATATAATATATTACATATTATAGTGTAAAGTGCTCATTCCTCTATCTTGGACCACAAGAGAAATGTGTGTTCTACTACAGGTACATAACTGTAAGGAACAATGAATGAATGTACAGTGTATGGAGATATATAAAATATATATACAGTGTCGCCTCCAGCATGTGCCGATGTGATGCCATCCTGAGCATCTGACTGACAGGATACCACACAGTGTAGTAGCCGGCCACACACTACCGCTCTGTGTGTACAAGCAGTCCCTCTCTTCCGCTATCAGCAATGTTCTCTTACCTTGCCGTCCGGTAAATGGAGGACAGCCAGCCTTCCCGGAGAAGCAATGAATGTATTTTCTATGAGCACTGAGCACAAGCGGCTCTGCAAGACCCAGGGGTACTAGCCACTTCCAGCCCCAATACAGGCTGCACTCCACTCTGCTGCGCGATGTGATAGTGTCATCAATGCCACGCCCACTGCATCTTCTTGCTGCCTTCTAGCGGCCAAATGTGGTCTTTTTTTTTTTTTTTAGAACGATAAGCAGCCATGTTGTGGTTGGCGCTATTGCTTGTTGTGCTTGTTGTTTGCGGGATTTTGTACATGATTACCGGCTATACTGCCATCCAGGTGTTTTCCACATAAATATATTAGTCTACGTTTACATATAAGACTACCTCCTCGAACACTAACGCTCAGAAAAATAAATTAATGGTAGACATCCTATAACAGTGTCTGCCTATCATAGATACCCCATAACAGTGTGTACGATCCACAGATACCATTACAGTCTCTGACTGACACAGGTCAGAAACTTATGTATGCCTGCCACACAGGGGGCTAACTAGCAAAGACTGAGCCCCTTGGCAAACTTTGGGGTTCACCACCCACAAATTATTATTATACTCTGGGGTCTCTTCAGACCCCAGAGTATAAGGATTGGAGGCCCAGGGGTGGTGATTAAACATAAAAAACAATGTTAGGTTCTATTCAGATCACGTTTTTTACATCAGTTTAACAGATGCAAAAAAACAGATTAAAAAAATGGACGCAAACGGATGTGTATAAATAATTTTGGTAATCCTAATTGACCTAAAACGGGAAAGGTTTATTCTGATTTCATGTGAGATAGTGAGAAAAACATGCATACGTGTCTTTTTATATAGTGTATGTAAACTTCTGGTTTCAACTGTATATACCACTATATGGTCACAGTATAGTGATAATATCGGTATACCTAAATTAGGGGCCCGCTTGGACGTGTTTGCAAACTGGGCAATTGCCCAGGGCCCCATCCCCAAAGGGGCCCTCGGGATTTGGAATATCAGGCTTTTAACCTGATGGCTTGAATCCCGGGAGCTCCACAGCTGTGCACGCCGATACAGTTTAATCCTATGAAAGAGCAGGGAGCTGAAAAGTCCCTGCTCTGACATAGAGGAGCACCGATAATGCACAGGACGTCGCAGTGTAGGTGGTGTGATGACGTCACTGCATCGCGCCACCTGTGCCACTATTACAGGAAGAGACTTCGGCTGCTCCGCTCATTGTGGGAGCGCGATAAGGTGAGTAAGAGATTTATTGTTTTCTGGTAAGGGAAAGGGATTTTATAAGGGGGCAAACTATTATTTATAAGGGGGCTAATATTTATAGTAGGGGAGCTATTAAATATAAGGGAGGCTATTGTAAGGGTGAAATATTATTTATAAGGGGAAACTGTTATATATAAAGGGTTATTATAAGAGATGAAATATATATAAGAGGGGGGGCTATTGTATATAATTATTCCCCCCCTTATATTAGTCCTCTTAAATATTATAGTTCCTCTCTTATAACAGCACCTTTATAAATAATAGTTCACCCTTATTATAGCCCCCATTATAAATAATAGTACCCTCCTTATAATAGCCCCCTTAAAAGGGAAGAAGTAAGGGCACTATTATAAGGGGGGACTATTATATATAATGAGAGCTATTATAAAGGAACTATTATATATAAGAGGGCTGCTTTAAGGGGGAGACTGTTATATATGAGGGAGATATTATAAGGGGGGACTTTTATAAATAAGGGGGCTAGTATTTATAATGGAGGAACTATTATACATAAGGGGCACTATTATAAGAGAGGAATTATATACAAGGGGGCTATTATAAGGGGGAGACTGTTATATACAAGGGGAGCTATTAGATATAAGTGGGCTATTATAAGGGGGAACTATTATACATAAGGGTGGCTATTATTTATAATGGAGGAACTGTTTTATATAAGGAGGACTATTATAAGAGAGGAATTATATATAATGGGCGTTATTATAAGGGGGAAACATTAATTATGAGAGGGCTATTATTTATAAGGGCTAATATTGATAATGTGAACTATTATTTATAAGATGAACTATTATTCATGAGAGGGCTATTATTAACAAGGGGGACTATTTATAAGGGAGCAGTATTATTTATGAGGGGGGCTATTACTGATATGGGGCACTGTTTATAAGCAGGGACTATTATTTATAAGGAGGAGCTATAATAACTGATGAGGGGGTGCAAAAATCTATTAGATGGTACAAAGGTGGTTATTTGTGTGTGGGCAAAAGGGTGGGTTGGTTGTTACAGTTTTGGGGGTAGAAAGGGGGCGTTATTAAAGGGGCTGCCACTGGAAATATGATGAGGTTGTTAATATATCTGCATTTGGGACCCCGCTTTTAATTTTGCCCAGGGCTACAGTTTGTCTAAAACCAGTCCTGCCCCTAGCAATGCCTCTGCTCCTAGGCTATGTAGTATACGGCTCCTGCGGTCTCTTTGTCCCTGCTCTCAGGATTTTAGCACTGCTGGCCCGGCTGCTGCCTTCTTCTTGGATCCGGATCCCTACCTGTGCCCCCTGGCTCATCAACAGCTGAAGTAAGCATTTTATATTAATGTCATAATGAAATAATGCTCTGAAAAGTATTTAGCCCCTATCCATAAGATAGAGGATAAATATCTGATTGATGGGGGTCTGCCTGCCCCTCTGGGCCTGAAAATTGTTCCCCCCCCCCCCCCACTGGGAATTCAGGCTGACCGCAGCCATGCTGAATATAGGCATGTCGCTTGGTGGATGGACAAACCCGCGTGGCTCGCATTCACTTCGATGGGAGTGCCAAAGATAGCCAAAGTACAGTACTCAGCTATCTGTGGAGGTCCTATGATAGAGAATGGGGGCCACGTGGGCTCGTCCATCCACTAAGCAGAAGATGTGTGAAGTTACTTTCATTGTTAATGCCATGTTATTGATCTGATGCTGAAGTAATACAGCAAGAATTCTTAAAAACTGTTTTATAACTTTGTGTATTATGTATGTTTATTGTGTGACAATATGAGCGTGTGAAGCTAGTAGCATGTAAGCTCAATTTTTTTTTTTTTTGGTGGGGGGGCGCGCCTTTCTATAGTCCGCCTCAAGCAGCAAAGAGGCTAGATTCAACCGTGTCTGTAATCACACAAGCAGCCAGAAGTAGATACAAGGACAAACAAAGCTTTTCTTACATTGTAAACTGATATTTGCAGAATCTTCAGTCCTTTCCACACAGAGCATTTTGCAGATGTTTGTTTGCAGACTATGAGGAAAATCAACCCTTCCCCTCTCCATTCACTGTATGAAGAGAGAAAAGAACCTCTTCCTCTACTCACTGTGATTCCATCTTGCTCCTATCCTCATATCTGTGGATGTGCTTCCCTGGTAACCAAGGAGTGAACTGTAAATTAGCTAGAAGGGAGACACCTAGTGGCAGGAAGAGGTTAGAGGGGTCTTTCAGCTGAAACTTTTATTAAAATGTAGTACATTGTGGTCCTCAATCACATGCTCTATAAAATGAAATTAAGTTTTCTGAAAGTGAGTGACTAGAGATAGGCAAACCTCTGAAAATTTGTTTAGTCCCAGGTTTGGACGAGTTGACCCTCCATCCCAACTTGTTCAGATACAACTGTAAGTGAAAGGTGGAGGCCCAGGAGAGGTGTAAAAAAACAAACATTTATAGTCCTTCCCTCACCTCTTCTCAGCCTCCTTGCAGCGTCTGTCTTTCTCCCACGGTTCTCTTCTGACCTCTTCCGGCCTCCTCATGACATCATACGTCCATGGTCATGCCCACATTTTTCCTATTTTTTATTTGAGACTATGTAAAGACCCAATCTAACCTTGATAATTGGGTAAGATCTATCCAATATTTATGTCTGAGAGTATCTCTCATGTCAGGACACAACTGTTGGGGTCTCTTGATATAATTGGGTGATCTCATGTATTTCTATTTGTGTGTTAACATGGCAGCCATGTTTTAATCTATTTAGTAAATGTTAAGTTTTATGATTTTCTATTCATATTTACCTATGTGCTGGTTTTGTATATAATATGTATGGGTATAATTATCCCTGTATAGCGAACTGTGCTGATTTTAGAGTCTGAACTAGTAGCTCCATTACTACTTTTCAGAATTCTAATTTTCAGCTTGCAACTAGTAGAACCAATGTACATGAGATGGTAATCAATAATATATGGAACAAATTTTGTATTACAATTAATAAAAAGCTTTTAATCGAATGTAACTTGACATCTAAAGCACACTTAAAGGCCTTATGTTAAACTGCATATGCACAAATTCCACAATGATCTGAACCACAATGGACAAAGCCTTTAACATTCAACCATGTACCTTTTTGGTGGGTATATTTGACCACACATTGCAATCTGTATTTGCCTTTACCAACTGTCTTATGTTGCTGTCTCTGCTAGGTCCAGTCACATAATTATTTACAAAGTAAGTAAAGGTTAATAAGGAAAAATTAAAATAGTACATTGTAAGGCCTTGTTCATACACTATATATTATGGTGTTTTGTTTTCCTTTTACATACACATTTAAAGGGGAATAAAAATTTGGGGCAACGTACTTACTGTACCAATCATATCAGCAGTGGTGAACCTAGCCTCTTTGTTGCCTGAGGCGGACTATCAAAAGACGCCCCCCCCAAAAAAAAAAAAAAATATATATAAAATTGCGTTTATATGCTGTTAGCGTCACACGCTGTTATTGTCGTACAATAAACATACACAAACTTATGAAACAGTTTTTAAGAATACTTCTTACTGTATTACTTCAGTAATACAACAGCACGGTATTAACAATGAAAATAACTTCACACATCTTCTGCTTGGTGGATGGACGAGCCCACATGGCCCCCATTCTCTATAATAGGAGTGCCGCAGATAGCTGAGTACTGGACTTCGGGTATCTTTGGCACTCCCATCGAAGTTGAATGAGAGCCACGCAGGTTCGTCCATCCATCAAGCGACACACTTATATTCAGCCTGGCTGCAGTCAGGGTGTATTCCAACCCAGTGGGGGCGGGGGAAACCCAATTCTCAGGCCCAGTGGGGGGTCTCAGCTAACTGACCCCCATCAATCAGGTATTTATCCTCTATCATTTAGGTGAATACAGTGCAGTAACATTTTGTGACTTACAGGTGATGTCTCTGACTAATCGGTAACATTTCCCTTCTCTTTCCTTTGGACCGCCATGACCACTTCTTCCAGCTGTGACTTGTCTCTGTAAAGTTTGTAACACAGACATCTTTGGCTCCTCACTTTTCCAGGCATCCGACCCACATTGTCCTCACCTGCACACCCATCCTGCTGCTATCCCAATTATAAAATATATGATATAACCCCCCATAATGAATAATACCCCCAAGTGCATCTTTATATTAATAATGTCCGTGTGTACCCGGTATATATAGTGCCCCTTATTAATAATGCCCCAGGTGTTAACTAATTAAAAGGTTTTCCAGGTCATTAATAAACTAATCAGTGGGGCTCAAATACCCAGGACCCCTACTGATCGGCTGTTTGAATTAACCGTGGTACCTGTGTAAGTGCCGTGACCGCTTCTCTGTTTACATAGTCTCATTCATTTCATAGAGCCCATGTAATGTAACTACAGCCTCGTCCTATACACGTCTATGTGACAAGACTGTAATTACATCACACGGTCACTATAAACAGACAGCGTATGATATAAACAGGCGCCATAGCCCCCCATACAACTAATCAGAGGCGGGGTCCACTGATCTCCTATTGATAATCTGTCCTAACGATAGAACATCAATAAAAATGAGTTGGAAAGACCCTTTAATAAAGCCTAAGTGCCACCTTAAAGGGGTTGTCCAGGATAACCACTTTTTTAATATGAGGCTGGGGAAGGTGCTCCGATGTCTCCCACCGCATTCCAGTCCTGATACTCCGGTGTTTTCTTCCCCACAGCACTGTGTTTTCCCGTGTCAGTCATGTGCAGTGGGGACTTCCGCCAGAAGAAAACACCAGAGCAGCAGAACCAGAACGCGGTGGGAGACATCAGAGCACAAGGGACAGGTGAGTAGGTGTTTTTTTTTTTAATAGAGTATTACACGGTATTATGGCCCACAGCGGTCCCTGCACATAGTATTACATGGTATTATGCCCCGCAGCGGCCCCTGCACACGGTATTATGCCCCGCAGTGGCCCCTACACATGGTATTATGCCCCGCAGCAGCCCCTGCACACGGTATTATGCCCCTCAGTGGCCCCTGCACACGGTATTATGCTCCATAGTGGCCCTTGCACATGGTATTATGCTCCATAGTGGACCCTGCACACGGTATTATGCTCCATAGTGGCCCCTGCACACGGTATTATGCTCCATAGTGGCCCCTGCACATGGTATTATGCTCCATAGTGGCCCCAGCACACGGTATTATGCCTCATAGTGGCCCCTGCACTCGGTATTATGCTCCATAGTGGCCCCTGTACACGGTATTATGCTCCATAGTGGCCCCTGCACACGGTATTATGCTCCATAGTGGCCCTGCACTCGGTATTATACTCCATAGTGGCCTCTGCACACAGTATTATGCTCCATAGTGGCCCCTGCACTCGGTATTATACTCCATAGTGGCCCCTGCACACAGTATTCTGCTCCATAGTGGCCCCTGAACACAGTATTCTGCTCCATAGTGACCCACCCATGAACTATTATACTTTTCAGACCCCAGAGTATAATGATCGGAGACCCAGGTGCTGACAAACATAAAAACCAGTGTTACTTACCTGGGCTCCGATGCACTCCCTGCTTTCGGCCCTCTTCAATGTCGCACAGACCGGCATCGCCAAATAATGATGTCGGCCTGGCTCACGTGACGCCTTGGACGTCACCAAAGAAGGCTGAAGCCGGCTGGGAGTAGCTCAGATCGCTGGAGAGGTGAGTAACAATGGTTTTTATGTTTATCACCTCCCCTGGGTCTCCGGTTATTATACTCCCGGGTCTGAAAAGACCCGGGAGTATAATAATAGTAGTATTTTTCCTCACTTAGCGATCCCCGCTGCCGCTCACAGCCGCTTCTGATTCCCCCTTCTGCGTCCGATAGCAGAAGGGGGAAGCGGGGGCGGCCACAGTAGGCGCGGGGATCGATAAGTAAATAGGCCGTTACCTGCTGGGGTTATTCCAGTAGCTAACAGACTACTGTATTTATATGTATTAAAAAAAAAAAGTTCTCCGTACCTACCTGCGATTGCTTGATGGAGCCACCGCCTCTTCTTCACCCGCATCCGCCTCTCAGCATAGGAGGCGCAATGATGTAATTGTATCGCCGCCTGTAATGAGATGCGGAGATCTCGTAAGCCAGCCCAGGACAGGTATCGCGCAGCTTTGTTTTTTTTTTTTAAGCGGCCTATCCTGGACTGGTTTACGGTGAATAGAAAGTAAAAAATGCCTCCCCTCAGATAGTGACAGACAGTGCCACCTGAGGCGGCCGCCTCACTTTGCCTCATTAGCGGTGCGCCCCTGCATATCAGCAAACTTACTAATATACACCCTGGGCATCTGTTGCACTGATTATTACATTCTCAGAGAGCTGCAGGGGGCCTGGAGTCATCTCTCTCCTCTGGTGATAGTCCAACTGTGGGTCACATGACTGACCTTGCTCTATTCAGTGTTCAAGTACCAGGAGTAGAGTGGGGTCAAAACATCACCAGAGGAGGCATTGATAGAGTAGGTCATCAGTTTCAAATTGGTTGGATCCAACACCTGGACATTGTGTCATTTAGCTGTTTCGCCCACCAGAAACCATACTGTATGCCAAGTATACGGAAACAACTCTGCTCCTATTCATGTGAATGGGAGTAGAGTTGCAGCTCCCGGCGCCACCACTACAGTGTACAGAGTTCCATACACTGCATGCAGTTTCCTGTCCATACAATGTAGTAGTACCTGGTATATGGCTTCCTCCAGCTGAAATGTGATAGTCAAGGGCTTCAAGTGTTGGACCCCAACTGATCTCATACTGACAGCCTATCCTGTGGATAGGTCATCAGCATCTAATTTTGATGGTCCCTTTAAGGGAAAACCTGGAGTCAATTCCGTGTACAAAAATGGATTGTAAAAGGCTCCAAACAATTAAAGCATGAGCATGAAATGAAAACAGTACAAAGGTGCCCTCTAGTGGTAAATAGTAACATGACATAAATTAAAGTTCCAGTAAATAAAACATACACATACAAAAACCAAGTAGAACAAGCCCTAAGATTATGCAAGGAAGTAGCAGATGTAACTAAGATATGCAAATTATCACATTTTCAGGCACCTAGCTCCTAGCTGTGATATGTGGGAGGGGCATAAAAGTCAGATTGAAAGCAATTTTTTAGCCATATGAAACCTCAAAAATCAAGTGGTGTGAAATGACTGTGCAATACTGCCCGTTCATCGATGTTCCAGTTATCACCAGTACACACCTAGACAGAGATCTTAGCACTGTTCAACACTGCATATCCTGATGTTTGAAGCTACAACAAGAAACCTGAACGACAGTAAGAAGTGCACGAGGGCAAACCTCTGCAGTGTCGGAACGTCTGATTGGCAGAATGGTGTGTAGTGATCTATTGTACAGCAAGTGGAATTGGATGTTACATTCCAAGCCTAGGGCAGCAAACAGTGTTGACACAAACCAGAAGGCGTTTGCACAACATTGGGCTAAGAAACCAATGTCCAGCTACATGTGTTCCATTGACCTCATGCCAGCAATCCCAATGGCTATCATGGTGCACAATAAGATGGAAATTGAAGCGAGAATGCATGTGTATCCTCTTCAGAGATGAGTCCCACTGGAGATTGATCTGGACACCCTGTGGACAATGTAATGAAGAAGCCTTCACTCCTCTAGTCTTCATTTTAGGTACACTAACAGATCGGCATTACATTGATTTGGAAACACTAGTTCCCCAAAGTGTCCCAGGAGCCAACTTTGAACAGGACAACACCAGGCTGCATGTTGCTCATGCTGCTATGAATCCGTGTGTGCCCTAAACATCAAGGATGCATCTTCCATGAGGAGGCATTTTTTTTTAATCTACCACTACTTATTGTTTTATTGCAATAGGTAGCTGCCAATCATTTACTAACCTGTCCACACTCCTGTCCAGGCCACCCTCTGCTGCCGCCTCTAGGCGGCACTTTACTTACATCACGACGCTAGTGTCCTGGCATTCTTCAGCGTTGAATACAGCGCACTCGGAAGGTGGCATCGGAGGCTGGCATGGACAGGTGAGTAAAAATGATCTGCCACTACCTGTTGCAATACAATAGGTAGCCATCTAACATGTACTGGTGTAGGATCATATACTGTGTGTGGGGGGAGGTAAAAAAAAAAGGGGGTCCTAAACTGGGGGGGCGGGTACAAAAAAGACTGGTCATATACTGCATGTGTGGGAGCCAGATAAAGGGGGATCATATGCTGTGTGGGGGGATATAAAAGGGGGTCATATACTGTGTGGGGGCCATAAAAAGGGGTCATATACTGTGTGGGGGAAAAAAGGGGTCATATACCAGAAAAAAGGGGAGGTGGGCCAGAAAAAGTGGATTATATACTGTATGTGGGGGGGGGGCAAAAAAAGGGGTTAAATACCATGTAAGGGGCCAGAAAAAAGGGGTCAAGTATTGTGTGGTGGGCCAAAAAAAGGGGTTGTATATCGTGTGGGTGCCAAAAACAAGCAGGTGTTATACTATGTGGGGACCAAATAAGGGGATTTTTTGATCTGCCAATGGGGAGCATGTCTTAATTTGGGGGGCCCCATCACGCAACCAAAGATAGCCGAGTTCTGTTTCTTTTTGTGGGGGAGGGGGGCTCCTTTCTATACTTCACCTCAGGCAACTGAGAGGCTAGGTTCACCCCTGCTAAATACAGTGCCTTGCGAAAGTATTCGGCCCCCTTGAACTTTTCAACCTTTTGCCACATTTCAGGCTTCAAACATAAGTATATAAAATTTTAATTGTGAATCACTTTTGGCAATGACAGGGTATTATCTGGGGATTGTGATTCGCAGAGAAGTAAGTCACCAATAGACATAAGAGGGGAGGGCCCAGAAGGGAGAGAAAGAAGGCGGTGTGTCCACTGCCAAGCATCCCAGACTGCCCAGGTTAACATATTGGTTTTTAGAATCGGTCTGGTGGTTCTGTGCGGGAGCCATAAGATGGAGGTCAGAGGAATTCCATCTCAGACTCCTCCATCGACACGTGCAGTTTAGGGGAGTCTCGGGCGAAGCAATCAAGAGCTTTGGAGAGCTGTACTGCATGATAATATGTTTCCGGAAGGCCTATGCCCCCCAATTTCCTGCCTAACGTATTATGAGAAGATTTTACCTAAAGCATTCAAAAATGACGGGGTAGAGCGATAGGGAGAGTTTGGAACAAGTACAAGATTTTCGGCAGTATCATCGTTTTCAGAAGGTTAGATCTGCCTATCCATAAGATATATTGTATACGATGCCTTGCGAAAGTATTTGGCTCCCTTGAACTTTTCAACCTTTTGCCACATTTCAGGCTTCAAACATAAGGATATAAAATTTTTATTTTTTGGTGAAGAATCAACAACAAGTGGGACACAATCGTGAAGTGGAACGAAATTTATTGGATATTTTAAACTTTTGTAAAAAATAAAAAACTGAAAAGTGGGGCGTGCCAAATTAAAGTTAATACTTTGTAGCGCCACCTTTTGCTGCGATTACAGCTGCAAGTCGCTTGAGGTATGTCTCTATCAGTTTTGCACATCGAGAGACTGAAATTCTTGCCCATTCTTCCTTGGAAAACAGCTGGAGCTCAGTGAGGTTGGATGGAGAGCGTTTGTGAACAGCAGTTTTCAGCTCTTTCCACAGATTCTCGATTGGATTCAGGTCTGGACTTTGACTTGGCCATTCTAACAAGATGGTACTTGTTAGAAAGATGGTACTCAGTGACCAGGAGAACCAGTGTACTTTGTATTGTGAAGGATAGCTAAATGTTGAGAGATAGTGGCTGAGAATAAAAAGGATAGTGTTGTGTTCTCCACAGACTCTGAATGTCCAGACTCTGTCCCTGACAGATGTTAACCTGTTAAGGACGTGGCGTAGTTTGATGCTTATATAGACTATAATGGGGTCCGCCGGGTTTCTGCCTGGTTTCCACCCGAAAAATGCGGAGAGAAAAGTACTACTTGCAGGACTTTTGTCTCCATATAACAATTTGTTAAGAAATTACTCATGACTATGGAAATGTCTCACATGTGGATATAAACTGCTTTATGAGCACATGGTAGGACAGAACACTTTATGGAGAGAAGATTTTGCTGTAATACTTTTCAAGAACCATGTCTCATTTGACCCCTCAAGAAATTAATCAAGGGTTAGAGTCAGCATTTTGATCCCACAGGTGATTCACAGAATTGGGCATATTATGACATATTTTCCAATAAAATGTTGCTCTAATCAATTTTTTTATTTCCACAAGGGGCTAAAGTAGAAAATAAACTCACAATTTGTTAAGTAATTTTCACGACTATGGAAATATCCCACATGTGGATGTTTCCACTTTGTAAACTAAACCCCTTAAGAAATTTATGAAAGGGTAGAGTGAGCATTTGGACCCCACAGATATTGCATTAACTTATTTTCCAGAAATTTATTTTGAAAGGTAAATCTGTACGGAATACATCACGGTATAAGAAGGTGATATACCAGGGCAAATAAATTATAAAATTAATAATCCATGGGTGTGTGGTACAATCTGAAGCACTGGCCAGGTTTTTCGGGGCAGGCGTTACACTGATACAGTGGGGAAAAAAAGTATTTAGTCAGCCACCAATTGTGCAAGTTCTCCCAGTTAAAAAGATGAGTGAGGCCTGTAATTGACATCATAGGTAGACCTCAACTATGAGAGACAAAATGAGAAAACATATCTAGAAAATCACTTTGTCTGATTTTTTAAGAATTTATTTGCAAATTATGGTGGAAAATAAGAATTTGGTCACCTACAAACAAGCAAGATTTCTGGCTCTCACAGACCTGTAACTTCTTCTTTAAGAGGCTCCTCTGTCTTCTACTCATTACCTGTAGTAATGGCACCTGTTTGACATTGTTATCAGTATAAAAAACACCTGTCCACAACCTCCAACAGTCACACTCCAAATTCCACTATGGTGAAGACCAAAAAGCTGTGGAAGGACACCAGAAACAAAATTGTAGACCTGCACCAGGCTGGGAAGACTGAATCTGCTATAGGCAAGCAGCTTGGTGTGAAGAAATCAACTGTGGGAGCAATAATTAGAAAATGGAAGACATACAAGACCACTGATCATCTCCATCGATTAGGGGCTCCACACATCCAAAGAACACCATACCTACTGTGAAGCATGGGGGTGGCAACATCATGCTTTGGGACTGCAAAGGGACCAGGACAACTGATCCGTGCACATAAAAGAATGAATGAGGCCATGTACCGTGAGATTTTGAGTGCAAACCTGCTTCCATCAGCAAGGGTATTGAAGATGAAATGTGGCTGGGTCTTTCAGCATGACAATGATCCCAAGCACACCACCAGGGCAACAAAGGAGTGGCTTCGTAAGAAGCATTTCAAGGTCATGAAGTGGCTTGGCCAGTCTCCAGATCTCAACCCCATAGAAAACCTTTGGAGGCAGTTGAAAGTCTGTGTTGCCCAGCAACAGCCCCAAAACATCACTGCTCTAGAGGAGATCTGCATGGAGGAATGGGCCAACATACCAGCAACAGTGTGTGCCAAACTTGTGAAGACTTACAGAAAACGTTTGACCTCTGTCATTGCCAACAAAGGATATATAACAAAGTATTGAGATGAACTTTTGTTATTGACCAAATACTTATTTTCCACCATAATTTGCAAATAAATTCTTTAAAAATCAGACAATGTGATTTTCTAGATATGTTTTCTCATTTTGTCTCTCATAGTTGAGGTCTACCTATGATGTCAATTTCAGGCCGGCCTCATCTTTTTAAGTGGGAGAACTTGCACAATTGGTAGCTGACTAAATACTTTTTTTTCCCCACTGTACTTTTCCTTCTTTTGGAACATACTGTGCACCTTTTTTGGGTCTTCCCTTTCTTTGAAGTTTGTGGGATTTCACTTGGAAAGTGTTGGCACAGTACAGGCACTTTCAGTTTCAGAAGCACTGGGACCAGGCCCTTCCTGGTCCTCAAATATCAGGGACTTGATAACTTCCTCCTGAAACTGAAGGAATGTTCCTATCCTGTCTGTACATCGTGATATAACATACATGTTATACGTTACCATAAGTACGATGTGCACGGTCAGCTTTTTGTAGCACACTTTTGTTTTTTTCATGGCATGATACAGCTTCAGGACTTGGCAGATAGATCAACCTCTCCCATATACAGGTGCAGCTCAATAAATTCGAACTAAACGTTCATTCATTTCAGTAATTCAGTAATACAATTCATAATCAGCGTCTTCCATGATTGTGTGTCCTACTGAACCAGACTGAGGGACCATTTAAAGGCTTAGGAAACCTTGGCAGGTGACACACTGAATTTACTGAACTTTTTTACAATATTCTAATTTTCTTACATTTGGGTTTTCATTACCTGTAATCCATAATCAACATTTACAGAAATAAAACACTTGAAATAGAACACTCTGTGTGTAAAGAATCTAGAAAATATAGGAGGTCACTTTTTAATTTAATTACTGAAAGAAATAAACATTTCAAAGACATTCTAATTTATTGAGATGCACCTGTACTTCTTATAGGCAGGGATGCAGTCTGACTTGGGGATGGGGGTAGTGGTAGGTACCACCTACAGGGACAGGGGTGCTGCCGTTACCATGAATTGTACTCAGCACAAAAACATCCCTTTTGTGCTCATACTTAACCAACAGCATGTTCTCATTGCAGACCGCCCTGCTCTCATCCCTTCTGAGGGGTTGCATAACCTGTGCCCTATCGAGGCCTCTCTGATTTTTGCATACTGTCCCACAAGGCAACTAAAGAGTGGGATGCAGTGTGGTGTATAAGTTATCCACAGTGGGTACAGCAAATCCCACACTATTTTCCCACTATCTCCTAGGATTGACGGGCATTCTGGGGGCTCAATTTTTGTGTCCCTTCCTTCATAAACCCTAAACTTGTGGGTATACCCTGGGCTACTCTTGGATTGTTATATAAAATCTTTGTACTCCAAAACTGTCTAATCTTTGTTTTATTTTTTACTATGCCAAAATGCAGCATACGACCCCAGAATATTTTCATCTTTGCTGCATTTACGGGGCCTAGCATATGAAGAGGTGGCATTTTGCTCAATAAATTGCTGGGCAGATAAATATTCAGAGAAAAAGACTTTGAAAAAGTAAATTTCTGTGACGTCGTGTCATATTGGATTCCTGACCTGCCCACAAAATCAGGAAGCTGAGGCTCATAGTTTTCAGGGGGTGGGGTCCATATTGGGTCGGCAATTTCAGAAGCTACCTCAGCAATTGTTCTGGGGCACCTCCTTTGGGGTTGCTCATCAATGGATGATGAAGAGACGGTAAAATAGAGGAATTGGGAATTTTCCTCTTCTCCATTAATGGCTGTATTAGTGTCAGAGGCCAGTAAGGAATATGCACTGCTAAATACAGTCTTTGATATGGGACATTTGGGAGCTTTAAGATATTTTGTATTTGTGCTGCGTGACGTTAAATTTACTTATATATAAGACCCTGTCCTAAAAGCTACCTAAAATGTTTCTATAGATAGAGACGTCTATCTAAATATATAGCAATTTGAACTAAATTTAAATTATTAGAAAAAAAAAACCTGTTGCTAAAAATTGAGCATGCTAGTCAGTAATATATGTCACTGACCAGCGCTCAGCTCTGCAGGACACACACAAGAAGACAGACTGTGTGATAAAAAAATTAATTACCGTATTTTTTGGTAAATTTGGGAGGAAAATAGGGGGTGCGTCTTATAGTCCGAATGCATCGGCCCACTCATGCCCCCGCCGACTTGCTGCAGCGGGGCTTCCTGCAACGACAGGAGTGGGGGCGATGCTGAGGGCCCTGGGTGCGAGGATTGTGTTTCCCGGTGGCCGAACCTATCCCTGCATCCGCCGTGCTATTACGGAGGATGCCAGGTCTGTAAAGATAATGGCGGCCGTTCTGCTGCAGAGCAGTCGCCATAGCTACCAGCCTCCACTGTAATGTACAGCGGAGACCGGGAGCTAATGCCTGCGATGAGAGTCCACACTCATCGCGGGCATTACTACCTGTAAGCCCCCCCCCCCAAATTGCCCCCCCCCATAGACTGCAATACAGTTGTATTGCAGTGTATGGGACTTGCAATCAAATGATTGCAGGTTCAAGCCCCCTGGGGGGGCTAATAAAATGGTAAAAAAAAAAAAAAGTTTTAAAAAAATATAAACAAAAAAAAAAACTAAAAGTTCTAAATCACCCCATTCCCTAGAATACATATAAAAGTAGAAAATTACTGTGAAACATGCACATTAGGTATCCCTGTGTCCGAAAATGCAAAAATATTTTTCCTGCAGGGTGAACGTTGTAGCAGGATAAAGAATCAAAAGTACCAAACTGCCGTTTTTTTCACTGCTTCGCCTCTGACTTGAATAAAAAGTGATCAAAGCAATAGACATTCCCCAAAATGGTATAACTAAAAAGTACACCTGGCCTCGCTAAAAAGACACCCCTGTACAACTGCAGGGTCACCTTTCAATGTGACCTTGCAGCTGTTGCAAAATTACAACTCCCATATAGTAAATATTTACCACATTTTTTGCTTCAAAATTTTTTTTTCCCTATTTTCCTCCTCTAAAACCTAGGTGTGTCTTATGGTCCAGTGCGTCTTATAGTCCGAAAAATACGGTATAGTATAAAAAATGTACTAAAGTAAAAAACAGACCACGTGCTAACAGTTATCTAAAATTTTTCTATAGCTGTAGCTAGAGATCTATCTATAGCAAAAAAAAAGAAAAAAAAAACACAGTCTGAGGAAGCACAACAGCTAATCTCCCTCAGTAGTAGAAATCCAAACGATATCACTCCAAACGATTCACTTGGAGTACTGCCGTTTGGATATCTATCTATCTATCTATCTATCTATCTATCTATCTATCTATTGTGAGAGTGTGAACCTAGAGGGCGCTGGAGAGCGACCCAAAAACAGGATTGAAAAGGTCCTCAACCACATCCATACCTGGGGCCTTCACTCCAGAGGGAGTGCACACAGCAGGAGAGTGCTGATGGTAACCTGCAGGGAGCAGGTGGACTGTGGACCAGTTGGAGACAGACAGGTGGTCTGTTCCAAGAGGACTGGATTCCACAATGGACTTGATTAAGCTCAATGTGAGCCAGACTGCTGAGGAGAAACCTCAGTAAAGATTCTTGCCCTCAGAAGATTAGTCAGGGTTCAAGAAGTGAGGTATTGCCCTATGTGTGGGCTAGGCTGTTTTGTTATTTTTGTTCCTGTTATCAATTACTAGCTGAATAAAGCCATTTCTTTTGGATTGCAATTACCTGCTCTGCGGTTTATTTGGCACCCATCGCCACAAACACCTCTGTTAAGTCCAGGAAGCTCCTACCTTTGATGCTAAACTACCCCCAATTGTCACACTATCTATCTATCTATCTATCTATCTATCTATCTATCTATCTATCTATCTATCTCCAAACAAAGACAGGGAGATAATAAATAATAATAATAATACATTTTATTTATATAGCGCCAACATATTCCGCAGCACTGTACAACTTTTAGGGTTTAAGTACTGACAAAAAAAAAGATACATTACAAAGAAATAGTCAATTTACACACTGGGACTGAGGGCCCTGCTCGCAAGAGCTTACAATCTATGAGGTAGAGGGGGTGACACAAGAGGTAGCAGGGGCAGCAACAGACGTAGCATTGCTTATATAATGGTCAGACAATTTTGTAATAGAGGTTACTGTCATTACACATATCTAAAGCTGTATGAGCCGTCACCAGTCGTGTCCTTTAACGTGCAGATGGTGCCTGGACATATAAAGCTAGTCTGATACGGCATCATATCCTGTGAGGTAATGTTGGAGCTAGTGTCGGACTGGGATGTCTAGGGCCCACCAGTGGAATTGTTTCTAGGGGCCCACCATCAGGACCCCTGCAGATCAGCGGTACCGAGACAGGGCGGCTAAAGGTAATAACATGTTGGGAGCCACGCTGCTCAACCACTATACCATGTGCACCACTGCACTACCTAAACCTACTGTTACACCTTGTATGGCAAGTAAGCAGCGTGGCTCCAAGAATTGTTACCTTTACCTGTAGCCGCACTGTCCTGGAAAAGCTGATCTGCAGAGGTCCTGGCTGTTGTATCATCGCAGATGTAATATTGATGGCCTATCCTAAGGACAGGCCATCAATATTAGAAAGATGGATAAATCCTTTAAAGAGGTTGTCCAGGCATTGGAGCAACTAATGTAGCTGGCGGGAGGTGTAAAGTAAAAAATAAGTAAATTAAAAAGCATACTCACCTGTCCCGGCGCTCCGTTGTCCGCTGTCAGTGTCCATTCAGTCTCGTGTCGGCGACTCCTTGCTGGGAGTCCTGCACCTCATGTGATCGCTAAGACCAATTAGGTACAGGATTTCCAGAAATGAGGTGCTGCCATGAGAGCGAACAGACACAGGCAGGGGACATCGGGGTGCTGGGGACAGGTGAGTATGCTTTTTTTTTTTACATTTTCTTATTTTTACACCTCCCTGGCGACCGACACAGTGGTTGCTCCAGTTTATGGACAACCTATTTTAAGGGGTTGTCTGGGCCAAATATTTCTATGGTCACTTCACTGGTCCCCCCACATAGTGGCCTCTTCACTGGTCCCCCATACTGTATGGGGAACAGTGAGGTGGTCATTATATTGTGTGGGAGCAGTGATGGGGGCTGTCATCCTGTGGGGGGGACATTAAACTGTGTGATGCATATTAAAGGGGTTGTCCAGGGTTAATCTTTTTTATGGCCTATGCTCAGGATAGGCCATAAATAGCTGATCGGTAGGGGGCTGACACATGGCTCCATCAGCTGTTCAGAGCCACTTCCGGAGCCCGTTCTGTACACAACACAGGGCTGGAAGCAGAAAGCTCCATCCGCTGTATAGCAGCCCGGCGCCTTCACTGCAGCTCAGCTCCTACTGACTTCAATAAGTGCTGAGATGCAGTGAAGGTGCCCGGCTAATATACAGTGGACAGAGCTTTCTGCTTCTGGCCCTGTATTGTGTACAGGATGGGCATCAGAAGTGGCTCCATACAGCTGATCAGTCCGTGATCAGCCCCCTACAGATCAGGTATCTATGGCCTATCCTGAGGATAAACCATAACAAATTATGCCTGGACAACCCCTTTAATATACCCCCCAGGGCCCCCCTAATGCGCCACACTTTAAAGAGGTTGTCCAGTATAATTTTTTTTCTTTTTTAATAATTAGTCCGGGGGAGGTGAATCCCCCCTACCCCCCCCCCAAAAAAAACACACTAAATATATTCACCTGTCTCCGGTGTCCTCCCAGCATGGTCCGGTCCTGCAGCTCCGCTGTCTTCTTTTTGCCGGAAGTCCTCACTGGCTGTGACGTCCCAGGTCCCTTCCCTTAGGCCGCTGATTGGCATCAGGGGTCACGTGACGTCACAGGTAGTCATGTGCAAGGGGAACTTCAGCTGGAAGAAAACAACAGAACTGCAGGACCGAACCGCGCTGGGAGACACTGGGGACAGGAGAGAAAGTTTGGGTTTTTTTTTTGTTTTGTTTTATTTTTTTCACCTGCCCCAGCGTAATTTAAAAAAAAATGAAGGAGCCACTGTATGGAGTATAAGCTCCACAGTGGCCCCCACCCAGTATTATAAGCTCCACAGTGGCCCCCACACAGTATTATATACTCCCCACAGTGGCCCCCACCCAGTATTATAAGCTCTACAGTGGCCCCCACCCAGTATTATAAGCTCTACAGTGGCCCCCACCCAGTATTATATGCTCTACAGTGGCCCCCACCCAGTATTATAAGCTCCACAGTGGCCCCCACACAGTATTATATACTCCCCACAGTGGCCCCCACCCAGTATTATAAGCTCTACAGTGGCCCCCACCAAGTATTATATGCTCTCTACAGTGGCCCCCACCCAGTATTATATGCTCTCTACAGGGGCCCCCATCCAGTATTATAAGCTCCACAGTGGCCCCACCCAGTATTATATGCGCCCAATAGCCCCCCTCTGCTTCAGTGCTATTATTATACTCTGGGGTCTCCTCAGACCCCAGAGTATAATAATCGGAGGCCCAGGGGAAGTGACTAAAAATAACAAACACTCATACTCACCTTGCTTTACCTTTCCTTGGCATGCTCGCTCCATCCTGCTGTCTTCAGCGTCTTCAGGTCCTTTTCCGACGTCGCTGCTGAGGCCTGTGATTGGGCCTCAGCGGTCACGTGGGGGCGCACTGACGTCATTACGCGGCCGCGCCCCATGTGACCGCTGGGGCCTAATCACAGGCCTCAGTCATGACGGAAGAGCGCCGGAGAGGACGCTGCGCCCAGGAGAGGTGAGAATATGTATTTATTATTTTCAGTCACCTCCCCTGGGTGCCCTGCCCTGCCATCTATTGGAAAGGGGCCTGCAATATGCCAGGGCCCCTGTCCAATAACAGTATGTATAGCAGTCGGGGAACCAGGCTTTCCCCGACCGCTATCATAATGGTCCGGGGCCTGCGACCGCGATCGTTACGCCTCTGGTCAGGGGCCCGATTGGGATGGTCAGGATCCCGATCGGGCCCCCCATGATATGAGGACTAATAGTCGGGGCTCGGGGCCCACCGGTGGATTCACCGGTTCCCCGGTGGGCCAGTCCGACCCTGGTTGGAGCATAAACAGAGGAGGGTTCGTTTTAGGGATTCTAACTACGGAAGGGTTTACATTAGGAGTTTTGATAGGCCTGTCTGAAAAGATATGTCTTTAGTTTACGCTTGAAGTTGTGGAAATTGGGGGTTAATCTGATAGTCTGGGATAGAGCATTCCAGAGAAGTGGTGCAACTCGGGAGAAGTCTTGTATATGAGCGTGGGAGGTTCTGATAATAGAGGATGCTAGTCTTAGGTCACGGAGTGAACGGAGAGCACGGGTTGGGCGATAGACAGAGATAAGGGAGGAAATGTAGGGAGGTGCAGCATTATGGAGAGCCTTGTGAATGAGGGTGATAAGTTTATATTGTATTCTGTATTGAATAGGCAGCCAATGTAGTGTCCGGCACAGACCGAAGGCATCACTGTAGCGTCTAGACTGATAGATGAGCCTGGCCGCCGCATTCAGAATAGATTGTAGAGGGAAGAGTTTAGTAAGGGGAAGACCGATTAGTAAGGAGTTACAGTAGTCAAGGCGAGAGTGAATCAGGGCAACAATAAGTGTCTTTAGTGTATCTGTGGTAAGGAAAGGGCGGATTCTGGAGATGTTTTTGAGGTGGAGATGACAAGAGCGTGCGAGTGATTGGATATGGGGGGTGAAGGAAAGGTCTGAGTCAAACAAAACCCCGAGGCAGCGGGCATATTGCCTAGGAGTTATGGTAAGGCCGGAGACTGCAATGGAGATATCAGGGACAGATCTATTAGATGGTGGAAACAGCAGTAATTCAGTCTTTGAGAGATTCAGTTTCATATAGAGCGAAGACATGATATTAGAGACGGCAGAGAGACAGTCACTGGTGTCTGTATTAGTGCAGGGGTGATGTCACGGGATGACGTGTATAATTGGGTGTTATCAGCATAAAGATGGTACCGGAAGCCAAATCTAGTGATGGTTTGTCCAATGGGTGCTGTGTAGAGGGAGAAGAGCAGGGGACCTAGGACCGAGCCCTGAGGAACCCCAATGGCAAGGGGAAGAGGGGAAGAAACAGAGCCCGCAAATGATACACAGAAAGTGCGGTCATAGAGATTAGAGGAGAACCAGGAGAGAGCGGTGTCTGTGATGCTGACAGACTGGAGCATAGTGAGAAGGAGTTGATGGTCAACAGTGTGAAATGCTGCTGAGAGATCTAGAAGAATAAGAAGAGAGAAGTCACCTTTGGATTTAGCCGTCAGGAGATCATTGGAGACTTTTGTGAGGGCCGTTTCAGTAGCCGGATCCCGGGATAGGTTCGGCCACCGGGACACCCAATCTTCGCACCCAGGGCCCGCAGCATTGCCCCACTCCCGTCGTTGCAGGAAGCCCCCGCTGCAGCAAGTCGGCGGCGGCAGGAGTGGGGCGATGCATTCGGACTATAAGACGCACCCCCTATTTTCCTCACCATCAATAGAATGGGTGCCAGCCCAAGGACACATGCAGGTCCAGTATAAAAATACAAAAATTAGGCGGCACTCCAACTGAATACTGAGAAAAAGTGGGTTTTATTCCCCAAATACACAAGCTTTTTTTTTTTTGAATAGTAAAAAAAAGTGGGTTTTATTCCCCAAATACACAAGCTTTTTTTTTTTTTGAATAGTAAAAAAAAAGTGGGTTTTATTCCCCAAATACACAAGCGTTGTTTCAGCTCATACCTGAGCCTTTTTGAAGCAGTGAGTGGCATATATCCGTGTTGACGAACCTATGCCAGAGGGGGCACTCAGAGCCCTCTTTGTTGGCACGCGTGCCGTCTCCCCCATCCAGGCTCCCTGATCGATCACTAACGGGGAATCCAGGACAGGATTCCCTGTTAGTGAGTGAGCGCAAATGCACATACAGCTGAAAATTGTCAGTGTAGGCTGAGGGTACGTGGGACCGCGGCTTACACTGACAGCAAAGCGTGACCTCTGCCCCGACACAGGCGCAATAACGTCATTCATCAGTGCCTGCAGTGATAGAAGAAGGACGATACCTACCTGTTCTTCATGGTAGGGCAGGTAAGTAGCATATTATATTGTGTGGGGGCCCACTGTGAAGCATATAATACTGTGTGGAGGCCCAAAGTGGAGCATATAATACCGTGTGGAGGCCCACTGTGAAGCATATAATACTGTATGGAGGCCCAAAGTGGAGCATATAATACTGTGTGGGGGCCCACTGTGGAGCATATAATACTATGTGGGGGCCACTGTGGAGTGTATAATACTGTGTGCGGGCCCACTGTGGAGCATATAATACTGTGTGGGTCAACTGTGAAGCATATAATACTGTGTGGGGGCCATTGTGCAGCATATAGTACTGTGTGGGCGCTCACTGTGGAGCGTATAATAATGTGTGGGGGCCCACTATGAAGCATATAATACTGTGTGGGTGCCCACTGTGGAGCATATAATACTGTGTGGGGGCCATTGTGGAAAGTATAATACTGTGTGGGGGCCCACTGTGGAGCATATAATACTGAGTGAGGGCCACTGTGCAGCATATAAGACTGTGTGAGGTCCCATTAAGGAGCATATTATAATGTGTTTAGGCCACAGTGGAGCATATTATACTGCGTGGGGGCCAGTGTGGAGCATAATTTACTGTTTGGCGACCACTGTGGAGCATATTATACTGTGTGGGGCCACTGCGGAGCACATTGTACCGTCTGGAGGCCACTGTGGAGCACGTACCATCTGGAGGCCACTGTGAAGCACATTGTGCTGTCTGGAGGCCATTGTGAAGCACATTGTACAGTGTGGGGGCCACTGTGGAGCACATTGTATCGCGTGGGGACCCATCACTATTTATATCACACAGTATCTGTTTTATAGCACATATGTGATATTATTACAGGCTGTAATAACATTGCATGGTCACTATAAAACAGATCCTGTGCGATGTAAATAGTGAACATTAAAGGGGTTGTCTGGGATGAAATAAAATTTAACGCCTAAACTAAACCCCCCTCTCCCCGCCTAACTTCTAATTTACTTGCATTAAAAAATATCTATAATCACCCATATGCCTGGGGTGGTCATGTGACTGCCCCATGCACACTTTCTGATAATCCGGTGACGTTCCATTTCACCGTTTCCCAAACAGAACGTCACCATTACACCCCGCCCCCCAACCCCATCGTACTAACGTATCTTACTCTCCAGGAACGGCTCCTCCTCTCTTCCTCTCTGCCAGCGCTTGCGTAGTCTGGAGGTGACTGCGACACATGCGTAGTAGAGATGGCACTCCATCTCTACTGCAAAGGCGTCAGATTTACTTCCTGACTGTGTACGCGCTTGCAGAGAGGAAAAGAGGCATCTCCAGCCTGAGCACAGTGAAAGAAAAGGAGGAGTCGTCTCCCAGCAAGGAAGACAGGTAAGTATGATGCGGGGGTGGGGGGGGTGGGCTGAGTTAGTTAGTTGGGAAGGGCTAGTAGTGGGCAGGATAGCTAGGGAGACAGGGAGGGGGGTGTAACGTAGTGAGAGAGGAGGAGGGGAAGTGAGAGGGAGGTAGAGTGGAAACTGCACAGGAAGCTACACAGCAGGAAGATACACCATGTAAACAAATGCAGAAGATGCCAGGAGCTCCCAGAGAAACCCATAAATCACTCAAAACACTGCTAAAGGTATATGGGTGTACTTATTAACCCATTAATAGCACTAGCAGACCTTTTTTTAAAAAACTATTTTTTTGTCCGATAAATCCCTTTAATTGTTCAAAGGTATACCAATGCAAACTTTTGCCTTTCAGTACAAAGTTGTTTTGTATAATTGAAAGCTCTGTAAAACCCCATTCACACAACTGTATTTTGCAGGTCCATAACTGTCCGCAATTGTGGATCCACACAGTATTAATACTCAGGGGGAGGGCACAAATGGGGCAACATACTGTGTGGGGAACCTATACTTGGACATTACACTGTGTATAGGGAATTAATATGGAGCATTATACTGTGTATACTATAATGATCGGAGGCCCAGGATTACTCACCTCTCCTGCACTCCGGCGTGAATCCCTGCAATCTTGGGGCCTCTTTGGTGACGTCCCAGATGTCACGTGGGCCAGGCCAGCATCATTATGCGTAGTGACTCCAGCCTGGACCATGTAACTCCTGTGCTGACATTAAAGAGGGCCGAAAGTGGCAGGGAGTGCGCTGGAGCCCAGGAGAGGTAAGTAACATTGTTTTTTTTATGTTTGTCACATCCCCTGGGTCTCCGATCATTATAATCTGGGGTCTGAAAAGTAATACTGTGTGCAGGGGCCACTGTGGGACATAATACTGTGTACAGGGACCACTGTGGGACATAATACTGTGTGAAGGGACTGCTATTGGACATTATAATGTGTAAAGGGGCCGCTATGGGACACTATACTGTGTGGAGGGGCCGCTATAGGACATTATACTGTGTGCAGGTGCCGCTATAGGACATTTTACTGTGTGCAGGGGCTGTTATGGCACATTATACTTTGAAGAGGGGCCACTATGGGACATTATGATGTGTCGAGGCCACTTTGGGACATTATTGTGTTTGTAAATCGGGTGTTATACTGTGTGGGGGCCAGGAAAGGGGGTTTTATGCCATGGGTGGGGCCCAGTCTTTACTAGTTATGCCCCTGGGAGCATTATAATGTATATAGGGGCCAGTATGGAAATTATACTGTGTATAGCAGGCCAATATGAAACATTATACTGTGTATAGGGGGTCAATATGGAGCATTATACAGTGTATAGGGGCCAATATGGAGCATTATACTGTGTATAGGGACCAATAAGGAGCATTATATCATGTATAGGGGCCAATATTGGGCATTATACTGTGTACAGGGGCCAATATGGAGCATTATATTGTGTATAGGGGGCTAATATGGAGCATTATACTGTGTATAGGGGGCCAGTATGGAGCATTATACTGTGTATAGGGGGCCCATATGGTGCATTATATTGTGTATCGTGGGCCAATATGGAGCATTATACTGTGTATGGGGGCCAATATGGAGCATTATACTGTGTATAGGGGCCATTATGGAGCATTATACTGTGTATAGGGGGCCAGTATTGAGCATTATACTGTGTATAGTGGGCAATATGGAGCATTATACTATGTATAGTGGGCAATAAGGAGCATTATACTGTGTAGAGGGGGCAATAAGGAGCATTATACAGTATATAGGGGGTAATAACGAGCATTATATTGTGTATAGCCTCAGTAAGGAGCATTGTACTGTATATAGGGGTCCTGGCATTCTGTTGCACTATTTTGTTACAATTTTTTTCAGGTTCACATAGCTGTAATACTGCGGTAATCTACTCTCAGTATTACAACTGCAAGTCCCATTATAATAACTTAGATAGAGTTAATTACAGTGTGGCCCACAAAGTACCCCATCCTTGATTTTTTTCTTTTTTATTTAAATCGGCATGTTGTACATAAAAGGTTGCCTATCCCTGCTGCATGTAGTAAGAGTGCATGTGTGAGGTAATGGCATATATGTGTATATACTGTATGTGGTAAGTGTGCATGTGTGAGGTAATGGCATATATGTGTATATACTGTATCTGGTAAGTGTGCATGTGTGAGGTAATGGCATATATGTGCATATACTGTATGTAGTAAGTGTGCATGTGTGAGATAATGGCATATATGTGTATATACTGCATGTAGTAAGTTTGCATGTGTGAGGTAATGGCATATATGTGTATATACTGTATGTGGTAAGTGTGCATGTGCGAGGTAATGGCATATATGTGTATACACTGTATGTAGGAAGTGTGTATGTGTGAGGTAATGGCATACACTACCGTTCAAAAGTTTGGGGGTCACCCAGACAATTTTGTGTTTTCCATGAAAAATCACACTTTTATTTATCAAATGAGTTGCAAAATGAATAGAAAATATAGTCAAGACATTGACAAGGTTAGAAATAATGATTTTTATTTGAAATAATAATTTTCTACTTCAAACTTTGCTTTTGTCAAAGAATGCTCCATTTGTAGCAATTACAGCATTGCAGACCTTTGGCATTCTAGCTGTTAATTTGCTGAGGTAATCTGGAGAAATTTCACCCCATGCTTCCAGAAGCCCCTCCCACAAGTTGGATTGGCTTGATGGGCACTTTTTGCGTACCATACGGTCAAGCTGCTCCCACAACAGCTGAATGGGGTTGAGATCTGGTGATTGCGCTGGCCACTCCATTACAGATAGAATACCAGCTGCCTGCTTCTTCCCTAAACAGTACTTGCATAATTTGGAGGTGTGCTTTGGGTCATTGTCCTGTTGTAGGATGAAATTGGCTCCAATCAAGCGCTGTCCACAGGGTATGGCATGGCGTTGCAAAATGGAGTGATAGCCTTCCTTATTCAAAATCCCTTTTACCTTGTACAAATCTCCCACTTTACCAGCACCAAAGCAACCCCAGACCATCACATTACCTCCACCATGCTTGACAGATGGCGTCAGGCACTCTTCCAGCATCTTTTCAGTTGTTCTGCATCTCACAAATGTTCTTCTGTGTGATCCAAACACCTCAAACTTCGATTCGTCTGTCCATAACACTTTTTTCCAATCTTCCTCTGTCCAATGTCTGTGTTCTTTTGCCCATATTAATCTTTTCCTTTTATTAGCCAGTCACATATATGGCTTTTTCTTGGCCACTCTGCCGTGAAGGCCAGCATCCCTGAGTCGCCTCTTCACTGTAGACGTTGACACTGGCGTTTTGCGGGTACTATTTAATGAAGCTGCCAGTTGAGGACCTGTGAGGCATCGATTTCTCAAACTCCATTGCTGTCAAATCTGTTTTTTTTTTACGCTGCTCATGTATTGGAATGCAGTTGCCCCTTTTTTGCGCCTTTCTGATAAAAGTGACATTTCATAAATACAGTATAAAATATTACTTCATATAAACCATGACAAAAATGCAAAGTGATGAGTCTTATGCAAAATCCTACAAAATAGGCACAAACACATAATAAATCTTGCAGACACACTGTGGTTAAAGCTATATTGAGGTAATTGTGGTTGTCACCATTGATGGCAATATTATGGGGGAAGCTATGTCTGGAACTGGTGTAGGAATCTTGTGGCCACAACTGTTGCTTGCATTATTATAGGGCACTGTGGTAAGTACGGTTTTTGGGGTACTGTGGTTGGAACAGTAATGGGAGCACTATGATTCAAACTGGTAAGAAGGCAATGGTCGTAGTGCAGTTATGTGGACACTGGCTAAAAGTTTTATGAAGGCACTATGGTCAATACTGTTATGAGGCACTATTACTAGCATTGTTATGAAGGCACTGTGGTCAGTATTTTTTATGAGGCTGTAAGAGACAGCCAATGTTGTCTTAAGCTTCATTTGTCTGTATAAACTGTTAATGTTGAATGTATTTCTGTGATTCTGTTCCTTTAAGACAGCAGCCATTGTAATTGTGACATGATGCTGGAGTGAGACCCCCCCCCCCCTTTTATGTCAGCTTGCCTGTTCTGCAGACAGAGTGTGAGCAGAGAAGCAGGAAGTGACGAGACAGAGAGCAGCAGCCATCTTGGCAAGTGTTGTATTGAACTGGTGTGGAGATTTTTCTGTACAGCTAAGCTGTATCTTGGTCCAGAGACAAACAGAGTGTAAAGAGACAACAGGACTAGTGAGTCCACGTGAAAGGAACTGTGCTCAGTGGCTGATCAGTGAGACTGACATTGTGACTGTGTATATGGATACCACAGATAGAGACTCGCAGTGCTGTTGATGTACTGGACGGCACCTGCTAAATCCCGGCTTACATCCCAGCTCAGTGTATGGATTCGGCAGGACTGTCAGTGTGCTGAGTGGAATCTGCTGTTGGATTACATTGCATTCAGTTGGTTTCCCTGTCTGTTAAAGAGGACTTCATTTCTCCCAAGATCCTGATAACCGTGAGGAGAGGACGCTTCACTATAAAAGAAAGGACCGACTTTGGGCCCCACCGCGCGCTTCTACGGACTGTAAGCGGTCCACCTGGACCACTGGGGAAAAGGGGGTGCACCCAAATGTGAAGTCAGGGTCAGTTAGGGATAGTTTTGAGTATATTGTTCATTCAGTGTCCATACTGCAGAAGTGGACAGAGTAAAAGTAGAAACCATTGCAGAATTTGCCTTGAAATTGTTCATGCTATATTGTATATTTTGCTTGTCTTTAGCCCTGTCATTTTACCTTTAACTAGCCTTTATTAACTTATAGTAAATATATATTTTTTTCTTGAACTACCGCGTGTGCGTTCATTTCTGGTTGCGGAGTCCAAACCACCTGCCTTGCTCTCGGTTCACAAATTGGCGTAGTCGGCAGGATCCGCTTACCAGAATGGACGGTGACGCACCCGTTCGGGGAGAATGGTGCTGGAGGAAGAATGCCAGCAGGGGCTATAATGAGTCAGTTAGCTAAATTTGATGGCAATAATATGTCAGTGAGTATGTGGGTGGAACAGATACGAATGATACAGCGAATGTACCAGACCGCACCAGAAATACTAGTAGAGCTAGCAATATTGACATTACAAGGGGATGCTAAGACCACGGTGATACTGAGGCCATTTGAACAAAGGCAGACATTTGAGCAAGTAGTCCAGATTCTAGAAACCATCTATGGAGAAACTGCATTGCTGGGGTCTCTGCAGGCTCGGTTCTTCCAGAGGGTACAACAGGAGAATGAAAGCCTTCCCCAATATGCAAATGCCCTACAAGAACTGCTCCAAGATATTCAAAGGAAGGAAAGAGGGGGCTCGCCAGCCTTCTGTAACCCTGATCGGACTCTCCGTGACCAGTTTGTCCTGGGGATACGTGACGGCAGTTTAACTGTGACTATGCAGGATTTTATACGACGAGAGACTGATGCTAAATTCCATGATGTACAGGTAGAGGCCATCTCCCGTGCCAATAGTATGGTCCCGAGGCCGCAGACCGCAGTTGGAGTTACTTTGTCACAGGGGGCTAGTTCTGGCTCAGAGACAGTAGAAAAAGGGACGGTTAAAGAAATTCTCACAGTAATGCAGAAACTGCAAGAACAAATGGAACACTTGCACACTCGTTGTGATGAGCAGTCTATGAAAATTGCAGACTTCCAGAAGACTGGAGATGAAAGGGTGAGCCATCCACACCCAGCAAGTCAGAATCACCCACCAGCCCGCTGGAGGGGTGAGGATAGGACCTACCGAAGGGGTCCAAATCATTTAGTGCAGTGCTCAGGAGAAATCGAAGGGGCTTACCGAAGGGGCCCAAACAGATGGCCAGAACGACGGGGGATACACTGCTGGGAGTGTGGACGGATGGGCCACGTTGCTGCTAGATGTCCAGAGCAGCGACAAACTTATGAGAGACCGCCGTTAAACTGAAGTCCCCTGCTGCTGTAGGGCGTGTAGTAGGGGAGACTGACAAGGAGACTATGTGGGGAGAATGCCCTGATGATGACCTGATCGCTGCAAGTCCTGTCATACAGGTGGAAATGGAGGGTATTCCGGTTACCGGGATGATTGACACGGGTTCCCAAGTAACGACCTTGAGTAGAGACTGTTATGAACGGTACTTCCGGCAACATGTGAAATATGATCCCCATACATTCGTACGAGTGGTCGCAGCTAACCAGTTACCAGTTCCGGTCGTGGGAGTGGCCTGGATGAATGTCCGGGTATGTGGCCAAGATCTAGGTAGGAAAGGCATTGTGGTGGTACAGGAGTCACATGAAGTAAAGGTCCCTGTCATTTTGGGGATGAATGTGTTAAAAGAATTAGATCAGATCCTCTTTGAAAAGAAAGGTCACGGTTATTGGAAAGAAACCACCACCCATCGGCCTACTCAAACAGCTTTCCAGCGGCTGATCCGGACATGTGGCTTACAGAAAAGTTCAGATGCACAGCGTCCTCTGGCTCGAATTTCAGTTCCTTTGCATACAAAAGTTACACTGCCACCCAGTCGGGAGACAATAGTGTCCATGCCCGTAGGCACCTGTCGGAAACTAGAGGGCATAGCTGTGTTGGTAGAACCACTGCAGGCAGCCGAAGGAGGTGTTGATCCGCTAGTGGCCCGTTCCTTGGCAATAGTTCGCAATGGAAGAGTACCACTTCGATGTGTAAACACTCAGGACCAGAGTGTGGACCTGACCCCAGGGAGGCTGCTGGCTAACATCTATGTGACTCCGGAGGAAGTAAGGAAAGTAACTCCAATGCAGCTGAAGCCGACTGAAAGGGATGAGTGGACCGTAACTGTGTCCATGGGAGAAGATGAGGAACCCACCTCTGAATGGAATGGCTGTGCAATTCGAGAACAGATGAAGATGGATGTAAGTTCATGTTCTCTGGAATGGGTGCAGAAGGTAGATGAGCTGTTGTGGGAGAACCAAGCCACCTTTGCACGGTATGCTGAAGATTTTGGATGTACCACAGGGATCTACCATGAGATTCCCACAGGAGACACCCCTCCAATTAGAGAGCGCTACCGACAAATTCCTCCACAGTTGTATCAGGAAGTGAAAGAACTGTTAGCTAAGATGCTACAGGGTGGGATCATCCAAGAAAGCCAGAGTCCCTGGGCGGCTCCTGTGGTGTTAGTAAGAAAAAAAGATGGGTCCATCCGATTTTGCGTAGACTATCGGAAGTTAAACGCTTGCACCGTACGAGATTCCTACCCCTTGCCACGGATTGAGGAGTCCCTCTCAGCGCTAGGGAGAGCCCGGTACTTCTCCTCACTAGATCTGGCTAGTGGGTATTGGCAGGTGCCGATGGCCACAAAAGACAAGGAGAAGACGGCATTCATCTTGCCCATGGGACTATACGAATTTAACCGGATGCCCTTCGGGTTGACAAATGCACCCGGAACGTTTCAGCGGTTGATGGAGAAATGTCTCGGTGACTTCAACTTTGAGTTCACTCTCATCTACTTGGATGACATTATAGTGTATTCTGCGACCTTTGAAGACCATCTCCACCAGTTGGGGCAAGTATTTCGAAGATTGCGGGAACATGGGCTCAAATTGAAACCCAGTAAATGTCGGTTGTTCCAATCTGAAATTGATTACTTGGGTCACCGCGTATCAGGAGAAGGGGTGAGACCATCAAGAGACAAGATAGCGGCTGTTCAAGATTGGCCGATACCGACTACCCTGCGAGAAGTGAGGGCGTTCCTTGGAGTAGCCGGTTACTATCGACGGTTTATTAAGGATTTCGCCAAGGTAGCAGCACCACTTAATGCTCTCCTACGAGGCACATCCGGTGGTCCAAAGAACCGGTCCGTGAAGTGGGGACCTGAACAGGAACAAGCCTTCCAGGCATTGAAGGATGCACTGACAACAGCCCCAATCTTGGCATATGCTGATTACCACTTGCCGTTCCAGCTATATACAGATGCAAGCCTGTATGGTCTTGGAGCAGTGCTTTCCCAGCTTCAGGATGGCCAGGAGAGGGTCATAGCGTACGGCAGCCGGTCTTTGAGAGATTCTGAAAGAAACCCCGAGAATTATAGTTCATTTAAATTGGAGCTGTTGGCACTGGTATGGGCCATGACCGAGAAATTCTCTGAATATTTGACCGGTGCTGAAGTTTTAGTACTGACTGACAACAACCCACTAGCTCACCTGGAAAATGCCAAGCTCGGGGCGTTAGAGCAGAGGTGGATAGCCCGAATGTCTACATTCAATTACCGCATTAAGTATCGGTCCAAGACAGAGAACCAGAATGCTGACGGACTTTCTAGGGTAACTGCCCAGACCCCCACAGAAGACGTGGATCATGAGTTGGAGCATGTGGAGGTGCCCGATTTCAGCAGATTTTCACAGGCCTTGACCGCCACTAATCAGTTTGAGATGGAGGGGACTGAAATGGCTCCTTTCTTTGGTCCCTCACGACAGGAATGGGCACAGATACAACAGACCCATGAGGGGCTGGCGCAGATGATCAAGTGTGTTGAGAAAGGCCAGAAGCCCTGTAGAGAGGAAAGAGAACGACTGACACGTGAGATATTATCTGTTTTGAGTCAGTGGGAAAAGTTGGAGATGAAAAATGGAGTGCTATGCCGAAAGGTCTATTTACCTTCTGAGATCGACATTCGATACCAAATTGTGGTGCCTAGTGAACTGGCTCGCTCCTTGGCAGTTGAGGCTCATAATAAGAATGGACATTTTGGTCATGAGAAGACCTTTCGTTGGTTACAGCGACTGATTTACTGCCCTGGTCTTCGTCAAATGGTCGAAGAAGTATGCCGCAGCTGTCGAACTTGTGAGATCCATAAGGCAATAGAACAGAGAGCTCCCCTGCAAACCATCGTGACCCAGGAACCTTTAGAAATCGTCATGATAGACTATCTAATGGTGGGCCCATCCAATAGCGGACACCAGTATTGCCTCGTAATGGTGGATCACTTCACCAAATTTGCGGTGGTAACCGCCACCAAGGACCAGACAGCTGAGTCAGCAGCTCGTGCTCTGTGCCAAGATTTCATTCGAGTATATGGGTGCCCCCAATGCATCCACTCCGACCAGGGCGCCTGCTTTGAGGGACACGTAATGAAAGAAGTTCAACGTATCTACGGGATAAAGAAGTCGCACACGACTCCATACCACCCTCAGGGAAATGGGGCCTGTGAAAGATTCAACAGAACTCTGCTACAGATGCTGCGGACTCTGGAGGAAGACAAGAAGTTACAGTGGCCACAGTTCTTGTCTGAAATGGTGTGGGCCTATAACAATCAGGTCCATTCTACAACAGGGTACTCTCCTTATACACTTCTCTTTGGGCGGTCTGGGCGAAGTATAGGAGAATTACAGTTGAATGATGTGGATGGGTTCCCTCCGAGGGATCCAACCTCTTGGGTGCGGGCGCATCGGCAGAGACTTGAGACGATCCATCGATTGGTGCGGCAGCGCCTGCAAGAACATCCCCATCCTGATAAGACCCCAGTGCAAGAAGCACCATTGCAACCAGGCGACCTGGTGCTAGTTCGTGTCAAGAAACCCCAAGGGAAATTGGAAAGCAGATGGGAGGCTTTGCCGTATCGTGTTGTTGGCCGCAAGTATGCGAATGGGCCAGTGTACCAGGTCCAGAAAGAAGGAACTGATTGTGTTCGAGTACTTCACCGAAATATGTTGCGCCTGTGTCATTCTGAAGGGACAAATCACGATGGGCCTGCCAATGTGAATGAGCTCCCACAGTCAGAGAATGGAGGTGCGGAATGGGCCTCCGACGAGGAGGATGATTGTTGGCCGATCCCTGCTCCTGGGGATGTTCCACCTGTGACTACTGTATCTCCGGCCTGTGCCCCCTCTGGTGCGGAATCCGCTGGTCCTTCTCAGCCCATAGCTGCAGCACCCCATAATATACCACCGGTCCTCAGACGGACCACTAGGCCAAATGCTGGTATTCCCCCTGTTCGGTATGCACAGGATGAGTTTGTTTGGCCTGCCATACATCGGTATACTACCACCCTGTGCATAAAAGTACAACCCTCTGGATATACAGTCATAGGCAGGGACTGCCAATCTTAAAGTGGGGGGGAATATGTAAGAGACAGCCAATGTTGTCTTAAGCTTCATTTGTCTGTATAAACTGTTAATGTTGAATGTATTTCTGTGATTCTGTTCCTTTAAGACAGCAGCCATTGTAATTGTGACATGATGCTGGAGTGAGACCCCCCCCCCTTTTATGTCAGCTTGCCTGTTCTGCAGACAGAGTGTGAGCAGAGAAGCAGGAAGTGACGAGACAGAGAGCAGCAGCCATCTTGGCAAGTGTTGTATTGAACTGGTGTGGAGATTTTTCTGTACAGCTAAGCTGTATCTTGGTCCAGAGACAAACAGAGTGTAAAGAGACAACAGGACTAGTGAGTCCACGTGAAAGGAACTGTGCTCAGTGGCTGATCAGTGAGACTGACATTGTGACTGTGTATATGGATACCACAGATAGAGACTCGCAGTGCTGTTGATGTACTGGACGGCACCTGCTAAATCCCGGCTTACATCCCAGCTCAGTGTATGGATTCGGCAGGACTGTCAGTGTGCTGAGTGGAATCTGCTGTTGGATTACATTGCATTCAGTTGGTTTCCCTGTCTGTTAAAGAGGACTTCATTTCTCCCAAGATCCTGATAACCGTGAGGAGAGGACGCTTCACTATAAAAGAAAGGACCGACTTTGGGCCCCACCGCGCGCTTCTACGGACTGTAAGCGGTCCACCTGGACCACTGGGGAAAAGGGGGTGCACCCAAATGTGAAGTCAGGGTCAGTTAGGGATAGTTTTGAGTATATTGTTCATTCAGTGTCCATACTGCAGAAGTGGACAGAGTAAAAGTAGAAACCATTGCAGAATTTGCCTTGAAATTGTTCATGCTATATTGTATATTTTGCTTGTCTTTAGCCCTGTCATTTTACCTTTAACTAGCCTTTATTAACTTATAGTAAATATATATTTTTTTCTTGAACTACCGCGTGTGCGTTCATTTCTGGTTGCGGAGTCCAAACCACCTGCCTTGCTCTCGGTTCACAAGGCACTACTACTAATATTGTTATGAAGGCACTGTGGTTAGTATTATTAAGAGGCAATATTACTAACATTTTTATGTAGGCACTGTGGTCAGTATTGTTATGAAGCAATATTACTGGCATTGTTATGAAGGCACTGTATGAGACACTATTACTGGCATTGTTATGAAGGTACTGTGGTCAGTATTGTTATGAGGCAATATTACTAACAGTGTTATGAAGGCACTGTATGAGGCACTATCACTAGCATTGTTATGAAAGCACTATGGTCAGTACTGTTATGAGGCACTATTACTAGCATTGCTATGAAGGCACTGTGTTTAGTACTGTTATGAGGCAATATTACTTTGTTATGAAGGCACTGTGGTCAGTATTGTTATGAGGAAATATTACAAACATTGTTATGAAGGCACTGTATGAGGCAATATTACTGGCATTGTTATGAAGGCACTATATGAGGCAACATTACTAGCATTGTTATGAAGGCACTGTGGTCAATGTTGTTATGAAGCAATATTACTGGCATTGTTATGAAGGCACTGTATAAGGCACTATTACTAGCATTGTTATGGAGGCACTGTATGAGGCACTATTACTAACATTGTTATGAAGGCACTGTATGAGGCAATATTACTGGCATTGTTATGAAGGCACTGTATAAGGCAATATTACTGGCATTGTTATGAAAGCACTGTATGAGGCACTATTACTAGCATTGTTATGAAGGCACTGTGGTCAGTATTGTTATGAGGCAATATTAGTAACATTGGTTTGAAGGCACTGTATGAGGCAGTGTTACTAGTATTGTTATGAAGGCACTATGGTCAGTATTGTTATGGGACAATATTACTAGCATTGTTATGAAGGCACTGTATAAGGCAATATTACTAACATTGTTATGAAGGCAGTGTATGAGGCGCTATTACTGGCATTGTTATGAAGGTACTGTGGTCAGTATTGTTATGAGGCAATATTACTGACATTGCTATGAAGGCAGGGTATGAGGCAATATTACTGGCATTGTTATGAAGGCACTGTATGAGGCAATATTACTGGCATTCCAATCCAAAAACAATAATTTCCAGCATGGAGTGGTTTCCATATACAGTAAAATTTCCCCTTTCTTCACACCATTAAAATGACATCAGCAAGGAACTGAATATTACTAGCATTGCTATGAAGGAACTGTATGAGGCAATATTACTAGAATTGTTATAAAGGCACTGTGATCAGTATTGTTATGAGGCAATATTACTAACATTGTTATGAAGGCACTGTGGTCAGTATTGTTATGAGGCAATATTACTGGCATTGTTATGAAGACACTGTATGAGGCAATATTACTGGCATTGTTATGAAGGCACTGTATAAGGCAATATTACTGCCATTGTTATGAAGGCACTGTATGAGGCAATATTACTGGCATTGTTATGAAGGCACTGTATGAGGCACTATTACTAGCATTGTTATGAAGGCACTGTATGAGGCAATATTACTGGCATTGTTATGAAGGTACTGTGGTCAGTATTGTTATGAGGCAATATTACTGACATTGCTATGAAGGCAGGGTATGAGGCAATATTACTGGCATTGTTATGAAGGCACTGTATGAGGCAATATTACTGGCATTGTTATGAAGGCACTGTATGAGGCAATATTACTGGCATTGTTATGAAGGCAGTGTATGAGGCGCTATTACTGGCATTGTTATGAAGGTACTGTGGTCAGTATTGTTATGAGGCAATATTACTGACATTGCTATGAAGGCAGGGTATGAGGCAATATTACTGGCATTGTTATGAAGGCACTGTATGAGGCAATATTACTGGCATTGTTATGAAGGCACTGTATGAGGCACTATTACTAGCATTGTTATGAAGGCATTGTATGAGGCAATATTATTGGCATTGTTATGAAGGCACTGTATAAGGCACTATTACTAGCATTGTTATGAAGGCACTGTGGCCAGTATTGTTATGAGGCAATATTACTGACATTGTTATGAAGGTACTGTATAAGGCATTATCACTAGCATTGTTATGAAGGTACTGTATAAGGCATTATCACTAGCATTGTTATGAAGGTCAGTATTGTTATATTACTGGCATTGTTATGAGGGCACTGTATAAGACACTATTACTGGCATTGTTATGAAGGCACTGTATGAGGCACTATTACTAGCATTGTTATGAAGGCACTGTGGCCAGTATTGTTATGAGGCAATATTACTGACATTGTTATGAAGGTACTGTATAAGGCATTATCACTAGCATTGTTATTAAGGCACTGTATGAGGCAATATTACTTGAATTCCAATCCAAAAACAATAATTTCCAGCATGGAGCAGTTTCCATATAAAACTTTGCCTTTCTTCACACCATTAAAATGACATCAGCAATGAACTGAATATAAATGGCATTGTTATGAAGGCTCTGTATAAGGCAATGTTACTAGCATTGTTTATAAAGGCACTGTGGTCAGTATTGTTATGAAGCAATATTACTAGCATTGTTATGGTGCACTTTGGTCACTACTGTTATGGGGGCACTGTGGTCAGTACTGTTATGGAGGCACTGTGATTAGCATTGTTATGGAGACACTGTGATAATAAGTGTTATGGTCCACTGTGGTCAGTACTGTTATTGAGGCACTGTGATTAGCACTGTAGTCAGTACTGTTATGGTCAACTATGATCAGTATTGTTATGAAGACACTGTGGTAAGTACTGTTTTGGTCCACTGTGGTCACTACTGTTATGGGGGCACTGTGCCCAGTACTGTTATTGAGGCACTGTGATTAGCATTGTTATGGAGACACTGTGGTCAGTACTGTTATGGTCCACTGTGATAAGTAATGTTATAAAGCACTATAACAAGTACTGTTATGGTCCACTGTGGTCAGTGCTGTTATTAAGGCACTGTGATCAGTATTGTTATGTAGGCACTGTGGTCAGTACTTTTATGGTCGACTGTGATAAGTACTATTATGGGGCACTATGGTCAGTACTGTTATTGAGGCACTGTGATCAGTATTCTTATGGGGGCACTGTGGTCAATGACACTTGAAAACTGACATCACTTGCTACCTCATTGCTCCTCGTACACACGCGCTCAGATAAGCTATGACGTCATTTGCACCTTTTTCTATGCAGGACTACGCGTTTGCAGCAGCCTAAACCACAACAAACGCCTCCACAGCGTCCACAAGCCGCAGTAAACTACTGTGAACGCGCACCCATAGACAGTCATGGGCTGTGTGTCAGCCGGCGCTGTACAGTGCTGTGGTGCTGAACTCCGTCCTGTGTATTGTGTGTGTCAGGACAACAGCCTCTCCCTCCCCGGCTGCTCATTACCCAGCATGCAGCGGGGGATTTAACACCAAGATGGCTGACACTATGGAGGAATATGAGAAAGACGCTGGCTGCGTCCCGATCCTGCACCCAGAGGTGAGTGTCCCCTGTCACTGCAGTGCAGGTATCCGAGGCCGTGTGTAAGGGGCTAGCGGGACTGGCTGGTAGTCCGGAGAGAGGGGCAGAGACTGAGGAAGTGCGCCCGCTGCTACCGAGGATGCTCAGGGAGGTGCAGGCTGAGCATCGCGGCCTGTGCTTGTTGTGACCCAGGCACACTGTGCGGATTCCGGACTTGTGTCGCCTCCTGTCTCCTGACAGGTGTTGCTGGGCTATGGTGCCCATGTACTTAGTAGCAGCAGCAGCAGCGGACACTTTTCTTGCCCATATTCATTGACACTCAGTGACTATCTGTACCCGGAGACAAGGCCCCAGTCTTCTTGGCTCTGTCTAGGTTGTGGACCCCTACCTATTGTTTGTGTTCTAGTGATAGCAGCCATTCATCTCCTGACCCATTGGTTGGCATTGCCCTACATAGGAGCTGTCTACAGCTTACAGGTCCTGTGTGTACAATATGGGTAACAGGACTCCTGGTGCCTTCATTATGTCCTTAACCACCAGCATCCCTACTGGCCATTCTGGCTTACCCTGGAAATGCTTTTTTACCATCTGCTTTGAAACGTTAAGAGGATGACCCCTCCAGGCTCCAAGGAGACAACGTGTCAAGGGTCAGGATGCTTAACAAATACAGGCAGCCATTTATAAATGCTGGAGAATTCACACACTGCAGATTTTTCTGTGTCTAAAATATGAACACGATGGCAGGGGGACATATAATACACTAAAGAGACAATGGTAACCGTGTGTGTGGGCAGGAAATATCAATACTTCCATTAGGAGGCACTGATTTGCCTTTGTAATAAACAGTACTGCTATATAGTTTTATTTCGGATACTTTTAAACATCTCTAGTTATATGCCCATGTGGCAGAAATTTCTGTTACTGAATACCTGTTCCACTGTCGAATGGGGTTGCTTCACAGGCAAGTACATCATAGATTTCTTCCGGACCTATTCAGATGAATGGGGCAGTTGTAGAACATTCTGCAACAATCTATGGTATGTGAACATACCATTACATGACCTCTAAACCCAGAATCCAAACAATGAAAAAATAATTAATAACTACACTTTCTCTCCTTATTTCTCTTGTTCTTCTGTCTTATGCCACAACTGCAGAACATGAAAAAATAGAAAAAGTGTATTCTTTTATAGGGCAGGAGCCATCTTTTCACCGCTTCCTTTCCACCTCTAATGGTAGTACACATGAGCCAGAAAGGTTATGGGGAGTGGGTAGGTTTTAAAGGGGTTTTCTTGGTAAAATTATTGATGACCCTAAAGACAGGGCATCGTTGTGACATAGGTATGGTTTTGACACCCATCACTTCTACTGAGCAGCTGTTCACAGGAGTTGATACAGAGAATGGAGCAAGAAGCAGACAGCTCTGTTCTCTATTTAGTGGTTGAACTGAGTCACTGTTGTTAGTCTGTAAAAACCCCTTTAGGCTGGGGCCCCATGTGGGGTAAATGCCGCAAATCCCATCCACACAGTGCGGAAAAATATGGACATGCTGCGATTTTTAAAACAGAAACGCCAGTGGTTTCCCTATAGGAATAATGGAAGCAGAAACCTCTGCGGAGTTTCTGTGATAAGCTCTGCGGGAAAAACGCGATGTGTTGTCGCTGAGATTTTTCCCGCATCGCTTTTTTGCTGCGGCCCCCTATGTTAGGCCTTAGCCTTAAACTACACACTGTACGTATCTGTACAGTTTGTTTGCCATTTTTTTGGAAGGAATCTGACTAGTATGAATTGCTATCCAGGAACCTGGAAAATATGGGTAAGAATAGCTGTAAAACTGCAATGATACATCCTCCATGTTGCCACTGAGGGTTCAGGGAAAGCTGAGTAGCAGAGACCACTATAAACTAAGTTTATCTTAATAAATACCCCTCCTTGCTCCATAATTGTACCATAGCTTGACAATTTAGCTGTATAGGATTGAACGAAAGCCTGGTAAAATTGCATATGGAACAGAAATAGAAACGACTGAATATTAGATGTGCCTAAATAAATCCCCCTGCTTGCTATATAATTGTGCCATACAATGCTAGATTTACTTTTCAGAGTTCCAGAAAATCTAGGTATTATGGCAGGTAATGCTGTTATAGTGATTGCTGAATACTATTAAACTAAATTCTCCTGCTTGCTCACACATCATGCCAGATCCTGCAAGATTTGCCTTTCAAGGTTCAGGGACAGATGGCATCATACATGTGAACTATAGTACAGAATACTGTTTTTACCTAAATAATATCCCACTTCATTTTCCATAGCCATACCTTGCCAGATTTGCCTTTCACGGCCCTATGAAACCTAGGTAACATAGTAGATAAATTTGTATTAGGAACTGCTGCCTCCCTCTTAGCTCTGGAATTGTTTCATAATTTGCCAGATATATACCGGATCCAAGGAAAACTGGGTTACCTGCTGTATTGATCTGTAATAGAGACTGCTGAATCAAAATCTATTTAAATAATTGTGCCATGACAGATCTGCCTCTCAGAGTCGCAGGAAAGCTGGGTTACATACCATGTAATGCTGTTACAATGCTATTAGTGCAACATACCTGCCATCAGGATATGATACTCAGGCTGGGACTGAATTTCAATATGTATTCAAGGGCAGTTTTTGATGCTGATAACCCCTTTCTTTAGGATAGGTCATAAGTATCAGATCGGTGGTGGTCCAACACCCAGACTCTGCACCGATCAGGTGTTCTAGGTAATCTCCGGCACAAAAACTTATGTAGAAGACAGGGCTAGAAACAAGTCTTTCAGCGAATTCAGAGCTGCAGTACCCTAGCTCGGTTGCTATACAGTGGACAGAGCCTTCTGCATCTAGCTCTATCCACTGCATAGGTTTCTGCTATGGAGACTGCCTAGAGTCTGTCTGTCAGACCACCACTGTTCTGATACGGACGGTCCCCAGAAAACTCCTTTATTGACCAAGTAATTCTATAAATGTTTTTCTTGAAGGATTTTTTTTTTTGTGGGATGAGTTTTGTTTTTTCATTTTGGGATGCATATAATGTATTGGACATTTTTATTTAATTTAATGTTTTTTTGTTTTTTTTTGGTAATGCAAAAGAAAATAAACAGCAATGCTGCCACTGCTCTTTGCACTGAAATTGCAGTGTTTGACCAATCTAATTGCAGCATCAATTTCACAAGTGGTGCTCAGAATGTGTGTTTTTTTTTTTTGTTTTGTTTTTTACGGCAGTCTTCCAAATACAGGGTATTCCACTGTCATGACATGGTACAACAGATAAATAGCATGTAAATATTGTTGATTTTGTTTCAAATAAATAGGGAGATAAAGACTTGAGCATCTAAAATCATTGTGGCAGATATACTCTATACCACTGATGGTAAACCTTTTAGAGACCGAGTGCCCAAACTGCAACCCAAAACCCACTAATTTATCGCAAAGTGCCATCACGGCAATTTAACCTTAAATTAACCGGGATGTGTTTTATAGTGACCGTGCAATGTTATTACAGCCTGTAATAATATCACATGTCTGCTATAAAACAGATACTGTGTGATATAAATAGTAAAGGGCCCCCACACAGTACAATGCGCTCCTTAGTGGCCCCCAGACAGTACAATTTGCTCCTTAGTGGCCCCCAGACAGTATTATATGCTCCAGAGTGGTCCCCATACAGTAGTATATGCTCCACAGTGGCCCCCGGCACAGTAGTATATGTTCCACAGTAGGGCCCCGCACAGTAGTACAGGTGCATCTCAATAAATTAGAATATTTTTGAAACATTCATTCATTTCAGTGATTCAGTAATACAATTCATAATCAGCGTCTTCCATGATTGTGTGTCCTACTGAACCAGACTGAGGGACCATTTAAAGGCTTAGGAAACCTTGGCAGGTGACACACTGAATTTACAATACTGAACTTCTTTACAATATTCTAATTTTCTTACATTCGGGTTTTCATTACCTGTAATCCATTATCAACATTTACAGAAATAAAAAACTTGAAATAGAACACTCTTGCGTGTAAAGAATCTAGAAAATATAGGAGGACACTTTTTTAATTCAATTACTGAAATGTTTCAAAGATATTCTAATTTATTGAGATGCACCTGTATATGCTTCACAGTGGGGCCCCACACAGTAGTTTATGCTACTTGCCTAGTCCCACGAAGAGCGTCCTCCTCTGTGTCGGGGCAGAGGTTACACTCTGTAATCCGTGTAAGGCAGGGTTCACACTACCGTTGGAGTCCGTTTAAAAAAAAAACAAACAAAAAAAACCGGTCACCTATCATAACGGACAATAACTGATGTTAATTAATGTCCAATTAATGGTTCAGTTAAAAAAACAGACACATTAGCATCAGATAGTGTCCGTTAGCACTAGTTAGTGTCCGTTTTTTTTTTTTTTTTTTTTTTTTGTTTGTTTCTCCTTTCTGAGTGTGCAGGAAAAAAACGGACATAAAATAACGGACAGTAACTGATAGCCAAAATCTTGTAATGGACAATAGCAACGGACACTACTGACACCAACAGTAGTGTGAAAGCCCCCTAAGCCTACGCTGACAGCTCAGCTGTATGTGCATTTAAACATACAGCTGAAAGAAGTGATCTTTCACTAACGGGGAATCCTGTACTGGATTCCCCGTTAGTGAGCGATTATGGCAATGGCACGCGTGCCAACTGAGAGGGCTCTGCGTGCCCTCTCTGGCACGCGTGCCATAGTTTCGCCATCACGACACTATACTGTCATTATATCACACTCCCTATGTACATAGTTGATAGTATTAGTAATTCTGTATATGACATTGCCCTTTGCTTTGTCACAGGACTGGAATGCCAGCATTGTAGATTGTCTAATTTTATCTGTTGATAAGGATATAGCAGTAGGACTTTGTCAAGCAGGAAAATCTTTTGGAAGCTTGTCTAGTGTGTTTTTGTTTTTGTTTTTTTTATCTGCCCATTCTTTTCAAAGGGAGTTTTAGGGTGCAAGATTTTTTTTATTTTTTCCTGCTAACTGAAAAAAAAAAACAAGTACGTCTGTTTTCGTTTTTATTGCAGGACAGAAAAGTGTGACACACTATGCTTTTTTGTACTGCAAAAAAAAAATGGAGAAGTGTATGTTTTTATATTATCATTAAAGTCTATGTAAAACAAATGCCCTTTCTGCGGCATTACCTGCATTGCCTTTTTTTTTCCTTCAAAATGGAGGCTTGAACTATATGGTAAAAAACTGATGTGGACCTAGCCTAATCAAGACAAGACCCACTACTATAAACATATATTTGCACCTAAAACTCCTATTCAATCGTACATTGACACACACAACACATATAAAATAATAAATCAGGGTGTACACAATTTATATATACGGCAGCTATCAACTACAACAAGAGCTCGTACTCTTAAAAACACTGATACAGAACACAAGCAAGATTTTTCTGTTATTCACTAATATGTTAAAAATCTATACTGCACCTAGAAAACTGGGACTGTGATACCAAAATCTAACTTTTTTGAGATTGCACAGTATACAGTATATAAAAACACGGCTTAATATTTCATATATACAACCACCTTCATGCAACTTTGCAGCAAACAGAGATTGCAAGTAAAAATAGCACAAAAATTCAAATTTGCCACTAAAGTGCCGGATCAAGCAACCCCTTTCTTCAAACAAAATGTACTTTCTAAAAAACTGCAAGATGTGAAGAATTTATACATACCACACATATATATATATTTTTGCAGATGTTAAAGAAACGCCAAATTGCAGAAATGCGCCAATCAATTTTATGCATGTTAATTAAATAGGAGCTTGCATAAGAATATAATTTTATATCCCTCTATAAAAATTGTAGCAATGTATACGTTCATCTCTAGTGATAATCGTTATTGCTGTTATTTTAGCATGTAACGGATATCGCTAGAGAGGCGTATTTTACGCTATAAAGGTCAGGTACGGACAGGGTCAAATGTAAACTTTATTGATGACTGTGTATGTGTTTGGTGCAACTCTTTTGGTGCTGCGACCTGGACGATGGTAAATGTCTGGGTCGCAGCGCCAATAAACTTTCTGGTTATGTTCAGAGGGGTACTACAGAAGAATAGCCGTCCGATTAGGCTCAGAGGGGTGTTAGATTATCCCTCTAAGTGACAATCAGAGAGCAAAAGTATAGTGTACTGTCTGATTGATAGGAGAGGGGATAACATGGACAGAAGTCCATGCTACACCTCCAGCTGGAGTCACACAAAGGTTATGCACAGAGATAAAGAGTTACAGTGGGGAAAAAAAGTATTTAGTCAGCCACCAATTGTGCAAGTTTTCCCACTTAAAAAGATGAGAGAGGCCTGTAATTGTCATCATAATTAGACCTCAATTGTGAGAGACAAAATGAGAAAACATATCTAGAAAATCACATTGTCTGATTTTTTAACAATTTATTTACGAATTATGGTGGAAAATAAGTATTTGGTCACCTACAAACAAGCAAGATTTCTGGCTCTCACAGACCTGTAACTTCTTCTTTAAGAGGCTCCTCTGTCCTCCACTCATTACCTGTAGTAATGGCACCTGTTTGACATTGTTATCAGTATAAAAGACACCTGTCCACAACCTCAAACAGTCACACTCCAAACTCCACTATGGTGAAGGCCAAAGTGCTGTGGAAGGAAACCAGAAACAAAATTGTAGACCTGCACCAGGCTGGGAAGACTGAATCTGCAATAGGCAAGCAGCTTGGTGTGAAGAAATCAACTGTGGGAGCAATAATTAGAAAATGGAAGACATACAAGACCACTGATAATATCCCTCGATCAGGGGCTCCACGCAAGATCTCACCCCGTGGGGTCAAAATGATCGTAAGAACGGTGAGCAAAAATCCCAGAATCACACGGGGGGACCTAGTAAATGACCTGCAGAAAGCTGGGACTAATGTAACAAAGGCTACCGTCAGTAACACACTACGCCGCCAGGGATTCAGATCCTGCAGTGCCAGACGTGTCCCCCTGCTTAAGCCAGTACATATCCGGGCCCATCTGAAGTTTGCTAGAGAGCATTTGGATGTTCCAGAAGAGTATTGGGAGAATGTCATATGGTCAGATGAAACCAAAGTAGAACTGTTTGGTAGAAACACAACTTGTCGTGTTTGGAGGAGAGTGAATGCTGAGTTGCATCCAAAGAACACCATACCTACTGTGAAGCATGGGGGTGGAAACATCATGCTTTGGGGCTGTTTCTCTGCAAAGGGACCAGGACGACTGATCCGTGTACATGAAAGAATGAATGGGGCCATGTATCGTGAGATTTTGAGTGCAAACCTCCTTCCATCAGCAAGGGCATTGAAGATGAAATGTGGCTGGGTCTTTCAGCATGACAATGATCCCAAGTACACCGCCAGGGCAACGAAGGAGTAGCTTCGTAAGGAGCATTTCAAGGTCCTGGAGTGGCCTAGCCAGTCTCCAGATCTCAACCCCATAGAAAACATTTGGAGGGAGTTGAAAGTCATGTTGCCCAGTGACAGCTCCAAAACATCATTGCTCTAGAGGATATCTGCATGGAGGAATGGGCCAACATACCAGCAACAGTGTGTGCCAACCTTGTGAAGACTTACAGAAAACATTTGACGTTTGTCATTGCCAACAAAGGATATATAACAAAGTATTGAGATGAACTTTTGTTATTGACCAAATACTTATTTTCCACCATAATTTGCAAATAAATTCTTTAAAAATCAGACAATGTGATTTTCTGGATTTGTTTTCTCATTTTGTCTCTCATAGTTGAGGTCTACCTATGATGTCAATTACAGGCCTCTCTCATCTTTTTAAGTGGGAGAACTTGCACAATTGGTGGCTGACTAAATACTTTTTTTCCCCACTGTATCATGGTCGGTGTTGTCTGCAGCTCTGCTCCTTCCCCCTCCTTCCTCCTTCTTCCTTCTTCCTTTTACACGCAGCTCTAAGATGCTGGCAGAGGCTGGAGTGGGGAGGACACTTTAGAGCCCCATATCTCAGGATTCGTTAGGGCTATAAAGATGAGCTTGGATTCATTTTAAAGATGACAATCATATTAGATACGTCTTCCACTACAAAAGTGCCACCCTGGGAGGATGTATAAATACATAGGTGGCAGGGAAAGGGTTAAAGGGGTTGTCCAGGAAATACAATTTTTTTTCATGGAGACTAAGGAAGGTGAAAAAAAAAAAAAAAAAAAAAACATACTTGCATGTCCCTGGCTTGACCGTGTGTGCATCCAAGTTGGGGGCCGAGTTTATCATGAAATGCAGTCGGATGACATCCGACTGCATTCTATGATGCATTCCCATCTATGGGACTTCCAGATCAATTCCGTTCTGATAGCACTACTGATTATAGAGCAGGTCTGAATCACACCCCCTTGCTTGCGTCTACTTGAGACTGCCCTCTTTGACAGTAGAGTCTAATAATCATTTAAGGCACCAAAACTAAAAGCACTTATTGATAGCTCAGGAACAGTGGGGGCCAGAGAAAAAACTTCAAATGAGCTGGAATCAGTGGTGCAACGTCTAAAAATTTCAGCTATTTGCATCCTTTATAGAGGTGTTGAAAGGGCCTCTTTAAATCCCCCTGCTGTTCCAGCACCACTTTGGTGCTTCCTGATGGTACTTGTTTACTGTGCCAATCATGCGTGGTAGACAGCACTTTATCGCTGCTGCCTAGTAGGCAAAGCATGGCAACTGCAGCCCTGGAATGACCTAGGATCTTAAAAAGTGAGTACTTTTTTTTTGCCTATTTAAAAAAACTAAAATATTCTAAAGGCTGTGTATAAATTTGCTGTAAGTGTGTATATTAGTTTTACTTTTGTTACATTGGTGAAATCTATGAAATGTTTGTATTCTGAGTATAACCACCACATTCACATCTGGCCTGCATAACATGGCTGTATAATACTACTCTTAATGAGAATAAAATGAATTTCATGTCGCTGATATCCATCAAATCTAAGTGACCCACATTCTTAGGGATATCTGAGGTTAATGCTGTTATTTGGTAAGCTTAGTCGGTGCTTTATGTTTTCCCCATTTAATCATGTTTTGTGTGTCAACCTTTCATCTGGTTCTTAAATTACGGTTTTATTCAAAAGAACTAAATCTAAGCTAAATTTTCCAGTGCAGCACACATCACTTCCATACCTCTCACGATACCATCCAGCCTTTATGTAATATACATAATCCAGCCTGAATAGTTACCTGCGTTTTTATGTTATTGTGGGATATAGGCTGCTTCTATGTGTGTTAGTGGCAGAGCCGGTTTTGCATTAAACAGTGGCCTGCAGTATTTAGGACACTGGTATTAAAAATATTTCAGTTTATCATAAGGAGGAGTTTTCACTTCTGCATACCAAACATGTATTATAAAGTTATCAGCCATACCTATGGCTCACTGGAAGGGAATGTATCATGTATTCTAGTTAAATTGTTTAGAGTTAAGTATGTAGAAGAGAAATATTGTGGGTTATTTATTTATTTTTATTTTAAATATTGTAGCAATTATTTTTAATGCTAAAACCTGACGGCTGCCACATACGAGAAGCGTACTTCCTTCTTCCATTGTCTTTTATAGGCAGTGCAAGCAAATGCAATGAAAGGACAGTTATTTGTCCATAGACTAAGGGGTCTGGTAAGAATGCTATTACACATCTGCATTTTTACTTGTGGTAACACAAGCGGTTGTGAAACCACATGTCTGTGTTTTGCATTTTTAAACCGTGTTAGTCACTTTCATTGGTTTAGAAAGAACAGCACATGCTTTGTCATGTATAAAATGGGTAATAGCACTATAAGGGTTTATTCACATGGTGATGTCGGTGAGTATAAAAATATTGGACAAATGCTCTATTTAGGTCTGTTTTGGTGACCACAGGGCCGGGAATCTCTCTCCTTGGGGAGAGCACCAGTGAAGGTGTGTAGAGTTTTGAATTACCTTTTGCCCTCTACTAAGCATCCAGCCAGTTCACTCTGCTCTGCACTGATGAGGGACAAAAATCCCGAAACAGCGCTGTATGCAGATGAGTGAAATTGGTTTGGCTAAAATCCCATTTGCTGTCTCAAGACTCAGTGAGTCAAAAGCAAATTGAGGATCTGTTACATCCAACAAAGGGCGCATGAGCTTCCCAACTCCTTTTCCCATAATGCCTTGTGATATATTGGTGACCACAGACACTCATTAAAGTCTATGGGTCTAAAAAATGAATAGCACACAGATACTGTTTTTACCAACCCCAAGACTTTGAAAAATTTATTTAAAAAAAATTGTTCCATTTTTCACAGGCAGCTAAAGGCGGGCCTTTAGGGTGCTCCTAGACATGCATCTTGTCAGTATCTGTCATGTGTTAACTCCCCTATACTTTCAAATTTGAAACAGTGGCAAGTACAAGTGTAGTCTGGTATTGAATTATTATTATTATTCATTATTTATTATTTAGCACCATCTTATTCTGCAGTGCTTTTACTGATATTGTCAACACTGTCCAATATAGGGCTCACAATCTAAATTCCCTATCAGTATTTGTAAAATAATATCTTGTTAATTGTAAAATACTTTTACAACTGAATGAAATTCTTACTCACGTGTTGACCCATAAGGTAACATTATTGGAGGATTCAGCTTCTTATAAAAACATGGAAATTTATTGAAGTCTTCATGGAAAAACAGATACATGGAAACCTTCCAGCATAACAGAAATATCAGTCAATGTCTTACATCATAGGAGAAGTTCAGAGTTAGGTTTCTTCAAGATGGTTCTCTTGCAGACATCTTGGTTCAAGCTTATCCCTCCATGTGTGTTGGTCTTCTGTAGGACAATTCTGCCATCCTTCCAAGGTGTCAGAGGAAGTAGGCAGACAGCAAGACAGGCCGAAAGACCTAGACATGTGTGTCTGTCAATCATTTATATTCATGAGAGGGGGTGTTCCCCAACATCCTTATACTTTCTACTACTGTATTTGGACAATACTAGAATAGTATACCGTAACCACACCCATGTACCAGGAGTGTTGTCAGCAGACTACAATTAACCCTTACAGGTCATGAATATTGCAATCTAATAATATTTAACAGTATGTCTTTGAAGTCCCACAAATTGCTGTTGTGCTCCTTTACTTCCCATTGCTTTAAATGGAAACCTGCAGGTGCTTCCCAACAATTATCGCACAATGGATTTAGCCGGAACTCTTGTCTAAGGCTATGGCCCCACGTTTTGGAAATACAGCGTAAAACTGTTGCAGAAATTCAGCTGCGTTTTTATTATTGTGGGTTTTTTTTTTTTGTTTTGTTTTTTTTCCCATCAGTGTTAAAATCTCATTCACTTTTCAGGGAAAGGGACACTTGCATTTCTTAAGTGGCAAAAAAAATACTAGGAAAACACAATAGGAGAGATTTATCAAGCAAAGTGTACCAGAATTCTTGTGTAATTTGCACGAAAAAACTGTCTAAGATGCTATGCGCCACATTTATGAAGTGTTTCAGACATTTTTAGGTCACACCCTTTTTTTGTACAAGTCATATCAGAAAAGTTGTATGGCCCAAGCTGCAACCAAGCGCCAAAAATGCACCAAAATTTTGAGCCAATTGCTAAGTGGTGTATTGTAAGACTAGACAGGGTAAGCATTCGCCAGATTTATCAGACAGCATCAGACACTTTGATAAATGTGTCGGTTTAGGATTGTCTAGTCTAAATTTCCACTGTCTAAAATTTAGACACTATTAGTAAATCTGCCCCACTTTGTTTCCGCAAAGTGTGGCTTTAGTTTAAGGCTAGGTTTACACAATGCTTTTGTACTTTTGGTGCATGCTCCATTAGCTTTAGTTACATGTGGATGGAATGGTACCTGCATGTGGCCACCAATGATCACATGCATATACAGTATACTAGCTACATCACTGTGAGCATGTACTCTTAAAAGGTTCTTCCCGTTTTGGCCAATCGCAGTTGAGGAATCATTTCTCTCCGACCCCTATAGCTGGGACTTATAGGAACAACTGAGCAGTAGTGTTGTACGCTGTTCCTATAACTCCCATAGAGGAGAATGCAAGCTATGGGAGAAGCATAACATAGCTGAGCTCCACTGTTTCCATAGCTTTAAAATTGCAGAAACTATGTAGCTAGATGAGCTAAGCTGTTTCTGAAGCTCCCATTCTCCTTCATGGGAGGTTATAGGAATAGCATAGAGCAGCAAAGCTCCACTATCCCCATAAGACCTGCCCTAGAGGCCAAGACAGGAAGCAGTTATTCCCATCTCAGCAGAGATTTGCTGAAATGTGAATAACCCTTATAAGTTTATAAGTGCTCTAATGCCTCCCATGATGATGGCCCCATACATTATAACAAGAGAGACTGGTCCACAAATTGGACCAATATTGAAAATGTTTTTAATGGTCCAAGTGTCCATGAACAACCCCCCCCCCCCCTCGTTGTTGTGCCTGTAGGATGGTGCCCACGGCATTCAGAGGAGGCATGAATTCGCTGAATTTGGGGCTACTATATTTTATATGTGGGGGCCATTATATTATATATGGGGGCACTATGGAGGCTATTATATTACATGTTGAGACACTGTGGGGGTCATTATGAGTATGAGGGGACCATTATACTACACGTAGTGTAGAACTAACTGTTGATGGCGGCTCTAAATGAAGCTTTGTTTTGTTAACATTTATAAGTGATACCTACTTTGGAGGTACTCTGGACGTTTTCTCACTGGGGACGTACTTTGCTTTAAAAGGTTGAGAAATACTGGTCTAAACTAAAAGAATTAAAAAGCACCTGTCTCCTCTTCTGATATGTCTGATTTAATACATTCCTGTCAGTTTTGGAATATAATTTCTGCGAACATTGGTTTTCCTCTTTTTATTTTACAAATGTACAAATGAATTAACTGGGTGTTTCCTGTTCTGGAGTGGGATCCCTACAGACTTTGACACTGTCCTGTTATTGCTGGCACGGTTTGTCTGCTGCAGTGGCGGCACAAATTTGGGGGATAAGGCCAAGTTCTTATCTTCAATATTGTTTAGCTATTGGTAGATGCAGTTTTGGTTTCGCATGGCAGCCAGGCTGTGTGGACTTGCACTCAGGCTGTATATAGACACTTGCCTTTGACAAAGGGATTGGTAATGCATAATTGTCAATTCGCTGGGATTACGATTATTTACAGACATGTCAGGAGTGGTGACAGATTCACTTTAAGTCTTCAGCCTGCTCCAAAAGTAGTCTGAGGAGTCCAATTCTAGCTTTTTGTACACACCCTTTTCTGAAATTTTTTTTTTTTTTTTTTTGTCTTTAGGTCTTCAGTGAAAATGTTACCCATAGCAGCCTACCATATCATATCTATTTTTTTGCATATAAACTAGTTTCAGAAATTCATTTCCTTCAGTAAAATCAATAAGTGTCTCTTCCAGGAAATCAAGACTCAGGGTCATTACAATCATGGTTACAGCACTGAATCCATGGGACGTAAAAGCCACATGGATGACTACAGTACATGGGACATTGTCAAAGCCACACAGTAAGTATACCTCCATCATCAGGCAAAGAGCGTTCACATTTAAAGGGGTTATCCAGATTCCAAAAATGATCTGCCAATACATCCACAGCAGTACTAAATACTGACTGTTTCCTTGTACAGCCTTTTCTTGCCATTATTTTACTTGAGACTCATTGTTTCACTGTTATTTACATGCAGTGAAGCTGTGAAGAAACAGTTCCCATGATGCATCTCCCTGCACTCACTCCCTGTGTTTGCAGCTTACAGGAGGGAGGGGGGAGTGAGTGAGCTTGAATGAAACCTCCCAGCAGCATGTGACCTCAGATGTGGGAGTGACTTATTAGCTGTGATTTCATTGCAGGGGAGAGTGGAGAAGGGAGGAGTACGCAGAAAGTGAAAGCAGGGAGATGCATCATGGGAACTGTAGTTTTTTCACATATTCACAGCATGTAAATAACAGTGATACAAGGAGTAGCAAGTAAAATAAAGCCGAACACAAGGGAACAGGGAGTATTTCACACTGCTGTGGATGTATTTGCAGATCGTTTTTGGAAGCTGGATAACCCCTTTAAGTGTTTGGACTGTGATGTGTTACAGTATTAATGTAAAGGCTTAAAGGAAGTCTACCGCCTCCCTTCAGCATATTCAACTGCAACCACCATGTTACAGAGCACATTATAGTGATTAAACAACATGCCTCTATTGTGTGTCATCTTTGAAATCTTATGCAGATGAGGCAGATGGTGCACTGGGCGCAAGCCTTCAGCCGTGGAAGCACCACTGCTCTTCCTGGTGAAATAAGGTGGTTAATGACATAACAGTGGGAGGATCAAATCTCACTGCACAGGGTAGCACAGAGGAGATGGTAAAGGTCTGAGTTGCAAGAGCAGTATTCCCTGGTACTAAAAGCCCCCTCCCAGTGCACCAACTGTCTCATTTGGATTTGAAGACTCCATAGTTGAGAAAGGTTTGTCATTTATCACCATATTCTGCTAGCAGATTTTTCATTATTAGAGCCCTATATATACAATAGAAAAAAAAAATTGAACTCTGACCTCACTGAAGATTATGAACACATTGAGCACTAAATTTATGGTAAAGATTGCCTGACGCTTCCCAGTTCCACCTTATGTGCGATTTACTCTGTCATGGCGATTTACATTCTCTGCTTGAATGTAAGGAATATGTAGATTGGAAGTGAATATCTGTGCAATATACTCTATATAATGGAGCTCAGGATAGTCCTTTAATTTGGTTATATTAAAATATGGTCTGAGGAAAGGGGGGCATTGTGTGCATGGGTCTCTCCAACAGAGGTTGCACTATGGAACAGAGCGGTCAATAAAACTATGGACATGCCCAATATTTAAGCAAACATAAGCTCATTTTGCAGCTGGTTGTGGTTGTTCATTAGCAAAGATATTACTTGATTTTCTACATAATATGGTAAAACATAAAAAATGTACATTAGTTTTTCTGTATGCTGATTCTGTATTTTCTCTCTTTTATCTTCTCTGCAGGTATGGAATCTATGAGCGTTGCAGAGAGCTGGTGGAAGCAGGCTATGATGTGCGACAGCCTGACAAAGAGAATGTTACTCTGCTTCACTGGGCTGCCATCAACAATAGGATAGATTTGGTGAAGTGAGTAGACCTTCATAAAAGGCTGGCATCCTTGTTACATGGGTTCTCAGAAAAGAAAGTTGCCACGTCATAGACATAGGGGAAGGCTGCTGTATGTAGGCTTTAAAATCACTGAAATATATTATTCCAAAGTTGATGTTTGTATTTAGCTGTATATGGGTATCATGCTTGTGTGCAAATTATATATTCTTACTAGCAATTGTTCTCTAAGTGATTATCCTCTTAAAATAGTCATTTTGTGCAATTTTGACAGAATATCTTTTTTTTTTATTAGTACAAATATTTTTTTCTGATTAATAAGAGGTGTAGAAGTGCTTGTATAATATTATTGTTGCTGTTGTTAATTTTGTTTTAAAGGGGTAACTCAGGAACTTATACTGCTTGGGCCACCACTGATCACGAGACATGATGAGGTCTGGAAAAGTGCTGTACTCCAGTTGTTTGTGATGGTTCCCATTGAAATAAATGGAGCAGTGATGCACATTTTCGACCTGCCGCACCATTCAAACTGGTTCCCGTGATCATTCCCGTGATTCCCCAGTTCCTGTGATCATTCAGGGGTCTCAGCTGTTGAACCCCCACTAATCAGCAAGCTACCCCCTATCCTGTGAATAGGGGGGGGGTATGTTGTTATCAGAATACCCATTTATGGTGCACTTCTGTAGCGTTAAATGCACTTTTTTTATTGTTCCTCAATCCTGTTTGATTTTAGATTTTTGTACATTTTACTATTTAGGGGTCAGTTATGACATCCTATCCATTCCTTTTTGATGTGAACATGAAAACATAAACTTATTGTTCAAGGCTGGCAGTGAATACAGCTGAAATGCTTAGTGGGACTTCCTCATCAAGACAACCCCACAAAACAAAAAAACACCCAAATTAGAAGATGTTATCACTGATGGCAACTGCAGAAAGCCCAGTTATGCTGGAGTGATGCTTGACGTAGAATGTATCATATGGAGTCCATTCAAATTGGGGTCCAGATTCACAGTCCTCTAAAGCTGGAGCCACTTCATTCAAAAGGTTCTCTACGCCTGCTAATGGACGGGGTCCAAGCCATGGCTTCAGTATGCCCTTACAGGACTTATGGAAATGGATTGTCTTGATGGGATACCTCCTTAGTGATATTTATGAATTACTAGTGATAGTAATGCATAAACGTGCCACAGCTGTTAACTATTTCTTCACTTGCAGGTTCTACATATCTAAAGGTGCTATTGTGGACCAACTTGGAGGTGATCTAAACTCTACTCCTCTTCATTGGGCAACTAGGTAAGGTCTTATACTGATCCATACCAAGGTGTAGCATTCTGTTTATTAACGTTAAATGGCATTGAAAATTGTTGCACCATCTTTAACCAATTATATTGTGAGAGGAAATTGAATTACTTGCCAATTGATATTGCATATTGATATTGGCAGTTTTTTTTCTCTCTTGAAGCACCCCTTTCAATTTTATTTTTGATTGTATAACGGGAAACGGAAGCTCTATTACAAAAGAAAAAAATGGAGCTCTGACCCTATTGAAGATTAAGAAGTTAGCAACATAATTATGGTAAAGGTTATCTGATACTAACCAGTACCACTTTCCTGCAATTTACTCTGTGACTTACTTTACATTCAGGCAGCAAATGTTTGTGTAGACTTGGGTATGTATTGCTTTTTTTTTTTTTTTCCTCCAAGGAGTGTGACAACTCCTTTTAAGATTGTGCTGTTATTTGCATTGGGATCAGGAACCATTTTAGATTTATAGATTGTATTAGTACAAGCTTTTTTTTTAAGGGTATCTATAAGATGTCTGAAGTCATTGGGTGCTCTAAAAGATTCCCCATGCTGTATGCAGATTTGTGGCTGAATAAATGAATAATATGTCTAAAAATAAGAATATTATGGTTCTCTTTCAGACAGGGACATCTCTCCATGGTTGTCCAGTTGATGAAATATGGCGCTGACCCCTCACTTATAGACGGAGAAGGCTGCAGCTGTATTCACCTAGCTGCCCAGTTTGGGCATACCTCAATTGTGGCATATCTTATAGCAAAGGGACAGGTAGATAAAATTTTTACTTTATATCAATCATATTTTATACGTTATTCGTGTTTGTATAATTTGTAGACACTATGCTTATGTATTGTATTCAAACAATAAAATAAATAGATTTAATTCAGTATTAATTCTCTTTGTCACTGTATCTATGCTTAGTTTTGTAAGTATGTTTTGCAATCTATTACGCTGAATTTGAACAAAATAGACATACCTGACCACACCTTGTACAAACACAGAATGTCAATATTAGTGCTTCAGGGACTTGATTCGAATAAAGCTTTTAATAATATTACATTTTCATATAACGCTTAATTTCATATCTTTTTTGGCTAGCAGAGGGCGCACACAGATACATATGTTGGGATGTGTCTGCATCCTATGCATGTTCTCTAAATAGGATTATCCCAACATATGTATCATCACATTTCTGTGTAATAATCTTAATAAAAAAAGTGTTTGTACTTGGCCTTAGCGTTTTTAAGAAATAACAACCACCTAAGAAGGGAAAAAAGAAGCGTGCAATTGCAGATTCCAGATGCTCTGCAGCGCTCATTGTAAACCTACGTCAAGAAAATTGGTTTTAAACATTATATTCAATTAAGCAATAATCCATTGCGTAGCCTAAAGAAACAAGCTGCTGTTCTAGACTTTTCCTACAGATGGTCAAATTCCACACTGGAATTCCTTATTCACATTCCCCGTAACTTTCCTGCTGGAAGACACCAGCATTTTATGACAGCTGCACTATAGGTGCATTACAAGTTGCATCTTAACCATAGACATATTATAGTTGACTTGTAATGCAGACTACAGAATTATTTACTCTTAACTCTAACATATTATTGTCTTTGTTGCTCCAGGATGTAGATATGATGGATCAGAATGGCATGACTCCATTAATGTGGGCAGCTTACAGGACACATAGGTAAATGCTTATATGTATCTTCAATTTAATTTAAAGGGAAACTCTTAACATCTTTAAATATGTATTCCTCATGTCTCAAGAAGCTTTTTGGCTCACAGTATTCTTATTTTACAGTAGTATTATTATTTTTTCAACCAATTGGCCTATGAGGGATGGAAAACATGTAGATCCTGTGCAGGACCGGTTTTAGACAAACTGTGGCCACCATATTTCCAGTAGCAGCCCCTTTAATAACGCCCCCTTTCTGCCCCCAAAACAGTAACAATCAGCCCTCCTTATGCCCACACACAATTCAAATAACCACCTTTGTACCGCCTAATAGATTTTTGCACCCACCTTATCAGTTATTATAGCGCCTCATTATAAATAATAGTCCTTGCTTATAAACCGTGCCCCATATCAATAATAGCTCCCCCTTCTCAGTAATAGCCCCCCTCATAAATAATACTGCTCCAATATAAATAGTCCCCCTTATTAATAATAGCCCTCTTATAAATAATAGTAGAACTTATAAATAGTCGATATTATCAATATTAGCCCTCTTATAAATAATATCCCTTCTAACAGTAATACCCCCTTTTAAATAGTAGCCCCTTTAACAATACCCTCCTTATAAAGTTTCCCTCTTTTATAAATAAAAGCCACCACATTATAATAGCCGCCTCCATATATATTAATGTCCCCCCTTACTATAGGTCTATTATAAATAGTTCTTCCCTTATAAATAGCCCGCCTTATATGTTTCCCCCTTATAATAGCCCCCCTTACAGTGCTGGCCAAAAGTATTGGCACCCCTTCAATTCTGTCAGATAATACTCAGTTTCTTCCAGAAAATTATTGGAATCACAAATGCTTTGGTAATAATATCTTCATTTATTTTGCTTGCAATGAAAAAACACAAAAGAGAATGAAAAAAAAGTCAAATCATTGATCATTTTACACAAAACTCCAAAAATGGGCCGGACAAAAGTATTGGCACCCTCAGCCTAATACTTGGTAGCACAACCTTTAGACAAAATAACTGCGAACAACCGCTTCCGGTAACAATCAATGAGTTTCTTACAATGCTCTGCTGGAATTTTAGACCATTCTTCTTTGGCAAATTTCTCCAGGTCCCTGAGATTTGAAGGGTGCCTTCTCCAAACTGCCATTTTGAGATCTCTCCACAGGTGTTCTATGGGATTCAGGTCTGGACTCATTGCTGGCCACTTTAGAAGTCTCCAGTGCTTTCTCTCAAACCATTTTCTAGTGCTTTTTGAAGTGTGTTTTGGGTCATTGTCCTGCTGGAAGACCTATGACCTCTGAGGGAGACCCACCTTTCTCACAGTGGGCCCTACATTATGCTGCAAAATTTGTTGGTAGTCTTCAGACTTCATAATGCCATGCACACGGTCAAGCAGTCCAGTGCCAGAGGCAGCAAAGCAACCCCAAAACATCAGGGAACCTCCGCCATGTTTGACTGTAGGGACCGTGTTCTTTTCTTTGAAGGCCTCTTTTTTTTTTTTCCTGTAAACTCTATGTTGATGCCTTTTCCCAAAAAGCTCTACTTTTGTCTCATCTGACCAGAGAACATTCTTCCAAAAAGTTTTTGGCTTTCTCAGGTAAGTTTTGGCAAACTCCAGCCTGGCTTTTTTATGTCTCTGGGTCAGAAGTGGGGTCTTCCTGGGTATCCTACCATAGAGTCCCTTTTTATTCAGGGCAGTTAGAACTTGTTTGGATGTTAGTCGAGGTTCTTTAGCCACCATCTGCACAATCTTTCGTTGAAATCTCTCGTCAGTTTTTCTTTTCCGTCCACATCTAGGGAGGTTAGCCACAGTGCCATGGGCTTTAAACTTCTTGATGACACTGCGCACGGTAGACACAGGAACATTCAAGTCTTTGGAGATGGACTTGTAGCCTTGAGATTGCTCATGCTTCCTCACAATTTGCTTCTAAAGTCCTCAGACAGTTCTTTGGTCTTCTTTCTTTTCTCCATGCTCAATGTGGTACACACAAGGACACAGGACAGAGGTTGAGTCAACTTTAATCCATTTCAACTGGCTGCAAGTGTGATTTAGTTATTGCCACCACCTGTTATGTGCCACAGGTAAGTAACAGGTGCTGTTAATTACACAAATTAGAGAAGCATCACATGATTTTTCAAAGGGTGCCAATATTTTGTCCACCCCCTTTTTTATGTTTGGTGTGGAATTATAGCCAATTTGGCTTTTTGACAATTCTTTTTGTGGTTTTCCATTGACGACAAATTAAATGAAGATATTATTACCAAAGCATTTGTGATTGCAATCATTTTCTGGAAGAATTGAGTATTATCTGTCAGAATTGCAGGGGTGCCAATACTTTTGGCCAGCACTGTATATATAATTTCCTCTTATAATAGTCCCCTTATATTCATTAGTTTCCTCCCTTATAAATAATAGCCCCTCTTATAACAATCCACCTTATATATAATAGTTTCTCTCCTTTAATAGCCCCCCTATATATGTCTCTTCCCTGTTTAACAGACTTCTCCTTATATATAATAGAGAAGGGGATGGGAAGTAAAAAGAAAGACAAGAACATGCAGCTAAAGGATATACTAAACAAGGTTACTAGATGTGGTAATGAGGACCTAAGACAGGATACTCAGAAGGAAATTAAGAAAAAGGAAGTACCAGAGCGCAATCTGAAATGTTTTTACACAAATGCGCAAAGCTTGGGAAATAAACAGGGAGAATTAGAACTGATAATACAGAAGGAAAAATATGATGTCATTGGTATTACAGAAACTTGGTGGAACGATAAGCATGATTGGAATATACAGATGGAAGGATACAACTTATTCAAAAAAAATAGAACTAATAAAAGAGGGGGAGGAGTTGCATTGTATGTTAAAAAAGATCACATTTCCACGGAAATCACAGTTTTACAAAATGATAACTTATTGGAAAATATTTGGGTAACAATTCAGGGGAAAAACAATGATAAGGACATCATAATAGGTGTTTATTATAGACCACCAGGACAGACAGAAGACAGGGATGAGATTTTTTTCACAGCAAATGACCACGCTTTCGAAGAAATTTGAAATTGTTATCATGGGAGACTTTAATTACCCAGATATTCATTGGGAAACTCACACAGCTACGAGTAAAAGCTCTATCAAATTTTTATCCTCTCTAGCAGACAATTTCATTGCCCAGTTAGTAGAAGAAAACACAAGAGGAACATCCATTCTGGACCTAGTTTTAACTAATAAGGAGGACATGGTTAAGGAATTAAGGGTAGCAGGGACATTGGGATTCAGCGACCATGCTATACTCGAGTTTGGGGTTGTAAGAAGAAGAAGACCTGAGAAGACAAAGACTAGAAGACTCAATTTTAGTAGGGCAGATTTTAGGGGCCTAAAGGTAAGGGTTAGTAGAATTCCATGGCGAAAATTACTTAAGCACAAAAATGCACATGAGGGGTGGGAAATTTTCCGTAGGGAAATCATTAATGCACAGGAACTAACAATACCTAGAAGCAAGAAAAATGGGAATCACCTAAAAACTCCAGGATGAATGACCAAAAAATTACATAACCTACTAAAAAAGAAAAAGGAAACTTACAACAAGTGGAAGATGGGAGCTATATCTAAGGGAGAGTATACAGCAGTTTGCAGACTCTGCAAGATAAGCATTAAAAAAGCCAAGGCTGAATACGAATTGAAGCTTGCAAAAGAAGTTAAGAGTAATGTAAAAGGTTTTTGGGGATATGTTAAGAGCAAAAGAAAAGTGAAGGAAACCATTGGAGTCCTAAAGAACGAAAAGGGTGAAAAAGTTAACATGGTGGATCAGCAAGTGGAGTTACTAAATTCATATTTTGTATCCGTCTTCTCCCAAGAAATGGATGGAAATATCAACATTAATGGTGATAGTGATGAGGGGAATGAGGACTCCAAGCTGATTATAAGTGAAGGTTTGGTAAGAGAACATTTAGCTAAGATTAAGGAAACCAAGTCCCCAGGACCGGATGATTTACACCCTAGAGTTTTAAAAGAATTAGCAGAGGAAATAACAGAACCCCTTGCAATAATCTTTAATAAGTCATGGGAGACAGGAGTGGTCCCTCTAGATTGGAAAAGGGCAAATGTGGTCCCCATCTACAAAAAGGGGAATAGGGACGACCCAGGAAATTATAGGCCGGTAAGTCTGACCTCGATAGTAGGAAAAATCTTTGAACAAATCGTTAAAGAACATTTAATTAGGTACCTGGATGGGAAGGCTTTAATTAATCAAAGCCAGCACGGCTTTATGCCTAATAAATCTTGCCAGACTAATCTTATTTCCTTCTATAATAAAGTCACTGAATGGTTGGACCAGGGGAATGCAGTGGACATAGTATATCTTGACTTTAGTAAGGCCTTTGATAAAGTATCACATAACATTCTTATTGAAAAAATGATCAAGTATGGCTTTGATAAAATATCAGTGAGGTGGGTTCACAATTGGCTTAATGATCGGGCACAACGAGTAATTCTAAATGGCTATACATCAAACTGGAAGAAAGTAAAAGCGGGGTGCCGCAGGGCTCTGTCCTGGGCCCAGTACTTTTTAATATTTTTATAAATGATCTGGATGATGGGGCTAATGGGGAACTAATAAAATTTGCAGATGATACAAAGATAGGAGGATTGGCCAACACTAGAGAGGAGAGAGAGTGCATCCAAAAGGACTTAGACACACTGGAACAATGGGCTGAGGTGAACAAAATGGTATTCAACAGGGACAAATGCAAAGTTCTACATCTGGGTAACAGAAATGCAAGAAGCATATATAGTATGGGAGGAATAGTACTAAGTGAGAGTACAGGGGAAAAGGATCTGGGCATAATAATAGATCGCAAACTCAACATGAGTCAACAGTGCGGTGCGGTGGCTAAAAAGGCTAACCAAATTCTAGGATGTATCAAGACGAGCATTGTAGCTAGATCAAGAGAGGTAATTATTCCGCTGTACTCTGCCCTGGTCAGACCCCACCTGGAATACTGTGTACAGTTCTGGGCGCCCCAGTTTAAGAAAGACATCGATTCATTGGAGCAGGTCCAGAGAAGAGCAACCAAAATGGTGGAAGGTCTACAAACCATGTCCTACGAGGAGAGGCTAAAAGAATTGGGACTGCTTAGTTTGCAGAAGAGAAGGCTAAGGGGAGACTTAATAGCGGTATTTAAATATCTGAAAGGTTGTCACAGTGCAGAGGGATCTACCCTATTCTCATTAGCAGAAGGAAGCACGAGAAGTAATGGGATGAAACTAAGGGGAAGGAGATTCAGATTAGACATTAGGAAAAACTTTCTAACAGTAAGGGTAGTGAGAGAGTGGAATAGGCTGCCACGGGAGGTGGTGAGTTCTTCATCAATTGAAATCTTCAAGCGGAAACTGGATAGGTATATAGCTGGGATGTTTTAGGAATTCCTGCTTTTGCAGGGGGTTGGACTCGATGGCCCTTGAGGTCCCTTCCAACTCAAACAAACAAACAAACACCCACATTCTCTCTACCATGTGCACAGATCCCACCAGATGAAGGTCTTCTGACCGAAACGTCGTATTGCTTGGATCTACGACCTCATCCTACTTTATTATTCACTAAAATGGCGTTGAGATACCCTTTTTGTTACTGATACATGTAAAAATAAAAAAATCTTCTTATCGCAAAAGTGTGTGCAGAAATACTCTATATTCGGGGGCGGGCACAAAAAAAGCCAACAACCGGTTTTTTTTTTTTTGGTTAAAATTTTTAAAAAAAAAAAAAAAATATTTTTTTTTTTTTTGGGGGGGGGGGGGGGGGGGGGGGGATTTTTTTTTTTTTTTTAAAAAAATAATGTTTTTTTTTTCTCTTTCTTTTTTTTTTTTTTGGGGGGGGGTGGGGGGGTTGTTGGTTTGGTTTTTGGGAGTGTTGTGGGTCCCAAATCCCTTAATAGTTCTATGTAGAGACCTTTTAAAAGAAGCCCAAACATATCTATGTGGCAACAAACCAATGAAGCAATGCAGATATAATCATCTTTTTAGAAATATCCAAATAAGCTTATAAGTGCATTGGGGTTGGGCCCAGTTTGCTAGAAGGGGTGACTTTGGTAAATTTTAGACGACATTCAGAGCACTTGAGGATATCTGTAGGCAAATGCATCATATTTTAATGGATACGCAAATCATTGGTTTGAGGCCACAAAGGCATTTTTCTGCTCCTACTAAAGTCCTCTACATGTCAATTTTATTGGTTTGGAAGGCATTTTACACCTGTTAAACCACCATTTAACCATAGATGTCTCCATAGGGGAACAAACCCCTGGAAAAATATAAGGCTGTGACCAAAGCCACATACTACATTGAAAGTCATTAAAAGACATTGAAGTCATTAAAATAAAACCTTGTTTCAAAACAAAAAATACAAAACATTTAATTTCATTACTTTTTTTTTTTTCAAGCCCGAGAAACTGTGTGTGAAGGTCTTAATCTAAAGATAACTGTATTAGATTAGAATATAGATTTAAGTTTATCCCTGTAATATGAATTTTTTTTTTTTTGTTTACTTTTTTTTTTAGTGTGGACCCCACAAGGCTACTCCTCACATTTAATGTGTCTGTTAATCTTGGTGATAAATACCACAAGAACACGGCATTACACTGGGCTGTTTTGGCTGGAAATACTACAGTTATTAGTCTGCTCCTTGATGCTGGTGCCAATGTTGATGCACAGAATATTAAGGTAAAATTATGTGTTGTACATTGGGCCATTTATTTTACATCTCTGCTGATTGATATGCTTCATTATGCATGGAGAAATTGTTTTAATACCAGATCTTAGGAACAGAGCCTTTGAACGCTGAATAGAATTACTGTCCAAAAAAATATTAAGTGTGAATATTAGTAATATAATTTTGGCCCAGTATTCGGTATCATTCTGCTGTACTTTTACGCCCTCCAACTTTGCTGTAGATGTGATGGCCAGTTTGCATTCAAGTAACATAGACATGTGACATTGCCAAGTTTAAGGACTACCCATATTTCCATTTGTTTGTGATGGAAAAAATATCACAGACTGTACTGCTTCCTTTTTTTTTTTTTTTTTTTTGTCAGAAAAAATGAATCCAGATGGAAGGGACCTTTTTGTTTTTTTATCTTAAAATGAAGTGAATGAGGATGATACAAATGGGAAGTCTTCTGTTTGTATGCATTAATAAGGTAATACAGGCATGTCAACTCACCCGACTTTCCCAATTTTCATGCTCTCTCACCCAGCTGCTGGCGCGTTAATATACAGTGCAGTGAATGCCAAGAAGGAGGTTGCTGGGGCACCCCCAATTTAAATTTTCATTTATTTTTTTCATTAGGTGTGATTGGGGATTTGAACCCAGGATCACACCTAATGATGGTGTATTGAAGGCAGTCAACTTCTTGAGCCACTGCCTCCATTGTTCTCAATGGTAGGTTTTCTTTTACTCTCATCATTGTATGCTTATTTTTACTAACACAAAAACCCTTTCATTGTAAGTAATAGAGGCAGTGGTTCATGTAGTAGAGAAGCTGCTCTTATACGTATCATCACTGAGTGTAATCCAAGGCTCAAATCCCCAATCACATGAAATGAAAAAATAAGTAGAATAAAGCTTAAGATATGTCTTAATTTTTTTTTTTTAAGTACTTTTTAAAAATTATATATTTAGAAATTACCAAAACATTGCGGTAGGAAACTAAATGACAAGAAACCCATTTTAATAATAGACTTTATTAAATAGCCTTCACAAATATAGGAAGTAACCTAGAGCTGTTTGGTTCATCATAACCATTATGAACTACACAATAAAATTTAACGTGATCACTAAATGGCACAAATAAAAAGGGAGAGATTGTTTATTTTATTTAACCATTCTAGGGTCGAATATTGTTATATGGGATATGAGTATATTTACCTGTGCCCTTTTAAAAAGGCCACACCCCTTGAAAATGACACTCCTACTTTTGCTGCAAAATGCCATTTGCGAGTCACCCTTTCAAGGGCTCTCCCAGGTTGCGTGTCTGGTAATATCAGATAGTCAGCAGTATTGTGAACATAACCTAAATTTAAAGATATTAAGCAGTTGTTAAAAGTTGTGGTGTAAAGTAAAGTAAAATAAAATAATAAATCATACTTTACATGTATTCCATAACAGGGAGAATCACCGCTTGATCTGGCAAAACAGAGGAAAAATGTTTGGATGATTAACCATTTGCAAGAAGCAAGACAAGCCAAAGGCTATGATAATCCCTCATTCCTGAAAAAGCTGAAGGCAGACAAGGTAATAAGAGGCCCTTTAATTTGTGATAAGAACCATAGTCTTACTGAATATTTTTGGGGCAGTGGTTGGTAGTATATACAAAAGATATGCAGATCACTTGTGATTGTAAACTTTTTGATGCAATGACAGTTTTTAGTAGACGAAATAAAACCTGATTTATAGAATAAAAATAACTTCTCCATAGTGATATATATTTTCTGAAAATGTTGTGAAAATGTTACCTAGCTCTTTACAATTGTTGGTGCCTTTATGCCTTAAAGGGGTGTTCCCATGAACATAACCATATTTATATTTGTACACAATTAATTGTTAAACATTTTTTCAAATAAGCATTGATTGCTCAGGAACAGTGGGGGTTAGAGAAAAAATTCCATCTGTGCCAGAATCAGTGGGGGCAGGAGCTATTAACTGATAAGAACTGGAGTTGGTGAAGATGGTGAAAAGTCCTCTTTAAATGTGGTTATGTTCATGAGAAAACCCCTTTTTAAACTGAAAAAAATTATGTTTATGGCAAAAACTATTACCCTAGCAGAGCCTGAGGCACTAAATATATAGTTTTACAACGCGTAGAGCTCCACGTGCCAACTGTGTTTATGCATAAATGCAAATCTTCACAAAATCATCAGAACTGATGCAACTAAAATTTGTATTATTCATATTCCAGTAAACATCAGGATTTTGACTAGGATTTTATGTCAAAATTCCTAGTTTGCTGCTGCTGCTATATCCTAGCATTTCTAATTCTTGTTACCTAGTCCACATCCATATAGCTATTAGTTAAAACTAGGAGTATGCGATCACCAAATACTATATAATTGTCACAGTGGGGAAAAAATAGTTTTATGGTCATACCTTATTGTCTCAATGCTTTTGATTTAAAAATGTATATGTCTTTCCAGAATGTACCCCTGAGCAATCCCTAACAGCTACTTTAGGGCACTACAGAGGGCCTTCAACAGATTTGTATGCCTATCTTCTAGACCCTGAATGGGTGCTGTAGGATGCCAGATTTTAAACTCTACCATGAAGCAGCTATAATGTCTCGTATTCTTGATTGGTCACGTTATAGAGACTATAAGCTTTGAGTTAACGCAGAATATTGTTTGTCCCCAATAGATCTCCTGTTTGCTCTTAGGGCAGTGGCCTCTTCTAGTTTTGCATTCAGTACCTTACATGTGTGGGATGGTTGGGTTGACAAAGGGGGATCTCCTCTAGGCCAGACCCCGTGACTTTCAGAACTCAAGAGTATCCTTCGGGGGTCTCTCGGCACGAACATTCCTGATTTGGGACAGACAGATGGTGCTCCGCCTGAAGGAGATTTTGGTTAATGGCATGGTGCCTATGCTGTAGCAATTGCGGGAACAAAGTGTACCCTTGCCGGTTTCATGGTTGGAGTATGAGCAGCTGTTGTCTGTATTCAGATTTCTCTTTGGGTCTAACCTGTGTGATAATTCTCTCTGACTTTGATAGACTCTTTCTTGATCTAAGGGCGATGTCTGGATGCCTCTTCCACTTTTATCACCTTTTTCTCTGAAATGCAATGGTGGCAGGTTTCTGGGTTCTTCCTGCAGTGGGTGTCTCCTTTAGTCGGGAGGAGACCTTAAAAGTTTGCATGGTCTCCCATGGTATGTCAATGGCATCACAGGTGAAGGAGAAGAATTTTAAGGTTTATATCTAGATGAGTACTATTGCCTGTTGGTATTCAAATGTACCCTGGAACCCCCAATACGTGTTGGAGATGTGAATGAGATATTATTACATGTCTAGTGGAGTTGTCCTAGGCTTAGGGACTTCTGGACTAATATCTTACAACTGTATGGGGCCTACATTGGTAAGAATCCACCCAATACTCTGCTGGGCTCACTTGCCAAACTTAAAAAGGGTCTATTACACCACTTCCTTTCTACTGTTAAAATGGTCATTCCCCAAGAAACTTATTGAGGAACATGAGTGCACCAAAGCTTTTTGGCACTTATGGTACCCCTGGCAAGACTTTGCAGCTCTTCTGGGATAGACAAAAAGACGGGCTCGGTGCTATGTACACCATCTCCCCTGTATGAGACCTTGTCCTGTGGATGTGGTGTTGTGGTCTCCCCCTTCCTTCCCCACACTCTATGGGGCTCCTGAGTTTTCATTTCTTTTTTCTTGTGGTTGTGTGATATACACTATACTTTATGGTTTTAGCGGAAGGTATCTCATTACTGTTTTGGTTGCCAATTTTGAAATGGTGTTATTTTATTGTAATGCTTATGTATTTTTATACAATGATCAATGTACTTTTCTGTTTTTTTTATTCTGCTTAAAAACCATAAAAAGAATTTATATAAAGATGTACGACTATACTTTTAAGACTATATCAGATTACACATGCAATTTAGAATTTTTTTAAAGGGAGTATGTCAGAGGATTTTAGCTTATGCAAGTGCTGCTGGGTTGGCAATGTAAAAAATTGTATAATCATAGCTATGTGGCTCTTCATAGCAGACGAATAGCAGAGAAAATCATATTTAATTCACTTTCATGCCATTCTGGAAGAGTCCACTGGCTGTTACCAAGGCAGAGAAGTGTCCTTTATTTTCATCAATAAACCAAAGTGTTCTCATTATTTCTTGCTCTGAAATCCTGTGCCTGCACCATGCCTTCTGGGGGTGGTGCATGCTGCCGTCACAGCTGCGAAAGTTACAGTACATGTTTCCACCAATGGCGGTAGCGGTTGGATAGGCTAGAATCTTCTATCAGATTCCCTGTAATAAGCTGTTGATCTTTAACTGTGTTCCAGATTTCGGTTTGATTTTCAGGTAGTGTCAGCCAGTGTATCCATATTAATGGAGTGCTAGTAAATAGTAGGAAACGCCTTGTATTCTTCAAGGTTTCACCATTTTCCACATAAAGATTACCAGCGGTTTCAGGCCAATGCTTAGTATACCTCTTTTTCTTCCTGTCTCTCTAATTTTTGATTATCTGACATTTCCCAGAAATATGTTTTCAGGTTTATTTTCTGTAGTCCTTTACACATATTACTCTTTATCTGTCATTTGGAGTCTGCTCCACCTTAACTTTTATTATTGCAAGTGTGTCATTTATTATCTAAGCTGAAAGTCATCACGTTGTTCACAAACTTATATATTTGGGTTGCTATATATTTCTAATGCATGAGAAACTTTAGTTTAATCTGTCATCTTAATTTATAGGAATTTCGGCAAAAAGTAATGCTAGGAACACCATTTCTGGTCATTTGGCTGGTTGGATTTATTGCTGATCTTGATATTGATTCCTGGTTAATTAAAGGACTCATGTATGGTGGAGTCTGGGCAATGGTGCAATTTCTATCAAAGTAAGTGAACTTTTACTTAAAGTATATTCTAGCATCCACAAATGGAAACGATAAAGAAAAAAAAAAATCATATTTACTCTTGGTTATGCATGTGAAATTGAACCTCCTTGTAATTATATGTCCATATCTCACAGAATGTGTACTCCCTAAACATAAAATTGTTTCCAACTCTTAATTGTAATGTGTTCTACTATGGCCCTATTGACTCTTTGTAATTGTCACTTCTTATGAGGAGTTTTTGTTAGAGCTCCATCCCATATTCACCCTCTATAGCTAGTATATACCAGTTTATATGGGGTGGGGGGGATCACTTCATAGTTCTATCTCCAGTACCACCTACAAAAGTGCGTCTGGTATCATTTGAAAGTTGAGAGTCTCCAATATACCAGTGCAGCTCTAGCTCTAGTTAAAATCATATTAGGAATGTGATTTGTATATGCTGTAGGAAGAATGTTCCTGTATCCTTGTAGACCACCCTCTGAGATAGGTGGGGTTGAGGAGGAATGATGACAGTAACTGGCTGTAATTTTTCTTCCTGATGTTACTTGTACCTTACATTCTAGCTCCAGCAATCATTTACAATCCTAGTAAATAAGTTACATCTAAAAATTACGGCAACTCTAAATGTACTTTTACAATAGTTTACTAGAGGAAAAGGTTAAAAATGCAAATGGTGTGAATGTGCATCTGGTCACAGTTTATGTTAACAGGTTTATATGCAGCTTAGCAATTTCAGATATATCATATTTATTGAGAGGCATGGGCCCCTTAAAAATCCTTCTAGGTCTTGTAAATGGGCATTACAGTGGTCCTTCTACAGAATTCAGGCATAGCTATAGTCAAAGCGATAACTAGCACACCTTCAAGGCAGGATGATTAGGTTACTTTCTTACACTCACTGAATCAAGGCAGGGACTATTATTTATTTGTTTTCCTTACATGTATAGTGCCATCATTTTCCGCAGCGCTTTACAGACATTGACAGTCACTGTCCCATATAGGGCTCACAATCTACATTCCCTATCAGTATGTCTTTGGTCATGAGACCAGGCCATTGCTGGTTCCTAAAACTAGGATGAATTTGGCCTGGCCTGGCATACATTTGTATATATCTTTAATGATATGCCAGTGTAGCGAAGTACTGTTGAAGCTAGACAGTAGTCATGGTAAATCAAGTTCATTCTGGATATTAGTTCCTTATGATCTAGTTCTAGTTCATGATTTCTTTGGCTTTGGAAACTGCTGAAAATAGATCTAGCCTGCTATGCAGAATTGCAATGGACAATTACATGTTGAATTCTCCAAAGTTTATAACATTCTCATTAGTTGATAGTAGTATAATGTTGTACTGTGTTAGCCATAGAAAGTAGTGGAAGAGTGAAGAAACCAGGCGATACCTTTTAGAGGCTAACTGAGTATATTTGATGGTAAGCTTTCAAGAGTACTAGCTCTCTTCTTCAGACATGGTGTTACACAAGAAACTGAAAATTCACAGACTTGCGGGTTGTGGGTTGTGGTTTTAATGGGACATTTTAAGACACAGAGGGAGAGAAAGGAATGGGAATATAAGTTAATGCAAAAATTTTAAAACTCTACAATTTGGACTTAATATTCATGCCAGTTTCATGTCACACTATGTATGAACTGTGAGGGTCACAAATCACCACCTGATAGCAAACAGATAACAGCAAGAATTACTGATCCCTCCATCACGCCCCACAAGTTTCCAGATTGTTTATTTTTTGACCTGTTGTAAATAACTTCTCTACTTATATTGCATTTTGTTTTTTTAAGGAATCTAAGATCCTTTAAGGTCCATGTCTTGTGTATAAAAAGTCTGTGAATTTTCAGTTTCTTGTATAACACCATGTCTGAAGAAGAGAGCTAGTACTCTCGAAAGCTTACCATCAAATATACTCAGCCTCTAAAAGGTATCGCCTGATTTCTTCACTCTTCCATAACATTCTCATTGTCAGCCTTATAACCTAGAATTATTGTCTAGCAGTTTGAAGACAGACAGTATAGTAAACCATAAGATTTTTATAAGTACAAGGAGAAGATACCTGGTGGAGTAAACAGATTACAGTGTAGCCCAGAGGTCAGCAACCTCCGGCACCTGTGCTGAAGTTGGCACTTCAGGCATATCTACCTGGCACAGGGCTCTCTTAGCTGTGGTGCTACAGCAGAGAAGGTACTAAGGAGGGAAGCATGAGATGTTCTATTGTTTCTGGGCATGAGTTAGCCTGCTCAGAGGGCAGCAATTGTTTTTATACCTTGAAGCAAATGTAAAGGTAGGATATGGCATCAGAACTCGCTAAAGTGGGCCCTTGCTCATTTCAGCTAGGCTGGAAAGGTTTGTATGAATTTAGTCAACATAAAGATCGGGCTGTGTAAAGGTATGAGCCCACTCTGGGTCATCTGTTCATAAAGCCGATCCTATTACCAGAGAAGGATCACAGTGAAATATAAGTTTAATCAACTAACTAATTGGATGCTGATATGGATTGTGTTTTATGACTTTCATGTAGGAGATCAATATTTTTACAATTATTGCATGGCACACTGACTACTTAGTCTTTATTTATTTTAAATATTGGCACACCGTACATCAAAGGTTGCTGACCCCTGGTATAGCCTATAGCATGCCATGCAGAACTCAACTCTATGTCCTCAGGAGGCTAACAGGGAATGTGTCATGTGTCTGGTGAACTAACTGAACTGCCGAACTAGAAGTAAATCATAAAGATCTGGTAGAAGCAGTTGCATATGGCTGAGCACAGCAGTGACACCTATGGTGGTTTAATAGTACAGACTCATAGTAAGAATGAGTTAGATAGAGTTAATGATAGAGCTGCACCCAACATATGAAAGGGAACCTGTCAGGTCAATTTGGGACACTAAACCACCCACATTGGACCCTTATCTAGGTATGTATAAAAGTTCTTTATTTTTAATGCGCTGGTGGATTGCATTACAACAGGGCTATTTGGGACATCTCTGGTGCTTCCGGCGCCTGCGCTGTTCTTCAATGAAGCTGGAGATGGACTCCCCGGCTCCACTGCACAATTACCAGACGTATGGGGTATTCACACTGAAGCCGAGGTGTACTCCTCTGACTTCATTGAAGAACTGCGCAGGCGCGGGGAGTACAGCGGCAGGGTGAGTATAAAGCTTTTTTATTTTTAATGCGGCCATGGATTACGTTATAACAGGGTGATTTGGGACACTAAACCCCAGGTCCACATGGACCTGTGGGTGGTTTAATGTCCCAAATTGCCCTGACAGATTCCCTTTAAGTCCAGAGGTTCAGTCTACTCTATGCTAATCAGATGGTCATTTTCTCACAAAAGAGGTGCGTTGCAGGAAGCTACATACACCGACACTCTCACTAAAACACAAGTTTTTCCATTTTTGCTTTTTCAACATTAGGAACCAAAAAGCACGTCTACAGGAGGGGCAGCTGTGATGTATCTATCCCCTTCCCATCCACTCCTCCAACTTGCTTTAGTTCATGATGAACTAATCTATGTCAGGAATGTGAACTAGATGAGTTAGTTCATCCACTACCCATAACTACTAGACAGTGGGAATTACATCTGTTTAGTCTGGAAGACACAAAATGCTGATGTGATATATTCGAGCTACATTGTGTTCTTGTAATGCCATCTGTGTGGATGAACACCTTTTAGTACAACAAGTTTGCTTGTGCAACTTATACTAATATTAAGGTATTGCCATAGTTGATACATTTGTATGATGATTACTATGTACAGTGATTGGGAATCTTTGCCATCGTCTCTGTTTTGGTGAGAATATATAATGAAATAAAAAGAAAATAACTTATACAGGCCCTGATGGTCAATTGTTTGACAGACTTTTTTTTTTTTTTTAAATCTATATAGCACAGTAGAATACATTATCGCATACATCCATTAAAAAAAGTACACTGCGTTATACTGCTGGTGGAAGGCTCTGATGTGATGGGTATTGAATCTAAAGTGGTTATCCTTAGCTTCATGGATCTAGCTGGACCCATTGTTCTGGGACAGCGTGTTTCCCGGTAACGTTTACATACCTGAAGCCATGCTGCTCACTTTCCATACAAAATGTAGTATGTGATCTAGATAATACAGCGCTGTCCCATTGAAGTAATTGAGACACCACTGTGGTACCTATAACTGTATGGCGAGTGAGCAGCACAGCTCCTGCCATCTAAACATTACTGGCAGGGCTGTGGAGTTGGAGTCCGGAGAAAGTTACAGACTTTGGCTTCAAAATAAAATGATTAGTTTTACTTATTTTCTACAATTATTAATATTGTATATTTAATTAGTTGTATAGTTTGTTGCACATTTACTTTCATAGGAATTAAATAACTACCTTTTGAATGAATTTGAGGAATGGTACTGCTTCTGTCCGATCATGGCTGCTAGCCATTTAGGAGGGAGTCTGAGTTGGACTGTGGAAAAATAGAGGAGCTGGAGTTGGTTGTTTGGCCTTTGGTCTCCACAGCCCTGATTACTGGGAGTTGCTCTATCCTGGAACAGGGGTTTCGACAGTCTAATATTAATGGCCTATTCTAAGGATAGGCCATCAATATTAGAAAGTGGATATCCCGTTTAAGGTGGTCATGCGATTGACAGCTATTCTTATCTTGCTGTTGACATTGAGAGTGAATTAAGCGACTGCCAGCTCATCTTTCTTGAGAACAAAATTTCAGGCATGTTGAAATTCTGAATGCCCCCTACTTCTTTGAATAAATGTCAGTGGAACATTTCATGCACATTATATGGTAAGTTGACCTTGGTTGAAATTGTTTGGATCTGCTAATGTAAGTCCAATATATGTAATAATGTATAATTTTGCATGTGGTATAATCTAGGCCTTCAACAGTATCAGTCAAGGACTGTGGAATACAGTGCCTTGCGAAAGTATTCGGCCCCTTGAACTTTTCAACCTTTTGCCACATTTCAGGCTTCAAACATAGGGATATAAAATTTAAATTTTTTGGTGAAGAATCAACAACAAGTGGGACACAATTGTGAAGTGGAACGAAATTTATTGGTTATTTTAAACTTTTGTAAAAGATAAACTGAAAAGTGGGGCGTGCAATATTATTCGGCCCCTTTACTTTCAGTGCAGCAAACTCACTCCAGAAGTTCAGTGAGGATCTCTGAATGATCCAGTGTTGTCCTAAATAACTGATGATGATAAATATAATCCACCTGTGTGTAATCAAGTCTCCGTATAAATGCACCTGCTCTGTGATAGTCTCAGGGTTCTGTTTAAAGCGCAGAGAGCATCATGAAGACCAAGGAACACACCAGGCAGGTCCGTGATACTATTGTGGAGAAGTTTAAAGCTGGATTTGGATACAAAAAGATTTCCCAAACTTTAAACATCCCAATCAGCACTGTGCAAGCGATCATATTGAAATGGAAGGAGTATCAGACCACTGCAAATCTACCAAGACCCGGCCGTCCCTCTAAACTTTCATCTCAAACAAGGAGAAGACTGATCAGAGATGCAGCCAAGAGGCCCATGATCACTCTGGATGAACTGCAGAGATCTACAGCTGAGGTGGGAGAGTCTGTCCATAGGACAACAATCAGTCGTACACTGCACAAATCTGGCCTTTATGGAAGAGTGGCAAGAAGAAAGCCATTTCTCAAAGATATCCATAAAAAGTCTCGTTTAAAGCTTGCCACAAGCCACCTGGGAGACACACCAAACATGTGGAAGAAGGTGCTCTGGTCAGATGAAACCAAAATCAAACTTTTTGGCCACAATGCAAAACGATATGTTTGGTGTAACAGCAACACAGCTTATCACCCTGAACACACCATCCCCACTGTCAAACATGGTGGTGGCAGCATCATGGTTTGGGCCTGCTTTTCTTCAGCAGGGACAGGGAAGATGGTTAAAATTGATGGGAAGATAGATGGAGCCAAATACAGGACCATTCTGGAAGAAAACCTGTTGGAGTCTGCAAAAGACCTGAGACTGGGATGGAGATTTATCTTCCAACAAGACAATGATCCCAAACATAAAACAAAATCTACAATGGAATGGTTCACAAATAAACGTATCCAGGTGATAGAATGGCCAAGTCAAAGTCCAGACCTGAATCCAATCGAGAATCTGTGAAAAGAGCTGAAAACTGCTGTTCACAAACGCTCTCCATCCAACCTCACTGAGCTTGAGCTGTTTTCCAAGGAAGAATGGTCAAGAATTTCAGTCTCTCGATGTGCAAAACTGATAGAGACATACCCCAAGTGACTTGCAGCTGTAATCGCAGCAAAAGGTGACGCTACAAAGTATTAACTTAAGGGGGCCGAGTAATTTGGCACGCCCCACTTTTTATTTTTTTTTATTTTTTACAAAAGTTTAAAATATCCAATAAACTTCGTTCCACTTCACAATTGTGTCCTACTTGTTGTTTCTTCACCAGAAAATTAAAATTTTATATCCTTATGTTTGAAGCCTGAAATGTGGCAAAAGGTTGAAAAGGTCAAGGGGGCCGAATACTTTCGCAAGGCACTGTATATCCTTAGCTGAGATCGCAGGAATGTTTGAGGACAACCTTTTTTTTCTCATTGAAATGAAATCAATATAGAGTTGAACTATGAACCATCTAATCTTTTTGTTTTTTGTTTTTTTCCCCCCCCAGGTCTTTCTTTGATCACTCAATGCATAGTGCTCTTCCACTTGGAATATACCTGGCAACCAAGTTTTGGATGTATGTTACTTGGTTCTTCTGGTTTTGGAATGATATCCTTTCTCAGAGTACATTAACAGTGACCACTTTCCTCTAAATGTATTCATTTCTACAAACTTCACCTTTTAGTCTATAGAAATGAATTTCATGCCATGTTCAATAGTAGGTCAATCTGATGTTTTCCGGTATTTAGCTTTACTTAAGTTTGGTGCAGTAGAACAAGGGCAAGCAGGATAATCGTTTCATTCATTGGGCTGCCAGCTCAATTCTCTACAAGTTTTCTCCTATTTAATAACTATAACCCAACATACTGCATATGTAAATTTTTTTGTTTTTTTTAGATAAAGTGAGGCAGGATCTTGCACAGCCCCTGAATGTCTGTAAAAATGACATCTTTGTCCTGTAGCCAGCCTCCTGTTTCCTCTACTGTGTGTTCCTGTGATTTCATGTCTTTCATCTTGCTGACTCATAGCATGCAGTGGTAAAGTATTCTGGCTCTCCTTCATTTCTCTTACATCCGGCTAAGAGCCCATGAGGGCTTCACATAGTTAAATGATGACGTCTGTCTAGACTTGTGTGTGGATACTAGAGCTCTGTAAATAATATGTAACTGCTGCTTGTCTTCATTTCCCTTTGCTAGATACCTTTTGTTCTTATGAACTCTGTGAGGGCAGAGTCTCTGTAGACGTAGCTAATCTTTACCCTTATGATATATGTAGTATTAGGATACTGAACTTATTTATTGAGTTTGTTGAAGCATGTTTATATGTTTTTTTTTAAACTATGCTGATCCATGTAATGGATGTAAAATACTACTACATGGCCTAGATGTGTTACACCATTGTTGTACATGGATTAACATGTACCTCTTGTTTAGGTGGCGTAAATAAAATGCAACAAGGTTTTTATGGGGTTGTTGCCTCAATACATTTACATTATCGGCAGTTTTGGCCCCTTTAAATTGCTGACCACACTAGATCATAGTTGTTGAAAGTCATTGACAGGAAGGAGTATGGTCAACCACAATGGGATAGGGTTTTGGTGAAACTTGGGTGTTCCTAGGTGGGTTGGGACTAAAATAATTTTTTGTTGGCAAAGAGAGGACAGGGAGAGCCATATTAACAAACATACTTCGGTTATGTAGGTTACACGACTGAGAAATCCACATTTTAATCGGAAGTGCCCAGAAGGAGACCTATTCATGTTTAATGTCCAGGGTAGGGCTGGGGAATTAATCGAAAAATAACCAAAACCGAACATCAACCCGTATAACTGATATGATTTTGTGTATGTCAGTTATTACAATATTCACAAAATTCTAGTTGCAGTTTAGTTCAGACCGAACACATCCGAACCAGACCCCAGAGTATAATAAGTAGAGGCCCAGGGAAGGTGATCAAACATAAAAAACCAGTGTTATTCACATCTCCTGAGCTCCGGTGCGACTACCTGTTCTCTTCGGGCCTTCTCAACAGTCACATGGCGTTGTGACCCACGTGAGAATGGGGACCTGTTCTCTGGAGCCCAGGGAAAGTAATTAAGACTGTTTATGTTTACGCACCTCCAGTGAGCCTCTACCTATTATACTCTGGCTTCATATGCTCGGTTGAACCCCAAAAATTTAGTGTTCAGCTAAACCTGAAATTTTTGGAATGCTTATACTGTGTGGAGGGGCCACTATGGGACATTATACTGTATGGAGCACCACAATGGTACACTATTCTGTCACAGGAATCCTTTGTGTGAATGGCTGATCACTTTCTGAACAGCCTGGTTCCCATGGTACTCTTAATCCCCTCCTGTTTACGTTTATGGTGCTTAGTGTCAACTACATAGCACTTGCACTGCAATTGTTACTACTTGGCTCCAAGGAGTTAAATTCTTAAGCACTTAGCTACTATACATTTTCTAATTTACACTGCAGTGTTAATCTAACATACTAACATGTTGTCACTATATCATAGATATTTTGTTTTGACCTCTGTCTATCTGCATATAAAGAATCTAAAACACATGATAGGGGTATATTGTTTTGCAAAAATGTATGGAATTTATTCATCTTATGATTGTCTTATGACCATGGGAACTGTTTTGAATTTTCTCATTGCTGTCTTGTCTGCTGTTAATGTCACATGACTGTCTTTAGATCATCATTTTTAAGTCAAAGTCATTTTATTTAGCAAAAGTTTAGACTTCTGGAACACTTATACTTAAGGGTTCTTTTGCATTGCTAGAATATACATGTGTAACCACATGTTTCTTGAGCAAATGTTGCTTTTCCTTAATTTGTAGCACATCTGAACTTTTTCTTCATTCATCTTCCATTTTTGGCGAACAGTGTTGCGCTGTTCTACAACTTTGGTAAATCCTGGAAATCTGATCCAGGTATTATCAAGGCCACAGAGGAGCAAAAGAAAAAGGTAAAATCTAATCTAGCTATGAATGAGTCAAGGAATGTAAACTTGGAACTATTCCAATTCATGTTTGTCCCTGTCCGCATCTGGTTGTCATTTACAGCTGCCAAGCTAAACCTTTTCCACCTATGTAGACTTGTTTTATGCAGTAGTGGATCATGGGTAATAGCGGCCAGATCTAATCATGTGTGTGACATAACGTAGTAAAAAAATCTCACTTTTATTAAAGTGGTTGTCTGGGATAACTAGAAATCCCTACACTAATCTAAACACCCTCCTACTTTCTAAATAACATAATTAATCAAAAATGTATATTTGCCCATATGACCGCCCCAGGGACATTTTCTGATTATCCGGTGACTTTCAGTTTTCCCATTTCCGGAAACGGATCGTCACTACTACTCCCCCCCCCCCCCCCCCCTCCATTATGCTTATCTTCCACACTTCTTCCTGGGGACAGCTCCCCCTTTACTGATTCTGCAGGTGCGCCCTCTCCTCCAAGCGCTGCTCTGCGCAATGCTGCCGATAATCCACCTCTACTGCGCAGCTTTTACACATGCGCAGTAGAGGTGGATCATCGCTGCAGAGAACAGAGCAGCGTTGGAGAAGAGGACCCACCTGCAGAATCGGTAAAGGAGGAGGGGCCGTCCCACATGAAGAAGCATGGAAAGTAAGTATATAATGGGGTTATATAATCGGGGGTTGGGCTGAGTAGGTAGGGAAGGACGGGATAGCTAGAGAGACAGGGAGGGGGTGTATGGGAGAGAGGAAGGAGGGGTTAGTGTGGAAGTTACATAGCAGGAAGCTGAACCATGTAAACAAATGCAGGAGATACCAGGAGCTCCCAGAGACACCCAGAAATCACTCAAAACACAGCTAAAGGTATATTGGTGCATTTATTAACCCATTAATAGCACTAACAGACATTTTAAAAAAAACTAAACTTTTTTTTCCCAGAAAACCTCTTTAAAGCATTGAGATTAAAACCCAAGTTACACCAGATACTCCCCCTCTTTTTATGCTTGAAAGTCCTTAGTCATAGTATTTTATGACCAAGCTTGTAATGCATAAAAGTAAATTTTAAAGGGAGTCAGCTTAAAATTTGCATATAAAGATAAATACAGTACCTTGTAGGGCTTGAGATAAGATTTTTCAAATTGCCTTTTTTATTGCAGACCACTGCTCAGTTGCTGAAAAATGCTAATTTTTATAAATATGTAAATGTTGTGAAAAGGACTTTAGGAGTGTGTAATCTGCACTTTGGGCTTTGAGTGCTGCAGGTTACCGCACCTATTTCCCTCCAAGGTCCACCCACCAAAGGGTGATGGACAGCCCTTTGTCCTCGCTAGTTTTTCCTAAAGTCTTCGGCAAGCATAGTACACGCTACTGTGCATCCCCGATGACGTCTCCATGCATCCAGAAGCGACGCTTGTACTAGTAGCATGTACTACGCTTTCAAGTGCACGGAGTGTGCGGTATCATATAGAAAAGAAGTCCAAAGCAGCACAGCCAATTACAAAACCTGGGTGCATGTCCTAGGAAATTGACCACTTCCAATATTCACATAGAGAAGGAAAAATGGCAGCACTCCAGGAATTTCAAATGGCAAAAACAATGTCTTTATTCCAGATTGGACCGAAACGTTGCTACTTGGAATAAAGACACTTATTTTTGCTGTTTGAAATTCCTGGAGTGAGGCTGTATCATATAGCTATATAGCTATAACTTATCTGCGTCCATTATGCAGAAGCACACGGAATGCCTATGGTTCTATGTGCAAGAGGCTTTCATCTACAGGTGCAGCTTAGGTGCAAGTGGGGTTCTTGTATGAAACGTTTCTTGTCCCTGTTTTATTCTTCCAAAGTTGGTTTGAAAATGAAAAGTGAACTATTAGTGAACACTTTTTTTTATGTCAACTATTGTTTTTGTATTGGAATGCTACATGTCTTGGTTGTAACATATTTTGGTATTTGTCATTATTAGACAATTGTAGAGCTTGCTGAAACTGGCAGTCTGGACCTGAGTATATTCTGCAGTACGTGTTTGGTGAGTTTGTTTAGTTACATGGCAAATAAAAACTTTGTCCACATAACAAAAAAAAAAAAAAAAAACATTCCTAGAAAAGGAAAGTACTCTTGTCTAAGCAAAACCTACAATAATATAGGTTGTCCGAGTGTTGTGTGGTGTTTTTTTTTTTTGTTTTTTTGTTTTTTAAATTATAATCTGAATATTTACGTTTATTGAACATTTTTGTACATATTCTCATCTGATGAATTGCTATTTACAGATAAGAAAACCAGTGAGATCTAAGCACTGTGGCATTTGCAATCGATGCATAGCAAAGTTTGACCACCACTGTCCTTGGGTTGGCAACTGTGTAGGTATGTAGCAGAAGATACATACTGTGATGGAAATTGTTCGGTGTGTATAAATATACCACTGATATCAGAAAATCCTTATCAATATATACTGACTAGTTGAAACCAATGAAAGCTATCCAGAGTAGTGCTCTTTGGCCAGTAGTTGTAGCTAGAGATGAGCGAAGTATTCAAAAATTAGATTCGGCAACTTTGCCAAATTTCGCGATACAATTCTATTCGATCCGAATTAAATCATGGAGAATCGCGTTACAAAAACAGCTATTTATTGGCTGCAGAGAGCTGGGGTGGGCGTCAAAATGGCGGAACCCTTTGGATGCCGCGGTTATGTTTGACCGCGGCATCCAAGGTGATAAAACCCCGATCTGTTATGGAGCAGGGTGTTAGCTGTCAGTTACAGCTAACACTCTGCTCCATAACCGATCGGGGGGATTTAGCACCTTGGATGCAGCGGTCAAACATGCCATGTGCGCTCGTGAAGGGGTTAAAGGGATGTGATATCACAGGGCTGGCTGCTGATTGGCTGCTCACATAGCATTGTGGGTGATCCCGCGTTCCCAGAGTTCCTTGCCCCATGTCCTAATATGTACAGCAGCCATTTTGAACTAAATGCGTTTTGTTACCACGAAGTGTGAGGATATTCAAATTCGATGCGAATCGAATATTTCCTGAAATTCGGATCGAATTCCACTTCTGCAGTTTTGATTCGCTCATCTCTAGTTGTAGCTAAGGAACAGAAACCTTAGCAGTCTAACATGTTTGTTTCTATTTTTTTAGGTGCAGGAAACCATCGCTATTTCATGGGATACCTGTTTTTCTTGCTCTGCATGATTTGCTGGATGATTTATGGGTGCATTTCCTGTGAGTATACATTGAGCTGGACTAACACCGCTAAGCAGACACTCTCTAGCATGTAAAGCGTACCTCCAGTGATAGGCAACTTTTCATAAATGAGTAGTGCATGTGAATATAAAAAACTTTGTAATATATCTTTATTAAGGAGATCTGTTTCCTTTTGAACTTTATTAAGCTGTTCTCCTCCTGCTTATCTTCAATCTGACTGCTTGTTTACATAAGATTTGTCTCTGTATTCAGCCTCACACACACAACTCTGTGGAGGCTAGTTAATTGATTTATGGCATCATTCTGTGCACTGGTAGATTCTTGCCTACAAGCCTAGCAGTGTTAAAAGAGCACAGAATAGCAGAGTGAAGCTGCAATTATTTGAATGTGTTCTTTAGCAGCCTCCTCATCCCCCTCCCTTCTTTATAGACTAATACATGGAATGTAACCCTGCTTGATAAGTGTAGAAGAAAACCTATTTCTTTAATAAGATATATTAAAAGCTTTCCTGTATTAACACTTACTATTTATTTATCCAAAGTTGTTTAGAATTGGATGTATGCTTTAAGGGATTAACAAAATATAGGTAGGAAAGGGGTTAAAATAATAAAATTGATAACCTCTTCTTTGCCATGATCCTCTGCCTTAGGCTCCGTTTCCAGTATTCTACAGATGAACTTGGTAAAAACTATGTGGTTGCTACAGCTATTATCTGGCCACAGCAGTCATGTGTCTTAGTCGAGTATGTCATCAATTTTTGCGGCCAGTAAAACTCTTTGTGTTGGTATAAGGGCTACACTTATTTTTTGCAATACAGTTTAAATATCATGAAGTATAATATAGCTTAAATAAAAAAAGAAAACAGCACCGAGCAGTGCCTAGTGTAATACTGTTTGACACTAGAAGTAATGGTAGATCTTAATAAGGTAGGACTCTAACCTTGGGGAGTTGTGCGCTAGGCCACAACTACCATATTGTGCATTTGAACTGTTTCACAGAGGGTTCCTCTATGGGTGTACAGCAGTAGCAGGAACCAGCAGGCACCCAAGGGTGTCAGGAGTGTAGACAGGAGGACCAAATTCGAAGCCAGAGGGCTAGGTCAAGTGTACAGGAAGTAGCAATGCTGTTCCTGTACACTTGACAAAGGGGAGATATCCCCGAAACGCGTAGTGATTGGATTTGAATAAAGAGTTTTTAGATATTATATACCTGGGTGAAGCGCGGTTCCTTCCTACTTGACCTAGCTTTCCGGCTTGGAATTTGGTCCTCCTGCCTATGAAGTATAATATGGCTTAAAATATTTGCAATACATGTTTTTAGTAATACCCAGTAATTCTAATCCAGAAATGGCATTTTGGTGATAACAGAGTCTCATTTAGTGACTTCTGGGTGTTTTAGCAGTAAGACAGTAGGTGGCACTGCTGCTTCCTGTTTTAATATACCCTGCTAATTGATTACTGGGTATAAAGCGATTGAGAAAGAAGTGGTTAACTTCTGTCTTCTCTATTGCCTATGTTTTCACTGACCAGCTGATATCTGATCTACTTCTGCATGATTGTTGATGCAGCCAAATCACACTAGAATAAAGGCCCTGACAGTGCAGTTTAAAAAAATTCCTAATCTGATGCACACAGTATTTTCTGTATTAACAGGAGGTCAACATTGCAATGCATCTCTGTTAGGGCTTCGATCTGTCTCTAATAGCCAACTCAAGGAGAGTTTGTCCTTCTCTTCATACAGGAAACGGGGGTACTATAACTTTGTTTCCGATGGAAAAATGGGCTAAAGTTGGCCTGAGCATTGGGGCATCAATGACGCTTAGTCCTGAAAGGTTTAGGTAGACTACCCTTTCATGCCACCTTTCACTTGCTCTACTAAGAATTCTGGGGAAAGAATATGCAAATAAGTTCTTATTGTAAAAAAAAAAAACAAAAAAACACATTTGTAGCATTTGTAAGGTAGCTCCATGTAGATCAATGCCTGCCTAATGATGTGAAAAAAGATACATAAAAGCGGAGCCTAGACATCAGCTTCAGCAAAGTACTATTTTAACTGTCTTGTTTTTTTATAGATTGGGGAGTACATTGTAACACTACATACAGTAAAGATGGATTCTGGACATATGTGACCCAGATTGCTACCTGTTCACCCTGGATGTTCTGGATGTTTCTCAACAGTGTGTTTCACTTAATGTGGGTTGCGGTGTTATTGATGTGTCAAATGTACCAGGTAAGGATATGCAGATCTCTTTCAAGGTGGCCTCAGACATATAGGAGAATATGGAACTTCTTACGCGAATCCTTATTTATGGCTAGGAAAACCTTAGCCTTACAATGGATGGCTTCATGCTCTCCCTCACTTCCGATGTGGAGGAAGTTGGTCGATAAGATTCTGCCATATAACTAGCTGGTGAACAAGGGAAGGGGCTACCCACAGAAATTTCAAAAGGTCTGGGGACCATGGTGTAATTCACCGTCGACCCTGTACACAGATCCTTCTTTTTGTACAGCCAGTTTTTCAATAAAACGAGTTATTTAAAAAAAAGAAAAAAAAAATCAATTTTGCTGCCAAGAAAGTTAATATTTAATCTGTCAGCAGGTGAGCTGTTTTGCGCATGTAGGGTATAGCTGCACCTGTTTGTGTCTTTGGTCACTATCCACCACTGCCTCTGCCTCTACCATAAAGATTAACAGGTCCTGATGTGCAGCAACCACAGGCATAAATGAGTGCCCGGGCAGATGTGGTCACATTGTGGGTTTACTATACAGCTCATTTGCATACAATCTAAAAGTTGATTTTTTTTTCAACTGCAGGATTGTACTTTGACACACAGGTATGTTTGCTTTATCATTAACCAACCCTACAACAGCACACAAATGCAAAAACGGCCTCCTGACAAATCTAGGCAAAATGCTCATCAACACTGAGGGATGTTGCACACACTGGGGTATGCACTAGGGGCTCCAATGTAGCATCTGGCCTGCACCTAGAAAGTGGCCAAAAAAAAAGCGCCTTCACTTTTTTACACAGTTGATAGAGTGAGGTGGTTCGAGGACTCTTTGGTACATCAAATTTACTGTAACTCACACCAGCAATCTATGTCAGTTCCTAACTTGTGTAGATTTCTATTCAGGTGCACCTACATGTATGAGAATTATTACGAGAGCGGAGCCTCTTAGTAATTCTGGAATGTGTTGTGCCTGTTGGAGAAGAAATTGAGACTGCCATAAGAGTCGCCAGACTTCATTAATTCCTATAATTCACAGACGGTGAAAAGGGGAGACCATCCAAGTATTCAAAAAATCACAGAAGAGGTTCCCAGAAGAAACAAAACATAACTTTTATTAAATAAAAATCCTAACTAGTAGGAACACGTCAACTAGTCTATAAAACAAAGAGTGGAGACCCCCCTATGGCCAATATACAATAGAGATGGGGGGATCCCTCAGGTTAATATTTTGCCTGGCCTCTTAGACTAAATGTAATAACATGTTTAGCCATATAATGTGGAGGCAAACCTTGGTTGCCACAGATAACATGAATTACCCTCAATGCAGAGAAACCAGGGAATATCCCTGTCAGTTATTTACAATCTCCCAACCAAACTATGCTGGCTAAGAAAATAAGTAAGCCAGATTAACCAAGATATACTAGTGCACTAGGTTTTTTTACACAGGTAAGGACACAGCTAGATTCAAGATCATTGCATTGGATCATTAGTATCAGCTGTATTCCCTACACCTTCCCTGCACACTATGGTAATAGTTCTGTGGGTTAAAACAATAAACTCAGTGTGCACTAATGGTCATATAGTGATAAATCAGTCCAGCATAATACAGATCTAAGTCCAAAGTATCATAGTCTCAACGCACTTCACTTGTTGAATAAGCAAGATCATCAGGAGATATCAAAGACAATGCCCTGATGGTGGGCTCCGGTACTTAGAATAGCCGACAGCTATAGCTAAACATATTACATTTAGTCTAAGAGGCCAGGCAAAATATTAACCTGAGGGATCCCCTCATCTCAATTGTACATCGGCCTTAGGGGGGGTCTCCACTCTTTGTTTTATAGACTAGTTGACGTGTTCCTACTAGTTAGGATTTTTATTTAATAAAAGTTATGTTTTATTTGTTCTGTGATTTTTTTTTTTATTTTTTTTCTTCTTCTTCTTCATTAATCCCCCCTTATGTTTATATTAGGATAGGTAGTGCATTGTACTTTTTACACTGCCTTTTTTACTAACTTTGAGAATATACTTCACCAGTTGTATTTGGCTACTGTCACATTAGTTTTAGATCTGCTGCTCATTTATCAATAGATAGTTTGTTACATCTTTTTATCTATTGCCATGTAATGTGCATGCAGTCCCCTTTTTCTTATATGGGATCTTTTTTTGTGTGGTTTACGGATTTCTAATTACATTTTAATGAGGATTATGTATGGCTCAGTCAGTTTCTTGAAGGTTAGCAGCATATAAGTGGTTTAGAATTGAATTTTGATGGTGGTCAACTTAAGTTGTTGTCCATGGGCTGTCACAAACTGGACTTTTTGTGGGCCAGACACTGAGTACGTCAGGAAACATGCAGCATGAGTATTGTACTGAGGGTGCTGCTGGTTCTTTATCTTGATCTACAAATAACATTTCTGAACATCTCTATATTCTCACTTCTCTACCTTATTAACTTTTCTATTTCCCCTTTTTTCTGCTCTGTAAACAATGACCAAACCAATTTACTTCTCCATTATATTTTCTAAAGCTCTCCATTTCCTCCTGGTTTTATAGAGGCAAATTGAATCTCCTCACATTCCACTGATTCAGTTATATTCCAGTTACAGTGCATGTACTCAGAACTGTGCTTGTATTTATATCATCAGAAGACATTATTGTATAACTTATATTTACAGATATCATGTTTGGGTATAACAACAAATGAGAGGATGAATGCAAGGAGATACAAGCACTTCAAAGTCACAACCACTTCAATTGAAAGCCCTTTCAAGTAAGCAAATCTTTTCTTCACTTAAGCCTTATTCACATGTTCATTTTTCATTTGCATGTGCTGTCATTGCTTTTCATTGACAATGGACATTTTGATTTTAGGGTTGTGTAGTGTCAGTGTTTTATCAGTATTTCACATCAGTGAAAAACAGATCAACCATTTTTAGAAAAAAATTCTGTACTCTGTATTGAGTTTGGTCTGTGACAGAACATAGAGGACATCCCTGTGTAGTCCTTTTTTTCATAGACTATCCTGGATGCCCGTAATCTGTAAATTGGACCAAAATAGAGCCTGTCTATATATGCTATATGTGTCTATACATACAGAGGTGCAGGAGGCTTACATACAGCTGTATTTTTAGCTGTGTAATTTCCCAAACCCCCAATGGCAATGACAATGGTACAGCCATGTGTGGCATTCAAGGCTTCATATAGTAAGTAGGAAGAGTGCAATGCTATTAGTCAAGCTGTATGTGGGATTTAAGGGTAGTCTAATTCACAGATGTTTTACATTCAAGTTAGAAGAGCCAAGTGTGATCATGTATAAAAGGTAGCTTTGGAAATTAATAACACAGTGGTTAATAGAATTTATAGGGTGAGTGCAGAAAGATATATATATTTTTTTGTCTGTTCTGGTCTGAATATATTTTGATGTGGTATCTAGAGTTTAGATCTTTCCCCTTAGCCACACCCTTTTATATTAGCCACTTCTTTTTTTGTAAAAGGGTCTCCCTGTTTGATGTGTCACAGAGGAGGGTGTTAATCTAGTTGGACTGGGATATGAGATAATAACAATTTCATAATGGCTTTTCTTCATAACAGAGCTGTGACAGCTAGGACAGATCCATTTTCAATTCCATTAACTTGTAGTGAGGTCTGTAAGGTTTTTGTTGGGAGTTCCAATAGTGTGATTCTCAAAAAACAACACTTCAGACAGTGCTGCATTTAACAGAATACCCAAAAAAACCCATAAAGCGTTAGTATGAAATGGCTTGAGACTTCTCTAGAGATGATGAAATCTGTTTTATCTGTGAGTTTCTAGTAGTATAATGTTGTACCGTGTTAGCCATAGAAAGTAGTGGAAGAGTGAAGAAATCAGGCGATACCTTTTAGAGGCTGAGTATATTTGATAGTAAGCTTTCGAGAGTGCTAGCTCTCCTGAATATTTACACACTTTTTATACACACACAGGACATGGATCTTCAAAGGATCTTGGAATAACAAAATGTATCTATGAGTTTAAAATAAGACCTAAGATCTGAAAGAATAGTCTGATTAAAGGACATCTCCACCTTCAAGGCATTTTTTTTCTGTTCATGCATATAAAATGAAAAAAAAAGGTCAACTTTGCAATAGGTCCTTTATTACAAGTTTCCTACAGTTTTATTTCTACAGCACTTGCATGGTAACTGTAAACAAACTCTGTGTAATTTAAGGATATGTTCACACGGCGGAAAATGAAGAGGAATTTCTCTTAATTTTTCGCTGTCGGCATTTTCGCTGTGGTCTAGTCGCAACAGGATGCTGATGCAGTGCTTCGGCATTCCGTCGTGGAATCCCGCTGCTGATTAGGCCCAGATGAATGGGCCTAATCAGCAGGGAGTCTCGAGCCGCGGACTCCGCAGCAAGATCGAGCAGGATGCTTCTTTTTTCCGCGTCCTGCTGCGATCTCTGTCTCCCATTGAAGACAATGGGAGTCGAATTCGGGGGCTAAGTCCGCCCCGGATTCGGGGGCCGAAATCCGCCCCAATTCCGCAGCAAATTCCTCCGTGTCAACACAGCCTAATCCTGCAGTTGTATTCCCCTCTATCTGTCCTCTACTTATGAATACCCACCAAAATATGCATTAACATAACAGGGGACAAAAAAGATCAGGGTCTGTGATGAGAGCATGTAGTTATAGTGATTTATCAACAATGTCAGGCTTAGGGTACACCCTGGAGGAACAGTATACAGTAGCTTAGATTTCGCACTTGGGATTGTTTTTAATCTTTGAGCTCTTGTCATATTTTCTTTGTGTCCTGTCCTGTAAAATGATATGTTTTTCATTCCAGTACATACTGTGTGTTTTATTAAAGGTATTTTTTCCCATTCAATTACAGCCATGGATGTATCAGAAATATCATAGACTTCTTTGAATTCCGATGCTGTGGCCTCTTCCGCCCTGTAACAGTGGACTGGACAAGGCAATACACAATAGAGTATGAACAAACGTCAGGCTCAGGTTATCAGCTTGTGTAGTCTCCGCAGAAGCACCACTCTGACATGATCCAATATGGGTGGTACCTAAAGATGTCTATATGTCTCTCGCGAAAACTTGCCCCTTGAACTATAGCATGCTGTTTGTAGGGCTATTGATAAATCTTACAGTTCCTTCTCTGTCAGCATTTTATCAACCACAGTGACCATGGACAGGACCTTCTGCCCGCACTGATGTAGAGAAAGAAGATGTGGGGGGGAGGATTTTAACAGATCCTTGCATTGGAAATATTTTGAACAGCCGTGAATCTGCAATCTGTGTTTTTGTTCTGTGTACTTTTTTTTAATTGATTATTTATTTTGCACCATTCACAACAAAGCATGGCATTGCTTTCTCGACAAGCTTCAGTCTTGGTCTGCTTGAGCAGAATTTATTCATCGCCCCTTTCTTTCTGAATACACCCAGTGGAGTAAGACTTTCTAGTACACCATCATGATTCCCTAATGTGGCCTGGCTTGATCTACAATACTGTGGCATTTTATTCCTGTAATGTGATCTCCCAGTTGTGCTCTATCATAATGTAATTGAAAATGTGAATCTTGATGCTGGGCTGAAGACTCATATGTTTCTTTGGGCCGTTCAGCCTTTTTGGTTAACTTAATGAAATGGGCACATGAAGATGTTAAAACACAAAAAATGAATGTATGTTTCCTACATTATATGACTGTCTTCTATTTTTACCATCTTTTTCTGGATCTCGGAGATCTCACAATAAGTTTTCCTTTCTGAAATCGAGCAGCCCTCAGCAAGTTGCATGCAAGTAGTGTACTATAGGATTATAAGGAAATGCTAGTAAATTGCCAAATTACATCATTAAGAACTTGTTCAGAGCTGATGCGTTGACTGGATGCTGTGCTTACATCCTGGACAAAGCCCTCTTCACACTGACAAGACAGCACTGGAAACGGATGTGAAGCCAAAGAAAATATGACGGTCGTCTTTTTTTTGTGTGCAATTTAGGACATGTTCTTCTATGTTAGTCTTGGGGGAGGGGAGTAGAAATGTTTAAAGACACATGCATATTACTGGATGCTTTGTTTTGTTGTGAATTTCTAGTAGTACAGCTCCAAAAATATCTGCAAGTTAAAGGTAATCGGTGAGTGCTGTTTGAAGCATTGAACCACACACAGGTTCTTTTGGACCAGTGGCTAAGTACCCCCAGTTGCCCTATCCTAACTTTGTCAATGTCCACATTTAATAAAACCTAGAGATGAGACTCATTGGACTTTTCTCTGGTGCTCCCAGCACCTTCACAGCATTTCATTCACTGCATCAAAGGAAGTACTCTTCAGCTTCACTACGCATGTGCCTAAGGACCGGTGCATGCACACCGAAGCTGAGGTGTATTTCCCCATCTTCTTTTAATCGGTGAAGAGCTGTGCAGGAGCTGGGGTAAGTATATACGTTTTTTTTTAGTGTTTTTTTTTTTTTTTTAAATCCAAACCATGGACAGCTTCAGCATAGGGCTATTTGGGACACCAAACCATAATGAGCTGTGTGGGGGTTTAATGCACCAAATAGCCTTTATAGGTTCCCTTTAGTAGCGGCCTTCTTTTCATGCAGTAATTTATTAGGTCAGTCACCTGTAATATAGACTACAAAAAGAATACTGTAATATCTTCTGTACCTCTGGCTTCACAATATCATCAAACAGGTCTAAGGTATCTCATTCTAGTGTATGCACGCTTGCTACTTCTCTGTAAGTTGATTTCTTTGTGCTTTTGTGACTTAATTTCAGTAGGAAAAGTATGAGGGAATTCTGCATATTGTACAGACTATATGGAAAAATGTTGACGACTATGAGTTTGTGGTAAGTCATTCATTGTGTTCCAGTAGTCATTCCATTGCTTTTTTTTTTTTTTTTTTTTTTTTTTTACCAGTTTTAAGGGTAGAACATTTACACCAAACATTACACTAAAAAAAGCATGTGTTCTAATTAAAATGTATGTAGTTGTGGTGAAACACTGTATGTAAAAATAATTCCAGGTATCTTTTGTCCTCTAAGTGACGTCAGCGGAGAATAATTAATAGGACAGATATTCAGGAGAGGAGATTAAAATGTGTGTAGAATATATATGATTGTATTGCCCACCTAAAGGAACACTAATCTAAAAATGTATTATAAAAGTAGAAAGTAAACAAGATACAGTTGTGCTAAAAAGTTTACATATCCCGGCAGATTTTTTGTTTTTTTGGCCCTTTTTGAGAGAATATGAATGACAACACAAAAACTTTTTCTCCACTCATGGTTAGTGTTTGGTTGAAGCCATTTATTGTCAAACTTCTGTGTTTTCTCTTTTTAAATCATAATGACAACCAAAAACATCAAAATGACCCTGTTCAAAAGTTCACATACCCCAGTTCTTAATGCCGTGTATTGCCCCCTCTAACATCAATGACAGCTTGAAGTCTTTTGTGGTAGTTGCGGGTGAGGCTCTTTATTTTCTCAGATGGTAAAACTGCCCATTCTTCTTGGTATAAAGTCTCCAGTTCCTGTAAATTCCTGGGCTGTCTTGCATATACTGAGCGCTTGAGATCTCCCCAGAGTGGCTCAATGATATTGAGGTCAGGAGACTGAGATGGCCACTCCAGAACCTTCACTTTCTTCTGCTGTAGCCAATGACAGGTCGACTTGGCCTTGTGTTTTGGATCATTGTCATGTTGGGACGTCCAAGTACATCCCATATGCAGCTTCCTGGATGATGAGTGCAAATTTGCCTCCAGTATTTGCTGATAACGTGCTGCATTCATCTTTCCTTCAACTTTGACCAAGTTTCCTGTGGCTTTGAAGCTCACACATCCCCACATCATCAGTGATCCACCTCCATGCTTTACAGTAGGAATGGTGTTCCTTTCATCATAGGCCATCATACACCTCTCCAAATGTAACGTTTATGGTTGTGACCAAAAAGTTAAATTTTTGTCTCATCACTGCAAATTACCTTGTTCCAGAAGTTTTGAGGCTTGTCTCTGTGCTGTTTGGCGTATTGAAGGTGAGATTCTTTGTGGCATTTGCGCAGTAATGGCTTTCTTCTGGCAACTCGACCATGCAGCCCATTTTTCTTTAAGTGCCTCTTTATTGTGCATCTTGAAACAGCCACACCGATAGTTTTCAGAGAGTCCTGTATTTCAGCTGATGTTATGTGTAGGTTTTTCTTTGCATCCCGAACAATTTTCTGGGCAGTTGTGGCTGAAATTTTGGTTGGTCTACCTGACCGTGGTTTGGTTTCTGGGCATGTTATCTGGCCCGAATCACCAGGGTATGTGAACATTTGAACAGGGTCATTTTGATGTTTTTGGTTGTCATTATGATTTAAAAAGAGAAAACACAGAAGTTTGACAATAAATGGCTTCAACCTACCACTAACCATGAGTGGAGAAAAAGTTTTTGTGTTATTATTCATATTCTCTGAAAAAAGGCCAAAAAATCTGCCGGGGTATGTAAACTTTTTAGCACAACTGTATATAGTTGCCCTTACTGTTTGTTTTAGGGTCCTGCAGCATGACAGATAAGTCATGTGGAAGCAATGCAAAGATCTCCTACTGATCTGTTTCACTTTAAGCTTGTGACCAACTGTAGGGTGGGTCTTAATTGAGGGAAGGGGGGAAGGGATGGCTTCTGCTCCAGCCAGTTGTCCTACAGCCTGACACATTGCTTTATATATTTCTCTCTTAATTCTATTATGAGACAAACTAGGATCAATAGAAAGGAAGAGATGAAGGAAGGGCTGTTTTGTTTTTTTTTGTTTTTTTTTTTTTACTATTTGATTGTACCAGGGCTGAATATTTATTTGCTTCCATTACCAGATATCATCTGATCATCTGGAATTCACACCTTACTGCTGACAAAGCCCTATATAGCGCTATCATTTCTGCAGGTTTTAGTATTATGTGAACATATCAACCATTTTCTTTGAAATGAACAAACCCCCTATTTTTCTCGTAAATAGACAGTAATTCACAGTACATATTGAAAATGCTATGACGTATTGTGAGAGATATTTTTGGTTTTCTATATATAGGAGGATGGATATTGGACTAAAACTGCACTTATTTTTATGTAGATAAGAGGTATAATTGTGCAGATAAATCTTCTACCCCTGTGCCTGCTATTCCGGTCAACAAGGATCTATCAATAAAATGTCTATCCCTGAACAGCATTTGTATAGTCTATATAGCTCCAAAATGCTTAGCAAATTCTTTGTATAGCTTCACAGCCATGAGAGCTTTGTTTTGATAAGTTAAAGTGAACCTGTCAGGCTTTGCAGAGAGGGAGAGGAGCCGGGCCCTGTGATTTATATAGATTTACGATTAAACAGGATTTCTGAGTAAAAAGCAAACTAAAAAACTGGGGGGAATAAGCAGGGGCACATGTATTAAGACTGGTGTATTGCATTCCAGTCTTAAGAGGCTGTGGCTTCTTCATAAATTTGTCAGCTCTCTCTGCTCCAGAATAGCAGAGACAGCTGAGAAAAGCAGTATGAGTTATAAAAAAAAATCGGACTGAGGCTGAATATGGCAGGCAAGGCGTGAATCAGGGCTTGAGGAGCACATTTGGCTCAAGAAAGTGTTGTGCCTGAGTCTTATCAGGATTTTACTCTGTTCTCAGAAATCCTGCTCCAAATCACAGAAATCTGTATAACAATAATAATCAGCTCAGCTTCCTACCATTTATCATATACTTCTATAAGATAGGGCAGCAAGTGTCACCTCACAGGTTTACTTGAGGCTGTCTGTGCCTGTAATTGGTATTGCAGCTCAGGCCTTTTAAGTTTAATAGCAGTAAGCCCCAGTATTAATAAATATATATCTCATATACATATATATACACGCTAACTCATGTGGACAAGAATGGCGCTGTATCTTGACAAAAAAAACTATAAAAAAGATTTGGTTTTGGTTCATGCCCCCTGAATGCTAGAAAATACTCGGCTGTAACTATGCACAAAAAGCAAGTTTGCAAGTGTAAATAGGTATTTAGATAATTTATCACACAAGTAACTTTTTTTTGTTATTTGCTAGTATTTTTAATTGATGCTGCTGTGTTTTTTTTGTTTTGCTTTGTCCCTTCACCATGTTCCCTGTAAATGTAAATAATTTTTCTGGAACAGAAATCATGAACTGAGTTATGTCAGAAACGGTTCTGATACCCATTCCCTAGTATCAATCCTAATTTTCTTCATGCGTGTCATACACCACCCTTTAGTGTGTTTATCTAAATACATGAAATTATTTTATTTGTTTTTGGTAAATGAAGCCAGGAATATTGTTAATGTGTGTTTTTTTTTTTGTTTTTTTTTATATTCCTTTTTATGTGCATTTAATGATTCCTTGTACTATGCCTTAGTACATTTATGCAGTGACCACCTATATGGCAGTATTTAAAAGTCAAATATACTGTTATATTTCTATGTTTACTGTAATATTATGTTAGCATTTGGAATACTTTGTGAACAGAGTATCCAATGTGACTGGAACATAGCGCAATGACCTTGCTTCCAATGGGTATGTCCACACGGGACATGAACAGTCGGTAGTGAATTTTGCTACAAATTTCTGGCAAAATGAACACATTTTGTTGTGGATGACATTTTAAGTGGAAAGTTGCAAAATTAAGACTTTCTGCGGTATTAACATTTTAAATGTGGAAATGTTTTTGCAGCATGTGGATGGGTTTTTTGCTATTTTATTTCATAAATTTCATCAACTTTTCTGCTACCATAATACGCTGAATTACTAGACAGAGGATTGCAGCATGTCTGCAACGTGTGAACAATACCCTACTTGTTTCCAAACCGTATTTTGTAGAACACAATAGTGAAAATGTATGTTGGAAATAAGTCAACACCCAAATTGCTGTTTTGTGTGTTTTTTTTTTCCTTTTGGTACTTCAGATTTACAGTAAATATTTTTTTTGTATAATAAGGAAAAAAGGGCAGTGTTTTACTTAATTTTTAAAAATTGTATTGAAAATATATTTGCATTTATTTATTTTTTTCAATCTTCTTTAGAGGTGGTTCAAATTGAGCAGTCACACACACTATTGAATTTCTTACATGGAAATTCAACAGTGCCTTTTCCTATAAGCTAATTCCACAGAAAATTCCCAAATGCAGCAGCACACCTGCACAAATCAGGGGTCTCCTGTAGCTTTCAAAAGTTTAAAAGCCACACTGTAAACCTGCACCATGAATTGACATGCTGCAGGGTGAAAACCCACAGCACGGTGGATGCACTTTTCTGCTGCAGGTTTTAGCATGTGGATGATACTTGGTGAAATCTCATTTGCCATGCTGCCACTGTACATTGCAGCGGGTATACACGATGTGACCCAAGCCTTAAACTCTTGTGGAACATGCTCCCAAAATTACTAGCAAGAACACAGCATTCTAGGAAAAATACATTGAGGAGCTCTAAACTGTGCAAGACTATTGTATTCTGTATTGAAATGAGATTAGTTTTTTTTTTAGTTAAGGCATTGGTGGCATATAGGTAGAATATGCCATGAATGTCCAATCGATTGTGGGCTGACCACTGTGCTCCTGTGGTTTCTGTCTGCTCAGATAGGTGAGTATAGTGGTAAATAATGACCACATGGCCACAGAAGGGGGAGGGGGAAGTCAATGAATTGCTGAGATGACATGTGGGGAACAATAGGGGGAGTTGTGCACTGCACAACTATGAGATTAAAAAAATGCAGAAGAGGGGATTGCAACTTTTTGAGATTTACACAAAAAATGTGCTTTTTGCATTTTTACACCACTCACTCCTCTTTTGGGCGAGTTTAGTCTACATTGCTGCCTACACACCAGATGTATTAAATGTGATAAGGGGATGACATTGAAAGTGAAGTAATATCTTATGATAGAAATGTTAAACTTACAGATGCACCAAAATTACAATGTCTTTGAAATTTGCTGCAAATTATACCAATGCAGCAAAACTCACGTTAAAATTCCCCTCATAACTATCTCTCCAACCACTCTCCTCCCCCCCCCTTGGCACTTTTCTGTCACTTCACTCTAACCACTGCCAATGGTGGCGGCAGTTGAACCTGCACTATTTGGACATTGATGGCATATGGCTGTGTTATCAATATAAGTGGGAAAACTTTAAGGATAATGCTGTTTTAATTTAAGGTGAGTGTACCAAGTTTTGTAGTTACCTCCTACACATAGGATCATCTATCTCCAGTGCTCCCATAGAGAATGAATGGAGTTGTTCTCTGGGTTGGTGTGAGACCAGCTGCTGGGACATGATGGGGGATCATTTCAAATCTTGGTACATTTCTATGTTGACTTAAAAACAATTCTAAACTATTAATCTCTTTAAAGGACATTTTGTATATGAATGTATATTTTAAACTGTAACAAACTTGTCTTTTGGGGTGTAGCAAGGCAAAATGTATGTATATGTGTGTTGCTTGTTTTCTGCTCCAAAAGAACTTTTATTAGAAATAGTCCATACTGGTTCCTGTAATGTGATCTCTGTTTACTGGTGGAACTTGCTGTATTTTCCTGAACCCTGTGGTACTCTGGAGGTAGTGATGGGAAGGAATTATAATGTTTAACCATAGCTGAGGACTCTGTAAACTGGACTTGGGACAACTTTCATGAATAATTCCATTACCAGATTTCCAGATAAGTGTTGGCTAATGTGGGAAATATTGAATTTGGAGTGTGTGCCCATAACCTCAACAGTGTCTGGAGCTTGTCTTGATCATGCCTGTCTGCACTATTTTGTTATCTTCTTTTTTTTGCACACAAGTCTTATTCATACCCAATATTTTAGGATGTTATACAGTAGAGACTGTGTAGCTCTATGCACTGATAATCTACCATTACACTGATTGGCTGCCTGGATTTCTGCAGTAAGAAGTACATAAAAAGCATGTTTGGTAAAAGGGCAATGGTATCTGTGGAAACTTATCTAGGAACAATGACGTTTTATATAGTGAAAACCTAACCTAGTAGGGAACTGTGTGTCCATGTTTTATGCCCCCCCCCAAACTGCTTTTTGTTTTCCTATTTGCGAGCCAACTACAAAAATACTGCAATACTTTTTTTTAAGCTATTGAACTGTATGTATATTTCATTTTGTATTTATTTAACTGTGCCAAGTATTATTTTACTACTGTCTGTCTTGATGTACTACATTGTGAGCAACAAATTGTACATTTCATAATTTAGCTCTCCTTACGTAAGTTAATTTCATCAATTTTTTTTTGTAAGTTATTAATCAAATAAATATTGACAATTCTGTTTAGTGTCATGTCTGGCATGAACATAATATAATTTGATGATTTTGTTTGATCGAGAAGTAAAATTTAGATAGTAACTTACCACATTTTTCTATCCTAGTAAATTACCCTCAAAATTTGATTTCAAATATTTCATGATCCAGAGACCAAAAAAAAGTAGCTAAAGGCAGAGACACAGTGGTCCTCCACAAACCAAAAAAGTCCAAGACAAAAGTTATCAAGGAATTGACCCTGTCTTCTGGACCAAAAAGTCTGATTGTACACTCATTGACACACAAAAGGAGTTGTTAGAATGTAATATGTGATTGGGGAAGCTGTACCACCCTGTTACAGGCTAGAAACGGCCTATGCAACCAGTGGTGAACCTAGCCTCTTTGCTGCCTGAGGCGGAATATAGAAAGACGTTTATATATATATAATTGCGTTTACATGCTACTTGCTTCACACGCTGTTATCGTCGCACAATATACACAAAGTGATAAAACAGTTTTTAAGAATTCTTCCTGTATTACTTCAGTACAGTTCAGTTACCTCAGATCAACAACACGGCATTAACAATGACAATAACTTCACACATCTGCTTGGTGGATGGACGAGCCCACATGGCCCCCATTCTCTATATTAGGAGCGCTGCAGATAGCTGAGTACTGGACTTCGGGTATCTTTGGCGCTCCCATCAAAGTTGAATGAGAGCCACGCGGATTCGTCCATCCACCAAGTGACACGCCTATATATATGGCTGCGGCCCAGTGGGGGTCTCGGCAGACAGACCCCTATCACTCAGGTATTTATCCTCTATCATTTAGGTGAATACAGGACAGTAACATTTTGTGACTTACAGGTGACGTCTCTGACTAATCCTTCACATTTCCCTTCTCTTCCCTTTGTGCCTCCATGACCACTTCTTCCAGCTGTGACTTGTCTCTGTAAATTTTGCAACACAGAAATCTTTGGCTCCTCACTCTACCAGGCATCCAACCCACATTGTCCTCACCTACACACCCATCCTGCTGCTACCCCAATTATATAATATATGATATAACCCCCCATAATGAATAATACCCCCAAGTGCATCTTTATATTAATAATGTCCGTGTGTACCCTGTATAAATAGTGCCCCTTATTAATAATGCCCCAGGTGTTAACGAATTAAAAGGTTTTCCAGGTCATTAATAAACTAATCAGTGGGGCTCAAAAACCCAGGAACCCCACTGATCAGCTGTTTGAATGAACTGTGGAACCTGTGTAAACGTTGTGACCCTTTCTCTGTTTACATAGTGTCATTCATCTCATAGCGGCCATGTCATGTAACTACAGCCTCGTCCTATACACGTCTATGTGACAAGGCTGTAATAATATCACACGGTCACTATAAACAGACAGCGTGTGATATAAACAGGCGCCATAGCCCTTTCATACAGCTGATCAGAGGCGGGGTCCACTGATCTCTTATTGATAATCTGTCCTAGGGATAGATCATCAATAAAAATGAGCTGGAAGGACCCTTTAATAAAGCCCAAGTGCCACCTTAAAGGGGTTGTCCAGGATAACCATTTTTTTAATATGAGGCTGGGGAAGGTGCTCCGGTGTCTCCCAGCGCATTCCAGTCCTGCTGCTCTGGTTTTTTCTTTCCTACAGCACTGTGATGTCCTGTGTCAGCGACCTCAGCGGTCATGTGCGGTGGGGACTTCCACCAGAAGAAAACACCAGAGCAGCAGAACCAAACCGCGGTAGGAGACATCGGAGCACAAGGGACAGGTGAGTAGGTGTTGTGTGTTTTATGTTTTTTTTATAAATACAGTATTACACGGTATTATGACCCACTGCAGCCCCTGCACACGGTATTATGCCCCGCAGCGGCCCCTGCAATCGGTATTCTGCTCCCTATTGGCCCCTGCATTGGTATCATGCTCCATAGTGGCCACTGCAAACGGTATTATGCTCTATAGTGGCCCCTGCAAACGGTATTATGCTCTCTAGTGGCCCCAGCAAACGGTATTATGCTCCATAGTGGCCCCTGCACACGGTATTATGTCCCATAGTGACCCCCCACCCATGAACTATTATTATACTTTGGGGTCTTTTCAGACCCCAGAATATAATGATCGGGGACCCAGGTGGTGACAAACATAAAACCAGTGTTACCTGGGCTCCGGTGCACTCCCTGCTTTCGGCCTTCTTCAATGTCACACAGACCGGTGTCGCGACATAATGATGTCGGCCTGGCTCATATGACGCCTGGGACGTCACCAAAGAAGGCCGAAGTCTGCTGGGAGTAACATCGGATCGCCAGAGAGGTGAGTAACACTGGTTTTTATGTTTATCACCTCCCCTGGGCCTCTGATTATTATACTCCGGGGTCTGAAAAGACCCCGGAGTATAAGAATAGTAGTATTTGATGGGGTTCGCGGCCTCACTTACCATCCCCGCTCCTGCACACAGCCGCTTCTGTGTCCCATAGCATGAGGGGAAGCGGGGGCGGCCACGACCAGCAGCGGGGATCAATAAGTAAATAGGCCGTTACGTGCCGGGGCTACTCCAGCAGGCAACGGCCTATATACATATATATATATATATATATGAACTTATCCTCACCTACCTCCGATGCCTTGATGCAGCCGCCGCCTCCTCCTCTTCTTGTCTGTGTGTCAGCGTAGGAGGCGCGATGACATCATTGTATCGCTGCCTGTGCTGACGTCTCGCAAACCAGCCCAGGACAGGTATCACGCAGCTTTGTTTTTTTTTTTTAAGTGGCCTGTCCTAGGCTGGTTTACATTAAATAGACAAAAAAAAAAAAAAGCCACCCCCCCCCCCCATGTACATGGATCAGTCGTCCTGGTCCCTTTTCAGAGAAACAGCCCCAAAGCATGATGTTGCCACCCCCATGCTTCACAGTAGGTATGGTGTTCTTTGGATGCAACTCAGCATTCACTCTCCTCCAAACACGACTAGTTGTGTTTCTACCAAACCGTTCTACTTTGGTTTCATCTGACCATATGACATTCTCCCAATACTCTTCTGGAACATCCAAATGCTCTCTAGCAAACTTCAGACAGGCCTGGATATGTACTGCCTTAAGCAGGGGGACATGTCGGGCACTGCAGAATCTGAGTTTCTGTCTGAGTAGTGTGTTACTGACGGTAGCCTTTGTTACGTTAGTCCCTGCTTTCTGCAGGTCATTCACTAGGTCTCCCCGTATGGTTCTGGGATTTTTGCTCACCGATCTTGTGTGGAGCCCCTGATCGAGGGAGATTATCAGTGGTCTTGTATGTCTTCCATTTTCTAAATGATTGCTCCCACAGTTCATTTCTTCACACCAAGCTGCTTGCCTATTGCAAGTTCAGTCTTCCCAGCCTGGTACAGGTCTACAATTTTGTTTCTGGTGTCCCTCCACAGCTCTTTGGTCTTCACCATAGTGGAGTTTGGAGTGTGACTGTTTGAGGTTGCGGACAGGTGTCTTTTATACTGATAACAATGTCAAACAGGTGCCATAACTACAGGTAATGAGTGGAGGACAGAGGAGCCTCTTAAAGAAGAAGTTACAGGTCTGTGAGAGCCAGAAATCTTGCTTGTTTGTAGGTGACAAAATACTTATTTTCCACCATAATTTGCAAATAAATTCTTAAAAAAAAAAAAAAAAAATTTTCTAGGTATGTTTTCTCATTTTGTCTCTCATAGTTGAGGTCTACCTATGTCGTCAATTACAGGCCGGCCTCATCTTTTTAAGTGGGAGAACTTGCACAATTGGTGGCTGACTAAATACTTTTTTTCCCCACTTTTATGTTGGTGTAAAATGAAGTGACCAATTCAAGAAAAAAAAAATATTCCCCACTGTATTTGACTTTAAGACACTTAAGCAGCAACTGGTCTCCATACATTGAGGTAAACTTACAAATGGAATTTCTTCTATATGATGCTGTTCATACGGTGGGCATTATGCACTAAAAATTGGCAAATCGTCACTTTGAAATTCTGATAGGCTGGGCCTATCTGGACTACTAACTTTCCTAGCCATAAGAGGAAAAAAAAAGTCTTCAGTCACTCAGGCCACATCAGCTGTAGATGTAGTCATACTTGTGTGGTGCTAATGGGGGATAAGCAATTACCCTTTTCAGTCCTGTAGATTGTGGTTTCCTTTACAAAGACAAGAATTAGGTAATAATACGAGAGGATGTTATCTGCAAACAACAACTTAATTTTCACAAGTCTGCAAGAACAAAAACTTTATAGATTATAGCAAGACTTTGAAAAAAATCTAATGGACAAAGTAGAAACTGCATCAGTTGGATTTACACACAATTTTTTTTTCTATCGTTAAATGGTTAATTAACCCAAATAACTAGAAAATGTATTCTACATAAGATCCTCTGTTATTGTTATGGAGAAATCCTTGGTCTTTCTGGTAATTTTAAGATGTTTGCCAGTAGGAGTGGAACATCAGGTTGTGCATGTGTGCTGCTGCTGCTCCATTCAATTCTACCACTGGAGATAGCCCTTGGCTTTCGTATAAATGAATGAGTTCATCCAGGATCTGACATTCCATTCATATCTAATCTAATTCTGTAGAATATTCACATAGTAAATTCTACCTACTTGTAAAGGGGCATTCCAGAAACGGGGCTTAAATGTTTCACAATTTGGCTTTCAAATGCTGGCAAGGATGTTGTCTGATCTACTTTCCAACAGGCAAAGCAATAAAACGTTAAGATTTTTTAATAGACAATTACATTTATTTTGCGATACAAAGTAGACAGAATCAATAGAATGGAGTGGATCTACAGTTACATTAGTCACAACAGAATATTTAAAAAAAAAAAAGTGTACAAAATTTTAGTTTAGCAGTGGACAAATGCAAAAAAACACTTGTCTTAGAATTGAAGTACAACTTCAGTGATTAGTAAAGTCTTAATAGTGACAAACTTGCTTAGTAATAAAGCATTATTAGGTGGTCAATAAGTGTTTGAGCCTTTTACATGGTCTTCACTGTGCATGGACTAGAGCTCCAGCTCCTTGGCCATATCCAAATCCTTTTGGTCCAAAGTTTTTGGCGTAACAAGCTAGAGAAAATAGAAAAATACAAGTTTTACTTCACATACTGTACGATCCTATTTGCCAAGTACCTCCCATGCATTTAACATCTTAAAGACTAAGCAGATTTTCATTTTTGCGTATTTGTTTTTTCCTCCCCAATTTCTGAGAATTTTTTTTTCCCCGGGTTCACACAGTCACATGATGGCTAATTGTTTGCAGGACAAATTGTACTTTGTACAGGATATTGAATGGTGCCATTACAATTTACTGAGAAAGTGGAAAAGAAAAATTTCAGAATAAGGTGGAATTTGGAAAAAACAAAACGCATCTGCGCCAATTTCATGTGGGTTTAATTTTTACGGCATTCACTATGTGATAACGTTACCTGGATTCTGTGGATCAGTACGATCACGGCTATATTTATATAGTATTTGTAATGTCTCTGCAAAATAGATAAATGTGTCGCCATGTTCAGACAAGATTTGGGGGAGGGGGGGTGATAGTGTCTGTTCCCAGTGAATAGTAAAATCCATTTACTCTGGTAATGACAAGCCTCGGAGCCTTCAATAGGCTTCAAGATGTCATGGTATCCAATCGCCGTCCTCTGATGATGTTCCAGAGGACAGAAGATCGGTAAAACATGGCAGCACCCATGGCGCCTGCGCACTTGAGATGCTGCGGTTGTGTTTAACTGCGGAATTTAAAATGTTAACAGCTGCAATCAGTGTCGGCACCGATCGCCGCTGTTAGTGGCAGGTGCTGGCTGTACTATACAGCCGGCATCCACTGTGTTTGGAGAGGGCTCAGCTCCTGCACACAGCATAATATTCTAACTTTTATAATCCAGTTTTCACCACTCACTAGCTATTATTATACCGTGGGGTCTCTTCAGACTGGCCTCTTCTTGAGCAGATTCCACCAAGGTTTGCGTGAATATGAAATACTAATAATAATAAATTTGCCTGTTGATGCTCTGAAACAGGCATTTCCTGCGGACGTGTCTCTTCCACCTTTATTCCAATTTCCTGTATTGTGTTGTAAATTCAACTAAACCGAAGACAATCAGGTGCAAACATTCAGAAAGTAACATTCTGGCATTTAAGCCTTCTCACCTTTGCAATAGATTTCCCCATCTTTTTCAGTCAAAGTTGTAGATTCTAAACTCTTGCCACATTTTGCACACCGGAAACAATTCTTATGCCATGCCTACAAGGGAGAAAATAAAATAAGTGAGAAAGGAGTGTATATGCTATATGTAATATTTTGCTACTCATTTCACCAGTGCCACATCTTTGGTAAATAACCTGTTCCTATAGACTAGCGGTGATGATGAGAGACCCTCAGTTATGCAGCTTTCTTTGAAATGTATCATTCTTTATTCATATTAGTCTTATATACCTTTAGGAATGTTGGGTTTAAGCTGTGTTTACATTGGTGGTGAATTTGCTTCAGTGTTTTTTTGTGTATACCATGGGAGAGGGTCTTTCTGGCCGGCCAGTTTATTACACCTGGACAAGGAATTTCCAAGGGGGGGGAAGAGAGGGTTAGGGACCCGGAGTTCAACCCCCAGATACACATCTTTTCTTTCCTGCAAGTAGGAAAATATCCCTCTTTCCTCAGGTCCTGCAGTGGGTTGAGAGGAGGGGGGATACCTAGAGGGGAGGTGTGGCTGGACACTAGCCTTATACTGGGAGGAAGGGCTAGGGCACAGGTGTCAAACACAAGGCCCGCGGGCCGAATCCGGCCCTCTGCCTTCTGTTATCCAGCCCGGCCTCATGCAATACAAGAGCAATAAAGATGGCGGCCGCCTCACTTCGCCTCATTAGTGGTGCGCCCCTGGGCGGCCACCATCTTTATTGCCTCAGGCGGCACTGTCCCTCACTGTCTGGGGGGGCGGCATTTTTCTATTCAATGTAAACCAGCCTGTCCTGGGCTGGTTTAAGAGGCGTCGCATCTCAGCGCAGGCGGCGATACAATGACGTCATCGCACCGCCTACGCTGAGAGACAGACGTCGCGGACAAGAAGAGGAGGCGGCGGCGGCTCCACAAAGGCATCGCAGGTGAGTATAACTTTTTTTTTATATATAAATAGGCCGTGACCTGCTGGAGTATCCCCAGCAGGTCACGGCCTATTTATTTACCTACCCCGCATCTGCTCGTGGCCGCCCCCCGCTTCCCCTTCTGCTATGGGACACAGAAAGGAAAGTGGATGCCGCTGTGAGCGACCGCGGGCATTGGTAAGTGAAGCCGCGGGCCTCAAACACTACTATTATACTCTGCGGTCTTTTCAGATATAATAATTGGGTGCCCAGGGGAGGTGAGGGAACATAAAAACATATCCTACTTACCTCTCCTGCGATCGGTGTTACTCCGAGCAGGCTTGAGGCCTCTGGTGATGTCATCAGGTCACGTCGCCGGCCTGATCACGTGACGTGTGTGCGCAATTAAACAGGGCCGAAAGCTGCAAGGAGTGCACCAGTGTCCAGGATAGGTAAGTAACACTAGTTTTTATGTTTGTCACCTCCCCTGGGTCTCCGTTCATTATATATAGTAAAGTATAGTATAGTAATAGTTCATGGTTTGGCCACTATGAGGCATAATACCCTGTGCAGGGACCACTGTGGAGCATAATACCAGTACAGGGGCCACTATGGAGCATAATACAAGTGCAGGGGCCACTATGGAGCATAATACCGTGTGCAGGGGCCAATATGGAGCATCATACCGTATGCAGGGGCCAATATGGAGCATCATACCGTGTGCAGGGGCCAATAGGGAGCATAATACCGTGTGCAGGGGCAGCTGCGAGTCATAATACAGTGTGCAGGGACTGCTGTGGAACATTATAGTGTGTGTAAATGGGCGCTATGGCGCCTGTTTATATTATACGCGGTCTAATAGCTCGCTTAACTGTTAAGGAGAAGTTACTTTTATACACGTGTAAAATAATCTTGGCCCTTCAAGGTACCCCATGAGGCTGAAGTGGCCCCCGGTGAAAAGGAGTTTGACACCCCTGGGCTAGGGTCCTGGTCACTCAGCAAGAAGGCAGCTTGGAGATAGCTGGAGTGTCCCTTCTGCACAAGAAGTCCTCTACCCTGGTTCTGGTATTTTTTTTTCTATCTTTTATTCCCATTTTATTTTCTGTACTGTAGTGTGCTTTTACCTGTACAGTAATACCTCGTACATTCGCGAGGTTAGGGTCCAGAACCGGTCGCGGATCGCAAGGAATCGCGAATGTTTGGTACAAGCAATTAGAAGTGCTTACAATGCTGATTTCTAATATTTAACCCCTAAATATCAATAAACTTTACCCTACAGTACTGTACAGTATACTAAAGTATACTGTACAGTACTGTATATTAATACATTCATTCATTTTTCTTATACACTCACAGTAAAATGAAACTAATTACTGGGTACGTAACGAACAGGACGCTACTACCCAATAGCAAAGGTGGTTTTTTTTTTTTTAAATTTCACAGATCTGAGAAAAAAGAGCAAAATCTATATATGTTAGTTTCCAAAAAAAAAAATCGCGAATCTGTGAATTCACAAATTCGGAAACGCGAGTGTATGAGGTATTACTGTATTTGCTTGACAGTTCATTGACGTGTATTCCTGTATATGTTAGTGGCTAGTACTGACCCACTCGAGTTAAACAGATAAAATTTATAAAGCTCGTTTCTTATTATCCTATGAACTCAGTCCACTCACGGGGTGCGAGTGGGAGGTTAAGAAGGGTGTTCGCAGGTGTGCCAAGTGGCTTGGCAAAGTGAGATCCTTCACACTAGCATTGTGACACTAATCATTTGCTCTTCATTGTATAGGGAGTGTCACCAGAAAAGTCCCTATTGAACTGTAAGCCCAGTCAGATAGCTGGGGTTTAACCCCTTAACGACCCAGGGCGTAATAGTACGTCCTGAGTCGCATGACGATGTATGGAGCGCGCTCAGGAGCTGAGCGCTCTCCATACACCGTGGGTGCCGGCTGTATAATACTGCCTGCACTGATCGCGGCTATTAATCCTTTAGATGCCGCGGTCAAATGGGACCGCAGCGTCTAAATTGCACAGCCGCCACGGGCGCCGCCGTTTTCCTTGATCGCCGCCCCCCAGAACGTCATCGGCGGGCAGCGATTAGTTGCCATGACAGCCGGGAGCCTATTGAAGGCTCCCAGGCCTGTCATTACATTACAGCTATTACACGATGCCAGAGGCATCGTCTAATAGCAGTGAAGGCATTTTGCCATTCACTGCGATACAGTAGTATTGCAGTGAATAGTATCAGCGATCAGACCCCCTAGGTTTCAAGGTCCTTAGGGAGTCTGATCATACAAGTAAAAGTTGAAAAAAAAAAAAAGTTTTTAAAAGTATAAAAAAAAAAAAACCAAAAAAAAAAAAAATAAAAACACACACAACACAAAAGTTCAAATCACCCCCCTTTCCTAGATCAGATATAAAAGTAAACATAAACACTTTAGGTGTCCCCCTGGTCCAAAATGCCCGAACTATTAAAATATTTATCCCATACGCTGAACGGCGTAGTGGGGAAAAAAAATCAAAATGGCCAAATAGCGTTTTTTTTCAACACTTTGCCTCCTAAAAAAAAAAAAAATTGAATAAAAAGTGATCAAACCATCAGATCTTTCCCCAAATGGTATCAATAAAAACGTCATGTTGTCCCGCATAAAAAGACGCCTTACCCAGCTCCATACATGTAAATATGAAAAAGTTACAGGTGACACAACATTTTTTTTCTATTTAGCAAAGTTTTTAATTTTTTTTTTTTTTTTTTTAAAAGGTATCCAAACATTACAAATACTATATAAATTTGGTATCGCAGTGTTCCTACTGACCCGCAGAATACAGGTAACATGTCATTTTTACCACACAGTGAATGCTGTAAAAATTAAACCCATATGAATTTGGCGCAAATGCAGTTTTTCTCCAATTGCACCTCATTCTGAATTTTTTTCCAGCTTCCCAGTACATTGCACAGCATATTGAATGGTACCATTACAAAGTACAATTTGTTTCCCAAACAATAAGCCATCATGTGACTCTGAACTGAGAAATGAAAAAGTTACGGCTCTTGAAATGTGGGGAGGGAAAAATGAAAATGCAAAAACAAAAAATGGCCCGGTCATTAAGGGGTTTAAGAAAACTCCTGCTTCCCGATGCTGAGATATTAGATTTTCTTTTTTCCTGATATGCTAATGAGCTAGGATATGAGATCAGAGGGGGGTTGACACCTGAAAACCTCACCAATCAGCTGTTCTCATGAATGGAGCAAGAAGACGACAGCTGCATTCTGTTTAGTGGCCAGACCATGTTACTGCACATCAGCTCCCACTCAAAGTTGCAGTGACTTACAGGTGCTTCTCAATAAATTAGAATATTTTTGAAACGTTTATTTCAGTAATTCAATTCATAATCAGCGTCTTCCATGATTGTGTGTCCTACTGAACTAGACTGAGGGACCATTTAGAGGCTTAGGAAACCTTGGCAGGTGACACACTGAATTTACAATACTGAATTTTTTTACAATATTCAAATTTTCTTAGATTTGGGTTTTCATTACGTGTAATCCATAATCAACATTTACAGAAATAAAACACTTGAAATAGAACAGTGTGTAAAGAATGTCACTTTTTTAATTTAATTAATGAGATAAATAAATTTATTGAGATGCACCTGTAGTTCATTCAACAGCTGTCAATGGAGCAGACATGATGTGGGTTTTAAAATCTGCAGCACAACACACTCTGAACTGAAGTTTTTTTTTCCTGAACTTTAACTCCTATCCACTATATTGCCACTTTTTTTCCCCAAAAACACTATTGAATATTTTCATCATTTTACAGTATTTATTAGTCCCACAAGGGGCAATGCTTATCTACTGCAACATATTATGTTACTGACATCCAATCTATTATGCTGTACCTTTGGCATAGACACACATTGATGGCATCCCTGGGGAAATCCAAGGGTTTAAACTACCAGGACTGGAGGTTTTTTTTTTTTTTTATCCTTAACTATAAAGCAAGTACTCTGCCATAAAAGGGATATCTTTAAAGATTCAAGACCCCTTAATCACCTTGGTGATGTTCAAATTCTAGTAATTTTTACTTATTTATAAATATTTCTCCCAGGCTAGTCCTTTACCTTTCCAGCTCCCATTACTTTCTCAGCTGCATATACAGATTCATTACATCTGGGACACTTATCGGTTCCTCCAAACTTCTGGGCAAACTTTGAAGGATTAGCAGAGGCATTGGAACGTGACTGTTGTGATCTGTAATGGTACAAAAAGTCTGGCTTAGTAAAAAGAGAAGTAAATATGAGTAACAGAAACCCCTATAACATACATTATAAAATTAGATCAGCACAAACCTTATCCATCATACTTTTTTCCCTCCATTTCAGTTGCTAGTTTTTATTGCCTTGTCGGAAATGTTTAATGAAGCTGGAAGAATTTTCTCATGTAGAGCCGAGCAAATATAAAATTGTACTAAACGGTCCACGAGCCAAATAATTTTGCATGTGATAAAGGAAGTGCATGTTAACTCTTGTCAAATATTCCACTTTCATGAGTGAGCATACACCTTTGTGTTTATAGACATGTATTTGCTGAGGTTTGGGATGTATTAGCATCGTGCAAAACAGTTTCACTTCCATACAAAGTACACAAAATGCACATTCTGCAACACAGGCCATCTAGCTAGTGTAACGTAGAAACATTCCTTAAATACACTACTATGTAGTAATAAACATTAACTTACTCTTCAGGTGTGATGCCCAGTCGTTCACCTTTGTCCATATTCAGTGTACCAGCTCCTTGCCCATAGCCATAGCCCTTGGGCCCATACTTTTTCCCATAACAAGATCGGCAGTAAATTTCATCCTCATGAATAGCCACAGTTGTGCTATCAAGATTTTTTCGGCACACCACTGAAACAAGGAAATAAAAAAAATATATATTTTTATACTTAAGAGTCAGTCATTCTAGATGCTTTTTACTTGCAAAAACAAAAAAAAAAACAAAAACTAAACAGCCATGTCATTTTTTTTCTTGCAATTTTCATCAAAAGGTAGATAAAGTGTTCATTATACAGTGATCAAGCTTAATTTACACAAGTCTACAATCCATTTTATTAGAACATAAAACTACTGAGAATAAATCCCTGCAATGCACATTTACTAAACCATATATGCTTATTTACATGACAGCAAGTAAGAGGTCTGCCTGACATTCAGCTTTATAGGGCATCCTGACGTTACCTAAATGCATACCACTTGTTATGAGAATATAATAGAATAGACTTTATTTTTATGAAATGGAGAAGTAAAATCAGCCAGCTATTATGGTTGTGGGCTCACGACTGTATAATGGTGACATTCAATAAGTGGAAAATGAGTCAGCAGTTAGCACTGAATGTTCTGTTTCCAGCAACATTTTTCCAGTGGGAATCTACAACTCCAGAATTATTAAACAAAAATATAATTGTGCTAAGAGTGCCAAGTAGATGCCATGGACCTTCACTGTTCTCACATTCCACCCTTTAAGCAGCCCTAATCCTCACAGGATGATTTGTGTCAGCAGCCCACAGAGCACATTACAATTCATGCAGGGAGGAGAATCTTGAAGATTTCTGGCACTGAAGGCATGGTGAGAAGAGGAAAAAAAAAAAAAAAAAATAAGAAAAAGACTGTATATTGAAACAACACGATGATGATATGTGAGTCAATGAGGTCTGTTGGATGCCGCTGGTATTCATCATATGATGGATTCAGCAGTGCATTGTTGCTTCAATTACAGGGATGTGGAGCTTGTAGGCTCAACGGTGAGTCAGATGCAATTAAGATCCTCCAATTCAGTGGTTCCCAAAATTTCTGAACGCAGAACCCAGTTTCTACTGTATTTAGTCCCATTTGAAAATAGTCAGGTATACTTCGCCACCATTCAGCTGTATACTGCCTCTCTTTTGCTTATCCTCCTTTCATATTATGCTCATGCAGCTCTTCTACCTCTATGTTCTTCCCCAAACACAGCTCTGCCACATCCACATTCCCTACACACACAGCTCTGCTGTCTCCATGTTCTCTACACCCACAACTAGCTATACTAGCTCCATGTTCCCCCCTCCCCACACACACACGCACGCACACAACACTGCTGCCCACGTTTCCTTTCCGCATTCACTGCTCTGCTACCTCTGTATTCCTCCCCTACACCCACATTTCTGCTACTTTCATGTTTCCTCCCTGCATACAACCTGCTCCCTTCATACACTCAGTTCTGCATGTCCCACAACACCCTCAGCTCTGATACAACCATCTTTCCCCTCCACAGCACTCCTACTCCCATGTTCTTCCCCTAGTGGCAGCCCTGCACAGCTTCCATACATGGAACTATTGTACAAGCTCTGGCCCTGAATGTGACTGGTCACATGACATTATCAAAGCTCCTTTTGCAGGACTGCAAAATACCGGTAGTCAGTATTGCCAGCAGTTTGCAGTCCTTCAGTATGGAAGAACATTCTCTTGGCTTGCAACCTCCCGGAGGAGTTTACATTACTGCCCCAATGCTCCAATTTTTTTGTCCCAAATGCATTTGCCCCTAAAGAGTATTTGTCACCAAGTACAAAATACTAAATGACATCATTTCATTCTTGCTGACTCCAGAATTTTTTTAAGAGGTCATAAATATAAAAGATTGTATGTTTCGATGTGGTATCATGAACCAAAGTGGAAAGTAGTTGTATACTTACTGCAAAGGAAGCAGCACTTATGGAAGCTCTTGCCGTCGCACTGCACCTCTTCAGCATGGTACACTGTGCTGCCACAGGCCCCACACTTGTTTCCGCCACCCCAGTTAGGCATCTTGTGACTATAGAAAACAAAAGAATCAGGTAAGTCAACACCGAGCAATCCAAGGCACTTCAATGTGTGTCAAGGTCACAATGAGCCTGAACAATGAAGGATGAGGTTTTACATCCATACGTGCACCGACAGCTGTTACTTCCTCCACCCCAGCATGTAGCAACAGGATGAGATCATAATATGACGACACCTACTCAAGTACATTATCTAGGACATTTTTTGGATTTTAGTGAGCCTGTCTGCCATTCAGAACCCATTTCACCACATTACCAATCATCGGTATTTAATCACATTACAGTAGTTTCATAATACACCAGCACAGCTCTTCATTTATGGAAAATTTACAAAACGTGTATAAGCTTGGAATGGACACAAGATCAGGACGGGAACAACATGCTTTCACCCAGTGCAAATGCATGGTGCTGTTTTCTGAGCTCCATCTCTGCTGCAATAACACATCACTCCTGCAGGGTAGATGGGGCACACAGGCATATCATGGTACTGCTGTGTGCTCCTCCTGCATTCCTTTATAAAACACAACAGGAATTTCCACTTTTAGCTGTGGAAGGAGTTTTACACAGTATGCCACAGGGAAACAAATTGTCTGTGTGTTCCCTTTTGGCAAAAAAAAACAACATGAATTGCAAAAATGAACTAATAGTAAGAAAGTGCGAGATTAGCCCAAATATAAGCACATTTTGGAAAGAGGAAGAAAATTATAAAACTAATGTCAACTTGTCCAGACTTCAGGTGTCTGGTAGGATATACATAGTAAAATAAGCTGCACAGTTCAGATGTCTGTTCAAGTGTGCTAAGTACTGCAACCAAATAAGTACTATTTTGTCACACTCAAGTGGCCTGACCTGGCAAAAGTACAATATAAAGATTTCATTTAAAGAGCTGCTATGAAATTACCAAAGACAGAAAAATACCACATGAAGACCACCAAGAAGTCAGGGCAAGCCTCTTTGGGTGGAGGCTGGAAGGGACAACCACTAGAGAGTCAGTCTCTAAGCCTAAGAGCATATGCTGAGTTATCTTTGCAGCATTAGTTTATTACCAAATATGGGAAAGTAATCCAGTGGATTGAAACAGGAAACCAATAAACCTGGGGCCACAGTTATGTCATTTGTTAGTTTTATCTGCTGCAATACTGGAAGTACTAATATTCGGTTACATCATTTGCTTAATAGATACATGTAAATGCATCCAAGTAAAATACACAAGTTACTTCATGTATCCAAGGAGACAATACAGCCAGCCATCTTGTAAAACACACACACTATAAAATTCCACATTCCCACACCAGTTATTTGTCTTACTTTATGCCCTAGTTTATGTTCACAAGTGCCACAAGAAAAGCAGCACCTGTCCATCCATTTATGATGGATGCCTGGTTTTGGCTTTTAAAAAAAAAAAAAAAAAAAAAAATCACAGCAGAGAACATGAGCATGGAAACACAGCTTTAGGATAAGGCCCCACGTATACAAGTAAAAAACATGGTGGAAACGCATCATGGATTTTTCTGCAGGGTTCTTCTTTGCAATGTCGCAGTTTTTCTCTATGGACTTTCTGCCCCTATTATACCTAGATGGAAAATGCCAGCACTTCTGCAGGTATAATTGACATGCTGCGATTTTCAAACAAGCAAGGGTTTTTTTTGGGTTTTTTTTAAACGAAAAAACACAGCCTTTCCACTTAGCCAGAATCCAATCCACTTTGCAGGTACTGCAAAACGTAGCGTTTTCGCAGTGTGAGGCTAAGGCCTCACATTGCGGAAAAGCTGATTTTTTTTGTTGCAGATTTTTGAGCCAGAGCCAAGAGTGGATTGAGCAGAAGGGAGAAGTATAAAAGCTTCCTAGATACTGTATTTGCCATTCCTTCTGTGCCCACTATCAGGATTGGCTCCAGGTTTTTTTTTTTTTTTTTAAAAAAAAAGGTCTGTTAGTGCATTAACATTAGCAGTGTTTTAAGTGATTTCTGTGTTGCGGGTGGGCATAGAGTATTGTGACACAGGGATATGGGTAAATATACATTTTTTATAAATTATGTAATTTATAAAGTAGGCATGGGGAGGGTGTTTAGATTAATGTAGGAATTACATTTTATCCCGGATAACCCCTTTAAGGAGAACCTTTCATCTCCTCTAACATTAGCTGTGTTATATACTTCTAGAAAGTTGATAGCACACGGTCAGCTTTGCTGGTATCTGCCCTGGTTGCAGAGATATTGGTGCCTTTATTTTCAGCACCGATATCACTGCACTATCAGAGGGGCCGCCTTACAGCTCAGCTTCATCGCTGAGCAGTGAGGAATGCCCCCTGACTGTACACTTTTATAGCCTGGGTCCAATACAAAATATGTAACAGGGCCCTAAAATATTACATTTATAGTATTGATCTCCTCATATGGGACATGGAGATTTTTTGGCCCCTTTTTCTTGGTCCAGAAGTAACCTGAATAACATGTATATGTTTTGTAGCAGTGGATCCTAAAACTGTACCACAGGGGGGAGAAAAGAAAAAAAAAAAAAAGCCTTAAAGGATGTTGAAATACAAATTGATGGAAAGTTAACTCCGTATTTGATGACGCAATCCATAGTTTGTCTATAATTTCTGGCAGACACATATCTTCCAGATTAACATTCCTTTTCTTTTATAAAGCATTTGGCAAACATACCAAACAGCAGCTGACAGATCAGTGAAAATGGATTGGTCTTGAATAAGATCCGCTCTAACTCTAAATGAAGTAGAACCTTTGGGATTTCATTCCATGTACTAGTCAGTAACATTCCCAAAGATGATGATAATAGTAAATGTAGCTATAAATGTTCTACGTATACACTCGCTCTACAACAATAATCCGTCTATTTAGGAGAGTACTCTAAATACCATAATGGCTAATTTATTATTAATAAATGTTACAGGAGACATGCATCCTTTTATCCTCAGGGTAAGCAATAAGACTGTGGTTGGTGGAGGTCTGATTACAGGACTCCAACCAATCACTACTACAGGGATCGCCGTAACATATGTGCTGCCACTTCATTTATCTATATGAAGAGAAGACAAGTACAGTGCTGTGTTAAGTCTGGCACTTCACAGAGCTGAACGGGGCAGCACCTGTCACTCCACTGCTATGGGGATCCCAATTGTCTACAGTAGTTAGACCCCCACTAATCAGATACTCATTTTTCTACCACATGAATAGGTGACAAGTTTAAATTTTTTTGGAACACTCCAATAATTGATGTTTGGCTTATTCACACATGTCCATCACCACCTTCAGGATTCTGCCCATATAAAAAAACTAGCAGACAGCCAACTGTAGGGGTAGATTTTGTGCTACAGTGTTTAGGACCGTTCTATCCTTCTGAACTGATATGGCAGAAATTCATCTGCTTGCTGCCAAAATAACCTCATTCAGATGATTGGAACCAAGACTGCTGTAACAAATGTGGCTAACTGGGATTGCTTGGCATTGTGCCATACAATAGAATGAATTATGTTGACCATCCAAAGATATTGCTGTCTAAGTGTTATTAGTGATTTAAAGGCAATGGCAACATTCTTGGTAAGGACATAAGGCCAGGCTACTACACGTAGCCAGTGCTGGAGACCTAGGTTCAAATCCGACCAAAAGACAACATCTGCAAGGAGTCTATGTTCTTCCTGTGTTTCCTTCGGGTACTCCAGTTTCCTCCCACATTCCAAAAAAGATACTGATAGGGAATGTAGATTGTGAGCCCTATATGGGACAGTGACTGACAATGTCTGTAAAGCGATGTGGTATATGATGGCACTATACAAGTAAGCATAATAAAAATAAACACTCTGCCCTTCTACAGTGGCTAAAGGCAGATGATATTGGCAATTCCTCTACTTTACCTGCAAAATAGTGTGACCACTAGCTATTGCCTACAGGTGGGGCTTCAGACACATGTAACTGCCAGACTGTGGGATAATTTATTAAGCAAAGTGCTCCAGAATTCTGCCGTATTTTGCACTACAAAACTGTCTAACATGCTGCTCGCCACATTTATCAAGTGTTTGTCACTTTTTAGACACTATCGACTTGACCGAAAAGGGGGTGTGGTCATGTGGGAAATGGGCATTGCTCTGTGGGAAAGGCTTGTGGTCTTACTTGCTCCTCTGTGCAACAAAAATGTGGCACAAATGTGCTAACAACTTTTAAACCAACTAATAGGTGTAAACAGACTAGACAGTCTAAGAATATACCAGATTTATCAAACAGCATCAGACACTTTGATAAATCTGGCACAGTTTAAGATTGCCTAGTCTGAGTTTGCACTGTAACTTTTAGACAGTATTAGTAAACCTGGGCCAGTGTTCTTACCATCTAGATTCCAGTCAGATGTGTGATACACTCCACTAGAAGCCTTGATAAACAGAACCATTCTGCAAGCGTCAGTGACCCCAGATGTTGTGCACTGTACTCCATTACCACAGCTGCTGTAACTTCTATGGCTGACACCATCATATTATACACAGCACCCATACTCAATGTATACATTATATTTTCCGGCCTGCATAAAACTATGCTACTGAATGTCACTTCTGCTTACAAAGCCCTGTCTTAAAATAAATTGTAGGTCTGTAGAGGCAGTGTATGGTGTTTTACTGTCTGCTGTGTCATGCATACTAAACATCCATTCACATTGTTAGGTAAAGCTCCAAGCAGCAGAGAATGTTTTACCAGGACAGTGGCATTCAGAAACCCTGGGACAGATTTATCAGCACCATCACAGGGACTAGAGCTGTGCACAAACATTACTTTGAGCCATATCTGAAATATATCCCCCCCCCACCACCCAAAAGGTGTCAATGCTTTACAATACAATTCTCAATTTGATAAATGTCTCTTGGCTGCACCCAACTCAAACACGTTCCTGCTACAGCCCTTCGGAAAAGATAACAAAGAGGCAAACAGCATATCACCTGCAACAAGTCTACAATGAAAAATCTTCCCCAATGTCTTCAAAGTCTAAACAGATGGGATATTGCACTTCACAGAACTGAAAATCATAGAACAGGGGTAGGCAACCTTTTTTGTTCGGCGTGCTGATTTTAATTAAAAAAATCAAAAATGAGGTACTTGGAGTGCCGGTCAATAATTGTAAGTCTGACAACCCCTAAACTAAAGTCATATACCACAAACCATAATACAGAAGTGATGCCACCAGATGCTTTAGGACGCATGCGTTTACTACTATTTCCTAGGACGCTCCTGTACTTTCCGATTAGAAGCAATGAAAGTCCATGTGCAGCTGCCAATTAGTGGTAAATTTAAGTGTCCAGGAGCACCGTATGACAGCATTCTTATGGTGAAAAAACACTATATCTGGATGCAGCTATATTCTTAGGCCACTGGAACTTTTAGCTTGATGTAAATCTGCGTTCACATGGTGCGGCCCCTGCACACCATATTATGTCCCATAGCGGCCCCTGTACACCGTATAACATTCTAACTTTTATCATTTTCGCCACTCACTAGCTATAATTATACTGTGGGGTCTCTTCAGACCCCAGAGTATAAGTGGAGGGCCAAGAGAGGTGACAAACATAAAAAAAAAAAAACAATGTACTCACCATTCCATGCTCCGCAGCCACTGTGTTCTCTTTGGGCGCTTCTGCCTGTAGTCAGCGACCGCTGGTTGGTTCTCAGGGGTCACATCGCATCATTATGCGTAATGACGTCGGACGTGACCCCAGAGGTCCTGTCAGCTGTCTCTTACATCAGTCAGGCAGAAGCGCCTGAAGAGAACACAGCAGCTGTGGAGCGCAGGAAAGGTGACTACTAGTTTTTTTTTTTATGTTTCATCACTTCCTGAGCCTCCGCTTATTATACTCGGAGGTCTGAAGAGAGACCCCCCCCCCCCACTCTTGGCAGGCGTGCCAGAGGTTGCCGACCCCTGTCATAGAATATATATACAGTCATATGAAAAAGTTTGGGCACCCCTATTAATCTTAATCATTTTTAGTTCTAAATATTTGGGTGTTTGCAACAGCCATTTCAATTTGATATATCTAATAACTGATGGACACAGTAATATTTCAGGATTGAAATGAGGTTTATTGTACTAACAGAAAATGTGCAATATGCATTAAACCAAAATTTGACCGGTGCAAAAATTTGGGTACCCTTATCATTTTATTGATTTGAATACTCCTAACTACTTTTTACTGACTTACTGAAGCACAAAATTGGTTTTGTAACCTCACTGTGCTTTGAACTTCATAGCCAGGTGTATCCAATCATGAGAAAAGGTATGTAAGGTGGCCAATTGCAAGTTGTTCTCCTATTTGAATCTCCTCTGAAGAGTGGCATCATGGGCTCCTCAAAACAACTCTCAAATGATCTGAAAACAAAGATTGTTCAACATAGTTGTTCAGGGGAAGGATACAAAAAGTTGTCTCAGAGATTTAACCTGTCAGTTTCCACTGTGAGGAACATAGAAAGGAAATGGAAGACCACAGGGACAGTTCTTGTTAAGCCCAGAAGTGGCAGGCCAAGAAAAATATCAGAAAGGCAGAGAAGAAGAATGGTGAGAACAGTCAAGGACAATACACAGATCACCTCCAAAGAGCTGCAGCATTATCTTGCTGCAGATGGTGTCACTGTGCATCGGTCAACAATACAGCACACTTTGCACAAGGAGAAGCTGTATGGGAGAGTGATGCGAAAGAAGCCGTTTCTGAAAGCACGCCACAAACAGAGTCGCCTGAGGTATGCAAAAGCACATTTGGACAAGCCAGCTTCATTTTGGAAGAAGGTCCTGTGGACTGATGAAACAAAGATTGAGTTGTTTGGTCATACAAAAAGGCGTTATGCATGGCGGCAAAAAAACACAGCACTCCAAGAAAAACACTTGCTACCCACTGTAAAATTTGGTGGAGGTTCCATCATGCTTTGGGGCTGTGTGGCCAATGCCGGCACCGGGAATCTTGTTAAAGTTGAGGGTCGCATGGATTCAACTCAGTATCAGCAGATTCTTGAGAATAATGTACAAGAATTAGTGACAAATTTGAAGTTACGCCGGGGATGGATATTTCAGCAAGACAATGATCCAAAACACAGCTCCAAATCTACTCAGGCATTCATGCAGAGGAACAATTACAATGTTCTGGAATGGCCATCCCAGTCCCCAGACCTGAATATCATTGAACATCTGTGGGATAATTTGAAGCGGGCTGTCCATGCTCGGCGACCATCAAACTTAACTGAACTGGAATTGTTTTGTAAAGAGGAATGGTCAAAAATACCTTCATCCAGGATCCAGGAATTGATTAAAAGCTACAGGAAGCGACTAGAGGCTGTTATTTTTGCAAAAGGAGGATCTACTAAATATTAATGTCACTTTTCTGTTGAGGTGCCCATACTTTTGCACCGGTCAAATTTTGGTTTAATGCATATTGCACATTTTCTGTTAGTACAATAAACCTCATTTCAATCCTGAAATATTACTGTGTCCATCAGTTATTAGATATATCAAATTGAAATGGCTGTTGCAAACACCCAAATATTTAGAACTAAAAATGATTAAGATTAATAGGGGTGTCCAAACTTTTTCATATGACTGTATATTATAAAATCCCCAATCCTGCAGAGCCTCATATTTCATAGGCAGCACAATTGCTTTGTTCATCACAACAAGACTCCTAAGTGGAGATTCTTGTTTTCATGTTGGAAATTCTTCAGCATTGTAGGAAACTGAAAGAGGCCTGCTTTGATCTCATAGCTGAAAGGATACATATGATCCTAGTCAGACTATCAACATAACCTTTATTCTATAGTTCTGAGGTATTGTAGCTGTATCTACACATTTTATTGTGGGGAGGGTCAAGAGAAGCATTGCCCCCAAAGTAGGGGGAAAAAAAAAAAAAAAAGGCTGACCTGCACTGGATAAGCTTTAGGGTATGTTCACACAGGTTCTTTCTCAAAATCAGCTACAAATTTGACAGAAAAATTTTGAAGTTATGAATTTTGGAAGACAATGGAAGGAAAATATGAAATAAGTAGCCAAACAGTCATACAAACAGGTAACGTTTTACATTTTGGCCAATGTCAGAAACCTGGATTTTCCAAGGGATTTCACCCTGAGGCCAGGGCCCCACATTGTTAAAAACACAATGGGAGGCAGAGATTGCAGCAGGATGTGGAAAAAAAAATAAGCATCCTCGATCTTTCCGTGGACGCCGCCGATCGAACCTTCCCACTGATTAGGCCTATTCACCCGGGCAGAATCAGTGACAGAAAGCTCGTGCTCTGCATTGGTATTCCGCTGTGGGTAGCTAGCGGACGGAAAATGAAGAGGAATTCCTGTTAATTTTCCGCCGTGTGAACAGCCCCTTAGCACCATTTATACATTTGTGGGATCCTGTGACTGTAGCACTAATTTTTTTTCCCACTACTGTATGTTCACTTCTGCAGCAGGGTCTCCGGTGGAAACTGTCACAATGTCCACCGAAAATAGTTTTGCCTCCTCTGGTTTTAGTTTTAGAACAATGTACAACCGATGGACCCCATTATAGTGTATTAACTTTGTTTTAGCAGTCCGGTTCTCCCAACCCAAAGAATGGAGAGGTGACGCTAGTGTGAGCCTAACATTAGGCTAAGGCCCCACGTTGAGGAAATGCAGTGTTTTTTTGTTGCAGATTTTGCTGCGTTTTTTTGAGCCGAAATCAAGAGTGAAGTTAACAGAAGGGAAATGTCTAAGCACTTCCTTTATATTTTCCATTCCTTTTCAAGCTATGCTTGTATTTAGCGCAAAATCTGCAACAAAAAAAAAAAAAAAAAAAATGCTACTTTTCATCTTGGGCAATCATAAGGGTATTCAACTGTACGCTGGCTTTTACAAGTTTTTTTGGCCATACATTTTGTTTTAAAAGCTGAAACAGTACTGAAACCTGTAAAAAGTCGGAAAACCACAGCGTATATAATCATTGTAAAGCCCTACTATAACTAAAGTGTCATAAAATGCAGATGGCAGCTTGTTGTAAGAGCAGAAAAAGTTGCACAATAAATGTATTGTAGTCAGAGAATTTACTGCTGGAAAATCACTCCATTACCTTAATTGGAAATTTTCTGTAATAAGAGCGTGTTGTGAAATTTCTCCATACTGCAGTTAAAATTGGCGCAGTTCCAATCATGGAAAATACTTGGTGAAGCTTATGGACATTTTGAAGCAGAAAACAGGGAAAGGTTTATTTTTGTTTTTTTTTCTATGCCAGCACCCAGAAGGGGTATTGTAATTGGGTACAAGCTACCAAACTGACCACTGCCAAAGAAAAATAGAACAATAGTAACTGCAGAGTAATCCTCAGCAATCGGAAAAAAAGATGCCATAAACACAATGAAAAACAGCCAGATGGAGGTCAGGGATGAAGAGCTTCTCTGTTCAGTGACCTTTTGATATAGCAGATTTCTAAACACTATGTCCATCTATCTCTTGTTTATCTAGAAGATTGTGTCCTTGCCATAATGCTGCTATGAATGAATGTTGTTGTTGTATGTATTAAATACTCCTTCCCATAAATTGTTAGTAATATTTCTATGTTGGATATAGTTCTTTTCTTTAGTGTAGGGTTTACTTTTGGAAGGCATATTCATGTACCCTCTCCCAACTACTGGTAAATAAAAGGCTAAGGCCCCACGTTGCGGAAACGCAGCTTTTTTTTTAATGCAGATTTTACTACGGTTTTTTGAGCCAAAGCCAGGAGTGGATTGAGCAGAAGGGAGAAGTATAAGAACTTCCTATATATTTCCCATTCCTTCTGTAGCCATTCTTGGCTTTGGCTCAAAAAACGCAGCGAAATCTGCAACAAAAAAAAGCTGTGTTTCCGCAAGTAGGGCCTCAGATAAATATTGGACTGGATCTTTAGGCTAGGTTTACATTTCACTTTTGGTCAAAAAAAAAAAAAAGTACACAATTTTTAATTGCCGTTTTGAGTATCACATGTTACTATGCTTTTCAGTAACAACCAGTTCATCAGATGTTTTGGGTGCGTTCACAAAGTGCATTTTTTGACAAAAAAAAAAAAAAAAAGCATAACACCGGGGCCCGACATAGCATAAAGGCTGTGATATTTCTGTGGTGTTTTACAGTACCTGCAAAGTGGATGGGATTCTGGCTAATCTTTGCAAATCGCAACATGTCAACTATACTGATGGAAACGATGGCAGTTTCCATATAGATATAATCGAAGCAGAAAACCCACAGAGGAAAACTCTGCAGACTTTCTGCCAAAAACACTGCCGGAAAAACCACAATGCATTTCCGCTGCAGTTTTTCTCTCAGTGCTTTTTTTTGCTGCGGCTCACTACATGGGACGTTAGCCTAACATGCATTTTTATATACAAATCCATGCTCCCCCCCCCCCCCCCAACACCACAACATATGAACTCAGATTTTCGGTTTAAAGGTCTTTAGCATACAGGTGAAATGTTTAGTAACATGTGTTATTCACTACTGCAATTAAAAACCGTGCAGTTCTTCAGCAAAAAAGCGCCATGTGAACCGACCCTTAGACAACTGTTTTCATGGAACATCGTAATTATCCAATAATCTGGTAAGTTAATTTGACCACTATTATACCCGTCACTAGGCACTATACTATTACTGCCAGTAGACACATGATTATAAAATACATATGATGCATATGACCCATTTATTGGTCTGTGGCTGGGGAGTTTAGACAGCAGGTAGGGACTGGTGCCAATTTTGTTTTAATAGCATTATGTGAATAAATCGTAAAAATCTAATTTTTTTTTTTGCAAGTCTTGGAACAGTTTTCTAATGTGTTTGTAAAACAGGCTGTCCATTAATTCTGGATAAGCTATCAACCAGCTGTACAGGATGACAACCCTGAAGAGTAGGCATTGGTAAACTGGATTCCCTGACACCAACCCCGCATTCATACCACTGAGTTTCAGCTGTGAAACTGTCCATGCGTTGGCTCGGATTTACTGGCCAGAACTGTATACCGAAAGCAGGACTCCAAGCAATACAAATTATCTATTCTGCTAGGAGTCCCTGCCTCCCAGCAACATACTGCCCTGTACTATAATCGGTACAGGACGGTATGTCACTGGAAGGCAGGAACTTCTAGCAGCATAGATAACTGTATTGCTAGGAGTCTCAGTCATGTGAATGCAGGGTAACGTGCCTTATTACTGGAATTATATCTTTATTATAGTTACAAGAAAGATTATCAGGAATTATTGGTTATCCACAGGCCTAAATTTCACTTGTAATGTAAGCCCCTCACCACATCAAATGCTATAGCTGTAACAACAACCTGGCCCTGTCCACAATAAAAATCCTTCAGCTCTATTCAAACTCGGGTTGAAATACTCCTCCACATCCAGCTGTCCACCAGATGCATGGACAAGAAAGCTACTAGCAGATATACAGTCATGGCCAAAAGTTTTGAGAATGACACAAATATTATATTTTCACATGATCTGCTGCCCTCTGGTTTTTATGTGTGTTTGTCAGATGTTTTTATCACATACAGAAATATAATTGCATTCATATTATGAGTAACAGAAGCTTATATTGACAGTTAGAATGAGTTAATGCAGCAAGTCAATATTTGCAGTGTTGACCCTTCTTCTTCAGGACCTCTGCAATTCTCCCTGGCATGCTCTCAATCAACTTCTGGACCAAATCCTGACTGATAGCAGTCCATTCTTGCAGAATCAATGCTTTAATTTTGTCTGAATTTGTTGGTTTTTGTTTGTCCACCCGTCTCTTGATGATTGACCACAAGTTCTCAATGGGATTAAGATCTGGGGAGTTTCCAGGCCATGGACCCAAAATCTCTATGTTTTGTTCCCTGAGCCATTTAGTTATCACCTTTGCTTTATGGCAAGGTGCTCCATCATGCTGGAAAAGGCATTGTTGAGCGCCAAACTGCTCTTGGACGGTTGGGAGAAGTTGCTCTTGGAGGATATTCTGGTACCATTCTTTATTCATGGCTGTGTTTTTAGGCAAGACTGTGAGAGCCAATTCCCTTGGCTGAGAAGCAACCCCACACATGAATGGTTTCAGGATGCTTTACAGTTGGCATGAGACAAGACTGGTGGTAGCGCTCACCTCTTCTTCTCCGAATAAGCTGTTTTCCAGATGTTCCAAACAATCGAAAAGGGGATTCATCAGAGAAAATGACTTTACCCCAGTCCTCAGCAGTCCACTCCCTGTACCTTTTGCAGAATATCAGTCTGTCCCTGATGTTTTTTCTGGAGAGAAGTGGCTTCTTTGCTGCCCTCCTTGAGACCAGGCCTTGCTCCAAGAGTCTCCGCCTCACAGTGCGTGCAGATGCACTCACACCTGCCTGCTGCCATTCCTCAGCAAGCTCTGCACTGCTGGTAGCCCGATCCCGCAGGTGAAACACTTTTAAGAGATGGTCCTGCCGCTTGCTGGTCTGTCTTGGGCGCCCTGGAGCCTTTTTGGCACCAATGGAACCTCTCTCCTTGAAGTTCTTGATGATGCGATAGATTGTTGACTGAGGTGCAATCTTTCTAGCTGCAATACTCTTCCCAGTTAGGCCATTTTTGTGCAGTGCAATGATGACTGCACGTGTTTCTTTAGAGATAACCATGGTTAACAGAAGAGAAACAATGATGGCAAGCACCAGCCTCCTTTTAAAGTGTCCAGTGGTGTCATTCTTACTTAATCATGACAGATTGATCTCCAGCCCTGTCCTCATCAACACCCACACCTGTGTTAATGGAGCAATCACTGAAACGATGTTAGGTGGTCCTTTTAAGGCAGGGCTGCAATGATGTTGAAATGTGTTTTGGGGGATAAAGTTAATTTTCTAGGCAAATATTGACTTTGCAAGTAATTGCTGTTAAGCTGATCACTCTTTATAACATTCTGGAGTATATGCAAATTGCCATTAGAAAAACTGAAGCAGTAGACTTTGTAAAAATTAATATTTGTATCATTCTCAAAACTTTTGAGCATGACTGTACACAGACACTACTGAGGACAGTACGTACCTCCTCCTGCCCTGCTGACTGTTGGATAAGTGCAGAGTACATGTTTGCAGTGTACCTTCTGTGGAACAGATAGCATCAATTGCAAGTCCGCAGTGCACTGTCATTTATATTTAACAAACATAGCCCATAAAGTTGGCCATACATTAGGGACTTCAGCCAGCATTTTCATTCATGGTTGGTCTGTGTTGTTTTCAGAGTGTCAAAGCTGATGGATAAGATGCTGACCTATTGTTTAGCATGAATGACATTACAACTACAGTATTTAACAACTGAAGAAAATTCAACTCGGCAGTTAAAAGGGTTGTCTAATAACCCCTGCGAATAGTGGATAAGTCTTGTTTGTTGGACAACCCTCTTAAACGAACTCCTCATAATGATAGTGGGACTGAGCAACCATCTAATGTGTATGGGACCCTCTCGATGGCAGATGTCAGGTGAGAGAATAGGATTGCAGAGCTGGATTTCAGCATGCCCAAACTTTTTGTTTTCATGGGAGAAACTATGGCCAGGGGGTGTCAAGCAGCAGCTTACTCTCCTCTCCTCATTCAGTGCTGTGTCCAAGCATGCATTTGTATGAAGGGGGGGCGTGCAGGCTCAGAAGAGATAGGTATCAGCAGTACTATTTTAAGTGTATGGCTCACTTAAGTAATACCTTCTATTGTTTTCGCCAATCCAACGGATAGATATCAGGTAGGATTTGCCTAGATTATACTTGTAGACAAAATAACACTACAACCTGTAAAAACAAACAAACAATCATACATTTAGGGCTGGTTCACATCTGCGTTCGGTTTCCGTGCGGGGGAGTCCGCTAGGGGAACCCCTGAACGGAAACCTATACGCATAGAAAAGTGGTTTACCTAAGGAAACCTGCGGACCCCATAGACTATAATGGGGTCCGTGTGGTTTCCGCACGAAACTCCGCTTGCTTTGTGCAGAAACCACACGGACCCCATTTTAGTCTATGGGGTCCGCAGGTTTCCTTAGGTAAACTGCTTTTCTATGCGTATAGGTTTACGTTTGGGAAGAAGGGGGGGGGGGGGGTCGCCAAGCAGACCCCCCCGAACAAAAACCGAACGCAGATGTGAGCCAGCCCTTAGATTGTCTGACTTAGGGCCTTCATAAAGCCCTGTATCAGAAAAAGCTAGGTGACTGTTAAACAATACACATTCAATAGCATTTTCAGGTTCATGTCACTAATATCTAACCAACATTACCCATTACTTGTAGCATAGCAAGAAAAATAAGAGAGCAATTGTACTGACAGAGAAAGGTTACACAAGCTACTTTGTGTCCAAAAGTCACAGAAAGAATGGAGACAATACATAAGGGATTTCTCCAAGGACCAACCAAAGTTTAGTGGGACAAGTTCTCCTATGTTCCTAAAAGGAACACCTCTGGGAACAACTGGAAGAGTTTTACTAAGGAAATGGTGCCAAAAAAGTGGGATATAAGGTTTGTACCATTTATACATAAAAATATCAGCGAGTGGCAGGAAGTCAATAATACATAAACAAACGCATAGAGAAACAATAATCCATGTCTGTCCATGGTGCCAGTAATTAAAAAAATACAATTCCCAAAAAGATACTTTGTATCATTTCAATTACTGGATCTACCCCCCCCCCCCCTTTGTATTTTATGGGGAACATAGAATTGGTCAGTCTAATGAAATAAAACAGTGTGTGTGAGAGCCAAAAATGTAAGAAAGGTCACAACACAAGATCTGAGGCACACATTTCACCCACAATAAATAACTACTCTATAGACGGAGGGCTCTCAGCAACCAGATTAGATCTGCAGTGTGCAGCAGGAGGCCAGAAGTCTCTTTCCTATGCCTTCCCTGCTGACACGCCAAATCCCAATCACATGACCAACTCTTCTCTATTCTATGTAAGAAAAAAAAAAAAAAAAAAAAAAGGGAGGAGTAGAGCAGAGCCACTGCCAAGTGGTAGCTGGAGAGGCAGGGCACAGACTTCTAATTCTCACATAACCCAATCTGTACCTCTAGATATGAGAGAGAAAAAGTAACATGCCTTGAGTTCCACCAAACGTACCCTCACACTTTGATAAATTGGGCACATCAGTCACTGAATCATAGCTTCTTGCATGCTACAGTCACACTACAATACACTTTCAGGCAAATGTCACACCATTTAGACACTTCTTTGCTCCTCACCTTACAGGCAGGAAGGGCTTGGTGGAAAGGGGGGCTTAGTATGCAAAACTGCACACCAACACTTTGGAAATTCTGGTGCAGTATATGGCAGTCTAGTCTAGCTCTTCACTGTCTAAAAGTTAGATGGTATTAGTTTATCTGCCCCCATGTTTTCTTCATCTGTCAGACACCTCCCATCCACACCCTAAAAAAGGTACACACATTTATTGTGAAGACATCTGTAAATAGAATAGACTTTTTACACAGCACCAATAAACCTGGATATCTCTTTGTTATTTGGTCTGGACCCAGACCCTTCGCTACAGTATAGGGTCGTCTGGTTGACATAGTGCATGTTACAGAGTTTTACACTTAAATGCTTTTCGTAAATGTATATTCACACATACAGGTTTTTGATCCAGTTACTGAAGCCAAAATCAAGAGTAAATTACACACCATTTATACATTCTCTCCTATTATATTCACACTTTCATAAACCTGATGAAACCATGTGTGTGAACACTCCCTTCTATAAAACGTGTGGCTGCCCACACTTCAACCAGTAACATCTGGTCCCCAGGGGTTCAGCAGGCAGACTCATTGCCTTTCATATGAAGGAAGGTTGTCCAGATGTGACAAACCCTTTACAAGAATTTCTAGGCAGACAATTCCCTACATGGAGCTCTAGGAAGGAGCCGCCTATAGGCTGCGGTTCTGCACCTCTGCTGCGTCACCGACTAGACACACAGCAGCCGGTAGTCACTAAACTAAACTCTTCGTTTAACTATTTCCTAGCCTGTGAGACATATCCAAAGCTGCATGTATGAGGCCCCACGAGCCGACACCCCACTGACCACCAGGACATAACAATAGTCTTAGATGTCTCTCACATAGGTGCAGCAGTGACGTTAACGCAAACACAGCCAGGTATGAATAAATATGTAGCTATAAGTCCTGGTCATTACTAGCTACAGCACTCACCAGTCTGCGGGTACCAACTACCTCCTCCCGAGCACAAGGTAGAATGAAGTGCTAGGTGGCTGTGCTGGGGTGTAACTACATTGCACAGGATGGGCGGGGCCGGGGAGAACTATGTGAAGTAGAGACGGGGGAGCAGAGAGAGCGCTCCGGCTGTGCCACATACTCGCAGTTCTCTCCTTCATATGACATCACCCCTTCCTCCCACAAAACGCAGCCTGTTCTTGGGTCATTACATGTTTCTTACAGGAGTCACTAGACAAACATGTATCCCAGTGACGTGTTCTGAGGCATACCATAGATCAGGGCTGGAAGGTGAGCTCTGAGCCTCCACCATCTCAGTTCTTAAACTGGAGATTTTTGCTGGGTAAACTGATAGAGCTGCAAGCGTTTTTTTTGTGATATATTTATTTATTGACACCTCTTTTTCTTATAAAGAATAACATCCTACATAGAACATGCAGTATTTTCAAACAAAAAATGCACAAATGTAACCAAATAAATTGTCACTGTATAATTCCCAAATGAATTATGGCAAATGTCTTGCCGCTGCAGTATTTGCTGAAAAAACCTTGTGTACCTGACCCACCTCCTCTTTTAGTCATATACTTTATTGAAGGGGTTATCCACTTTCTAACATTGATGGCCTATCCTTAGGATTATTACATCTGCAAGGGTCTAACACCCGGGACCCTGTAGATCAGCTGCTCTTGGTCAGCGTGTCTCACTTGTATAAAATGTAGCAGCAGATTTAGGTCTATGTGGCAGCATTGCAGAACCTAAAGCCACTACTACACATCGTAAGGTGAGTGAGCAGTGTAGGTCCAGACATGCAAACATTCCCGGGAACCACGTTGTCCCAGAGCAGCAGATTTGTAAGTGGCCCCCAGTGTCAGACCCCCACAGATCTAATATTGATGAGACTAAGGATAGGCCATCAATATTAGAACTTGGATAACCCCTTTAAAGTGGTTCACCTAAGTTTTAATGTTATCCTCTATCGATAACATTCTGAACTATGGGAGTAGGACATCTGGGACCCCCACAGATCACAAGAATGGGGATTGCATACCCCCATCTGAATAGAGAATTCAGCTGCAACACATGTGAATGACCTGCTGTTCCATCCGGACAAGGGAACTGGATCCCCATTCCAGCAATCACCACCACTGATCAGTATAATATCCCCTATACTGTGGGTAGGCGACAACAATAAAACTTGGGCCAACCCCTTTAACCAAATGTGGCTCCACCTGTGCAATCAGAAACTTATGATGTTACCATACTGGCACTGTCTGGAACTGATGATACAGACACTGCACAGTGATGTCATCACAGCTTCCTGAACATTTAGACTTAACATAAAAGGATGCCAGGCTGCTTATTCTAGCTATCGATTGAGCCCTCGGTGGGTCCTAGCATTTGCTGCGATCTGACAGGTACTGATGCCAACCCTGATCTTTACATCTTGCTGAATTGAGTACACTGAGAGGAGTTGGCATAGTCCCAACTAAAGTCAATATTTATCCTTCGTATTGTCTGCTGTCCTCTTGTGGTGTTTTTCCTACATTACAAGTGAAATTCACATTTGTGCTTGGAATATCTAATTTTTAATTGCAAACAAATGAAAAAAAAGTCATAAGGGGCTGCACAGATTTTGTCCATGACCAAAGATGCCCTGTTTCGTGACCAGTGATACCCTGTCACGCTGTGTTATGACAAAATAATTTTTAACAAAACCGAACAAATTGTGATTCGCTTTGGATGAACAAAAATGGCCACGCTACGAGAAAATGGCTGCCACCGTCACATGTTTGACTAGGAAATTCAGAGCAGACATGATGATGGATGTCATATGGAGTATAAAAGCTTGGACACTTGTGATCAACCTTCAGTTGCTGTATTGGTGAACATACAAACAGGTCTGTGATCCATCTCACTGCATCACAGGATATAGGCTGCACAGTTCAGAAAATTCAGAAATTCTAGCAATAATTATAGGAGGACTTAGAGAATCAAACAATTATCACACAGACAGATTAGGCTAAGTTCACATCTGCGCCAGAGTCTCTGTTGGAGACATTGCCGCAGAAAATGCCAAAAATTGGTAAAAAGAAAAGTTCTACTTGGAGCATTATAGTCAATGTGATCCCCCTGTGTCCGTGGTCCTTCTCTCCATCGTTGGGGTCCCCCCGGCGGACCTGACTGACAGAGAGACATGTGCAGATGTGAACCTAGCCTTAGTGATAAATTCAATAAACATAGATAAGACTCAGGTTCAGTTCATAGACAGTGAGTGACTGGAATCTGTGCTGCTGCTGCTTACACAGACAGTTAACCCTTTCATTGCCAAAAATCTGATATTGTCTGACAATTCTTGCAATAGAACAATTTCATTTCTGTACACGTTCTTTAAGCATATTATTTAACAGCAAAGTGCTGCTGATTTTGCCTGCGCAAATCTTAAAAAAACTATGTTAATTTATATACAAGCAGTTTCTTGTTGTTCACCCAATATACAGTGTAGCCTATGCTAATCTTAAAAAAAATCCATTATATGCAAACGGTTTTATATTCACCCAATATACAGTCTAGCCTGTACCAATTAAAAAAAATAACTCTGTCATATACAAGCGGTTTCTTGTTGTTGACCCAATACACAGTATAGCCTGCGTTAATCTTAAAAAAACATTTGTTAATTTCATGGGGAGGTTTATCCACCCTGGTCTGGTGTCTGACCCATACACATTGTGAAGGAGCATTGTTGTTAATCTGAAGAAAATATTTCAAGCACTTCTCTGCATGCGCAAGTGCGCATATATACATTACACACAGTAGTAGTTGTAGTAGTAGTAGTAGTAGTGCATCCTCTGCTAATGTAAAAAAATAATCTCTGTTATTTCAGCTTTTTTTTTTTTTTTTTTTAAATAATTAAGCACTGTCTGTGTGCATTAAATATATGACTGGGAAAAAAAAACAGGACAGGGTACAGACAAATTGAGGGGGGAGGAGGAAACACTTGTGCAAGTACTACTACTAACAACAAGAATGTGGGTGGCAAGAGCAGCACTGCTTCTGGTTTTGGTGGCACAGCTAGTAGCTGCAGCTGAGAATGATAAAGAGGGTGGTGGCAGTAGTGCTAGTAATTTCAGCCATTGTGCAGGTGCAACATCCAAAAAACCTGCACAGGGCAGGGTGGGGGTGATGGACTGTTGGTGGTAGTGGCAGACTTTTTCATCTGCTGTTGGCAGCAACAGCTACACACAGTCATCCCCCGTGTTTGAATTTTTTTTGTACATTGCGAAATGATAAATCCATAGAGATGTGCAAGATCAGCAAGCAGAAACTTAGTTCTGGCATTACAGGAACAAATGTAGGAAAGACATTTCTACGTACTCACGTGAAAAAGCATGTGGAAAAATAGACTTCCAGTGGTACTTTCCTTGGATATGTCCGTCTGGAGAAAGGTGCACGCCACTGTCAACACGTGGAGCAGCAATTATGGACAAGGACAATACATGACTTTCAGAGCCCACTGGGTCAATGTTTTGAGTGACAGCAGCCACAATCCAGAAACGCAGCATAGTATGGTGCTACTTCCACCCCGATTGTGCAGGCCCAATACCATGCAGGGCCCAACTATCTACTCCAGATAGTCCTCTCTGGACCATTTACCGCCACCATCTTCACCAGGGTAAGCTGTTGTTTCCACTTCTCTTCCTCTTCCTCCACCCTTATTTCATGGGTGTAAGCAGGGGTGCACCGCTAATGAGGTGAAGTGAGGCGGCCGCCTCAGGCGGCACTGTCCATCACTGTCTGGGGGGCGGCATTTTTTACTTTATATTTACCGTAAACCAGCCCAGGACAGGCCGCTTTAAAAAAACAAAAAACAAAGCTGAGCGGGGACTGTCCTGGGCTGGTTTATCAGACCTCTGCATGCCAGCGCAGGCGGCGATACAATGACGTCATCGCGCCTCCTATGCTGACACGCAGACTTCGCAGACTGTGTAAGGGCTATTTGACCAAGAAGGAGAGTGATGGGGTGCTACGCCAGATGACCTGGCCTCCACAGTCATCAGACCTGAACCCAATCGAGATGGTTTGGGGTGAGCTGGACCGCAGAGTGAAGGCAAAAGGGCCAACAATTGCTAAGCATCTCTGGGAACTCCTTCAAGACTGTTGGAAGACCATTTCAGGTGACTACCTCTTGAAGCTCATCAAGAGAATGCCAAGAGTGTGCAAAGCAGTAATCAAAGCAAAAGGTGGCTACTTTGAAGAACCTAGAATATAAGACATATTTTCAATTGTTTCACACTTTTTTGTTAAGTATATAATTCCACATGTGTTAATTCATAGTTTTGATGCCTTCAGTGTGAATCTACAATTTTTATAGTCATGAAAATACAGAAAACTCTTGGAATGAGAAGGTGTGTCCAAACTTTTGGTCTGTACTGTATATAGGTGTGTCGCTTGGTGGATGGACGAACCCACGTGGCTCTCATTCACTTCAATGGGAGCGCCAAAGATACCCAAAGTCCAGTACTCAGCTATCTGTGGGGCTCCTATTATAGAGAATGGGGGACAAGTGGGCTTGTCCATCCACCAAGCAGATGTGTGAAGTTACTTTCATTGTTAATGCCGTGTTGTTGATCTGATAATGAAGTGATGCAGGAAGAAGAATTCTTAAAAACTGTTTTATAACTTTGTGTATTGTGTATATTGTGCGACGATAACAGCATGTGAAGCTAGTAGCATGGAAACGCAATTTTTTTTTTTTTTTTTTGGGGAGCGTCATTTTATAGTCCGCCTCAGGCAGCAAAGAGGCTAGGTTCACCACTGGGTGTAAGGCGAAGTGCTGCCAAATGGTTTTGCAATTAATGAGCCTGGATCAGAGGAGGAGTGGCTTCGCTGTATCCTGCTGGATGGCTACTTGCCAACTCCAACTGGGCAGCATTACCAGTGTCAATGGCACCAATATTGTTGCACTGCAGTTAGCATGAATAACACATAGTCCCTGAATGGTGTATGTACTTAATCTGATGGTTTATTAACTAGTATAAAGGCTTGAAAGAGGTGCTCCTCATGGCCAGAAAGATCTCTGCGCATTTCAGCCATTCTTATGTTACAAAAAACATGCTGGTGTGTCTGTGTGAGCAGCAGAAGGTGGTGAATGATTATTGCATGCAGCAGACCATAGGGACAATGTGTTACTTCAAGATACATCATTGGAGGCTCATGACAGAAGTGTGCCAGCTTCTCAAACCCTTTGAAGAAGCCACCAAATTTGTTAGCAGGGATGACTGCAGCATCAGCGATGTAATCCCTTTTGTATGTCTTATAAGAAACCCTTACACTCATGCGCTGAGGGATGGAAGAGGAGGAATAGTTTCCTCCTCTTAGTCAACGTCATCGCCCTGAGTTGATGGAGAAGGTTGAGGATCGGGTCAGGGTCACTATGGTAGATTGCCTGGGACTCATAGATGGGAAGGGGAGACAGACTTCCTGCATAAGCTGGAAAGCATAGCAGGCTGTATGCTTTGCTGCTTACACAGCGACAAGCGTATTATTAGCATCAAGCAGAGGGATGAGTACTGGATGGCAGTACTCATCCAGTGACCCTCGCTATAAAGACAAAAGGGGGGAATTCTTCCTTGTTTCCCAAATGGAAGAAAAATATTATGAGGATAGACTGTATACCCAGCTTGCTGTCCCCAGCGTATAGGGAGACCACTGCAACTGCCAGTTGCACGAGTATCCAGGTGGCCACTGCCCGCTCCTAGTCCACCTCACTCAGCCAGCACTCCAGCAGCAGCCTGGCCCAGTACAGTATCTGGAAGATGAAGCAGACATTTTTCAGCTCATAGCGTCAACCGTAGCCACAACAGGCAACTGATACCTATCGGTCCTACAGTTGTACCTGTAGTTGAGCAGCTAGCCCATGGACCTCATGGAATTCTGGGCCAATAGGTTAGAGCTGGCCCAGTTTGCCATGGGAGTTTTATCTTATCCGGCCTTAAGTGTTATGGCCGAGAGGGTGTTCAGGGCTGCCTCTGGTGTTGTAACACATGCCGCACTGCCACACATGTTGCCACAGCCATTGCCACCACTCAGGCAGACATGTCCTATGGCCTGGTCCACCATAACATTCCACTATACCACACTGTTGGTGCCACTGCCACAGTGTTGCTTTAAAAAAAAAAAAAATTTGGATTTCGTCTGCTCCCATCACAAGATAATTTTTGGTGGCTTTTTTATGAAAATTCAATTCTTCATCACTTTTGCAAGTGACTCACAAACACAAATTTGTCTTCCAAATAACAATAAGCCCCTGTAGCACTTACAAGCCATCAAAATAGGCTACTTTTTCTACAAGACCATTGCTTTTTGCAATATAACCGCCATGTGTGTTTAGAAAGCCGTGTGCAAGAACCTTTTCCCCCCAAAAAGGGTCATTTTTGGTTAAACATATAGTTTGTATCCACTGCTTACCATTCGTTTTTCCATAGACATACATGTCACTTTGATATAACTTCAGCTACAAGTATATTTGCCTCAGAGAGCTAGAAATTGGATAGATAGGTTACTTGGAGCCTTGACAATGTTCTACACTATGTTTTAAGCCAATTTAAGGTGTGATTCATATCAAATTTGTTCAACCCAAAATGAATCTTGGGACCACACCCAAAATGAAACAAAGAGGTTCACCCAACTCTAGTTGTGTATCAGGTATTGTAGGTAAAATTGCTGTGTAGCTCCAGCATTAATGATGTTTCAATTTGGAGCTATTCTATATGCATGTATTTTTATTTTAACACTTTTACAAATTAAAATAACTTTTTTTGAAAAATTATTTCATGTTTTTATTACTGCACAGCTTTTGTGGTCAGAACTTTTTGGTATCAACTCCAGTTGCTGTGTTTGGAGGAAAAAGAGAGATGAGTACAATCCTAAGAACACCATCCCAACAATGAAGCATGGGAGTGTAAACATCATACTTTGGGTGTGCTTTTCTGCATAGGGGACAGGACGTCTGCTCTGTATGTGAAGGGAGGAAGGATGGGGCTATGTATCGCAATATTTTGGCCAACAGCCTCCTACCCTCAGTAAGAGCATTCAAGTTGGGTCGTGGTGGGGTCTTCCAGCATGACAATGCCCTGAAACATACAGCTAGGGAACTAAGTAGTGGCTCCGTAACAAGCATTTCAAGGTCCTGGAGTGGGCTAGCCAGTCTCCAGACCTGAACCCAATCGATAATTTCTGGAGGGAGCTGAAACTTATTGTAGCCCAGCTACAGCCCCGAAACCTGAAAGATCTGGAGAAGATCTGTATGGAGGAGTGGGCCAAACTTCCTGCTGCAATGTATGCAAACTTGGTCAAGAATGACAGGAAACATCTAAGCTCTGTAATTGCAAACAAAGGTTTCTGTACCAAATATTAAGGTCAGTTTTTCTATTGTATCAAATACTTATTTAATGCAATAAAATGCAAATTAATTATTTAAAAATCATACAATGTGATTTTCTGGATTTTGTTTTAGATTCTGTCTCTCACAGTTGAAGTGTACCTATGATAAAAAATTACAGACCTCTCCAGTCTGTGTAGGTGGGAAAACTTGCAAAATCGCCAATGTATCAAATACTTTTTCCCACTGTAGGTATAATATATTGCAGCTATTATAATTATATGTTCTGCTGCTACTCCAGATATACAGTGCCTTGCGAAAGTATTCGGCCCCCTTGAACTTTTCAACCTTTTGCAACATTTCAGGCTTCAAACATAAAGATATAAAATTTAAATTTTTTGGTGAAGAATCAACAACAAGTGGGACACAATTGTGAAGTGGAACAAAATTTATTGGTTATTTTAAACTTTTGGAAAAAATAAAAAAATAAAAAACTGAAGCCTGAAAAGTGGGGCGTGGGGCGTGCAATATTATTCGGCTTTACTTTCAGTGCAGCAAACTCACTCCAGAAGTTCAGTGAGGATCTCTGAATGATCCAATGTTGTCTTAAATGACTGATGATGATAAATATAATCCACCTGTGTGTAATCAAGTCTCCGTATAAATGCACCTGCTCTGTGATAGTCTCAGGGTTCTGTTTAAAGCGCAGAGAGCATCATGAAGACCAAGGAACACACCAGGCAGGCCCGTGATACTGTTGTGGAGAAGTTTAAAGCCGGATTTGGATACAAAAAGATTTCCCAAACTTTAAACATAACAAGGAGCACTGTGCAAGCAATCATATTGAAATGGAAGGAGTATCAGACCACTGCAAATCTACCAAGACCCGGCCGTCTCTCTAAACTTTCATCTCAAACAAGGAGAAGACTGATCAGAGATGCAGCCAAGAGGCTCATGATCACTCTGGATGAACTGCAGAGATCTACAGCTGAGGTGGGAGAGTCTGTCCATAGGACAACAATCAGTCGTATACTGCACAAATCTGACCTTTATGGAAGAGTGGCAAGAAGAAAGCCATTTCTCAAAGATATCCATAAAAAGTCTCATTTAAAGCTTGCCACAAGCCACCTGGGAGACACACCAAACATGTGGAAGAAGGTGCTCTGGTCAGATGAAACCAAAATCAAACTTTTTGGCCACAATGCAAAATGATATGTTTGGCGTAAAAGCAACACAGCTCATCACCCTGAACACACCATCCCCACTATCAAACATGGTGGTGGCAGCATCATGGTTTGGGCCTGCTTTTCTTCAGCAGGGACAGGGAAGATGGTTAAAATTGATGGGAAGATGGATGGAGCCAAATGCAGGACCATTCTGGAAGAAAACCTGTTGGAGTTTGCAAAAGACCTGAGACTGGGATGGAGATTTATCTTCCAACAAGACAATGATCCCAAACATAAAGCAAAATCTACAATGGAATGGTTCACAAATAAACGCATCGAGGTGTTAGAATGGCCAAGTCAAAGTCCAGACCTGAATCCAATCGAGAATCTGTGGAAAGAGCTGAAAACTGCTGTTCACAAACGCTCTCCATCCAACCTCACTGAGCTCGAGCTGTTTTCCAAGGAAGAATGGGCAAGAATTTCAGTCTCTCGATGTGCAAAACTGATAGAGACATACCCCAAGCGACTTGCAGCTGTAATCGCAGCAAAAGGTGGCACTACAAAGTATTAACTTAAGGGGGCCGAATAATATTGCACGCCCCACTTTTCAGTTTTTTATGTTTTACAAAAGTTTAAAATATCCAATAAATTTCGTTCCACTTCACGATTGTGTCCCACTTGTTGTTGATTCTTCACCAAAAAATTTAAATTTTATATCCTTATGTTTGAAGCCTGAAATGTGGCAAAAGGTTGAAAAGTTCAAGGGGGCCGAATACTTTCGCAAGACACTGTAACTATTAATGTATTGGTAATAAATCCATTTTGCCCTTTTTGCAGGAAGCAGGTGGGGCAATCAGCTCCCATGTATTATATAAAACACACGTGTATGTGTATTATACACTGTACCTTTAAAGTGTAACCAAACTTACAAGCTGTTTTTAATTTCTGACAACATTTGTTGAGTTAATCGCTTTTGCAGATTAATTCATTACCCAATTTTGCCTTCCTGTTGTAACATTGCACCTGAAATTGTCTCTCTGGTCCTTGTTTGTACTTCTCTATTTGTGGCTCTCTTTTTTGTTGCTAGCAGAGTTCCGTATGCTATTTCTGTACACTCAGTGTACAGACGCTGGTAACACTGTGTTCAGGTGGGTGATGTGTATGGGTGGTCTGTGTGCTTCTTTGTAGACTTTCCCATCTGGCGTGACTGCAAAAGATGACTGTGGCATCCAAGGGGTTCCGCCATACAAATGTTCCCCCATCACCCCCCTCCCCCATGTGTTTGCATAGTCTGACTTCCTCTATACACTGCAATACACATGTATTGCAGTGTATAGTACTGAACCAGAGATCATGTATATGGAAAAAAAAAATGGAAAAAAAAATGAAGTACAGTATATTAAAAAAAATTAATAATTGAATAATACCGCATACCGCAAAAATCAAGCCCTCATATGACTACATCTCCAGAAAAATAAAAAAAATAGCTTGTACAATGTGAAGACTACGGAAGGAAGGGAATGTATAAGCTGTTCGAGCATATATCAAGGTACACCCCAAATTTGGAGGTTATGAGGGAAAAGACACCAGAAGTGACCCCCACCAATCATAGGAGCTACTGGGAAAATAATAGGGAATATGGTGTTCCCATTGCACTCCGCACAGCGTACATATTCACTTTTTACCATCCGCTGTGCATTCACATCCAGCAAACTAATGCTCACTACACCCCTTGATAATTTCTTTGAGGGATGCAGTTTTCAAAATGGGGTCACGCCTTAGGGGATTCCACTTTACTGGTACATTAGAGGCTCTGCAAACATGACATGGTGTCCAGATACCAAACATCTAAATCTGCACTCCAAAAGCCACAACTATGCTCTGCTGTGTACCCAAACTGAAGTTAATGCCCACATGTATGACACTGGTGTACTCAGGATAATGTACTTAATGTCATATATGGGTATAAACTGCTATTTGGGCACACAGCTGGGCACAGAAGGGAAGGAGCGGTATTTAGTTTTTGGAGCACATATTTAGACAATTTGGTTTTTGGACACCATGACACTTTTACAGAGCCCTGAAATGCCAGTAAAGTGGAATCCCTTAACACATGACCCCATTTTGGAAACTACACCCCTGAAGGAATTTATCCAGGGGTACAGTGAGCATTTTTAAACCCCAAGTGTTGCTATAATTTATTTTCCAGAAATTAATACGCAACTGATGATGAAAGGAGAAAATGGCAATATTTTCAGGAATATGTCATTTCAGTACGTAGTATGTTGTGCCCAGCTTGTATCAGAGACAAATTCTCAAAAAGCTGTTGTGCCTAGGATAGCCGCTTAACAGTGTTTAGAGTGTGTGTCTCTGCTGACAAAAGCTGGGCACAACATATCGGGCAGTGAAATGGTGTATCTGAAAAAATTGTAATTTTCACTTTTGATTATCAGCTGTGAATTAATTTCTGGAAATTAAATGAATGCAACACTTAAGGGTTAAAAATGCTCACTACACCACTTGATAAATCCTTGGAGTGGTGTAGTTTCCAAAATGGGTTCACATGTCTGTGGACTCTTTACTGGCAATTCAGTGGCTCGGCAAAAGTAGCATGACTTGCAAAAACCAAACTGTGCTCCAAAAACTCAAATAGCGTTCCTTCCCTTCTGTTCCCGGCTGTGCCCAAACAGTAGTTTATACCCACATATGACATTGTGAAGTACGTTATCCTGGGTACAACAGTGTCATACATGTGGGCATAAACTACTGTTTGGGCACACAGGAGGGTGTAGATATGAAGGAGCTCCATGTGATTTTGGAGCACAGATTTAGGTTGGTTTTTGGATGCCATGTCACGCTTGGAGTGACCTTAAAATTGCCCCTACATAATGGAATCGCTTCTTGAGGAATTCCAATTTACTGGCACCTCCGGGGTTCTGCAAAAACAACATGGCGTTCAGAAAGTCCCTTTAAATATATACTTCAAAAGGTAAAAAGTGCAGTGCTCCTTCCCTTCCGAGCCCTGCTGTGTGCACAAGCAACAGATTACACCCACATATACAACTTTTTTTTTACCCATGATAATTCACTTAAAAGTTTTAGGAGTGTGTGTCTCTGATGACACAAAGTGGGCACAACGAATTGGGCACTGAAATGGCATATTTCTTTAAAAACTTAAATTTTCACTTTGTTTTTGGGAAGCACTCATGCACTCAAAATAATAATATGTATTTTCTAAAATGGGGTCACTTTTGGGGGGTTTCCATTGTACTGGTACTTTAGATAATAATTATTATTGTATTTGGGGGGTATGATTAGCTGCCTGAGAACCAGAGCATTTCACATTGTAAAAAATTTTTTTTCCAAATTTCCATAAAATTTCCTATTTTTTATAAATAAATACAATAGTATTGATCAATGTTTACCACTAACATGAAGTATAATGTTTCATGAAAAAACAGTCTCAAAATCACTTGTATAAGTTATAGCGTCTCAAAGTTATTGCCATATAAAATGACACTTGTAGTTTTAAAAAATGAGGCATGGTCCTTAAGGTACCTTTAGGCTGTGTTCCCAAGGGGTTAAGGAACCATCCCCTTTTCTGTCCATTACGTCTGATGGAAACACCAATTTTCTAGAAAGTCTGGCTACTGGAAAGTCTACTTTTGGAACAGAGTCCCACTGCTTAACAATTTGAGGATCAATCTTATATATAGGCTTAAAATTTGCCCCCTGATCAAATCTATCGCCTGGTTTGGCCCACTAATTTTTTCAAGCATTCAATCAAAACAGGATGACCTGGAAAACCTTTATCTTTAATAACAGGAAAATAAAAAAAGTTGATCTCTTTTAGATCTTTATCTTTAGGTTCTTTATTGGACTCTATGGTGGCTTTAACTGTTTTCAAGGCATATTTTCTCTTTTTTAAGAAGGAAGAGTTCTTTTTGATCATCCGAATCCTCATCCATCAAATTATATTCACCTTCAGGCCCGGTTCACATATGCGCATGGTTTTCTGTTCGGGGGAGTCCACTTGGGGACCCCCCGTACGGAAACCTAATCCGCATAAAAAAGCGTTTACCTTAGAAACCGGCGGACCCCATAGACTATAATGGGGGCCGTGTGGTTTCCGCTCGGTTTAAGCACGAAAAATGCGGAGAGAAAATTGCTGCTTGCAGCACTGTTCTCTCCACATCTTTCATGTGGAGAGGGGAACAGAATGGCTCGAACGCAGATGTGAACCAGGCCTTAGATAATGAGGGTTTAATTGATCTTGAATATGAAGAAGATGAGGACTGTTTAGCAGAAAAATTTATTTTTGGCTTTTTATGGCAAGATTTTTTTTTCATCAAATGTTATAGATAATTGGTCTTTGAACCAGAATAAGAATGGGCCTCATCCCTCTGCTTGTCTTCCTTTTCTAGTCCTTCATGTATAGACCTTAAATGTTGAGCATCATTCGGCATGGGTTGATTACACTTTCCACACATCCTATGCTTTGACTTTCTGTTCCTCTTGCCACTCTCCTGACAAGACGTGGTAAATAGAAAGTACAACTCATTAGGATTATGTTTCAGAAAACCTTATTTCTTCTCTTTTTTTTTTTTTCCTTACTGCAGAAATATGTCTACAAAATTGCCATGTTTCTCTGAAAATAATGCAAGGTCTTAAATTATTTTTTTCTCCACAAAAAAGGGCTAGGGCTTATTTTCGGGGTAGGTCTTATTTTTCAGGCATCAGTGCAATTCAGAATCTTTTCTGATTCACTCCGGACAAATCTTGTAAAACGGTTAGGATTAGAAAACCTAACCCTAACTTACATTCACAATTGATGGTGTAGTGTCAGTGGGTCTTAAACAAACTTACTGGCACTCTTTCTCTCTAAACACTTTGTGTGGCAGTGGCACCGTGCCTTCTCTATCTCCTCTCTTTTATGCTAAAGGGGAGGTGCTGTAGAGGAGTGGCTGCATCTGTGGGAGTGAGCAGGGGTGGCACCTGACATCTGGTCACATAGGTAGCCAAACTCACAGCATAGTAGACGGAAGACGGGACCCAGGAGCCAGCACTCGAAAGGCGGACCTGGGAGGTGGAAGGCAGGATGTGGAGCGGGACTTGGGAGCAGGTGAGCAGATTTTGCCCTGCTGTGGTCGGGAGGTAGTAGGGCACTTGTTCTGGATGGTTGGGAGCTACGGTATGTGTAATGCTAAAAACCAAAATGACAGCCTTGATAAAATGGCTGACAAGATGTTTCTAGAAGTCAAGTCATGTAACCTTAGTTTCAACTCTGTATAAGGTATTGTCTAGTTAAACAGAAAACAAGATCAGAGTTCAACTCTGTTCTATGTGATGTTTACATGGACAGCTTGAGAGTTCAAACTCTGTTTGAACTAGTGTCTACATAAGACATAGAAGTCAGCTCAAAGTCCAAATCTGTTTGACTTGGTGTTTACATGTCCATAAACGCCAGCTTAAAGTATTAACTCTGTATGAGCTAATGTCTACAATAGACTTACAAACCAGCTTAACGATTAACCTTGTATGAAGCATAGTGTCACAAGACATATTCTGGTGAAAACTGGCCTCTTTCGCAAGAATGTGAGCTTTGAGATGAGTAAAGCCTTATAGAGGTGTATACACTTCTATAACCGCCCACTCTATGACCACACAAAGGGTATATAAAGACGGATGATATCCCCCAGCCATATGTTGCAATCTGGACAGCAGTGATTGGGGACGCCTGGTGCTGCTTGATGACCTGTCACAATGGCTTGGTGATATTTTCCTGAAGATACCTTGATCGGAATTCATCAATGAAGCTGGGCAGTGTTGTAAGTGTTAATTATATCACACTATGATTACGTTTGATTACCTTGCCATACCTGCTGTATAGTAAGCTTGGATAATATCACAGTTTAATCGACTTTGATATTTGATTGTACCTTGCAAATACCTGCTGTATTGCAAGCTTGGATAATATCACAGTTTAATCGACTTTGATATTTGATTGTACCTTGCAAATACCTGCTGTATTGCAAGCTTGGATAATATCACAGTTTAATCGACTTTGATATTTGATTGTACCTTGCAAATACCTGCTGTATTGCAAGCTTGGATAATATCACAGTTTAATCGACTTTGATATTTGATTGTACCTTGCAAATACCTGCTGTATTGCAAGCTTGGATAATATCACAGTTTAATCGACTTTGATATTTGATTGTACCTTGCAAATACCTGCTGTATTGCAAGCTTGGATAATATCACAGTTTAATCGACTTTGATATTTGATTGTACCTTGCAAATACCTGCTGTATTGCAAGGTTTGATTATACCGTCTAATATCTGTTATACTTTTCCTTGTTGTAAGACCTTTTGTTATACTTTTCCTTGTTGTAAGACCTTTTTCTATCTTCTTATAGTCTTCTTAATAAAATGTTAAGCTATTGGGGATAGTCCAGTGTTTTTATTCTTTAACTTTATTCTATTACACGGAATCCAAAGAATCTGTTTTCATTTGGCAAAACATTTTTGGCGTAGTCGGCAGGATTCCATTTTATAGAATAAAATGTTTAAGCGTAAAACACAAGCTAGTTCTCTTTACTTGATTCTAGCTCAGGAATATGCTAAATTCACAGGGCTGGGGGAGGATTGAAAAGATCAATTAGCTGGCAGCCTGGCAGATGCAGTGAAATGTTTACAAAGGGATTTGGTAAACAATGGAAATGCATATGTTGCTGTGTGTAGGAGGAGGGGCGGGATTTTGCTATCAGCTTACAGACAGCTGAATGAGGAACAGATGTTGTCACAGCCCAGTCTGATGATTGTCAACCCTCCAGTCTCAGGAAACTATGAATAGATGTCAAAAGCAGATTTTAGCTGATAAAGTTGATCAGTACAAGAGTTACATTGAACGAGCAGCGGTTAGGATTGCTCAATATAAATATAGGAAGAGAAGAGGGAAAATTAATAATTCACAGATTGATGTCTCGGTGTTCTCCTCCACCGATGAAGATTCCCCTGAGCAGACAGCCCCTCCCTCTGCAGAATTCACAGATTTATTCAAAGAGGTGAAGGCATTGTTATTAGAACACAAAGCACAGGAGAGAGAAGGAATGTTTCAGGGAGATTCTTCCCGGGAACAATATGATTAACAGATTAGCTAAGCCCAGTGTAGATGCCCGACCCCATGTAAATTTGAGGATTGATTGGAAACACAAAAATGTACAAAATGTAATTGCATTAGTAGATACGGGGGCAGAGGATACACTCATTTATGGGAACCCAAATAAGCAAATTTGGCTGAGAATAGGAAACCTTCCTGTTAGGCAGTACAGTGTAATTGTAGTTCCAGTGCCTGAATATATCATTGGTATAGACATTGTGAAGGGAATGCAGTTACATTTGCCTGATGGTAAGTATTCTTTTGGAGTAAAATCTGTGCAAATTAATACTGTTTTGATAGGGAAATTAAAAATGAAACCTGTTGAGATTCCCAGAGCCACAAAAACAATTCATGATCTGTGGCAAATGGGTTGATAAACTGGATTCCCACCTGGCATTCCCATGATTGGGAAATAGGGACCAAGGAAGTATGGGGAATATGTCATAAAAAAGAATGTGACTGTTTTTCATGTGGATGCTCATACTAATATCAATTCTCTTGACAGACTTTACAACAACATAGCTGATGAACAATGAAAGATTGCCAAAAAGCCACCTTCCAGTGGGGACAGACCATAGGTGTTCCCTCAGGTTAGAGGTTATAAAAACAATAATATAACAGTGTCCTGTGTGTCAACATTCACACACAGGGTAGTGCCAAGGGTGGTAAAGGGACATATCTTGCTAGGTACATTGCCTGGCCAGATTTGGCAGATAGACTTCATTGGATCATTAACTGAGTCCAAAGGATGTAAATCTGCCTGCACAGCAGTGGATACATACTCAGGTGTACTGATGGTACACCCCTGTAAGTTTGCCAATGCTAATTCAACCATCCGCCTCCTAGAAAATATAGTGCTGTATTATGGCATACCTTTGCAAATGCAATCAGATAATGGTAGCCATTTTAAAAACAATAGAGTGCAGAAATTTGCCCAGGAGCACAATGTGGAGTGGATCTTTCATGTCCCCTATTACCCCCAAGCTGCAGGCTTAATTGAGCGGATGAATGGGATGTTAAAACAACAATTGCAAAAGCTAACTGATGGGGCATGGGGAAATTGGAGGAAAGTGTTAAATGAAGCAGTCACCATATTGAATAATAGACCAATAGCTGAGCAAGAGACTCCGCTGATGCGGATGATTACCCCAAACCTGCAGGTAATGCCCCTAAAAGCAGGTCTGAATCAACAGACAGTGACATATTGGAAAATTACTGATACCGCCAAATCTCCTTTGCAGGCTACACCACAATCAGTGGGGTTAGATCTGTGTTGTACTCAGGCTGAGGCCATTATGCCCGGAGAAATTAAAATCTTAGGTACTGGATTGGGAATAATCTTCCCTCCAGCACATTTTGGGTTAATTCTGGGGCCACCAAGTTTGGGTTTACTCGGTGTACAGGTAACTAATGAGGTAATTAATCCTGATTACCAAGGTGAGATTAAAGTGATTTTACACAATGCTGGAGCAGAAGCATTGGGAATACAGGAGGGAGAAAAACTAGCACAATTGTTAGTCCTGTCATATCCACTAATCACATTAGCCAAAGGAGAGGCTCCTACACAGCTGACTGTACAAGGCCCTGATGAATTTGGACACTCAGATGGAGCCAAGGTGTGGGTAAAACAGCCACAAGGTCCTCCCACACCAGCTGAAGTGATTGCAAAGGGGACTGACCATGTGTTAGTTACTATGACTCCTGGTACAACTCAATATCAGTACACACCAGCCAATAATGTGTATTTACGTGAGTAATTTGTGTTCCCTCTCAGGTTTGGATTTTGTTAGCCCTCAGTGGATGCCTTCTGGTAGTGTTCTTATGGACTTGCACCAGCATTATCAAGACCACCGCGGGTCAGAGGACAATCCAAATTGGGGAGTGAGGAGAACAAAAAAGAAATGTGGCTGTACCTAGCTCGAGTACTGAATATGCCAGACTTTTTCCTGAAAAATGCATATTCCAGCAATGTCCTGGAAACTTGTTTGGTCACTGTACCAACTTCTGTTGCAGTATGGACTAAATTGTTACAAATTCAGTTAAATGATACTGACTTACAGGAAGCCGATCTACATTTCCATGTGGATTAGATAAATCCTTATTATGCTTGTGCAAACATCAGAACATGTGTATATATAAGTATGGCTGTATCACTGCTAGGAATACCAGGCTTAGCAGTATATAATCATGAAACTATATCACGTATGGCTTGCTTTATGGTAAAGAATATAAATATTACTAGTGCCATTATAGAGGATGTTTTGTTAGATTTACACTCATATAAGAAAGCAATATTACAGAATAAAGCTGCTATAGATTACTTATTACTTAAGCATGGTTATGGATGTAACAGCTTTGCAGGAATGTGTTGCTTCAATTTGTCTGATCATTCAGAAGATGTTCATGACAAGTTGCAGCAACTGCAGGAAATGATTACTCACATTAAACAAGATGTAAATCAAGGGTGGTGGGATTGGCTATTAGCCTTCCTACCAGATTTCGGATATCTTCGACAAATTGTCGGAGTCATCCTTTGTGTAATAGCTCTTTTAATTATGAGTTGTTTCTGTCTACACTGTATTCCATCCTTATACACTATGTTAAAACCCACTAGGTACCAAACAATAAAGGTAGCTTATGGGGCATATAAGGTTACTTGACTTGTCTAGGGTGGAATGTAATGCTAAAAACCAAAATGACAGCCTTGATAAAATGGCTGACAAGATGTTTCTAGAAGTCAAGTCATGTAACCTTAGTTTCAACTCTGTATAAGGTATTGTCTAGTTAAACAGAAAACAAGATCAGAGTTCAACTCTGTTCTATGTGATGTTTACATGGACAGCTTGAGAGTTCAAACTCTGTTTGAACTAGTGTCTACATAAGACATAGAAGTCAGCTCAAAGTCCAAATCTGTTTGACTTGGTGTTTACATGTCCATAAACGCCAGCTTAAAGTATTAACTCTGTATGAGCTAATGTCTACAATAGACTTACAAACCAGCTTAACGATTAACCTTGTATGAAGCATAGTGTCACAAGACATATTCTGGTGAAAACTGGCCTCTTTCGCAAGAATGTGAGCTTTGAGATGAGTAAAGCCTTATAGAGGTGTATACACTTCTATAACCGCCCACTCTATGACCACACAAAGGGTATATAAAGACGGATGATATCCCCCAGCCATATGTTGCAATCTGGACAGCAGTGATTGGGGACGCCTGGTGCTGCTTGATGACCTGTCACAATGGCTTGGTGATATTTTCCTGAAGATACCTTGATCGGAATTCATCAATGAAGCTGGGCAGTGTTGTAAGTGTTAATTATATCACACTATGATTACGTTTGATTACCTTGCCATACCTGCTGTATAGTAAGCTTGGATAATATCACAGTTTAATCGACTTTGATATTTGATTGTACCTTGCAAATACCTGCTGTATTGCAAGCTTGGATAATATCACAGTTTAATCGACTTTGATATTTGATTGTACCTTGCAAATACCTGCTGTATTGCAAGCTTGGATAATATCACAGTTTAATCGACTTTGATATTTGATTGTACCTTGCAAATACCTGCTGTATTGCAAGCTTGGATAATATCACAGTTTAATCGACTTTGATATTTGATTGTACCTTGCAAATACCTGCTGTATTGCAAGCTTGGATAATATCACAGTTTAATCGACTTTGATATTTGATTGTACCTTGCAAATACCTGCTGTATTGCAAGGTTTGATTATACCGTCTAATATCTGTTATACTTTTCCTTGTTGTAAGACCTTTTGTTATACTTTTCCTTGTTGTAAGACCTTTTTCTATCTTCTTATAGTCTTCTTAATAAAATGTTAAGCTATTGGGGATAGTCCAGTGTTTTTATTCTTTAACTTTATTCTATTACACGAAATCCAAAGAATCTGTTTTCATTTGGCAAAACAGTATGCCTATTCCCCGTCTCAGTGACGTCAGTGATGTCATGTGACATAACCTATCGCTGGAAGTGCTGACTGTAACTAGGGCTTATTTTTGGAGTAGGGCTTATATTTCAAGCCTATTACAAAAACCTTATAAAATCAAGCTAGGGTTTATTTTTGGAGAAACAGGGTATATATGATTGTGACAATAAAAGATACATTCATGTCTAATGCAAAAAATATTTGCATTTCCCAGTGAATAGGTACTGTAGATAACTTTGTATAGATAGTCAAAAAGATAAATAAATAAATCTTTTATATTAATGGTTACAACCACCTGTAAATGCCTTATGTGGCCAGGTATAACCTTATACAGGTGCATCTCAATAAATTAGAATATCTTTGAAACGTTCATTCATTTCAGTAATTCAATTCATAATCAGCAGTCTTCCATGATTTTACACTGTTGACCATCAACAGTCACTATGCTCCGCTCTGTCGGCCTCACGGACACCGCATTCTCCTGGTTCTCCTCTTATCTCTTTGACCGCACTTTCTGTGTATCATTTGTGAGCTCTGTTTCTTCCCCTCTTCCTCTTGCCGTCGGGGTTCCTCAGGGCTCGGTCCTAGGCCCCCTGCTCTTCTCCCTCTACACGGCCCCCATTGGACCAACCATCACTAAATTTGGCTTCCGGTACCATCTTTATGCTGATGTCACCCAAATATATACGTCATCCAAAGACATCACCCTTGCTCTAATACAGAACACCAGTGACTGTCTCTCTGCTGTCTCTAATATCATGTCTTCGCTCTATCTGAAACCGAATCTCTCAAAGACTGAACTACTGCTGTTTCCACCATCTAATAGATCTGTCCCTGATATCTCCATTGCAGTCTCTGGCCTTAACATAATTCCTAGGCAGTATGCCCACTGCTCAAAACATCTCCAGAATACGCCCTTTACTTACCACAGATACACCAAAGACACTTATTGTTGCCCTGATTCACTCTCGCCTTGACTACTGTAGCTCCTTACTAATCGGTCTTCCCCTTACTAAACTCTCTCCTCTACAATCTGTTCTGAATGCAGCAGCCAAGCTCATCTATCAGTCTAGACGCTACAGTGATGCCTCCGGTCTGTGTCGGTCACTACATTGGCTGCCTATTCAATACAGAATACAATATAAACTTATCACTCTCATCCACAAGGCTCTCCATAATGCTGCACCTCCCTACATTTCCTCCCTCATCTCTATCGCCCAACCCGTACTCTCCGTTCACTAAATGACCTAAGACTAACATCCTCTATTATCAGAACCTCCCATGCTTGTATACAAGACTTCTCCCAAGTGCACCACTTCTCTGGAATGCTCTATCCCAGACTATCAGATTAAACCCCAATTTCTACAGCTTCAAGCACAAACTGAAGACATATCTTTTCAGACAGGCCTATCACAACTCCTAATGTAAACCCTTCCGTAGTTAGATTCCCTAAAACTTACCCTCTGTTCACGCTCCCACATTACCTCAAAGGATATGATCCTGTATCAGACTAACTTTATATGTCTAGGCACCATCTGCACGTTAAAGGACACGACTGGTGACAGCTCATACAACTTTATATATATGTAATGACTGTAACCTCTATTACAAAATTGTCTGACCTTTGTATAAGAAATGCTACCTCCGACACTGCCCCTGCTACCTCTTGTGTCACCCCCTCTACCTCATAGATTGTAAGCTCTTGCGAGCAGGGCCCTCAGTCCCATTGTGTGATTTGACTATTTCTTTGTAATATATCTTTTTTGTCTGTACTTGAACCCTACAAATTGTACAGTGCTACGGAATATGTTGGCGCTATATAAATAACATGTATTATTATTATTGTGTGTCCTACTGAACCAGACTGAGGGACCATTTAAAGGTTTAGGAAACCTTGGCAGGCTTTTTTACAATATTCTAATTTTCTTATATTTGGGTTTTCATTACCTGTAATCCATAATCAACATTTACAGAAATAAAACACTTGAAATTGAACACTCTGTGTGTAAAGAATCAAGAAAATATAGGAGGTCACTTTTTTAATTTAATTACTGAAATAAATAAATGTTTCAAAGATATTCTAATTTATTGAGATACACCTGTATATACTGTATATAGGTATGCAAACTTTATGTACAGTCATGGCCAAAAGTTTTGAGAATGATACAAATATTAATTTTTACAAAGTCTACTGCTTCAGTTTTTCTAATGGCAATTTGCATATACTCCAGAATGTTATAAAGAGTGATCAGCTTAACAGCAATTACTTGCAAAGTCAATATTTGCCTAGAACGAAAATGAACTTTATCCCCCAAAACACATTTCAACATCATTGCAGCCCTGCCTTAAAAGGACCACCTAACATCGTTTCAGTAATTGCTCCATTAACACAGGTGTGGGTGTTGATGAGGACAGGGCTGGAGATCAATCTGTCATGATTAAGTAAGAATGACACCACTGGACACTTTAAAAGGAGGCTGGTGCTTGCCATCATTGTTTCTCTTCTGTTAACCATGGTTATCTCTAAAGAAACACGTGCAGTCATCATTGCACTGCACAAAAATGGCCTAACTGGGAAGAGTATTGCAGCTAGAAAGATTGCACCTCAGTCAACAATCTATCGCATCATCAAGAACTTCAAGGAGAGAGGTTCCATTGGTGCCAAAAAGGCTCCAGGGCGCCCAAGAAAGACCAGCAAGCGGCAGGACCGTCTCTTAAAAGTGTTTCAGCAGCGGGATCGGGCTACCAGCAGTGCAGAGCTTGCTGAGGAATGGCAGCAGGCAGGTGTGAGTGCATCTGCACGCACTGTGAGGCGGAGACTCTTGGAGCAAGGTCTGGTCTCAAGGAGGGCAGCAAAGAAGCCACTTCTCTCCAGAAAAAACATCAGGGACAGACTGATATTCTGCAAAAGGTACAGGGAGTGGACTGCTGAGGACTGGGGTAAAGTCATTTTCTCTGATGAATCCCCTTTTCGATTGTTTGGAACATCTGGAAAACAGCTTATTCGGAGAAGAAGAGGTGAGCGCTACCACCAGTCTTGTCTCATGCCAACTGTAAAGCATCCTGAAACCATTCATGTGTGGGGTTGCTTCTCAGCCAAGGGAATCGGCTCTCTCACAGTCTTGCCTAAAAACACAGCCATGAATAAAGAATGGTACCAGAATGTCCTCCAAGAGCAACTTCTCCCAACCGTCCAAGAGCAGTTTGGCGCTCAACAGTGCCTTTTCCAGCATGATGGAGCACCTTGCCATAAAGCAAAGGTGATAACTAAATGGCTCAGGGAACAAAACATAGAGATTTTGGGTCCATGGCCTGGAAACTCCCCAGATCTTAATCCCATTGAGAACTTGTGGTCAATCATCAAGAGACGGGTGGACAAACAAAAACCAACAAATTCAGACAAAATTAAAGCATTGATTCTGCAAGAATGGACTGCTATCAGTCAGGATTTGGTCCAGAAGTTGATTGAGAGCATGCCAGGGAGAATTGCAGAGGTCCTGAAGAAGAAGGGTCAACACTGCAAATATTGACTTGCTGCATTAACTCATTCTAACTGTCAATATAAGCTTCTGTTACTCATAATATGAATGCAATTATATTTCTGTATCTGATAAAAACATCTGACAAACACACATAAAAACCAGAGGGCAGCAGATCATGTGAGAATATAATATTTGTGTCATTCTCAAAACTTTTGGCCATGACTGTATATAGACATTCAGCCTTTATGCAGATGGGTATATCAACTTCATGTAAAATGGTATATAAACTTACACTAGGTTCACACCTGCGTTCGGGTTTCCGTCCCCAAGCGGACCTGAAAAACGGAAAACCAATCCGCTTAAAAAGCGGTTATCCACAGACCCCATAAACTATAATGGGGTCAGCCGGTTTCCACCTGAATAATACGGAGAGAAAATCGCTGCTTGCATGACTTTTCTCTTTGCATTTTTCAACTGGGCGCAGGTGTGAACCTAGCCTTAGACATATACAGATTTTATGTTTCCTATTCATCCTACGGAAGCACAGAAGGATCTTTATCCTCGCCGTTTGCTCCTCCCAGATCTGGTCCACCTAGCATGATGCTGTGATGACGTCACCGGATTGCCACTGCTCGTGTGCAAATGTGCCAGACAACATCAGCTGACGTGCCGGTCATGTGAGTGCATTTGCGCATGGAGTTCCCGCAAGACCAGTGCACAGACGTGATGCGCACATTGCTGGAATGCTCCATACTAGGTAAGTATTTAAGAGATGGTAAATGTTTGCACAAAGACCATGGATAAATGGCTTGAGATGAAGCTCATCAACCATGCTGAATATTAGAAGCATCATAGGAAGGCTGTATCTATATATAACCACAGTAAACAAAAAGCAAAATAAAAAATAAATAATAATACATAATAAATTAAAATCAGACATATATATCAAAAACATATACTAATATACAACCCCAATTCCAATGAAGTTGGAACGTTGTGTAAAAAACAGAATATGATTTGCAAATCCTTTTCAACCTATATTCAATTGAATACTCTACAAAGACAAGATATTTAATGTTCAAACGGACAAACTTTATTTGTTTTTTTGCAAATATTCAATCATTTTGAATTTGATGCCTGCAACATGTTCCAAAAAAGCTGGGACAGGGACATGTTTACCAATGTGGCAATGTGGTACATCACCTTTCCTTTTAACAACACTCAATAAGCGTTTGGGAACTGGAATTGTTGAAGCTTTGTAGGTGGAATTCTTTCCCATTCTTGCTTGATGTACAACTTCAGTTGCTCAACAGACCGGGGTCTCCATTGTCGTATTTTGAGCATCATAATGTGCCACACATTTTCAATGGGAGACAGGTCTGGACTGCAGGCAGGTCATTCTAGTACCCGCACTCTTTTACTACGAAGACACGCTGTTGTAACGTGCAGAATGTGGCTTGGCAATGTCTTGCTGAAATAAGCAGGGGCGTCCCTCAAAAAGATGTCGCTTGGATGGCAGCATATGTTGCTCCAAAACCTGTATGTACCTTTCAGCATTAATGGTGCCTTCACAGATGTGCAAGTTACCCATGCCATGGGCACTAACACACCCCTATACCATCAGAGATGCTGGCTTTTGTACTTTGCGCTAATAATCCGGACAGTCCTTTTCCTCTTTGGCCCAGAGGACACCATGTCCATGATTTCCAAAAACAATGTGAAATGTGGACAGCCAGACCACAGGACACTTTTCCACTTTGCATCAGTCCATCTTAGAGGAGCTTGGGCCCAGAGAAGTCGGCGGCTTTTCTGGATGTTGTTGATATATGGCTTTTGCTTTGCATGGTAGAGTTTTAACGTGCACTTGTAGATGTAGGGACGAACTGTGTTCACTGACAATGGTTTTCTGAAGTGTTCCTGAGCCCATGTGGTAATATCCATTACAGAATGATGTCGGTTTTTAATGCAGTGCTGCCTGAGAGATCGAAGGTCATGGGCATTCAATGCTGGTTTTTGGCCTTGCCACTTACTTGCAGAGATTTGTCCAGATTCTCTGAATCTTTTGATATAATGGACTGTAGACGTTGTTCTTAAACTGTTGGACTATTTACTCACGCAATTGTTCACAAAGTGGTGAACCTTGCTCCATCCTTGCTTGTGAATGACTGAGCCTTTTGGGGATACTCCCTTTATACCCAATCATGACACTCACCTGTTTCCAATTAACCTGTTCACCTCTGGAATGTTCCAAACAGCTGTTTTTTGAGGATTCCTCAACTTTCCCAGTCTTTTGTTGCCCCTGTCCCAGCTTTTTTGGAATGTGTTGCAGGCATCAAACTCAAAATGAGTGGATATTTATAAAAAACCAATAAAGTTTATCCATTTGAAATAATGCATCAAATAAAGATGCATACAGTCAATTTCAATATATTGCTTATAAAATAATAATGATTATCTGCCCGAGCAAATAGACCTCAGGCAATATTCACTAAATAAAGGTTAAACATTCGCAAAAAGAAAAACCACTCACATAACATGAATACTGGGAATTGTTCCAAAATTAGCTGTGAACATACAGTGCTGGCCAAAAGTATTGGCACCTGTGAAGAATATCGCCTCGCCCAGCTGCCTGGCACGCCTGCGATCAAACTTCTTTCTTAACCTCCCACTCACACACCGTGAGTAGACCGGGTCATATGATAGAACGAAACGAGCGATATAAATTTTTATATGTTTAATAACCCAAGTGGGTCGGTACGAATTAATAGCATATACAGAAATATACAGTATTAATATGATCAAGCATAAACATACAAGCAAAAGAGCAATGATACGGCACAAAACAAAAATGGAAATAAAAGATAGAGAAAATACCGGCATAGGCTCGTAGTCCGTTTCTCTAGGCCACAGCAGGGTTTTGGGCCTAGGGCGCAAGCTTAAGCAAGTTGCATAAAACAATCCTTCTACATGTTGTCCAGAACAAAGGGAAAGGCTTCAGGCCTCGATGCTAGGCCCTCAATGCATTCCTCAGTAGGGCAAGCTCTCTCATCTTCTCCCAGATCAGAGCTCCTTACTGCCTCTTTGCTGAATGACCCAAGAATCCAGGTCTGCCCACAGCATATGGCTAGTGCCCCACCCAGCCCTTCCACCCAGTCAGCCCCCCTTCTCCCTCCTTTGCAGAACCCTGGGAGAGATGGGTGAAGTTAAGGTCACTGGCTTGCTATCCCCCATCGCCATCTGGCCAGGGATAATAAAAGTGCCTGGCTATAGCAAGCCATCTCCCATGAACACACATAAAACCAGTGAAGCGTATCGTCCAGCAATGTAGACTCAACTAAAGCACCACATTCCAACAAGTGGGGGAGGGCTGACATAAGCAAGTAAAACACACTTCCAAGAAAGATATAAAACTGAGGGTTGGTTCATCACACCTCCCCCTTTTAGAGCGTGTTGGGAGGAAGGATGATCCTAAGATCACCTTCCGCGGACACCTTGGCGGCCTCACCCCGCCAGGACCTGCGCTGGTCCCTGTCCATATTCCTAGCATACTGATACCCTCTTCCTCTCCTGTCTGAATGGAGACTCTTCTAAGGCTCAGGCTCTGAATTAAGTAGAACCTGGCTACCTCCTGCTTGCTCTGGGTCCCTCCCCCGAGTGCTGGCGTCCCTTCGACCCACACTCACAACCCCAGGCCCTTGTGGTACCGGTGCTGAGACCCCATCTTGGCAGTCTCCGCCCACCTGGCTACCCCCGACCTGCACTGGGACCTCGTTCTGAGTGCTGGCATCCCGCAGATCCACACTCGCAACCCCAGGTCCTTGAGATACCATTTTAGAGACCCCTTCCCAGCAGTCTCTCAGGGTCTCTCCCACACTAGCCGCTAGTTGGGAGAGTTCTAGGGGATTCTGCACCTCCCCCTTTGCTTCCAATCCTGTTCCTCCTGTACTTGGGTGGGTGATGGTGATACCTTGGGCAAATGACTGAGATCATGCTTCCCCAAACCATCCCTCCACAATACATTGACAGGTAATACATTTGACATACCCCCTTCTTGGGTCCCACCTCCAGCACCCCATGCCATCTGCACTTGGGCCATGGGCACTCCTGGAATCGAACTAGACAGAAGAGACGTGCATGTCTCATACCCGCCGGGCTCCTCTGGCTCCAGTGTGGGGAGGTTAGTCATGGCGGTCTCAGTGCCAGCTCTGGGTGACAGAGGGAACGGCTCAGGGGTCGGAGCACCTTCCACCCCTCTAGCACTCTGGCTGCGGGTCACCACCGCAACACCAGCAGTCTGTTCCTCATCCGGATCGGCCTTGAGATCCCCGTGACCCACCTGACCACCTGGCACATTGTCATCAGTTGGGGTTGCCCCCAGCATCTCAGAAGAGCTACCCTGTAAATCTGCAAGGTAAGAATTAGCAATTACATTGACATTGCATTCATTCATTGATTCACAGTGAACTGCATGGGTGACTGGCTCAGCCAGGGTCACACTGAGGGGGCTATCAGCTCCCGCAGATGTGGGCGGGGCTACAGCCAGGTCAGCATTCACAATGCCTCATTCACATGCTCACTGATTACTTTAGCTGGGCACACAGCAGGGGGGGACAGGCTGCAGACCCCTCCCTCTGCCTGCGTGACAGGCTTCAACACCACATTAAAATCATCCTTCAGTACAGACATTTTGTCACAGCGAGGTGGGGCTGCTCCCACCCCATATTGGGACACCAAGGGCCCCAAATCTGTTCCCAGTAGTACATTGGCAGGCAGATCAGACATTAGCCCCACATCACGCATTCCTTTTCCCGCACCCCAGTCCAAATGGACGCAAGCCATGGGCACAGTTAAGCATTCTGGTCCAATACCCCTCAGGGTCAGAGTTTTTCCAGGGATGATACTGTCCGCAGGGACCAAGTCAGGTTGCACCAGAGTAACATCCGCCCCAGTGTCCCGAAATCCCATGACCACTTTACCCCCCACAATGACCTGTTGATGGTTGGCATTGGATGGCAACCCCTCCCTCCCCACCAAGTATACAGATGAGCCAACTGCCGTGGCTGGGGAAACAGGCTGGTTCTTAGAGCGGTTGGGGCACTCCGCCTTGAAATGTCCTGGCTGGTTACAGGCATGACACCGCTGGGCCTCTCCTTGGGACTTGGAGGGGGGTCCCCGGGGCGCCCAGAGTTCTTGGGACAGGGGAAGTAAAGGGGGCACCCGGGACAGAGTTTGTCTTACCCCACTTGGAGACTGCAGGCTGTGGTGAACTCCAGCTTTGCCCCTCCTTCCAGCTTGAGGGTCTCTGCAGTGTGGCTCCTCTCTTGGCCCCTTGCTCCCTGGTGGACACATAGTCGTCAGCAATCTCTGCAGCCTTGTCTGCTGTTTTGGGTTTCCAATCACACACGAACTGGCGGACCTCCAGAGGGCACACTTGGAGAAATTGTTCCTTTATCATAAGATCCCCAATTCCCTCAAACGTGGTGACAGTAAGTCCTTTGATCCACTGCCAGAATGTAGCCTGTAAGTGGTGCAGAACATCCGCATAGCTCTCTGTGGGACCCCGCTGTATATTCCGGAACTTTTTGCAGTACACCTCCGGCATGAGCCGGTATCTCCGGATCAGCACCGCTTTGATGGTCTCATAGTCCGCGTCCTCTGGTAAGTTCGTGGAAACATCCAGGCCTTTTCCCTTCAGCCGGGGAGACAGGTAACGGGCCCATTCTGCCTGGGGAATATGATACTGCTTACACGCCCTCTCAAATCCCCCGCAAGAACGAGTCCAAATCCCCGTTATCTTCCAAGATTGGAAAATCCTCAGATCAGATCTTTAGTGCTTGGGCTCCTGGAGTTTGTGCAGGAGAAGGTTGCACCTGCCGGGGAAGTTCCAGCTTTTTTAGCTCAAGCTGATGCTCTCTTTCCGCCCGGCGCTCTGCAGCAGCAGCAGCGGCCTCTCTCTCCGCCCGGCGCGCTGCAGCAGCAGAAGCGGCCTCTCTTTCCGCCCGGCGCTCTGCAGCAGCAGCAGCGGCCTCTCTTTCCGCCCGGCGCTCTGCAGCAGCTTGGTACTGGCGGATCACCTGCAGACGGGCGTCAGAGTCACTGGCGTCTATCTGCTGTAAGGCCATTTGCAAGTATAAGTCCCTTACCCCCACAGAACTGGGGCTACTGGTCCCTCCAGGCACAGTTACCTCTGGGGTCCGGGCACCTGCGGAACCGTCTGGCATGGTGATGTTTTCTGGTGCCAGCCTCTCAGGACTTTGCTCCGCCTCCTGCATGGCTATGGTAGCTTCCATATCCGCCATCTCCTGGAGTTCAGCAGCAACCAAGTCACTGGAAGCCGTTGCCAAATAAAAGATAGGACAGAAAAAAGAAGAAGGGAGGGAACAGTACAGTACCAAACTTTCACCGTATTTTAAGCTTGATCTCATACCGGGCTCGTTCCATAGGATTGCCCCAATCCTCAGTGTCTTAGTGATACCACACCCACACACTGTTATCCTAAGATCCCACCACGCTTTCACCACTGTGAAGAATATCGCCTCGCCCAGCCGCCTGGCACGCCTGCGATCAAACTTCTTTCTTAACCTCCCACTCACACACCGTGAGTAGACTGGGTCATAGGATAGAACGAAACGAGCGATATAAATTTTATATGTTTAATAACCCAAGTGGGTCGGTACGAATTAATAGCATATACAGAAATATACAGTATTAATATGATCAAGCATAAACATACAAGCAAAAGAGCAATGATACGGCACAAAACAAAAATGGAAATAAAAGATAGAGAAAATACCGGCATAGGCTCGTAGTCCGTTTCTCTAGGCCACAGCAGGGTTTTGGGCCTAGGGCGCAAGCTTAAGCAAGTTGCATAAAACAATCCTTCTACATGTTGTCCAGAACAAAGGGAAAGGCTTCAGGCCTCGATGCTAGGCCCTCAATGCATTCCTCAGTAGGGCAAGCTCTCTCATCTTCTCCCAGATCAGAGCTCCTTACTGCCTCTTTGCTGAATGACCCAAGAATCCAGGTCTGCCCACAGCATATGGCTAGTGCCCCACCCAGCCCTTCCACCCAGGCAGCCCCCCTTCTCCCTCCTTTGCAGAACCCTGGGAGAGATGGGTGAAGTTAAGGTCACTGGCTTGCTATCCCCCATCGCCATCTGGCCAGGGATAATAAAAGTGCCTGGCTATAGCAAGCCATCTCCCATGAACACACATAAAACCAGTGAAGCGTATCGTCCAACAATGTAGACTCAACTAAAGCACCACATTCCAACAAGTGGGAGAGGACTGACATAAGCAAGTAAAACACAATTCCAAGAAAGATATAAAACTGAGGGTAGGTTCATCACAGCACCCCTGCAATTCTGTCAGATAATACTCAATTTCTTCCAGAAAATGATTGCAATCACAAATGCTTTGGTAATAATATCTTCATTTATTTTGCTTGCAATGAAAAAACACAAAAGAGAATGAAAAAAAAAGTCAAATCATTGATCATTTTACATAAAACTCCAAAAATGGGCCGGACAAAAGTATTGGCACCCTCAGCCTAATACTTGGTAGCACAACCTTTAGACAAAATAACTGCGAACAACCGCTTCCGGTAACCATCAATGAGTTTCTTACAATGCTCTGCTGGAATTTTAGACCATTCTTCTTTGGCAAATTTCTCCAGGTCCCTGAGATTTGAAGGGTGCCTTCTCCAAACTGCCATTTTGAGATCTCTCCACAGGTGTTCTATGGGATTCAGGTCTGGACTCATTGCTGGCCACTTTAGAAGTCTCCAGTGCTTTCTCTCAAACCATTTTCTAGTGCTTTTTGAAGTGTGTTTTGGGTCATTGTCCTGCTGGAAGACCCATGACCTCTGAGGGAGACCCAGCTTTCTCACACTGAGCCCTACATTATGCTGCAAAATTTGTTGGTAGTCTTCAGACTTCATAATGCCATGCACACGGTCAAGCAGTCCAGTGCCAGAGGCAGCAAAGCAACCCCAAAACATCAGGGAACCTCCGCCATGTTTGACTGTAGGGACCGTGTTCTTTTCTTTGAAGGCCTCTTTTTTTTTCCTGTAAACTCTATGTTGATGCCTTTTCCCAAAAAGCTCTACTTTTGTCTCATCTGACCAGAGAACATTCTTCCAAAAAGTTTTTGGCTCTCTCAGGTAAGTTTTGGCAAACTCCAGCCTGGCTTTTTTATGTCTCTGGGTCAGAAGTGGGGTCTTCCTGGGTATCCTACCATAGAGTCCCTTTTCATTCAGACGCCGACGGATAGTACGGGTTGACACTGTTGTACCCTCGGACTGCAGGGCAGCTAGAACTTGTTTGGATGTTAGTCGAGGTTCTTTAGCCACCATCCGCACAATCTTTCGTTGAAATCTCTCGTCAATTTTTCTTTTCCGTCCACATCTAGGGAGGTAAGCCACAGTGCCATGGGCTTTAAACTTCTTGACGACACTGCGCACGGTAGACACAGGAACATTCAGGTCTTTGGAGATGGACCTGTAGCCTTGAGATTGCTCATGCTTCCTCACAATTTTGCTTCTCAAGTCCTCAGACAGTTCTTTGGTCTTCTTTCTTTTCTCCATGCTCAGTGTGGTACACACAAGGACACAGGACAGAGGTTGAGTCAACTTTAATCCATTTCAACTGGCTGCAAGTGTGATTTAGTTATTGCCACCACCTGTTATGTGCCACAGGTAAGTAACAGGTGCTGGTAATTACACAAATTAGAGAAGCATCACATGATTTTTCAAAGGGTGCCAATACTTTTGTCCACCCCCTTTTTAATGTTTGGTGCGGAATTATATCCAATTTGGCTTTTTGACAATTCTTTTTGTGGTTTTCCATTGAAGACAAATTAAATGAAGATATTATTACCAAAGCATTTGTGATTGCAATCATTTTCTGGAAGAAATTGAGTATTATCTGACAGAATTGCAGGGGTGCCAATACTTTTGGCCAGCACTGTATGTCCAATAAATAATTGCTGCTGAAGAGATAAAATTCTCCAAAGAACCATCTTCAAGTTGATCCCTTTAAAGCTGCATCATCATAGTCCAGATCAAGAAGAGATGTGTCCAGAGGAAAATAATAATAATAATGAAAAAACAATATAGGAAATAAAAAGAGTGAAATTAGTAATGTGCACATCTAAATGAAACAAGCACCAAAACAAGTACCCAAATAATAGTATATATTACAGTGGGGGAAAAAAGTATTTAGTCAGCCAACAATTGTGCAAGTTCTCCCACTTAAAAAGATGAGAGAGGCCTGTAATTGACTGGCTATATTTATTTTCCACCATAATTTGCAAATAAATTCTTAAAAAATCAGACAATGTGATTTTCTAGATATGTTTTCTCATTTTGTCTCTCATAGTTGAGATCTACCTATGATGTCAATTACAGGCCTCTCTCATCTTTTTAAGTGGGAGAACTTGCACCATTGGTGGCTGACTAAATACTTTTTTTCCCCACTGTATGTTGGTGTAAAATAAAGTGACCAATTCAAGAAAAAAAAAATGTATTACTTTTTAATAATATGTAGTAAAAGTGAAATGCATGAAGTGTATAATAAGACAAGGTATTAAGTAAAATAAAAAAGTGTAAAGATAAAATAAGTACTAAATTAAAAATGCAAAAAAAAAAAAAAATATTATAGTAAACCAGTGAAGGACAATTCCTCATTGATTCCTACTGGATTCAAACTCCCCAAGGTAAATATCTATCTGGATTCAGGTTGTAGGAGTCGTCCACTGAGAACACCTCCTCTTCTGTTAGGGGGAATATGTTGTAACCCATAAATTTTTGTGTTCAATAACTTACCTTTATGTTTTTCTAGGTAATGCGCTGCCACTGATGCCACTTTATCCTCCTGGCTGTCCCTTTTTGCTAGCCCTATTGTTGAATAGTGTTTTTGTATACGTTTGCAAAGCTCTTGGCTAGTCTGTCCAACATAAATTTTGGAACTGGGGCATAGGATAGAATACACAACATTTTGTGTCCTACAATTGATGTATTGTGTAGCCTTGTGTGTTTGATTGTTCTGTGGATTATAAAAATAATCTCCTGTCATAACACTGACAAATGTTACAATTACCACATGGGTATGTACCAATTAGTCTAGTTTTTGAAGTAGCTTTAGAACATGGTCTCTTAAAATGACTTTGTACAAGTTTGCCTTTTAGGTTTGGGGCTCTTTTCGCCGTTAAAAGTGGACGCGATCCAACTATTGTGTTAACCTTTTTATCAGTAGTTAGAATAGGCCTATATTTCTGTAATATAATACCTATATTGTGCCATTAGTTATTAAACTTGGTTATAAATCTTACCTTTGAGTCATTTTCTTTTTGACGAGATCCCAACAGATCCGTTCTGGTAGTATTCTTAAAATGTCTGTATGTATTGGATAACAATTTTTTAGGATATCCTCTCTGTTGGAATCTTATCGTCATCTGTTTTGCCTGTCTGTCAAAATCCTTAGGATCTGAACAGATTCTTTTGATACGAGAAAATTGTCCCTTTGGAATGCCTTGTTTTTGATGATATGGATGAAAACTAGAAAAATGGACTAAATTATTGGTCGCAGTGTCTTTACGATGCAGGTCTGTACCTATAATCCTTTGTTCTTGATTTCTGTATAATTTCAAATCCAAAAAATCAACTTCTTCATGTGATATTTTTGAAGTTAGGAAAATGTGGAAGTCATTGGTATTAAGTTTGTGTATGATGTCGATACAAGATTTGACATCCCCTTTCCACAATAAAAGGATGTCATCAATGTACCGGTACCATGTAACCACTTGGGTACAGTATTCTTTTGTGATGTAGACATGTGCTTCCTCCCACCATCCTAAAAAAAAGGTTGGTGTAAGAGGGGGCACAGCGAGCCCCCATTGCGGTTCCCGAAATCTGTTTGTAAAAAATCTTATCTCGTCTCGTCTTCAGGGCTTTAGTTGTCATGCCATGTACATGTGATATTGTGGCGAATCTTATAACTTTTGTTACTCATAGAGTCCCTGAATTCAGTAGCTCTAAGCATATATGCACACATGCTGCATTTACCATGGGGGTAAAAACCTCATTTGAGACCACCAGTTCCAAATACATTTTTCTGAGATCTTGGAATATTGTAACTACTGGTCTAAATATCTCGGAGATTTCTTGATGTCCTCCATGTCACACTGGAGAACTTTTTCAGGTATGGGGCAATGAGTGAGCAAAATTGACCCGTGTTTTTGAAGTACTTGGTGTACTTCACGCCATCTAGAATTGTAGGTTGTAGTGAACCTTAACTGCGACGGATCTTTTTGTTGTCTTATTCTGTTATAGTTGCGACTTACCAAAAGGGATTCATGTGATGCATTCTTCACACAAGAATAACTAATGTAAATAGACTTAATTACTTTAGCCTCTTTCCTGAAAATGCGTGGTGAGGTCTAGAGCCTGCTTTTCATATTTAGAGTCAGTGGAGCAGATACGTTTGACACGTAGAAACTGGCCAATTGAAATCACATCTTTAATCTTGTAGTAGTGTGAAGATGTGGCATGGAGAAGGGTATTTGTGGAAGTTTTCTTCCTTCAATGTTTTCTGCGTTTGTTTCTCATGTTGTCTCTCATGTTTATTGTTTTCCTTGCCCAGGTTATATCTGAGAGCTCTGTCCCCGAATCTGCTTGAAACATGTGGAGAGACTTTTTTCTCTACATTTTTTGGGCAAAAACCTGGCAGACTTCATTATACTCTATGGAGTCCACGGGTTTCCGCGAGTAACCGCTTTGTAAGCAGATTGGGTTTCCGATTTTCGGGTCCCCAAGCAGACCTGAAGAACGGAAACCTGAGCACAAGTGTGAACCTAGAGTTAGTCTGGGCGATACATTCTTTGCCTTCAACATCTTCTGGAAAATTATTCTTCTAATATTTGTATCAACTGTTCGCCTTCTTCTGAACATCAAGAGATGACTGGCAGGGAGGCTAAGAAATGTTTCACTTTGATAAAATCTCTTATGTCTAGCAAAAAGAAATCCAAGATGTTTAAGTGGAAAATGTCCCGTTTTGTCTCGTTTTGATTGATTCCTCTGATTCTTCCAATGGGGTAGTTCAGACATCTGATTTCGACTCTGACACTGCTATATCTGAGGTTAATTATTTTTTCAAAATAGAGAATACAGACAAACTTATTAAAGAGGTTAAGAAGGTTATGGAAATAAAACAACTGCTTCTTCCTCTCAGGACAGGGAGAGTTGGTTTTATTTCCCTAAGAAGAAGGCTGTGGTCCTTCCTGGTCATTCAGTTGTTAAAACTATAATGGAAAAAGAGTGGAGGTTTCCAGCCAGAAAAGTTGAACTTGGATCCAGGTTCAAGACGGTGTATAAATTAGATCCTGTGGAGTGTGAAGCTTTGGAATAGTAAGCCAACGTAGACCTAGCAGTGGCCAATTTATCTAAAAAAAAATTTTTTTTCCCGCAGACGATTCTAATCTTCTGAAAGATCCTATGGATCGCAGAGTGAATACTTTTCTAACAAAAATCCTATAGCTCTCTGGCAGCTTTAACAAAGGCTGCTATGGCAGGTGTTCCTGTTTCCCGTGCTCTGAGGTTATGGCTGAGTCAGTTAGGAAAAGATATTCAGGATGGAGTTCCTAGGGAAGATTTGTTGGATCAGCTTTATTCTCTCAAATTGGCTGCGGATTACGTTTCTGATTTTCCCTTAGATACCTTGAGAGTTATCGAGAAAAGTCTAGCAGTTACTAATGCTGCCAGACGAGCCATCTGGCTGAAGCCCTGAACAGAAGAGGCGACCTCGAAAAATAATTTGTGCTCAATCCCTTTTGAGCCTGGAAGACTTTTTGAAGAGAAGCTGGACCAGCTTTTAGAGGCCAATAAAAAGGGGAAATCTCTGATGTTTCCTTTGACTATTAGGGGAATTAAGTTTTGTTTTCGCTATCAGAGGAGACAGGATTTATTTTCCTGGAGAGGAAATGCTAGAAGGTCAGAACATGTTAGATAATATCAGAGGTTTCAGGCTTCCACTTCGGATAAATCCAAAACGAAGCTGGAGGACTCAGGAACTGGCAAGCAAGATTTTTGACGCTTGGAGTCATCAAGTTGGAGGACGTTTGCAGAACTATTTCTCAACCTCGTCACAAATTACTTCAGACAAATGAGCTTTGGATGTCATAAAGGAGGGCTATGTCATAGCAATCCACTGTAGGCCAAGAGATCATTTTCTCCTGAATGATCAACAGAATCCTTACGTTTTTTCCCTAGTGCAAGAGTTTCAGGTAAAAAGAGCTTCAGGAGAAGTTTCAAGGAAATAAGTGGGTTGTGGTGTCTATTCAAGACTCTTTCCAGTACCGAGACTTATTATAGATCTCCTATTACAGATTCCTTAATCGGTATTTAAAAAAGATCCACTTCAGGATGGAGACAATAAGAACGGTCTATGCAAAAAGATCAAGTTCTTGCATCTTTAGATCTAAAAGATGCTTATTTGCACATACCAATCCATCCAGATTCAAGACAATTCTTAAGAATAGCTGTTTGTCATCAAGAAAGAATCAAACACTACAAATTCTTCTCTTCCTTTCGGTCTGACTTCTTCATCAAGGTGGCAGTACTAGTAGTAGCAGCCCTACATGTTCAAGCCATCCAGGTCATTCCATATTTCGATGATTGGCTGATAGTCGTTCCATCTTATTACTCTTCTGCAAAATCATAATTGTGTAGTGATTTATCTTCTCCAGTACCTTGGATTCCAGATAAACTGGGAAAAATCCTCAGTCCCAGAAACTTCTAAATTGGTTCTAGGCTTCATCATAGACACAAATTTGCAAACTGTATTTCTGCCCCAATAATAAAATAAAAAAATACAGTCCGAAGTAATATTTATAATCAAACCACTGTTCTCTACAATTCATCAGATCATGAAGACTTTGGGCCTGCTAGCAGCCTCCATAGATACTATATTGTGGGCTATGGTACACATCCAAAGTCTTCAGCAAAATATTCTCTGCCATTGGAACAGAGATCTGAGAAAACTTCATGCAAAAATAAAAATCGATCCAGCAACAAAAAGAGATCTTGATTACAGAAGCTTCCCTGAGAGGCTGGGGTGCTCATCTACTAACCTTCTGGACACAAGGAGTATGGAGCAGACAGGACAGGCTTCAATCTTCAAATTTCCGGGAGATGAAAGCAGGCAGAATGGTGCTTCTGCATTTCAGATGTCTAATTCAGGGCAAACCAGTCCTAGTTTAAACAGTCAACCTAGTTGTTGCATATTATCTAAACAAGAAAGGTGGAATTCGAAGCAAGGGATTGGTGACGGAGTGCAGGAAAATTTTCCAGCTGGCAGAATCTGCCCTGCTGGATTTAAAAGCTCTGCATATAAGAGGATCTCTGAATACCAGAGTGGATCCACTAAGCCAGACAACTCTCAGAACATTGGAGTGGGAGTTAAACCAGAAATACTTCCATCTCCTAACAGACAAGTGAGGAGTCCCGCAAATGGATTTGATAGCGACCAGGAACAATTCAAAACTGACAGTTTTTTGTTCCCTGAATTCTCAAGATCACCCATACGCAGTGGATACGTTCTCCATCAGCTGGAGACAAAAATTTCTCTATGTCTTTCCTCCAGTGTCACAAGCACAGGATCCAAGAAACCATAAAACTTAACCTTTAATATTAATTATAATAATAAATATTTAAGACGGTCAGAGAATATCACCAATTAATGTGCACAAAACAAACCATGCTCTAGATAAAAAAGGGAACGGTCTTACCTTTGGTCCCAAAATTCTCCCTGTATCTCCCTATCAAATTAGATCCTTTTTCCAACGCGTTTCATGTCCCAACCAGATGGAGGGGCAATCCTCAGGGGATCTGGAAATAATACACAAAACAAAAGAAAAGATCGCTTACTATACCTAACAAATATTAATTGTTGCAATAAGTACAATATCTAGTCTATACGGTGTTGGATTGCCAATATTGACCATGGCATTCAGGATGTTAAACATACCAAAATGTTCATTCAACTTCCAACACCATATACACAGACAGTACCATAAGTGCACACTATAAAATTGTGGCAAATTAACTTTCATTTAAAAGCAAAGCCAATACACTTACTTCAAAATATAAGCCCAGTGGGGAGTAAAAGCCCTTCAAGCTACTCAACCATGTATTATCATAGCTTGCCAGTTGTAGGGCTGTGCAGATGGATGCTCCACCCTGAATGCAGGGGAGCATATATGTCAGCAGTGGTCCTGTATGTAAACCAGAGCCACTGCTTACCTAGTCTTAAATGTAAAAAGCCCCTCCTCCCGGGCGTGTCCACCAGGACGCCAAAACAAATCACCCATGGACACCTCGGGGGAGAGGCGTGGCTCCCCACTTTAACTGAGTAAATGGCAGAACTGCATCCCAAACCCCACCCACCCTTGGTGTCAATGGAGGGGCATAAACACCCACTCCAATCAAAAATGGAGGGGTTGGGTTGCTAGTAATGTGCTAATCCATTCTTTACTATGGAGTTAGCACTTAAAAAATAAAATAACAAGCATTACAGCAGGTGGAGGGTCATAATCAGACAACTCCATACTGGCGATACTAAATAAGACAAAGCAAAAAGATGTGTTTATATATCTAATGTGAAAAAGTCATCCACAATCACCAACTTCATAAAATAGCAGGTACCTCCAATCTAAGGTAGCACAGTGGCTCAGCAGACAGTACCGCAAGATTGCAACGGCGGAGCCCCCGGTTCAAATCCAACCACAATACTAGTAATATATGGGGTAAACACCAAGGGCATTGCTATTGTAATCTATACCTATTATGCCAAAAAATGTTCAATGCATATAAATCATCACACATATCCTTATAGTCCACTTAAAGGGATAGTCATCACTAGTGGATAATTGTAAGCTCAGATATAGGAATATATAGAATAATTAGTCACAAACTGATAGAGCAAAGTTAACATAGAGAGAGAAAAGGATGAATCCTAAATAAAACATCCAAAAAACAGTTGTTCATTCAGTCCAGATGGATACATAGTCTTGTCTCCCTCTGCAAGATCATTCTATCCCAATCACCACCTCTGAGAGGGGAGGGGACATGGTCAATTCCCATGAACTTAATCATAGTTCGATCTTCCCCATGTAATTCATTCACATGTTTGGCTACTGGTGTCTCCCTTTTATGTAGGATATCACCAAGATGATCACCTATTCGTCTACGGAGCTCCCGTCGTGTTTATCTAGAGCACGGTTTGTTTTGTGCACATTAATTGGTGATATTCTGTGACCGTCTTAAATATTTATTATTATAATTAATATTAAAGGTTAAGTTTTATGGTTTCTTGGATCCTGTGCTTGTGACAATTGATTGTTGGATCAAGTTTGTTTGATAATGTAATTGTATGCTTTGGTGAGTCTTTCCTCCAGTCTAGATCATTTAGCGGCTTCTTCAGAAGATCCTAGTTGGAGGTCCATTGGTGATACTAATAGCACCTTTCTGGCCCCAGAGAACATGGTTTCCTCTATTTTTTCAAATTTTGAACAACAAACATTGGCCTCTTCCTCATTGTCCAAACCTACTAATTTAAAAAAGGTCTTTTTCATCCAGACCTGAACAAGCTCCATCTTTCAGCCTGGATTTTGAAAGGTCAAGACTGAAGGACAGAGGCTTATCTGCAGCGGTAATTAACACCTTACTTGCTGCCCGTAAAGATTTGGTCCAAATTCTCTTCATGGCTAAGTAACTGGAATTTGGTTTTGTGGAGATCCCTAGTATCTTACAGTTCCTACAGGATGGGTTTCAGAAAGGCCTCAAAGCTAATACCCTCGAAGTGTCTATGACGGCCATCGATGCTATGACTGATGGAAAATTTTCTGGCCATCCATTAGTTTCTAGATTTTCAAAGCAATCAGAAATTTGAGACCAGACGTAAAACCTCCAGTGCCTGTTTGGGATTTATCTGACATCTCATCCTTTTGAGCCAAGTATATAGAGCTTAAATGGTTATCCTACAAAGTGGTCTTTTTAGTAGCTGTTACATCTGCAAAGAGGCTGGGGGAAGGTTCCTACCTTTCAAAATATTAATAAGGAGTCCTTCTTACCAGTCTTCCATCCATATCCTGAGATGCAGGATTAAATATGGTTTCACACGCTGGATGTGAAGAGAGCCACTCTTACATATTTAGACAGAACCAAAGAGTTCAGGAAAGAGGAAATTTTTTTGTGCTTTTTGCAGGTGCCAGGAAAGGGTTGAAAGCCTCTATAGACACTATGGCCAGATGGATTAAATCTACTATTCTGGAAGCTTATAAATCAGCAGGCCTCTCCTTGCCAGCATCTCTAAGAACGTATTCTACTCGTTCTACTGCAACTTCTTGGGCAGAAGATGCTCAAGTATCTATCCTTGATATCTATAATGCTGCCTCCTCTTCCACTTTCCTCAAGCATAATCATATGGTTGTCAACTCTGGGGGTCCAGCCTTTGGCACAGCGGTGCTTAATACAGTAACCAAGTGATTCTCCCCCCCCCTTTGGGTAGCTATTAATGTCCCTTCTGTGCTGCCGTAGGACGAATAGGAAAGTGAAAATTGGGTTTACCTGATATTTTGCAGCACAATATACCTGCCCTATTATTTCCAAGTAAAAACTCGTAAATTAATTAAAGCACAAGGGAGTAGTAGAAAGGAATGGGGGGGGGGGGGGGTTATTATAGCTATGAATATGCTAATAGTTTATTATCATGTGGGTGGGCCAATCCTGGGAGGAGAAAAAGGTGAAGATAAAGACCCTTCTGTTCTGCCTTCAGACTCAAGAAAAGCAAAACATCAGGTAAACCAAATATTCACTATATAGGTATACATTCATTATGCAGACAAATATATAAACCTCATGTAAAGGGATCTACAACCTTATACAGACAGTCTTACAAAATTTATGTATTTAGATATACAACTTCATGCAGACAGGTATACAAACCTGAGGACCAGAAAACTCTTCGGGTATACAGAGCCTCCCATTTCTAATGTAAGTAAAAGGAAACAAAAGGTAAAAGGAAAAAAAACTCAGTGAAAAAAAAATATAGTTTTTAATGAACTCAGTCTACAGAGAAAAAAAAAAATACAAGGGTTTGTCCTAATTGATTGATTAATTATTATTATGCTTACTTATATAGCGCCATCATATTCCGCAGTGCTCTACAGACATTGACAGTCACTGTCCCATATAGGGCTCACAAGCTACATTCCCTATCAGTATGTCTTTGGAGTGTGGGAGAAAACCGGAGTACCTGAAGGAAACCCACACAAACTCCTTGCAGATGTTGTCCTTGGCAGGGTTCGAACCCAGGACTCCAGCGCTGCAAGGCTGCAGCGCTAACCACTGAGCCACCATGCTGCCCCTAAATAGTATTGCTTGTTAAGCTATCTCTTCTCATTGTACCTAGAGGAAAAATATCCCAATGGTGTGCTGCTGACGGATGATCACATAACCATATTTAAGTTTATAGAGAACTAAATTAAATTTTTACAAATATAAAAAATTTTAAATTTTGCAAAGTTTTAAAGATTTTCTCTAATCATCTTAGTGGTGACAGTCTTTTGTCTTGATTGGTTGCCAATGTATATGACCATGAATGCAAAAATTTTCTTTGGTCTGGTATCTCTCAGAAACCCAGCCATGATTTTCTTATTTTTGTTAGGTTACATACTGTGTTCTGCCTAATAGAAACAATAAGGAAGTCATGGCCAGGATTCTGACAATTGCCAGACCATAGAAATTTCCTGCATTCATGGTCGTACCCATTGGCAACCAATCAAGACAAAACATAGTCACCACTAAGGTGATTAGACAAAATCATTAAAACTCTGTAGAAAAAAAAATGTAATTATTTAATTTTTCTGCAAATTTAAATAAGGTTATGCTAAACTCCTTTAACTATATCTGGACCACCTGTTGACTTTTAACATCCTGGCGGTCCACTCTTAAAACTGCAAGGATGTATATATGTTAAACAACTTCACAAAATCTTGGAGCTGCAAAAGCAGGGGGCCTTCCCATTTGCTGTGTACACAGACATGGGAGCCGCCATGATGCGGCTCCACACCCAGCCCTGTGGTCACATGACCGCAAGAGGCAGGGAATTGCGCTAATGTATCAGCCCGAGTTAAAGGAGAAATGAGCGAAAAAGGAGAAAAAAAAGGAAAGTTAAAACGCCTCCCCCCAAAGATCTATTATGACCTTATGGAGGGAAAAATGTATGAAAAAAAATAAAAGCAAAATGGTAATGGGGCCCTATTACTGTAATAGTGGCCTAATAGTGCCAATAGTGGGTAATAATTCCCCCTAACTCTACATACTGTTACTAAAATTACCATTACATTAATCTTACCTGGTTTCTAATGCAGCTACCGGGACCTGTTCTTGCACACAGGATATGTGTATCTTCTATTCTGCTCCCGGGTCCCAGGGTTACCATAACGAAGATTCCAGGAGCAGAATAGAAGATGCACACATCCTGTCTGCAAGAACAGATTTTTCCTTCCTCCAGCACTTGGGCTGGATTAGGACAAGTCTGATGTAGAACACTTAGAGCATTTAGAACACTTTCCTAGGTTTCATCATAGACTCCTTGAAAATTACTCCCCTCCACAAAACAGAGAAAAAAATAGAATCTGCTGTAAAATTTCTTGCAGTGCCTTGACAGGTTTCTGTACATACCATTTTGAGAGCCTTTGGCCTAATGGCAGCAGCCACAGACGCAGTCCCTGATGCTTTGTGTCATCTCTGTCCTCTACAAAGAGAGGTCCTGAACGTCTGGAACCATTAGCCCAGTGGGCTAGTCAAGAAATGCTCCCTTCCTCTAAAAGAAGGGAAGACCTGCTGGATCCTGTTGGCTATGGATGCATCCGTTTCAGGATAGGAAGCCCATTTGGATGGCATTCCAGTGCAAGGTCCTTGGAACATTCTCAAGAGACAGATGTCCTCCAGTCTGAGGGAACCCATAGCTGTTCATCTTGCGCTCCGGAATTTCTCGCATCAAATCTGACAACCTGACCATGGTGTTGCGCATCAAAAAACAGATACTTGATCCCAACCTCTTTTGGAGGAAGTAGGCATAATGCTTTCTTGGGAGGAGAAGAACCTGACCCACCTCTCTGCGGTCCACACTTGAGGCACTATAAACATAGTGGCAGATCAATTGAGCTAAGGAAAGCCTCTTCTGGGAGAATGGTCCCTGAATCAGGAAATTTTTCTCCGGATCACTCAGAGGTAGGGAATGGCAGAGGTGGATCTCATGACGACAAGATGAGAAATTTCTGCTCTGTGTACCAGTAAGATAATCCCTTTGCAGTCAATGCTCTGTCCATTCCATTGAACTTCAGGCTCGCCTAAATATTCCCTCCAATTTCCATGATACCGAAATTATTGATGAAAAGGCCATACCATTCTGGCCAAAGAGGTTATGGTTTTCCTCTTTCAGATGAGTTCCCAGGGTCATATAGGAGACTTCCCCAGTACAGAACTTGGTATCTCAGGGCTCTAAACTCTACACAAACCTAAAGAAATTCAAACTGACAGGCTGGAGGTTGACTGATCACTACTACAATCTAGAAGGCTCCCTGATGTTGTCTCACATTCTAGAGTAGAGTCCACTAAGTGGAGCTTTGCTAGAGTGAAGTAGATCTTTGAAGATTGGTGCTCTAGGAAGGGTGCTAACAGCTCTATCCCTTCTCTGAGTAGTATCCTCGATTTCCTTCAGGACAGCTTTCATAAAGACTTCAGCTCCTCTACCCTGAGTTTTCCAATTGCTGCATTATCTTCCTTCTTAGACAGATCACTATCTCAAGAACCTCTTGTCAAGAGATTTCTGAAGGAATTTGCTCAAACCTATTATCTATAAACCTGTTCCTCAATGGAACTTGTCTGTGGTTCTGACAGGACTATGTGCCCCTCTTTTTGAACCTTTGGAGGAAGTAGATTTTAAATACACGTAAAGTCCATTTCTTATTGGCTGTTACCTTCACTAAGAGAATAGCTTCCTGATAGAGTCCTGTTAATATTTTTACTTGATTTTACTCCCAAGGTCCCTATTTTACAGTGCAGGCCAAAAGTATTGGCACCCCTGCAATTCTGTCAGATAATACTCAATTTCTTCCAGAAAATGATTGCAACCACAAATGCTTTGGTAATAATATCTTCATTTAATTTGTCTTCAATGGAAAACCACAAAAAGAATTGTTAAAAAGCCAAATTGGATATAATTCCACACCAAACATAAAAAAGGGGGTGGACAAAAGTATTGGCACCCTTTGAAAAATCAGGTGATGCTTCTCTAATTTGTGTAATTAACAGCACCTGTTACTTACCTGTGGCACATAACAGGTGGTGGCAATAACTAAATCACACTTGCAGCCAGTTGAAATGGATTAAAGTTGACTCAACCTCTGTCCTGTGTCCTTGTGTGTACCACATTGAGCATGGAGAAAAGAAAGAAGACCAAAGAACTGTCTGAGGACTTGAGAAGCAAAATTGTGAGGAAGCATGAGCAATCTCAAGGCTACAAGTCCATCTCCAAAGACCTGAATGTTCCTGTGTCTACCGTGCGCAGTGTCATCAAGAAGTTTAAAGCCCATGGCACTGTGGCTAACCTCCCTAGATGTGGACGGAAAAGAAAAATTGACGAGAGATTTCAACGAAAGATTGTGCGGATGGTGGCTAAAGAACCTCGACTAACATCCAAACAAGTTCTAGCTGCCCTGCAGTCCGAGGGTACAACAGTGTCAACCCGTACTATCCGTCGGCGTCTGAATGAAAAGGGACTCTATGGTAGGATACCCAGGAAGACCCCACTTCTGACCCAGAGACATAAAAAAGCCAGGCTGGAGTTTGCCAAAACTTACCTGAGAAAGCCAAAAACTTTTTGGAAGAATGTTCTCTGGTCAGATGAGACAAAAGTAGAGCTTTTTGGGAAAAGGCATCAACATAGAGTTTACAGGTAAAAAAAAAAGAGGCCTTCAAAGAAAAGAACACGTTCCCTACAGTCAAACATGGCGGAGGTTCCCTGATGTTTTGGGGTTGCTTTGCTGCCTCTGGCACTGGACTGCTTGACCGTGTGCATGGCATTATGAAGTCTGAAGACTACCAACAAATTTTGCAGCATAATGTAGGGCCCAGTGTGAGAAAGCTGGGTCTCCCTCAGAGGTCATGGGTCTTCCAGCAGGACAATGACCCAAAACACACTTCAAAAAGCACTAGAAAATGGTTTGAGAGAAAGCACTGGAGCCTTCTAAAGTGGCCAGCAATGAGTCCAGACCTGAATCCCATAGCACACCTGTGGAGAGATCTCAAAATGGCAGTTTGGAGAAGGCACCCTTCAAATCTCAGGGACCTGGAGAAATTGGCCAAAGAAGAATGGTCTAAAATTCCAGCAGAGCATTGTAAGAAACTCATTGATGGTTACCGGAAGCGGTTGTTCGCAGTTATTTTGTCTAAAGGTTGTGCTACCAAGTATTAGGCTGAGGGTGCCAATACTTTTGTCCGGCCCATTTTTGAAGTTTTGTGTAAAATGATCAATGATTTGCCTTTTTTTTCATTCTCTTTTGTGTTTTTTCATTGCAAGCAAAATAAATGAAGATATTATTACCAAAGCATTTGTGATTGCAATCATTTTCTGGAAGAAATTGAGTATTATCTGACAGAATTGCAGGGGTGCCAATACTTTTGGCCAGCACTGTAGCTAACATTATTCAGGTCATCTCTCTCCCAGTTTTCTTTCCTTCTCCTAACTTAGCCAGATGTCTAGGTCTAGTAGCTTCAGGAGGATAGGAAGGATATCTTCCTCTTGATTATCTTCTATGGAAGAAATAGAAAAAGCTTCAAAACCAACGCAGTGAAGGGTTCTGTAGGCTTGTTCTGGTGGAAGTCCTTGCTGCACGTGACTGATGAGACCAATCAGCAGCCAAAGGAAAGGACCCGAGGCGTCCCGGTTCCTTTCCTGAGGCCTCTGATTTTCCTCAGCGGTCACATGCGGTAAGGACTTTCGCCAGAACAAGCCCCTTGCCGCCACTGGACCAGAAAGTGGCGGGGGACACCGGAGAGCCTGGTAGAAATCTGTAATTCCTGGATAATACCTTTAAGGAAGCATACTATATTTATCAACCAGTAATGGTTGAATTTTCAGACTTCGGAGTTGATGGCATTTGGGTGGTTGATTATAAACTCCCTCCATCAAGAGGGCCCTCCCGTTGGGGTTACTTCTTGTTAATTCCCCAAATTGTGCTCCTGTCGGACATAAGGGAAGACTTGATTTTTTATATTACCCTGTTTTCCCCTTGTCCTAACAGTAGCACTACCCTTAGTTAGTTCTTGCCTTCTACTTTATGATAATACATAGGGGATGTTTACAGCCCTTTTACAGGAGCAACTTTAGTCTAGTCAAGCTGTCCACTGCTAATCGTACCTCCTGGATATGATTGACAGCCCCTTGTACAGAGGGAGGGGACTGAAAGGGAGATGTCAATCACACCCAGGAGGTGTGATTATCAAGGGGACAGCATGACTAGGCTGAAGCTGCTCTGTCCCCATGGCCTGTAAAAAGGCTGTGGACCCCTGTCCACTGTGACTACTTAGGGTAATTTGCATAGGACTTTTTATGCTTTCAAACATTTACAACTTCACTTTGCTGCAACAGAAAGATTACAGAGGACACCAATGGAAAGGAAATTTCTTTATCCTGCACATGATGAGACCAGTTTACATTATGTTCAGACAGCAGAATTTGTATGAGTTGAAAAATTCAGCTTCAGGAATTTCAAGCTGAATTTTTCTGCTTGGCCAAATTCTGCGAAATAATCTGCTGTGGAATCTGCTGCCTTCCATTCACTTCAATGGGAGTTATCAGTTGGAATTTGCCTGGGCATGATACTCATTTTATCCTCTAGTTGAAAATATCAGCTGTTTGCCTCCTATTAAAATAATTGGGAAGCAGATTTCAGGCAGAATTTGGAGATGATTTTAAGGCGGAATCCGCCTTTAATTCAGCGTTCAATTCAGCTGCGTGAAAATACCCTCATGGTGGAAAAAACATTTTTTCAGTCAGTTTTTCTTTCAGAGAAGTCTATGGAAATAATGTCAGAAAAAAACACTATTTTTTTTTTTTTTACAAAAAACCATAGTAGATACCTTCACGTTTTCTACATTATAGAACAGTAAACAGCTTTCTGTTTTCTTCCACCAATTACCTAATTTTTAAGCCTTTAGTGAGATTTTCACAAATCTGGCCAGTGATGCAAATTTTAAATACATGGCATGTCAATTTATGTTGGGGATTTTCACAGCCGATTCATCCTTTTAAATACATAGAGTAAAATAATTTTGTTCACAAATTCCATGACAGATTCTTTTCATTGAAAGTTCCCTTGCATCCCACCAGCAGCACAATACTGGGGTATTTCTTCCCCTGTGTGCTGGTAGGACAGAATGGAATTTTTAATGAGCAATAAATGGTTAACAGTAACTCCTCCCCTTCCTCAATATAAGGAAGGAAGTACCAACCCTCCAGCGTGTTTTTTTCTGTCCTGTGTTGGTGGGACAGTTGGAGGAAAGGTTATTCCTTCCCTATAGTGAGGTTATTCAGATTCTGGATGACTTTCCCCTCCTCGCTCCTGTTTGAGTTTGTTTTGTCTGTCCTCCTGTTGTGAGGACTCTTTTTCTGCCTTTGGTTCCTATTGGAACAAAATTCAAAGGTTAAAACTCCTTGTCTGTCTTTCCTGCCTCTGCTGCTTAGTCTGCTTAGCGGTCAGACAGATATGCTGCCTTTAAGTGTCCACACTGAACCCTTGTGGCTATGTAAGCCTTGCACTGCTTGTTTTAATCTGATGCTTGGGGTTTCCTGCTACTTCTCTCCTGCTCCCGTGTGTGGGGGCGCGTTTCAAGAGCTCTCACAGCCTACCTACTCAGGCTGTCTCTTGTACACTTGATAAAGGGGATCTGATTTCCCTGAAACGCGTTGTGTTATTTGAGTATAATAAAGCATCTTTGGTGGTGTGGTCCCCACACCTCATTTTTTGGGAGATTCTCCTACCAATCCATTACCTGTATACCGTCTGGATCCAGGAGATTCTGACGCCTAGAGGTTCCGCAGCTCACATATATCAAAACATACTCTATATCCATCCACTGTGTTAGTTGTGGGCCAGCACAACTTGAAAAGGTGAGAACCCACCTATACAAACATCCATAATATCTAACTATCCTGGTTGTGAGATCACCAATTGAAGGGGTACTGTTTACCATCAGACCCAGTCAGTTGAACACTCACTGTAATATAGACCAGTGCTTTTGTATTACTTAATAGCTTTCCACCATATTTTCAGTGGATGATCCTTGTTGTTTCTTCAATCATTTGACTACCTCCTGTTCTCAACACAATTATCTATGTACAACCTATTTTTTAAGCAATATTACGCTATGTGCCACTCGGCGTTGTTGTTTTTATTTTTGTTTTGAAGTATACTTGTGGTAAGATGTCATCCTCTGTGTCTGGTGGTGATGAGTCCTCCAGGTAAGTCTGCGTCTTGGCGCAAACATCTAACCTGTCGCTCCTGTGAAATTCCCTTGCCTGACGGTTACGAATTCAATACATGCCACCAGTGCCGCCCAAAAGAACCCTCTGAGGAATCCACAATTAGAAATGTGGTTATTTGGGTCAAGGAGTATATTCATGACAGCATGAAGGACTAGAAAGAGTCCATAGCTCACTTGTCTGAGAGGTCCAGACACAGTAAGGCATCCGGTTCTGTCATACGATCTGATGAGGAGTTGAGGATCATAGAGGAAGCTAATTCTTCATCTGAGGGTTCAGATACGGATGTAGCAAAACCATTTTTTCCTCTGAAGAAAATTCAGAGATTATTGAAGTCCATCAGGTCAAGGGACCATGATGTTGACCTGGGGAAGCCTCTAGTTCCACCTCTAGGGGGCCTAGGGCCTTCAAAGTGGACAACATGCTTAAAAGAGCTATGTCCACCAAGTGAAAACACCCAGAGAAGTCCTGCGTGTTATCCAAGAGGTTCAAGACATTCTTTCCAATAGCTGAGGACCAGTTGGGACTTGGGTCCACCACCTAAGCTTGTCATGGCGGTCGCCAGTTTGTCCAGGCGAACACTTATACCCTCTGAGGATGGGTCTAGCTTTCAGGATCCCATGGACCACCAGGCAGAGTGCTCCCTAAGGAAAGCATATATGGCTTTCTCTGCACAGTGTTTGATTGGTATCGCTACTAGTGAGGTAGCTAAGAAGCTGTGCTCCGGCCTCTCTTCATTTAAAAGAGATATCGATTTGGAGGTGTCCTGGGATGAATTGTTGTCCTCTTTGAAGGGTATAGCCCTCAATGGAACCTCTTCTCCAGGTGAAGTTATCTGCCAATTCTAGGACCTTGACTTCAGCTGCCCTTCACCCCCTATGGTTAAAACCTTGGAGGGCGGATTATGCCTCAAAATGTAATATTATAGAAGGACTAGTGGGAAAGGAAGGAAAGTCTTTCCACAGTCCTTCCTTGGACAGGTGCAAGGGAATTGCCAGTTGAGCAATTCCCCAGTGCTACTGCAGAACCCTGGGGGGAGGGGCACAACAAGACAGTGGACCCTAAGCTGAATCCCCCCCACTGTCCCTGCCTACTTGCCCAATCTGTCCTAGGCGACAGCCAGCAACAAGTCGACAGTCTCTTCCTAATATAGGTGACAACACAGAACGCAGACAGGACAAACACAACAAAGGGAGGTCAGCTAGCCAAGGGGTTGGTAACAGTCGAGCAATGCAGTACAAAATCACTATCCAAAAGAATAGTCACAGACAAAGCCAGAGATCAGAAAAAGGAATGCAGGTAACAAAACAGCACAGAGTAAAGGCAGGTACGCAGAAGCAATAGCAAGCGCTAGTGTGACTGTGAGCAAAGAATAAATAAGAAGGAAAAACCCACCCCAGACTTGATAGGACGATAGGCTGTCAATCACACAAATAAGACTAAAATTAAGTATTAGTGGAGCAGAGGAAAAACCAAGGTGAAGGAGACGGGTGTGGCAGAAAATCAATTACATAGTCTTGGACAGTGTTCAGACTGAGCAACAAGAATCTTAAACAAGGAATCAAACTGAGCACGCCTCCTGCTCTGCCGCATGCGGGCAGAGGGTGGAGCAGAGACTTGAACAGGCAGGGAAGTTACAACAGGGCAGACAGCATGGCAGAGGACAGTTTCCTCAAAGACCACCACCTGCAAGAGGTCACGTGTGGACATTCCAGGTTCCTGAGTGGGAACTCCAACCGTCTTTTTTGACGTGATGACAGGAAAATCAGAAAGCCAAATTTCTGACTATTAGCTTCTCCCTCCTCCAAGACACGAAGTACCTGTGGAGGTAACAGATTCATGGGTCTTGGAGATAATACGGTTCTGACATAGTTTTTTCTGTGCCTCCCCAGGACAGATTTATACAAACCTCTCGCCTATCTGCTGTCCATCACAACGTCAAGGGTCTGGAATTTATTCTCCAGTGTTCCCGGTTCCAAAACCTTCAGGAGACTGGTTGATGATAATAGACCTACGATACCTCAGAAGAGCTATCACAAAAAAAAAAAATAAAAAAATTCCGTATGGAAACGTCTGTGATATCCATTCTCCAGCAAGGAGATTTCATGGCCACTCTGAACCTACAGGACGTGCACCTCCACGTCTTTATTCTTCCTGCTCACAGGAAATACCTAAGAATTGCAGTGGTTGTAGAGGGTCGGCCAAGACACCTCCAATTTACTGCACTTCCATTCGGGATAACGTCAGCACCCTATGTATTCACCGAGGTGGTATCCGCGGTAGCTGAGTCTCTGAGAATCCAGGGGGTCATAATTGTTCCTTATCTGGAAGACTGGCTGTTAAAAGTCTCTTCAAGAGAAGGCCTACTACAGCATCTATCCATCACGATAAATTTCCTCCAACAATTGGAGTGGATTATAAATTGGGAAAAGTCCCAAATATTACCAGCAACCCAGAAAACATTTCTAGGGTTCATACTCGATTCAGGCCTAATGAAAATATCTCTTCCTCCCTCCAGAAGGGAAAGAATCATCAAGGCCGCAAAATTCCTGCTGGTTACTCAGCCAATCACTAACAGGACAGGCATGAAAGTATTGGGATTGATGTCATCAGCTGCAGAAGCAGTCCCTTGGGCATTATGGCATCTTCGCCCACTGCAGAGAAAAGTCCTGTCGGCCTGGAATCAAAAAACCAGCGGTCTAGACAGAAGTTTTTTCCTGTCTCAGGAAGCCCGCTCGTCCCTCAAGTGGTGGATTCGGCTAAAAAACGGAAAGTCCACGGTCCAGCCTAGCTGGACCCTGTTATCTACAGATGCATCACTCACAGGTTGGGGAGCCCACCTGAACGACATCCCGGCCCAAGGGCATTGGAATTCCCTCGAGAAGATGATGTCATCCAATTGGAGAGAACGCCAAGCAGTACGACTAGCACTGCTTCACTTTTCTGACCAGTTGAAAGACAAGGCAGTCCGTGTAAGTTCGGACAATATGACAACTGTCTTTTATTTAAATAAGCAGGGAGGAACTCGGTCACAACCTCTTCTAAGCGAAGTGGGGAAGATCTTGAGTTGGGCAGAGAAGAACTTAACCCATTCTTTGTGCCATACATATCCAAGGGTCACTCAATGTAGTGGTGGATCAATTGAGTCGTGGCATCACTGTTCCAAGGGAATAGTCTCTCCACCCAGAGTTCCTTCAAGCAATCACCCTGAAATGGGGTCATCCAGAGGTAGACCTGATGGCAACCAGTCTCAATGCCAAGTTAGAGAATTTCTGCTCTCTATACAAAGAGGACAATCCCTTGGCTGTGGATGCCCTGTCCATCCCTTGGAGGTTCAGGCTGGCATACATATTCCCTCCAACCTCCATGATACCAGTGGTATTGATGAGGATCAGACAGTACCAAGTCTCTGTAATTGCCATCATTCCATTCTGGCCACAGGATATATATTGAGGCTTCACCTGATTCAGAACCTGGTGTCTCAGGGGTCAGGCTCTGCCAGGATCTGAAATCCTACAATCTGACAGCCTGGAGGTTGACCAGTCCCTATTACGATCTAAGGGACTCACAGGAGCGTCTTAAGTACTCTCTCGCTAGAGCAGAGTCTACAAATAAAAACTACGCCCGGATCTGAAACATCTTCAGCTCCTGGGCATCAGGTAGAGGAATTGAGAGCTCGGATCCTTCCATTCCAGAGATCCAGGAATTCCTTCAGGATGGCTTGTATAAGGGCCTTAGCCCTTTCACTTTGAAATCTCAGGTTGCTGCCCTGTCATCCTACTTAGATAAGCAGCTATGCGCAGACCCGCTGGTTAAAAGATTTTTTAAGGGTTCATTCAGGCTTAGACCGCCTGTTACCCACCCAATGAATGGGATTTAGCTACTGTTTTAAAGGGGTTATGTAACCCCCCCCCCTTGCAGCATCTAGAAGAGGTTGAGATTAAATTTCTCACACTAAAGACAGTGCTCCTTTTGGCCATAACCTCAGCTCAGAGAGTTGGTGAGTACAACTAAGATTTATGCCAGGGTTCCTCCCTAAGGTACCCTCATATTCTAACCTAAACCAGGTTATCTCATTACCAGTTTTCTATCCCAGTCCGTCATCTCCGGAGGAAGTTAAACTTCACTCCCTGGATATGGCCAGATGCCTCGGAATTTATATTCAGAGATCTCGGCCTTTTGGACGGTCAGAGAATTTTTTTCTACCATTTCCTGGGAAGGATAAAGGGCTCAAGGCCTCTAAAGCCTCCTTGGCACGCTGGATTAATGAAGCCATAAAATTGGCTTTCACTTCACAGGGGTTAGACCACCCTGAGTTTGTTCGAGCTCATTTTACAAGAACCGTATCTACCTCTTAGGCAGAAAGAATTTCTGTTCCTTTGGAAAAAATTTGCTTGGTAGCTTCTTGGAGCTCTCTCCATACCTTTGTTAATCATTATAGATTTAACACCTGGGGTATGGAGGCCACTTCCTTTGGCCATTCTGTGTTAAATTCATTCTTCAAGAGGGCCCTCCCTAGGGTTCTTCTTGCTAGATCCCCAGTATTGTGCTGCTGGTGGGACCCAAGGGAAGTGTAGATTATGATGTTAATCTGTTTTCCCTTAGTCCCAACAGCAGCACAAGGCTCCCTCCCTATGTGTTATGTATTTGTCTGTATAATTACACACTGGTGGGTTGGTACTTCCTTCTTTATATTGAGGAAGGGGAGGGGTTACTGCTAATCATTCATTGTTCATTAAAAATTCCATTCTGTCCTACCAGCACACAGAGGCAGAAATACCCCAGTATTGTGCTGCTGTTGGGACTAAGGGAAAACAGATTAACATCATAATCTACACTTACGCACATGTTTCCTTTTCTGTCAATCAGCTGATATCACAGGAAAGTCTCAACTGGTGGATACTTTTACCTTTTAATAGTTAGGGAGATGGAGCTTTTCATGCTGGCCATATAAATGAGTGGTCAAACATTCAGTGCACTAATGTCTCGGTTTCACAGGGCAGTTCTCCATCCTGTCAGATAGATGGGGGTTCCCGGGCATGGGATAATTCTCAATGATGTCCATTTGCCCTAATAGGACTTATGAACAGGTGTTGTCCTGAGAAAACCCATTGCAAAATGTGAGAAGGTGACAGGTAAAGTTCTGGATGGTCTCTATATCTCCCCCAGATTCCTCACTTATGTGTGGTAAGTGAGGTTACAACACTGATGTCTGTAGCAAATCTTCAGCTGTGAGAAGGCCTTTCTATTAACCGCTTCCTGTCCTACAGCAGGAAGGAGCCTTCAAGCACAGGTGGGAGCTGGGCCTCATTAAAAGGCCCATAAAAGGTTGTCAAGATCTCAGTCCTGAGTAGTTCCTGGGGAGAGAGAAGGAGGTTCTGTCCTAAGACTCTGATATCTGGTGAGAGACCAGTGTGAACTGTTGCCTTTATTTTTGCCTTGTGTATTAACTGTGTGGCTGAAGCAAGCCACACATATAGTGAGGGACTCTTTATATAGTTAGTAGCTCAGACTAGCAGGATTTCTGTTATCTTTTTGCCTGACTGTTCAGGCTTATTTTGTTTTGCTGTTTTGGAAAAATAAATGCACAGGGTAAAACCTGTTTGTACCTGACTTTTTTGTGTCTGTCTCTGATTGTCTGGGTCCGCTGCTGCTACCACTGAGCCAATCCTCCCACAAAAAAGAAATTTTAAAAAACTTTAAAAAGACCAATTTCAATCTCCGTAGCTATGTTTGCAAAGCAATGCTGCCATCTGGTGGAGAAAGCAAAAACACATCTAAACACATTACACCCTCCCTTTATATAAAAATGACTGCTGACCCTAACATCAATGATTAAAGTGAGTGTCAGCAGTAAATTGGTTATAAACCTAACCAAAGTACCTTCTAGAGGGGTTTCTACAGTTTCCAAAGATGCCTGTTATTTAGCTTTAGGGCCCAATTTTCATGCAAATTGTTAGTTTATTTATATGCAAATTTAGGGGGAAATTTCTTTGGAGGTCTTAGATTGTCTGGTCCCTTAGTCTAAGCTCATTTGCATATGCATAAAACAGCAGTAAAGATGGGGCTCCAAAACTGAATTGTAGAATCACCTCTATAAGGTACTGTGATTATTTTTATAACCAATTTACTGTTGACAGACATCCTCTAAGTTTAAAGGAAGTCTGTCACCAGGATGAAGCATATTACATATATAGCATATTATTGTCAAGATGTTCATTCATTTCACAATATTGAAATGAGTAATCTGGAGCACCGAGGGTGGATCCATTCCTCCAAATTGCTATGCTCTACATGCCCTCCTTCCCTCCTCTATTCATTGCGTGACTGGGGCAGGGAAATTTTTGACCCTGTGTTCTTGCAACCACACCAGAGTATTAGAGCAGTGTGGGGCATAGAAGTTTGGAGCATTGGAGCCGTCTTCGGTGCTCCAGACTGCTCATTGGCATATTGTGAAATAAGAGACTTTTACCAACGGTTATATTTGGAAATTGGGCGGCTGGGTATTTCTAGATAGGGTCTCACTTCTCAGCTTAACAGAGGAACAGACACACATGCTCAGTTGAGACAGTGAGGTTATGGCAGCAACTAAAAACTTAGCCAAAGGGAAATCTCCTGGAACCAACGGGTATAGATGAGAGTTTTATAAGGCACTGGTCGATCAAGTCTCTGCCACATTACAGGCCTTCTTGTATTCTACATACTGGCGAAATCCCTGCTGCTTCCAAGGTAGGTCATGTCAAGGTCTTGCCCAAGCCAGACAAGGACCAATAGGACCCATGCTCCTAATAGACTCATTGTCTTTGATTAAGGTAGACCTGAAATTAGTATCCAAGATCATGACTGATTGCCTGCCTGGCCTCACTGCTCCCGTTCCTGATAGGGAATTCCAAAGTAGGGTTTGTTAGGAACTATTCAGTGGTCACAGATATACTGAAGGTTTTGATGTCTACTATACCTTGATCACCTTAGATTCCGAGAAGGCATTTAACAACGTCAGTTGGTACTGGGATGGTGCTGAACGAGGTGGTAGTGGCAAGGAATTTTAGGATGTTTCTCTGGTCTCTACGATAAGCCCTCAACCATCATGCACACACTGTGGTTCTTATCAGCACCCTTCCCATTATGCAAACAGACCTAGCAGGGACATCCCCTGTCACCTCTCCAGTTTGACATAGCATTTTAACCACTGGCCTGTATGCTGGAGGCGACAATGCTATATAAGCGAATAGCTATAGGAAGCTTCAGGTTGAAACTCACATTTTTGTCTACGCTGCTTTACTGTTTATGCAGGACCCACAGAGAGGTTTGAAGGGAGTCCTATGTGTCATGGAAGACTTTGGTTCCTTTTCAGGGTGTCATTAACATGGCTAAGAGTGAGGTGCTGGAACTGGGTGCCCAGACTTCAGTCTCCTTTTGATGCAATCTAGGAGGCAGTAAGGAGCCAAGATCTCTGCATATAACCTTAAAAACAGGAAGACACTAGAAAGTATTTATCAACTTAACTATCATTTGCCCCTCAAGAAGATACAAGCTGAGATTCATAGATGGCAATACACTCTCTGTGGTTCATGGGGTGGAATCTCATTTCCTCACCTTCTTTTCCTCAGCAGACTATCCCTATGTTGTTAAATACAGAGATGTGCTCAAACTTAATAATGACTTTGTGAGATATATTTGGGCAGGTATGAGGTCAAGGAGATCTTTGCACAAGTTGATACTGGGAAAAATGAGGGGGACTGAAACATCTCAAAACATTAGAGGCTATAACATAGCTTGTATATTTCAGCATGTAGCATGTACTTCTTACAATTCTAACTTAACTTCGGAGGGCAAGCTGGCTATCCCTTGGAGTCTTAGGGCCTTGCTGCATACTAAGTAAACCAGGCTAGCTCCGAAGGTTAATATCTCAGTTTTGTTCTGGGATACAATTGTTAACTTGAAGGAGCTCCACAAGAGAAATGTGCTGTCATTTCATTTCTCTAAATATATGCCCTTTAGAGGTCAAACTAAATTTGCATCAGAGATGGACAGCAGGCTCTTGAGGAACTAGGAGTCAAGGAGAATTCACACAACCCTATAGCTAATGAACCTAGAGCATAAACGAGGGCCCCGTTTTTGGTGATATTGAACATATTAATTTATTGCAATCTGCAATTTATGCAACTGTTCTTGCTCTGTCAATCCAGGTTAGTCAAGGTAGATGCTGAGATGAGGAATAACCCTTTTGACCAATTGTTGGAGTCTGCTTCTGTCGGGCACACTATCACCTGCTTATTCTCATAGAATGTAAGCTCTTGCGAGCAGGGCCCTCACTCCTATTGTTTGATATGTTTATTTCTTTGTCACATTGTAATGTCTCATATTGTCTGTTCATGTGTCCTCTGATTTGTAAAGTGCTACGGAATATGTTGGCGCTATTTAAATAAAGTTTATTATTATTCTGGACATTAAAGGAACAATTCACCCTGAACAGGCTGCAACTGGTCTTCAAGAAGTGGAAGCAGATTCTAGAGAGATGTTTTCCAGCGGAAATTGAAGGGATGCAGCAATGTTAGGAAGCATGTGGAAAATGGAGGGAAACAGACTATAAAATAATACATAGGGCTCTTTACGGACTCAATTTACCCTCCTCTACAACTCTCCCTGAGATACTCCAGCAATATGTGGCACAGCTTTTGGACATGTCACCATATAGAGGCATTCTGGAGGGAGGCGGTTCATTATGCTGAATCCCTTTGGAGATTATTGACAAATACTAATCCACTCATACTAATTTTCTAGTCCATTATACAAGAGGAGCTGGGCCCGACGTGGACGCCCACATATATTGCTCTAAGTAGCTAAACCATAAATTGTTCACAAATGGTTCAGAACCTGGCTCCCGAGAGTGTAAGATGTGATAGACCAGTTTATAATTGTTGACTAGTTTAGGGAAAATTTGATGCTTCACGACAAGGAATCACACACATAGATATTTATTTTTTTTTATTAAATTCATACTTCAACAACGGAGCAAAACTGAAATAGAAAGGTTAATAGAAGAGTTCCAGTACACACAATGGTCTCTCTCATGGAGCAGCTGCGGGGGTCTCTGGGGCATTTGAATTAACTACAGGCAAGAGAGCTCCTTGTTCACATTTTCGCATTTATTTAATTTAAGCTCTATGAGTTTTATACATTAATAGCACTATCCACACATTTTTAAGTAGTAATCAACCATGACTGAGGGAATTCCATCAAGTCATAGTGGCTATATAGCATAAGAAGGATGTGTTTTTTTAACAGCAGTTATTCACTGAAGTCAGGGAAGTATACTTCAGCTTCATTGCGCATGCCCCATACCTCTGGCCCTTGCACGATGAAGCCAAGTTGTACACCCTTGGCAACGCAGATGCCGGAAGCACCAGAGAGGAGTCCAATGAGACTCCTTGAACATCTCTCAGCAAATATAAAGGTTTATTTATTTTTTTTAATGTGGGCACAGATAGATTTAAAATAGGGTGAATTGCCACAGATTGGAACCAATTGATTGACAATATGATAATTTCAAAGATCTCTGCGACACCTACTTCCTTGATTTGCAAAACCTTACAGTTTGTCTTTCTAGATGCTGCAATTCCAAGGATGAGGAGTGTAGGTCATTCCTTAATATTTTAGTTTGTTTGGAAAACTGAAACAGACCCACGAACTTCAAAGAGATAACTTATTAAGCAAACTAAACTCTACCAACCATTTTGTTATTCCATCAATATTAACTTTTTGTAGTTTTTAGACTAGTTAGAAAACTGAAAAAACAAAACAAAACACAGTTGCCCAATTTTGTTTTATGAGGGGGTACCATTTAGGACTGTCCATACCCACAGCATAGTCATTCTGAATAATCAGCCCAATCTCATTGTGGATTGCGTAAGGTTTAATATCTCTAGCACTGGAGGGGTATGTGGCCACTTGATCCAGGATAACCAAAGAGACTGCCTCTGGTCGGTGGGGTTCTAGTTAGGGATCACTTACAGCAATTGTCTAAAGCTTTTTTTTTTTTTTTTTTTGTATACTAGAAAGTTATTCAATTTTCTGTATCAGTTCCTCTCAGTATTCTAGATCTTCTTGCTATCATTCTTTAATTACTTCCAGTGAATAAAAAAAAAAAAAAAAAAAAAAAAAAAGTCCAGTCATGTGACAGTCATTGTATGCTAGAGACCTGGTAAGGGATTCAGTCCCCCATTCCGCTTGAAAAATGCAGAGAGAAAAGTCCTGCAAGTGGACTTTTCTCTCTGCATTTTTCAGGCAGAAACCTGAGACTATTATAGTCAATGGGGCCCACAGGTAACCACAGATTGGGTTTCTGTTTTTCAGGTCCACAAGCAGACCTGAAGAATGGAAACCCCAACGCCAGTATGAACCTAGCGTCATGTGACAGATTTCTTTCAGATAACGAGAAAGAATTCACCATTAATTAAAATAGGGCTCACAGAAAATCCATGAGCCTGAAACCACAAACATTTCTGCAACAGTTCCAGCAAAGTGAATGAGATTTCATTTAACCTCATCCACACAAAGCAACACATCAAGCAACCTTAGCCAGATACTGTCCCTATTTAACTATAAAGTCACTGTTCTAGTGAGACGCAATATAAAAGAAGTTTAAGTAGGAATGAACTGAAATTGATCCATATGCAATCTGATAAAATAAGCTTTCATATTAAAAAAAAAAAAAAAGTTTTTTTTTTTTTTTTTAATTTGACATTGCTGTGATCTTGAACAGCTACCAGATATGAATCCTGTATGGTTTCCATGTAACTAAGATAATGTATACAAGAATACCCCTTATGTAAAATCTGTATGCTTTTTACTGTGCAATAGCAAGTCTGACACCATAAACCTCACATTCATTATTTTATTTGTAAATATTACATTTAATAAGTGATGCATAAAAACCCTGTACACAAGTTTAGAGCTATGAGGAACATAGCTTGGAAAAAAAAAACCCCACATAGAAGAAAAATAAACAAAATACATTTAAAACTAGCAGTGCAATAGAAATATCACACTAAGCAGCGCTGGAAATTAAAATCCCAAGGATGAAGGGAACATAGCACCATGTGATAAATGTAAACTTGGTAAAATATTCAAGTATTAACAGTCTAGATAACACTAAATATACGGAAAAAGATGGTTTGGTGACCATCCAGCCTGCAAATAAGTCAGTGCAAAAAAAAACAAAACAAAAAAAAAAAAAAAAAAAACGCATCACCTTATAATTGACAGTGTGACTGCTAAAATAGTGAGCAAGCACATCCACCTATTGTAAAACTGGAACTAAATACATTAAGCTAGCTTTAACAGATGCTGCACAATGAAGGTTTTCCCCTTCAAAAACGAAGGGTAACCAACTTTTTGATTAAAATACTAAAAGTGAGTATATCGCTAGAAATACTATTCGAGGCAATAAATTGGTAATAACAGTAACATCCATTGTAGTGTTAGCACCGATCAAAAAAAAAAAAAAAAAAAAAAAAAAAAAAAAAGTTATACTATTCTGCTCAAGTTTTGCTGGTCCCTCAAATGCGCTGTCGAACAGTAAGAGACAAAATATCCCTAGGCACACAAGGTCTAATGGAAAACAGTATTAAATAGTGAAATAAGTAACCTGGTACCTTATGTGTACTAATCTCATGACAAACATACAGCCAACAAGATTTACAACCAACACTGGAAGCTTACATTTACTCAAGTAGAAGAAAAAAAAAAAAAAAAAAAAAAAAGCCCCCACCAACCACCCTCCATACAAACATAACTAGTCATCTTAAATATAGATTTCCACTCCATGGGGGAGTTCATAACAAGATTCATTCACAGGTCAGTTGTATACATTTCTTTTGCCTTCAGACACTGGAGGATTCTCCTATTCCTGTTTAGTATACAAATATTCAAGTAATAATTCATAGTTTGTGTACACATGAGCAGTACTTGGGACGCGTAAATCATAGTTCACTTAGTGTGCTGCTATGGAGAGTGTTGGGATTTGCAGCTCCCATTCATTCATTACAACAGAACATGCTGCAGTATGAAGGACTGCTGAACAAGGCAGAGTGTTTAAGTGCTAGCTTGTTTTTGTTCACATTTCACTCCACCAAAACGGTATTAAGGGTGGTCAATAATCCTAGGCTATTAGAATTATTATTTTTTTTTTAAATAGTGAAGAGTCTGCATAGTCTACCTACAGTTTAGGTACATATACACTCACATGAGCGGCCCCCCCTCCTTAAAAAAAAAAAAAAAAAAATATATCTGTTGAAAGTGTTCATATTTAAAAAGGAATGTAGCTGAGAATCAGTCTTGCCAAAATGAAATTATTATAAGATGAGAGAGCAGATGGTGTCTAGTCAGTCATCAGTGGTACTGCAGATGTCTAGTCTTCTCTGTGCAGAGCTGGAATTTCTAGCATGAGATCTTTCATTTTTCCGGAGAGCTGGAGAAACTCCCAAGCTGCCAGGTGTCTTGAAGAAAGTATCTTTGTGAACCGGACGCATGCTCTTTGGCGTTAATGGAGTAGGAGACTAGAAAGAAAGAATAAAATAAATAAATACAGATATAGCATCAGTGGAAGCAACTATGAAGCAGTTTAAGAGGTAATGTGTGGGTTGAATTGCTTTCTTTCATAGGACTGCACTAGAAACTATTAGTAGCCATCTATAGTGCATGCTCATTTTACTGGAGGAAGCTGCAGTCTTAAAATGGTTTCCTGTGGATAGGGGCAGAAGTGTTTGTGGGGAAAACATAGGTTTATCATTTTTGAGACATAACTTATTAAATTAGCCGATAAAACACAAATAATATGTGCTCAAAAGAAAAAAAAAATAAAAATGTGTCAGAATCAACCAAAAATGGTAAAAACTACCAGAGACCAGCTCTATGATAAAGCAGAGCCGGACCCTCATATGATAGCACATGGGCAGCCTAGGAATTAGCCCAAAGTGTGTGCTAACCAGCTGGTGCTTTCCCTAAGAGGCCCCCCAGGCATATAGCCCAGGTACGAGGTCTCCTGAACTAAGCCTGCCTAATAATGCTGGAAGCTGGCTACTGCCCTGAACTGTAAAAGCCCTACACGTTTCCCTGGTGTCAAAGTTTCATCAGGTGTTAGATCGAATACACCAAACCTAGAGAAGGTATCATACAGACACATTCAGGCAGCGTGTCTGCATTGATAATTCTATTCAGTGAACTTTTGTATTAACAATTAGGTCAAGCTAATCTTGAACCAGTGAATTTATTTGTGGGGGAAACCGAAGCAGCAAAGAACAATTCTTGACCGGACTCAGACCACCAACATCTACAAATAGTGATGGGGTGAGGGCAGGCACAGCTAGAGACCTCACTCAGATCAGAAAAAAGAAAAAAAAAAAAAAAAAAAAAAGCCTAGGCAGGATTCTGAACTACTATTGCCAAACCTAAACTTTTGGAGACGGTGTCATTATTATATTGGGCTTTGAATAAATGCCTAGTCCAGGGACTGAGAATACAGACAAACTATATTTATAACATATGAAATTTTGTTTCTTTACCTTTTGATTTTTAACAGGAAGTGGCTGAACTGCACAAACTGAATCGCCTGTAACAGGAATAGCAGACTGTGAGCTTGCACTAGCTGGAGGAACACTTTGCTGTAGGTCAGGAGAAGGTTCAGGTATTGGAGGAGATGGTACTGATGGAGTTCCAAACATGATGTGAGGTGGTGGTGTGGTCACACCAGGCAAGCTGTAATTCATGCTTCCAGTGTGGTCATTGGAGGCAGCAGTGACAGAGCTGCTAACCGCAGGGGAGCAAATAAATGGGAAAGCTGCTAGAGCTGTAGATGGCACCATTACATAAGGTACATTAAGATGTGGTAAAGGATTTTGTGGAATGCTTAGAGCTCCTGTAGTTTGACTTGCAGGTAGGAAGAAATTGAAGCCATTTAATCCTAAGAGCAATAAAAAAAAAAAAAGTGGTAAGATTCATTGAACACAAATGGAAATGAAGAATTATCTTAACAAGCCAAGTAAAGAAGGGGGTTTTCCAGGATAACTGGAATGGCCTGGGGTGGCTTAAAAAAAAAAAAAAAAAAAAAAAAAAAAACCCACACAAACTTCCCCCACATATCTAGGGCTGGCAATTTTATAAAGGCTCATGTCTGCCACAGGCAATCACATATTGGGTACCATTGACGCATCAACCGTGACTGCTGTGGTCACATGAGACTCTAGCTCTAGTCAGGGACATGCCAGCCAAAAGGAGGACCAGGAGTAGGTGAGTTATTCATGAAAACCCTTGAGTCTGTATATGAGTAAGTGGGATGTTAATGACTGGAGGATACATAAATTCTACTTACCAGCTGGGGAGGGAACATATAAATATTGGGGTAGTGCAGCAGATGCTGCTCGTTCTTGTGGTTCTTGGTCTTTGGTCACCATCACCTGAGTGGTTGTTTCTTGGCAGGCAGGCAAGAGGACTGAAGGCAGAATTTCTATTTTACATGGCTCTGGTGAGTTATGTTGTAAATGTTCATCACATGAACTTCTCTCAGATGAACAAGCCTAGTCAAGAATTAGAGGATTTCAGTGTTACAGCAAAAGTTGTACAACACATTTTTATGCACATCTTAATTCTGCATATTCTAGGGCATAAAGCATTGTTGGTTCAATGCCAATGTCTAGGGAAAATTTACTTTAGTGAACTGCATTCTAGATAGGTTTTTTTTTTTTTTTAGTAGTTGTAGTTTAATTTGTAGCAAAAATTCACCTGTCAGATATATGCACGTTTACAATTTGATGGGAACTAGCAGAATTATAAATGAAGGTCTGGTAAACCCAAAATGTGAAAAAGCAAACCAGACAACAAGCACAACTAAAGACTTACTTTTGGTACCAAAGGAAGTGGAGCATTTTCAGTGCTGCCAATCCTCTGTCGCTTGGCTGGTCGGTCAGCATCTTGAATGGTCTTTTGATCTGAAGGCGATAAGCTGCCAGCTCCATGTAGTGCATCTATAGACTTTTCGTTGCCAGGATTTCCACATAGCATGAAGACAGAAGTTGATGGAACATACATGTATGGCTGGTTAGGAAGAAAACCACTGTATTCTATATTAGAAGAAGCCATAACCTTTGGCTGAGATTTTATTGCATTTGGAGATACAGATGGCTTCTGGTGACCAGAATCTCCGGTGCAATATTCTGGATCCATAGAGACAGGCACTACAACCGAAAACGGTAGATGCCCTACATTGCCATGGGCTGGATTATTTGATGCATATTTGGAGCTCCTAAAAAGGATGAATGGCATACAGTTACAACAAAAATTTACAGTTTTATTGTTCATGCAGTTTTAGACCTATTTATCTGCACATACTGCCACAATGGGCATCTCAGTCAATTCAAACGCAAGCATCTTTTTAAGCTGAACTTACTTGGAATCTTCTTCAATCTTCTGCCTGCAGATAGCGGCTAGATGTGCCATCTTTGACGCATAACCATTATGTTCTAAAAGAGCTGTGGGAGGAAAGAAAACAAAAGTTATATTTTCCCTTAGACAGAGTTCTCTTGTTGGACAGTGCTTAAAGTGGTTATCCACACCCATACCATCACTTCATTATCAGTGGGGGGGGGGGGGGGGGTTGATGTGAGAAACCCTCACTGATCCTGTCAATGAAGAGGAGACTGTGCTGGTGGTGGTGATGAACGCCTACTAAACAGTACACTTCTATAGTTTTGTACTGTGAAGGCGGCATGATCCACTGCCCAGCAACAACACTTGCTGCACTGTCAAAGGGGCTGGCCTTAAAGCTAATATCGGTAGCCGAAAAAACAAAACACAGCACTGATCTCTCTGCAACAGGGGAAGTCTACAAACAAAACTGAATTTGGCTCAAACAGCTTTGAAATGGTATATAACATGTCCTGTGTTAGAGGACAAATAAAGGTCCTATTTAAACTGTGTCCTCTGCAAAGATTTCCCCACAAAGCAACTGGAGGCTCTGCAAGGGTGTAGACAGTGAAGGTGATAAAGTGCTTCACTAGTGCAGTGTCTCATGGGGCAGACTGCTCCCTACCCCAGAACAGTTTACTTCAGTTTGTGAACTCACAGGAAAATGTATGAAACTGCAGGGAGGTGATAGTACTTTTAAGATTATAGAAGTGTCCACCACACTTAGGAGAAAGACATTAAAATATATAGTAATTTTACCTTCCTGTGCTTTGTGTGGGCTACTTGGCTCAGAACAGACTTTTCTCTTCACAGTATTGATGGACTGAATGTGATTGAATGAGGAGTGACGGAGCAATTTCTGCTGCTTGATGTTCTCAGCGGTTATATTTCTTTTTGAACCTGCTGCTAAAGTGGTGGTTGTGACTTCCAGGTCTACAAAATAAAAAAAATTTAAAAGTAAAATAATCACCTTATAAAACACCAAGAACCTAGTACAATTAGACAATCAGATGCAAAAGAGCGATACCAATACCTAGGCACAAGTACATTAACTCCTTCCCACAGTAGTACATCATGACAAGTATACAGTTAGCGCTCAGCTCAGTACTATTACGGTACAGCTTCCCTGCGCATACAGCATCCCATTACAGCTAAGTTAGAAAAGACAAATGGCAGTGGTCCCACATTGGCGATTGCCACCATTAGTCACTGACAGAATACTAATGGCGGCAAAAAAAAAAAATAAGATAAAAAATTTTTATAACAAAAGCCAATATACTGAAAATGTCATACAAATTATCAAATTTTGAAAGTTTCTTTTATTAGGGTATAAACAGATCATGTTACACAAATTTCTTAACTAACATTTACCATATGTTTACTTTGTATTGCCATTGTTTCTTCAATTTCCTCTTTCTAGGAGGTTAGAAGGCTTATAAATTTAGTAGCAAATTGTCAGATTTTCAGGAAAATTGAGGTTTTTTTTTGTTTTTTCTAGTGACCTATTCAGTTGTGAAGTGTCTTTGAGGGGCCTATATAATAGAAAACTTCCATAAATGACCCCATTTTAGAAACTGGACTCAAACTATTCAAAACCATGTATAGGAACTTTAACCTTTTAAATGTTCCACATGTATTAATGCAAAATGGAGGTGAAATTTCCAATTTTTTTTTTTTTTTTTTTTAACACAAGCACAAAATATAATGACCAAAATTTACCACTAACAAAGTACAATGTGTCACGACAAAATCTGGGATAGGTAAATGCATTATGAATCTATTCTCACATAAAAAGATGTCATATTTGAAAAAAATGGGGTCTGAGCATTAAAGGCCCAAACTACTCTGCATCCTCCTTAAGGGGTTAAGCATTCTTCAGATACTCCATGCCCAATCTATAGTTTATTCTAGATGTATTTTAAAGGCAATGAACTTACTGTTTTCAGTCTTAAAATCAACAGGTCCAATCCACTTAAATGCAGGTTTTCTGCCACGTTCTTCAGTAACGTGGACTTTTTTGATAAGGCCAAGACTGGTCAGAACATTAGCTATGTCATACAGACGTCGGACCTTGGCTAGAGGGAGAAATGTAGATATATGAGTTACTTCGCATAACACACACGGGAACATTTTAGGCTAGTACAAAAGGTAAATCTGGCAGCTTATCCCTTCATCACAATAAGCATGCATGCTCCACCAGCATGTGCAACTGCATGCTGGAATTATAGCCGTCAGCCTACAGCTATTCCAAATTTAAGACAGTAGTACTGTTCACAGCTTTAGGTCATGTTAATATTATGGGGTCTAAACTGCTACAAATATATATGACAGTAGTCTTAGGTTCCACTCACTATCCCTTCATTCAATTCAGCACAGACACCACTTTTCTACTTCATTTACTTGGAATATAGCAGCATTTTTAAAGTCTCTACAGAAAAACTGTAGTTTTCCATATGATTTTTATGGTCTGACCATCTACATTAAAAGTAGATATAAATGCCATGCTGTCTTACAAGGAAACGGTCAGAATCCCTTTTTTGGGCGATGTAATACTTACTTTTAAATTTGCTATGATCAGAAATGTCTTGGCTCTCTTCAATTAAAATTTTGGCAGCAATCTCAAGAGTGATTATTTTGGTTGTGGACACCAGGAACAGCATGACAAATTTCTGGCTCATGATCCTCAGTGATTTGTCCTTGCGGCTGCTTGCTGAAGCTAGTAAAAAGTGACATGTTAGAGTTACTATTTATTGTCAAAACAAAGTCATTTCATTTAAAAGATATGTGAATGGTTTATTCAGGTAACCAAAATGTGCAGAACTTGTCCTTTGTCAACCGCTCATTCCCTTCTCTCACCTGATGGGCAGTCTACTTCAGCGAATTCCTCTGATAGAGCAGACTGGTTGTTGATGGAATTGTCTTTTCTCTGCTCTGTACTGAAGTCTTGATGTTGAAAATAAGCAATCTGTGCACTGTATTTTTGTCTCTCTCCTTCCTGCTGCAGGTTTCTTAAAGTTACATTTAGGTTGTGCTGGCCATGCCAGCAGTACTGATTTTTCGCCACACGACTAACTAAATTTAGTGACTCTAGAACATTCACAATGTCATAGATACGTCTACGCTCCACTCCTGGAAGACAAAATGTAAAGTAATTAGTCAATACTTAAAGTGTCCTTTACTTTTCAATAAAATCAATAGCACAGCTCATTCACACATCAAGGTTTCATCTGTAAAACTCAGTCCGTGTGCAAGTCTTATTTACAGGCCTGAACACTATTCCGGGAGACAGACTCCAAGCATTATGATTATTTATGATGTTTGGAGTCCCTGCATCCCAGCGAAGTACTGTTCCAGACTGTAATCACTACAGAACAGTATTTTGCTGCAATGCAGGGACCCCTAGCATCATAGATAATCATAATGCTTGGAGTCTGTCTCCCAGCAGTGTTCAGGCCAATAAATAAGGCTCACACACTGATTGAATTTCACAAATAAAACTGGGTCGTGTGGATGGGCTGTAACACTAGGTCTGGCCATTATATAATTATTTCGCATTTTAGAAGTTTCCCCCTCAGCACTCGTTTTCAGTTGTCTTATAGCAACTAAGCTATTCTCTGTATACCAGCTCTGTCATATACAGCACTCTGAAAGAAAAATCTGCTTCATAACCCCCTCTTACACTCAGCAGCATCACCAAGAGCCTTATAGCAACAGACTAACTTATATTAAATGTGAAAAAAAAAAACAAAAAAAACAAAAACTTGGAGCAAGATAAAAAGCTTTCTATTTAGATTCTTGCAGTCTTTTTGTGCATCTCTCACTCTGTTCCCGTTTGCTGCTCCCCCTTCCCATAGATTTCTATTGTGAGCTGTAACATGATACCTCTGTGACCTTCTGTGCAAGATGAAATTTATGTTTCAGAGTGAAAGTCAGTTTAGTAGGAGGGAAGAGCAGGTAGGGAGCCAAATAAGTAGGGAAACATTTTTCTCTGATTAGACCCATTACAAGGTTTTATATTTTCTTGTACTATTGATTTATTCAACGTTTGTTGATGAATTATCAGATACATATAACATATACATATAACATATACATATAACCATTTCCAAATACATACAATAGAAATATTTTACATACCAAGGCCTGAAGCAGCTTCATCTAGGGAAATTGTGGTCTTTTCAATTGATATAGGATAGCTAGGATATCTAGCTAAAAATTTTTGACACAGAAGACCCAAACTCTTCTGCTTCCTGCTTGGTCTCTTTTCCAGTTCATCCATATCATCTACAGTCTCAAACTGCTAAGGGGAAAGAAAAAAATTAAATATGTATTTCATGTACACATTTTTCCTATTACACAACCATATACTTGAGTGGCATTGTGGTCAGGACTGCTGCTCTGAAGCACAGCATTGTACGTGGTAGAATATTTTAGTACACTACCAGGAATTCCTATTATAGGGTTATATACCAAAACAGTAGTGTAATATTCTACCTACAGTAAACTCATGGAGTAAGGCCAAATGCAAGAAGCTCCAAGTGATTCATGCTTGGCAAATCAGGCAGCAATGAACAAGACTATGCAAACTCTGCAGTCACCATGGCTGTCAGACAACAGATAGGAATATGGATATATGAGAGTATCTGATACTACTCTGGAATGGGCTCTATTACAGGAGCCTTGACTACCCAGTTTCCCTTTGTCAAGTTAATGCGGTTTTGCAGGGGAATGGGCAGAATAAATAAATAACCAGTGTATTCCCTGTACTGGGTAAGCCTATTTTCCAATATATACTGGTTATCTGGATGACTAGAGTAGGGTGCAGAAAATCCCTGTGTTCAGCCTTCACTGCTGCTGCAACATCACTGACTGTGGACATTCAGCAGGAGTCCAGTACAGAGTATAGGGGAGTTGGTCATGTGACCAAGAGTCAGCAGTGCACAGAGCCTTCTATCTAGTCATCAGGGCTCTGGAGAACATGTATGTGTATGTATATACTATATATCTCAGTAAGTAAGCTTATCCAGTGCAGGGAATACACTGAATCTTTGTTTTTTTTCCCCTGAATAAGTCCTTTAAACATCTACAATCTGACCAATAAACATTATTGTCTTGTAGGTGACCTGTTCTTACCTGTTGAGCGTCGAGTCCAGTATCTTCTTGCTCATTGTTTTCAATAGGCCGGAAGAGTTCTTTCTTCTTTTCTCTGTCCCGTATTTCTGGGCTAGCAACACTGCTAAGCATTTTCAAGTTGGCAGTGGGAGTCCATGGATCTGCAAGAGGTCTATCAACCACTTTTACTGGGGTGATTGGATACCTTTCAGGAGTGAGGCCTTTTTGTTTGGATAAATCAATAGGTTCTCCTTTTAAAGGCACCCTTGGGCTTATCCTCAATCGATCACACATATTTTCCTAAATAATACAAAAAAAATAAATAGATGTATGTGTGTAATAAATAAGGATAAACTTCAAAGCAACAGAAAATATACCTCATTAGTAAGTGGGTGCAAGCTAACAGAATGAGGTAAATAATCCTCCGATATTACTCAAGAAAAAAAGGCAGCATTTGATTTTGAATAAAAATTGCATCTTTAACCCATGGGTGATGTTTTGATCTCAACGAGAACCTCTCTCAAGCCAGGCTGCCTTTTTCTTTTTCTTGAGTATATAGTATATACAGTCATATGAAAAAGTTTGGGCACCCCTATTAATCTTAATCATTTTTAGTTCTAAATATTTGGGTGTTTGCAACAGCCATTTCAATTTGATATATCTAATAACTGATGGACACAGTAATATTTCAGGATTGAAATGAGGTTTATTGTACTAACAGAAAATGTGCAATATGCATTAAACCAAAATTTGACCGGTGCAAAAATTTGGGTACCCTTATTTTATTGATTTGAATACTCCTAACTACTTTTTACTGACTTACTGAAGCACAAAATTGGTTTTGTAACCTCACTGAGCTTTGAACTTCATAGCCAGGTGTAGCCAATCATGAGAAAAGGTATTTAAGGTGGCCAATTGCAAGTTGTTCTCCTATTTGAATCTCCTCTGAAGAGTGGCATCATGGGCTCCTCAAAACAACTCTCAAATGATCTGAAAACAAAGATTGTTCAACATAGTTGTTCAGGGGAAGGATACAAAAAGTTGTCTCAGAGATTTAACCTGTCAGTTTCCACTGTGAGGAACATAGTAAGGAAATGGAATACCACAGGGACAGTTCTTGTAAAGCCCACAAGTGGCAGGCCAAGAAAAATATCAGAAAGGCAGAGAAGAAGAATGGTGAGAACAGTCAAGGACAATCTACAGACCACCTCCAAAGAGCTGCAGCATCATCTTGCTGCAGATGGTGTCACTGCGCATCGGTCAACAATACAGCACACTTTGCACAAGGAGAAGCTGTATGGGAGAGTGATGCGAAAGAAGCCGTTTCTGAAAGCACGCCACAAACAGAGTCGCCTGAGGTATGCAAAAGCACATTTGGACAAGCCAGCTTCATTTTGGAAGAAGGTCCTGTGGACTGATGAAACAAAGATTGAGTTGTTTGGTCATACAAAAAGGCGTTATGCATGGCGTCAAAAAAACACAGCATTCCAAGAAAAACACTTTCTACCCACTGTAAAATTTGGTGGAGGTTCCATCATGCTTTGGGGCTGTGTGGCCAATGCCGGCACCAGGAATCTTGTTAAAGTTGAGGGTCGCATGGATTCAACTCCGTATCAGCAGATTCTTGAGAATAATGTACAAGAATCAGTGACGAATTTGAAGTTACGCCGAGGATGGATATTTCAGCAAGACAATGATTCAAAACACAGCTCCAAATCTACTCAGGCATTCATGCAGAGGAACAATTACAATGTTCTGGAATGGCCATCCCAGTCCCCAGACCTGAATATCATTGAACATCTGTGGGATAAATTGAAGCGGGCTGTCCATGCTCGGCGACCATCAAACTTAACTGAACTGGAATTGTTTTGTAAAGAGGAATGGTCAAAAATACCTTCATCCAGGATCCAGGAACTGATTAAAAGCTACAGGAAGCGAGTAGAGGCTGTTATTTTTGCAAAAGGAGGATCTACTAAATATTAATGTCACTTTTCTGTTGAGGTGCCCATACTTTTGCACCGGTCAAATTTTGGTTTAATGCATATTGCACATTTTCTTTTAGTACAATAAACCTCATTTCAATCCTGAAATATTACTGTGTCCATCAGTTATTAGATATATCAAATTGAAATGGCTGTTGCAAACACCCAAATATTTAGAACTAAAAATGATTAAGATTAATAGGGGTGCCCAAACTTTTTCATATGACTGTATGTGCATTTCCAGCATTCTTTATATAAAATGGTAAAGTGAAACCTCCATAAAGCCACCCTTTTGAGAAGACCATATTCCAAAGCAATTTTGAGTGGTCATCTTGTAGAGGTTTCACTCCTGAAATGAGTAACACCCAACAAGGATAATCTAGATATACACCCATTTCTGGATAAATCATTTCAATAGCACTCACCACTAAAATATTGTTCAATTAAATGAAAAGAGTTCATAGTTGTGTTGCACAAAGCCTAAGGTTGGTGAATCATAAGGTTTAGTATGATGATGAATCAGGTGTGATGATTCACACAGATCTGGCCCAACTTTCAGGAGATAATTTAATATAACATGTAGCAATCCAATTAATAGCTTATTTCTGGGTCATTTGGTTAGGGCTGAACCCATTATACACTGCTGTATTACTTAGTCTCTGTTCACAGGATCCATGACTGATCTGTAATGATCTCCCTCATACTACCCAATATATAAGAAAAAAAAAAAAAAGACACAAATAATGAAAACCTGATAGAAGTTTCAAGTGTGAACAGACCCTTAAATGTGGTATTATCTATATCAAAATACTACCAAATATTTATAGTAGAGACTAAGACACAACCACACCATACAAGGAAAATAATCAAATAACTGAACATACCGTGACATACACAATTTATCATCTATTCTTGCCAATACAAAAGTTACATTTCTATGAACCACACAGAAACCAACACACAACACATCACAAGTAGTCCAAACATCTGGGGACAACAAAAGACATATCTGGGGAATATAAAGTTCCCCCATAGTAATGCCATATTCACACCTACCTTCTGTGAGCTTTTTGCATCTTTATCTTGGTCAGGCTTATGTTTTTTGGTACAGATCAAGTCTTTCAGAGTCAAGCAGCCGGTTATTTCCATGTCTAAAGATAAAGTAGATTTAACGCATGGGGACAAGGAATAAAATGCATAAACGAGAATGATCCAGATGTGCAAGCACTATGGACAGATTAGGCGCCTGATCTGCCTGGACTTCAGGGGTCTGTTAATTTTGGCGCAAAGGAAATGGTCAAATCCCGGGAAGGAGAGTTAAGTGAGTGTAACTTGAAACCCTGGGGAGTCAGCAGAGTGCGAGTCTGCTGAGTAAGATTAACCCCCAACGTGCCGCGCACAGGGAGGAGCCCGCTGTCCTGCTAATGGAGGGAAACTCAAAACCAGCACGTAGGCAGTTAACGCGGCTCTGCAACAAGTGCTAAGAAATACGGATCTGTGTCCGGGACAGGGCGAGGACGCCCCCGTAAACAAACTAAAGGGCGCATAGTTCTCAGAACTTCCTTAAATACATATGTTCTAACTGCATAGTGTGTACAAGGACAGCTGATGAAAATGACTTACCTCGCTCCCTATATCATACAGGATAAATGAATGAATGGAAGGCAAGCAGGACGAGGCTAAGGAGATAGGAGACTTGTGATCGGCTACAATCCACTGGATCCAGTTCCGTCTGACTGCATCCACATTGCCCGCCGCTCTGCCGATAAGCCCGTGTAAAGGAACGTTCTCACTTCTCTAGACATCCCGCTGCAGCTTCTATTCTGGCGCCCCGCGACGTGACATTTCCAATCAGCCAATCAGCGGCGTCCTCAGCCATGTGCGACCAACTAGCGCCCAGCTGTGGACACGCCCCTATCCCTCCCACGGCAGCTCTGGAAGGTAGACTTAGCGCGCTGTCCTCTCCCGCTCCCGCTTTCACCTTGTCCCCTCAGCAGTCACAGCACCTGGGAACGGGCTCAGTAGCTGGACGCGCTGCTCGCTTTGTTATTTATTAATGGGAGGGGGTGAAGGGCAGTGTGTTTGCTGAAAGACCCCGCCAAAGTTTTGTAGTCCCTCCACTTAATTATACGGGTGACTAATCCTGTAGGTCAGGTAATGTGTTAGGCGATAGCTCGCTCACAAGGGTGTAGTTTCAGTTATAGAGCGGCTGTGCTTTCTCTTTGATGTGTATTACAGAACTGCATAGTTATATTTGCTATGGTGTTGTTTAGTATGCTTGCTAGTGTAGCCCTATTTGGGGGGGGGGGGGTATGAGTATTATCCCTCCCGCAACAGACTCTGGCGCTGACCTGTGTGTATAATGGGACCTGAAGCCTTCGCTGAAGGGAAGAGTGGGAACATATATGAAATATATCAGTGCCTCCACCCAGGATAGAGCCTCTGTATTACAGGGAGGATCTCTTCCTGGGACTTACCCATGAAGTACAGTTAGTAGCCTTAACAAGGATCACTGTACTAATCTCACAGTCTGAAGAATACATTCAGATACCACATAAGGTTATAACAGTAGCGTTATAAGAATCAACAGGGTAATAATACATACATAAAATATACTCAGAACACAGCAATACTACAACAACCAGCAAGTCCACAACCGTCTTAGGTTATATACCCGGGTATATATATAGCAAGAGTCCAGTGCACAATACGTCCAGGCAACAGAAGAGATGCAGGGGCCCCTGTGGATGACTGTGGATCCTCGGATTCTTCCAGGAGATGACAGACAGCCGATCAGGAGATGATGATGATGGTGAGATTCTTCACAGGCAGCAAACAGGGCGACGGTGACAGCAGTAGATGCAGGCCTGACTACCCTAACACTGAGTCCTTAACCTGCCAGCTAAACTACTAGTGCCACCGGGCCTCTAACTAGCTAGTTGGCCTTCGGAAGCCTAACCTATCACTGCCCTGAACTATATATATATATGGATCCCTAACTACGGTTACTAGCTAGGTCCTGTGAGTATATAGGGGGTAACACATACCTAACTATATACTGTGAAGTAAAGAGGAACAAGTGGCTCTTAGACTCCCCCAGACATAACATGTCTGTTTCAGCAGCTCTGCTCACATCTCTCCCCCCAGCAGCTCTGCCTCACATGTGTCTGACTCACTGTATTTACAAAACAAAACTTGCACTGAATGCCTGGGGTCTCTGAAGCCAAACTGCAGGGGCAAAGAAGCCAGATACATTATATACTAGTAGAAATGGCAGTTCCCTACACTAGCATGAAGGACATGAAGCTCCTGTGCCCCTATCTGTAGCATACCCACCAGCTATAGTGTATCATTGATAGTACTCATCTCTTCACATTGCAAAGAGACACCTTATGGGTCCCTAAGGCGCTTGGGCCTGGGCTATGACCTTGTTCACTGGGATGCTTTAGTATTGGTTATTTGTAAAATAAAAAATATCAAAGATTTTTTTTATTAATTAGGGTCATTTAAAACAAGCATCATGGCTTCCATTTGTATCACAGCATGGCTGGTGATGAATACATTTCCCAACATTATTCAAAAAAATATACTATATTAAAAGTCAGTAGAGGTATAATATTGTGACGTATATATCAAGCAGATGATAGCTTCTGTCATAGATTCTGGTAAATGGTCTTTACTCAGATCAACACAAAGTACATGGGGTAGGAACCATTGCTGCTGCGATTCATTAATGGGAATATATCCTGTTTACACAAAGCAATATGCTGCCAACAATCGTGCAGTCAGGATTAGGAAATGTTCATGCTGTAGCAGCCTCCAATCTCGACTATGCTTTCAACTGATGATATCTCTGGAAATCATAAAGTTAGAACTGCAGCAGAAACACATTTCTATGTTTAAAGCACCTGAGATATAACTAAGTTACACTCTGTCACCCATAGTTTCTCTTCATTACACACAAGCCTGTATAGTTAGGAGTGCACTGCTTTTAATAGAGAAGCAATGTAAAGAATAAAGAAATGCAGGATTTTACAGAAAGGAGCAAACATTTGTTTATAAAGTATGTCACATAATTTATTAATGACAAATGCTGCCAGAAAATCAAAAGATGCTCGCTCGAAAGTTTGCTCAGGCTTTAAGGATGCAAGCACATGGTGCAGTACCTGCTGCACACATGGCCTTACCGCTTCAACACCAGTTGTGTATTATAGAGAAGACCTATTAAAGGGAGTTTGCAGGGTAAATGGAAAACCAAGGGGGTGGCAGGCTGTGGTGTAAAATAAAAGAGAAGAGATATTTAAACTCCAGTCCTCCCACTGCTCATAAGTCAGTAGTATCCCACATGTGACAGCTGAGGCCAGTCACTTCTGGCTTGCTCAGTCCACCAGGAGGACTGTGGATAGATAAGTACCAATTCTTTTTTTTTATTTTACAGCATCCCTGGCAACCCCTTAGCTTTCCATTTATAATGGATAGGTGACCGTTTAGGGAATCACCTATGAGTAGGGACGCAGTAAATGCTTTCTTCAGTGATGGAGGCCATCATTGGTAATGGGACTACTGGAGGAACAAGCAGTGAGCATGGTTTTAATTACTACTCTTAAATCTCCACTTCTTTTCTGCTCTGGCCACAGGGATGTACTGTGATGTATTCTGTGTACAGAAGCAAGCTATATCTGCAACTATTTGTCCCGAGCACGCAACACATCAGTGTGAGGCACCCAGAGCAGAAAAGAATCAGGGATCTAAAAGTAGTGGGTATACAAAACTATGCTCACCATTCAAGGATGCGTTATACTGTGTAGGGGCACTTACAGGGCAACAAAATACCTTTTCTCAGGCCTGTGAATATGTGCCCAAATTGTTACACAGGATAATTGTCAGGAATGAGCATTGTGCCAGTGCTACAATATGTGTTTCCCCATGCGTGCTTGTTCTCGATAATAAGGCCACGTACTAGTTCTTTCACTAAAGTATTCCAGTCATAAGTATTTCTGGCACATCCACTACATGTACCATAAATGGCTTTAATAGAAAGAGCCACATGCAAGTCTGCTCTACTGTCCATTCAACTGAATGAAAACTGGCAGCTGACACTCAGCAAAGTGAAGTCACCGACCTTCTGTTCTCTGGGGTCAGAGATGGAACCTGCACCTACGGTAGCAGGCATTGTAGCTATGTCATCAATACTTAAGAAGTATGCAAAATATCTTTAAGGATGTTTGTCATTCTATTTATTAGACTAGGATCCATGCATGATTCTCTCTGGGTTTACAGTTGACTCAGTGACTCTTCATGCCTAATATCAGAGTAGACAGGGAATCGCAATTGGAGAGATCCTTTGAAGTTTAGATGCCCTAAAAATAGGTTAGCACGCATTGGAGGCACCCTGAATTTTTATTGCTGGTGCAACAAGAAGGCACATATTTATAGCATTAGAATGCAAGGTTCTTTGAATGTGGCTATATTGACCCACTTAATTTACACTAAATAGGTTTCCAGTTTTAGACAAATGTTACTGTTTGTATAATGAAAAGTTCCATAATTTTCCAATGCACTTTCTGTATCAATTCCTCATGATTTTCTAGATCTCTGCAGTCATTCAATCTGTTACTTCCAGTGGATAAAAATCAGTCCATTGCCAAAGCAATAAGCATTCAGCACACTCATGTGAATATTTCTTTATTCCAACACTTTAATCACATGTTGTTACCACAGTGCACATATACTAGCACAAATACTAAATGGTTACTAGGTACAAATAAGGTCCAAGATGTTTTCCCATCTAAGGCTAAGGCTCCATGTTGTGGAAATGCTGCTTTTTTTGTTTACGGATTTTGCTGCGTTTTTTTGAGCCAAACTTAGTAATGGGTACAGAAGGAATAGGAAGTAGATAGGAAGTTCTTATACTTCTCCCATCTGCTCAATCCACTCCTGGCTTTGGCTTAAAAAAAATGCAGCAAAATCTGCAACAAAAAAAGCAGCGTTTCCGCAACGTGGGGCATTAACTTAAGGGTTTCACATGTTCTCCTGTCACCTCTCCTTCACTTCCTGGTTTCAGTGACAAGTTGGTTGGTGGGCTTAGCCTGTATGATGTACAAGCTGGGTCAGTAGCGTGCTACAAGACTCTTTGTGTTCTAAGCTACACAATGTTGTCTCTGCTTTTACATACACAGATTACAGCGGTACTGATCAAGGGACTGTTGTAGCCATTATCAGGGCTCAGCAGCTAAATGCACTTTGCAGAGCTGACAGACTGTTCAGTCAATCAGTGAAGAGAAGGGAATAGAGGTGGCAGGCAACAGGAACTGACGACCCTAGTCACAGCTGCTAGATATCAGAGGAGGTCTGAAACCTAGGCAGCTAGCTGTAAACACTGAGGAGACTTACTCAGTTGTAACTGACTAAAGCAATGTATTGTGTAAAACACTTAAGTAGCTCAAACTACACATTTAAATGTGATCCTGGAGATGGAAATACCCCTTTAAAGCAGTAAGGGGCTTTCTGCTACAATGTTTCTGTTAGTAAAAATAAGTAAACTTAGTATAGTAGTTGCAATGACAAAGTAAAACATTGGTGATACTAAAAGGAGTTTTTCCAAGATTAATGCACTATTTCCAACTCTGTTGGAAGCATTCAACTCTACTTTTCCAGTTAAAATGACAAAAATCTGAAACCTGAAGTACTCATTCTAATCAGTGGATTCTATTGAGCCCCATTGGTGTCTTTTATACAACAAATCAGGGGTGCGGCTTCTATTATAGACAGAGCCACAGCACAGATGTGAACAGAGCCTAAATGATGTGAAACAAATTTCTGTGTTAGATCATACAGAATGTTCCTATGTCTAGGTGAAATTGGCTTGGCTAAGATCCCTTTTGCTGTCTCAAGGCTCGGTGAGTCAAAAGCAAATTGAGGATCTGTTACATCCAATAGAGGGCGCATGAGCTCCCCAGCTCCTTTCCCATAATGCCTTGTGATAGGTATTACCATGAAATACTTCTTATGTCCACATATATATTAGTTCAATCCATCTGCATCTGTTTGTTAACAGGCAGAGAAGTAGTTAATGCTGTCCAGCCTATAAGAATCAGCCCAATAGAAGCAGCTTCTTAACAGCAGTGAACACTTTTTCACCTTAGGGTGGGTTCACACCTGCGTTTGAGTCCGTCCGCTGCCAATCCGAGTGAAAATCTCGGGGAACAGGATAGGCATCGGATACCGACAGGTTAGCTACGCATTGGTTAAAAACCCATTCATTTGAATGGGTTTTTAAAGCAATGCGCGGGTGTCCGATTGCACTCTGCGCTGCAAAGCCATTTTTTTCGTTGGAAACAAAGTCGGACGTGCAGGACTTCGTGTCCGACGAAAAAAAACGGCTTCGCAGCGCAGAGGGTGTAAGCGCACACCCGCGCATTGCTTTAAAAACCCATTCAAATGAATGGGTTTTTAACCAATGCGTCGCTAACCTGTCGGTATCCGATGCCTATCCCGTTCCCCGAGATTTTCACTCGGATTGGCAGCGGACGGACTCAAGCGCAGGTGTGAACCCACCCTTACAACCACAAACTCAAATGTATTTTATTGACATTTTAAGTGATAGAGCAACATAAAGTAGCAGATAATTGTGAAGTGGAATGAAAATGATACATGGTTTTCAAAATTTTTATCAAATAAAAATCTGAAAAGTGTGACGTGCAAAAGTATTCAGTCCCCCTATATCTATACTTTGTAGAGCCACCTTTTGCTGCAATTAGAGCTGCATGTCTTTTGGTGTATGTCTCTACTAGCTTTGCACATCTAGAGACTGAGATTTTTGGCCATTCTTCTTTGTAAAATAGCTCAAGCTCAGCCAGATTTTCTGTCTTGCCACAGATGCTCAATGGGATTTAGGTCTGGACTTTGACTGGGCCATTCTAGTGCATTAATATTCTTTGATCTAAACCATTCCACTGTAGTTCTGACTGTATGTTTAGGGTTATTGTCTTGCTGGAAGGTGAATCTCCCTCCCAGTCCCAAGTCTTTTGCAGCCTCCAACAGGTTTTTTTCCAGGATTGCCCTGTATTTAGCTCTGTCCATCTTTCCATCATCAACTCTGACCAGCTTCCCTGTCCCTGCTGAAGAAAAGCATCCCCACAGCATGATGCTGCCACCACCATGTTTCACAGTGGGGATGGTGTGTTCAGGGTGATGAGCAGTGTTATATAATAATAATAAATTTTATTTATATAGTGCCAACATATTCCACAGCACTGTACAATTTGTGTTGCTTTTCTGTCACACATAGCGCTTTGCATTTAGGCCAAAAAGTTCAACTTTGGTCTTATCTGACCAGAGCACCTTCTTCCACATGTTTGCTGTGTCCTCTATATCGCTTGTGGCAAACTGCAAAAGGCCTTCTTATGTCTTTCTTTCAACAATGGTTTTCTTCTTGCCACTCTTCCATAAAGGTCAGATTTGTGGAGTGCACTATTATAGTTGTCCTGTGGACAGATTTTCCCCACCTGCGCTGTGGAATTCTTCTGCTCCTCCACAGTGACCATGGGCCTCTTGGCTGCTTCTCTGACCAATGCTCTCCTTGCTCAATCTGTCAGTTTAGGTTGGCAGCCATGTCTTGGTAGGTTTGCAGTTGCAGAATACTTTTTTCCATTTTTGCATGATGGATTGAACAGTGCTCCTTGGGATGCTCAAAGCTTGGGATATGTTTTTATAACCTAACCCTACTTTAAACTTCTCCACAACTTTATCTCTGACCTGTCTGGTGAGTTACTTGGTCTTCATGATGCTGTTTGCTCACTAGTGTTCTCTAACAAACCACTGAGGCCTTCACAGAACAGGTGTATTTATACTGAGACTAAATTACACACAGTTGGACTCTATTAACTCATTAAGTGACTTCTGAAGGCAATTGATTGCACTGGATATTACTTAGGGGTATCAGAGAGTACGGGGGTCTGAATACTTTTTCATGTAATACTTTTCAGATTTTTATTTGATGAAAATTTTGAAAACCATGTATCATTTTCGTTCCACTTTACAATTATCTGCTACTTTGTGTTGGTCTATCACTTAAAATCTCAATAAAATACATTTAAGTTTGTGGTTGTAAGGTGACAAAATGTGAAAAAGTTCAAGTGGTATGAATACTTTTGCAAGCCACTGTATAATATTTCTAATATTTAATTGTTTACTCATTTAAAAGGTGTGGTAAGCTCATACTTTGACAGTATGGTAATTTAATTGTCTTTATCACCATATTAGAGTGTATCACTTCTGAGGCGTAAATAGTAGCGGAAAGGAAACCCCCGTCATTTTGATGAATACAAATGATAATAGTAACAATGAATATTAATGTGTCTGTATTATTCTTCCACCCACGATTTTTGGGATAATTTGGAATTTAAATAACTTTGCTTATTTCATTGTTATGGAATTCCCTTTAGGAATCCCCCGTATGGGGTTAAATGCTTTGCTTAAGTGGCTATTTAATGAAATTAAGAGGCTACTTTCCAAGAAGTCATTATTTCTAGAAGAGTGGCACTTCACCGGACTACTTTAAATACAATACTGACTAGAGGCATGTGGAATTTGGTTTTAAATGCATTGAAAACAAGATGTCCTTTTTTTTGGTCCACTTTAGAATAGTTTATTTGCTCTTATGTATTGCTGGTGTTTTGGAGGCTGTGTCACTCAAATTAAGTCATTTCCTATTGGGTGCTTGTAACAGTCTGTGACGGATCACTGACAGGTGTGGAGTGCTCTGCATAGACTACTGCATTTCAACTCCTTAGTATCTTATAGAAATTCTATGTTAGGCAGTGGCCACACAATGTGAAAAAGTTGCTTTTTTTGTTGCAGATTTTGCTGCAGTTTTTTGAGCCAAACCCAGGAGTGGCTACAAAAGTAATAGGAAATATAAAGGAAGCTCTTATACCTCTCCCTTCTGCTCAATCCACTCTTGGCTTTGTCTCAAAAAAACGCAACCAAAAAAAAAAAAATCAGCTTTTCTGCAACATGGGGCCTTAGCCTTAGGCCAGGGTCCCACATAGCGGAAACACCACGATTTTGCCGTGGCGTTTTACAGTCCCTGCAGAGTGGATGGGATTCTGGCTAATCCCTTCTACACACTGCAGAAAAATACAATTTCAAAAACCATTGCGTTTTTATAAAGCGCTGCAGGAAAAAACGCAATTCATTTCCGCTTCGGTTTTTCCCGCAGAGCTTTTTTGCTGCTGCTCGTAACATGGGGCCTTAGCCTTAGAGTGGTTATCCTTTCTCAGACATTGGGACAAGCTTACAAGATGTGCCATAAATGTGTTATGTATGTGGTTCCCCCTCAGGAAATGGGGTTCAGGGACCCTTGTCTCACAGTCGTGAATGAAGAGGTGACCAAGCATGTGCTGCTCTCTCCATTCACGTTTATGGTACTTCTGAAAACAGGCAAGTATGTTTATTCATTTTCAGAACTTCTAAGAAAAGAAATGGAGAGAGACATGCCTGCATGGCTACCTCTCCTTTTACAAAACCCGTGGCATGGTGTTGCACAAACCACATTCTCAAGATAGATGGGACCTGCACCTAAAACACATTTATGGCATATCTTGTTAAAATGACATAAATGACTTAGATGAGAAAAACTCTTAAAGGCTCAGTGATGTGTGTATTATAGGTCTGTATTAACTACATTTTTTCCACTACATTTTCCTTATTTTATAGCTGTGTTTTTATTTACATGGTATGTATGCAGCATGCTCAAATGGCTATGTATGTGTATGGTGTTTGTTGATTGCGTATTTTTCCTGCAATGTGTGGATGGGATGCACTAACTGTAAAACTGGCTTTAGGCTGAGGCCCTACGTTGCAGAAGAACAGTTTTTTTTTTGCTGGAGATTTTGCTGCATTTTTTTTTAGCCAAACCCAGGAGTGGCTACAAAAGGAATGGCATACTGTGGGGAAAAAAGTATTTAGTCAGCCACCAATTGTGCAAGTTCTCCCACTTAAAAAGATGAGAGAGGCCTGTAATTGACATCATAGGTAGACCTCAACTATGAGAGACAAAATGAGAAAACAAATCCAGAAAATCACATTGTCTGATTTTTAAAGAATTTATTTGCAAATTATCGTGGAAAATAAGTATTTGGTCAATAAAAAAAGTTTATCTCAATACTTTGTTATATATCCTTTGTTGGCAATTATTGCTCCCACAGTTGATTTCTTCACACCAAGCTGCTTTCCTATTGTAGATTCAGTCTTCCCAGCCTGGTGCAGGTCTACAATTTTGTTTCTGGTGTCCTTCCACAGCTCTTTGGTCTTCACCATAGTGGAGTTTGGAGTGTGACTGTTTGAGGTTGTGGACAGGTGTCTTTTATACTGATAACAATGTCAAACAGGTGCCATTACTACAGGTAATGAGTGGAGGACAGAGGAGCCTCTTAAAGAAGAAGTTACAGGTCTGTGAGAGCCAGAAATCTTGCTTGTTTGTAGGAGACCAAATACTTATTTTCCACCATAATTTGCAAATAAATTCTTTAAAAATCAGACAATGTGATTTTCTGGATTTGTTTTCTCATTTTGTCTCTCATAGTTGAGGTCTACCTATGATGTCAATTACAGGCCTCTCCCATCTTTTTAAGCGGGAGAACTTACACAACTGGTGGCTGACTAAATACTTTTTTCCCCACTGTATATACAGGGAACACTTATAAGTTCTGCCTTCTGCTTAAGTCACACCTGGCTTTGGCTCACAAAACCACAGCAAAATCTGCGACAAAAAAGCAGGGGCCTCAGCTTTTTTTGTTGCAGATTTTGCTGCGGTTTTTTGAGCCAAAGCCAGGAGTGGATTGAGCAGAAGGAGTAGTATAAGAACTTCCTATATAGTTCCTATTCCTTTTGTAGCCATTTTTGGCTTTAGCGCAAAAACCGCAACAAAATCTGCAACAAAAAAAGCTGCGTTTCTGCAACGTGGGGCTTCAGCCTTAATAAGCAAAGAAGGAAAAATAATCCAAAGGGTGCAAAGATTCATTATAGACAAAAACTTGATAGTGCTATCAAAATATCCAGTGAATTATCATCATGCATAAAATAGGCATATTACCACAAAGACCTGGTCCGCTAGAGAGTCAGTTTTGAGAGATATTTACTCTCTGTTACCCCAGACTTGATCATTGTGTTTTGCTGTTTTAAATGATTTTAAATGTTTTTGTGCCAATAAAGTATCTTTTTTACTCTGTTTTTCTATACACTGCTGAGAAAGGTGAAAAAAGTAAAACCATTTAGTAATAATAATTTGGCACACAAGCTTAGTCCTTTTTATGTAATTTGCACTCCCTTAGCTGACCCCCAGTGTGTGAATTATTTATTTGTCTTACTTGTATAGCGCCAACATATTCCACAGTGCTAAAAATCTAAAATCAGTATGTCTTTTGAGTGTGGAAGGAAACCCACATAAACTCGAGGGGGAATTTACAAACTCCTTGCAGATATTGTCCTTTGTTGGATTTGAACCTAGGACTCCAGCCCTGCAAAGCAACAAATGAAGATACAATATGGTGCTATCATGGGAGGGGGTGCAAATGAAAAGTCCTTCCTGTATACCTTTCCTCTCCTTTATATCCACTTCTGGCTTTGGATAAAAAAAAGAAGATGAAATAGAAATAATTATTATAGTCTTCGTATGTGAATTCCATAATTGGACGTTTCACTGGTAGAAATTATTTAATGCCATTCTTTCATTAATCTTTGGTGTTCTGTGTCCCTGCATCAGTTCAACTGAAATATAAATCTGGTTTGTCTTGCCATAATGTGAGATGTCATACTGAACGTAGCTATAGGTAAGTCCGCTGATTTCTGTGAACAGTTTGACTAACGGACTTTTTAAAAGCAAACCCTCTGTGCATTATGTTCTGTTCACTAACCCCCTATTATCCTAAACCACCTTGCAATCTGCTTTTGCATCTACTCAGATTATGAGCAACAATATGCTGCCTCTTTTGTACTGGTGTCTAAATAGGTTTTTGTTGCTAGAGAAAAATAAAATGCTTTTGAGGTTTTTATACAAGTAGTTATTGGAGGGCTACTTGACTACAAACAGCAATTGTAGTTAGACTATTAGGAAGAAAATAACTTATATTTTGTACTCAGTCGCCAGGACAGCTTGATATCTGTATGCCCAAACCTTTGGAACATAAACTATCCTATTTGTATCTAGTGGCACATATTTTCAACCTTTTCAATAAATGTGAATCCTCCATCGGCCAGGAGAGCATATTTATGGTGGAATCCCTGGAGGTAGCTGTGGCCTTAATGCATTTTTGACGTGAGAGCTACTTGAGTCAGGCACCAACATGCCTGGGAAGAGATATGATATAAACTCATATAGTGATCACACAGTTATCCCTAGATTACAGCTGGCTACCAGATTACCATAAGGCCTTTATTTGCACCAAATGTGTGCCACAACACCCATTCTGCACTGCTTGCCACATTATTCAAATGTGGGCAGAGTGAGGAGCAGGGCTGGGATGCCTTAGCCTGACAAATTCATAATTTACATCAGTTTTCTGGTGTGAATTGTAATGGAAATTTATGCCAGGTTCTAAATGCTTAAAGGGGTATTCCAATGCACATAAACATTTTTAAATTTGTAGATAATTAAATGTTAAACATTTTTGCAAATATAAGTAATTAAACTTTTTGCAGAATTTTAAAGATTTTTTTCTAAATATCTTTTGGTCACAGTCTTGTTGTCTTGATTGGTTGCCAGTGGATACGATCATGAATGCAGAAACTTTCTAAGGTCAGAAAATCAGCAATGATATCCTTATTGTGGCCGGGATATCTTCTCATACATGTAGTGTCCCTGCCTGATAACCCAGCTACAATAAGAAAATCATGGCTGGGTTTTTGACAAGTCCCAGACCATAGAAAGTTTCTACATTTGTGGTCGTATCCATTGGCAACCGATCAAGGCACTACTAAGATGGTTAGAGAAAATCTTTAAAACGCTACAGAATTTTTAACTACTTCTATTTGCAAAAATGTTTAACTTTTAATTACCTACAAATATAGATATGATTATGTTCATGGGAATACCCCTTTAAGGATACAAGCAGTTTTTGATGCAGATGAGAATATAATATTTGGTGCAATCATGGGATGGGGTACAAATGAAAAGTCTGTCCTGTATACCTCCACTTCTGACTTTGGCTAAAAAAAGATTAAAAAAAAAGAAGTATGTATATCAGTCTTCATCAGTGAATTCCATAATTGGACATTTCACTAGGAGATATTTTTCATACATATATTTAATGCCATTCTTTCAATTACGCAACTGGATTCTTAACTTTGCCAAGGATATGGGCTATTTCTGTGTATCCTCTAGCAAGAATACACTATGGTGGGTTTTTTTAGTCTGTAGCTGACTATGACCCTAAAAATAGTATCATCAGCAGACTATCATATTTTGCCTTCCCCTGCTAATCCTTGACTGTGTATCGTTGTCAATGTTTGTAGTATTTCTACTACTTTACTTCAGACAGAAATAATATGGTATAATTATAAAAAAAAAATAGTTTCATAATTGATCAGTTATCCATCTTTTAAATGGTTGAATAAACTTGCCAATAGAGACCTATTCACAAATACAATTGCTGTCAGTACCTGATAGTGACTTAAATAGAGTATTAAATAATTCTGTGATTAATGAGCATTTATTCACTTTGAAGACATTTGTTTTTTAACTTTTAAATTAAATGCATTTTTTTTTGTTGACTTGTCTATGTGTTGTGTCTATGGGGGCAGGGCATTGTGTTTTTTTATTTTATTTTACTTTAACTTTATTTTTTACTTGTCTTTTTATTTATTTTTAAACATTGTACCACCCATGAGGTCATAATAGATTTTTGAGAGGCATTTTAACAGTATTTTTTTCGGCTGATTTCCCCTGTAACTGAGCCCAATACATTTAACTCTAGGACCCAGCAACTTCTACAGTTTCCAGACCCTTTTTGGTCACTTGACCGCTGGGCCAGAGAGGAGCTGCATCATGGCCGTATACAGTGATCCGGATGGCAGGGACAGTAATAAACCGCCCCTACCTTCTTTAAGGGAGGTCCGGCTGAAGTAATCATCTAACTCCCCAGGTCTGCAGCTACACAATTTCGTGCAGCTCCTTAAAGGGGTTGTCCATGATATTTTATTATTGCGGCAGGAGGCCAGGGAAGGTGAAAAAAAAGCCAAAACATGCTCTCCTGTCTCCAGTGGTCTGGTATCCCAGGCCGCTGTCTGGTCCTCGGGGCTTTTCTGTCAGAAGTCCCTGCCACACGTGACCGCTGTGGCCAATTCAGAGGCCTAAGGAAAGGAAACGGGATGGCACCTGTGATGTCTGCGATTGACATCTCGTGTTCTTTATCAGTATAACGCCCCTTATACCAGGACCTCACCAACAATTAAATACTGATTAATACAAAAAGGTCTCATAATCCAAAATGTATATAAAAAATGAAGAGAACACCAAATAACACTAATAGAAAATCGATAATAGTTCTCAAAACCCATAAATCATATATAATCCAAAATTCATCTTTATTAAACAATTATTCAAATTGAAAAGTTGCAAGAAAATTTACATAAAAACAATTAAAAAAAACAATCTGAGGAAGCTAGTGAGAAACGCGCATTGGGGTGCTGGTCAGTGTGGTCACAGGATTCTTGGCTTGATGGCTGGTTGGTAGTTATTATAGCTTGCTCTACAATTAGCTACGTGTGGGGAGCCCATTGGAACTTTTCTGCACATTGCACTGGTGCACTTACATTTATGACTTGCTGCTGTTTGGGTTTATCTAGTTTATGAATTTATTTATATGTATATTTATTCATGAATTCCAATGGGTTATAGCATATGGTATGTACTGACGTATATGGTGGCTTATCATGTGTTAAATTTCAATGTAATTATGAGTTGTTTTTCCTTTGTACCACACTGTTCCAGATTGGGTTTTTTTTAAATTGTTTTTCATTGTTTTTATGTAAATTTTCTTGCACATTATCAATTTGAATAATTGTTTAATACAGATGAATTTTGGATTATATATGATTTATGGGTTTTGAGAACTATTATCAGATTTGTAACAATCTAACAACTCTGCCCTGGAGTGCCAGTACAATACACCTTATCAACAGCAATATAAGATACCTCTCCAGAAACTCCAGATACCAGTGTCCATACCACCATGCAGGAGAAAATTCATCCCCAGCTATTCTAAACACCACAGTACAGCATCACTGGTATCAACATAGACCCCTAAATTTCCCTTTGCCGAATGTCAGGTACAGATTATACCTTTTCACCTCTTGTCGATGAGTAGCAACATTCTCCCCAAATAAAACCTTCCAAACTTGCAGAAGTCATTCTGTAATTCTACACCACCGCACTCTCATCCCCACCACAGAGCATTCAGTCTACAGACTCCAGATGTACTTGTCCTGAAGTGAAGACTGAGTGAAGAACCTGTGTACTCTTAGTGATTATGTCATCAGAGGTCTTTCAGCTTTTCTAGCCACAGAGAATGCACTGATAATGTAAGTCTGGCATGTTTAATCTTGTTTCTTCCATAGATACCATGCATTGTACTGTAGCTAACTCTGGCAGGGACCTGTGCCTCACCAGTAAGTTTGAGGGGCACTGATTTAGGGTACTGTGGAGACCCACAGGTGAGAGGTGCCTTTGTGATGTAGCCAAGCACGGCCTGGATAACAACACAGGAGCAGATGGTGAGCTGACACAAGGAAATGCTGCCCTAGAATAGTGAGCTGATTGTGTTTTTTAGTTGTGGTAGGAAACAGCTTGTGAAATGCTGTGTAGCTGTCAGTAGAGTAGTGTAAGCTTATACTGCCATCAGTCTAGAGAGAGTTAACCTCTGGGACATCTGTGTGTGTGTGTGTGTGGGGGGGGGGGGGTTAATTGTATATTACACAGTTTAAGGCATTAGTGTTAAGATATATGTGAAATTAACATTGACCAGTCTGGAGTGAGTATTGGTATATATGCTCTTTTCCTCTGCATAAATGGATGCTGGCTTGTCAAATAACTTTATCTAGTACATCATGCGTCAGCCACCATGAGTCATATTATAAATTCCTTTATCCCTGGTATTATACCCCCTTTAAGCTTGCTAAATTGTTTCCAAGCCATTTACCAAACTGCTGGAGAAATTGTAGTGAGGTTGGCACTTTATTCCATATATTTTGGTAGTGTCCACTTTTAATCCCACTCTGGAATTCCCTTTCTAAACTGTTGTAAAAAGTTTTATATTTAAACTGGGAATAGACTATATTCCATATAGGATAGTGGTTTGTCATATATTGTTCGCTACTCTTTCTTTGATTGCCTTAAATTGGAGATCCAGAACCCCTCACTAGACATCATTAGAAAGGTTAATAATTCCTATTGTTATTAATATATGTTTGTACTTCAAACCTAAATAAAGGGAAAAATTGTTTCAAAATTGGGAGTGTTGGAGATCCTTAAAATATGCCATCCTATTACATATATAATTCTGTACAGATGAATGAATATGGATATACATAAACATCCAGCAGAGCTTCTGTACTCATATCCCATTCTCCTCCCTCTCCAGTTTCTCAACTGTAGCTTGTAACTTCCTTCTTCCCTTAGTTTTACGCTAGGTTCGCACTAGCGTTCGTGTTTCCTTTTTTCAGGTTCACTTGGGGACCCGAAAAATGGAAAACCTATCTGCTTAAAAAGCGGTTACCTGCGGACCCCATAGACTATAATGGAGTCTGCCAGGTTTCTGCCCGAATTCCATGGAGAAAAGTGTCCTGATTGCAGGACTTTTCTCTGCATATTTTAAGCGGAATGGGGGACGAAATCCTCGAATGCTAGTGTGAACTTAAAGTTTTTTGTTTTTTTTTGTTTTAAAACAAAACAGTTTATCATATTTATTATTTGGCTGTACTATTGTGTTTCAAGATGATATCAATAAAACTACTGAAACAGAAACTGAGTTTTAGGTTACGTCCCCAGCAAAAAAGCGTTGCTGGAAAAACCGTGGAAGAGACGCATCACGTTTTTCCCGCAGCACTTTGCACAGAAAGTCCGCAGAGTTTTCCTCTGCACACTTTCTTCTTCAATTATACCTATAGGGAAACCGCCAATATTTCCAAAAACGCAACAGTTTTGGAAATCGCAGCGGATATTTTTCTGCAATGTGTGGATGGGATTCACTACAAGGGACTTCTGCCTTAGAATATGCTCTGTATCAGGTATGATCAGCAAACAACAGGTGTACCAGCACCACCTAGAGTGTATTGCAACCACTAAGTATATAACGCTGTGTTTCATGAGCTACAACTACCTTCTATATCATGCCTTATTAAAGTGAATTGTAAACATCAGGCATAATATGCCATTTAACAGGATTGTAACTGTCAGCCATCAAGATTCTGTGCTACTCTCGTGTGAAAAATGAATATAAAATGTATTGTTTTACCAGGGCTGTGGATTCGGAGACATGGAGTCACCAACTTTGACTTCAAAAGAAAATAATTAATTTTTAATTATATTATAGAATTTTTAATATTTTATACTTAGAAACATAGTTTGTTACATATTTGCTTTCATAGGAATTCAATCACTGGCTGCTTAATGAATTAGAGGATCTTTACTGCTTGTTACTGTCAGCCATTTATGAAGGAGTCAGAGTTGGGAATTTGGCCTACTGACTCCACAGCCCCGGTTTTTACTATCATAGTCTGTAGTTGTCTTCTTTAAAGGAACCCTTGACTATTTTTTACAAGGCATGTGTGGAGGCAAATATAAATTCTTCCAAAGTAAACTGTTCACTGCAGCTGATGTAATACTCTATAGTAAGATAGTACAGCCTGTAGTACACATTAGAAAGCTGGTTTTAGTAGAGAGAAAGTTTTCTTTCTGTGACTACAAGGCATCAAGCCGTAGCGCATGAAGACTGTAAGTTAAGTTTTTAGCCAAAGGAGCACCACCACGACAGTCTATAAGTGCAACTAGGTTTCCCTCATTTGGAGAATAATCGCTCTGCCATGTTTTCAGAAAATATCTGACTAAGGTAGATGCAAAGACTCAGGAGCAGAACACAAATAAGGTGACAGTGTAAAGGGGTCATAAGGCTAGAGAAAACACGGACATCGATCTGTTGCCTTTGTTTCCTGCTATATATGTATTTTGTCATGCTGAAATAAAGACTAATTTTTTTATTTTGGTGCCGCCCTTTATCTTGTATGGAGAAAGTGAGTACTGGATTTAACATTCTGGTGCAGAGCACCCTGTTTGAGAGAACTTACTAAATTGTCTGCGACATATGTGATCCCTTAAAGAAGGTGAGACGTTACAATGAGCGGTAGTGCCAACATGTCACTTTTTAATGGTGGAAAGTGAAAGTGTAATATCACAAAATGCAATAAGTCATACGTTCAGTAAAATACACATCATAAAATGCAAGTCGCCCACCTTAGGCCATTTTGTGGAACATTTGACTCCTATTACTTACACACTGAACAGCAAAACTGCACAAAGATTAAAAGTTGATTTCCTCAGCAGCAAGACTACATTTTGACATTAATGAGTATGTTCACAATAATGTCACCAAAGCCCCTACAGCAGTGTAAGAGTTTAAGAAGCCATTTTGGTGGTAGCAGAATCCTCTCTGCAGCAATATTCTCCTTTATGAAATTGTAACTAATATATATATATATATATATATATATATATATATATATATACAGTAAGTATATTTTACATTTCAAACATGACCGCGGAATCCAAGGGGTTCCGCCATGACAGATGTCCCTCTCAGCACCCCCCGCGGCGAGATGGGGGGGGTGCCTATATGTAATTTATGCAGGTCTGGCAAGTGACCCCAGGCTGCCTGGAGCCCCCAGTAACTGGTTGATCCTGCTGGGAAGTGAGGAAGTCAGCCTATGCAGCATAGGCTGATTTCCTCTGTAGACTGCAATACTCGTGTATTGCAGTCTATAGTACGGAACCAGCGATCAGTGTATCGCTGGTTCAGGTCTCCCAGTGGGATCTATAAAAAAGTAAAAAAAAAAAAAATGCTATAAAAAGTGATCAAAAAGTAATATGTACCCCAAAACAGTACCAATAAAAAGCACAGATCGTCCCACAAAAAATAAGCCCTCAACCAACTCTGTCAACTGAAAAAAAAAAATTGCTACGCAAGATGGCATTGCAAAAATAATTGATTTCTTTCCCCAAATGGGTTTTTGTTCTGCAAAACTAGTATTGCATAAAAAAAAAAAAAAAAAAAATGTATATGAGGTATCTCCGTAATCATACCGACCCGTAGAATAAAGGTAACATGTTACTTATGCTGTATACTGCATGGAAAAAAAAATAAAAGGTAAAAAGCAATACCAGAATTGATGTTTTTTTAATCCACCAAGAAAGAGTTAATAAAATTTACTCTATCAGTTATAGGCACCCAAAAATGAGGTCATTACAAAATACATCTCATCCCGCAAACAACAAGCCCTTATATGGTTACATCACCAGAAAAATAAAAAAATATAGCTTGTACAATGTGAAGACAAAAACCCCCAAAATTGCCAAATCATTAAAACAAAACTGGCAGCGGCAGAAAGAGAATGTAGAAGCTGTGCAAGTGTATATCAGGGAACACCCCAAATTTACAAAGGAAAAGACACCAGTAGTGACTTCAAGAGATACCCCCCCCCCCAATCATAGGAGCTACTGGGGAAATAGTAGGGAATTTGGTGTTCCCAATGTACTCCGCACAGCTTACATATTCACTCTTCACCATCCACTGTACATTCACGTCTGCAATACTAAAGCTCACTACACCCCTTGATAAATTCTTTGAGGGGTGCAGTTTTCAAAATGGGGTCATTCCATAGGGGATTCCACTTTACTGGCACCTCCAGGGCTCTGCAAATACAAAATAGTGTCGTGAAAATCCCTCTAAATCTATACTCCAAAAGCTAAAAAGCACACTGCTCCTTCCCTTCTGAGCCCTGCTGTGTGCCCAAGAAGCAGTTTACACCCACATATGCAACTTCTTTCTACCTGGGATAGCCCACTTAATAGTTTTAGGAGTGTATGTCTCTGTGGACACAAACTGGGCACCGAAATGGCATATTTCTTTAAAAATTTCAATTTTCAATTTGTACATTAATTTTCGAGAAGCACTCTTGGGCTCAAACTGATAATACCGCTTGATAAATTCCTTGAGGGGTGTAGTTTATAAAATGGGGTCACTTTTTGGGGGTTTCGATTGTATTGGTACTTTAGGGGCTCTACTGATGAGACATGGGTCCTGAAAACTATTCCAGCAAAATCTGCCTTCCAAAAGCCAAATAGCACTCTTTCCATTCCAAGTCCCACCATGTACCCATACAGCAGATTATGTCAACATTTGGGGTATTGCCGTGTTCAGGAGCAATTGTTTAACAAACCGTAGAGTGCTTTTTCTCTTTTTTTGACCCCTTGTGAAAATGAACATTTTGGGGATAAAGTGACATTTTAGTAATTTTTTATTTACACATCCCAATGGTAATAAAATCTGTGAAAAGGATCAAAATGCTCACTATATCCCTTGATGAATTCTGTGAGGGTTGTAGTTTCCAAAATGGGGTCACTTTTAGGGGGTTTCTATTGTTTTGGTACTCTAGGGGCTCTGCAAATGACACATGGCACCCAAAAACTATTCCAGCACAATCTGCTTTTTAAACGTCCAGTGTCGCTCCTTCCCTTCTGTACGTTGCCATGTGCCCAAACATCAGTTTACACCCACATGTGGGGTATTTCTGTGTTTAGGAGAAATTGCATAACAAACTGTGAGATGCAATTTCTCCTTTAACCCTTTGTGAATGTGCTATTTTTAGGGCTAAATGAATGTATTATTGGAAAAAAATTAAATGTCTAAATTTCACCTCCATATTGTTTTAATGTCCGTGAAATTCTTAAAGGGTTAACAAATTTCCCAAATGCTGTTTTGAATTATGTGAGGGGTGCAGTTTTGAAAATTGGGTGATTCATGGGGGTTTGTAATATATAGGCCTTTATAATCCCCTTCAGATCTGAAGTGGTCCCTAAAAAATTAGTTTGGGAAATTTTCTTGTAAATCTGGAAAAATCTCTGTTACACTTGTAAGACTTCTAACATCCAAAATAAATTAAAGGATGATTAAAAGATGATGCAAATATAAAGAAGCTATGGTAGATAATATTTATTAAGAGCATTTCCTATTTTGAAAATTGCGATTTTTTTTTTCCCCCAAATTTCCATTAAATGTCCTATTTTTAAATATAATATAAAATATATAAATAAAAAAAATCTCAATCACTTGTCTAAGTTAAAGCGTCTTAAATTTATTGCCATATAAAGTGACATATGTCAGTTTTGAAAATTAGGCCTGGTCCTTAAGGCACTTTTGGGCTCAGTAATGAAGGGGTTAATACAGGGTATCAATTTGTAAAGTGCTGCAGAATATGTTGGAGCTATATAAATAAATTGTATTGTTACTACTACTACTACTAATAATAATTATATTGCTGCATTGAGATTTTTCTGTTGGATCCCTGTGGTTGTATTGTTTTTTTTTTCTTTTTAATTTAATGTGTGTGGTCATTTTATGACTGTAAATTAATCTATGTCCACACTAGTGTATGCAATCATCAGCAGGCTAGAAACCATGGTTGCTGAATTTTTTTTTTTTATTATATTTAATAGTGAAGTAGCACCATTTGCCCATGCCAACCAACCAGGTGACTTTCTATCACCTGCTTTAAAATCTAATACCTGGTATATGGTTGCTAGTGGCAATAGCTCCAGATTTCACAGCCATTTTTACAGCTGAAATCTACAGTAAGTCTATTCACTGTAAAATGAGAGCAATTTCCTTTGAAAATTCATATTGCTAAAAACTTATATGAATATTAAATGGACTTGAACATTATGTTAATGTTGATTAATGTTGTGTAATATGTATATAATTGAAACATGAAAAAATACGACTTGAGAGAAAACAGCAAAATAGACGACTTTAAAGAGCTTTTCTTACATTACTCAAAATTAATTAAAAGAGACTGTCAACTCAGTCAGCATAAAAAGAACATTAATACAATCCCTGAACTTAATTAACTTGTAACATCAAAAACGACAGAAATAAAAAAGAAAATCCTGCAAGTAATACCAATAATGCTATACTGTACAATGATGTTTCAATCTCCGATTTTTTTGTACTACAGTCTTTAATAGCTTATGTTGGTAGCTGTCAGTCACTCCTTTATATACACTAGATTATAGAAGGTATTCCACTGATGGGGACCTCGCTCTATAAAGTCCATCTTGTGATTTTACAGTGCAAAATATCAGGCATGTGGCCGTGATGGAGACATTCCAACAACAAAAAGAGTTGAAATAGCAGAAAACATAGTTTGCATGAATTAAACTTTTACATCCAAGTGAGTACAACCTGAGAGAGTCTATCTATGCTCAAGTACAACGTGTACATGAATAGTTATGGTAGCTGAAGTCAGACTATATTATTATTTATTTATAGAGCACCATTAATTCCATAGTGTTTTACATTTGAGATTTTACATACAGTACACAAAATATACAAAACAAATAGAATACTAACAGTGACCAACTGGTACAGTGGGATTGAGGGCCCTGCCCGCAAGGGCTCACACACTATGAAGGAAGGGAGATAGAAACAGTAGGTGAGGGTAGAGGCTGTTCAGATGGAGGTGTGCTGGCAGTACTGTTATTCAAGGTTGTAGGCCTTCCTGGATGGCTTTATATGTCAACGTTAACATAACAGCTACTTGCTAGGATTGACAGAGGAGTGCAGCCGATTAAGAACGGGGTAGCGGCACAGTTTAAGGTGGGCTGGAGGAAAGTGAGAGCAGAGGCCGTAAAGAAGGGTGTGGATTAACATGTTTGTAGTTTCAGGGGTGAGAAAGGAGTGGATTTGATGAATGTTCTTAAATTTGAGGCGGCAGGAGGTGTTGAGGGTTTGGAATTGTGTCTTGAAGGATAGGTCAGAGTCTAAGGTTATCCCAAGGCAGCGGACCTGTGGGACTGGGGTAAGTGTAGTCCCGTTAACTTTGATAGATGGGTCAGGTAGGGTACCCATGCGAGGTGGGGCGAAGATGATGAACTCCGTTTTCTACATGTTGAGTTTGATGAAGTGGGAGGAGAGGAAGGAGGCTACAGCTGCTAGACAAAGGAACTCTGGACAACAGAGCGGTAATGTCTGGTCCAGAGAGATATATCTGAGTGTCGTTGGCATAGAAATGGTATTGAAAACTGTGATATTCTATGAGTTGGCCAAGGCCAAGGTAGTAGATTGAGTCCTAGGACAGAGGGGTCCTAGGACAGAGTCTTGGAGGACACCAACAGAAAGAGGGTGCGGTGAGGAGGTGGTGTGCGAGTGGGAGATGCTGAATGTGCGGTTGGTGAGGTATGAAGAGTTGCAAGAAAGAGCCACATCTGTGATGCGAAGGGATAAGAGAGTTTGTAACAAGAGGGAGTGACTGACTTTGTCGAAGACGGAGGTAAAGTCAAGGAGGAGGAGAAAAAAGTAGTGCCGCTTGGCTTTGGCAGTTAATAGGATTTTCGTGACTTTGGTTGGTGCAGTTTCTGTAGAGCAAAGAGGTGTGAAGCCTGACTGTAATCTGTCAAAGAGTAAGTTGGATGAGATATAGGAGGATAGTTTATAGTTGACCTATTGTTGAAGCAGTTTTGAGGCATACGAGAGCAATGAGATGGGTGATAGTTGGCTGGAGAGGACGGGTTGAGGGATGGTTTCTTAAGAATAGGTGTGACAGCAGCGTGTTTGAAGGCAGAAGGGAAGGTACCTCTGGTTAGAGATAGGATGAAGAGATGGGTTAGGGCAGGAGTAAAGACTTCAGTGAGGTTGGGGATGAGGTGTGACTGGATTGGGTCAAGCGCACGTGTGATGAGGTGGGATTTTGAAATTAGGGTGGAGAGCTTTTCATCGGTGACGGTGGAGAAACAGGTTAAGGATGAAGAGCACTGAATAGCTGGGCAGAGTGGGTGGTTGTGGGGGGTGTAGGGTGAGACTGTCTCTGATGGTGTCAATTTTGTTTTTGAAATAAGAGGCAAAAGGCTTCAGCTGAGGTAAGTGATATCATAGGGGGCACATGAGGATGGAGAAGGGAGTTGAAGGTATTGAATAGCTGTTTGGGGTTGTGGCATAGGGTGGATATGAGTGTGGTGAAATAGGCCTGTTTTGCAGAGGTGAGTGCATTCTTGAAGTTCAGAACTGCCTCTTTAGACCTGATGAAGTCCTCCTAGGAGTGGCTATATTGAAATATCAAGTTTAGCTGATTAGGATCGGGCAGTATCTTCAATGAAGTGAAAGCACCAAAGCGTGGGTGTTTCTCTGTAAATGGGTGTAGTCAAGAAATATTAATCCAGGGGCCTCTAATTAGGATGTGTGTTCCATGTCTTTCATTTTTTTTTCTCTTCAAAATCTTCTCAAATTTAGTCTTCATTTTACATCATGTCTTTCATCTAACCTGTTAGTAGTACCACAATGTACCGAACATCTAACCTGTTTTAAGGTTGAAACAAGTCTGTTCTGCTGACATCTAGTGGCCAATATAAAAGCTGCATCATTTACAGGGACTCCTCTTTGAGATGACCATACAGCATTTCATTGAAAAGTGGATTTCTAAGGGGAGACCCACTCAAAGAAGATGGCCAGGATACATAATATGAGGTTGAACTGAACATCTGTTACTGGATAAATGCTTTTACAATATTGGTTTGTCACTGCAAAAGAAAGATTTTTTTTTATGATGGTCTGAGGCTATTGTTTTAGTCTGGTTTTACACAACCATTTTTTAAGCTTTTCTGAGTTTTTAATGATGTTTAACTGTGTTTCTGTACTATGAAAATTAACATTAAAAATGATGCAGCCAGATGCTACTGGTTATTCAATAAGAAATAACCAGAAAATAACATAGCATTTATTTTCTTTGGCTTTATTTTCCATTTCATTGCATGTTTTACCTTTTTGGTGTTTTTTCCAAAATGCAGCGTGCTCTAGGTCTGTTTTTTTGTTGTTGTAGTTTTAGTGGTGTTCCTATAGATTTCATTATATTGATAAAAAGCCTGAAAAAATGCTGGAGAAAAACACTGCATAAACAAAAAAGCCAAAAAGAAAAAAAAAGTTCAACAGCACCTTAAAAACACAAAGCTCTACTTTTTTAATTTTTATTTTTTTTTAATATATAACGTGAAGGATGTGTCCAGGCTGAATGGAAATGTGTATGGTGAGAGAATGGCTACAGGTCAAATCTATTGAGTCTGAGAAGTATACAGTACGGGGAAAATCCTGTAAAGTAAGAATGCTTTTAGAAATAGAAGTGTTAATAGTATGTAACATTAAGTTACATAGTTAGTATGGTTGAAAAAAGACATGTCCAAAAAGTTCAACCAGGGGATTGGAAACGTCATGACAGTCTATACATTTCCATAGCCATCAATGCTATTTTGCTATAAAAAGGCATGTAATCCTTGTTTGAAGCTGTCATGCCGTGACCAGCTCCTGGGGTAGGCTATTCCACACATTCACAGTCCTCACAGTGAAGAAGCCTTGTTGGCTCTTGAGATTAAACCTTTTTTCTCCAGACAGAGAGAGTGCCACTTTGTCTTTTGAGGGGATATTACATGGAACAGCTTTCCCCCATATTTCTTGTATGGGTCATTTATATATAACTGAGGTCCTCCATGCCCCTTATCAGTTTTGTGGCCCTCCATTGAACATTTTTCAACTCTAGGAAATCCTTTCTATGTACTGATGCCCAGAACTGAACTACATAATCCAGGTGGGGCTGCACCAGTGATTTATAAAGTGGTAATTTTACATCCCTGTCCCATGAGTTTATACAAGACATTATGGTGCTGGCCTTAGAAGCATCTGATTGACATTGCATGCTGTAATTTAATCTATGATCGACAAGTACACCCAAGTCCTTCTCCACCAGTGACTCTCCCAGCATTACTCCCCCTAGGACATACAGTCATGGCCGTAAGTGTTTCCAGAGAATTATTGCAATTGCACTTGTTTTGTTATACACAAGTGTATTTCCTTTGTGTGTATTGGAACAACACAAACGGAGAGAAAAAAAAAACGCAAATTGGATATAATGTTACACAAAAATCCGAAAATGGGCAGGACAAAATTGTTGGCACCTAAGAACTAGTTACAACATATTCTTAGATATCATTAGTTAGAAACACAGTTGGGAATGTGATTTTATATGCAACATGAACGAACTGCTGCATATTAAGTTGAAATTTCCAACCGTGTTTTTCACTAATGATATCTCAGATTATGCTATCGCTAGTTCTTAAATCTCAGCTTTTTTTATGATACCAGAACCATTTTTTTAGGTGGTATAAAACCAAAGATACAGTCATTTGAATGAACATACCCCCTTTGGTAAATGCTTCAGCTCTGCATATTTACAATATAAATGTGTACGGATTTACCCTAACAACATCTCAGTTAGAGGGTTGCTAAGGAGAACATTACAGTATGTTTTATAATAAAATGAATTTAGATAAGATAATAAAGTATATTATAAAAATAGTCACCAAACACCCCCTGCCAAAATAGCAAAAAAAATAAAATAAAATGGAAGTTATACTTTAACCCCTTAAGGACCCAGCCCAAAAGTGCGTTAAGGACCAGGCCTCGTTTTTCAAAACTGACATGTGTCACTTTATATGGCAATAACTTTGAGACGTCTTAACTTACACAAGTGATTTTGAGATTGTTTTTTCGTGACACATTGTACTTCATGTTAGTGGTAAACACTAATGAATATTTTTGTATTTATTTATAGAAAAATAGGAAATTTGATGGAAATTTTGAAAAAAAATCGCAATTTTCAAAATGTGAAATGCTCTGCTTTTCAGATAGATAGTCATACCACCCAAATACATTAATACATATTATCTACCATATCTCTGCTTTATATCGGCATCATCTTTTAATCGTCCTGTAATTTATTTTGGATGTTAGAAGGCTTACAAGTGTAACAGCGATTTTGCAGATTTACAAGAAAATTTCCCAAACTAATTTTTTAGGGACCACTTCAGTTCTGAAGAGGATTATAAAGGCCTATATATTAGAAACCCCCATAAATCACCCCATTTTCAAAACTGCACCCCTCAAATAATTCAAAATAACATTTGGGAAGTTTGTTAACCCTTTAAGAATTTCACTGGAATTAAAACAATATGGAGGTGAAATTTAGACATTTAATTTTTTCCCACTAATTCCTTAATTTAGCCCTAAAATTAACACATTCACAAAGGGTTAAAGGAAAAAATGCATATCACAGTTTGTTATGCAATTTCTCCCGAGCACGGAAATATCCCACAAGTGGGTGTAAACTGATGTTTGGGCACACGGCAGCGCACGGAAGGGAAGGAGCGACACTGGGCGTCTGAACAGCAGATTTTGCTGGAATAGTTTTCAGGTGCCATGTCTCATTTGCAAAGCCCTTAGAGTACCAATACAAAGGAAAACCCCAAAAAGTGACCCCATTTTGCAAACTACACCCCTCACAGAATTCATATAGGGGTATAGTGAGCATTTTGACCTTACATTCGTTTCACAGATTTTGCTAACACTGGGATGTATAAATGAAACATTACTAAAATGTCACTTTATCCCCAAAGTTTTCATTTTCACAATGGGTTAAAGGAGAAAAAGCACCCCACAGTTTGCAAAATAATTGCTCCTAAACACAGCAATACCCCATATGTGGTCGTAATCTGCTGTATGGGTACATGGCAGGGCTCAGAATGGAAAGAGCGCTATTTAGCTTTTGGAGAGCAGATTTTGCTGGAATAGTTTTCAGGTACCATGTCGCATTTGCAGAGCCTCCAAAGTACCAATACAGTGGAAACCCCCTAAAAGTGACCCCATTTTGGAAACTACACCCCTCACAGAACATATCAAGGGACATAATGAGCATTTTGACCCTACAGCTGTTTCACAGATTTTATTAACATTGGGACATTAAAATGAAAAATTACTTTTTTTTCCAATAAACCGTCAATTTAGCCCCAAATTTTTCATTTTCACAAGAGGACAAAGGAGAAAAAGCACCCCAAAGTTCATTACACAATTTCTCCTGAACACAGAAATGCCCCATATGTGGTTGTAATCTGCTGCATGGGTACATGGCAGGGCTCAAAATGGAAAGAGCGCTATTTAGCTTTTGGAGGGCAGATTTTGCTGGAAAAGTTTTTGGATGCCATGTCGCATTTGCAGAGCCCCTAAAGTACCAATATAATACAAACCCCCAAAAAGTGACCCCATTTTGGAAACTACACCCCTTATAGAATTTATCTAGGGGTATGGTGAACATTTTGACCTCACAGCTGTTTCACAGATTTTATTAACATTGGGACATTAAAATGAAAAATTACTTTTTTTTCCAATAAACCGTCAATTTAGCCCCAAATTTTTCATTTTCACAAGAGGACAAAGGAGAAAAAGCACCCCAAAGTTCGTTACACAATTTCTCCTGAACACAGAAATGCCCCATATGTGGTTGTAATCTGCTGCATGGGTAAATGGCAGGGCTAAAAATGGAAAGAGCGCTATTTACCTTTTGGAGGGCAGATTTTGCTGGAATAGTTTTTGGATGCCATGTCGCATTTGCAGAACCCCTAAAGTACCAATATAATGGAAACCTCTCAAAAGTGACCCCATTTTAGAAACTACACCCCTCAAGGAATGTTTCAAGGGGTATTATCATTTAGAGCCTAAAAATGCTTCCCAAAAATTAATGTACAAAGTGAAAATTAAAGTTTTTAAAGAAATATCCAATTTCAGTGCCTAATACGTTGCGGCCACTTTGTGGCATCAGAGACATGCACTCCTAAAACTATTAAGTGGGCTATCCCAGGGACAAAAAAATTATATATGTGGGTATAAACTGCTGCTTGGGCACGCAGCAGGGCTCAGAAGGGAAGGAGCACTGTGGTTTTTTTTAGCTTTTGGAGTACAGATTTAGAGGGACTTTCTGGTCGCCATGATATTTTTGCAGAGCCCTGGAGGTGCCAGTAAATTGGAATTCCCCAAGAAGTGACCCCCATTTTGTAGGGGCAATTTTAGGGTCTCTGCAAATGTGACATGGCGTCCAAAAAAACAACAATCTAAATATGCGCTCCAAAAGCACATAGCGCTCCTTCACATTTGCGCCCTGCTGTGTGCCCAAATGACAGTTTATGCCCACACGTATGACACTGGTGTACCCAGGATAACGTACTTAACAATGCCATATGTGGGTATAAACTGCTGTTTGGGCACAGCCAGGCACAGAAGGGAAAGAGCGCTATTTTGGTTTTTAGAGCACAGTTTGCTTTTTGGACACCATGCCACTTTTGCAGAGACCATGAATTGTCAGTAAAGTGGAATCCGCAGACATGTCACCCCATTTTGGAAACTATACCCTTCAAGGGATTTATCAAGTGGGGTAGCGAGCATTATTAACCCTTAAGTGTTGCATTCTTTTAATTTCCAAAAATGAATGCGCAGCTGATAATGAAAAGTTAAAAATGAAATTTTTCTATAGATACGCCATTTCAGTGCCCGATATGTTGTGCCCAGCTTATGTCTGCACAGACACACACTCCAAAAACTGGTGATCGGGGATCCCGGGCACAACAGCTTTTGGAGTGTTCATCTCTGATACAAGCCGGGCACAACATATTACGCACAGAAATGTCGTATTCCTGGAATAATTGTTATTTTCACCTTTCATCATCAGCTGCCTATTCATTTACGGATAATAAATTATAGCAACACTTGGGGGTTAAAAATGCTCACTGTACCCCTGGATAAATTCCTTCAGGGGTGCAGTTTCCAAAATGGGGTGACATGTCAGGGGATTCCACTGTACTGGCATTTCAGCTCTGCAAAAGTGCAATGGCGTCCAAAAAACAAATAGCGCTCCTTCCCTTCTGTGCCCGGCTGTGCCCAAACAGGAGTTTATACCCATATACTGTATCACATTAAGTACCTTATCCTGGGTACACCAGTGTCATACATGTGGGTATAAACTGCGGTTTGGGCACACAGTAGGGCACAGAAGGGAAGGAGCGCTATATGGCTTTTGGAGCGCAGATTCAGATGTTTGGGATCTGGATGCCATGTCATGTTTGCAGAGCCTCTAAAGTACCAGTAAAGTGGAATCCCCTAGGGAATGACCCCATTTTGAAAACTGCACCCCTCAAAGAATTTATCAAGGGGTGTAGCGAGCATTAGTATCCCAGACGTGACTGCACAGCGGATGGGGAAAAGTGAATATGTAATCTGTGCGTAGTACATTGGGTACACTAAATTCCCTACTATTTCCCCAGTAGTTCCTATTATTTGGGGGTCACTTCTGGTTTATTATCCCTCGTAAGCTCTAAATCTGGGGTGTACCCTAATATACGCTCGCACAGCTTATACATTCCCTTCCTGCTGAAGCCAGTTATGCTCTAATGATTTGGCGATTTTTGGGGTTTTTGTCTTCACATTGTACGAGTTATATTTTCTTTATTTCTCTGGTGATGTAGCCATATGAGGGCTTGTTGTTTTCAGGGTGAGATGTATTTTTTAATGACATCATTTTTAGGTGCTTACAACTTATTAAATACATTTTATTAACTCTTTCTTGGTGGATTAAAAAACAACCCCATCAATTCTGGCACTGCGTTTTATCTTTTAAATTTTTCACCATGCAGCGTAGAGCATAAGTAACATGTTATCTTTATTCTGCGGGTCGGTACGATTACGGCGATACCTCATTTATACTGTTTTTTTATGCAATACCAATTTTGCAGAACAAAAACCCATTTGGGGACATAAATTAATTTTTTTTTGCATCGCCATCTTCTAAGATGCGTAGCATTTTTATTTTTCAGTTTAGAGAGTTGGTTTAGGGCTTATTTTTTGCGGTACAACCTGTGCTTTTTATTGGTACTGTTTTGGGGTACATATGACTTTTTGATCACTTTTTATGGCATATTTTGTAAGGTGAGATGGCGAAAAATCGTTACTTTTGGCGGGTTTTTTCCGTTTTTTTTTCCCCGACTTTCACCGTGTACATTAAATATGGTTTCAGTTTTATTGTACAGGTTGTTACGGACGCAACGATACCAAATATGTTTTGTTTTTATTAATTTTTAGGTTTATTTTTTATATAATTCATTTTATATAGGAAAAGGGAATTTTTGGGGCTTTATTCTTTTATTAATTTTTTTCACACATTATTTTTTTTTTTTTTTCACTTTTTTTTTACTTTTTCTTGTGTCCCATTAGGACACCTGAGCCAGAGATGCTTTGATTGCTGGCTCAGCACTATAGACTGCAAGACACGAGCATACACGTGTCTTGCAGCATATACAGGAAGTCAGCGCTATGGAAACACAGCGCTGACTTCCTGATGTCTCGGCAGGATCAACCAGGTACTGGGGGCTCCAGGCAGCCTGGGGTCACTTGGCAGACCCCGGGCTGCAGATTAGAGATATCGGCACCCCCCCGATCTCGCCGCGGGGGGGTGCCGGGGGGGTCGGCAAGACGGCGGAACCCCTTGGATGCCGCGGTCATGTTTGACCGCGGCATCCAAGGGGTTAAAACCGCCGATCGGAAGTTATGGCCGACCGGGGGTTATGGAGCAGGGTGTTAGCTGTCAGATACAGCTAACACCCGGTTCCGATACCGCCCGCTCAGATAGTGAGCGGGCGGCCGGCCTCGGGCGTAGTATTACGTCCTGGTGCGCGAAGTACCTAGCGCCCAGGACGTAATAGTACGTCCAAGGTCGTTAAGGGGTTAACACCTTGAAGAACTAACCACAGATCTTTGGATGTAGGCTTGCTCAAATCCTTCGGTCTATTCATGTGATCCCAGAAAGACTCCATTATGTTGAGATCAGAGTTCTGTGTTGGTCATATCATCACAACGTGGCTCCCAGTATTGTTTACATCCCGGGATCCACATTGCTCACTTGCCATACAAACTGTAGCAGAAGGTGTAGGTAATGCAGCATTGCCCTGTAGCCATGGTGGCGAATCTATGGCACACGTGCCAGAGGGGATACTCAGAGCCTCAGCCAGGCTCCTCGATCGCTCATTAACGGGGAATCCAGGACAGCTGTCCCAGATCCCCTGGTGAGCAAGCCACATATATAGCAAATGCACATATACCTGAAAACTGTCAGTGTAACAGCCAGCATCCCCATCCCAGAACTGCACAATTTTTGTGCAGCAAGCTAGCCTTGCAAGGACATACAAGTGGACCGCCTGGACATATATAGTCTATGGGCAGTTCGAATGTGGTTAAACAAACAGCAACATATTTGTGCCACTATGATGACAATGTACTTATGATATGCTTATCTTTTCTTTATATCTTATCTTTTTGAGCACTGTAAGTCTGAGATGATCACCACTGTTCTCAACTCCATAAACAATGTATTTATAGGCTGGAAATAGCATAACTAAAAAATAAATCATCTTAATCAGGTCATATGCTCCAGCAGTGGAAGCTCAGTAGCTTTTTTATAGAGTTAGGCAACCCCTTTAATGTTGTCTTGTATGTCTGTGTTTTGTGTAAATGTATGACATCATGTGTGGTATACAAAAAATACTAAAAAAAATACAGAAAAAAAGAATATTTGTATGGGTACTCGTGTAAACAAATCAGGGTAGAGAATGATTGTAGTTTGTATTGTTATTCTAATGTATGGCACTCTTGAATACAAAGAATAAAGTGGTAGAACCTGTATCACAGACAAAATAAAAACAACAAAGAAAATAGTAAACCTCTTAATTACAGCGTCTTCTAGCCGTGACAATGGATAACTACTACTTCAATAAGCTATGTACAAAGAGTTTAGTGGTATAAACACAGATCTTTATATAGATAGTTCATAGTAATCGGAGTCTTGAAATATGTAAATATTTATTTGCTTTATTTGGATGTATTCATTATACAGCCCCAATTCCAATGAAGTTGGGACGTTATGTGAAACATAAATAAAAACAGAATACGATGATTTGTAAAATATTTTCAACCTATATTCAATTAAATACACTACAAAGACAAGATATTTAATGTTCAAACTTTATTGTTTTTTGTGAATATTCACTCATTTTGAATTTAATGCCTGCAACACGTTCCAAAAATGCTGGGAAAAGGGCAACAAAAGAGTGGGCCAGGGGCATGTTTACCACTGTATTACATCACCTTTCCTTTTAACAACACCCAATAAGCGTTTGGGAACTGAGTAAACGAATTGTTGAAGCTTTGTAGGTGGAATTCTTTCCCATTCTTGCTTGATGTACAACTTCAGTTGCTCAACAGTCCGGGGTCTCTGTTGTTGTATTTTGCGCTTCATAATGCACCACACCTTTTCAATGGGAGACAGGTCTGGACTGCAGGCAGGCCAGTCTAGTACCCACACGCTTTTACTACCAAGCTACGCTGTTGTAGCACATACAGAATCTGGCTTGGCATTGTCTTGCAGAAATAAGCAAGGACGTCCCTGAATAAGACGACGCTTGGATGGCAGCATATGTTGCTCCAAAACCTGTATGTACCTTTCAGTATTAATGGCGCCTTCACAGATGTGCAAGTTACCCATGCCATGGGCAATAACACACCCCCATACCATCAGAGATGCTGGCTTTTGTACTTTGCGCTGATAACAATCCGGACAGTCCTTTTCCTCTTTGGCCCGAAGGACACGACGTTCATGATTTCCAAAAACAATTTGAAATGTGGACTGGTCAGACCATAAGCCACTTTTCCACTTTACATCAGTCCATCTCAGATGAGCTCGGGCCCAGAGATGCTGGCGGCGTTTCTGGGTGTTGTTGATGTATGGCTTTCGCTTTGCATGGTAGAGTTTTAACTTGCACTTGTAGATGTAGCGACATACTGTGTTCACTGACAATGGTTTTCTAAAGTGTTCCTGAGCCCAAGTGTTAATATCCATTACAGAATGATGTTGGTTTTTAATGCAGTGTCCTCTGAGGGATAGAAGGTCATGAGCATTCAATGTTGGTTTTCGGCCTTGCCACTTACTTGCAAATATTTTTCCAGATTCTCTGAATCTTTTGATGATATTATGGACTGTAGATGATGAAATTCCTAAATTCCTTGCAATTGTACATTGAGAAACATTGTTCTTCAACTGTTGGACTATTTACTCACACAGTTGTTCACAAAGTGATGGCTCTCGCCCCATCCTTGCTTGTGAACGACTGAGCCTTTCGGGGATGCTCCCTTTATACCCAATCATGACACTCACCTGTTTCCAATTAACCTGTTCACCTCTGGAATGCTCCAAACTGGTGTTTTTTGAGAATTCCTCAACTTTCCCAGTCTTTCGTTGCCCCTGTCCCAGCTTTTTTGGAACGTGTTGCAGGCATCAAATTCAAAATGAGTGAATATTTGCAAAAAAAACCAAAACAATAAAGTTTATCCATTTGAACATTAAATATCTTGTCTTTGTAGTGTATTCAATAGAATATAGGTTGAAAAGGATTTGCAAATCATCGTATTCTGCTTTTATTTATGTTTTACACAACATCCCAACTTCGTTGGAATTGGGGTTGTGCACAGAGTGGCAGCAATACTATTATCATACGTTGACAGCAATTGATATTAACGGTAGAGGAGTAATGGACCTAGATGGAGCCCCCCAATGAGTATAATATAGAAAACATGACAGAAGAAAGCATCCATCATTTTTTTTACATTATAGTCCATGGGATCAAATAGAGAAGGAGGGGACTCCATCTATGTCCATTACTCCACTACCATTAATATCTATTGCTGTCAACGTATGATAATAGTATTGTGAACATACCCTAATAAAGCAGGGAAGCTGGGTATGTGGGTGGTCACTTGAAACATTAAGTACTTCCTCTTTCACTAGCCCTCAGCAATATATCAATAGCAAATGAAAAGGATGTGGAAGATGTTAATTTCTGTGTTCTTTGAAAGATTTCTACTGCACTGTAACCTGCAAAAAAAATTTATGTATACTGAAAAACACAGTTGACATGTTTTTCTTCTATTTAGTTTGGATATGGATTGATCTGGAGGTTTTAGTTTCTTAAGACTTTGTATCTCAAATGCTCTGAAGTCCAGAGGATATAAGAAAGCCTAACACAGAGATTATTTCTCTTTTTTCATTTTTTTTTCCTGGATCTACCAGTTACTAGCAGAAATGGTCATATACAATGAAATATCTTTGTGTGTACAGCTTTTTCTCATCTCCTACCTTAATGCAATAAAATAAGTGTCTACATTTGTTATGCAAAAGCTTATTTAAAATGACTGTATAATAATAAACAGAAACAAAATCAACTCTCAATGTAGAAATACATATTTTGTGATTGACCTCAATAGAGTTTTTTTTTTTTTTTTAGGAAAAATAGGCCTATACTAGTAAAAGAAATGATAAATTGGCCCAGAGGTGTGAAACACCCTTTTGTAATGGAAACACGTGCTCTGGCTAACAGTCACAGTTTTAATCAAAATGACTTTGAAGATAAAAAGAACAAAACACATCAATCTGGAATAAGGGCACTACGTATTAAGTTTTTTGTTGTTGCAGAAAATCAATAATTCAGGATGACTTTTTTCTTTGAAGAATCTTGTGTGTATTGTAACCTTCTGCTCTATTTTATTCTCATTAAATGCACAGCAAACACAAAAGAGCTGTCACTACCACACCGCACATATAAAGCTGTCCACAGACTCAAAGATTAACCCCCAATGCGATGAACATCCCAGCATTTTTATGACATCCATCTGAAAATTGCCCTGACTTTAGACATAAAATGAGGATAGTAAAAAATTTGCAATGCTTTATATGATAAAATAATATTTTTTTTTAAACACATGCTCTTTTAAATTTATAAAAACTAGCTCATTGCCTAGGGGAGCCTGATAGTACAATTTTCTTTGTACTGTTGGATCACCTCCTTAAAGACCCCAACTGACACCTGTTTTTTCGCATATTCCTTCTGCTTAACTTATGAATACACTTTCATATACGGACACTCAACCACAAGACCTCCTATGTGTGATGAGTCTCAGCTACAACAACTGGCCACAGTGGTATAATTCCATATTATACTATTTTACAAAATTTTATAAATCCGCTCATTTGTAAAGTTAATAAAATGCTAACTATATACCAGTCAGCCATAACATTAAATGCTGTGCCACTAAAAGAGCTCTGATCTCAGAGCAGCAGGTCCTTTAAAAACTGTAAGTTGGAAGGTGTGGCTTTCATCCAGCACATATCAATGAACTTTGGCCTCCCATTATATCATTTTACAGTGGGTATGGACAGGGCCGGTTTTAGACAAAGTGGGGCCCTGGGCAAAAATTAAAAGCGGGGCCCCAAATGCTGATATGCAAACAACACCATCGTCTTCCAGTGGCAACCCCTATAATATCGCCTCCTTTCTGCCAACAAAAAAGTAATAAGCCCCATTTTACCACATACAATTCAAATGAGCACCTTTGTACCACCTATTAGATTTTTGCACCCAGTCATCAGTTATTATAGCACCTCCTTATAAATAATAGTCCCTGCTTATAAATAATCTTACACCTTTATTAATAATAGCTCCCTTATAAATGATAAATAGTGCCCTGTATCAGTAATATCCCCCCTTATCAGTAACAGTCACCCCGTAAAAATAATACTGCTCCCTTAAAAATAATAGCCCCCTCATAAATAATAGTTACCCTTATAAATAATAGTCCCCATTATCACTAATAGCCCCCTTTATAAATAGGCCCACTTAACAATTATACCCCCCTTATAAATAGTTCCCCTCTTATAAATAATAGCCCCCTCATACTTAAGTTTCACAATTATATATAGTAACCCACCCTTATATATAATAGTTCTCCATTATACAGTGTCTGACTGAAGGGCCTTAGGCCCACCAGAGGAACTTGTTCTGAGGCCCCACCCAACAGCTTCCTGCTAATAGCCTACACCGCGGCTCCTTCACTGAAGTCTTACATATGTGCTGACTATCCGGTGTTACTGAGTATGTTCCCAGTATAGTCAGCCCCTATAATACTGTGCAGGCCCCAATAACTCCATGGCCAGCTCATGCACAGTACTGTATGGGGAATGACATGGCCATGGAGCACTACACATATGTGCAAGATTATAGTGAAGGAGCTGTGATGCAGACATAGCACACAGGGCTGCCAGCAGGAATTGTGAGCCCCCCCCCCCACAGTATAATGCTCTACATGGTATATAATGCTCCACAGTATAAAATGCTCTCCTGAGCCCTCCAGTTTACCCACATGGTATATAATGCTCCACAGTGACCCCACACAGTATAAAATGCTCCCCTGAGCCCCCCATTGTGGTCCCCCATGGTATGTAAGGCTCCATACAGTATAATACTCCACAGTGGCCCACACAGTATACTACCCCTTAGTGGCCCCAGACAGTAAAATATGCTCCCCAGCAGCCCCACACAATATAATATGCTCCATACAGTATAATATGCACCCCACAATGCCCCCCAAGTATAATGCTCCACAGTGGCCTAACACAGTATAACATGCTCCATAATGACCTCCACACAGTATAATATACTTCCCAGAGGGGTTCCCCCAGTATAATGCTCCACAGTGGTCCCCCACAGTATAATATGTTCCCCACAGTCCCCCCCCAGTATAATGCTCTACAATGGCACCACAGAGTATAATATGCTCCCGAAAAGCCCCACACAATATAATACACTCCACAGTGGCCCCACACAGTATAACAGGCTCCCCACACTGTCCATTCCTCCAGTATAAAGCTCCACAGTGGCCCATAGTATAATATGCTCCCAGAGGGCCCCCGCTAGTATAATGCTCCACAGTGCCCCCTCCAGTATTTTGCTCCACAGTGGCCCCACGCAATATATTATGCTCCCCAGAGCGTCCCCCCAGTATAATGTTTCACAGTAGGCCCCACGCAGTATAATATGCTCCCCAGAGGGCCCCCTAGTATAATGCTCATTAGTCCCCCCCAAATAATGCCCCACAGTGGCGCCATGCAATATAATATGCTCTGCTGATGCCCCCCCAGAATAATGCTCCACAGTGACCCCACTCAGTATAACATGCTCCAGAATGGCCTCCACACAGTATAATATACTGCCCAGAGAGGTTTCCCCAGTATAATACTCCACAGTGGCCCAAAACAGTATAATATGCTCTCCAGAGCCCCCCCCAGTATAATGCTCCACAGTGGCCCAAAACAGTATAACATGCTCTCCAGAGCCCCCCCCCCCCAGTATAATGCTCCACGGTGGCCCCGCACAGTATAATATACTGGGGGGCCCCTGTGGAGAGCATATTATACTGTGTGGGGTCACAGTGGAGCATTATGGGGGGGGGGCTCTGGAGAGCATGTTATACTGTGTGGGGCCACTGTGGAGCATTATACTGGGGAGGGGGCCCTCTGGAGAACATGTTATATTCTGCAGGGCCTCTATGGAGTATTATAAAGTGGGGCGGCTCTGGAGAGCATGTTATATTCTGTGGAGCCACTTTGGAGCATTATACTGGGGGGCCCCTCTGGAGAGCATAATGCTCCAAAGTGGCCCCACAGAATATAACATTATCTCCAGAGCCCTCCCACATTATAATTTTCCACAGAGGCCCCACAGCATATAACACGCTATCCAGAGGGGCCCCTTCCCCAGTATAATGCTCCACAGTGGCCCCACACAGTATAATATGCTATCCAGAGGGGGCCCCCCAGTATAATATGCTATCCAGAGGGGCCCCCAGTATAATGCTCCACAGGGGCCCTACAGTGCTATTATTATATTATATTCTGGGGTCTCTTCAGACCCCAGAGTCTAATAATCGAAGGCCGGGGTAAGTAAGGTAAAATAACAAACAGTTATACTCACCTTGTCTTACCTCTGCTGGGCCTCCTCGCGCTGCTCCGCTATCCCCGCCGGCGCTGGCTTCTTCTTCTCTGCGGCTGACGTCATGCGTTGTGGACGTCACCTCTGAGGCCTGTGATTGGGCCTCAGTGATTACGTGAGGCACGCCCCACGTGACCGCTGAGGCCAGGCCTCAGCGCCTCAGCAGTGATGTCCGGAACACCAGAAGATGACGTCGGACGCAAGGACAGGTGAGTAAAAATGTTTGTTATTTTTACTCACCTCAGAAAGGGGCCCTGCGTTCCCTTTCTGTTATTGCTTTGGCCGGGCCTGACTCCGGGATCCGGAGTCATCAGGTTCTGGATCCCAGGGGCCCCTTTGGGGACGGGGCCCTGGGCAATTACCCAGTTTGCCCCCTCCTAACGCCGGCCCTGGGTATGGAAAGTATTCAGACCCCTTTAAATTTTTCACTCTTTGTTTCATTGCAGCCATTTGCTAAAAGCAAAAAAAATACATTTTATTTCCCATTAATGTACACTCAGCACCCCATCTTGACAGAAAAAAAACAGAAATGTAGATATTTTTGCAAATTTATTAAAAAAGAAAAACTGAAATATCACATGGTCATAAGTATTCAGACCCTTTGCTCAGTATTTAGTAGAAGCACCCATTTGAGCTAGTACAGCCATGAGTCTTCTTGGGAATGATGCAACAAGTTTTTCACATCTGGATTTGGGGATCCTCTGCCATTCTTCCTTGAATATCCTCTCCAGTTTCGTCAGGTTGGATGGTGAACGTTGGTGGACAGCCATTTTCAGGTCTCTCCAGAGATGCTTAATTGGGTTGAGGTCAGGGCTCTGGCTGGACCAGTCAAGAATGGTCACAGAGTTGTTCTGAAGCCACGCCTTTGTTATTTTAGCTGTGTGCTTAGGGTCATTGTCTTGTTGGAAGGTGAACCTTCGGCCCAGTCTGTGTTCCAGAGCACTCTGGAAGAGGGTTTTTTTCCAGTATATCTCTGTACTTGGCCGCATTCATCTTTCCTTCAATTGCAACTAGTGGTCCTGTCCCTACAGCTGAAAAACACCCCATACCATGATGCTGCCACCACCATGTTTCACTGTTGGGATTGTATTGGGCAGGTGATGAGCAGTGCCTGGTTTTCTCCACACATATCGCTTAGAATTAATGCCAAAGAGATCAATCTTCATCTCATCAGACCAGAGAATCTTATTTCTCATAGTCTGGGAGTTCTTCATGTGTTTTTTGGCAAACTCTATGCGGGCTTTCATATGGCTTGTACTGAGGAGAGGCTTCCTTTGGGCCACTCTGCCATAAAGCCCTGACTGGTGGAGGGCTGCAGTGATAGTTGACTTTGTGGAACTTTCTCCCATCTCCCTACTGCATCTCTGGAGCTCAGCCACAGTGATCTTTGGTTTATACTTTACCTCTCTCACCAAGGCTCTTCTCCCATGATTGATCAGTTTGGCTGGACGGCCAGGTTTAGGAAGAGTTCTGGTCGTCCCAAACTTCTTCCATTTAAGGCAGTGGTTCTCAACCTTTCTAATGCCGTGACCCCGCAATACAGTTCCTCATGTTGCGGTGACCCCAAACCAAAAAATAATTTTGGTGACTACTTCAAAACTGTAATTTTGCTACAGTTATGATTCGGAATGTAAATACCTGATATGCATTATGTATTCTAATTGCTACAAATCAAACATAATTTAAACATAGTGATTAATCACTAAAACAATATTTAATTATATGTTGAGAAATATTTATTACTAATTCCAATAAATAACATTTCACCATGGCATAGGAAAAATATTTTTATAAGGTTGTAGACCGGGCATTTTCGGACACAGGGATAGCTAATGTGTATGTGTTTCACAGTAATTTTGTACTTTTATATATATTCTAGGGAAAGTGGGTGAGTTAGAACTTTTTTTTTGTATTTTTTTTTTTTTTTTTTTTACTATTTTATTAGCCCCCCTGCCTTCATGGGGCTTGAACCTGCAATCGTTTGATTGCAAGTCCCATAGACTGCAATACAAGTGTATTGCAGTCTATAGGAGATTCTGTACATTACTACTGAGACTGGTCATAGACCAGTCTCAGTAGTAGTATCCCAGTTTCAGGCCTGGGAGCCTTCATTAGGCTCCAGGCTGTCACCGGAACAGGTCGACTCCCGCGATCTCACCGCGCGGGGAGTCGACCTGCAACTTAACAGGTATGGGGCCGGTGGGGACCGGGGGCAGTTTTTATAGCCCGGGGGGTCAGACTCTGATCGCGGGCATTAGCTCCGGGACTCCGCTGTAAAGCGGAGGCCCGGTTGCTATGGTGACCGCTCTGCAGCAGAGCGGCCGCCATCATTGTAACAGACCCGGCATCCGCGTAACGGCACGGCGGATGCCGGGAGCTACACAGCGCGGGGCACCCTCTCAGGGCTGGACCCGCAGCATCGCTCCACTGGTCACTTACTTCACTTAGGTCCAGGAAATCACGTGTGTGCATGCGCACAGGCATTCAGTTTGGAACGCACATCCATAACGACGTGCGCTCCAGCTGAATAGCGCGACTTCTCAGCGGCTAAAGCCATCGGAAATATGTATTTTCCGATGGCTTTAGGCGACCCCTGTGTTTTGGTCATTCGACCCCCGCCGGGGTCGCGACCCACAGGTTGAGAACCGCTGCTCTAGAGGATCCTACACCTTGAAGTTCGTGGGACTCCAGAGGCACCAGCAGCTTCAAATACCTGTTTGCTGTTTTGTAATGGTATTTTAGTAGCTGCTCTTTTAATCCCATGAATTTATCTGCTAGAAATATCATGAAATATCTAATGTTTTAATACCTTGTCCAAGCCATTGCACTGTTGTATGCTTTTCAGCAGCAGCAGAGTCCCTTTTCTTTCCCATATTGCTTGAAACCTGTGGCCTGCTTAATAATGTGGAATGTCCTTATTAAGTAGATTTCCTTTAATTGGGCTCACCTGGCAAACTAATTATCATAGGTGTTTGTGATTGATTTCAGTGATCCAGAGAGCCCTGAAACACAATATACCATCCATGAGTTTAACTAGTTCCGGACTGCCCAAAGACTATGTACATTCGGGCGGTCCCTCTCTTGTTCTGCAAGGATGTACCTGTTCGTCCTTACTGTTTTAAGAACATGTAGCTCCTCTAGAGAAGGCTGGGACGGTTTATTACCGTCCCTGCCTTCCCCGATCGCTGTATACACAGAGCTCAATGAGCGCTGTATGTATAGCTATGGGAGCCAAAAAAAAATAGTGTTCAGATGCCCCCAAAAGTCTATTATAACCTTATGGGGACACGAAGAAAAAAAAAAAAAAATAAATAAAAATTAAAGTAAAATAATAAAAAAAAAAAAAAACTATACGCCAACACCACTCCCACATCACAGGTTCTAGCCCCACCCTGATGACACAATACAAAATAAAAATGACCATAACGGAGATGGAAAACTATTTTTAAGTTTTTTAGTAGCACATTGTGCTATAAAGAAAAAGTGAAAAACAGACACGTTTTCCTCCTCTTTTGTTTTTATTTTCCCAGATATAACAAAAAAAATAGAAAACATGCAAAAATAAAATCAACATAAAAAAAGCCCTACATGTCACCAAAGAAAGATCCAAAAATTAGTTGAATGATAAATGGTAAAAATGTTATAGCCCTCAAAACCGCATATACGAAAAATAAAAATGTGTCTGGTCCTGAATCAGAGAAATTGGCCCGGTATTGAAGTGGTTAATTGAAAAAACAAAAATTTTAAATCTTTATGACACTTAAATCCAATTTGGATAATAATTTGGAAAGCTGTGTAATTTCATACAAAGTTAATCACTAGCTTTTAAATGAATTAGGGGAGCTTTACTGCTTCTGTTTAACTATGGACATTTATGAAGGAGTCAGAGGCAGGAATCAGTCAGGCTGTGTTAAAATAGAGTAGCAGATGGGGGATGGCTTACTGACTCCACAGCCCTGGTAAAGAGATAATTAGTTATTCACTTCACTTTTCAGAAGTTTAAAGTCTGCCAGCACATGCTCCTGCTATTGTATGTGGCTGGAGCTTTGAGGTATAATTTTCAAAAACATTTTGTCATTGACTATACCAGGTGGACGGAGCTTAGAGGGCTTTTCCAGCCACTAATGCATGTTTCATAGTGATGATCTATCCACAGAATAGGTCATCATTATCTGTTCATAGGGAGGGCCAACACCTGGACCACATAGATCAGCTGCTCCAGCAGCCTCTGGGTGCCGGAAGCTGTTGTGCAGCATCCCAGAGTGCTACTGCTTTAATTGTTTGTCTTTTGTGCCTCTGGGTTATGTTGGTATGTCCCGTCCTCTGTGTTCTATGTTCTAGGTATACTGTTTGCAGCTTTTCCCTGTTGTTTCTTCCCTGTGGTTCCCACAATGTTCAAACCTTGTGCCTTGGTACAGCCCTGGCAAATCACAGGCCACTGGGTGGGGTTGTAGGAGACTTTTGTCTCCTTGACGACTGTTGAAGTCTCAGTTCAGTTGAGATCAGTTCCAGTCTAGTGTGAGTTACAGTTGAGTTCCTGCAGTGTGCAGAGGTGCATGCCAGCACTGAGACTAGACTTCAGCGGCCATCCATACAGCCTCTAGGAGGAGAGATTGTTGCCCTAGGCTCATCCAGAGACAGCCCTGAGAAAGGGAGTTTGGCTGTTAGGACTTTGGACTCTGTGCCAGGAGGAGCAGTGGAGTATGCTGACAGGAGGAGTTAACCTTAGGAAAGGTAACTGGATCCCTGTCAGGACTAGCCTGCACTACAGTCCCCAGTATCCATAGCTGGGAGTGGCACACGAGACGAGTTGTAGTTGGAGTGGGGTTATCCTTAGAACCTTTATCATCCCTGGGCACCCTCCTAAGACCAAGGCTGGGGAGTTGGACACTGAGAGACTACTACCCCCATTTGGAAGCTGCTTGTTGTACCTTCTACAGTTGCTGAGTAAAGCGTTATCCTGTTTCACTACACAACTGGCTGCCTGAGTCGTTCCTGCTGTACCACCAGGGCCCTTCCAAACACCATCTCACAGGCTCAGAGTAGAGAGTTCCCCTCTCCAACTGTAAGTGCCCTGGGGGAAACTACTACCACCATCATCAGGTAGTGCTGCAGGACTCCCCTCAACGGTGTCGGAGCCCAGGAGTGGAGTATAACAGTGGCACCAGAGAACTGCAGCTCTGCTCCTACTTGAATAGTCGCAGCCTGCTTCCAGTGCCCATCCACAGCAGAAGATTAAAGCCCCTGGAGGATACTGTAGCATCTGATCTGTGTGGGGTGTCAAACTCCCACAGATTGGATACTGATAACCTATCCTATGGATAGATCATCCGTAATAAACATGCTTTAGGGGCTAGAAAAACCCTTTAAATGTTATTGCTGATCTATGTAAATATAGTATATAGTAAATTTAATATTGATCTTTCATTCACTTCATTCATTCATAAAATATATAAATTACAAAATGTAAAAGGTGTTATCCAACTCTTTTTAAAAAAAAAATCTGTATGTATTGCAAATTGAGGCAATAAAATAATCACAATACAATTTACAAATACAATTACCTTTTTTACTCTCAGGCCGGTAACATTGACAAGGAAAGAACATTTCACCAGCAACACCAAAGTGGATTTTTAGTGTAAGAGCAGTGAGGCTATGGAACTTGTTGCCATAGGATGTTGTAATGTGGATTCATTGTACAAATTCAAGATGCCTTTCTTGAAAGGAAAAACATGACAGGTTATGGGATTTAGATTTTGGATATAACAAATAGATTCAGGGTTTTATGCTGATTGCCACATTTGGAATTGTGAATTTTTCCTCCCGACATGGGGAAATTGGCATTAACATCATGGAGTTTTTTGCCTTTCACCTTCCTTTGGATCAACACTGTAGGGTAATAGGATGAACTGGATGGACCTCTGTCTTCTTCCAATCTCATCTGCTGTATTACTATGCTACTAAATTAATATGCTATGTGATGATATAATGTAATACAGTATATAATTGTCTATTGATGTAGGATTTGATAGACTAAACACAATACTTGAAATAAAAAGCTGTGTCTGAAACATGTAAAGGCAGGTACAGGGGAGTTAAGTAGGTAACAAGAATTAAAGTGCCATAACAATTCTATTACTGTATGATTTTAGACCAAAAACTTTAGAATGAAAGAATACATCATTATTTCTTTAAATTACATTTTGACTCTGGATTCTGCATCAAGCTGTAAATTACATAATTAGTCATAATATGGGTAAGGATATGATCACATTGTTCATTGTGTATTTTTTTTTAGATAATTCACAGCAGAAATCCATAGCTGAAACTCACATTTCTGCTGGGGATTATCCAACCGAGCCGCACGCAGAAATGCTGCGGAAATGCTGCTTTTTTTGTTGCAGATTTATGCTGTGGTTTTTTTTAGGCCAAACCTAGTGGTCGCTACAAAAGGAATGGGAAATATCTAGGAAGCTCTTATACATCTCCCTTCTCTCAATCCATTCTTAGCTTTGGTAAAAATAATTAAAAAAAAGCAAATACTGCAAATCTGCCTGAGCCTTAATATAGTCAAGGATTTTTTTTAAACTCATTGGGGCAGGTTTATGAACACCAGTTTTCATTGCCCCGGAGTCAGTGGAGGGTGTACCTTATATATGACGAGGTGCACACCTCCTCAAAAATGACGTACACCTTCTGCTGGGCTGTGCGCCAGGGGAGAAATATACACCTGCTCAAAGCTGGCATAAGTTTAATGCATCATTTACACAAGATTTCTTGCCCTTTGCACACCCAAACCACACCACATTTTTGGGAAAGTATTAACCCTTTCCCTGTCAACCACGTATCTATATGTCCTCCCAAGGTGGCACTTTCCTAGCCGAAGATGTAGCTAATACATCCTTAATACTAATGTCGATATCTCAGGATTGGTTAGGGCTATGAGGATGATTTTGGAGAATCTCATCTTTAAAATGATACCAAGATCTTCATGATAGCCCTTACTAATCCTGAGCGATTCACTGTTGAAAATGCTATTCGGCATTGAGATCCCATTGCAGATCTCAATTCTCGACAGTGTTTTTAACAGCTATTCGCTCCGAATCTGTAAGGGCTATTATGAAGATCTTGGTATCATTTTAAAGATCAGATTTCAACATCATCTTCATAGCCCTAACCAATCCTGAGATATATGGCTCTAAAGTGTCCCCCTTTCCCCACTCCTGCCTCAGGTAGCTTCTTAAGAACTGCGGTATGAAGAAGGAGGGGGGAGGAGCAGTCCTGAAGACTGCACAGAGATGATAAATCATCATCATCTGTGCATAACCTTTATGTGACCCCAGTGAAGGTTAGCATGGACTTCTGTCCATGTTATTCCCTCTCCTATCAATCAGAGAGCATACTGTACTTTTGCTCCCTGATTGTCACATAGAGGGATAATGTAAAGAAAGTTTATTGGCACTGTGACCCAGACGTTTACCATTGTCCAGGTCGCAGCACCAAAAGAGTTGCACCAAACACTTACACAACATATGCACAAAGTCATCAATAAAGTTTACATTTCACCCTGTCCATACCTGATCTTTCTAGAGTAAAATACGTCTCTCTAGCAATATCCGTTACACGCTAAAATATTAGCAATAACGATTATTACTAGAGATAAACATATAAATTGCTACAATTTTTATAGGGGGATAGAAAATTATATTTTTATGTAAGCTCCTATTTAATTTGCATGCACAAAATTGGTTGGCGCATTTCTGCAATTTTCGGCGTTTCTTTTAACACCTGCCCCTGTAAATATTTATATGTGTGGTATGTATGAATTCCTCACATCTTGCAGTGTTTTGGAAAGCACATTTTGTTTGCAGAAAGGGACTGCTTCAGCCAGCACTTTAGTGGCAAATTTGAATTTTTGTGCTATTTTTGTTTGTAATCTCTGTTTGCTGCAAAGTTGCATGAAGGTAGTTGTATATATGAAATATTTAGCTGTCTTTTTATATACTGTATGCTGTGCAATCTCAAAAAAGTTAGATTTTGGTATCACAGTCCCAGTTTTCTAGGTGCAGTATAGATTTTTAACCTCTTAGTGAATAACAGCAAAATCTTGCTTGTCTTCTGTATCAGTGTATTTGAGAGTACAAGCTCTTGTTGTAGCTGATGTTTGTGGTATATATAAATTGTGTACACCTTGATCTTTTATTTTAAATGTATTTTGTGTGTAAATGTAAGATTGAATGAGTTTTAGGTGCAAATATGTGTGTTAGTGCATTTAAAAAAAAAAATTATTTGTGTTTGTCACAAAGTTACATGAAGGTGGACGTGGCTATTGATAACCCATTAAGACACATACAGGTGCATCTCAATAAATTAGAATATCTTTGAAACGTTCATTCATTTCAGTAATTCAGTAATACAATTCATAATCAGCAGTCTTCCATGATTGTGTGTCCTACTGAACCAGACTGAGGGACCATTTAAAGGCTTAGGAAACCTTGGCAGGTGACACACTGAATTTACAATACTGAACTTTTTTACAATATTCAAATTTTCTTAGATTTTGGTTTTCATTACCTGTAATCCATAATCAACATTTACAGAAATAAAACACTTGAAATAGAACACTCTGTGTGTAAAGAATCTAGAAAATATAGGAGGTCACTTTTTTAATTTAATTACTGAAATAAATAAACATTTCAAAAATATTCTAATTTATTGAGATGCACCTGTATAATCTTCAGGTTGTCTACTTTCAAAAAATGTATAGGGTTTAGTGGTGCACTTGCTTTCCATGGTGTGTAATCTCTAAATTTTATAGGATGATACTTTTTTAACATTTCCAGCTTCAAGCAGATTTTTGTTCCTTCCAGTTCTAGTGATTTTCTGAAGACATGTGCATGCAAGTGTAGGCCTTAGTGATATGAATGAACTCTGCACATGTTGATCTCTTATTTTTAGGAGGTTTGGTGCATATAACTTTTTATTTGGTTTCCACTTTTAGCAACTAATATACATTTATTTGCATTTTTTTTAAATTAAACATTCATTTTAAATCAAAATTGCATGAAGGTGCCTGTTTGTATACAGCACCAAGTGGCAATCTGACAATTCTGCAGGTGTCTACTTTAAGAAAATATATAGGTATGGGGGGGGTTAGTATGATTTTTTAATGTTGCAATTTAGGTTTTATTTGTCCATCTCAAAACTGTGAAAATTGCTCCGGTTACCGGAGGTTCAAAATTTTCGGAGACCCCTGGTAGTGAAAGGGTTAAAGATGGCGTAAAGTTAAAAAAAAGTTGCACAAGTTGCATATTTTGTGCATAAAATTGTGACTTTTTATTCCTAGTATACCAGAAAACTGGTATGATAAATATGGGCCATTATCCCAGTTTTTATCAGTCAGTTTACAGCTATATAATATGCAGAAACTAGCATTACAAAGCATGTTTCACAGCAATTCCCATATATTATGATGATGATTATTACATTGGAATTTGTTTAACAACCAGGTTCAGTTAGATAACAGAGCCAAGGCGCTGCATGGACAAAAGCTTGTCATCAAATGTAGGATGTTTTCCTTCAGTCTGTGCCAACTAATAGTATTAATAGCAGAGGTGTAACTTGAAGCTCCACTTACCATGTGCTATTTACAATTCTGGTGTCTCATATTGTAGAGAGGCCTTTTGGCTCCCTCAGGCTCCAGGGTCCAGTAGCGATTGCTACCTCTACACCCCCTATAGCTACGCCCCTGTTTAATAATGCATGTTAATAGATCATTCATAAGTGCTATATATGCAGTTCCCGAATACAGAAGAGCAGATTCACATTTGGTTTTCTAAACATGAATCTACACTTTAATGGTCCCAGTACAGTTCATCATAGTTATGTAATATAGTAAGATCCCAAACTGCTAAAAATTGTTTACTACATGTTTAATGGCTTCAGTATTTCTTTTAGCAGCTATTTATATAAATTACTAGTCCCACATACAGAGCCATAGATTTCATCTTGCTACTTGTCAATTGTTACAAACTTTTTTTGCAGATGATATAATTTATTATGGGGTGAATTAATAAGTCAGAACAATTGTACCGATGCACTCCTAAACGTACATTCAGCTTTTTAAAATATCACATATACAGTCATATGAAAAAGTTTGGGCACCCCTATTAATCTTAATCATTTTTAGTTCTAAATATTTGGGTGTTTGCAACAGCCATTTCAATTTGATATATCTAATAAGTGATTGACACAGTAATATTTCAGGATTGAAATGAGGTTTATCGTACTAACAGAAAATGTGCAATATGCATTAAACCAAAATTTGACCGATGCAAAAATTTGGGTACCCTTATCATTTTATTGATTTGAATACTCCTAACTACTTTTTACTGACTTACTGAAGCACAAAATTGGTTTTGTAACCTCACTGAGCTTTGAACTTCATAGCCAGGTGTATCCAATCATGAGAAAAGGTATTTAAGGTGGCCAATTGCAAGTTGTTCTCCTATTTGAATCTCCTCTGAAGAGTGGCATCATGGGCTCCTCAAAACAACTCTCAAATGATCTGAAAACAAAGATTGTTCAACATAGTTGTTCAGGGGAAGGATACAAAAAGTTGTCTCAGAGATTTAACCTGTCAGTTTCCACTGTGAGGAACATAGTAAGGAAATGGAAGACCACAGGGACAGTTCTTGTTAAGCCCAGAAGTGGCAGGCCAAGAAAAATATCAGAAAGGCAGAGAAGAAGAATGGTGAGAACAGTCAAGGACAATCCACAGACCACCTCCAAAGAGCTGCAGCATCATCTTGCTGCAGATGGTGTCACTGCGCATCGGTCAACAATACAGCACACTTTGCACAAGGAGAAGCTGTATGGGAGAGTGATGCGAAAGAAGCCGTTTCTGAAAGCACGCCACAAACAGAGTCGCCTAAGGTATGCAAAAGCACATTTGGACAAGCCAGCTTCATTTTGGAAGAAGGTCCTGTGGACTGATGAAACAAAGATTGAGTTGTTTGGTCATACAAAAAGGCATTATGCATGGCGTCCAAAAAACACAGCATTCCAAGAAAAACACTTGCTACCCACTGTAAAATTTGGTGGAGGTTCCATCATGCTTTGGGGCTGTGTGGCCAATGCCGGCATCGGGAATCTTGTTAAAGTTAAGGGTCGCATGGGTTCAACTCAGTATCAGCAGATTCTTGAGAATAATGTACAAGAATCAGTGACGAATTTGAAGTTACGCCGGGGATGGATATTTCAGAAAGACAATGATCCAAAACACAGCTCCAAATCTACTCAGGCATTCATGCAGAGGAACAATTACAATGTTCTGGAATGGCCATCCCAGTCCCCAGACCTGAATATCATTGAACATCTGTGGGATAATTTGAAGCAGGCTGTCCATGCTCAGCGACCATCAAACTTAACTGAACTGGAATTGTTTTGTAAAGAGGAATGGTCAAAAATACCTTCATCCAGGATCCAGGAACTGATTAAAAGCTACAGGAAGCGAGTAGAGGCTGTTATTTTTGCAAAAGGAGGATCTACTAAATATTAATGTCACTTTTCTGTTGAGGTGCCCATACTTTTGCACCGGTCAAATTTTGGTTTAATGCATATTGCACATTTTCTGTTAGTACAATAAACCTCATTTCAATCCTGAAATATTACTGTGTCCATCAGTTATTAGATATATCAAATTGAAATGGCTGTTGCAAACACCCAAATATTTAGAACTAAAAATGATTAAGATTAATAGGGATGCCCAAACTTTTTCATATGACTGTATATCTCATTTCTAGATCCCATATACATTTATCTTTGAAAACATTCATGTGGCCAAGCAACTGTTTCTTCTATTAGTAAATCTTTATTCTATTGGACAGAGGATCAGTCACATTGTGATAGCTGTATTTATTATGTTGTTCATACCATTTTAATGTAATTTTAACTGCTTTTTTTTGGTCAAACATGCTGTGGCTACTTTAATACATTAAGTCGTCTTTAGTAATGTCATTCTAAATTCAATTATGCAATATTTTGGAACACTCAAGTTATGCACAAGATTCTAAAAGAGAATTGAATGCAGGTAGACATTAAAACAAAAAAAAAATCACATTTTTGTTTGAGATATGAGGACTTCTTGTGTGTGCTTATTTTTGTTTTTTTATTTTGTATGAAAGGAATTGAAAACCCAAGATGGCAGCTCACACAAAATGGTAAGACTAATTTACATAGAACACTGCAAGAGACACAATGAAGCTCCCTAGCATTTTAGATCCATGACATCATAAAGGGCCCTGCTCTGGGTGTTGGCATGACAGTTTCATAGTTTTATAGCTGTGCAAGGCAGCAGCAAGGGAGGGGGCTGCACACACACTTTTCTACAAAAAAAGTAGTCTTCTACAAAAGTAAAGTCTACAGGAGATTATTGTTTTAATTGCAAAAGAGTCAAGTTATGTCACACGTTTGTGACAGTGTTAACATCAATTTTTGGTTAGTGCCCTTCCAAAAATTCTTTGTATTCAATGGATATCTTCAGGTACAGTCCTAATGGTGTTTCCAAACAATGAATCCAGCTCAGATCACATATGCAACTCCAAAGCACCATGTAGGGAGAGCGACTAGGTCACTTGCTTGTACTGTTGCACTCAGGGGCATAGCTGTAGGGGTTCAGATGTAGAAGTCACTACCAGGTACTAGAACCTGAGGGGACCCCAAACGTACCTCTGGCACATAAAATATACCACTATTCTAAATGGAACATAGTATTTAGGAGCCCCATTACAGATTGTATAATGGACTTCAAGTTATGATTCTGATTGAGGGATCATTTTCTTACTTCTCTAGTTCATTCAGAACCTTAACATGTCTTATGAAGACCTACTTATTAATATAGATATCGAAGAGTATATAACCACTTCCGTACCACCCATCACCAGAGTATATACGTCTGGAAGGTGGTTGTCTAGTTCCGCAAGGACGTACCAGTACGTCCAGCAGAACTAGCTCTACTGCGCCCCCCCCACTGTACTGAGCTCTGAGGTCCCGCTGTCAATAGACAGCGGAGACCTTAAAGTTTTGTCCAGAGACCTCTATGTGTGGTCTCCAGGTCTGTGATTGCTGTGACACACCGTCACAGCGATCACGCTAATCGGCACATGAGCAGATTGCTCCGCTGTGCCCCCACCCCCTCCTGTACTTAGCTCTGAAGTCCCGCTGTTAACAGACAGCAGGGACCTCAGAGCTTTGCCCGGAGACCACTCTGTGTGGCTTCGGGGCATGAGATCGCTGTGACAGCCAGTCACAGTGATCACATTAACTGGCGCATGAGCAGAATATGCTCCTCTGCGCCCCTCCCCCTTCCCTCCATCCCCCTTGCACACAGCTCTGAAATCTCTGCTGTCAATAGACAGCAGGGACCTCAGAGCTTTGCCCGGAGACCAGTCTGTGTGGTCTCCGGGCATGAGATCGCTGTGACAACCAGTCACAGCGATCACAATGAAGTTTGTCACATAGTTACAAACTTCATTGGTTGAACGCTGATCTCCCTCTCCTTAGCCTAGCAGAGAGGTAGATCGACACTTCTGCCTCCACCCCCAACAGCTATGATCACGGAGTTTTGCCCAGAGACCACGCTGATTGGGCATAGTGGTCTCTGGGGCATGTGAGCACTGTGACAGCCTGTACAAGGCTCACATAAAGTAAATAATAAAAACATAAAAAGTGGCTTCCAATCTCCCTCTCCTCAAATCCTGACAGAGGGAGATTGGTAAGTAAAAATCACTACACACACACACACACACACACACTCCCCCCTTGAGTGCCCCCCACTCTCTTCTGTCTCCTATATCTATCTATCTATCTATCTATCTATCTATCTATCTATCTATCTATCTATCTATCTATTCATCTATCTATCTATCTATCTATCTATCTATCTGTCTATCTATCTATCTTTTATCTATTTTTTATCCATCTATCTACATAAATTCATATTTTTTGTGACCCATAAATAAAGATGATTATTCCACTTTTAGGATGCAGACATGCAGCAGTTCTGGCGGCACAAAATTTATTATCTACATCTTGTTACTGACCGTCTGGCGTGCTGTCAGAGCCGCTACATGTATCTGCACCCTAAAATACATTTGTCATATAAAAGCAGATTTTTTTGTGCTATATACATGAAGTTTATTGTCATACTTTTAGGATGCAGACATGGGCGCACATAGCATAGGGAAGAAATGTATTGATTATTGTCTACAACTTGTTACTGGCCGTGTGGTGTGTGGTCAGACCCGCTGCATGTATGCAGCCTAAAATACATTTGTCATATAAAAGCAGACTTTTTTGTGCTATATACATGAAGGTTATTGTCATACTTTTAGGGTGCAGATGTGCAGTGGCTCTGGATGCACATTTTATAGTGAAGAAATGTATTGATTATTGTCTACAACTTGTTACTGACCGTCTGGTGTGCGGTCAGAGCTGCAGCATATATCTGCAGCCTAAAATACATTTGTCAAATAAAAGCAGATTTTTTTGTGCTATATACTGTACATGAAGGTTATTGTCATACTTTTAGGATGCAGACATGCAGTGGCTCTGGACACACATAGTACTGTATAGGGAAGAAATGTATTGATTATTGTCTACAACTTACTGGCCGTTTGGTGTGCGGTCAGAGCCGTTGCATATATCTGCAGCCTAAAATACATTTGTCATATAAAAGAAGATTTTTTTGTGCTATATACATGAAGGTTATTGTTATACTTTTAGGGTGCAGACATGAAGTGGCTCTGGACGCACATAGTATAGGGAAGAAATGTATTCACTATTGTCTACAACTTGTTACTCGCCATGCGGTCAGAGTCGCTGCATGTATCTGCAGCCTAAAATACATTTATCATATAAAGGCAGATGGTTTGTGCTATGTACATGAAGGTTATTGTCATTATTGTTATTGTATGATGTCAGCAAACCAGCTGTGGAAAATTTGGCCTCCGGAAGCCAGTTTGCGCACCACTCATTGCAGGCTCGGCAAGTAAGGAATACACCTACATTTGGCATCTATGAAAACGGCATACGTTGCTAAATATGTTATCAGGTACGTTTCTCAAGTAGCATTCACCAGATTTTAAAAATAGTCACCTGAATTCACATATTTGGGAAAAAATGTCGTTTTCATTTTTTTTTCCACCAAATTCATTGAAAAGTCTGGAAAAAAACAGAGGTCCAATATCATTTATATGTCCTTTATTGAATACCTTGGGGGGGTCTAATTTATTGAGTGGAGTCATTTTGGGGGTGTTCATACTGTTTTGGGCCTTCACAGCAGCTGTAATGATAGTATGGTTTCAGCAAACCAGCTATGGAAAATTTGCCCTTCAAAAGCCAGTTTGCGCACCATTCATTGCAGGCTCTGCTATAGGCCCACATAATGGAGAAAATACTCAAATGTGCTATCTATACAAACAGCAGAAATAAGAAAATATATTTTAGAATATATATATTTAGTATTATTTATTTTTTTGAGATTATCATGTTTAAATGTAGGAAAAAGCATTTTTTTTAACTATTTTTTGCCCTTTTCCCCTCTATATTTTTGTAAAAAGTAAAATGTATTGCTTATTTTGTTATAAAATGTGAAAGCCCATTATGTTCCGAGAAAAAGGAGACCAAATACATGTCACAGTAATAGAAAAGCAATTTTCAGTTAAACTGGAACATGGCTAAAACTTGAAAATGTGCCTGGTCTGGAAGGGGGGTAAAGCATCTGGTATGGAAGTGGTTAATCTATATCATGACAGCATCTCCTAGTGAAAGTAAAACACCTTGTAAGTTTGTTGGCATTTAATGACTGGAGATCTTACAACATCTGCTGCACAATCTAATATCGGTAAAATAGTCAAAGTGTTATTTTATCTTTTTTTCCTATTAATCCATCTGTGCCACTTTAATTAAGTGAAATGGATGCTGCCTGACAGCAGGCATTGCCCTGCTAATATAACAGAATCCAGCAGCGAGCAGCTCCCGACTTCCAATGATGCTGCTTTTGTTACCATAGAAACTGAGAGTGGAACGTTATCTAACATTCAGGAGTGCTTTTAATAGAGGTAAATAAAAAGGTGAAATTTAGGCAGGTTAGGAACACAGAATAGTGTGAATAAGAAGCTATCACAGAATCTTATTATCAGCTTCATTAGACTGAATTGACAGTATTGTGAATAGACTGTACGACTTGCACCGGACACACAGATAATTAAACTTAGATGTAAATTAAATATTCCTGAGAGGAAACAAGCTTCCTGTTATTTGAGTGGGTACAATAGGAATTGCTACTGTAACATACATAGTTATTTATTGATTGTATCCAGTGCTACCATCAGGAACTTACAGCAGGGAGTCATGTACAATGCAAAAATCAGATCAAATTGGAGACTGTAAGCACTATACACAGTCAGTGAACCTTGTCATAAGTGCTCCTATAGTGGAGCCTACTTTAACATCTAAATACTGTATAGTATGAAATGACTTAGCAAATACTCCTTGTCAGAAGTAAAAGATGCAGCTCCTGGGCCCCAGTGAGAAATCTGTACCTGGCACCCCAACCAGGGCTGTTTTAACCATAGGGCCAACGGTGCACTTGAACCAGGCCCTATGGTAGCGGGGGCCCCCTTGGGACAGCAGGACAGTCCTGTATTTGCTGTTCTGGGCAGTGGGTCCAGGCTGCCCCAAATTCAACTCAGATGTCTTCAGAACCCTGATGAGTTGAAGACAATGGTGAAGAAGGAGCTGTCCACTCCCTGCTTCACCATTCATCCCATCTCTACTCCGGGAGCAATAGGCGTGATGTGAAGACGTCACTTATATCGTGCCTGCTTCTCCCTGAAGACTCTGGACCAGAGACAGCCGAGGTACGAGGAGGTGAGTATTAGTGTTTTTTATGTTTGTTTGGTAGGAGAGGGACACAATATTGTGGGGGCAACTGCAGGGGGACATTAAACTCGAGGCAACTGTGGAAAATTATACTGTGGGGGCAGCTGGAGGTAGACATTAAACTGGGTGGTAGCCGGAGGTGGACATTGAACTGGGGCAGTAGCTGGAGAGGGACAATATGCTGTGGTCAAAGTGGAAGTGGGTGGGGCTAAATTTGCCACAGCACGCACAGTGCACGCCACATTCTACCCCTCTTTCTGTCCTTTGAAAGTTTAGAGGTCACTGAGCCACTGAGAAGCATTATATTGTATGGAGCCACTAGGGAGGCTTTATACTGTGTGATGGCCACTAAGGGTCATTATACTGTGGAGGCCAATGAGCGGGTATTATAATTTTTGCAGGTCAGATATTTCTAAGTGGTGGTGATGGGGGGGCTCACTTATGAAATCTTTGCACTGGGCACACTAATGTGTTAAAATGGCCCTGCCCCCAACTATAATGTATTATTAATAGTACTGGTCTCATCAAATTGGGAAGAGACACCTTATGGGCTCTGTAAGACTCCTGGGCCCAGATGCAACTACATCCTCTGCACGCACTCAAGTTACACCCTTGCTTCTTGCACATGTAGCTAGTACTGGTCTTAAAAGGGTTGTCTCACAATCACAACTTATTACCTTTTGCAACTAATCACTTTGCCATGGTTGCAATTCTGTGCTGCCACATCATTCAAAGACTGTAAGACTGATGAAGATAGCCAAGTAAAGCACTTGGTTATCTCTATCAGTCCTATAGAGATTGAATGGTGTGGCTGCATTTATGCATTTATGCATAGCAATGACTCCAATTAAACTGAGAACACACAAATTGAGTTCTCATGGTCCGTGGGACCCTCAGGGTTCAGACACCTGATCTCTGGTTATAAGATGTACTTGTGGAACTTTAAAAGTAAGATAAGAACAGAGATCTTGAAGCAAAAAATTAAACTAATAAATATTATAAACCACAGATGATAAACAACAAAATATTGTTCTTGTATCAAAACTGTTCACTCATACATAAATTTGAGTGATTTCAGGTACTTTATTTTTCCACTTGTTAAGTAATTCTATTATGTAACTAACCTGTGTATTTCTTAAGTTTTCCAATTATCCCTTACATTTTTTTGCTGGTAATCAACTGAGGGACAGGGGTGGAGGTTTAAAGCATGCGCCAATGCATCTCATCACTTCAGCTGGAAAAGTACACCTAGGCTTCAATACGCTGCGCAGGTGCCAAGAATACAGGAACCAGGTAAATATAAAGGTTTATTAATCCCCATTAAAGACAGCATTAGAATAGGGCAGAGAAGAGGGGCTTCTGCTTCAGCTGGTTGTCTTACATCCCAGACACAAACTAGTAAAGAGAAGGGAAGAAAGCTCTTAAAATGCAGAAAAGATTTCTTTATATATTTCTCAGTTTTATATGAAGTGTGAAACAAAATCGATCATACAATAAAGGGAGAGATTAAGTCATGAACTATTGGTGTTTGTTTTTTTGTTTGTGAATTTCTGGTTTAGTCTTAATATAATGAACTCTTCTCCTTTCACACCTAAAGTTGGGCTTCATAAACTGTAATTAAAGGAGACAATTGCATATAGATATGTTTACCGCCTCAGAACTGTTCTATCTATAGACAGGACCAACTCTTAGGTAGCAGGATATTAATGAGCCCTATCCAGCTACCCGCCATCTGCTTGACTAATCTAGAGTATATTTTTACCCAGACTGTAATCCCTCAGTAGTCCAGTGGTTTTGACTTGTGGCCAAGATTGGTCTTGTGCTCACTCCTGACCTGCATGTAGATTCAATGTTATTGTCTGGTTTTAGTGTCCTTTTCCTTGTTAGTACTCCCCTGAGATAGACTGCTTCCACACTGTTGCTCTAATATACAGGATAACATACATGTCCAGTGGCAAGGCTCCTGGAATACTTAACATGAAAAGAGTATCCCCTTCCGATAATATGACTTATGACTAGGGTATGCCCTAGCATTTTAATTGGTGGAGGTCCAATCTCTGGGCAAGTGTACAGTAAATACACTAAGGTCTCATTGGCTTTTTTTTCCTGCACAGCTCTGCTCCAGATAACTAGAGCTGTGTTGTAGTTGCCCTTCACTATGTGTGGCTATGAGCTTTGCTCTGCAGGGAAGAGCTGGAAAGGAGCTGCAGTGGCAGAAAGTGACAGCATATCCTAAAGGTGTGCCTTACTATAGTAAAACACCTTTATTTTTATTTTATTTCAAATTCTATATCCAATTTTAATATATTTCTTAATCCTCGAAAATATCTTATTAACATTTACTGTCAATATGGTTTCTATTCCCACAGGTCTACAGAATCTATGAAAAAGCTTTACTTTACAGATAAAATAAGTTCTTAAGCTGTTCTCTTTATTTAAATTAATTCCCAAAAGTATCAATTAAATGACAAAATCTGACTAGATGCAGGAAGGGCAGGAAGTGTGGAAAAGACCAGGAATCACACACAAACCTTTTAGCACTTGCTTTTTCTGTATGTGTGAAGCATTGACAAAAAGTGACAGGCTGTAACAAGGTATTGTCTGTAGAGATTTGTGGATCATGTTGCTGATAATGTCATACAATGTTTAGTTTGAGTAAATGCCAGTTTTATCTTCTAGATTTGCTATAAATATTTGTATTGCTGTACGAAGCAGTTCATCTGGAAATAACATCCTTACATATTTTGCTGCTGCCTTTTTGTTCTAATAATTTCTATTGCGTTTCCAAATAATAATTCAATTCAGTAAATAATATATATCTTTTGGATGCAGAACTCTAAAGCTGAACTTAGAGATAAAATAAAACCTTATTGAGACTGAGGCCCCACATTGCAGAAACGCAGCGTTTTTCCTGCTGCGGAAACGCAGAAGAAAGAAAATGCTGTGGTTTACACTAACAGCAAATTGAATAACATTCTGGCTAATCCATTCACACATTGCAGAGAAAAAAAACACTGTGGAAAAGCAGCATTTTCAAAAACGCATCTGTTTTTGAAAAACACAGCATGCCAATTTTAACTGCGGAAACGCTCGCGTTTTCCCTACAGATTTAATTAGGGAAGAAAAAACGCTGAGAAAAAACCACAGCAAAAACACAATGAAAAACGCTGCGGAAAAAAAAAACTGATGCATTTCCGCTGCATTTTTTTTTTTTTAAAATGGAATACAGATGTAGCAGAGTCAACTGAACTTCTGCAATTGGTTACACTGCTACAGCATGATATCTTATCACAGAAGACAACAAAAACCATTGAAAAGTCATTGAAAATGTTTTTTCCAATAACTTTTCACTGTTTTTTGTTATCTTCTGTGATAAGATATCACGCTGTAGCAGTTTAACCAATTGCAGAGGTTCAAGTTAACTCTGCTACATCTGTATATTATTAAAAAAAAAAGAACATTTTAGGCTAAGGCCCCACTTTGCGGAACGGAGCTAAAAATGCTGCAGAAAAAAAAAACAGCAGAAACGCGTCACATTTTTTTTTTTTGCAGCATTTTTCATTGTGTTTTTGCTGCATTTTTACTTAGCAGTTTTTCTTCCCTTATTAAATCTGTAGGGGAAAACACAAATAGAAAAAAATCAGGTATTTTGCTCACCAGACTTTAACTCCAGACAGACCCTGGCACTTCGACTCTCTCCCAGGATCTGCTTAGAACTGCAGACTTTGCAGTCTTTTAAAGCCCAGTAATGAGCCCAAGCTCTCACACCTTAGGTGAGGCCTACTCCCTAGCAGCACTGGACCACACATATTTGAGGAATCTGGGGGCAATATACCAACCCTCCAACACCATGCCTGTCACCTTCTCACAATATACAGTACAGACCAAAAGTTTGGACACACCTTCTCATTCCAAGAGTTTTCTGTATTTTCATAACTATAAAAATTGTAGATTCACACTGAAGGCATCAAAACTATGAATTAACACATGTGGAATTATACACTTAACAAAAAAGTGTGAAACAACTGAAAATATGTCTTATATTCTAGGTTCTTCAAAGTAGGCACCTTTTGCTTTGATTACTGCTTTGCACACTCTTGGCATTCTCTTGATGAGCTTCAAGAGGTAGTCACCTGAAATGGTTTTCACTTCACAGGTGTGCCCTGTCAGGTTTAATAAGTGGGATTTCTTGCCTTATAAATGGGGTTGGGACCATCAGTTGTGTTGTTCAGAAGTCAGGTGGATACACAGCTGATAGTCCTACTGAATGGAGTGTTAGAATTTGTATTATGGCAAGAAAAAAGCAGCTAAGTAAAGAAAAACGAGTGGCCATCATTACTTTAAGAAATGAAGGTCAGTCAGTCCAAAAAATTTGGAAAACTTTGAAAGTTGTTTCACACTTTTTTGTTAAGTATATAATTCCACATGTGTTAATTCATAGTTTTGATGCCTTCAGTGTGAATCTACAATTTTTATAGTCATGAAAATACAGAAAACTCTTGGAATGAGAAGGTGTGTCCAAACTTTTGGTCTGTACTGTATAAATATCTAAATTTTAGCTAACTAAAGCATTAATGCAAGCTAATGTATAGCTAATTTTATTATCATAACTTTACCAGTACCACGACCAATACCTACAAACAATTCAACAATTGCAGAGACCTAAATTAATGTTGCTTGTCATTTAGGCTAGTTATTTTCAACTTGACTTAGGGTATGTCCACGGACATGTCTGCTGCAGACATTGCAGAATATCAATGGATTTTCCCAAATTGTGGGACCCAAACAAAGGAGAGCCAGACGGTTAAAACAGCAGTTACCATCGGACCCTATAGACTATAATGGGGTCAGCTGGGTGTCCATCGGGTTTCTGTCATTTTTATACTGAAACTGGACTTTTCTCTCCACTGATTTTCGTCGGCTTTGGCGCAGATGTGAACCTAGCTTTAGTCTGCCATTACTACAAGATACACTATCATTATAGAAAACCATTGATAAGGTTGATTGGGAATCCACTAGATGATGCCGCAACCTCTCTCAATGTCTCTGTGCTTTAGTGAGCTGAAAGTCCATCTTGTCTATTAAGATAGATATAGCAGTGAATTCTGAGTGAATGGTTTAGGTAGTGTGAAGTTGGGGTGTTGTGGTTTGGAGAGCAGGACAGGAGTTTGAAGGAAAAGAGGAATTTTTACATCACAAAGAAGTAGAATTAACCACCCAAAAATCTGTTTGTAGCTTATTGATTCCAGTGTGGCGATCTGACAACAAGGTCCTTGCAGGACTTTTCTCTCTGACAATTTTAAGCAAAATCTGCGGCACAGTCTCCTAAAGAGACTCCAACGCAGGCGTGAATCCAGCCTTAACATCTTATTATTCACAGATGTATACTGGATGTTCCAAGTTTTAAAATAGTCTTGCACATAGCAATTTTTCATATAATATACCCATTTTCAATCATATCCATTATAGCAGCATGTAAATGTATTGCTGTGATGTAACTAGCTTTTGACTGGTCATTGTTAGCAAGGTTGCAATTAGCCATTGTATAGTTAGGTCCAGAAATATTTGGACAGTGACACAATCTTCATGATTTGGGCTCTGCATGCCACCATATTGGATTTGAAATGAAACTACTGAGATGCAATTGAAGTCTATACTTTCATACTTTAATGCAAAGGGTTGAACAAAAATATCCTGTGAAATGTTTAGGAATTCAAACCATTTTTCTACCAAGTCTCCTCATTTAAGGGGCTCAAAAGTAATTGAAGAATTTAAAATAAAGGAAAATGTTCATTTTTAATATTTTGTAGAGAATCCTTTGCCGGCAATGACTGTCTGAAGGCTGGGACCCATGGACATCACCAAACGCTGGGTTTCCTCCTTCGTGATGCTTTGCTAGGTCTTTACTGCAGCTAGCTTCAGTTATTGCTTGTTTGTGGGTCTTTCTGCCTAAGTTTTGTCTTAAGCAAGTGAAAGGTATCGGGTTGAGATCTGGTGATTGAATTGGCCATTGCAGAATATTCCACTTCTTTGCCTTAAAAAACCCTGAGTAGCTTTTGCAGTATGTGTTGGGTCATTGTCCATCTGTACTATGAAGCAACGTTCAACCAACCATGCTTCATCTGCCTGCTTGTCACATCAACAATAAAAAGTAGTGACCCCGTGTCATTGGAAGCCATGTATGCCCATGCCATCACACTGCCTCCATCATGTAGAGGATGTGGTGTGCTTTGGATCATGAGCCATTCCAAGCTTTATCCATACTTTCTTATTCCTATCATCCTGGTGCAGGTTGATCTTAGTTTTATCTGTACAAAGAATGCTGTTCTAGACCTGGGCTGGCATCCTTAGATGTTTTTGGCAAAGTCTAATCTGGCCTTTCTATTATTGAGTCTGATTAATGGTTTGCACCTTTTGGTGAACCTCTGTATTTGCTCTCATGAAGTTTTTGCTTTATGATAGACTTCGATACTGATACACATACTTCCTGGAGAGTGTTGTTCACTTGGTTGGCTGTTGTGAAGGGGTTTTTCTTCATCATGGAAAGGATTTTGCAGTCATCCACCACTGTTGTCTTCTGCCAATGTTCAGGCCTTTTTGAGTTCTCGATCGCACATGTGCACTTTTTTTTCCCTAAATGTACCAAACTGTTGATTTTGCCACTCCTAACATTTCTGCTATCTGTCTGATGAATTTCTGTTTTTTTAGCCTAATGATGGTCTATTTCACTTCCATTGAGAGCTCCTTTGACTGCATGTTGGGGGTTCATAAACAGTTTCCAAATGCAAATGCAACACCTGGAACCAACTCCAGACTTCTTACTTGCTTAATTGATGATGGATTAACAAGGGAATAGCCCATGCAGCCCATTAAATAGCTTTTGAGACAATTGTCCAATTATTTGTGGTTCCTTGAAAAAGAGGCAGCTACATATTAAAGAACTGTAATTCCTAAACCCTTCCTCCAATTAGGATGTGAATACCCTCAAATTAAAGCCAAGATTCTGTACTTTAAGCCCATATTGATTATATAACTGTATTTTGAATATGTTTTGGTAAACAGCTAAAATGCCTATAGATATACATTTACAGGCCATTTACACATCTTTGCTAAATTTAAACAGGAGTCAGAAGTTTGTGTTTGTGTCTGAAAGGTTTAATAACCTGTAAGACTCCACACTTTTTTCATGACTGTTTTTTGGATAAGCAATTGTAAAAATGCATGTGGGTGTTTTTGTTGTATGTGGGTATCTTTTTCTTTGCACAAACATGAAGATATTTTAGTTGATTTGGTTAAGTAAAATTCTAAATGTTACCAGCAGATGGCGCCAGTTTGACTTTAAAACAGGAATTCTGGGAATGAGTTATGACTTTTCTTTTTAGAAAATATAATTTTAGGTTTTATATATTATATATATATATATTTATATATATATGTACACATAGTCATATAGGGTCATAAATAAATATTGATATTGACATTTGTATATTAAATGTACAGGTGCATCTCAATAAATTAGAATATGTTTGAAACGTTTATTTCTTTCAGTAATTAAATTAAAAAAGTGACCTCCTATATTTTCTAGATTCTTTACACACAGAGTGTTCTATTTCAAGTGTTTTATTTATGTAAATGTTGATTATGGATTACAGGTAATGAAAACCAAAATCTAAGAAAATTAGAATATTGTAAAAAAGTTCAGGATTGAAAATTCAGTGTGTCACCTACCAAGGTTTCCTAAGCCTATAAATGGTCCCTCAGTCTGGTTCAGTAGGACACACAATCATGGAAGACGCTGATTATGGATTGTATTACTGAATTACTGAAATGAATGAACGTTTCAAAGATATTCTAATTTATTGAGATGCACATGTAGTTACATTCTGGAAGTAGAGAAAATTACTTGAGGTCTGAACTTTTGTTATTGACCAAATACTTATTTTCCACCATAATTTGCAAATAAATTCTTAAAAAATCAGACAATGTGATTTTCTGTATTTGTTTTCTCATTTTGTCTCTCATAGTTGAGGTCTACCTATCATGTCAACTACAGGCCTCTCATTTTTTTAAATGGGAGAACTTGCACAATTGGTGGCTGACTAAATACTTTTTTTCCCCACTGTACTAGTCCAACTTAAGTGAACAACTATGCAGACACCAGGAGGCAGATAAGTATAAAGGGTTTGCCAGGTTCCCATGAAAGCTGTTAGCACTGGTTGTCAATACTTGGGTGGTTCACAGTTCAAACTGAAATTTAAAAAAATTTGTTCAAAGGGAACTATATAGTTTCTCTTAGAGAAGACCTTTCACCACTGTCACCAACTCCAGTCCTTAGCACCTGTTAATAGGCGCTGCTCCATTTAATCCAGTACAACTGGAATTTTGCTCCCACCATTCCCGAGCAATTAGTGCAGTTTGTTTTAGTGACTGATATGCTCCATAGGCTCTGTACTGTCAGGATATAGCTGAGGCACTTGAGGATTATTAAACCTATTTATATTGAATAACTTTTCAGTTATCTCCCCAAAATACAAGTACCTACCTAAATACGTTGTCATTTCCAGTCCTGTCAGGAGAGGATAGAACTCTGCTGGTGGCCCCTATTACAGAGGAGGAGGTCACAGCCGCTCTAACAAGTCCCCTGAGACTGACAGTCTCCTAGCGGAATTGTACAAGTGCTACACTGATGAGTTTGTACCAGAACTCCAGTTATATAAAGAGGCATATGAGGTGGGTGAGTGGCCTTCTTCTAGGACCAAGGCCCGAAACCTGGTGATAGCAAAGACTTTGCAAATCATATTGCCCGATCTCAATTCTACAGGTAGACATTAAGATCTTGGCTACAGTTCTTTCTAACCACGTTTATCCTGTCTATTATACTTCACGACCAAAATGGCTTTGTGCCATGTAAGTCCACCACCCATAATTTTAGACGTTTACTCATGAATAAATAGGTGGATGCCCAAGGGCATTGGTTATGGTGAATGACTTTACTGAGAGGCACTAGACAGGGCTGACCTCTGTCTCCACTCCATTATACTATAGAACCCTTAGCTGCTTAGACAAGCTTCGGAAGTGTATGTCCTGGAGAGGGGGAGCATGAAAGTTGTTAGTTTATACATGAATGATATCCTTCTTTATTGAAAAGATCCCAGGCATTCCCTGTTGGAAGTGTTGCAGGTGGTAACTGAATTTGGGGTCGTAACTAGGAATGGCTGGGCCCCCAAAAAACTGCATTTCTGTGCACACTATTATGTGCCATAGTGGCTCCTGCACACAGTATTATGCCCCATAGTGGCCCCTGCACACAGTATTACGCCCCATAATGGCCCCTGCACACAGTATCATGCCCCATAGTGGCCCCTGCACACAGTATCATGTCCCATAGTGGCCCCTGCACACAGTATTATGTCTCATAGTGGCCCCTGCACACAGTATCATGTCCCATAGTGGCCCCTGCACTCAGTATCATATCCCATAGTGGCCCCTGCACACAGTATCATGCCACATGGTGGCCCCTGCACACAGTATTATTCCCTATAGTGGCTCCTGCACACAGTATTATGCCCCATAGTGGCCCCTGCACACAGTATTATATCCCATAGTAGCCCCTGCACACAGTATTTTGCCCCATAGTGGCCCCTGTGCACACTATTATATGTCCCATTGTGGACCACCCATGAACAATTATTATACTCTGGGGTCTTTTCAGACCCCAGAGTATAATGATCGGAGACCCAGGGGAGGATAGAAACATAAAAAAACAACGTTGCTTACTTGTTCCTCGCTCCAGTCCACTCCATGCTACTTCGGCCTTCTTCAATGTTGGACCAGGCCGGCGTCACGTGATACGGGCCGGCGTCGCGACGCAAAATGACATCCGCTAACGTCTGGGACGTCACCAAACAGGCCCGAAGCCTGGAGAAGTGTAGGAGAGGTAAGTACATTGTTTTTTACTGTATGTTCCCTCACCAACTCTGGGCCTCCGATTATTATACTCCGGGTCTTTTCAAAGACCCCGGAGTATAATGATAGCCGAGATTGTGGTGTTCAGCCCGCAGCCTCACATACCGATCCCCGCTCTTGCTCACAGCCGCCTCCGTAGAATCGGAAGCGCAGGCGGCCGTGAGCGGGACCCCGGGGAACGGTAAGTATATAGGGCCCGTTACCTGCTGGGGTTACTCCAGCAGGTAATGGCCTATTAAAAAAAAAAAAAAAAGCATCGGGGGCCCGCGGGGCCCCGTAATGTCCCGGGCCCTGTGGCAGCTGCTACCGCTGCTACCCCGGTAGTTACGCCCCTGCCTGAGATTACTTATTTAGGTGTTGCAGTCAATGTCCTTCCATTTCCACTATATCTTGTCAGAACACTATGGCCAAGGTTGCCTCTTGCCTGACAGAGCGAGTTTAGTGAAAATGGCTCTTCTGAAAAGCTCCTGAAAAGCTTATTGGGTTGCCTAGGTGTCCCACCTGCCCATGTCATTTCAATCTGAGAAGCTACACACTTTGGAACTACTTGTTCATCCCTATTGTGCCTGTTATGTCTCTCCCAAACATTTGTTGTTTGCAGGGGCTGTGGGTTATGGCAGTAGGTAGGTGGTTCATTCTCTGCTGTGCCTGATCCTATTGATCTAACCCAGGGTTAGGGCATTTCTACGAAACAGGCTTTCATTAATTTACTCCCCTATGCCGTGATACCCTACTCCCCAACTCTGACACGGTTCCAGACTAGGGCTGGTGGATTTTTGCCTAAAAATAAAATCTCAATTTTTTTTCAAGTTTATAGGAGGCTCTTGATTTTAGTCTCAATTTTCATGTTTTTACTTAAAGAAAATCTGATGCACTCTTCTTTGTCATAATACCCACCTACTGGTTATAGTGAAGAAACTGTTGCTCATAGTATGCAAGAGGGAGGACAAAGCCTGCATTACTTATATAAGACTCTTGCGCATGGCTAACAGTGATTTCCCAATTCAGGTAAGGATTAGAATCATGATTTTTAGAAATTGCTAATTAATCAAATGAATTTGATTATGTCACAGCCCTAATTCAGACACAGTTTGCTGGGAACCTATTTAACCATTATGATTGAAACGGCGCAATTCTAGTTATTTGTAATATTTCTAGTTAATATATTGGTGTAGAATTTAAGGGAATGTATCGCCAGAAAAAAAAACCTATTGTTGAAATCAAATTGGTTTTTTTTGTGAGTTTTTTTTTAATTTTCCATGTTATTTTCTAAATTTAGAAAAGTATCCTAAAAATCCTGCACTACTCATATTAGCCAAATTATGTGCCTCTGTTTCCTGTTCTGTAGTTGATTTCTTGTTGCAGCAGCCTCTTCACTTATCAGAAAACTGATAAACACAGCTATCATGTACAGTCATGGCCAAAAGTTTTGAGAATGATACAAATATAAATTTTTACAAAGTCTACTGCTTCAGTTTTTCTAATGGCAATTTGCATATACTCCAGAATGTTATAAAGAGTGATCAGCTTAACAGCAATTACTTGCAAAGTCAATATTTGCCTAGAAAATGAACTTTATCCCCCAAAACACATTTCAACATCATTGCAGCCCTGCCTTAAAAGGACCACCTAACATCGTTTCAGTAATTGCTCCATTAACACAGGTGTGGGTGTTGATGAGGACAGGGCTGGAGATCAATCTGTCATGATTAAGTAAGAATGACACCACTGGACACTTTAAAAGGAGGCTGGTGCTTGCCATCATTGTTTCTCTTCTGTTAACCATGGTTATCTCTAAAGAAACACGTGCAGTCATCATTGCACTGCACAAAAATGGCCTAACTGGGAAGAGTATTGCAGCTAGAAAGATTGCACCTCAGTCAACAATCTATCGCATCATCAAGAACTTCAAGGAGAGAGGTTCCATTGGTGCCAAAAAGGCTCCAGGGCGCCCAAGAAAGACCAGCAAGCGGCAGGACCGTCTCTTAAAAGTGTTTCAGCTGCGGGATCGGGCTACCAGCAGTGCAGAGCTTGCTGAGGAATGGCAGCAGGCAGGTGTGAGTGCATCTGCACGCACTGTGAGGCGGAGACTCTTGGAGCAAGGTCTGGTCTCAAGGAGGGCAGCAAAGAAGCCACTTCTCTCCAGAAAAAACATCAGGGACAGACTGATATTCTGCAAAAGGTACAGGGAGTGGACTGCTGAGGACTGGGGTAAAGTCATTTTCTCTGATGAATCCCCTTTTCGATTGTTTGGAACATCTGGAAAACAGCTTATTCGGAGAAGAAGAGGTGAGCGCTACCACCAGTCTTGTCTCATGCCAACTGTAAAGCATCCTGAAACCATTCATGTGTGGGGTTGCTTCTCAGCCAAGGGAATTGGCTCTCTCACAGTCTTGCCTAAAAACACAGCCATGAATAAAGAATGGTACCAGAATGTCCTCCAAGAGCAACTTCTCCCAACCGTCCAAGAGCAGTTTGGCGCTCAACAATGCCTTTTCCAGTATGATGGAGCACCTTGCCATAAAGCAAAGGTGATAACTAAATGGCTCAGGGAACAAAACATAGAGATTTTGGGTCCATGGCCTGGAAACTCCCCAGATCTTAATCCCATTGAGAACTTGTGGTCAATCATCAAGAGACGGGTGGACAAACAAAAACCAACAAATTCCGACAAAATTAAAGCATTGATTCTGCAAGAATGGACTGCTATCAGTCAGGATTTGGTCCAGAAGTTGATTGAGAGCATGCCAGGGAGAATTGCAGAGGTCCTGAAGAAGAAGGGTCAACACTGCAAATATTGACTTGCTGCATTAACTCATTCTGTCAATATAAGCTTCTGTTACTCATAATATGAATGCAATTATATTTCTGTATGTGATAAAAACATCTAACAAACACACATAAAAACCAGAGGGCAGCAGATCATGTTAAAATATAATATTTGTGTCATTCTCAAAACTTTTGGCCATGACTGTAGATAAGACACAGAATTCGCCAGTGGCACCTTACCTACTACTCTTTCTGCACAGGTCACACAATGTACCTAGAAAACTCTCCCATAGAATTCAATAGTGTTTGCATTACAACACTATTGTGTCTATGGCCAATGGTCCATCTTCAGGAAACAGGAAGTGACAGACTATTTTAAACTTAGTGGCAACAGTTGGAACTGCAGGATTTTTAGATTTTTTTTTTTAGCTCTATGGAAAGGGGTGTGATATAAAAATTTATTTTTTTAAGTTTTTTTTTTTTTTATAATTTTTAAACTTTTTTTTTAATTTAATTTAATTTAGGGGTCCGATCATCACTACAATGTATTGCATTACCAGAAATCCTTTCACTTCTACAGCAGACTGTAATAGAAGTGTATTGTAGGTGGGCCTGCAAGCCTTCAATAGGCTCTTGACTGTCAAGGATATAGGTGGCCATCCTCTGATCTCGTTCCAGGTGACGGTGATCTTGTTAATGATGGTGGTGCCCAATTGGCACTGGTCATCTTTGATCGAAACTTAGAAAGGGTTATGTATGGAGTTTCAGTTTGCAGCTCCCAGGAAGAAGTATTCCCTGAAATGCCCTAGGAACAGATTATGTCAGAATTCTGCTAAAAGTTGCCCAACGCCAGTTTGGAGTGTGGAATCTAAGGCACCCTGATGTTTTCACCAGAGGTCACTACAGGATGGACTTGGCCACTTGGGACCAAGGTCACAAAAGTAAGGAGTGACCAGACAACAGGCGCACTTGCAAAATAAAGAACAAAACCCATTACCCATATGAGGACAAAGGGAGTATGATGAGTATCTCTGATTGGGTCTGTGCCTTAAAGTTCTGACAGATTGTTCTGACTATTTGATTGGGGGTCATGGAGACCATGGTGGCGAGTGTAAATAGGAGCTAGTATATTGGGATTCCTGACAGGCTAATGCCCACTATCAGGAAGGAGAATGATAGTGTACATTGATGCCAAGTGTCTGCTGTGTAATACACTCTGCTCCTGACCAGATGCCATCTTTAAAATGGCAATAGGCCATTTTCTCATGACACATTTTCCTTTACGCATTCTTTTAATGGGGGGGGGGGGGGGTGAGACAATTTACTATCAGCAGCTTATCTCCCAGTGGAACAAAAGGATCCGACATATTGATATTGCTGTCATGGGACAGCTAGGAGGCCCCCTTATGTATTATAACTGTTGACAGGATCCATGGACAATCGTTGATTGTAATGTCAATCTGTATTCCCTTAGTCCAGACAGCAGCACAATATGGGGTATCTCTGCCCCTGTGTGTTGTTTAGGACAGGTGGAACCTTTAATTAGCACCAAAAAGGTGCCTCCTACTAGCCCTATAAGAGGGCACAAGAGACCTCCCTCCACTGTGTAAATTATAAAGTAACAGGAAACAAGCTTCTAGGGAGGGAAGCCTTGTGCTGCTGTCTGGACTAAGGGAATACAGATTGACATTACAATCAACGATTCCCCTTACGTCCGACAGCAGCACAATATGGGGAGATAGCAAGTAATTCCCCTAGGGAGGGTTTCCTCGCCTTACAACGTCAAGGACTGACTGACCAAAGGCAGTTGTCTGGAAACTGCGGATGTCCAATGATAATGTTTAACAAAAGGTCAACTGAGATGACCATGATGCAGCCGCACAAATCTGGTCCAATGGTAAGGACCGATACTCAGCCAAAGAAGTCGACAACCCAGGTCGAGTGGCCGTAGAAAGACTGGAGGGAATAACTCCTGAATAAGAAAGGAAGACTTAATTGTCTCCTTGATCCATGTGGATAGAGTAGGCTTGGAAGCCTTGAGGCCTCTGTTTTTACCCTGCATATCAATTAGTAGGCTTTCGGCCTTCTTAAGCGGTTGAGTGTGGAATAGGTAAATCCACAGACACCTTACCACATCTAAGGTGTTGAGCTTTTCTTCCTCCTCAGAGGTTGGAGAGGGGAAAAACACAGGTAACGAAATTAGCTGATTGCTATTATAGTATGAGGGGACCTTAGGGATAAACCCAGGCAAACCTAAGGTGTACCCTATCTGCAAAAACAAAATGTACAGTTCTCTAGAAGAGAGGGCCTGGAGTACCCCTACTCTTTGGCAGATATACTAGCCAACAAAAAAGTGGTTTTGTAGGCTAAATATTGTATCTCCGTAGTCTCCAAGGGTCCAAATGGAGGACCGCACAGGCCTGTAATGACTACCGCAAGGTCCCACTGGGGATTATACTGATGGCTTTAGCCTCATTGCCCCTTTAAGGAACCTTGCAACCAGAGGATCCTGAGACAGACGTCTGTTCAAATAAGCGGAGAGGGCCGCAATCTGCACTTTCAAAGTGGCAGGGGCAAGGCCCTTATTCAAACCGTCCTGAAGAAAATTTAAAATATCAGCCGTTGAAGGTTCTAGATTATTAATACCCTTCTTGGAGCACCACTCCATGAAAATCTTGGCTGTCCTCTGGTAGTTCTTATTAGTAGATTCTGCTCTTGCAGAAGAAAGGGTCTTCAGGACGGCCTCTGACAGTCCTCTATCCTGCTGTAGGGACTGCTCAACCTCCAGGCTGTCAGGTTGAATCTCCAGAGATCCTGGCACTTCAGAGATCCTTGGGAAACCAGGTTCTGGTTGGGGGGAAGCCTCCAATATATCCCTCGACTCATCTCCATGAGTTGGGAAAAACCAAGCTCTTTTTGGCCAGAATGGAATGATGGCTATCACAGAGACTTGGTCCTGTCTGATTTTCATTAATACCTTTGGTATTATTGGAATTGGAGGGAAGATGTATGCCAGCCTGGACCTCCAAGGGATGGACAGGGCATCCACTGCCAAGGGATTGTCCTCCTGGTAAAGGGAACAGAACTTCTCCACCTTGGCGTTGAGTCGGGTTGCCATGAGGTCTATTTCTGGAAGACCCCTGTTCAGGGTAATCTGATGAAAGACTTCTGGATTGAGTGACCATTCTCCTGATACGGCATCACCCCGACTCAACCGATCCGCTACTATGTTCAGGGAGCCCTTGATGTGAACTGTGGATAAATGGGTTAGATTTTTCTCTGCCCATGTAAATATCAGATCTGCCTCCCTAAGGAGGGTTGGTGATCTGGTGCCTCCCTGTCTGTTCACGTACAGCACTGTGGTCATGTTGTCTGACCGGATTTAGACTGCTCTTCCCCTGGGAAGAGGCAAGAAATAGAGTAAGGCACGATATACGGCTCTGAGCTCCTTCCAGTTGGACGAGGTCCTTTTTTCAGGAGCGCTCCAGACTCCCTTTATGGAGTTTTCGTCCAATGGGCTCCCCATCCCGAGAGGGATGCATCTGTAGTCAACAGGGTCCAAGAAGGTTGGACCGTGGACCTTCCGTCTTTCAGGTGCAACCACCACTTGAGGGAAAGACGGGTCCTGGGGGAGAGTCGAATCTTCTTGCTGAATGTAAGAAGGGAGCGATCCCAAGCTGCTAGTAACTCCTTCTGGAGGGGACGTAAGTGCCACAAGGCCCATGGGACTGCCTCCACTGAGGAAGACATCAAGCCCAGGATCTTCATCAATGTTCTGATGGAGGCTATCGGCTTTTTGAAGAGGTGCCGGACTGCCGCAACCAGCTTCTCCTTCCTTGCTGGTGTCAAGGAGATTTGCAGGCGGACTGAATCTAGGAAGTAGTTTTCTCAGAGGAACTTCCTTCGAGTTGAAGGGATCGTTTTTGACTTCTCCCAGTTTATAAGCCATCACAGACTCTGAAGGCTGTCTGTAGTTACTGGAGCAGAACAGACTCTGACTGGGCCTTTATCAACCAGTCGTCTAGATAAGGCACCAAGAATATCCCCTGAAGCCTGAGGGCGGCCGTTATGGGGGCCACTACCTTTGTAAATGTGTGGGAAGCAGAGGAGATCCCGAAGGGTAGTGCTGTGTATTGAAAGTGCTTCCTGTGGCCGGAAAATACTACGGCAATCCTTAGAAAAGAACCTTCTGTGTGGAGGTAAATAGAAATATGCAAATAGGCATCTTTTATATCCAAAGTCACAAAAAACATCGCCTTAGAGGAGAAAGGTGGTGACAGACTTTATGGTTTTCCTATGGAAGCGCTTCTTTTTGATGAAGCGGTTGAGGTACCTTAAGTCTATGATCATTCTCCACTTGTCTGCCAGTTTTGGCATGAGGAAGACGGGAGAATAGACACGGGATCCTTCTTCTAGAGAAGGGACTTCCACCAGGGCTCCCTTGTGAATGTACTCTCGGATGGAGCATTCCAATGTAGTCTGCTGCATTGTAGGGAAGCTGCGAGTTAAACCGATCCTGAGGAGGACGGAGGAACTTGATTGCATAACCTCTTTGGATTACCTACCGGACCCATGGGTCTCGAATTTTTTCCTGCCAGCAGTTGAGAAAGTGGGAGACACGACCTCCGACAGGAATCTCGGCCACAGGAAAACTGCTTCTGATGTCAAAAGCTAGGCTTGACTTTTTTATCATCAGACTTCGGAATCTCCGGCCGGCGCCTCTAGAGGAATAACTAGAGCCTCTCTGGACTGCCTTCCACGACGAGGCGGATAGCCTCTACCACGGCCAGAGCCAGACCTACCTCTGAACTCCTGGGGTAAAGTTTTACCCTTCTTGTCGGCCAAGCCCTCTAGGATCTCGTCTAGGGCACAGCCAAAGACTATACCCGGCTCAAAGGGTAATGCGCACAAATTATACTTTGAGGGGAACACAGCTCTCCAAGGTTTTAACCATAGAGGTCTTCCTGCTGCAGTGTTCTTGGTAAGTGCCAGGGATTTGGCCGCCAGCCTTAATTGATGGTGGGAGGCTTCCGTTAAATATTCAGCTGCTAGGGAAACTGAGCCTAGAAACCCTAGCAGCTCGTCTCTGGAGACTCCAGAGTCGGTCACTTTCAAGGTGGACCAGGTCAGTACATAATTTGGCTGACACTTCACAGGACGCAACCGCCGCAGCTGTCTTGGGCGAGGCAGCTGAATAAGCCTTCTTGAAGGTATTGTCGAAGCGCCTGCCATGGCGTCCTGCAAATTTGCTCCATCATCTGATGGTACCTTAGTGCGGCAGGACAGTTTAGCCACCGCCATATCCACCTTGGGAGGAGGACCCCATTGATCCCATTGAGCAACTGGGAATAAAGCGCTGAACCTCCTAGGAACCACAAGAGGTTTTTCAGGACTTCTCCACTCTGAGGACATTAACTTTTGTAATGTCTGGTCCACTTGGAAGACCCTAGGCCCTCTATAGGTGGACGCGGAGGCTTCCCCGTCAACATCACGATCCTTAGACCGGATGGACTTCAGCAGCCGGCTTAATTTTTCGAGTGGAAGCACGGCCTGCTGGGATTTTCAGTGGAATTGTCAGATGAGAGTGTCTTGTCCACTATCTGATAATCTTCATCAGAGATCCGTAAGGAAGATTGTGTCTCAATATGCGGTCTCTTGGCAATCTGGGCGATGGAAGAACGAATCTCCTTAAGAGACTCCTCATATAGTCCTTTACCCAAGTAACAACCTCTTATAGAAGGTACTTCCGGTGGAGGTCCGTGACACTGGTGACAGCGGGTAAAATCATAGCCGTCAGGTAAAGGGGTATTGCAATCCAAACACGTTAGGTGTTCAAGTTTAGAGGAATTTTTCCTCTTAAGCGCATCGCCATTACATGATGCAGAAGATGACATCTGAAACATCAAACAGCCACGTGACACTGAAACAGGGAAGATCGCCAAGCATCGCATAAAAAACCAAGGGGTACCTCTTTTTTTTTTTTTTTTTAAATCGGTCACTTGAAGAGAGAAAAAAACCGTCAGAAAAAAACCAGCCACCGCAACCCGCAGCAGAGGAGCTAGAAACCACTCACTCAACAAATAAAGGACTGCAATCAGACCTTTTAAATGTAATCCAGCAGCGAGGGGAGGAAGCCAACAAAGAAACATTTATACAGCACCAAAACAAGTCAAACGCCATAATGGAACATAAGCCTAAGCCAGAGGCTCAAAATACAAGCAGCAAAAATCAAATCTATATTTTGCCTTTAAATTTTAAATTTCCAAACTTACCGCACTTTTTCCGAGAAAACCGGAAGTAGGGCGCGGTGGTGCGCAAAGGCTTCCTTCCCCTGGGAACACGGGACCGGAGAAAAGTTCCGGCCGAGGAGGTTCCCCGCTTACTTCCGGGATCGCGCTGCCTGCAGATGGATGCCGGATAACGCTGCGCTGCGGGGCGAAGGCCCGGAGGTTTTTTCTTTGGGACCGAGGTACCCCATAAAGGTAAGCCAGGAGTAAATAAAACCCCTAGCAACGGGAGGTCACAAGAGACCTCCGTCCACCTGTTCCACACAGGACAGAAAAAAACACAGTGGAGGGAGGTCTCTTGTGCCCTCTTATAGGGCTAGTAGGAGGCACCTTTTTGGTGCTAATTAAAGGTTCCACCTGTCCTAAACAACACACAGGGGCAGAGATACCCCATATTGTGCTGCTGTCGGACGTAAGGGGAATCTAATATCTATGGGCAACGTTAAATGTAAATTCTGTCATTACTTATCAAATGTTACCACTTAGAAGTTTTCACTCTCTGCATGCCATTATGATAAAAAATTTTAAAGCTCTCTGGCTTTGGATCTCACTAACCATGGCAGCTATGTCCATTACTTTTTGGCATGACCAGAAAATAAATAACAGGGAACCTTAATCCACGTCATATTTTCAAAACATTGTGAAAGAAGCAAGAAACAACTGATGGAAATGGTGACTCACCGAGAATTTGTATTTCATCTATACAGAGTGGCAATGGCCTCAGATAATACAGCTGGGGTACTCTACAAAAGGGTATATCAGGCAGTTCAGCAGTTAAAGAAACTCTAGGTCTGATAGGTCCATCAAGCAGAAAGATTGCCGCTTTTAGCAAAGGACTAATCTGTATTTATTCACATATAGAAGCAATGGTCTACATCATTTTCACAATACATCTTCATTATTCATTTACTGTTCTGCCTTTGAAGGCATCAATCTGTTTTCACTCAGGGTTAGTTGCTGCTGATGGATCTTATTATGGCTTTATTTTTTCATAATAATGTGTGAATAAACCTGATGTTAATTGACCAATAAACAGCCAAATAGTCTAATCATTTCATGAATAACTAATATTTGCATTGAATATTTACATATTCATAAGTCTTGGTGTAAAATGTACTGTATTTGCCCAGTGTAGTATGCCAGGAAAGCAATAAATAAGTGTGACCCTGGTTTTAAGGTGTTAATGAGCCGGTCAGACCCATAGCTCACTCAGAAGAATATACATCTGTACATTGAGAATTAAATAAAGACACATAAGAGCAATAACAGTTGCAAGAGTTTTCTGTGCTATATTTACTAGCGCAATAAGCACAATGTAGTTAAAATTTAATATGGAGGACTGATAATGAACATTTCCCTAGAGTTGTTTTAGTTGCAGTTTGGTGGCGCCAAATTAAACATTCTCATGAGCTATTAGAGTAGTCAGCTTACACAATCTCTAGTCCATCAAGATGATCTCTGCAGTTTATGTGGGAAAATAAAGTTGTGAGTAGGAAATACAGTAACAGAGTACTCTGTATTATGACACAATGTTTTATTTCCAGGCCATCTGACTCATATCTACATCAGTAACAATAACAAATATGAAGTTCTACATTAAATAGCGTTTCCAGCAACAATTAAAAAATTACTATGTATATAATACTATATTCTATGGTGGATTGCTACTAAAACTTTGTTCTTCCTAATGCATCTGTTTTATCATACATATAACACTATTTCTAATTAGTAAAACAAAGAGAAATAAAATATAACTTTTAATCTGAATTCTCACTAAGAGCCACTCTACAGCCCAAAGCTTGAATGTGCTTGGTGAAATAAGTCACCGCTTTAGAAAGTACAGTGGAGAACAGCTGTTAGATTTTGGTGAAGAGAGCCGAAGGGTCGAAGTTGGTGGTCTCAGCGCCCGCAATGGGTTTGTGTTTAGAGGCTGTAAGTGAGGTGGTGCTGCAGCGGGGTGATCCACCCTCAGCCGAGCCAGAGGGGCAAGGGGTTCTAAAAAGTTCTGGTAGAGTATGCCAAGCCGTTGAGTCATCTCTCACTTTGCGAGTTTTTGGCTTTTGTGACCTAGTGGGCATATAGAAAAAGAAGCAGGTGGTATGGCAGCCCAGATGGTATAGTCAAGCCTTAAGTGCTGATGGGGGAGCCGTGTAGCTAGCCAGACATCCGGGGTGCGAGCAGCTCACACCAGGAAACACGTGGAGGCATTATGTTGATCATTAGGACAGTTCGGTCACAGTAAAGAATGGAAAGTTTAGTCCAGGAATCCTTGATGAGATGTGAGGGGCCTCCCAGAGAATAGAAGTAAAGAATCCAAAATCATAGAGGAGATGCTGGGAGGAGTAGTCCAGAGCTAAATATGTACTTGTGCTGCAGAGAAGGGGTAGATGTCCATAAGTCCTGAGGAGCTGTAACGTATACTAATCTCAGTGGCAGAGCTGAAGATCAGTGCAGGTGGACTTATCTGATACTGCAAGTGCCCGTAGGAGTTGCAGGAGGGACACTAGCGAGGAGATCTTACGTGCAGCAGACTGCAAGAAATGGTGGATGTTCAGTGTGGTGGTTTGGAGTGCAGGCACCAGCAGACTATCGGACCCCATTGGGATGAGCCTGTGGAGTCTGCGAGGTACGTAGAGATATACTGCTGAGGAAAAGGCTATGCAGCACGAAGGACCTGGCAGGGAGGGTAGAAATTTTTTGGCGGCTTATCTCAGGCATCGCCGAGCCATTCCAGGAGCGCTGCAGGACCCTGCTCACGTTATAGGATGGCGGTGCTGCACGTGGTAACACCGGTGCAGGGGCTGAAGAGTCCACTGTCGGGGCGAGGAGAACCGCAAACCCCGCAAAAGGCAACCAAGGAGGTCAGAAGGGGTGCAGTAGCAGATAGCAGCAAGGGGGGCTCAATGGGGACCCCTAAGTATCCCAGGTTCTGGATTCAATAAAGGAGATCACATAAGGTGCGCCTGGCTAATGTCAGCATCAGGCCACACCCCCCGACAGTAAAATTTTATTGAAAAAATATATCAATTTCTGTTCAAGCATTCCCCTTAAATCAAAAATATTTTTGTGGTTTTCAGGGTATGGCTAGATTCACATGACCGGGTTGGTTTCATATGTGAAATTCAGTCCGTGTGTTTGCTGGTTTTACCGGCCTGAACTTCATGCCAGGAGAGGGACTCCTAGCATTATAGTTATCTATGCTGCTAGGAGTCCCTGCATGAAGTTCAGGCCGGTAAATCCGGCAAACAGACAGACCGAGTTTCTTGCTGAAATTTGGTCGTATGAATCTAGTTGTCAGATTTTCAACGATCAGATGCCCTAGCATCCTGCCAGAACATACACAGAGAATGGAGCCAGAAGTACAGCTCTGTTCTTTGTGCAGTGGAAAAGCCTGGTTACTGCAACTCAGCTGCTATTCAAGTGTATGTAAATGAAATATAGTATATGTTTTTGTCATTATTGGTAGATACAGTAGTACATTTTGTGTTGCTTTCATCATGAATGACCCACATATCCGTTTTATTTCAACAACATTGTCATAAAACCTTTGTACAATAATTTCATATGCGCTTCTGTCATTACCTTCTGACCATATCCAGGTATTTATGTGGCTTCTATTCTGTGTGATTTTATGTTTGGGCATTAAAAGCAGCAGTTCATCCCACACACAATAGAACACATCTCATCTGATAACATGGCTTTCAATGTGGTTGTGTCGGGAGAGCTTGAGAGGATGCTGTTGGCAGATATGGATGTGAATAAATTAGTATTCTGTCCTGGTGATATCTTGTTCAGTGGAACAATACTTCCCTTCTGACTGATCCAGAAGGATATAGCGCTATAGTAGTCTCTTCTATGGAAAACCCTGCAATCATAAATTAGTGGCCGTATGAATGAATTATAGGAAAGTAATAACAAACAACAATAGCGGCTATACCGCTGCTGTGTTTCTGATGAGCAATGTCCTTCATTTGTACACAAGCATTTTATGTGATAAATTTAGCAATTAAATCCAGTAAACATTTCTGTCTAATGGATACTTTGTTGTTATGGTAACCATCCACATAAAGCTAGCTACACGTTATGTGTATCTCTTCAATAATGTCTCACAAATAAAACTCTATATCAAAAGACCGGGTCACGTAAAGGGGTCAGAGCTGCACAAGAGACACACATTTATATGATTCTAATAACTGCAAAGTAATAAGAGTGAAAAGAAAAAAATGACTTCTCCTATACTATTCTCACCTTTCCTTTACATGGTTAGTAATGCAGGAGCTAGATTGTGTTTGTGTACATACTCCATAGATTTCCATGTTAGTACAAGCTTTGTAGACAGGTAATTTAACACTTGTTCTACTAACAAAATATATTGTAATAAGGCGTCTACTAGAGATGAGCGAATCGATTCTGCAGAAGTGGAATTCGATCCGAATTTCAGGAAATATTCAATTCGCCACGATTCCAGATTTCCTCACGCTTCGATGCATCGAATCGCATTTTTATTTTTTTTTTTTTTTAAAATGGCTGCCGCACATGGTAGGACAAGGGGGAAAGGACTCTGGGAGCGCAGGATCACCCACAATGCCAAGCATGCAGCTAATCAGCAGCCAGCAGGACCTGTGATGTCACAGCCCTATAAAAATCCTCGGCTAATTTAGGGGGTATAGTCATTTCACATCGCTCTTACTGTAGGGACAGACGTCGGCAAGAGCTAGGGAAAGACTTAGAAAACATATAGAAGTTCAGGGAAAGAGGCTGAGCCTTAGAACTGTAGGGAAAGCTTAGGGAGGAATTGAGAGAAGAATTTGAAGTGGTTGCAGGCTCATTTACAGCAAGAATTTGCAGAATAATTCACATTGCAGCACTCACTGCCATTATACTGCTGCTCATGACTCATAGCTGTGTCATCAAGGTGGAACACAACAAGCCTTTTGCAGTGCAGTACAGCAAAAAAAAAAAAAAGTGAAATATCATACACTAATATCTGCACACATCTGTAAAAGAAGCCTTTTTAAACTCCTTTATTATGAGGGGCTTATTCACTGTTCTTACAAGGCATAACATAATTCACTACTATTGTGCCAAAGCCATATCTGCATGTATCTGTAAAAAAAAGCCTTTTTAAAGGCGTTTATTATAAGAGGCTTATTCACTGTTCTTCTAAGGCATAACATTATTCAGTACTATTGTGGCAAAGAAAACTGAATTATTATACAATAATATCTGCACTTATCTGTAATAAAGGCCTTTAACGTTGGGAAAGACATAATGACCATATTCGCCATTTTGTTACCAGTATAAAGTTGCAGGCAATATTTAATAACAGTATTGTCAATAAAAATTCAATAATTATTAGCGGTTATCACTTATTTAAAGGTGTTTATTAGTGTCAAAACACATAAAAAGGACCATATTCACCATTTTGCTACCAGTATAAAGTTGCTGGCCATTTATAAATAGTATTGTCAATAATTAAATAATTCTGAGCTACAAATCTCTGCCTTTATCACGCTTTTTTTTATTGTTGTTCATTAGTGGGTGAAGAAATAAGGGACATATTTGTCGTTCTCTTCAAAGTAGAAAATAACAGGCCTTTTTGCCCTTTGCAATTAAGTTTTTTCTTCGAACAGTATGTCAGACAGAGAAGCGAGAGGCCATGCACAGGGGAGGGCCACAGGGGTTCACGGAGGCAGTGGTGGTCAGTTATTACGGAGTGTTGGGGGTAAAATCACCTACTCGGCGGTGTGGCAGTTTTTTGTAAAGCCGCCGGGGGGAGGTGAACATGGCCATATGTTCAATCTGTGGGGAGAAGGTGAAGCGTGGCCAGGGTGCCAATGTTGGCACCACAGCCCTGCACCAACATATGCAGTGTCACCATAAAGTGGCCTGGGAGATCCGTGGCTCCAATGTGGTGGTCCAGCCTGCTGCAGCAATCGCTGCAGCACCCAGTGGCGCGCACCCCATTTCAGGCAGTCAAGGTTCCACCACCTCAGCTGAAGGAAGCTGTGTGTCTTTCCCATCATCTGCTGGTCATGAAGCTCCTGCTCCTCCTCCTTCTCCTAGTCAGTCATCGCGTCAGCAATCGATCACAGAATCTATATCTAAGAGACAACAGTATGCGTGCAATCATCCAGCAGTGCAGAAGCTGAATGTGCTCCTGTCCAAGTTGCTGGTGCTGCAGTCACTCCCTTTCCACTTGGTGGACTCTGCACCTTTCAGAGAACTGATGGCTTGCGCCGAGCCGAGGTGGAGAGTCCCAAGCCGTCATTTCTTTGCCAAGAAGGCAGTACCAGCCCTGCACAAATATGTAGAAGAGAAGGTGGGCCAAAGTGCATGGCAGCGCCGATGTGTGGAGCTATAACTATGGTCAAGGACAATATATGTAATTTACGGCCCACTGGGTTAATGTGGTGCCTGCCCAGACACACCAGCAACTTGGACAGGTGACGCAGATTCTGCCTCCACGTTCTCACGCTGTTGGTCTTGCAACAATGTCCGCCTCATCCTCCACTGTCTCCTCAGCCTCCAATGCAGGAACAATTCCCAGTGCTCCTCCAGCATACCACATGTGCAGGGCACAGCGGTGTCATGCTGTTCTACACCTTGTTTGCCTGGGCGAACGAAGTCACACAGGGGAGGAACTGCTCCGTGTCCTCAATCAAGAAATTGAATCCTGGCTTTCTCCAAGAGAACTTAAAATCGGAACAATGGTGACCGACAACGGAAAGAACATGGTGTCGGCCCTGCGTCAAGGAGGGCTGAGCCGTGCGCCCTGCATGGCGCACGTGTTCAATCTGGTTGTCAAGTGTTTCCTTAAGTGTTCCACCCATCTGCAAGACATCCTAAAAATGTCAAGGAAACTTTGCATGCACTTCAGCCACTCGCACACCCTCCTTGAGCTGCAGCGGCAGAATGGCCTCCCACAACATAGGCTGATATGCGATGTTTCCACCCGTTGGAATTCAACACAGCATATGTTGGATCAACTATATGAACAGAGAAAAGCCATAAACGATTTCTTGATGATCCAAGTGGACAGAGGTACTCCCCTGTGTAACTTTAACGTTAGTCAGTGGCAGCTCATGCGTGACACCTGCCATTTGTTAGTTCCCTTTGAGGAGGCCACTTTGTTAGTCAGTCGCCAGGACTACGGGATGAACAACGTCATTCCACTGATTCACATTCTGGAAAAGATGCTTATCAATCTGGCTGGTCAGGGGACTGGAGATGTGGCGTCTACATCTCAAGGCCACATGAGCCCTGTGGGGGCTGAACTGAAGGAGGTGGAGGATGAGGAGGACATTGGAGTACAAAAAAATGTGTAGTCAAATGGGTGGAGAGGAGGAGCAGGAGCAACCAGAACAGCCAGAAGGAGATGAGGATGATGAGGGAGATGACCCAGACACACTGTGGCAGTTTGCAGTGGAGATGGATGCAGGGAGTCCCTCGGAGTCATTTGCGCAAATGGCCCGATGCATGCTGACTTCCTTGCGCAGTGACAGCCGAATTGTCACCATTCAGCAGAGGGATAACTACTGGCTCTCCACCATGTTAGACCCTCGCTCCCAGGGAAAAATGGGGGCCTTTTTTATACCCGCTGAGAGGGAGGACAAACTGAACTACTATAGAGACATGCTATGTAGCAAGCTGGCCGCTGCCTACCTGTGTCATTGTCCATCCTCTCGCATGTCCGACCGGGGGAGGCCTGAGCGCTCAACTTGCACTGGCATGGCAGCTGTGGGAGGGAGTGGGGGTGGAAGGAGCAGTATTGGCTCCATCAGCAGCAGCCTGAGCCTAGAGTCGCTGATGAGCAGCTTTCTACAGCCGCATAGTGAAGAAGCTGCTCATCAGCAGCTAGACACAGAGCAGAAGTTGAACCAGCAGGTGGTGGCATACTTAGAGTGCACCCTGCCACCCGTCATCGAAGATCCACTGGACTACTGGGCAGTCAAACTGGATTTGTGGCCGCAACTGGACGAATTTGCCCTGAAAAAGCTGTCCTGCCTGGCCAGTAGTGTGGCATCAGAGCGGGTGTTTAGTGCGGCGGGGACCATAGTTACCCCAAGGAGAACTCGCCTGTCCACCCAAAATTTGGAGAGACTGACCTTTGTGAACATGAATCAGGCATGGATCAGCCAGAACTTCCACCCACCAATGCCTGATGCAGCAGATTAAATGATCCTTGCTGTCTCACCACACTCTGCCACTGGTTCACTGTATGGCCTCCTAAGGCTGTTGCTGCCTACACATTTTATTACCTTGACACTCTGTGGCCTGCTCACTCTGTTGCCACCTCTGCACTCTGCCACTGGGTGATTGTATGGCCTCCTCACGCTGCTGCCACCTCCGCCTCTGCCACTAGGTGACTGTATGGCCTCCTCACACTGCTGCCACCTCCTCACTCTGCCACTGGGTCACTGTATGGCATACTAAGGCTTCTGACACCTCCACACTCTCTTACCAGGTCACTGTATGGCCTACTAAGGCTGCTGACACCTCCACACTCTCTTACCAGGTCACTGTATGGTCTACTAAGGCTGCTCACACCTCCACAATGTCACTGGGTCACTGTATGGCCTCCTCATGCCGCTTCCACTGGGTCACTGTATGCCCTCCTCATACTGCTGCCACTGGGTCACTGTATGCCCTCCTCAAGCCGTTTCCACTGGGTCACTGTATGCCCTCCTCATGCCGCTACCACAGGGTCACTGTATGACCTCCTCATGCCACAGCCACTGGGTCACTGTATGCCCTCCTCATGCTGCTCCCAACTTCACATTGTCACCTTGTCACCAGCAACTTTGCCAGGTGGCGCCGCTTCCCACCTCCACTGGTCCTGCAACAATGTCCACCTCATCCTCTACTGTTTCCTCAGCCTCCACTGCAGGGACAATTCACAGTGCTCCTCCAGCATACCACATGTGCAGGGCACAGCAGTGTCACACTGTTCTACACCTCGTTTCCTGGGCGAACAAAGTCATACAGTGGAGGAACTGGGTCACTGCATGTCCTCCTCGTGCCACAGCCACTGGGTCACTGTATGGCCTCCTCATACCGCTGCCACTGGGTCACTGTATGGCCTCCTCATGTTGCTGCCACTGGGTCACTGTATGGCCTCCTCATACCGCTGCCACTGGGTCACTATATGCCCTCCTCAAGCCATTTCCACTGGGTCACTGTATGGCCTCCTCATGCCACTGCCACCGGGTCACTGTATGGCCTCCTCATGTTGCTGTCACTTGGTCACTCTATGGCCTTCTCATGTTGCTGCTACTTGGTCACTGTACGGCCTCCTCATGTTGCTGCTACTGGGTCACTGTATGGCCTCTTCATGTTGCTGCCACTCGGTCACTGTACGGCCTCCTCATGTTGCTGCTACTGGGTCACTGTATGGCCTCCTCATGCTGCTGCCACTGGGTCACTGCATGGCCTCCTCATGCCGTTTCCACTGGGTCACTCTGCATCCTCCTCATGCTGCTGCCACTGGGTCACTGTATGCCCTCCTCATGCCGCTGCTACCGGGTCACTGTATGGCCTCCTCATGCCACAGCCACTGGGTCACTGTATGGCCTCCTCATGCTGCTGCCACCTCCACAATATGTCGCCTTGCCACTCTGTGGTTTAATGATGCTGCTGCCAACTCCACATTATGTCTCTGTGCCACTCTGTAGACATATATGTGGAATCGACAGACGACGGTGTAAAAGGAGTGCACAGTAGGATGCTGGGTCTCTGCATGGTTCTTTTTACCTGGACTTACATGGACCTGTAAGGCTGGGTTCACACTTGAGTTAGATGGTCAGTTTTGGCCCGTAACTGTCCAAATAAGTGACGTGTGCATCGATTCTAAGAGCGACGCCTGTCATGTGCGTGTCATTTGTAGGCTCCCTATGCGTGTTACTGCAAGGCACAGTGTTCTACAGAACTATACAGACTGTCTGAAGCTAGGAAATAGGTGTTTTTTTAGCAATATTCGCCGCAAAATAATTCGGATCGAATCAAATTTTTTTGGAACTTCGAATAGAAGTGCCGAATCGAACTTTTGAGAAATTCGCTCATCTCTAGTGTCTACTGTAGCGTTTAATTTGTAAAGTAAGAAGAATTGTGACTGGTAAGCAAGTTTAATTTTTTTTCTTGTTACAATTATTCAGTATTTTGCATGAAATTAACGTTAATGTACCAATTTGTGACAAATGCTAGTGAATAGTAAGAAAAAGTACATGTATGCCACCACTAGGGGTAAGTTACTGTACATGGATTTAAAGATCAGTTATGAAACTGAAAGGAGTTGTCCAGCCTAACAATAGATTTTTTTCTTTTTAGAGCAAGAGCCCATGTTTCAGGCCTCCATACAGTAAGGGTCCCTGTTACAGGTGAACATACAGTAAGGGCCCCTGTTACAGATCTTCATAGAGTAAGAGCCCCAGTAAAAGGCCTCCTTATGGTAAAGGCCCTATTACCAGCCCCCATACAGTAAGTACCCTCGTTACAGACCCCCATACAGTAAGGGGCCCCATTACAGGCCCCCATACTGTAAAACCCTTACTTAGAGCCTGTAACAGGGGCCCTTACTGTATGGGGGCCTGTAACGAGAGTAATTGCTGTTTGGGGGCCTGTAATGGGGGCACTTACTGTATGGGGGCCTGTAATGGGGATAGTATACTGTATGGGGTCTGTAATAGGGACAGTATACTGTATGGGCCCAATAAAATAGGAAATATATTTATGGAGCCATAAAAGCAATATTCTGTGTGAAAGTATCAGAAAAGGGGGCGTTAAACCGTGTGCAGGTCAGTAAAGGGGGCGTTATACCATGTGGGGAGTGGGGGGGCCCAGTTAAAAGCTTTCTATGGTATATCTTTCCTAGTTACCCCCCTGGCCATAAGGCTGCATTATACAGTGGGGAGACCGCTAAGTGGCATTTTACTATGTGAGGACCACAAAGGTGGTATTATATTGTATGAAGGACCATTTCAGAGACATTATACTATGTGGGGCCACTTAGGGGGCATTATACTGTGTGGGGCCACTGAGGGAACATTGTAATGTGTGGTCAGAAGACAAATCATCACTGTGTGTTACACCTTGAAGGTCACTATTACTGAGTTGAGGCACAAAGAGACTCAGTAGGACTGGATGGAGGTTAAAGGAAACAGAGGCAGGTTAGGGCCATAGCTTAACAAAAAAAATTGTGATGCTGTCCTCTGAAAATTAGGAGGTATATCTAAATGCTTGGGGTGAGCACACTTATGAAACTTTTTCCCTGGGATATCAATGTGCTGAAATGACGCTGAACTCTTACACTTACTGTACATTTTCATTTTACAAACAATTAAAAAAAAAAAAATCACAGATTTTACCACTAAAATGTTACATGTTGTCACATTTTTCATAACAGTTTACAGCAAAATCTGGCATACACTGCTCAACAAATGTGAGCCAAGGTCATCCCTATCTGAATGGTGGGGGTTCAATTGCTTGGGACCCTCATGGATCAGCTGTTTGAAGAGACTTCATCATTCAGTCTCTTTGCTGAGACTTCTTTGCTGTACATTGTGTAGAGACTGTACTTGGTTTTGCAGCTCAGCCCCATTCACTTGAATGGGCAGCTCTACCTTGTAACCACTGAACTTGACAAAAGTGACACAGGGAAGAGTTTGCAATGCTTGCCAGTGCTGTGGTCTCTTCAAACAGCTGATCGGCAGGGTCCCTAGGTGTTGAATCCCCACTGGTCTGATGTTGGTGATCTATGCTAATGTTTTCACAGATGGACAGACCAGAAAAAAAATCAGCTAAAAATGAATCAGTTAAAAACAAATGAATGGGTTGGATAAAAAAAAATGATGAAGTGCATCCATTTGTTTTTAACTGTCAGTTAAAATGGTTGACAAACTGATGCAGAATGGACATTAAATAGAGAAACTAACAGAAAATTGATGAATAATAACTGATACACTTATAGAAACTGATGTGAAAAATTGACAGTTTAATCTGTTTTTAATGTATGTTTTTTCACACTCGTGTGCATGTAGTCTAAAGGTCCCACCGACAAATCCTAAAACTTGTTTGACTGGTCCATACTGCTCATTGGTGTCTTAGGTTCTAGGGTTTTCCGAACCACTCTATTTATTATGCATGTTGATACTTTTGATACTTTTCCTAAAATTAGAAATTATGATTTATAGTATATGAAATGTTTCAGGGTTAAATTCTCTGCCCATTCTCTGCCCATTTGGTGACGTCATGTTATGCATCTACTCTGTTTTTCCAAAAATAAGCCCCAGCTTGATTTTGCACGGTTTTTGGAGTAGGCTTGAAATATGAGTCCACCTCCTCTCAACCTTTATTAGTGGACACGTCCTAGTCACTTTATTCTTCCCACGTTTTCTGAACACAATTTACATTGTGTCATTCAACTTTTTGTAAAAACAATATTACCGTATGTGCCGCTCGGCGTTGTTGTTTTTGTTTTTTTACCTAAGCTCATTATTCACACCAAGCCCATCTTGGCTTGTGTGTCTCTGAGAACCCATCGGCAGATTCATCCAACTGCAAAAGGTTCCATCGCCTGGAAGCTGCATCTCATTATTCTACAAGAAACGATTTATGATCAGCATATAAATACTATGGACTTCTTACTACATCGTGACGACAAACGTGGAAATCTTGTGGAGTATTACACCAGAAAATTCGACATCAATGATCCACCTCTAATCACTGAACCCAACATAAGATCTACAGACTGTGAGTTACCCCATATCTCCAGAGAAGACCTCAGTAAACTCTTCTGGCGCCTCGAAAAATTGGTCTTCGACGAAACTAGACATTTTCTTGACCATAAATTCCTTTGTATTTATCTTGATGAAAATATTGTCCCAAGAGGTCTCAGGTTCAAATTCCGATCCACTTTTGATAATGACCCCCTTTTCACCATTGAGTGGGACAATTATTTAGACCAATGCAGTAGGGGATTAATAGAAAGAATCTCCCACAAGCGCCAAGCACTAGCCCATGAACTTAAATCCCAGATCAATTCACTTACCCATGAAATAGAACAATATAAACAACACCCTGATTTTATTCGTATGAACAGAGTCTTATGTACTAGAACCCTTAATCTAGAACGAGAGCTACTAGAACACAAAAGTGATAAATTAAAAAGAGACCGTACTGACTATTCTAGAGGTAACATTAAATTTTGGTTAAAGAATTCCAAAACAAAAGGGAAGTCTAACAATAATAACTTAACCCCCAAAACCCCCATCCCATCATTACTCAATATTAAGCCCAAGAACCCCAGAACCACCATTAATTTTAGAACCCCCCCGAACACTAGAGATCTCCCACACAAACCTCGTTTTCACAATAAGAGTAATCCAACCAATAAAACCCGCAATCTACCAGTTCTGGCTACCAGTATGGTTACCCCCAATACTGGTAATATCAATTTACTATCTACATCCAACCCAACTGGTAAACCCCCTTGTGAATCTAATCCTAACAATTCCTGTACCAATACACATGCACCATCCTCCCTATCCCTCCCCCCACCCAATTCACATCTGTCAAACCTAAACACACATACTCAACTTCTCAAACAGCGAACTCCAAATTACCCATGAACGGAAGTAACCTTAGTACCCAACCTCCAGACATAGTATCAATTCCCCAGGTAACAATCCCCATTGTATCCACCAATAATGTTTATTCTGACCTCCGACTTCCCAGTAATTCATCCATCGAAGAGGTCTTAGATGACTCTTTGACTACTATCTATAATACCCCCCTATCTGCCTCACAGATACAGAAAGTTTTATCAATACCCGATAATACTGATATTCTTAACACAAGCAGACCTCCCCCATTAAATACATCAGAGTCTTTTTTAGGTCTTCCTCCAAAACTTACACCCCTGCATTCGTTTCATACGAAAGAGAATCCGATATATATGAAAATATCCGATTATTACAGCCCAGTAAGTCTCAAAAGGAAATTGGAACATTCTCCCACTCAAGAAAACGCACAAAAAGACAAAGAGGCTGTAGAGGGGGCCACAAACATAGAACCAAAAAATCCAAGTCCGGATGCCAAGAGAAACAAAAATTCAATAATAAAATTTTCAACCTCTCCAGCTACTCTCTAACAATACAAGAAACCAATTTATTATCTAAAGGCCTTTCATTTTGCCCAGACCAAAAACCGGATGATCTTGATCTTTTCATTGATCTCCATACATATATACGGAAATTGACACTCACTCGTCATTTCGCTCTAACTGCAAATAATCCATCAATCATTAACCATTCACAATCCCCTTCCATATCCAGTACAACTCCTGTAATCAAACCCATTCCCCATACAACCACATTAAAGCCGAAATCTAACTTTTATCCTCTCCAACACAAAGGACACCATATTGAAACTTTTTATTCCCTAGTGGCCAACGATTTTCGAGATCTGAATAAATCGAATGATCCTAAGGCAAAATCCAACCTCCGTCCATCTGAAAAACTAGCCATTAAATCCCTTATTAATAATAAATCTATTGTAATCAGAAATGCTGACAAGGGTGGGGGTGTGGTTATACAAGACAGAGCTGATTATATCTCAGAGGCCGTTCGAATATTATCCGATTCCAATTACTATCAGATTTTACATAAAGACCCTTCTGACTTACACTACATCAAATATCGTGAATTGATTACTAATGCCTTTACCAAAGGCATCCTAACAGATAAGGAAAAGGGCTTTCTACTAGTCAATGACTTTTCGATTTCACAATTTTATCACTTACCTAAAGTTCATAAAAATCTACAAAATCCACCAGGAAGACCCATCATCTCTGGAGTCAACGCATTAACAAGAAATCTTTCGCATTATATAGATTTGCAGTTACAAAAGTATGTAACCAAATTCCCATCCTATTTGAAAGATTCAACTCATCTAATTACTGAACTGCTAACTATTCAATGGAAGCCCAATTATATTTGGGCAACCCTTGATGTTTCGGCCCTATACAGTAATATACCCCACTCCAAAGGCCTGGAAATGATAACCAAAACATTACACATGGATAAGACGATGCCTATTGAACAAAAAACCTTTATCACAAATAGCATCCAATTCATTTTGGAGCACAATGTATTCACTTTCGAATCTAAACTATACCTACAGAAACGTGGTACAGCCATGGGTACCCGTTTCGCACCCAGTTATGCCAATATCTTTATGGGACACTATGAGGAATCCTTCATCCAAAACAAACACTTCTGGTCACATAACATAGTTTTTTATAGAAGATATGTTGATGACCTCTTATTTATATGGGAAGGCACTGAACAATCCTTTCAAGAGTTCACCAAATACCTCAACAATAACGATTGGGGAATCACCCTAAGTGGCCAACCCCAAATAAACACAATCGAGTTCCTAGATTTGGAACTAACTGGTGGCCCTAATGGTATTAACACTAAAACTTTTTTTAAGAAAGTGGAGTGCAACAGCCTACTAGATTATCGGAGTTCCCATTATAGGAAATGGAGAGACAATGTACCTTTCGGCCAATTCAAACGGATCAGACGCAATTGTACTAGTGATACAGATTTCAAAATACAGAGTAAAATCCTAACCCAACGATTTCAAGAGAAATATTATCCGAAAAGGATTATCCAAGCAGCAGAATCAAAAGCACAATCCTTGACCCAGTCCGATTGTCTGATTCCCTCTGAGAAAAATAATGTTAGAGGGTTCGGACATAATTTTATCACTACCTATAATAATGCACATAATAGGATCAGAATGATTCTTGATAAACACTGGCCAATACTCCTCAATGATCCACTACTCAAACCCAATATCCCCTCCAAACCATCCATCACCTTCAGAAGAGCCAAGACTTTAAAAAATCTCTTGGCCCCAAGTAAACTTAGATCTCTTACCAAGCCCAAGGATCCGAGCTCCATGCACTTACAAACAAATGGCGTATTTAAATGTAAACATAAGAAATGTAAATGCTGTAATACAATTAATCATTTAGCAAAAGACATCACTAGCATTGTCACGGGCGAAACTTTTCAGATCAAGCATTCTTTAGATTGTTCCTCTTCCTACGTTATTTATGTCCTTGAATGCCCCTGTGGACTTCAGTATATAGGCTGAACCATTAGACCACTAAGAGAAAGACTAAATAAACATAGGTCTAATGTACAGAATGGTTACCTCAAGCATAGTGTTTCGAAACATGCTTTATTGGTACACAATTCCAGCTTTAATGGGTTTAAAATCACACCATTAGACCATATTCCTACACATATCAATAATAGGTTTGATAAACTAAAAAGAAAAGAAATGTACTGGATATTCAAATTTAATTCACTGACACCAGCTGGTCTCAATGAAGCACTTGAATCTATATATGACTAAAACAGTCCTGAGGTATTATGGAGGCACTGGTAATATATACAATAATTTTATATAGTTTCCTTTTTTTTTTTTTTTTCATATCTTTGTTACTTATTAACATTCCTTCATACTCAATATTTTGTTCATCTGGAAACTTGCCAACCTAGCGTAACCGAGTGCCAAATCAACAACTCATGTTGTATCTCAGTTGATACTTATTTACACCTTTGACACCTATTACCATTTTCTCATATTCAGTTATTATTATTATTATTATTATTATTATTTATTTATTTTTTTTTTTTTTCCTTCTGATCAGAACTCCTCCCCTAATATGGGCAGTCCTGGCCAGGTATACCTATATAAACCCCCAAGTAAATGGTCCTACCACACACTTCTGCTTTTTACAGCTAATCCCTCCAGGCTGGTAAGTTCCAAACACTACTTTCCCAGTCTTTGTTTTCCTTCATGTTACCCGCATTTACAAATACAGCTAACCCTTTGAGGCTGGTAAGTTCCAAACACTACTTTCCCAGTCTTTATTTGATATATTTTTTTTTTTTTTTTTTTTTTTTTTGTACCAACCTCCACAACTCCTCACACACACTTTTACCCATGTTTTAATAATCTCCAAGTACCAGATTCTATTACCATTGGCAATTCATGATTTATTTATTTTCCGTATCTCTGTTACTATGTATGTATCTCTTTTGATATTTATTCATATCTTTGTTACTTATTAACATTCCTTTATACTCAATATTGTTAATGGTACCCAAATTTATAAATATTTCTCTTAATTGTTTTCATTTTTTATACGATTTTAATTGTTAATTTATTGTCCGCCTTATTTATTACACATAGCCTTTAAATAATTCATATTGTGGCTGATACACATTCATAGCCACTTTTTATACGATTTTAATTGTTAATTTATTGTCCGCCTTATTTATTACACATAGCCTTTAAATAATTCATATTGTGGTTGATACACATTCATAGCCACTTTTCTCACTTTTAATCAATTTATAAGTACTGTATATGTGTATTATTATTATTATTATTATTATTTTATTTCACATTGATTATTTGATGAACATTATCTGTTTTTCTATTCTTATTTATTCATGTTTATTTCCTTTTTTAACCAGTCTCTTGTACACTTGATAAAGAGGACCATTGATCCTTGAAACGCGTTGTGTTTTAGAGTTTATTAAAGCAACCTTGGTGAAGCGCGGTCCCCTACCTCTCTTTTTTTGGAGTCACTCCTACCATTTCTACATTTGGAATACCGTTTGGATCCAGGAGATCCTGACGCCTAGAGGTCCCGCTGCTCCCTCATCCTGTGACATAGTTTGGACCATTCCACTAAAATATACAACATTATACCATACCTAACCATTCAAGGTGAGAGCTTATCTACACTGTGGTCAATCCACTACTAGTGGGCTAATCAACTGAGGGGGTATTGATATACACTATACCCATTCAGGTGTATGCCCATGCATTGTGGACCCACTCTACCACTTTATCCACCTCCTTTCAACCTTTATTAGTGGACACGTCCTAGTCACTTTATTCTTCCCACGTTTTCTGAACACAATTTACATTGTGTCATTCAACTTTTTGTAAAAACAATATTACCCTATGTGCCGCTCGGCGTTGTTGTTTTTGTTTTTTTACAATCAGCACCTTCAGTGCTAGGTTATGTCACGTGACCTCACGGAGACAGAGAGTACCTAGGCATACAGTAGCTCCCAACCGTCCTGGACAAGTGCCCTGCTAACTCCCGCTATGGCAGGGCAAAATCCGTTCACCTGCCTCCTTCCTCCCAAGTCTGCCTTCTGAGTGCCGCCTCCTGGGTTCCACCTCCCAGACTGCTACTATGCAGGCTTAGCTATCTATGTGACCAACTGTCAGGTGCCATTCCTACTTGCTCCCACAGAAGCATCCACTCCACTACAGAACGTTAACGTAAAGGAGAGGAGATAGAGAGGGCACAGTGCCACTGCCAAACAAAGTGTTTAGAGAGAGAGAGTGCCAATAAGTTTAAGACCCACTGACCCTGCACCATCAATTGTGAATGTGAGCTAGGGTTTCTAACCCTAACCATTTTATAAGATTTGTCTGGAGCGAATCAGGAAAGATTCTGATTCGCTCTGGTGCCTGAAAAATAAGACCTACCCTGAAAATAAGCCCTAGCCCTTTTTTTGGAGAGAAAAAAATAATATAAGATGCTGTCTTATTTTTGGAGAAACACGGTATATATGTAAGGGTAATGCTGACATTGATCAGTGTCACTCCCGCATCTCTCTTCTTATTGTTCAGTGTGCCTAAGGTTGCCAAGCAACGACATGAGTGGAGATTTTAGTGAAAGTCAAGACAAAGCATCACGGACAATAAAGATGAAAACTGTGGAACGAATCAGTATTTTATCAGAGCTATCTCCTTATTATATTTTTAAATGTTTGCAGAGTTTTTTCATTTATTATAGACATGTTCCATTTTATATTAGTATCTTTTATTACGCTACTTACGAAGAAAACAACAGTATCCTTACTCACAATGTTAAAACTTTAAGTCACCGTTAAGAAGATGATTCAACACATTTTCAAAATTTATTTTACGTTACAATGAGAGCATGATACATAGGATTTGTATAAAATGACATATTTTTGTAACTATTCTAAGGTCTTGCTTTGATAATGTAACCAGTATTGTCATTTTGCAGGTAAATCAGTATTTTACAATCAACAAATATGAATCTGAGATTTAGAAAGTATTTTGTAATATGTACTATAACACTATTAACCCTTTAAGGATGCAGGGTAGTGTGTATGTTAATGCTTTTTATGCAGAGGATATGCCATAAATATCTGATAGATGCAAGTCCTACCTTAGAGACTTGTATCTATCTGGAGAACAGGGTAGAAATGCTGCCATAAATGAAAGAAGAGATGCTTGTGTGGCTCTTCTCCATTCACTTTCACATATTCACAGAACCGCGTTTGAGATAAATGCGAGACCCAGAGGTTTTTTTTTTCCTTACTTTATCTCAATAAACATTTTTTGTTACTGTCTCGCAATACATTATATGTTAAGTATAAAAAGAAGCCTTCATACTGTGTTGACAGAAAAATTAAGTAGTTAAGACTTCTGGAAGAATGGGTGAAAAAACAGAGAGTGTGTGGGTATGTTAGTCTACTGCTCCTATTTACAAATATGCTAAAATAAATAACTTTTATAACAACTTTGATATTTTATGCAAATGAGGCAATTGGTGCACTGGGGGTGGGTCTTCATCCCTGGGAACACTACTCATGCTGGTAAAGTAGGGTGAGTGATGGATCAACACCCACTGTGTGACAGATGGTGGTGACAGTTTAATATGCTCGGAGAAGGTGATAGTCTACCTTGTGTGATAATACTGATCAGCAGGCTGGTAGGAATATGGATTGCAGGCAGGATAAATAAGGTAGCTCTGGACACTAGTCTCCCATTACTACTGGATATAATTTTTTTGCTGGATATTGAAACCTTTAATATCCCATAAAAGCTTCAGGTGTTTTAGGTGATTTTAAAATTGGATGTCATTAGGATTGTGCTTTTTATGGCATTCCTTGTGCTTCCTGTGGCATTGAAAAATGTGCTAGTATATGCCTGCCCTTCTTTCCCACCTACAAAAGGTGGGAGGAATGAACATGCATACTTGGCATGTAGCTACTGATGGGCTGCAGTACAGCAACATATGTATTCTATACTATACAAAGGCAATTCCTGACTATGAAACCACAGAACTGAAGACTGCAGATTTATGAATGCAGCTCTGGACTGTAATACAGGCTATTACTCAAGGTGAGCACATGATAACAAGCCATTCACCATTTGTTAGGTCTCATTCAGATGGTTGTATCTGGGATTTATATTACATGGAATCTGAATGCAGTGCTAATGTATTTTAACAAAGCTATACATGCTGTTGTATAAAATATGGCAGTATACAGAGATCCATCTAAAGGTTGGAAGCTCACATATAAATCAGCAGGACACAATATAATTGCACAATATTGCACCCTATATTGTGATCCAAAACATACACTGCTATCTGATTGAGAAAATAAAACCCTAATGTTTCCAGATTCCTATTTGTCAGCATTTATTTGTCAGCATTTTCCTGAAAATATTGGGTGTATGCTGTAAACCCAAATCTGCATACCGGTATTCTGTGTATTTATATATCTTTAAATGAATTTTTAAAGGGAATCTGTTGACAGGAAAATCCATATCAGACTAATGACCTTGTAGCGTGGTGGATTCTACACTTTCCAAAGATGCCTTTCATATTCTGCTTTGCAGCTCCATTTTAATGAAAATTAGCATTTTATTCTGATACATTTCTGAGGAAAACGTCCATAAAGCCCTTTTCAGCTAATCTGCATAAGAATAAAACACAGATTTCCATGACAATGAAGCTGCAATGCAGAATAAGAAAGGTGTCTTTGGAAAGTGTAGAAGCAGCCCTACAAGATACTGTCATTAGTCTGATAACGATTTTCTTGCGGACAGACTCCCTTAAACTATAAAAACAGTAGAAAAAAAACCTTTGTATCATCTAAATACTCAGTTTAATGCAGAATGTATCATATATGTACACTTTCTTATAACAAATAGAAAATATATTTGTCAAAAACATTGGTAAAAAAGAAACAAATAGCAAAAAATAGAAAGCAAAATGCAAAAATACCAGATTTTTGCTTCTGAAGAATAGTAATATGGGTGCAGTTAACCATCTTCTTTACCTAGAATGTAATCACTACTGTAATGTAATGAACATTTATCTGCCTTCTCTGAAATGGAAGTAATTTCCATATTAGAAGCATAATTAATAAGGACATGTTTACACAGGGTGGATATGCTATATATTTCTTTGCAGACTGAACAATCTGCAGTGTACTACAGTGGATGAGATATTACCAAATGTCATCCATATGCTGGAAAAAATCCGTGCGGACTATGACCTGCAGTGTGAATTTTAAGTCCACAGCATGTCAGTTGCAGATTTCCATTGTGCATAAGGGGGAGTTCACACTACCGTTACTAATGTCCGTTGCTGTCTTCCATCATGGGATGACAGCAACGGATTTTAGCTGTCACAGAGAATGGTCACAGACTGATTCTGTTGCCAAGCTATGTCAAGGCAGCACTCAGGAAGTAGAAAGACTTTTGGGTGCCTGTTCCGTGTAGGACTGGCCACCTCTCTACTGGACAATTGTATACAAAGAGATGGAACCGCACTCCAATTGCAGTTATGCTTCAAACACTTTATTTTTATTAATGCAACGTTTCTGGTGTCTGCCCTTCATCAGGCATTTAAAAGTGTATAATGTGCAAAGGATAGTTTACTGTTGACAACATGAAGCGATGGGGTCCAAAGTTTGCTGATTCCCAGACAATAGGGCTGGTGAGCTTAAATGGCTATTATCGTCGGGTCGGCTAGGACGCTGGTGCAGATTTGTCACAGGAGTAGAATGGAGAAAGCTTGGCTCAAGGGATGACTTTCAATAGATCGCAGCAAGGTAGCTGCTCTGCTACGCACGAAACCCTGACCCAGAATCAGGTCGTCTACGAATGATTTAGCATCGAGTTCCCAACGAACATGTGATGCGCTGCGGGAGAGAGGCGGCGGTCTTCTGGCCGCGCTCCGGCCCTGTAGCTTCCATCATGTTTGTTTACTTTTGTAACGGAAGATAAAGTTCTGCATGCACGACTGTCTTCCGTTACATTGGTGTCAATGGGAACGGACACAGAATCAGTCTGTGACAGCTAAAGTCCGTTGCTGTCATCCTATGATGGAAGACAGCAACGGACATTAGTAACGGTAGTGTGAACTCTCCCCTAACACTGTGGATTGCAGGGCAAAGCTTTGCCATACATTTTGCTACAAAATCCATGGTGAATCAACAATTTTTTGCTTTACAATTTACATCCAGTGTGGACATACCATATTGGTTACAATTTACAGTTATTCTTTTTGAGCAATATACCCTTTTTTATACCTACCCCGAATGATACTGCTGTACAAACGTATTTTAGCCTATGTAGCTCATAGTTCAAATCTGGATCTATCATGAGAAGAATTGCACTTGAGGAGTCTATAAGACGTTTCAAGGAGAAAAGTTACAGTTCTAAACTTTTCAACTTGGAATCAGCCGTCACATTTTTATTTCTGAGAATGTGATTTAGAGCACAAAGTGTTACAGCTGTTGTAGCTTTGATTAGAAAGGGCTGTATAATGTCATCAGGGAGTTTTAGCCGTGACTGATCCAGTAGCATTGAAGAAGGGCCATGGCGTTATAGCAACATAAAGTACCATTCAATTAGGCTCATTTACTTCCATTTGTGAGTACAGCTGGAAGATGCTGCATATAAGGGATCTAGAAGCACAGTTCAGTCTATTGACACACTTGCCTGATCTCTATTTGTGGTGTGCTGCATGGATAACTTGATGAAACAGTAGCAATGTAACAAATAGTGACAGCTACAGGTTAGGATCCTGTGCAACAAAACTTTGTGGGTTCCTTAGGGTATGTTCACAGGATTTTGGTGCTCATTCTGTGGCGGATACCTGCTCAGAATCAGCCCCTAATTCCGCCTGGAATTTGCCACCCCTTGTGTACAAAGGGAGGCAGAGATTGAAGCAGGACACTGAAAAAAATAAGTAGATTCCACGAATTCAACAGCTGATCAGCAACAGGACCTGCAGCACGAGACATGGAAATCGCCGCAGGGAACTGGGAGGCAGGAAAACGTGAACAGACCTTACGCTCTAACAGCCTATACAGACTCCCTGTAATGTAGCCTTTGTTTTCCGAATACTTGTGTGCTGCTTTGCCCATCATAGCAGCAGTGCATACTAGATGAGATAAGAAATGGAAAGAATGGCCAAAACATGTACTGGTATTTTTTTATGCTCTGTGTATGAATGTGATACAAAGTCTCTAATATTTCACATAGTCTATATCTCAACATGCCTCCTGCATTTATTATGTAATGGGATTTAGTGTTATTGTTATTAACTTGTCTCCAGCCATTACAGTCTTTCGCACAAGCATTTGATGATCAGGCTAAAAATGAGAGAACTACACACGAATGGGCCACTTGTTGCTGTTTTATGTGTGTTTATTTATTAAACACAACATGCTATATCAAGTAAACATAAATACTGGAAGTGAATATCAGAACATAGAAGCTTATTGGCATACTGGGAAACATATAGATAGGTAATAAACAGATGTTTATGTAATAGTCTTAAACACTAAAGACACATTTCATCATGATTGAATACAAATGAGAATACATATTTGCATGTAATAACATAACATAGAGGAAAATTTATCATGCCATGTACATCAGTTTTGTGGTGTAAGGCTAAAGCCCCACATAGTGAAACGCTGCGGAAAAAAATGTGCGGAAACACATTAGGTTTTTTTCTACAGAATTTTTCATTGCGTTTTTGTAGAGTATTCCTCGGCAGACTTTCTGCCCTTATTCTTCCTGTACAGAAAACGCCAGCGTTTCCGCCAGTATAATTGACATGCTGCGATTTTTAAAAATGCGAGTGTTTTTGAAAACGCAGCTTTTCCACTGCAGATTTTTTTTTCTGCAATGTGTGGATGGGATTAGTCAGAATCCCATTCACTTTGCAGGTACTGCATTTTCACAACCTGGGGCTTCAGCCTTAAAGGCATGACCAGGTCACAAATTATTTTTGCAAGTCGGGGTGTTGTGAAAAAAAAAAAATTGCAACTTTTCTTTCACTTTTATGCCACCCTCACCCCTTCCTTCAAACAGGAGGGCGGCAAGGGGTGTTGCATGGGCGTGGCCACAAATTCATCATATTTATGATAATTTACACCAGTTTACAACATGAGCTGGTGTAGATTTCAAAGCAGATGCACAGACCTACCAGAGGATGTGCCTAATGATTGACAAGGCAAGTGCAGGGATTAGCAAGACCAGCTAAATGCAGGTCTTCGTTAGTCCCCCTACATTTTTCATTGTGAATATAGCCTCTAAAATCATCAGCATTAGTTCACACATCCACCAAAAGTAGTAATGCAGAGACAGTGTTGTAACTGAGAGTCAGAGCACCAGCAGGGGAGGTTGAGGAGCAAGATGTGCTCTACAAATCTAATATTCGGAACTACACAGACCCCTCATTAATAGAGCTCAGCTTCTTTGGGACATTACCCTGAAAGCAGGCGCTTCAAATACAACCATGGGTGCAAATGTGTAATGCCAGACAGTGATACAACCACATTCAGCAAAAGCCCAGCCCACCCACAGCACCCAGTAGCTGTGCTATTTTGCAGGTACAGTTGAAACCAGTTTACATACAATATATAAAAAGACACATATGCATGTTTTTCTCACTATATGACATGAAATCAGAATAAACCTTTTCCATTTTAGTTCAATTAGGATTACAAAAATTATTTATATTTGCCAAATGAATAATGAGAGAGAGAATTTTTAAGGCATTTTTATTACTTTCTGCAAAGTCAAAAGTTTACATACACTAAGATTACTATGCCTTTAAACAATTTGGGATAGCCCATATGATGATGTCATGTCTTTGGAAGCTTCTGATAGGTTTATTGGCAACATCTGATTTAATTAGAGACACACCTGTGGATGTATTTTAAGGCACACCTGAAACACACTACTTCTTTGTGTAACACCATGGGAAAGTCTAAAGAAATCAGCCAAGATATCAGGAAGAGAAATGTGTACTTGCACAAGTCTGGTTCATCCTTGAGTGCAATTCCCAGATACCTGAAGGTGCCTCGTTCATCTGTACAAACAATTATACGCAAGTACAAACAAGATGGGAATGTCCTGCCATCAAACCGCTCAGGAAGGAGACGGGTTCTGTGTCCCAGAGATGAATGTGCTTTGGTACAAAATGTGTATATCAATCCAAGAACAAAAGCAAAAGACCTTGTGAAGATGCTGGCTGAAGCTGGCAAGTGTGTGTCATTAGCCACAGTGAAACGAGTACTGTATCGACATGGGCTGAAAGGCCACTCTGCCAGGAAGAAGCCATTACTCCAAAAGAAACATAAAAAAGCCAGATTAATGTTTGCAAATACACACAGGAACAAAGACCTTAATTTTTGGAGACATGTCCTGTGGTCTGACAAAACTAAAATTGAACTGTTTGGCCATAATGACCATTGTTACGTTTGGAGGAAAACAGGAGAAGCTTGCAAGCCTAAGAACACAATCCCAACTGTGAAACACAGCAGTGGCAGCATCATGTTGTGGGCTTGTTCTGCTGCAGAAGGGACTGGTGCACTTCACAAAATAGATGGCATCATGAGGAAAGAACATTATGTGGCAATACTGAAGCAACAGCTCAAGACATCAGCCAGGAAGTTAGAGCTTGGGCACAAATGGGTTTTCCAAATGGACAAGCGCACTGCCAAACTGGTTACAAAGTGGCTTAAGGATAACAAAGTCAATGTTTTAGAATGGCCATCACAAAGCATTAATCTCAATCCTATTGAAAATTTATGGGCAAAGCTGAAAAGGCAGGTGTGAGCAAGGCGGACTACAAACATGGCTCAGTGACACCAATTCTGTCAGAAGGAATGGGCCCAAATTCCTAACAACTATTGTGAGAAGCTTGTGGAAGGATATCCAAAATGTTTGACCCAAGTTATACAGTTTAAGGGCAATGCTACCAAATACTAATGAAATGTATGTAAACTTTTGACTTTGCAGAAAGTAATAAAAATGCCTTAAAAAAATTCTCTCTCTCCCATTATTCTGGCATTTGGCAAATATAAATAATTTTGGTAATCCTAATTGACCTAAAACGGGAAAGATTTATTCTGATTTTATGTCAGATAGTGAGAAAAACATGCATATGTGTCTTTTTTATATAGTATATGTAAACTTCTGGTTTCAACTGAAAGTCTGAGATTTACAGTAGCTCAATCGTACCTGCAAATTCATGTGACCATTGAGTGCCAAGGGTGAGCAGTGCTCATGCCATGTGCAGTTGTTGCACTGTCTGGCTGTACTGGAAAGTAATTACATCGATTCATGGAATCTTCAAGGCAGTATAAAGAGACAGTCATCTTGGTAAATGCCAAGTTTTGACCTTGCATGTAAACTTTGAATTCTGATGCAATGAATAACAGTTCTGATATGAACAATGTAGATGTTATAACTGACTATGTGCAATGGGCTTAACCATAATTAACTTCAATGACTTATACTTTCTTTTCTTTAAGAGGGAATGCTGTGAGTTCAGACGTCAGCCTCTAATCTGAGTTGTGTGTGAAAGATATTAAACATAATAGGATAAACAGTTTCAGGTAGTCACTTCCTGATGCTGCTTAAGGTAACCTCCTTATAAATGTATTTTATTCTGGTTTCCATGAAAGAATGTCTTTTGTGGTTAACTGTTCCACACACAAATGTATCTGACATACACATATAACACATGTACAGCCTCGAGCTATGAGAGTTAATTGGAATTACTGAAGAAACCTGTGACTATTCTTTAAGGGAGGTGGTAAATTAATCTTAGATTACAGCTAAAAAAAAATAACCGCAATGAAAAACGGAAAATAAAGCGATTTCTGCCATTTGTTGTGTTTTTCTGCGGCGGTTTTTCTTCCCTTATTAAATCTATAGGGAAAACGCAAGCATTTCCACAGGTAAAATTGACACGTTTTTGAAAAGACAGGTTTTCCGCAGCGTTTTTTTTCCCACAATGTGTGGATGGGATTTGCCAGAATATCACTTACTTTGCTGGTACTGTAAAATACAGCGTTTTTTTCTGCTGCTTTTCCACATCAGGCAAAACGCTGCATTTCCGCAACGTGGAGCCTTAGCCTCCTTGTGATTAATATAAAAGATGACCACAACGCTTCATGTCCTTTACTAAAACAATTTAAGTACACCTCTTTAAATGGAATTAAGTACATGTACAGAATCTCAGCCTCTCTCACTTAGGTGGGGCTTTGGATGCGAATGTGGATGAGAATCATTTGTCCTCACCCTAACTGTAGTGGCCAATGGCTGCACACTACTGAGGGTAAATAGCTGATGCGGCCTGTTTGGCTATTTTCAAAAGTCCCATACAAGTGAATGGAGAAACTCATACAGCCCTCTGTCATTCACTTTCATCTGTAATTGGGTCTCTGTGGGTGACCTCCATCTATCAGGCATTTATGGCATATTGTCGGGGTCGTAATCGACAAATATCGGATCAATCAGTCAGTCCAGATCAGTAAGCATGTGTGCACGGCGCTAACAAGGACACAGACAAGAATTTGTCTCACAGTCAGCTCATGCTCTTGCCCTTACAGACTCAGCACTGCCAGGTTTATTCACATCACACATATTTGTACAGGAAAGGAAAGGGGCAGGTTAATGCATAGGGTAGTATAAAGTTTCTCTGACATTCCTGAGCTGTTCATCCCCCATTGGCTCTTGATTCTGACGTACAGCCAGGTGCAGCCTCGATTCCAGCCATTAGGTGTGGTATGCAGGATGTCGGTGCCATCTTTGGTTACATTCTTTTGTCCTTAAGCTGTCAGCAATTAGTAGCAAGGAAAAATTAGTATTTGTAACATCTAAAAATAGAAAAATATAAAAGTACCAAAATATTGTTTCATGACCTGAGACTTGACATTCCCCCCTAAATACTAATTTTTCCCATTTTTCTTTCCCTGCCCCTTTGAACCTGCTGATCTGTTCCAATGTGTTTCGCTCCTTTTCACCTCCTGTGTGACAACCTATCCTTGTGGATAGGATCCCACTTAAAGGCCTTTCACATGGGAAAGTCAGATCCTTACTATCCCTAAATTAACGCAGCATATTCCCAGGGGGGGGGGGGGGAAGAGCTGCTACGTCATCATACACCTTTATTGTCTCCATATCAATTTCAGGTCCTGTCATCAGTGGGTCCATTTCTGTGTGGTTTACAAATACTCCCTTTGTTCCTGCTTCTATAGTTTTAATCGCCATCTTCCTGATACAGGGGATAACACAAATTGAGAGTATCATCAGTACCAGAAGAACACATCCTATAGCAATCCCTATTTGGGTCAACATTGCTCTACAATACACAATCAATTTGCACATTGCATAGAAGTATAACAGAACTATAGGTGCAGATTGGTTTAACAGTCTTTTGGGTTTCTCGTTTAACAGTTTATTGTCCCATTTGTCTTTAAGAATGTCATCCAGTGGGGACACCACCATAACAACAAGGTTTTCCTTGTAGTTTCACAGCTGTCCTGGTTGTCAACAGGGGCTGGAAGGCACCGTCAAGTTGAGGCCCTTCTCACGTGTCTCTTTATCAGCACCCAATTTTGGGGTTGTAGCTTATAGGTTCCTTCCACTGACTCAGGATCTGGAAGGAAGGAGGAAACTCAAGAGTGTACATTAGTCAAATGTTTTTGGCAATCAATCACAGTCAGTCTGCACACCATACTACATCTGGAACAATTGTGAAAAATACAATCCAAATACTCTAGGAGCTGAGGCCAATCCTTCTGTCAGGAGTGTACCTTACAGAAAAAACAAATACAAGTGACAATATTCTCCTCTTCTCTGGGGACGGTACGGATAAGGAACACTTGCTGTATTCCCACAACCTCCATTATTTCTCTCGTTACCTATCCTGTATAGTGAGTTCCATTATCACTTTCGATGGCCTCGGGGATCCCATACCTGCACACTACTTCTTTCAGTAGTTTATCTGCAGTTCCTTTTGTGATGGCTTTCTGCACCAGAAATGCCTCAGGTCATCCCGAAAAGAGATCAATACAAACAAGCACGTACTCACACCCTCTCACTTTCTGGCCTACATTGTGTCTGACACACGTTATGCAGGCTTACACGTATCTGACTGCAGTGATGCTAAAACCTGCAGCTACCCATCATCTGTTCACCAGGTCACACATGGCTACTTTTGAGTGGTGCACTTCAGCTGCTTGGGCCATCCTTGGGAACCAATGCCATTTTGGTCCTGCAGTATTTTTAGAACCTGAAAAGAGAGCTGAGAGTTTTGGTCCACTATGGTGACCCCCTGTGCTGAGGCATGTTCCCTAGGCTTTTCTGCAGCTGGTTTGGTGGCAGCATCTGCCCACATGTTACCTTTACTTTCTTTTGTATCAGCCTTGGTATGTGCCTTGACTTTGATTATACCCACCTGTTCAGGTAGCAGCAAGTCCTACATCACCTACTGAATAGCCTGGAAATCCTTTAAGGCTTAACATTAAACGCACAGATCGGACGATAGTCCTGTGCTATACCAAAAGCCCATCAGGCTTACCCTCAGCCATTTTACACTGTTTCAGTGAGTGCTTTTAGGAGGATTTGCTTGTTTTACCTCATGTTCAGGGAACATGGCATAGAATAATGGTGTAGAATTTACCATCCTTCCCAAATCGAGAGCCATCTATAAAAGAACTCAAAATCAAGGTTCGCAAAATCAGGGTTAGCAATAGGTTCATCAAACAGTTTCTTGTGGCATAAAAACATATTGACAAATACTTGTGCCTTTCTCCCCCCTGAACCTATTGGTAACAAGTGAAAAGGGATTTTTAGTGACGTGCAGCGTGCAAAAGTGACATGAGGAGGCATAAGTAAGGCACACTGTAGTCTGAGACACTCACAAGAATGAATTTATATTATAATTCCATATTACCAAAACTCAAAATCTGCATTAACAATGGTTCTTGGTCTTCTATACTTTCTAAATCTTGCTATACAGAATCATATTCATGTATTACTTTGCGTTCTGGGAAGATTACTCCCAAGGACAAAGCAAACAATCCAACAATGTGTTCTCGCTTTTTTTTTCCCCCCTCTTATCATGCACGCAGCCCACACATAGCTGCGCGCTCTGCGACTATCGACTTCTCCCACCGTAGAACTACAAAATTCAGCAGAACCTGCAATACAAAATTTTTAAAGGGCCAGGGACTTGTGTGTGTGGAGTTTTTTTTTTTTTCCTTTTTCTTTTTTCCTCTACTACTTCTACACACTCCAGAATTACAAACAATTCAATAAGGTTAGTAAATTCTCAGAATATATCAGCAGAGAGGGCAGAAGCCTTGAATAGTCGATCCCCTGTTCACATAACAAAAATGATACACAAAAAGACATTACAGCATAGCAGATATGTAAGTGACTTCTAATTCACTTAGCGTTGAAACACAAAAATGTATCCCTTTTTTTTTCCTTTAAATAAAACTGTCACATAACAGTCTTTTGACTAAACAAGTACACATACATGTTCACAAATCTGCAAATATGGGACACGTTATTCATTTTCTAAGTCTTCATGACAATCTTTCTACAATGGGGGACAATTGGGGCATGGTTCATAACAAAGTAACACAAAATGAAACAGATTTTGCTGTCTACATCTAAGGCAGCTCTAGCCTGCTGGTCTCCGTATGGTGAGGGGGATTTAGACTAAAGATGGCGCCGGATCGCTAGGGCTACGCCTTTCCCTTTGCATACCATAACAAACACTGATACCAAATCGTTTTTGCGTTCTCAATTGACTTAAATCAATCCTTGTTAACTTTCTTGGGCAGTTTCAACCAACCTCAAACCTTTGTCTGATAACCATCCTTTATGTGTGTTAACACATTTCTCCATATTTCAACATTTAAAGTTCCATCTTTTTGGCATCCTAAACTTTAGGCTTACCAGACTTACTGAACATTTTCTGGCATTCCTTCACTGTATCAGCATCCTCTTTTGCTCTTACAATCTCTGTAGCTGGAATTTCTCTATCCTTGGGATCAGCTCCACACCACCCAGGCAAATTTTCCATGATCTGCCTAACTTCTGCCTCAAACCCTCACTTTCGGCACTCCAAGTGTTAATGAGTGCAGCTCCTTGTTCAAAATCTGAAAAGATATATCCTGGGTACACACAGTAGCCCCGGGTTACTACATTTTCCTCCACCACAATTTGGAGAAGACGGGTGGTGGGGCAACCTATCCTCCAAACTTTTCACATGATCCAGCACATTAATAAACCAAATGGGATACGTGCCAGAAACCCACAAAATCTGTTATTGGTGCGGTTATACATTGCTGAAACAAAGAGAAGGGGCGATTAGTATAATTAACATAACATGATTGGGTATAAAGTTATAACATGAGTTTTAACACATAACTATTGGATAAAACACGAAGAAGAAGTTTCATCCCATTATAGATAACAGTTTTAAGTAAAGGAGGGGGGATGAGCTCTGGGCAGCGCCCGAGAATGGAATGTAAGATGGAGACAGACAAGCGGCATCACTCACATTTTACCTTTGTAAATGATATAACCCATACTCAGGGTACATTAGGAGCTGCAGGTCAGATCCTGAGGACTTTTCCAGAAACTTCACCTCATTCCCCATGAATAAGTTTATACCATTTACATACCTATCGGTCTAACCCCCTTAGAGGCATCTCTTCACCGTCATGTTTGGCAGTATAACCAACCACCATAGTCCCCACTGTCCCAGGTTTGTGTCTCTTTCTAGCAAATGCCTTTGCAAACCAAAATTATGTAGATAATACATAAACACATAGATACATAAACACAGCAATAATATTCAGAATATTCCCTGTAATATTCCCTTTAAAAACAAAGATTCTCAAACCCCGGCGTGGTTTGTTTTTGGCGACCAAGGGCGAGTGGCCTGCTCCCCCCAGGTGGCCATTACCCCCACGTAGTGGGGATCCAGAATCTTTTACTGCCACCTTTTCGATCTTTTAGTGGATACATTATTTCAGGTGATAACAGGCAAAACAGTAAATTCACATAACATAGTACAAGACATAACTTCATATGTTTGAATATCTTCCTATACACATTGTCATTATACTTTATTTTTTTCATGTAACCATAGGTTAACCCTTTTATCGAAACATTTTCTTTTGGGCACAAACAGATATCATATATATAAGCTGTGTACTCTGGTGGCCCAGAGCCAAGTTTCGCTTCATAATAATTGCGATTTCCTGCGTGTCCTGAACATCACATACAACGTCCTTGAAGGCTGCTTGGCAATCAACAAAGTTTCGGTTATTCTCTGCAGAGCACTACAGAGTACAGGAATAAAATTCAAGCAGATAGCAGTTAATACTGACACCAAAATTACATAATATTTTTGTGCAATTTTCAGATATTTTTCATGGCAAAACCCCACCCTTTGTAATTAACACAGGTGTTCAGGACTCCTGAGCTGTACTTCAGGTTACCGTAAGGGCAAACTGCCAAACTTTAAAATTTTCTTCACCAACCAAAATTTGAACCCCTATGGAATATTACAATTACAGATTGAAATATATAATGTATAATCCCCATAGGGTGGAGAGACAAACTGCAAGCGTGGCTTCTAACAAGCCCTTGTCTTCCAACAGGCCTCGCCCTGTGGCTACCTGATCTTTCCACAGGCTGGGCTGCAATCTACCATTGGACGGCAATCCGGCTAGCTTATACAGGCGGCTTGCATCCTTCACATGCTTTTTCCCTTCTCTTGTCTTAACCAGTTCTACCGCCGTCTGTGCCCCACTGGACAAACTATGATTACGTTTGAAATGCCGCAACATGATCACTAATCAGAAATACAACACTGGCGCAGCTGCTCACCAGTGCTAGACTCAGTCAATTGTCCAAGATCCACCTTTCCGGTTCCAGGATCTCGTCCTCAGGTCCCCAACCTCAGACTGCAGCTCTACGTGTATCTCTAACACTCTCCGACAATTCCAAGTTCCTAATGAACTAACGGGACCTTATGGGTCCTACGGAGAGAGTATTTCCAAGCTCCTAATGAACTTATGGACCTTATGGATCCTATGGACACCTGTCCTAGCTTCTTTCTCGGATGTGACAGCCGATGTCCCAGCAATATGTTACGGCATCAGACACAACACCTTTTCTAACTAAACAGACGGCTTCCAGCTACCTCACTTCACTCAGACTCTCTCAACTTCCTGGTTCCTTTCTGACGTTCACAACCTCTGACTGATTGAGCCGCACAGGGACAAAAATGTCAGTGCTGCAGTTCTGAGCCACCAGAGGAGAACACCAGACGTCCGTCCCTTCCGGACTTCGGGCACCCGACCCGTCATAACCACCAAACCTACTAACCGTCACCTCCCGATTCACAGGCAAGTAAACACATATATAATATGAGTAGATTTACCGTGATCAGTTGAGGTTCCGGACCCTCCTCGGAAGATGGCGGGGTTCGATAGGGTGGCCTGTGCGGGTCAGCGAGCCCTCTCTGGTCTCCAGCTGGTGGCCCCACACGTTGGGCGCCAATTGTCGGGGTCGTAATCGACAAATATCGGATCAGTCAGTCAGTCCAGATCAGTAAGCATGTGTGCACGGCGCTAACAAGGACACAGACAAGAATTTCTGTCTCACAGCCAGCTCATGCTCTTGCCCTTACAGACTCAGCACTGCCGGGTTTATTCACGTCACACATATTTGTACAGGAAAGGAAAGGGGCGGGTTAATGCATAGTGTAGTATAAAGTTTCTCTGACATTCCTGAGCTGTTCATCCCCCATTGGCTCTTGATTCTGACGTACAGCCAGGTGCAGCCTCGATTCCAGCCTGAGGCATCAGCCATTAGGTGTGGTATGCAGGATGTCGGCGCCATCTTTGGTTACATTCTTTTGTCCTTAAGCTGTCAGCAATTAGTAGCAAGGAAAAATTAGTATTTGTAACATAAAAATAGAAAAATATAAAAGTACCAAAATATTGTTTCATGACCTGAGACTTGACAATATCTTATAAATATCACTGTGATGGGAATACCCCTTTAACAGATAAAAAATATAACAATGTTTGCAGTAGTTACTTAAAGGGGTTTTCCCATCTCCTCAGCTTTTTGCCTGCTGTCTCTTCTTCTCATTTCCTGTATTCTTCAACAAGCTGGTGGTTGGGCTTTCACTGTTTGATGGACAGGACACTATGAAATACCTCAGTAGAGATAGACATTGCCTTTTCATGAGAGATTATTTATCATCATTACTAGAAATCTATAATTATATATATCAAATAATATGCACAGTAAATATATATTACATTACACAGGATTGGAGAACACATACATGCTCCATGCTGACAACAAATTTGCAGTAACTCAGTGTTATCTTTGCGTTTACATATAGAGATAGCAAACTGCAATTAGCTGACCTGATTGTCTGAACTGGAAGAGCAGGAGATAACAGCTCTAGGGAACAATGAGTCATCTAACCTAAGATCAGATAACAGGCTGGGTTCCTTGATAATGTGTAAACAATGGGAGGAATAATTTCACATAACAGGCAAATGAAGCAGCATTTCTAAAGCAATGTATTAAGGCAAACTCTTGAATATACATAAGCTAGCTGTATAGCTAGGATCCTTGAGATGGGAATACACCTTTAATAAGGAAAGGTACTACTGTAGTGTGACCTCAGTCAGCAGTCCTGTTGCAATGCTCCAACAGCCCCAGGTATAGAGAATGAAAATTACTATCAAAGCTTGTGTTTTAATGTCTCAATAAGCTGGAAATTGAGAAGCATGTGATGAGAAAGCAGATTTTTCAGCCATGACTATTGCGCACGTGCCGGCAGAGTCAAAGAGGACTCTGCCAATGCATGCACAATAGTCCCAGCCTTGTGCTGTAGCCGGGCATTCCATCTCTACTGCACAGGCGTCGGAGGCATCGGCAGAGTCAAAGAAGAGAAGGAGCTGTCCCCATAGAAGGGAAGTCTGGACAGGAAGACATGCAAGTATGATGGGGTGGGGGGGGTGGGCTGAGATAGCTTGGGAAGGGCTAGTTGTGGGCAGGATAGCTAGGGAGATAGGGAGGGGGGTGTGAAGGAGGGAGAGAGGAAGGGGGAGGGAGTGAGAGGGAGAAAGTATGAGTCAGCCTACAACTACTATGTACACGGATCAGTCGTCCTGGTCCCTTTGCAGAGAATCAGCCCCAAAGCATGATGTTGCCACCCCCATGCTTCACAGTAGGTATGGTGTTCTTTGGATGCAACTCAGCATTCACTCTCCTCCAAACATGACGAGTTGTGTTTCTACCAAACAGTTCTACTTTGGTTTCATCTGACCATATGACATTCTCCCAATACTCTTCTGGAACATCCAAATGCTCTCTAGCAAACTTCAGACGGGCCCGAATATGTATTGGCTTAAGCAGGGGGACACATCTGGCACTGCTGGATCTGAGTCCATGGCGGCGTAGTGTGTTACTGATGGTAGACTTTGTTAAGTTAGTCCTAGCTTTCTGCAAGTCATTCACTAGATCACCCCATGTGGTTCTGGGATTTTTGCTCACCGTTTTTGTGATCATTTTGACCTCATGGGGTGATGTCTTGTATGGCTTCCATTTTCTAATTATTGCTCCCACAGTTGATTTCTTCACACCAAGCTGCTTGCCTATTGCAGATTAAGTCTTCCCAGCCTGGTGCAGGTCTACAATTTTGTTTCTGGTGTCCTTCCACAGCTCTTTGGTCTTCACCATAGTGCAGTTTGGAGTGTGACTGTTTGAGGTTGTGGACAGGTGTCTTTTATACTGATAACAATGTCAAACAGGTGCCATTACTACAGGGAATGAGTGGAGGACAGAGGAGCCTCTTAAAGAAGAAGTTACAGGTCTGTGAAAGCCAGAAATCTTGCTTGTTTGTAGGTGACCAAATACTTATTTTCCACCATAATTTGCAAATAAATTCTTTAAAAAAATCAGACAATGATTTTCTAGATATGTTTTCTCATTTTGTCTCTCATAGTTGAGGTCTACCTATAAGGTCAGTTACAGGCCTCTCTCATCTTCTTAAGTGGGAGAACTTGCACAATTGGTGGCTGACTAAATACTTTTTTCCTCACTGTACAAAAAACTTGAAAATGTGCCTGGTCTGGAAGGGGGTAAAGCATCTAGTATGGAAGGGTTTAATCTGAATGAAGCTAGTAGAAATCCTTCTAATGCTGCAGAAACAACCATGTTCAGATTTCTACAGCAAATCTGTCATATACGAATTAACCCTTAAAGGGGTTTTCTGGCCCCAAATGGATTTTTCATGTTGACAACCTATCCACAGGATAGGTCATCAGTATGTGATCTATGGGAGTTCAACACCCGGACCCTGCACAGATCATGTGCTGGAATCTGGTGCAGTAGATGAGGAGTGCAGTCAGATCACTCTAATTCAAGTAATAGGAGCAACACTACAATTCCTCCAAACCACCGCTATGCAGTGGTTGGAGCTGCAGCACCACTCCGATTACTTGAATAGGAGTAGACTGCACACACTACCCTTCCACTGCATCAGCTTCCAATGCCTGGAATCTGCCAGAATGGATCACATACTGATACTGTAGATAGGTTATAAGTATGAAAACTCCATTTCGACCAGAAAACCCCCCTTTAAGTTTAAATGTAAATATTGTAATTGGCTAAGCTCTGTTGTACCTCTTACAGTAACACTATATAATTCTGCTTCTATATTGTTGCATAGACAGATCTGATATTTAGGACTTCAGGAAAGCTGGAAGACAATCCATGTGAGACCTGTTAGGTAAATGGGCTGGCACTCATCTATTTCAAAGGGCACAACCAGACACTATGGCAACCATTCTACAGGTAAGACTCAGATATAACTCAGTCTTACCTCAATTTTAACTGCAGAGTTGCGTGCCCATGGATGCTGTGGGTTTGCAGGGTTTCAGTCACTTGTGGTTACTGCATTGTCTGGCCTTGTTTTAATTAAAGGGTATGACTACAAATGAAATATTTGTTATCAATCTAAAAACAAAAAAAAAAAAAAAAAAAAAAATGAAGAAACTCTGAAAATAGTCTTGATTAAAAATACAGTATTTCTTCATATGTAGCTGTAATATGCAATGTGGAGAAAGTCTTAGCTAACACATACTGGGGAAGATTTATTATGCCTTGTACTCTTGTCTTCTGGAGAGATTTCAGTGCAAGTGCATGGCCCGGTGGAGGGTGCCGCTGGTTTATGAGGAGGTGTGCGCTTCCTCATAAATGAGGTGCACCCTCCACTGGTATAGGGAATATGAATACGGACATTGAAAACACCACTCTTCATTACCTTGCTGGGATCATAAACAATCAGAAGGGGTGAAAAGTATAGATTATGATGTTAATCTGTTTTCCCTTAGTCCCAACAGCAGCACAATATTGGGGTATTTCTGCCTCTGTGCTGGTAGAACAGAATGGAATTTTTAATGAACAACAAATAGTTAACCATAACCCCTCCCCATTCTCAATATAAGGAAGGAAGTACCAACCCCCCAGCGTGTAATTATAAAAGACAAATACATAACACATAGGGAAGGAGCCTTGTGCTGCTGTTCGGACTAAGGGAAAACAGATTAACATCATAATCTATACTTCCCTAACGTCCCACCAGCAGCACAATATTGGGAATCTAGCAAGCAGAACCCTAGAGAGGGCCCTCTTGAAGAATAGAATTTAACACGGAACAGCCAAAAGAAGTGGCCTCCGTTCCCCGGGTGTTAAATCTATAATGATTAACAAAGGTATGGAGAGAGCTCCAAGAAGCTGACAAACAAATTTGTTCCCAAGGAATAGAGCTTCTTTCCACCTAAAAGGTAGAAATGGCTCTTGTAGAATGAGCTCGAACAAACTCAGGGGGGTTCTAACCCCTGTGAAGTGAAAGCCAATTTTATGGCTTCATTGTGCCAAGGAGGCTTTAGAGGCCTTGAGCCCATTATGTTTCCCAGCAAATGATAGAAAAAAAATTCTCTGACCGTCTAAAAGGCTGAGATCTCTGAATATAAATTTCGAGGCATCTGGCCACATCCAGGGAGTGAAGTTTAACTTCCTCCGGAGATGACGGACTGGGATAGAAAAACTGGTAATGAGATAACCTGGTTTAGTTTAGAATATAAGGGTACCTTAAGGAGGAACCCTGGCATAAATCTTAGTTGTACTCACCAACTCTCTGAGCTGAGGTTATGGCCAAAAGGAACACTGTCTTTAGTGTGAGAAATTTAATCTCAACCTCTTCTAGAGACTCCAAGGGGGGAATCACATTACCCCTTAAAAACAGTAGATAAATCCCATTGAGGGATTGGGTGGGTAACAGGCGGAGTAAGCCTGAATGCACCCTTAAAATATCTTTTAACCAGCGGGTCTGCAGATAGCTGCTTATCAAAGCAGGCTGACAGGGCAGTAACCTAAGCTTTCAAGTGAAAGGGCTAAGGCCCTTGTCCAAGCCGTCCTGAAGGAATTCCTCTACCTGATGCCCAGGAGATGAAGCGGATTCGGATCCAGATGTACTTTTTATTTGTAGACTCTGCTCTAGCGAGAGAGAGAGAGAGCGCTTAAGACGGCTCTTGAGAGTCCCTTAATAGAGACAGGTCAATCCTCAGGCTGTCAGATTGAAGGATTTCAGATCCTGGCAGAGCCTGGGCCCTTGACACACCAGGTTCTGAATCAGGGGAAGCCTCTAATATATCCCGTGACTCATTTGAATGAGATGGGAAAAACCAAGCTCCCTTTGGCCAGACTGGAATGATGGCAATTGCAGAGACTTGGTCCTGTCTGATTCTCATCAATACCCCTTGGTATCATGGAGATTGGAGGGAATATGTATGCCAGCATGAACCTCCAAGGGATGGACAGGGCATCCACAGCCAAGGGATTGTCCTCCTCGTATAGAGCAGAACTTCTCTACCTTGGCATTGAGTCTGCTTGCCATCAGGTCTGTCTCTGGATGACCCCATTTCAAGGTGATTGCTTGAAAAACTTCTGGATGGAGAGACTATTCCCCTGGAACAGTGATGCCACATCTCAATTGATCCGCCACTACACTTAGTGACCCTCGGATATATACAGCAGAAAGATGGGTTAAGTTCTTCTCTGCCTAACTCAAGATCTTCCCCACTTCGCTTAGAAGAGGTTGTGACCGACTTCCTCCCTATATGTTTAAATAAAGGACGGTCGTCATATTGTCAGATCTTACACGGACTGCCTTGTCCTTCAACTGGTCGGCAAAGTGAAGCAGTGCCAGTCATACTGCTCGGAGTTCTCTCCAATTGGATGACATCATCTTCTTGAGGGAATCCCAATGCCCTTGGGCCGGAAAGTCGTTCAGGTGGGCTCCCCAACCATGTGAGTGATGCATCTGTAGTCAACAGGGTCCAGCGAGGCTGGACCGTGTACTTTCCGTTTTTTAGCCGAATCCACCACTTGAGGGACGAGCGGGCTTCCTGAGACAGGAAAAAACTGTCTAGACCGCTGGTTTTGCGATTCCAGGCCGACAGGACTTCCCAAGGGACTACTTCTGCAGCTGATAACATCAATTCCAAAACTTTATGCCTGTCCTGATGGTGATTGGCCGAGAAGCCAGCAGGAATTTGTCGGGCCTTAATGATTCTTTCCCTTCTGGAGGGAGGAAGATATATTTTCATTAGGCCTGAATCAAGTATGAACCCTAGAAATGTTTTCTGGGTTGCTGGTAATATTTGGGACTTTCCCCAATTTATAATCCACCCCAATTGTTGGAGGAAATTCTTCGTGGTGAATAGATGCTGTAGTAGGCCTTCTCTTGAGAGACTTTTAACAGCCAGTCTTCCAGGTAAGGAACACACGTGAACCTCTGGATTCTCAGTGACTCAGCTTCCGTGGATACCACCTTGGTGAATACGTAGGGTGCTGACGTTATCTCAACTGGAAGTGCAGTGAATTGGAGGTGTCTTCAGTCGACCCTCTACAACCACTGCATTTCTTAGGTATTTCCTGTGAGCAGGAAGAATAGGGATGTGGAGGTCCACGTCCTTTAGGTTCAGAGTGGCCATGAAATCTCCTTGCAGGAGAATGGATATCATAGACGTTACCATACGGAAATTTTTCCCGAGATAGCTGTGCTGAGGTATCATGAAGGTTTTGGAACCAGAAACACTGAGGAATAAATTCCAGACTCTTGACGTTGTGATGGACAGCAGGGAGGCAAGAGATCTGTATAATACTGTCCTGGGGAGGCACAGAAAAAACTATGCCAAAACCGGACTTGATTATCTCCAAGACCCATGATATGTTATCCCCACAGGAACTTATGTCTTGGAGGGAGAAGGTAATAGTCAGAAATTTGGCTTTCTGATTTTCCTGTCATCACTGAAAAAAAGATGGTTGGAGTTTCCTCTCCGGAACCTAGAACATTCACACGTGACTTCTTGCAGGTGGCAATCTTTGAGGAGACTGTCCTCTACGATGCTGTCTACCCTGTCCACAGGAGGACTGTGGAAGGACTTTCCTTCCTTTCCCACTAGTCCTTGTATCGTGTTCTGCCTGCAAATATTAAATTTTGAGGCATAATCTGCCCTCCAAGGTTTTAACCATAGGGGGCGACGGGCAGCAGAAGTCAAGGCCCTAGACTTGGCAGCTAACTTCACCTGGAGGAGGTTTCATTGAGGTAATCTGCCTCAAGGGCTATACCCTTCAAAGAGGACAACAATTCGTCCTTAGAGACCCCCAAATCATTATCTCTTTTTAATGAAGAGAGGCCGGAGCACAGCTTCTTAGCTACCTCACTAGTAGCGATACCAATCAAACACTGCAGAGAAAGCCGTATACGCTTTCCTTAGGGAGCACTCTGCCCAGTGGTCCATAGGGTCCTGAAGGCTAGACCCATCCTCAGAGGGTGCAAGTGTTTGCCTGGACAATTTGGCGACTTGCATGACAATCTTAGGTGGTGGACCAAACTGGTTCTCAGCTCTTTTTCTTTCCTTAGGGAGCACTCTGCCGGTGGTCCATGGGGTCCTGAAGGCTAGACCCGTCCTCTGAGGGTACAAGTGTTTGCCTGGACAATTTGGTGACTGCCATGACAAGCTTAGGTGGTGGACCCAACTGGTCCTCAGCTATTGGGAAGAGTGTCTTGAACCTCTAGGATAACACGCAGGTCTTCTCTAGGTGTTTTCACTCGGTGGACATAGCTCTTTTAAGCATGTCGTCCACATTGAAGGCCCTAGGCCCCCTAGAGGTGGAACTAGAGGCTTACCCAAAGTCAACATCATGGTCCCTTGACCCGATGGACTTCCGTAATTTCTGAATTTTCTCCAGAGGAAAAAGCGTTTTTTCTATATTCGTATCTGAATCCTCAGATGAAGAATTAGCTTCCTCTATGATCCTGAATACCTCATCAGATCATATGACAGAAGCGCCATCATATTCCACAGCGCTCCACAAACACAGACAGTCACTTTTCCATATAAGGTTCACAATCCATACCCCCCACCAGCAAGCCTTTGAGTGTGGGAGAAAAACTGGAGTACACCCACGCAAACATAGGGAGAACCCAGGACTCCAGCGCTATGAGGCTGCAGTGTCAACCACTGAGCCACTGGGCTGCCCAAGCAGCACTGGTGGCATGTATTGAAATTGCAACCATCAGGCAAGGGAATTTCATAGGAGCGACAGTTTAGATGTTTGCGCCTAGATACAGACTTACCTGGAGGACTCATCAACACCAGACGCAGAGGAAGATATCTTACAGCAAGTGTAAGAGTAAATAGCAAGAAAGCCAGAAAAATACGCAACAACAGTACAAGTCTGTTTAACTAGAATGCCCAGCATGCGCACTCTGCACCAAACAACAAAGAGGCAGAGGAAAAGAAACAGCAGACTTATATAGAAGAAATGGAGAGCAAAGACTCTCCCAATACCTGAGACAGGTTACACAGAAAATAAAAGTCCTTTATTTCTCTTCAGCTTTTTTTTTTTTTTTTTGGAAGACGACAAGCTACCCCGCACAGATTTTATAAAATAAATGGCGGAAGTTAAGATAAAAAAACATTACCTTTTAGCTCACCTGAAGGAGGTTCAAAGATGTCATCATGTACGCAAGCCAGCATACTCTTGACTCCGGATCCCCCACACACGGGGGGCTGGAGAGAAGTAGCAGGAACCACCCTACATCACAATAAAACAAGGAATGCAAGGCTTACATAGCCACAAAGGGTTCAGCGTGTACACTCACCCATTATAAGCACCAGCTGAAAAAAGGCTTTTCACTGCAGCTAAGCAGACTAAGCAGCAGAGGCAGGAAAGAGACAAGGAATTTTAACCTTTGAATTTTGTTCCAGCAGGAACCAAAGGCAGAAAAGAGTCCTCACAGGAAGATAGACAAAACAAACTCAAACAGGAGAGAGGAGGGGAAATTCATTCAGAAATCTGAATAACCTCACTATAGGGAAGGTATAACCTTCCCTCCAACTGTCCCACCAACACATGACAGAAAAAAACACGCTGGGGGGGGGGGGGGGGGAGGTTGGTACTTCCTTCCTTATGTTGAGAAGGGGGAGAGGTTATGGTTAACTATTTGTTGTTCATTAAAAATTCCATTCTGTCCTACCAGCACACAGGGGCAGAAATACCCCAATATTGTGCTGCTGGTGGGACGTTAGGGAAGCTAAAATACTGCAGAATAAGGGAAAACATCCAGTTTTTACAGTAATGTTTAGAGATGCAATCTGTATGCTGTACAGTAACACCATATTTTTATTGGAAGCACAATGTGAATGAAAATGCAGAACTGTGTTTCCCAACCAGTGGCTCAGGAGTGTAACTCTCAGGCTGCTTGCACATGATTCACTAGTTTTTGGCAGCTGCAGATACTGTTTTACACCAATGGGATGTCATAAAATTAATTAAACTTGGCAACAGAGTAAGAGCCATGACTGGCAGTGGACAACCAGCTCAGGACCATAACATTGTCATTTGGCTCTTTCCTCAAGATCATATAATGGACAGTTGGCACCACATTCAGGGTTGTCAAATCAGACTTTTTACCAGCACAGTATCACAATTATGGTATGCTTCAGACTGGACTATTTAGATGTTTTTCTTCACATTTTGCATTAAGTAATTAATTGTACATTTTAACACGATTACCATTCATTGGATATTAATTGTACATTTGTTAGATGATTAGATCACATTTACAACAACCTATGTAACTGAATGTCAGGCTTAGGCTACAACAAGTTGAGATCACTGTATAGTTTCCTTTCTGAGTGGTATGGGTCCAATCTCTGGGACCCCTGCTGAAGTGTCTTTTGATTTTGTGTCTTTAAAGAGCCAGCACATTTCCACTCTGCATTGAATGTTTTGCAGTTCCTTGGACAGAGGGTGTCCAGGAGCATCACAGTGCTGAGTAACAATGTGAAAAAGCCACAGTGCTTAGTTATCCCTGCATCCCTTTATTCTACATTTACTTAATCTGCCATTTACCATAAGATTATGCAACAATCTCAATAATATTCCTAAAGGATATTGGATGCTGTGTGTGTCCTTTGCTGCTCTTGCAAGGGTATGTGCACTCTTGTATTAAACCTTGCTACTCATCACTTATATAATAGAAACATTTTAAGTAAGTCCTCAATCTGGCATGGATTAAGAAACAAATTTCTTTCAGATAAAGGTAAAATAACCTGTTGTGATTTGTGGATTCTGTGTGTGGATTATCTACATACAATAGTTTTGATATCAGTGTGCTGATAAGTGAGGGGGCTGCTGCAAAAAAACCTCTTACAGCATATTATGTGTCTTAGTGGCCAGAGTCAGAACTGCAGAATATTTTTGATTTTTCTCAACTATAGATAATATGGATTTTTTTTTAAAACTCAACAAAAATTCTTAAAAAACACCAAAACACATACAAGTCGGTATGTTTGGTAGAAAAGGAGAGTGAACTTCATCTTACTTTTTCCTCCTACATTTTTTGATTTGTTGTTATCCCAGTGGTGACAAAGAACACATTGGTAACCTTGGTCTTATTACTTATCCATGATATTTAATAAAATGATCAAGCAATATTCTCTCATCCTAGGTACTGTATATACAGTGCCTTGCAAAAGTATTTGGCCCCCCTTGAACTTTTCAACCTTTTGCCACATTTCAGGCTTCAAACATAAGGATATAAAATTTTAATTTTTTGGTGAAGAATCAACAACAAGTGGGACACAATTGTGAAGTGGAACGAAATTTATTGGTTATTTTAAACTGTTGTAAAAAATAAAAAACTGAAAAGTAGGGCGTGCAATATTATTCGGCCACTTTACTTTCAGTGCAGAAAACTCACTCCAGAAGTTCAGTGAGGATCTCTGAATGATCCAATTTTGTCCTAAATGACTGATGATGATAAATATAATCCACCTGTGTGTAATCAAGTCTCCTTATAAATGCACCTGCTCTGTGATAGTCTCAGGGTTCTGTTTAAAGCGCAGAGAGCATCATGAAGACCAAGGAACACACCAGGCAGGTCCGTGATACTGTTGTGGAGAAGTTTAAAGCCGGATTTGGATACAAAAAGATTTCCCAAACTTTAAACATCCCAAGGAGCACTGTGCAAGCGATCATATTGAAATGGAAGGAGTATCAGACCACTGCAAATGTACCAAGACCCGGCCGTCCCTCTAAACTTTCATCTCAAACAAGGAGAAGACTGATCAGAGATGCAGCCAAGAGGCCCATGATCATTCTGGATGAACTGCAGAGATCTACAGCTGAGGTGGGAGAGTCTGTCCATAGGACAACAATCAGCCGTACACTGCACAAATCTGGCCTTTATGCAAGAGTGGCAAGAAGAAAGCCATTTCTCAAAGATATCCATAAAAAGTCTCATTTAAAGTTTGCCACAAGCCACCTGGGAGACACACCAAACATGTGGAAGAAGGTGCTCTGGTCAGATGAAACTAAAATCGAACTTTTTGGCCACAATGCAAAACGATATGTTTGGCGTAAAAGCAACACAGCTCATCACCCTGAACACACCATCCCCACTGTCAAACATGGTGGTGGCAGCATCATGGTTTGGGCCTGCTTTTCTTCAGCAGGGACTGGGAAGATTGTTAAAATTGATGGGAAAATGGATGGAGCCAAATACAGGACCATTCTGGAAGAAAACCTGTTGGAGTGTGCAAAAGACCTGAGACTGGGACGGAGATTTATCGTCCAAAAAGACAATGATCCCAAACATAAAGCAAAATCTACAATGGAATGGTTCACAAATAAACGTATCCAGGTGTTAGAATGGCCAAGTCAAAGTCCAGAGCTGAATCCAATCGAGAATCTGTGGAAAAAGCTTAAAACTGCTGTTCACAAACGCTCTCCATCCAACCTCACTGAGCTCGAGCTGTTTGCCAAGGAAGAATGGGCAAGATTTTTAGTCTCTCGATGTGCAAAACTGATAGAGACATACCTCAAGCGACTTGCAGCTGTAATCGCAGCAAAAGGTGGCGCTACAAAGTATTAACTTAAGGGGGCCGAATAATTTGGCACGCCCCACTTTTCAGTTTTTTATTTTTACAAAAGTTTAAAATATCCAATAAATTTCGTTCCACTTCACGATTGTGTCCCACTTGTTGGTTCTTCACCAAAAATTTAAATTTTATATCCTTATGTTTGAAGCCTGAAATGTGGCAAAAGGTTGAAAAGTTCAAGGGGGGGGGGGGGGGTCGAATACTTTCGCAAGGCACTGTAGATAAATCAATTTTAGAATAATCCTAAATCACCTAATCCCAGGACTAATGAAGTAAACTATATTCTATATACAGGGTGGGCCATAAGTATGGCTACACCCGGGTGGGCCATAAGTATGGATACACCCAGATAAAATGGAAGTGGTTGCTGATATCACCTTACTGTTTGTGGTATATTAGTACATCAGAGGGGGGAAATATGTGACACATCAAACACATGGAGAATTGCACAAGAAAAACAATGGTATCTGGGTGTATCCATACTTATGGTCCACCCGGGTGCATCCATACTTATGGCCCACCCTGTACTTTGAATGACTTTCTTGAAAGTGAAATGGAGCAGGAAGAAGTATTCATTAAACTAATTCTGATTCAAGGCTAGAGTCCTACTGCAATGAAACTCACCCTGTCATGGACATCAGTTTATTCTATGTGACATTTTCCAAATGTATTGTGTTCCTACTAAGTGCATTTAATACGCTGTCTGTATAAATAATAAGCTTTGGTAATGTTCCACTGTTACAGAACAGACACAGTGGTCATGCCTGTTATTCTACAATATTCAAGGTGATATTGGGCAAATGACCTGATGCTGCTGTTTAACAGGTACAAACTAGAAAGAAATATTCTATTTAATCTATAGTCTCATAACTAGGTATGCCGAGTTCACTATTCTACTTGTAGTATAACCAATTAATATATGGATGGCATATACCTTGTGCAAATGTACACTTGTCTGCCATGGCAAATTTAGAGTAATTGTCAATCCTTGAACACGATTTTGTTTTTGTTGCCCTACATAATTCTACAATTCTGTGTTGATTCATTCTTTAAAGGCATGCACACTACCAATTCATTCAAGGTGTTATGTTAGAGTCCCTGGACTCTAGCATCTGGCTGATAAAGAAAAGTAGAACTAGTTGTTTAAATCCTATACAGTGCTGAGAGATAGGACTCAGACACCCAAACGCCTTCACCTGTGCTAGCTGCAATGCCAGATGGACTTTGCGGAATTTGGGGTCTAAGTTATCACCAAAGAAACCATACATAAAAAAAAAAATAAAAGAGAAATAAAAGCTCCATTACCAGAAATCAAAACCAGAACCCATGATTAACTTACAAGGCTGATCAGGACAACTAATCAAGATAGTACATGTCCAGGCCATTAGTCAGTTTAAGAGGAAACTTCTGTCAGTTTCAGAATAACTGGCCAAGGGTTTCCTAGAGATCACGTCAGAATCAGGAGACAAGCCGTTTTATGGTTTCAAGCCAAGAGTTGGTTCCTAAAGACCAGAATCAGAGTCAGAATCAAGAGACAAGTGGTATTCGGGTAACAAGGCAAGAGTCGGTTCTCAAAGATCAGTATGAAGCTGTGTAATATAATGAGTTGGGTAAGAAATTCAAACAAGGTAAAATAATTGCAGGCACCTGGCTGAGAAGGAAGTGAGTTTAAATATGCCTCCTGCTGCTAATTGGATAAGACCAGAGAACTGGAGAACTCTGACATTGCAGAAGCTTCCCAGGTCGGCACGCTAACCTTAAAGCAATAGTAGCTGACCTGAGATTCCTGACACAAGGTCTATGGGGCTGAGAGAGATTTCTGAGTGATGTACTTCCATCTCTACCACTGCTTTTTTTGAAATGGGGGACACTGGACCCCTGTTCTTGTGATCGCTTGGTAGTCTCAGCAGTGGGATACCCATCAATTATACATTTATCACTTATTCTGATAGATAGATAGATAGATAGATAGATAGATAGATACATTTCTTTTCATGGGCCAACACCTTTAATGTATCTTTATAGATGAAGGGGCTCTGATTTTCTGATACAGAGCTCCTGATTCCAAATAAAGAGACAGTTAAATAATGAACTCCTGTCTTACTGCACCTCTCACTTTTACATATACAGTATTATGGAGTCCAGTATGCTGTATAAACAGTATTCTGTGAATTCCTATGATATACAGGGGATTAAAAACTCTGTACCACGAAAGCCAAGCTCTGGTCACTACAAAGACATTTTATGAAATGAATCAGCTCAAAATGTTGGATTTAAAAAACACAATGTGGGAGATCTATTTAAGGAGAATTTTTGTGTTACCATATGTTGAACAATATTTATCAAACATCACGCAATGATTGAAAATGTTGGCACACTTTTAAGTATAACATTTCTATCCTTAGATGTTACGTCACTTTTGTTTGAGACCCTATACTATTGTGGATTGCAACAATTTTTAAGACTTTTTAAAAAGTCACATTTGGTAAATCTGGTGTGCATCATCTTGACAGACTAACCAGGCTTACAGTGGGGAAAAAAAAGTATTTAGTCAGCCACCAATTGTGCAAGTTCTCCCACTTAAAAAGATGAGAGAGGCCTGTAATTGACATCATAGGTAGACCTCAACTATGAGAGACAAAATGAGAAAACATATCCAGAAAATCACATTGTCTGAGGACAGAGGAGCATCTTAAAGAAGTTACAAGTCTGTGAGAGCCAGAAATCTTGCTTGTTTGTAGGTGACCAAATACTTATTTTCCACCATAATTTGCAAATAAATTCTTTAAAAAATCAGACAATGTGATTTTCTAGATATGTTTTCACATTTTGTGTCTCATAGTTGAGGTCTACCTATGATGTCAATTACAGGACTCTCTTATCTTTTTAAGTTGGTGAACTTGCACAATTGGTGGCTGACTAAATACTTTTTTTCCCCACTGTACTTTTCCAGTGAGCAAAGAAAATTATTGTGCAAAAATTCCTCGTATGCAGGGCTTGATAAATTCCCCCTATGGCTAAGGCCCCATGCGGGTCACAGCCAAAAAGCGCTGCAGGAAAATCCGCCACTAAAACGCATTGTGTTTTTTCCGGCAGCGCTTTTCACAGAAAGTCCGCAGAGGTTTCCTCTGCGGACTTTCTGCTTCAATTATACGTATACTGAAACCACCAGAGTTTCTGTAGATATAATTGACATGCTGCGATTTCCAAAAACGATTTTTAAATCTCAGCATTTCCATTGCAGGTAGTTTTCTGTAGTGTGTGGATGGGATTCGCAGGTACTGTAAAATGCTGTGGGGTTTCCGCTGCGGCCAAACCACGGCATTTATGTCTTGTGGGGCTTCAGCCTAAAGTGGTAAAAGGCACCCCCACCAATTGGCTGATATCAGCATAGTGTACAGAGCCGTAATCAGATAGCTCTGTACATGATAGTGGCTGTGCAGTGCTATTGCAGCTCAGCTCTTATTTATTGCCATACATCCAGTATATAATGGCCTATTTCAGTTGCTGTCTCAAACGTGTGGTTCCCCCACTTTCTTCTAATCATGTTATTCTTTATTTTTTTCTCTTGGTTATTTATTTATTTAGCCTCAACATATTCTGGTGTACATCATTACTCGGTGTGCCAGTAGGGCTTACAATCTAATTCTCTATCAGTATGAAGAGATCTGTCAATCACAGAGATGCAGAAGTGTAAGACTTCTTTATTAGGAAGACTGATTATAGAAAAATTAATCTATAACACTCTAGTATATGATTTGCTTCCTATATTGATCCTAGCAAATCAATGCTGCCATCTCTATTACTCCTAAAAACTTATGTCTGCTCAATACTTTTCTTCTAATATCTTCAGCTCATGGAAGTTTATTGGTATATCTATGAATGTTGGTCGCAATATTTGATAAGGCAGCTTAGTTTTCACTATAAGTGCATTAACCCTATTCTTTGTAGATATGTAACAGGGTATTCCTATGTTTATTTTTATACAATATGTTGAAGCAAATATATCTTCTACAGGCAGATAATATAATCATATTAACTGCAGAAATCCAAAGTTAAAAGGATCATCACATAACATTGTGTTCCAGTACGAATATCTGCTAGTGAGACATTGAGGATAAATGTAAAGATGAAGCCAAAAACGGTTTAACTGTCCACGGGGGATTTCTCAATAGCACTGATCTTATTGTTCACTTACATGCAAATGATGAGCATGTTGAAATGGATCTTCTCATACTGCTCACAGCCTGGGAGTAAAGTGCTTCTGTATGAATGTTTAATGGAATCCTTCCATGCTCTTGTGAGTTTATACTGTATATTTCTCTGCTGTGCGTGAAACTTGGAACTTTAACACTATCCATTTAGGAAATAAATGGCAAGGAAATGATACTTATAGGAAGATCCTCATGACCTGAAGGACCTGAAGGCTTACACTACCGGCAATTTATAAATGTGATATAACATGACTTGTTCATATAGTATCATTTATCTGCATTTATCTAATGATTTACGTTAAAGAAAAAACTATTATAGGTATAGCAACTTAAATATATTATATTTATACTTGATTACTCAAAAAAATAAGATACAAGAAATTAAAATCAAGGATCCTTCACTGAAATAATTTGTTAGGTCAACCGGGCTGTGACGCATACACTATAAAGAAATCTAATATTTACTTACACATGAGTACAGGATGTGCCATATCTACTGCATTATCTCACTCACTAAATGTCCATGGTAAATGCTGCATATTGTAATATATAATACATTTTTATCAATATATCGGCAACATATTCTGCAGCTTCTTACTAATCATAGGGTTCGTGTACAGACAAAATGAGACATTACAGAATAATAAATCAATTCACACTATAGGAGTGAGGGCCCTGCTCACAAGAGATTACAATCTATGAGCTAGAAGGGAATGACACAAGAAGTAGAATTGCTTATACAGTGGACCAGCCATTTTTATGAAAAAGGTTACTTTAATTACATAAAGAAATAAAGCTGTATGAGCTAGTCACCAACAAGTGTCCTTTTATGTGCAGATCCAAAGTGACTGAGCATACAGAGTTACACTCAGATAAAGGCATCATGGCCTGTGGAATAATGTGGTAGGGGGGAGCATGAAAAGGGGAGAGTTAGTCTGGGGAGTGTAACTGCAAAAGTGTTAAATTAGGAAATATGATAGCCCTGCCTGAAGAGATGTGTTTTTAGGATGCACTTGAAGCTGTAGAAGTTGGAAGTTAATCTAATTGTCTGGGATAGAGTATTCCAGAGAAGTGGTGCAACTCTGGGAAGTCTTAGAGATGGGAGTGAGAGGTCCTGATAATAGAGAATGTTAGTTTTAGGTAATTGGCTGAACGGAGAGAACAGGTTAGGAGGTAGACAGAGATGAAGGAGGAGGTAAAGCACCATGGAGAGCTTTGTGGAGGAGGGTGATAAGTTTATATTGTATTCTATAGTGAATAGGCAACCAAAGCAGTGACCGGCACAAACTGGAGGTATTAGTGTAGTCAAAGCCGTTTTTCACACATTAGTGAGCCCAGTGCAAAGGTTTCATAAGTGGGCCCCCCCAATCACCACCACTTGGAAATACCTGACCTAGTTTAATGTCCCCCTCCAGCTACCTCCACAATTTAATGTCTCCCTCCAGATTCCCCCTCAGTTTGATGTCAAACATTTGCCCCCCCGGTATAATTTCCCTCTCCACTTGCCCCAAGTTTAATGTTCCCCTCCAGTTGCCTTCAGTTTAATGTCCCCCCGCAGTTGCCCCCACAATATTAGGTCCCTCTCCTAACCAAACAAACATTAAAAAACACTAATACTCACTTCTCCTCGCTCCCCAGCTGTCTCTGGTCTGGAGTCTTCAGGGAGCTGCAGGCATGATGTAAGTGACGTCATTTAAAGTGGCATCTAAAGTGCGCAGGTGCCACCATCTTTTACCGATCACCACCCTCCGGAACGTCATCAGTGGACGGAGATCGGTTGCCATGACAGCCGGGAGCCTATTAAAGGCTTGTCATTGCCATAGTTCTATTACACGCTGCCTAATAGAAGTGAATGGATTTTACTATTCACTGCAAGGTCCCTAGGGGGTCTTAAAATAAAAGTAGGGAAAAAAAAGTTTTTAAAAGTATAAAAAAAAAACCCACAAGTTTAAATCACCACCCCCTTTCCCTAGATCACATATAAAAATAAATAAACAAAAGTAAACATAAAACACTTTAGGTATCCCCGTGCTCAAAAATTCCCGAACTATTAAAATACTTGTCCAATATGGTGAATGGTGTAGCCTTTGCCTCCTAAAAAAAAACTGATCAAACCATCAGATCTTTCCCCAAATGGTATCAGTAAAAATGTCATCTTGTCCCGCATAAAAAGACGCCATACCCAGATCCATACTTGTAAATATGAAAAAATACAGGTGTCAGATAATGGCAACATAATTTTTTTTTTCTATTTTGCAAAGTTTCTAATTTTTTAAAAGGTATCAAAACATTACAAATACTATATAAATTTGGTATCACCGTGATCGTACTAACCCACAGAATACAAGTAACAAGTAACATTTAATTTTTACCACACAGTGAATGCCGTAAAAATTTAATCCATGTGAAATTGAAGCAAATGCGTTTTTTCCAATTCCACCTCATTCTGAATTTTTTTTCCAGCTCCCAGTACATTGTACAGGATATTGAAGGGCGCCATTAGAAAGTACAATTTGTCCCGCAAACAATAAGCCATCATGTGACTCTGTGGACTGAAAAAAAAAAAAAAAAAAAAAAAAAAAGATGGCTCTTGGAAAGTGGGGAGAAAAAAACCAGATACGCAAAAATGAAAATATGCTCAGTCCTTAAGGGGTTAAGGACCAGTGGTCATATTAACTAAACAATGTAGGATAATTATTTGGTCTCTAATTCCACTCTCATTTGTACTCTATATTTTGCAAGGTTAGACACACTTTGAGGATACAGTCTGTGTGCCTGCCTTCATCTTGTGACATTGTTTGCAGTCCAACATTTACTAATATTGAATTGTACTAGTTATGTGTTTGACTACCCATTTATTTTGTTAATGCCACGAGGGGTGTAGCTATAGGGAAGACATCGCTAGTCCTAGTTCTTAAGGGGGCCAAAAGGCCACTCTGCCATATAAGAAGACTCCAGTATTAAGGTTGGTGAGATGTCCTTTTACCCAATAACCTAAAGTTACTTATCTGCATGGCACAATAATAATGTTTAGTTTATTTCTCTAGCAAGCTGGTAACACTACTCAAAAGCCTATTTTCTATTCTTGGGTAAAAAATTGTGGCTGTGTGGTCACTCGACAATTTTAAAAAAATAACAGGAAAAGTGATGTGGTCTGTCAAAGCTGTTATTCAACAATTATGTTCATTGAATTTATAGATATATAGATATTTAGATCTTGCTGACAATTTGGGAGTCAGATTTTATTAGATGACAGCAAATTAATCTTAAAAGCCCCTAAAACTTTTTTTTAACTATATGATGGTAGTAAACGCTGAATATACCTTTTATTTTTAAGAAGGCCTTGCTGTGTATTAATCATGTCTAAAACATGTCATCCTAGGCCTGGCTCTCTAACTCCTATAACTAACACAGGCTAAAAGCAATCACATTAGATAACATTGTGGTGAGTGAGCAAAATAAGCATTTTGGTGACAGCGATTTTTGCTTCTAGCTTTACTTGGGTGTTTTTTTTTCTCTTGTACTAACTGATCTCAGCTTGCCTTCTCAGCATCATGCCTCATATACAAGCTGACAATATTGTCACAGCACATCATGTCATTTTGCCATTCATTTCACAACCAGCTATTTTTCTTCTTATATATGTGATTCACAAAAAACTGAACGAATATTCTTTATAGACTCCCTCAGAAACAATTACACTTTCTTTCAGTAAATCGTCAGGTATAACAAAATGTACCATTTCTATTTGCAGGTCTAATATAATTTACAATATTCATTACATACACACAAACACTCATTCTGCAGTAGGTCTTGGGGAGCTTACTCCTTGCCACAGTCTGCTCTACCTACATGCCTCTTGCAGGGTTGCATCAGTCATGTGGATGTTGCACTGTGACTCATATGACTACTACACTACTACCTTTAATGGATGCCTAGCTACCATATTGCTGCAAAATGAAGTGTGCACATTGCACAATTCACAGGTGTATTGTCTCAGGCTACCATTCCTTATCAGAAATGGTTGCTGAAACTAACTTGTAATAGTGGTAACAACAATACAATTGTAACTTTAAGACTGGTTCATTTTTACTTATAGAATGAAAAACAACACTTCTTGCTTCAGTCTCTTACACAGGAGAAGGGATAACACAATAGTCCTTGTCTTTCACCAACACGCTTGGAATATTACTGTCCCTCTGTGCTTAGCAGTTCACTCACTGGACCTGGGTGTACAGTTCAACAGCCAATATCTCACTAACCACTTTGTACTCCAACTGAGTAGGACCTTCACAGCCTACAGTCATGGCCAAAAGTTTTGAGAATGATACAAATATTAATTTTTACAGTCTACTGCTTCAGTTTTTCTAATGGCAATTTGCATATACTCCAGAATGTTATAAAGAGTGATCAGCTTAACAGCAATTACTTGCAAAGTCAATATTTGCCTAGAAAATGAACTTTATCCCCCAAAACACATTTCAACATCATTGCAGCCCTGCCTTAAAAGGACCACCTAACATCGTTTCAGTGATTGCTCCATTAACACAGGTGTGGGTGTTGATGAGGACAGGAGATCAATCTGTCATGATTAAGTAAGAATGACACCACTGGACACTTTAAAAGGAGGCTGGTGCTTGCCATCATTGTTTCTCTTCTGTTAACCATGGTTATCTCTAAAGAAACACGTGCAGTCATCATTGCACTGCACAAAAATGGCCTAACTGGGAAGAGTATTGCAGCTAGAAAGATTGCACCTCAGTCAACAATCTATCGCATCATCAAGAACTTCAAGGAGAGAGGTTCCATTGGTGCCAAAAAGGCTCCAGGGCGCCCAAGAAAGACCAGCAAGCGGCAGGACCGTCTCTTAAAAGTGTTTCAGCTGCGGGATCGGGCTACCAGCAGTGCAGAGCTTGCTGAGGAATGGCAGCAGGCAGGTGTGAGTGCATCTGCACGCACTGTGAGGCGGAGACTCTTGGAGCAAGGCCTGGTCTCAAGGAGGGCAGCAAAGAAGCCACTTCTCTCCAGAAAAAACATCAGGGACAGACTGATATTCTGCAAAAGGTACAGGGAGTGGACTGCTGAGGACTGGGGTAAAGTCATTTTCTCTGATGAATCCCCTTTTCGATTGTTTGGAACATCTGGAAAACAGCTTATTCGGAGAAGAAGAGGTGAGCGCTACCACCAGTCTTGTCTCATGCCAACTGTAAAGCATCCTGAATCCATTCATGTGTGGGGTTGCTTCTCAGCCAAGGGAATCGGCTCTCTCACAGTCTTGCCTAAAAACACAGCCATGAATAAAGAATGGTACCAGAATGTCCTCCAAGAGCAACTTCTCCCAACCGTCCAAGAGCAGTTTGGCGCTCAACAATGCCTTTTCCAGCATGATGGAGCACCTTGCCATAAAGCAAAGGTGATAACTAAATGGCTCAGGGAACAAAACAGAGATTTTGGGTCCATGGCCTGGAAACTCCCCAGATCTTAATCCCATTGAGAACTTGTGGTCAATCATCAAGAGACGGGTGGACAAACAAAAACCAACAAATTCAGACAAAATTAAAGCATTGATTCTGCAAGAATGGACTGCTATCAGTCAGGATTTGGTCCAGAAGTTGATTGAGAGCATGCAAGGGAGAATTGCAGAGGTCCTGAAGAAGAAGGGTCAACACTGCAAATATTGACTTGCTGCATTAACTCATTCTAACTGTCAATATAAGCTTCTGTTACTCATAATATGAATGCAATTATATTTCTGTATGTGATAAAAACATCTGACAAACACACATAAAAACCAGAGGGCAGCAGATCATGTGAAAATATAATATTTGTGTCATTCTCAAAACTTTTGGCCATGACTGTACATCATCCCAACAGTGGGTCCTAAACTCTCTCAGTGCCTTTATCAGCTCATTGGCTTAAAAGAGAAACACACACAATTTTATATTGGAGGGGGATATGAGGACTTACACCCCCACCTTTTTTGCCTAGCTTTGTTCCAAGACCATAGCTTTTATGATGACAATGCCAAACATTTGTAAAGCGCTTTTCTCACACAAGGGACTCCAAGCTCAGGGAGCATTGTGGAGTAGGGGAGTTAGTTGCTGCCATACAGGTGCTCATCCCCACCACCACTAAATCCAGTCAATCCACTGACCACATTTCCTGGAATATACTTGGCCTTGTGAAAGCGACCTATTTCTACATTGAAGATTCCAGAGCCCAATAATACTGCAGTTACAAGATTAAAATTGAATTAAAGATCTTTGTCTCCATTTTTAACCACTTGCAGTTTGAAAACTGTGTCCAGCGATAATATGTATGCTGCTAGTTAAGAAGTGTAAGTCAGGAATCTAAATCTACAATAGACTAGCTGCCAGACATCCTGACATCCCTGTACATTTCTTAACCAATTTTATAACTGCCTCCGAATTACTGATGGCCACTGCAGATATGTTGGTGTCTTTTTATTAACAAGCTTTTGTTTTATGCCACTGTGGTGTGTGAACATGGTGGCCATTTAGCTCTTAGGATCACCATCTTCCTGTCATGATGGTTGGCTCATCAAGAAATTCTCGCTTCCACACATTTAATTGAAAACTGGCTGCAACCAGTTTTTCTCTTCTCTTCACGAAGCAAACACAGTATACATCACCATACAAAAATAAACACTTTCACTACAAGACTTTAATATTTCCACAATCTCAACCTTTCATGCCATAAGATACAGTGCCTTGCGAAAGTATTCGGCCCCCTTGAACTTTTCAACCTTTTGCCACATTTCAGGCTTCAAAAATAAGGATAACATTTTCATTTTTTGGTGAAGAATCAACAACAAGTGGGACACAATCGTGAAGTGGAACGAAATTTATTGGATATTTTAAACTTTTGTAAAAAATAAAAAACTGAAAAGTGGGGAGTGCAATATTATTCGGCCCCCTTAAGTTAATACTTTGTAGCGCCACCTTTTGCTGCGATTACAGCTGCAAGTCGCTTGGGGTATGTCTCTATCAGTTTTGCACATCGAGAGACTGAAATTCTTGCCCATTCTTCCTTGGAAAACAGCTCGAGCTCAGTGAGGTTGGATGGAGAGCGTTTGTGAACAGCAGTTTTCAGCTCTTTCCACAGATTCTCGATTGGATTCAGGTCTGGACTTTGACTTGGTCATTCTAACACCTGGATACGTTTATTTGTGAACCATTCCACTGTAGATTTTGCTTTATGTTTGGGATCATTGTCTTGTTGGAAGATAAATCTCCGTCCCAGTCTCAGGTCTTTTGCAGACTCCAACAGATTTTCTTCCAGAATGGTCCTGTATTTGGCTCCATCCATCTTCCCATCAATTTTAACCATCTTCCCTGTCCCTGCTGAAGAAAAGCAGGCCCAAACCATGATGCTGCCACCACCATGTTTGACAGCGGGGATGGTGTGTTCAGGGTAATGAGCCGTGTTGCTTTTACGCCAAACATATCGTTTTGCATTGTGGCCAAAAAGTTCGATTTTGGTTTCATCTGACCAGAGCACCTTCTTCCACATGTTTGGTGTGTCTCCCAGGTGGCTTGTGGCAAACTTTAAATGAGACTTTTTATGGATATCTTTGAGAAATGGCTTTCTTCTTGCCACTCTTGCATAAAGGCCAGATTTGTGCAGTGTACGGCTGATTGTTGTCCTATGGACAGACTCTCCCACCTCAGCTGTAGATCTCTGCAGTTCATCCAGAGTGATCATGGGCCTCTTGGCTGCATCTCTGATCAGTCTTCTCCTTGTTTGAGATGAAAGTTTAGAGGGACGGCCGGGTCTTGGTAGATTTGCAGTGGTCCGATACTCCTTCCATTTCAATATGATCGCTTGCACAGTGCTCCTTGGGATGTTTAAAGTTTGGGAAATCTTTTTGTATCCAAATCCGGCTTTAAACTTCTCCACAACAGTATCATGGACCTGCCTGGTGTGTTCCTTGGTCTTCATGATGCTCTCTGTGCTTTAAACAGAACCCTGACACTATCACAGAGCAGGTGCATTTATACGGAGACTTGATTACACACAGGTGGATTATATTTATCATCAGTCACGTAGGACAACATTGGATCATTCAGAGAGCCTCACTGAACTTCTGGAGTGAGTTTGCTGCACTGAAAGTAAAGGGGCCGAATAATATTGCAAGCCCCACTTTTCAGTTTTTTATTTTTTACAAAAGTTTAAAATAACCAATAAATTTCGTTCCACTTCAATTGTCTCCCACTTGTTGTTGGTTCTTCACCAAAAAATTTAAATTTTATATCCTTATGTTTGAAGCCTGAAATGTGGCAAAAGGTTGAAAAGTTCAAGGGGGCCGAATACTTTCGCAAGGCACTGTATGATTCTGGCTTCCACCAGCCAAGGCACAGTCTGCTTCTGTGTCAGGCCCTTTAGTTCCACTGAAGGGAAATCTTTGCGTCATCAGATCAAGACTTTTTGGATAATTGTATGTTTCTATATTTGTGGGAACACTTTGGATAAGGCCCTTTTCCATTCCAGAATGACTGTGCTCCAGTGCACAAAACAAGGTCTAAAAAGTCGTGGTTGGGTGAGTTTGGTGTGGAAGAAATTGGCTGGCCCACACAGAGCCCTGACCTCAACCACGTCGAACACCTTGGGGGATAAACTAGAATGGAGATTGCAAGTTAGGTCCTCTCATCCAGCATCAGTTTCTGACCTCACAAATGTTCTTTTGGGTGAATGGCCATAATTTCCACAGGCACTCTTTTAGAAAAGTGGAAGCTGTTTTATCTGCAAAGGGGAAACCAGCTTCATATTAATGACTATGGATTCAGAATGTAATGTCATAAAAGCTGCTTTAGGTATAATGTGTAGGTGTCCCAATACTGTTGTCCATATAGCACATATTGATTTATTTGGGTGGCTGCCCTCACACAATCAGTTTCTACACCAGGTTTTCTGGTGCAGTTTTGAAGTGGATCATAAATGGAGAGAAAGTATTAAGGATAGGTGCTTCTCCTCCTCTTATGCTTAACCCACTCCTGGTTTTAGGTTAAAAACTGCAGCTGATTGAGTAAGGGCAGTGTGAGAGTTTTGATGACCTGTTGGGATAAAATTGGATTGCTTTATAAAGAGAAGCTGATGATCAAGTCACACATTGTAAAAAAAAAGTGCATAACATTCTTATTGTAAATTAAGAAATAATGAATTGAGACAGAGTCTCCAACAGAGACTCCATCGCAAATGTGAAAGTAGCCTACCAATATTGTCTCTAGAAAGAAACACGTAGCAATGTGCCTTTCATTTGCCTATATTGCAATAACTATAAAAAACAAAAAGCAGTTCACTGCTATTTTTTCATTTATATAGTGTCAGGATCTGGGGGTGTTGGGGGGGGGGGGGTTTGGCATGGACACAGACGCCAAGGTAATAATCCAAGTATTGAGTTTTATTCACTCAAACACTCATTGGTACATGCAGCATAAGAGAAAACATAAAATAAACACTTGCCCATCTGGGCTCTAACTAAACAGAAGTGGGTTACCTCACCTAGTATAGAAACAAGTTCAGACAGTCAGGATTGCCTCCTTCAGTAGCAACCCTCTTTGTGGCTTTCCAGCCAAGCTCTGCCACAGTCTGCTCTCCTAGCAGCCTTCTTATTCCTCCCTAACAAGAACAATCCCAGTCAGCTGGGTTTCTCCAGGAGTGTCCACAAGGTGTGGACTGGAGGCAATGGGAATGACAAGTCCCACTACCAACCTACCTACCATTCCATAAAAATCCAGCCCAGTGCACAGCACTTAAATAATGCTCAGCAAACATAGTTGTCTACTGAGAAACAAACTCTAGGGATTTCTCTCATCTCAACCATCTGAGCAATCTGGGTGAGATGTACATCCCTTCCAGTATCTTACCAGCCATCGACTTACAATAGCCTCTCTGGAAAAATATGAACATCATAAAGCGTATGTTTGTATGCACAAGACATTTCAGAAACCATTGCTTACCCTACAGAATCTATTAAAGTTTTTTTTGTGTTACAAATATTGATGACCAATATCGAACCAGTGGAAGTCGGACACTTGGCACCCCTACCAATGAGCGTTTTACAGCAGATGCTGGAACTAACATAGAGAACTATCTGATATTAATGACCTAATGTAAGTGCCACCAGAATCTAAGCAGAGAACTTGACTACTTTTAGAACTGGAAAAGTCTGATAACTAAGGAGAATAGTGGCTTGAAACTGAACTCTAACAAGTTCAGTTAGAATGCCATATTTCATCCACAGGTGTTTAAGTGCAATGACTATTACTGTGGAGATATACAAATGTTGAGTGCCATAGCAGGTCACAGTTGTTTCCAGGCAAATTAATTTGCATTCCATAAACTGGCAAGGTTTCTTAGTTACTATCGTGTTACTATTAACAAAAAAACATGTTGTAATTAACATTTTTCAAATCAATTTAACATGTGCAGGGTCAACAGTACTTGTCATTTTTTTGTGCAAATCAGCATAAATCTATAACCCATAAAGGGTTGTCCAGGATTATGAAATTAATTATATAAATATGTGATAAAATAATTAAAAAAAAAAAAACCCTTATCCTCAACTGGTAAACACTCTGCATCTCCTGGTTCCCTCTGTCTTGTTGAATTTTCACATAGTAATGACATGCCGAAAAATTGCAGCATCCCAGTGGACACTGCAAAATCATATATCATATGATACTGCTTCTATGCCACTGTGTACATAGTTTATGTGTAACCTGAACTGAGCACTGGTGGGTTCCAGTCAGCAAATTCTGGAATGTGAAGAGAGCAGGAGTCTTCTTCCAGCTTCCAAAGTGAAAGGGTGTGAGAGTATAGAATAAGAACCATGCTGCCACCCTGAGACAAAGGCTATACAGCTACCTATGACAGAGAGAGAGAGAGAGAGGGAGAGAGAGAAGCTTTTCAGTCAAAAGTATCATCATTATAACCTGAGGATAATTGGAACTAGGGCCTTTTCCACTGAGCTTTGACCCTGCGTGAACCATGGACAGACAGGACACCCTGCTGTATTGAGGCAGTAAGTGATTGGCACCTGTTGAGAGAGGAATTCAAATGCAGACTTCTAGAACTACTATCAACAGGACTCACCCCATATTCACAGTGGACCTCTATTATAAGAAGTGCAAGTAAAGTTCTGTTTCCTGCAACCTCGAGTCTCATTTCCTGAATCACCATTATGGGTACTCCAACCCTGATCGGGCTCAGGAGGGCTGAAGACCATTAGGATGTTCCCCATAGGTACACCACCACCATCAGGTACATCACAGGCCCCATCAGCTCATCACCAGACCAGGAGGAGAGCTGTAGAATTTGCTTGAGTCTTCTAGCTACTGTGACAACTCCTGTTTCCAGTAACTACTACCCCAGCCTCTGGCTTCCTTCCAAGGGGTTGCTGCACATACACATGTGACAACTGCAGTCAGTTACTGATCTCAGCCATAAAACCTGCATGACTGGCACAAGAGTGCTGAGGCTAGCGAGGGTAAATAGCTGCTGTGGTCATGTGTTCATGTATGTACATATACAATCTCTGCAGGACAAGTCAACAAGAACAGTGGTGACCACCAGACTGGCCACACTGGGGTGGTTTGGGATTTACCAGATACGAATACGTTATTTTTTAAATTTGACTATATTTTTTGCTAGTAGTATATTCTTTTTAGCTGGAAACCCCATTAGACCATTAGAATAGGAAGATATCTTCTGCATGCAAGGAAGTTTGTTATTTTTTTGATATATATTATATTTTTATATTGTGTACTATATTATTTATGTACATACAGTGATTTTATTTCTCTAGAGCAGTAGCAAACTCTGGTTGCTTTTACCTGACAGCAATCTCTCTCTCTCATGAACCATGGAAACACAATTGGAAGGATGGAGGCAGTAGAGGGGAAAGTGTAAGGCATGATGACCTAGTGTCTGAGTTGTGAGCTTGCCTAGTCAGAATAATAATAATAATACATTTTATTTATATAGCGACAACATATTCCCCAGCACTGTACAATTTGTAGGGTTCAAGTACAGACAAAAAAGATACATTACAAAGAAATAGTCAATTCACTTGGCTAAAATTCCATTTGCTGTCTCAAGACTCAGTGAGTCAAAAGCAAATTGAGGATCTGTTACATCTAACAGAGAGCGCATGAGCTTCCCAGCTCCTTTTCCCATAATGCCTTGTGATATGTAGCTGTGGGTATGACCTGCAAGAGGAAGCACGCTCCATACCCACATGCTGCATATCCACTAGTTGTACATCTTTTTTCACTTCTTCCTATGGCAATCCAAATGTCTGAAGAAGGTCCTGAGTGGACTGAAAATGTTGCACATTGATTTTGTGTATTGATTGCAATATTAATAAACGTATTTCCTTCATTGTATCCGAGTTCCAAAAGTTGGTATTCCTTTGAGACGGAGTAAGTTCCTTTCTGAGCGCCATTCTCACTTAACATTGGAGTGCCTTATTACCTTTGTTGGCTATTCAACGATAAGACTGAGCTTTGTGTAGGGTATCTCTTCTGCCTCCCATAAAGCAGACTTAGGCTAAGGCCCCATGTAGCAGGCCACAGCAAAAAAGCGCTGCAGAAAAACCGCAGCAGCAACACATTCGGTTTTTCCCGCTGTGCTTTTCACAGAAAGTCCACAGAGGTTTCCTCTGTGGACTTTCAGTTCCATTATACCTATAGGAAAACTGCCGGTGTTTCTGTGGGTATAATTGACATACTGCCATTTCCAAAACCGCAATGTGTGTCTGCTGCACTTATTTTTCTGTAGTGTGTGGATTGGATTCGCTACTTTGCAGTGAGTGTGAAATGCCACGGTTTACACAACGTTTACACCACCTGGGGCCCCTTACTGCAGTCCTGTGTTCAGCTAAAAATTATATGCACCAGAGAAGGATCATCTTTGCAAAAAAAAAACTCAAGGGCAAGGATCACAATGAAATCTAAGTTTATTCAGCCAATTAATTGGTTGCTGTTATGGTTGCATTAAATGGCTTTCATGTAACAGTTGACATTCTAACACTTTTTTTATGGCACAACTTCATCTTTTTTAAAAATCATTCTTTTTTTAAATCAGTATACCATACAAAAATGTTGCTGAGAAGTGGAAGGTCATAGATCATAGTTAATTCCTTTAGTTTAAAAGGGGCCTGGATGCATTATGGGTACTAGATTGCTGGAGATGGAATTCTTGACTGTGGCATTTATTGTGTTTGTCATATTTGGAGTCAGAAAGGAATTTTTTGCCTAAGATCAATAAAATTGTCCAAGACTAAGGCCCCACTTTGGGGGAAAGTTGATTTTTGTTGTTGTAGACTTTGTTGCTGTTTTATGAGCTAAAGTCAAAAGTGGCTTCAAAGGAATGGGAAATATATAGAAAACCCTCATACTTCTCCTTTCTGCTAAATTCACTCCTGGCTTTGGCTAAAAAAACCCCAGTAAAATCTGCAACAAAAAACATCTTTTCCACCGTGTTGGGCCTTATCCTTATGGGTTTTTTCCCTGTGTTTTGACTAACACTGTAGCATAATAGGGTGTACTTGATGGACTAACATTTTTTCAAGCTTATTAACTATATTAATGGAAATATCTCTTCAACAGTTGCTTAAAGTTGTGAATATTATCGTGAAAAAGTGGATAATCATCTCTACCACCCAAAAACTGGATTTGAACATATGCATACAAAATATTTTAAACAGGGAGTATATATCTACAAATTTTATATCTAGGCTGTCTATGCAAAGATCAGTAAATTAGCAATTGGAAATAAAGGAACTATATACAGTTCCTGCACAGGGGTCCTCTGTTAGTGGTGTTTCACCTGTATTTCCATCAGGTGAACGGCTGTGACATCACAAGTGGGGTTCAGTTAGGTAATTTACTGTGAATTCACATGAATTTCACATGAAGTTTCAGTCTCGTAAGCTGCTGTGACATTTCAACTAAGTTTTTAGGTAATTGCTACGATAAAACAGTTTTTCAGTAGGGTAAGCTACTGTGACTTCACAAGTGGGTTTCAGTCATGTAGACTGCTGAGATATGACAACTGTGTTTCTATAAGGTAAACTGCTTTGACATAACAATTGTGTTTCTGTCAGTTAAGCTGTAAAGTAACATGCTGTAATATCACAAATGTGTATCACTCAAGCTAACTAATTGAGGCTAAGGCTCTGCATAGCAGGCTGCAGCAAAAAAGCGCTGCAAGAAAAAACGCTGCGGCAACGCATCAAAGGTGTCCTCTGTGGCCTTTCTGCTTCCATTAAACCTATAGGGAGACTGCTGGCGTTTCCGTAGGTATAATTGACATGCTGCGATTTACAAAACCTCAATGGTTTTGAAAATCAAAGCATGTCCGCTGCGCGTATTTTTCCACAGTGTGTGGATGGGATTCTCTAGCCACTAGTCCACTATGCAGGGACTGTAAAGCGCAGTGGTTTTTACGCCATGTGGGGCCCCGGTCTGAAGAAGGAATCTTTAGCACCACTTAATCCACTGTGCTAACCTGGCATGATCCTCCCCATGATCAACCCATGAGGCAAAGATCCAAGATACCAGCGTTCCAGATAAAATATTGTGGCAGATTCACTATGAATTTGTGCCACGTTTTTTTGTGTAAAAAGAAGTTGGACACTTTTCTAAAACAGCCACACTAAATTCACTAACATTTACGCCACTTTTGGTAACATAAAGGAATGCCAGATATGAACTGGTATAGATTTCTGCCGAGGCACACTGCCTGGTGGAGAATGTCTGATTCATGACAAGACCCAATAGCATTTACTTTATCTCATCATAAAAGGCAACAAGCATTTCAGACTCAAGGGATCTTGATTTAGCCAAGACTGATCTTGTCTTGGTTTGATAAAAGCCCTTCAGGCCAAATGATGAAATAAGATAAACTCAACCAGTCTGGTGTGACATCACAACTAACTTTACCCAGATGAGGTTCTGTGGTATCAGAAGAGTATTTCTGTCAGGTAAGTGGCTGTAACATCTAAAGTTGATGTCTGTTGGACAAACTAACGGCTAGACTTATATACAATGTTGGAAACAGCTGAAAAACAAGAAGATTAATAAACCATTCTTACACAAAGGCCTCCTATTGTTGGTGTTCACCCCTATATCACATTCTATGGCATGACTTTCCTACTTCCAGGTGAAGATGAGAGACTGACAGTAGCCAAAGGGGCACAGCAGCTTATATGTATGTCATACATGTAAGAGGCTATTTAAGAACACAACACCAGTCAGATATAACAAGATCAGGTTCATATTAAGCTTGATTCACATCATGTTTACACCTCTGCTATGAGTTTCCATCCAGGTATAAGCTCGAATTGCTGAAAAGCATATACTTGGACAGATCCATTCACATGGGACAAACAGAGTCCAAAGGATGGATCTATCCAGGTATACAGTATGTATGAATGGCAATTACTGCTAAACATTATGTGTACCGTGCATAAGCTTACAGAAGTATAATAGATATTGTTCATGTAGTAAAATGAATGAAACTGCTTTTTCAGGCCAAAGATTGAATGAAAAGCAACAACCATTTAGAGTCAGAATAATGTCAGAACTTACATCTCTAAAGTACTTCTCTTAACAGGTGATACAGAGTACATTACTCTTCAAGTATAGAACATGAACATTGGAAGAGAACACCAAAGAGTCAGTCAATCATCATCAGTTATTGCCAATGTACCCTCTAAATTGGTCAATTTAGAAAGTAAAGTGTTATAAGTTAAACTTACTAATGAGATCAACTAGCCCAATAGCAGCTATACCTGTCTGTAAGGTTTGGTATAATTTAACTCTAGTATTTCCAAGGCACAATGCTTAAAGGGTTATTGCTCCTTATTTACCATCTATAATTATATTCCTTACTTAAAGTAGCATTTCTAGCACATTTTTTAGCATTTCCATTTTCATCTCCAAGTCTAAAATGGTCAAATCAGGCTTAACATGATAGAAATAATTCCATACTGGCATCAGTATCTCTTCCTAGGTATCACATGCCCTAGTGATGAATTTGGTGTAGTCTAAACACAATTGCAGGTATGTGGGGATGGATGGAAAGAGAAATGTCGTAGCATGGCGACTCACTGGTTAGCACTGTGGCCTTGCAGCTCTTAAGTTCGAGTTCTAGGTTTAAATCTAACCAAGGACAACATCTGCATGGAGTTTATATGTTGTCCCCATGTTTGAATGGGTTTCTTTCGGGTACCCTGGTTTCCTCCCACACGACAAGGACATACTCATAGGGATGTTAGATTGTGAAAAAATCCACAAGAAAGATATATCCATGAGGCAAATTTCAGGGGCAGCAGATTGAAAAAGTTTGGACTCAGAAGTTTGGTTCAACAATGGTCCCAACGATGAATGGATGACTAAGGAGCGTTCTGCTTCGAAATGCATAGGCTCTTTTGTTTTGTACTATAACCTTCAAGATGAATTTCAATTGAAGAATAAAAGTTACATTTTATTTTTTGGAACGGTGCTGAATTTTTATTCATCGTTGGGACCAATGTTAGATTGTGTACCCTATATGGGACAGTGACTAACAATGCCTGTAAAGTTCTGTGGAATATGTGGGTGCTATACAAGTAAGAGAAATAAATAAATGCTGCACTTGCCCCTCTGCCATATATATGACTTGAGTATGCATCAGTTGCAGACAAAACACATTGAAAAAACACTTTTATTAAGATAAGATAAGATAATCCTTTAATAGTCCCACCATGGGAAAATTCAGTGTGTTACAGCAGCATAGATAATACAAATACAAAAGCTCCAAGGTAGAGGCATTACAATGACAGTAGGTACAGATAAAAAGGTAAAGGTAAAAATGTAGTAGAAGGGATATCACAACTTAAGATTTTTCAGTTCTCTATATGGAATGATCTCCGCTTAGGTCGGTGTTGGTTGTACATCCTAACTGAGCATGGAGCTCACCATGGACAGTATCCTTCTGTCACCCACCACCTGCACTGGGTCCAGGGGGCTCCCAAGGACAGAGCTGGCCCTTCTAAACAGCTTGCCAAGTCTATGCCTATCCCTGGTTGATATGCTACTCCCCCAGCAGGCCACTCCGAAGAAGATGGATGATGCCACTACAGAGTTGAAAAAAGCCCTAAGAAGTGCCCCTTGACTCCAAAGGCTCTCAGCCTCCTAAGAAGGTAGAGCCTGCTGTGGCCCTTTCTGTACAGTGCATCCAAGTGATTTGCCCAATCCAGCTTATTACTGAGGAGCACACCCAGGTACTTATATTTGTTGACAATCTCAATGCCCGTCCCCTGGATGTCTACTGGTATTGGAGGATATCTGCGTGTGCAAAAGTCCACCACTATCTCCTTGGTCTTAACAGCATTAATCCTAAGGTGGTTCCGCTGGCACCAGTCCACAAAATCCCGGTTCAATTCTCTGTACTCCCTGTCATCTTTGTCTGTGATGAGGCCTACTATTGCAGAGTCATCAGAATACTTCTGTAAGTAGCAGCTAGATGAGTTGCACCTGAAATCTGCAGTGTACAGTGTGAAGAGGAAAGAGGCAAGAACTGTACCTTGAGGTGCCCCTGTATTACAGATCACGTTGTCTGACATGGTGGTGGTCCACTCCAACAAGGGCCAGCTTGTCTCTCAGTAGTCCTTACTGTATGGTGTTAAAAGCACTGGAGAAATCAAAGAACATTATTCTCACAGTGTTCCCTGGTTTCTCCATGTGAGAAAGAGCTCTGTGTAGAAGGTGGATGATGGCATCATCCACCCCAATGCCCAGCCGATAAGCAAACTGGAGATGTCCATAGCCAAGCTCACTAGTGGGCAGAGATGTGTGAGAACCAATCTCTCTAAGACCTTCATCAAGTGGGATGTCAATGCTACAGGTCTGTAGCCATTAAGGTCCATCGGATTAGGTGTCTTTGGAACTGGTACCACACAAGATGATTTCCACAGTTGGGGTACCATTCCCAGCTTCAGGCTCATATTGAACTTACAGTACAGACCAAAAGTTTGGACACACCTTCTCATTCCAAGAGTTTTCTGTATTTTCATGACTATAAAAATTGTAGATTCACACTGAAGGCATCAAAACTATGAATTAACACATGTGGAATTATATACTTAACAAAAAAGTGTGAAACAACTTAAAATATGTCTTATTTTCTAGGTTCTTCAAAGTAGCCACTTTTTGCTTTGATTACTGCTTTGCACACTCTTGGCATTCTCTTGATGAGCTTCAAGAGGTAGTCACCTGAAATGGTTTTCACTTCACAGGTGTGCCCTGTCAGGTTTAATAAGTGGGATTTCTTGCCTTATAAATGGGGTTGGGACCATCAGTTGTGTTGTTCAGAAGTCAGGTGGATACACAGCTGATAGTCCTACTGAATGGAGTGTTAGAATTTGTATTATGGCAAGAAAAAAGCAGCTAAGTAAAGAAAAACGAGTGGCCATCATTACTTTAAGAAATGAAGGTCAGTCAGTCTGAAAAATTGGGAAAACTTTGAAAGCGTCCCCAAGTGCAGTGGCCAAAACCATCAAGCGCTACAAAGAAACTGGCTCACATGAGGACCGCCCCAGGAAAGGAAGACCAAGAGTCACCTCTGCTGCGGAGGATAAGTTCATCCGAGTCACCAGCCTCAGAAATCGCAGGTTAACAGCAGCTTAGATTAGAGACCAGGTCAATGCCACACAGAGTTCTAGCAGCAGACACATCTCTACAACAACTGTTAAGAGGAGACTGTGTGCAACAGACCTTCATGGTAAAATAGCTGCTAGGAAACCACTGCTAAGGACAGGCAACAAGCAGAAGAGACTTGTTTGGGCTAAAGAACACAAGGAATGGACATTAGACCTGTGGAAATCTGTGCTTTGGTCTGATGAGTCCAAATTTGAGATCTTTGGTTCCAACCACCGTGTATTTGTGCGACGCAGAAAAGGTGAACTAATGGACTCTACATGCCTGGTTCCCTCCGTGAAGCATGGAGAAGGAGGTGTGATGGTGTGGGGGTGCTTTTGCTGGTGTCACTGTTGGGGATTTATTCAAAATTGAAGGAATACTGAACCAGCATGGTTACCACAGCATCTTGCAGCAGGATGCTATTCCATCCGGTTTGCGTTTAGTTGGACCATCATTTATTTTTCAGCAGGACAATCACCCCAAATACACCTCCAGACTGTGTAAGGGCTATTTGACCAAGAAGGAGAGTGATGGGGTGCTACGCCAGATGACCTGGCCTCCACAGTCACCAGACCTGAACCCAATCAAGATGGTTTGGGGTGAGCTGGACCGCAGAGTGAAGGCAAAAGAGCCAACAAGTGCTAAGCATCTCTGGGAACTTCTTCAAGACTGTTGGAAGACCATTTCAGGTGACTACCTCTTGAAGCTCATCAAGAGAATGCCAAGAGTATGCAAAGCAGTAATCAAAGCAAAAGGTGGCTACTTTGAAGAACCTAGAATATAAGACATATTTTCAGTTGTTTCACACTTTTTTGTTAAGTATATAATTCCACATGTGTTAATTCATAGTTTTGATGCCTTCAGTGTGAATCTACAATTTTTATAGTCATGAAAGTACAGAAAACTCTTGGAATGAGAATGTGTGTCCAAACTTTTGGTCTGTACTGTATATGTAATAATACCACACAGCTGGTGCCTGCAAGTCTTAAGTAGCCTGGCACTGATGCCATCTGGCCCTGTGGACTTCCCAGTCTTGATCTTTCTGAGTTCCTTTCTCACCTGGGCACATATGAAGATCAGACTGTAGCCAGATGACTGACTGCTAGATTTACTGATCTGGAGGTGAGAACTAACAGCAGGAGGTGAGGTCGGTGTGGGACAGAGGATTGAATGACATGCTGGGGTGGGGAGGACCTGGTGTGTGATCAAATCTATTGAAGAATAGATTTAGTTTGTTAAGCCACTGTAGTATCTCCTTCTACCTGGGAGACAGGTTTTTTGTGTCTAGATATTGACTTAAGACTTTTCCAGACTTCAATGTTTTTGTGTTCCATTTGCTCTTCCATCTTTCTCTCATCATTCTTATAGCTATGTTGAAATCATGACTCCTTAGGTTGAATTCCAAAGGGTGGGTGTTTGGTTTTGTTTTTTTGTTTTTTTTTGCTTCTTTAGGGGGCCTCCAAAGGGGGGTGAGGGTTATATTTATGATTTATTGTCTACATGAAGCATTTTCTGTGTGTTTTTTTATATCATGTTATCCCCTTATTGACACAGAAAATGTTGTTGGTTTCCTTCAATGCACTGTTTAAAAACAAAAGGCACCAGCATTATAAATGGTACATGGTAGGTAGGGGCCTTGCCGCAGATTTTGCTTTGGAGCCCAGAGACATTCAGTAATGCCTCTAATGGAAATTCTGTGTGATTTGAAATTCCAATCAAATCTATCCATCACATTTGTATCTGTTGAAGTGGCACAGGGGCTTCATTAATATGGTGTTTCACCTGAATGCCATATGTTTCAAAGTATTTACAGCAGAAACCTGACATATGTACATTGATATATCTGTCTCAATGTGTAATGAATGTTCTGTATTGTGGAGTAAATGTCCTTGCATAATCTTGCTTAGTTCCACATTGTGCATAAATTTGAGATTATATGTTCAACTGTTTCAAACAAAATTTTGAAATCATACAAATAGGTATAAAAAATAAGACTTTGCACTGGATATAGATGCCGGAAGAAAAAGATTCCATAAAGCCCTACTCAACCAAATACTGGTAAAGTGGCAGCATCTGAATAATGACAAGAAATCAAATGTGGCATCGCTGGAGAAAATTAAGTTAAAGGAGAGTGGTCCATCTGAAATACAAATAGCCACAGAATATAGTAGGGAGCTATTTGTAGCAGGAGCATCATTACATAATACCATATGTAAAAGTAATATGCCATCACTTGATAAACATTGGGAGGGATTCATGAAATTCCCTATGCCAGAAAAGTAGCATAAAATAGTTGTAAACAGTATGAAAGCAGAAAGCACAACCGCACTGCTACATTATTTTCACTTTATGGATCATCTGAAATTTATGGATCATCTAATTAGTTAAGATAGTTATAGGCAAACATAGATGTTAGGTTACCTGAACTATCCAATGTTTATTATGCAATTTCAAGTTAACCCCTCTTTAAAATATAAAAGTATTTGATATGGAAAAGGCAGTATAGTGTTTGTATCAAGTCTATAAAAACAACATGCATAATGATATGTATTGGATTAAAGTTCCTTTAATCCCACATCAATAGGATCTGACCACATTATGAGATATTCTGGGTTTTTGGAGGGCAATAGAAAAAGTATCTAAAATTCAAATGTAAGGGCTGAGAATATTTAAGGTGGCCCCAGTACTATTTATGAACACTATGCAATGTACAGAGCTGTACTTGTTCCGCTACCAGTCCCAGTATGCTCCAGATTTTTGAAATAAGTACTCACTGAATGTGCCAGGAGTTGAACCCCAACCAATCTAATATTGATGACTTTCCCTAAATATAGGATCAGAACTATTAAAGTCCAAGAAAACACTTTAATTTTTTCAACAATCGGTTCTTTTTTAGGATCAGACCAGATGGACTAGACTTCACTTCCCATGTGCATTAGTGAGCCTTGAGCAGCCGTTACCTGTCACAGGTTTCCCTTGGACCACTTTTAGTAGGGACTAGACATTGCATACTGGGAACACTCCACAAGACCTGCTGTTTTGGAGATGCTCTGACTCAGTTATTTAGCCAGTTGTTTTGCCCTTGTCAAAGTCATTCAGATCCTTACATTTGCCCATTTTTCCTGTGTCCAACTCATCAAGTTCAAGGACTGACTGTTTACTTGTGCCTAATATATCTTACCCAAGGACAGGTGTAACATGATAATCAATGTCACTGGTTTTAGGCAGTGTTTCCATATTTTTGCATATAGTTTCTGAAAACAAAACCACATGTGGATCATAATGGGAGAGCATATATAAAGGACAGATAGTATTTGACCCCATTTTTTTCAGTTCAATAATGGTTTTGGCTTCAAAACTGCATATGAAAACCAGAGACTTTCAGAGACTGTGGGCTGCCCTAATAGTAAACAGCAAAAATTGATGTCCTTTGGTGCTCTGTAGTGAGTGTGTGACTATTTTATAGATCTGAAGGGGAATGGGGAAGATGTAAGGTAGAGAAGTACATTGACTTTAGTTTAAATGGTATGTTAGTGTTTCTGGAGCAAATATCAGAGATTGCAGGAACTGGCTAACATCAGAGAGTAGTAGAATTAGCTGTTTAGATCTCACACAGTACTGAGAGATAGATCCCAAGCTCTCAAATGCCTTCACCAACACCAGCTGTGAAGGCAGGTGGACCTGTGCTGAATTTGGGGTCCAAGTTATCACCATAGGAGCTGGCATAAGAAATAAACACTCCACAATCTGCAATCTGAAGTCAAACCAGAAACCACTATAAACTTACAAGGCAGATCAAAACCAGGAGGATGAATCAGGAGAGTGAAAGTCCAAGCCAAAAGTCAGTCTGAAAGGTAACATCAGAACAAACATCAGGTGACAAGCAGATTTCCGTTAACAAGGCAAAGGTCAGCCTGAGAGTAAATGTCAGAGCCAGAAGACAAGTAGATTACCAGTAAGAAGTCAAAAGGTCAATATAGAGCGGTCCAGCACAAATGATTAGGATATAGAAGCCACACCAGGTACAACCAAATAACAGGCAGCTAGATGAGCAAGAACAGGGTTTAAATATGCCTCCTCAGCTGCTAATTGGAAGCATAGGAGAGACCTGAAGACTGCGGAAGCTTCACAGGTTGGCACAGAAACCTTAAAGCAACAGCAGCTAAACTGAGATTCCTAACACTAGAACTATGAAGTCTTCCTCTAAACCAGCCTTAAAGGAACAGACATTACTTGACTGTAGCTAAATAAATGTTCTTTTTATTGATGACCTATCCTCAGGGTAGGTCATCAATAAAGGTAAGTGGGACCTGGGACCCTGCTAATCAGCTGTTTGAAGGGCCCATGGCGTTCATGTGAGTGATGTGACCCCTTCATTGTTTATATCACACACTATTTGTTTCATGGCGGCCAATTCAATGTAATTACACCTTCATTTCATAGAAGCGAATGGAACAAAGCTATAAATACATTCTTAAGGATAGGTGATCAATTAAAAAGAACCGGACATCCCCCTTACCATTATAAAAACTGCCTCTAATAGAAAATACGTTTTCAAGCTTTGTGAAGCAGTTTTAAGTTTCAAAGGTATTTATTGAATGAAACGAAGATACAGTAGGCAAGCAATACAACAGTGGGCTAGGTAGACCTAGATACAAAGAAAAAACATTAAAAATCAATGTCAAATAAAGGTAAGCAGATATCAGTAACATAAAGCAGTTTTTAAGGCCAAAAACCACATGAAAAAAATACCATCTTTACTTTATAAGTTATCACCCTTTCTGATCCACTTTTGAATTTCACTTAAAAAACGGACTTAACAAAACCTGCATGCATCTTTACCCTAAGGGTAATAATAATTTTCATATAGCAGGATTCTTCCCTTTTATGATATGCTGCTGTTGATTATCAGGGTCTATAATATTATGAGCAGTGACATATTGATTTGCGTCTATTACTTGGTAATTTTAGCTAGTATTCACTATGTAATTATATTACCAAATTCCATTCCATATAAATGGACCTTTGAAGACTTAGTTGTTACTAGCGAATTACTAGAATTCAATTGCAAAGAATTTCATTAATTATTAATCCAGCCAACACGTACTTAATGCATGCATCAGAAGTTAATTGTATTGAGTGCATTTCATTGTAATTATGTGAATTTGCATTCAAGTTAATTAATTTCACTCCTCCTTTTTTAATATACTCCTTTTCTGAAGAAGAATTTGATGTGCGTAATGATGAAAATGCCAATGAACGCCTTAAGGATGAAGAGACTTTTACATGACCTACAAGTGAAAATGTGTCTTTAGCAAAACTTCATAATACTTTAATGTCATGCATTAACTGATGAATGTTAGTTTTAAGCAGAATAAATCATCCACATCTAACTGTTGTGCCACGCATGGCAGTGTCTTCATGCAAATGACATAGTTATCTCCGACTAATGTTTATAATATCATCTTAATTTATTCAAGTGGAACTAAATCCATTCAGATATCTTAAGCCAGGGATGACTTTTTTTCTTCATCATTTTTCCACTTTTAGCAAAGAAGAAAAGGGTTTTCTGGAACTTTATTCTTAATATAGGCCATTAATATTTAATTTGTAAGGGTCCTTCTCCCAGGACCACTGCCGTTCAGCAGAAAGAAGGTACTACAGTGCCTCAAAGTGCTATACATACAGTTGTAGTTGTGCCGGGTATGTAGCCTAGTCCCTTTCACTAGAGCAGGATTATGCTGATCCGGCTGCAGAGTCTAGTTTTTATATACAGTATATTCACATTACTACAAAACTCCTTTAACAGACCCTGAGGGAAATTTATAAGGACTAGTGGCACTTTAAACATCATTTGCATTTCCCATAGTGAACAATCAGGTTACAGTTCTTATTACTCTACGGCAGGTTGGCAAATAAAATCAGCAGCTTTCTTAATAGTTGCTATGGGCAAATCCATTACTTTTTATTTTACTAAAGGGGTCTCTTTGTTTTATGTTTGTTAGTGTTCATTGTATAATATAAAATTGTGTGGCGGTCTAATATATATTTCATTCAAATTGTCACCATTTTCAACATCTCTGATTCATCTGGAGGTTAAAACCCATACAGATCTAATACTACACGACCATCGCTATACTAAATTCATTAGTAGCACAAGTTTATTTATTTATTTTACTTATATTCTTTCCTGTCCTGATTTCTGTAATACAAATGAACATAAAATACCATATATCAACTTGGAGTAAAGAGATGATGGGGACATTCATTGCCTAGCCTACATAATCCAAGTTTTAGCAACTGACCCTCACTTATGACTCTTAGTTTCTATGTTTTGTACTCATTTGCTGTCAGTTCCTTGTTGTTTAATGCAATTGATGGGAGGGAAATGTGCTGATGTCGTAGTAGTATTGATATGTAACTACTGTCAATCACGTTTATATAGATGCCTTTAAAGTGTGAAATAGTGTCTGCTGAAACAATGCTCAAATAAAAATTAAAGGAACATGACCTTAGAGGCGGCCTTAGAGGAGGGGACATGACTTTATTGAATCCCTGGCTCATGCCCACCCCCTCAGGTCCTGAATTAGGCATAACACAGTATCAATTTTGCATGGAGCGTTTCTTTTACCACCTCCCTCATCTCCAGCTTTTTACACCCTTTCACTCCACTGATTCTGATGCAGTTAGCTTTTTTTTCTCTAGTCCCCACCGTCTCTAAACAGTCAGTACTGTTAGTTTTGGTGATATGCTAATTAGACTCTGTACTGTCAAGTGGGTAGGCTTAGACAGACAAGGGGGTGGGATTATGAGCTCTGACACTGTCTGCCTCTGATTAGACGGTGTCAGAGAGCTCTGATTCATGCCCCCTTGCCTGCTCCTGCCTGACATCACCTACTTGAGAGTAGAGAGCCTAATTATCATATCAGGCATGTGGGTAACCGCTCAGGTACTTGGTAGCAGTGCAGGAAACAGGGACACAGAGGCTGGATCACACTCAAGTCTGGTGTTTATTTACTTGCAGGTGCATAAACAGGTTGCCTTTACAAAGGCACAAACAAAAAAACAAAACCTTCTCGGCTGAGAACTAACTACTACAATAAAATGTTCCCTCTTTATACAAGAGCCTGGCTGCCAGACTCCCGCTCGGGATCTTCACACAGGGGTGGCACACAGTTACCTTGTTTGCAGGTTCAGATAACACGTCACTTTCCTCAGTGTAGTACCACCCCCCCCCCCCAGTTATGACACATAGCCTATATCAGGCCTGCTGTGGGCTGCTACCACACACGCTTTAACTGCCTGGCTGGAAAATACCTGTTCTCCCAATCCACACCCTTCACTTTCTCACAGGCACCAAAACTAACAGTACTGACTGATCAGGAACGATGGGGGTTGTAACATACAGCAAGCATTCCTGCTTCTTTAAGAGGAGGGCACAGGATACAGGAACCAGGAAGTGGTACTGCTTGCTAGAGGCTAGTGTTGTGTTATATATCGGAGTGTGTAGACATGAATAAAAGAAGATGCTGTTGGATTTCATCCCTGACTTCTAATGTTCTTAAAGATAGTACAACTGGCGACGAGGATGGGATGAGAGTTCTGCTGCTGTGAGTAATGACTGCCATCTGCATAATCCAGATACAAGGAGTGTGCTTACAGATCCACATATAAGAACTGTATCCAGAAACCTGCACATTTATCCCCTATACTGCATTACTGAATACAGGAGGGATGGCAGACTACATGCATGTGTTCCCAAAATTTGATATAGCTGACAGCCATAACCTGGCTCATAACTGGAACAAATGCATGCACAGGTTTGAGAACTTTCTGGAAGCAATAGACATAACAGATGACAAAAGAAAGAGAGCTCTATTGTTGCACCATGCTGGCACAGAGGTGTATGACATTTACAGCACCCTACCTGCTACAAGCACTGACACTTATGGCCGCTGCGCCAAAGCCTTAACAGATTACTTCAACCCTAACAAAACATCAGATATGAGAGATACAAGTTCAGGATTGCTAAACAGCTTCCAGAAGAATCCATGGACACATATGTCACACACTTAAGGGAATTGGCACAGGGGTGTGCATTTACTGATGTTGATGATGAAATTATAACGCAAATCATTGTATCTTGCACATCATCCACTATAAGACACAAAGCGTTGCAGCAGGATTACTCTCTACATGACTTCTCAAAATGGCCCGTGCTATAGAAATAGCAGATCATCAGGCCACTGTGATGGAAAAGGGGGATGACATCCAGGTGCATAACCTCAAACATAAAGCTACTGCAGACACTCCAACCCAGAAACAAAGGAAATGTTACCGGTGTGGGAAAGACTTTCCTCATGTAAATAAATGTCCAGCGTTAGGACAAACCTGCAGCAAATGCGGTAAAGAGAACCATTTTGCAACAGTGTGCAGATCAGTACTTACCAAACCTCATTACAGTCCAGCAAAACAGGTTAATGTAAAAGCCATACATCAGACTGCAGAGGAGACATCTACCACAAGTGAGGACTATGTTTACATTACTTCTACACCAAAATCCATGCAGTCTCCAAGTGTTACAATCAATGTTCTCAAAACTGATATTATTTTCACCATCGTTACTGGGGCATCAGTGAACATTATAGACAGCGATACATATAAGAAATTGAAGATACAGCTTGTCCTGGAAACTGTTCAGACCAAAATCTTCCCATATGGATCTCAGACCCCATTACCAACTGTGGGAAAATTTGAAGCCGAAATCAGCTACAAGAGTAAGACACAGAAAACAAGTTTTTACATCTTAAAGGGCTCTGGAGGCTGCCTTCTCAGCTACCATACTGCCCTAAATCTGGGTCTCATTCAGATCATCCATACAATAACTGATCCAGCTGACAAGGATGTACAAACTATGATTAATGAATTTTCCTCTTTGTTCAGTGGACTTGGAAAACTGAAGGACTTTCAAGCACATCTTCATGTGGATGAAAATGTTCGCCCAGTCGCACAATCCCACAGGCGCATTCCATTTCATCTGAGAAAGAAGGTGGAAAAAGAACTTCAATCTTTGGAAGATGATGATATTATTGAGACTGTTACAGGCCCCACTCCATGGGTCTCTCCAATTGTTGTTGTTCCAAAACCCAAAAATCCCGACCAGGTGAGACTTTGTGTGGACATGCGCCTGCCAAATGCAGCTATTCAGAGAGAAAGACACATCTCTCCCACAATACATGATATTATTCATCTACTAAATGGAGCAACTATCTTTTCGAAGCTGGACCTTAATAAAGGTTACCATCAGCTAGAACTGAGTCCAGAGTCCAGATACCTAACAACATTTTCTACAAATTTAGGCCTCAGGCGGTACAAACGGTTGACATTTGATGTTTGTTCAGCTGCAGAAATTTTTCAGGATGCTATAAGAAGTGTAATCCAACATATTCCCAATACTTTCAATTACAGTGATGATATTCTAGTTTATGGCAAAACCCAAGCTGAACACAATAGTGCATTGCATGAGGTTTTTCAATGCTTAGCATCTCAGGGACTCACTCTAAACAAAGACAAGTGTGAATTTAACAAAACGTCCTTGGAGTTTTATGGTCACATCTTTTCATCAGCAGGAGTACAGCCTGATCCCAAAAAGGTACAGGTGATAAAAATGGCCTCCATTCCTCAGAATGTCAGTGAAGTTCGCTCCTTTCTTGGAATGTCCAGTTACTGTGCTAGATATATCCAGAACGTCTCCACCATTAGTGCACCACTGAGGGAACTCACGAAACAAGGCTGTGAATTCAAGTGGTCCCCAGAGTGTCAAACCTCTTTTGATGCAATTAAAAGTGAACTATGCTCCACAACTACCATGGCTTACTTTGATCCCACTTTACGCACTGAATTGATTGTGGATGCAAGTCCGGTGGGACTGGGGGCTATTCTAACGCAATACTTACCCAATAATCCAGACCCTTCCATCATTGCATATGCCAGCAGAGCATTAACGAATACTGAAAAGAAATACTCTCAGCCTGAAAAGGAGAGCCTACCTATTGTCTGGGGATGTGAACACTTTCATCTCTTTCTCTATGGAGCTCCATTCACCATAGTCACAGATCATCAAGCACTCCTCATCATCTTTGGAAACCCCAGAGCCAAGATGCCAGCTAGAATTGAACGGTGGGGTCTGCGACTTCAAGATTACAATTACACAATCGTTCATAGGCCTGGAAAATACTGTAATCCAGCTGACTACATATCCAGACATCCCACAGAAGAAGAAGATCAAATTCTACATCAGGCAACTGAACAGTACATCAACTTTGTTGTAGTTCATGCAGTACCAAAAGCACTTTCAGCTGATCAATTTGTGACAGCAACTGCAAATGACAAGACGCTTTGTGCTTTAATACAAATTATCCGGAATGGAAAATGGCATGAAATCCAGAGAACAAAATTTCCAGATCTTGACATCAACATTAGGGAACTGAAATCGTTCTCTAGTGTCAGAAATGAACAGTCACTGAGAATCACCTAATTCTGCGAGGAACCAAACTGGTGGTTCCAAAGGCTTTGCGTCCCAAAGTACTACAGATTGCTCATGAAGGTCATTTGGGAATTGTGGGTACAAAAAAACTTCTCAGAGAAAAAGTGTGGTTCCCAAATATGGATTATTTAGTAGAACACACGGTAAAACACTGCAATACTTGCCAGCTTGTGACTCCTGCAGCGAGCCCTGAACCCCTACAAATGTCTCCTCTACCAACGGCTGTCTGGGAGGAAGTAGCGGTTGATGTCTATGGGCCACTACCCAATGGACAGTACATCCTAGTGGCAATTGATGAATATTCCAGATATCCTACAATTGCATTTATTTCGTCAACTTCAGCAACCAGTGTCATACCGGAGTTGGATACTATTTTCTCAGCATATGGTATTCCAAAAATAGTCAAAACAGACAATGGACCTCCATTTAATGGACATACATTTGTACAATTTTCTGAATACCTTGGGTTCACTCACAGGAAGATAACACCTTGCTGGCCACAAGCAAATGGAATTGTGGAAAGATTTATGCGCACCTTAGGGAAGAGACTCAAAGCAGCCGCTCTGGAGCAGATACCACTGAAGCAGGCTCTGAACAAATTCCTACACAACTACAGAAGTACGCCACACTCAACGACTAATGCTGCTCCTGCTCATCTACTGTTCAACCGAACTCCTCACATATGCATTCCTGATGTGGCTACCCATGCACTGCCAGCTGAGTCAACTGTTAGACCAACAGACTTACACAACAAGCACAAAATGAAACATTATGCGGACAAGAGAAGACATGCGGAGCCATCTGCTATTCGGACGGGTGGTAAAGTTGTTGTTCGTCAAAAGCCAAACAATAAGACATGTCCAGTGTATGATCCTGGAACCTTGATCAGATTATATATATATATATATATATATATATATATATATATATATATGATTGTGAACTGTATTTTCATGTTCATGTTTTCCTGTGTGTTTTTTTTTTGTTTTGTTGTTGTATTTCACCATAACTGTTCAAATGTCAAATGGGGTTTAAATAAAAAAAACAAAAAAAAAAACACAGGGGGGTGATGTAACATACAGCAAGCATTCCTGCCTCTTTAAGAGGAGGGCACAGGATACAGGAACCAGGAAGTGGTACAGCTTGCTGGAGGCTAGTGTTGTGTTATATATCGGAGTGTGTAGACATGAATAAATGAAGATGCTGTTGGATTTCATCCCTGACTTCTAATTTTCTTAAAGATAGTACAAGGGTTACAGAAAAATTCCAACTGTACCAGAGTCAGTGAAGTGGCACTTATTAAAAGCTAAAAAAAAAGCTAGTGGAGGTGGTGAAAAGTCCTGTTTAAGTTGTGTTGTAAATAGTGTTTAGTTTCAGCAGTACTTCTTTTATGTTATAGGGACTTCACGATGCTTCACATTATTGTATCCTTTGTAAATGTCTTACTTCTAGTTGACAATATTGGTTTATTCACATCATGGTGCAGTCAGTGACACCGCTGCACTCACCTTTCAAAATACAACTTTAGGTATGTGAACAATGGTTTTACCTTGGAATAAAAACTCACCACTAAAACATTGCTGAGAAATTGCTGTTTTGTCAAAATTCAAATGAGCTATTTGGAGCAATGAGGTCATTGCCATTGCTCCAAAAAGATAAGTGGTGATATCCTCATTGCTTCAAATAGCACATTTGCATTTTGACCTGCAATATCTCGGCAACAGAGACACCGATTCATGCTATTTTATTCAGGTGATGCTAACCTACCTATCTCTGGGGCTGGATTGCTGTGCTGGGTTCTGGTGACCTTCCATGTTTGTGCATTTACATGAAGTGGAATGAAGTGTTTTTTTCATTTTAATGTCTACCTCCAAAGTTTTCCTTTATCTCGGCAGGAGATGCAACTGGCAAATTGGGTACAGCATTTAATGAGGTAAATTTAGGAGCTTTGCACTTTACATTTACAGGACGATAATGTTTCCTTGGAAACTGTACTGCCAAATCTGCTTGCCATATCTCTTGGTATTATATTTAAGGGGGAATTCCCATCTCAAGAGTACTGAAACAACCGAGCAAGCTGTTCTTAGATGTTTCTGTAAATCCCATAGAAGTAAATGAGATGTACAGAATCATTGTAATGCATCGAGCTAAGCTGTTTCCATAACTCTGGACTTATGGAAACAGTGTAACTTGCAGTGGTAGTCTATTTCTAGAACTCCTACTTCTATAGCATTTATGGGATTTGCTGTTATTCTATATGGACAGTGAAGGTTTCTGGTATTGGGATCGTACAGCAATTAGCTATACATTGATTTAAAGGAAATGGATACCCTAAATATAATGGTGTTATCTGTTTTCTTGAAGTACGAGGGGTGGTCAGTAATTTATCTACCTGAATATGAAAACAACATTTTCTATGAAAATTTAACTGAATCTACTTTTTAATGTAATCTCCCTTGTCTTCAACACACTTATTCCTCCTCACCTCCAGTGATTGGATGCCCTTAGAATATGAGGAGACTTCTTGCTACTGCAGGAAACTTGTTACTGCCTCTTTGACTGCACTATGATCAGGAAATCGTTGCCCACACAGAAATTTCTTTAGGTTACAAAGGAGAATGTAATCACTGGGAGCCAGGTATGGACTGTAGGGCGGATGGTTAATCTCCATGAAGCCGCATTCCCTGATAGCTGCTTGTGAGCTGGTGCATTGAAGCAGCAACACATCTGCCGACAACTTCCCACAGTGTTTCTCTTTAATTGCCTCACATAATGCTTTCATTGTTGAAGCATGTGTAGGTGTCTCCAGTATTTGTTGTCTTGTGTGGCATGAATTCTAGTAATAAAACACCTTCTGTATCTCCACAAACTGTTGCCATGACCTTTCCAGCTGATTGCTGTACACAAAATTTCTTTGGAGTTGGTAACCCCTTTGTGCTTTCATTGCATGGACAATTGTTTGGTCTCAGGATCAATGTAGTGAGCCCATGTCTCATCACTTGTGAAAACCTGAGAATAGAAGTCTCCTGGATTAAAAACGTCTAAATTCTCTTGGCTAAATTGCTGGCGATATGTTTTTGCTCAGGCATCAACATTCATGGCACCCACTGGGAATTGACCTTTCACCTCATCAATACATTATGAATGATACTGGAAACCGTGCCAACTGAAATGCCTAAATCATGAGCTATAACGCTGACTTGAACCCAATGATCTTCCAAAATCATAGCCTCTACTTTATGGCACATTTCCTATGAAGAAGCTTCGACAGGTTGCCCTGAACAGGTATCATCTTCAATTGATTCCCTATGCCATTTAGACTGCTTGACCCACAACTTTACTTGGTATTAGGAAGGTGCATCATCACCTTATACAGCAATGATCCTTTCATGGATTTCTTTAGGCTTCTTTTCTTCCTTTGTAAGGAATTTAATCACAGAACAACGTTCCAAATCTCTCAACTTTTTTGTAGTCTCGCACACTACACTGCACTTACAGTGCTATCATCAGACTGAACTGCTACTATGTGTGCTGCATGTCTAGACATGTCTCAACCTGCACAGACAAGCTTAGCTTTCTAACACTGAGAGAACATACTAAAGTAGATAGTTTATTGAACACCCCTCATAGTTCATATAAAAACTCAGTTTATTAGGTACAGCATTGAAATTCTCTAAATGATGTAGACATACTGTGGAATCCTCTATATTTCTGTGCTGCTGGATAACCCTGCCGACCTTCAGTGAGGGGATTATGTGAGCCTGCCACTCATGAATATGAGGGTTCCTGGCTCACACAGTGCTTGGTTTGTGCTGTACCTGATAAATTGTGATTTTATGAAAACTATTGCATATTAAAAATACTGTGTAAGAAAGTTATGCATTGCTATAATGAGGGTGTATGGTGTCGCTTTTTGCTGCTCACAGAGACAGCAGCATAAACCTGGCAACAAAGTACTTTTAAATTTTTTGGGTCTGATGTTAAATGTCTCTGAGACTCATTGATTATGATGTTAATCTGTTTTCCCTTAGTCCTAACAGCAGCACAATATATGGGGTATTTCTGCCCCTGTGTGTTGATAGGACAGGCGGAATTTTTAATTAGCATAATTTATGCATGACTATGGTACCCCATAAGAGGGCAAAAGGAACCTTCCCCCCTTGTGTAAGTTATAAAATAAAAATCCTAAGTTAGGGAGGGAAGCTTGTGCTGCTGTTAGAACTAAGGGAAAACAGATTAACATCATAATCAGCGATTCCCTTACGTCCTACAGCAGCACAATATGGGGATATAGCAAGTAATTCCCCTAGGGAGGGTTTCCTCACTGTACAGTACCTAGGACTAACTGTCCAAAGGCAGTCGCCTCTGATCTCAGGACATTTAGCTGGAAATGTTTTACAAAGGTCAGCTGAGATGACCAAGAAGCGACTGCACAAATCTGATCAAAAGGTACCGCACAGCTCTCAGCCCAAGAGGTTGACACAGCCCTAGTTGAGTGGGCTGTAAAGAATTCAGGTGGAGTTAACCCCTGAGCAGAAAAAGAAGTTTTAATCGCTTCCTTGAAGCATTTAGATAAGGTAGCTTTGGAAGCTCTGAGACCTTTGTCTCTACCATATATATTAATAAGGAGATTCTCGGATTTCCCGAAAGGTCGTGTACATAGAAGGTAGGTCTGAAGACACCTTACTACATCCAGTGTGTGAAGTCCTTCCTCTTCTTCAGAGGAAGGATCTGGAAAAAAAAAAAAACACTGGTAAGGAAACCATCTGGTTGATATTGGCATGAGAAGGCACCAGATTGTTAAAGCCAGGGAGAAACCTGAGCTGGACCCTATCCTCAAGCACAAAATATATGGTTCCTCGGAAGAAAAAGCCTGGAGCTCACCTACTCTCTTTGCTGAAGTGATGGCTAACAAAAAGGTGGTTTTAAACACTAAATACTTTAGATCCACGTCCTCTAACGGCTCAAATGGAGGATCACAAAGACCCGAGAGAACTGTAGCAAGATCCCACTGGGGAACATAAGTTGAAACCACCGGTCTAAATCTCATATCACCCTTAAGGAACCTAGAGATTAAGGGATGCTGAGACAATCGTCTGCCTAAACAGGCGGATGAGGCTGAAACCTGTACCTTAAGTGTAGCAGGGGAAAGGCCTGTATCCAAGCCGCCCTGAAGAAAATCCAGAATTTCTGCTGTAGTAGGATTTGAACTATCAGCTTCTCTTCTGGAGCACCACTGCTTGAAGATGTCACCTATCCTATGGTAGTTCTTCTTGGTAGACTCTGCTTTGGCACAAGAAAGAGTCTTCAGGACGGCTTCTGACAGTCCTCTAAATCTCCATAGGGACTGATCAACCTCCAGGCTGTCAGGTTAAATCTCCTCAGATCCTGGCACTTCTGAGTTTCTTGGGAAACCAGGTTCTGGGTGGGGGAAGCCTCCAAGATGTCCCTCGACTCATGTACATGAGCTGGGCAAACCAAGTCCTTTTTGGCCAGAATGGTATGATGGCTATCAAAGAGACTTGGTCCTGTCTGACTTTCAGCAATACCTTTGGTATCATGGAAAGTGGAGGGAAGATGTATGCCAGCCTGAACCTCCAAGGGATGGACAGGGCATCCACTGCCAAGGGATAGTCCTCCTGATACAGTGAGCAGAACGTCTACACCTTGGCGTTGAGTCTGGTCTTCATAAGGTCTACTTCTGGAAGACCCCACTTCAAGGTAATCTGATGGAAGATCTCTGGATTGAGAAACCATTCTCCTGATATGGTGAGACCCCGACTCAACTGATCCGCTACTATGTTCAAAGAGCCCCTGATGTAAACCGCAGATAAGTGGGTCAGAATTTCCTCTGCCCAGGTAAAAGTCAGACCTGTCTCCCTGAGGAGAGATAGCGATCTGGTGGCTCCCTGTTTGTTCAGGTACATTACGGTCGTCATAATGTTGGAGCAGATCCTGACCGCTCTTCCTCTGAGGAGAGGAGAGAAATTAAGTAGTGCCAGGTAAACTGCTTTGAGCTCCTTCCAGTTGGACGATGTCCTCTTTTCTAGCCTGCTCCAGACTCCTTGTACGGTCTTCTTGTACAGGTGGGCTCCTCATTCCGAGAGGGATGCATCGGTAGTCAACAGTGTCCAACAAGGTTGGACCATGGACATCCCATCTTTCAGGTGTATCCACCATCTGAGGGAAAGACGAGTAGTGGGGAAAGTCTGATCTTCTTGTCGAGAGCGAGAGGAGCATGATTCCAGTCCTTTAGAGCTTTCATCTGAAGAGTACGCATATGCCATAAAGCCCAAGGACTGCCATGGCTGACGATGACATTAGGCCAAGGACTCTCAGTTGTCCTGATAAACACCAGGTGTGTTCTGAGAAGATACCGGACTGCTGTGGTTAACCTTTCTTTCCTTGCAGAAGTTAAGGAAATTTTCATGCAGACTGAGTGCAGGAGAAACCCCAGGAACTTTCTCTGAGTAGAGGGAATCACCTCTGACTTTTCCCATTTTATTAGCCAACCTAGGTGTTGAAGAAAGGACACAGCTATCTGCAAATGCTGGAGCAGGATGGATTTTGACTGAACTTTTATTAGCCAGTCATCCAACTATGAATAGACCTTGAAGTCTGAGTGCGGCTACTACTGGAGCCACCACCTTGGTGAAGGTGTGGGGAGCTAAGGGGATGCCAAAAGGTAGAGCCACAAACTGAAGATGCCTCCTGTGGCTGGAAACTGAGACAGTGATTCTGAGATACCTTCTGTGCGGAGGATAAACTGGAATGTTTAGATCCTTTTGGTCTAGGGTGACAAGGACCTTGCCCTGCTATAGAAAGGATGTGACGGTTTTCACGGTCTCCATTCCAAAATGATCTATCCTTATGAAGAGATTCAGATATCTTAGATCTATAACCATCCTCCAGTCGCCTGATGATTTTAGCACCTGAAAAAACTGGGGAGTAAACACTAAATCCTTCTTTAGAGGGGAACCTCTTTCAAGCTTCCCTTGTAAATATAATTGCAAATGGAACTTACCAGTATAACCTGCCGAGTCGCAGGAAGGGAGCGGGTCATAATAAATCAGACTTGAGCGGCTGAAGAAAATCGATCGCATATCCCGCTGTACTACTTGCAAGACCCAATGGTCTTGAATCTTCTCCTGCCAGAAGGTGAAAAAAATTGGGAGAGTCGTCCCCAACAGGAGTCTCTGCCACAGAAAGAAAACAGCTGGCGTCAGAAGTTAGGCTTCCTCTTGTCCCCTTCTTTGGGGAACTTCCATCCAGAACCTTTAGACTGGTATCTAGGATGCCTCTAAAACTGAGGTCTAGACTGAGGCTGATGTTGGGAGGCCTCGGATAGGTAATCTGCAGACAAGGAGACTGACCTCAAGAATGATAAGAGGTCATCTCTGGAGACTCCAGAGTCAATGTCCCTCTCTAGTTGGGCTAGATCAAAGTGCAACTTGTTTGATACCTCATTAGAGGCAATGGCCACCGGGGTCTGAGCAGAGGCCGCAGAATGAGCCTTTCTGAAGGTGCCCTCCATGCGCCTATCCATACGCTACTGGAGGTTGAAGCCATCATCTGCCAGGACAATTTTGCTACTACCATATCAACTTTAGGTGGGAGACCCCATCGGTACAGAGTGGGATTCCACAATAGGAAATAAGGCCTTAACATCCAGATAAAATAGTGGCTCTTTCAGGATGTTTCCACTCCAATAGCATGAGCTTATCAGTGTTACAACCACTTGGAAGGCCCTAGGCCCCCTATTGGTGGAAGTGGAGGCTTCCCAGTCAACATCAGTCCCCCAGGGACTTCAGCAGCCTATTTATCTTCTAGAGGAAAGAGAGGTCTGCTGGAATTCTCCAAGGTATCTTCATCCAATGAGAACATCTCATCAATCACCTGGAAGTCCTCTTAGTGACTAGTGAAAGAGTATGTTTCTCAGATCAGGACTTTTCCCGAAATCTGAGAAATGGAGTCCCAGCTCTCCTTCATGTAATCCTTGACACATACAACAATGTCTCATATAGAGGGGGTCCACGCACTGACGGAAGCAAGTAATTTCATGCCCACAGTGTTTCACAATGTACACCCCTTTTTTTTTTTTTCAAACTCCTTGCAGGATTTGAATCCAGGACTCTAGCACTGCAAGGCTGCAGTGCTAACTACTGAGCCACCGTGCTGCCCTGAGCTGCAGCAGCAAGAACAGTAATCCAAGTGGAGTACTGAGGCCTTCCTCACTAAGAGACAAGCCATCTCCTCCATTGAGATGAAGGCTTCTATAGGAGGGGAGGAGTAATGAGCAAGTAGTGCACACAAAAAACCCTCCCCCCCACAAATTTTGCAAACCTTAATTCCTTGTACACAGAATTAAGCTAAAAATATACAGAGCGATGCCAGAAAAGAGGCTCAGCAAATATAAACTTGCAAAAAGTAGGAACTAAGCCACAAAAAGTCCGTCCGAGAATTCAGTCCCCGGAAAACCGGAACACAAACAAAGGTTTCCGGAGGAACAAAGTGACCGACATCACTTCTAGCAGCCGCGGAGCTTGTAAGGTAAGTGAAACGGTAATGCACCACATCAAGGCCCCACAAGTGGCCTGCACTACTGGTCTTTGAACATGCAGCATGCAACTACCGCTGCATGTACTACTGAAATAACCCTTTTCAGAGCAAAGGTTGAAAGCTTGGCTAGGCACAAAAAAGGTAAGTGAAATGGCAATGCTCCACATCAAGGCCGCACAAGTGGCCTGCACTACAGGTCTTAGAACATGCAGCATGCAACTACCACTGCATGTTCTACTGAAATCAACCTTTTCAGAGCGAAAGTTGAAAAATGGCTAGAACAAAAAAACTGCCTAAATAAAAAAAAACCTTCTTTTCCACAGAAGCGTTCAGTGGAAGAAAGAAGAGAAGAGAGGTATAAAGACGACTCCCCAAAGGAAGTTAACAAACTTGAGGCAAAAAAACAAAATATGGGAAGACAAAAGACCTCCCTCCACCTGTCCCACCACATAGAACAGAAAAAACCACAACGGAGGGAGGTCCCTTTTGCCCTCTTATAAGGTACCATAGTCATACATAAATTATGCAAATTAAAAATTCCGCCTGTCCTATCAACACACAGGGGCAGTAATACCCCATATTGTGCTGCTGTTGGACGTAAGGGAATGTTTCCCTAAAATTGGTGTGCAATTTTGACTTTTTCCGCCAGAAAACTGGCACAAATTGCTTAATTAATCTCTCTAGATTTCATTAAAGAGTCTCTAGGGGCTTATTTATGACTAATGTGGAAAAAGGTTTAGTTGGTCCCATAACAACCTTTAGATTCCAGCTGTCATTTACGGTGTAGAATAGATGGTTAAAACAGTGATGTCAATAGTTGATAGGAGACATTTACCACTGTACTTATTGAAGTATAGTAAGTCCCGTGTAAAAAGAGCAAAACAAAAAGTTCCATTCAAAAGAAAATAAACAGAATTTTACATTTTATGGACTGGTAAACCATGCAAAGAGAGGTTCTTTGCAGGATGTGGGCTTACTGATAATTTGACATCTGGAAAATGCAGACTTGAAGAATATTTGTAGGAGAAGAGGAACATTGTATGACCTTGAGATATGGATTTTCTTTCACTCGGTCAGTGCACATTACCTTAGCTGTAGCAGTGAAATTCACAAACAAAGATGTCTATTTCTTTTATACGATAACATTATTAAAAAGGATACTTCAAGGTCAACTCCATTATATTTTATAAAGATGAAGCTCATTTCTGAAAATAAAAGCTCTTGTTCCACAAAGATATTTGTGCCACTCATCGCTTTCTAAGCCATTTCCTCATATAAATTGCTGCTACAGGAATCTGGAGAGTACTGAGTACTGAAGTCTATTATCAAAGGAGTACAAATATAAAAAATATAAATGGCAAATCATTTTGACAGTCTTAAGTGTATGGGATATAATCGTTTTATCTGAGATAAATTTTGTACAGAATGTCTTTACCTGTCTGGATGATTGATTGTACAATATGATCATTCTGAGAATCTTTGAAGGGGAAAAGTCTCCAGACAGGAAATATCACAACATTGCTAGAACATTATTTTTTATGCCAAAACTCTCATGCAAGTGGATTATGTGATGCCTCTGCAGATTCGCGCAAATGAGTTTCCCCTCTAACATGCTCCTGTTCCTCCCCTGTGAAATTCGCTCATGAATCTCCGTTTACAAGGAAGCTAGCATGCCAGCACAGGGTCACCTGACTTCATAATCTATTTACCAAGATAATTGTATGCACAAGTAACAGCTGTACCGCCAGCCATTGACAATGGAAGAAAAGAGTAATGTTGTGTCATGCTAGGAAAATACTTTGTCATGTTGTCATGTCTTGTTGTACCTAAGCCAGATTCCTTTATATTCTAGAGATGGAAACCAATGACATATTCACTTTTATATTTCTTGCCAATGGTGACAGAATAAGGACAAGTTCAAACTTGCCATTTTCTTTCTGTGGCTTTTCAGCAGTAGAATAAGTACACTGGCCATATATTACAGGAAGAGGATTTGTAAAGTGCATGTACAAGTATCCTTCATGAACCATGCTGCTAGGAGCTTATAGCACCTTGAGCTCTCAGTCCAGGAACCTGTGAACGGATATTTTATATGTTAAAGGGGTTACCCTGGGAGTATTAATTTACTTACCTGGTCCCAAGGATCACCAATGACTTCATCTTGTCTACTGAGCTATAACACCTATCTGATTACCTGTTGCTGACTCAGCTCCTGTTTATCACACCTGTGCTGCTAGCCCTGACCTTGGACTGTATTCACACTCTGATGTTGCCTGATCCTTTCGTACACTGCATCATAGTTCCTGACCTGCCTGGTCAGCTGCTACACTGGGGATACCTCAGGAGGTAGATTCCCTGCAGTGAAGTACAGGTCACCATGCAGGAGTTTAACCCCTTAACGCTCCGCACCATACTATTACGTTGAGCTGAGCGTACAGTTAACGCTCAGCTCAGTAGTAGTACGGCGCAGTAATGTCGCGGGTACAGAAGCTGTACCCGCGACATTACATCCTGTTCTCAGCTGTGTTATACAGCCAAGGGACAGGACCAGCTGCTGGAGTCGGAAGATGCTCCAACTCCAGCGGATTAACACCCTGGATCAATAGCGATCACAGCATCCAGGTGGTCCGGGGGCAAGATCGCCCCCCCATCACCCCTTGGACCCCCCGCGATAAGATCTCGGGTTCCGAGGTGTTGCCATGGCAGCCAGGAGGCCGGGCCATGGCCTCCTGACTCTCTATGCACAGTTCCCATAGCAACTACTGTGCAATGTTCTGCAATACTATGTACTATGTACTATGTATTGCAGGACATTGCACAGGGGATCTGAGATCCCAGCTTCAAGTCCCCTTGTGGGACATGTAAAAAGTGAAAAACACACACATAGAAAAAATACACAAAAATAAACATATAATAAAAAGTTCAAAAACTCCACAAAACAATAAAAAGTGATCGAAATGTCATACATACCAAACATTGAAACCAATAAAAAGTACAACTTGCCTCACAAATAAAGAGCTTTGACATATCTCCGTCAATAGAACAGTAAAAAAATTATATGTGTCAGAATACGGTGACCCCAGGAAAATCGTTCATTTTCACAAAATGACATTTTATTTTTAAAAGCGGTAAAACGTAATAAAAACCAAAATAAATATAGTATCGCCGAAATCGTAAATACCTGCCAGACAAAGTTACCATTTCATTTTTAATGCAGAGTGTACGCCGTAAACACAAAATGTAAAAAAGTATGATTGAATTGTGTGTTATTTCACATAGAACCCCAAAAAACTTAAATAAAAGCTAATCAAACATTATATGCACCCCAGAATGATGGCAAATAAAAGTACAACTTGTCACACAAAGAATAAAATAAAAAAGTTATGAATTTAGGAAGACGGGGAGGGAAAATATGAAAAACGTCAACGAGCATTAACGTACAAACTACCCTGCGTCATTAAAGGATTAATGGGTGAAGACCAGGGGATCTGCTTACATATTGTCCTTAGAGGTGGCCCTAAGTCAAACTGGTGTGGTAGAACAGATGGTCCACAACCTGCTGCCTGAATGCTATTTGAAATGGAAAGTTAATGCTACTTTCTAGACAAGTAATAGTTTAGTATTCTCGGCTTCTCGGTTAAGATCAAGTGTAGTATCTGTTCTTATCAGAACAGGGTATCCCGTGTGAGCTACCGGATACAAGTACTTACTTGAATCGGACGCCTTAGGCTGGGAAGGCAAGCCCCCCTAGCGCCTTCGAGACCTACGCCATTGAAGACAGATGACAGCAAGGGAGAAGCAGCTGAGAGGACGCCGAGAACGCAGCCCTAGAAGCTTAGGGAGAGAGATCGACTTCGGGAGACTTCAGGAGGAGGAGACTTCGGGGAGTATTCAGATTAGGAGGCGGAGCCTAGCTGAGACTTCATTAGAAGACTTCGGGAGAATCCAAGGGACAGATCTTTGCCCAAAGACTTCGTGGGACAGCTCGGTGTCCGGAGGCAATGGCGACAGGAGGAGCTATCCCCAAGAAGGCGGTGAGACAAGCTGGAGGCATGGCCAAGGTGGCCCAAGCTCCAGCGGCCATTTTGGACGTCTCTCCGGCCGCTTCCTCCAGCCAGACGGGTGGCCAGAAGCCCACTCAGGGTCCTCCTACCTTGGAGCCCTGGATGAGGCAGACGGTGACCCTAAGGCTGAGGGAGGTGGACGGAAAGCATCCCAATATGACAGAAAAAATTTTCTGTCAAAAAATGGTCCTGGAGCAGGGGTTCACCAAAGCTGAGACCCTGGCTGTCCACGCCTTCGTGACGGGTATCTTCTTCGTCACGTTTGCCTCCATGGACATCTGTAGGAGGTACTGGGAGGCGGTAAAATCGGCGCTACCGGATTCTCCTTTCAGGAAGTTGTGGGCAGTTGCCCAGTGCAGCAGAATGAGAGGAGAATTACGGTAGCAATGAGGAGCCCACACACCCCAGGGAGCGACGTCGCCACGTTCCTTAGCCGATACTGTACAGTGATCACGGAGCCATCCAAGATCCTGAACAGCTTAGGCTTCTGGAACAGTAAGTGGTCGGTCGTCGTGAGACTCCACAGAGACCCCCTCAGTCCAGACGGCCTCATGCACCTGCCAGTGGTGTTCTCACTGGGGAACTCCTACGGCCTTATTTTCTACCCTGATATGCCGCGCCACTGTCGCAAGTGCGATAAGGATGGGCATGAAGGTAAGGAGAACGCCTGTAAGAACTGCCGTGTGGTGGGGCACAAGACCAAGGACTGCCTCACACGGAAGACCTGTAATCTGTGTGGGGAGGCGGACCATGCCTACAAGGGCTTTTTTTCGAAGCGGTCATGGGCGAAGGTGGCAGCGGATTTCGCAGTCAGGGCGCCTGCTGCGCTGGCCAAGAAGAAGCCGGCTACCAAGTCCAAAGAGCCACAGAAGCCCCGGAATCCACAGAAACCGGAGCAGAACAAAAAGCAACAGCAGCAGCAGCAGCCGAAGCAGAAGCAGCAGCAGCCGCAGCAGCAGCCGAAGCAGAAGCAGCAGCCAAAGAAGAAGACATCGGAACAGGGTAAGAGGACATCTCCCCCCCCCTCTCTGTGTCCCCCCACTGAGGTTATCCCACTCCTTCCCTCCATTACCTCAGTGGTCACCCCTGCCCTCCCTCATCCTCCCCCCCCCCGGTCTCTCTCTCCCCAGCAGCACTAACCACTCCCCCTCAAGCTGCTGAGGGCCCTTCTCTGGAGGAATTCCCCCCCTCCCCTCTCCTGCTTATCTTGTTTCAGATGTCCAACAGAGAAAGAGGAAGATCAGCGAAGGCCCTCGTGAGGAGGACGAGGTGGCCAAGAAGATAGCTGTCGAGGCCGCTGAGGATGCTATCCCAGTGGACTCGGAGCTAGAGCAGTATGTGGATGATCTGATAGCTGAGCCCACCCCTTCTGTCATCAACGAGATCCTCGGCGAGACGGTGGAGATGGTGGAAGCTTTCGACACCCATGCCCTGCAAGAAATAGAAGACTGCCTGGAGAAGATCATGCCTCCAGGGAGGAAAGAAGAGGAACCCCCCCGACGGGAGTGGTAACTAGGCAAACCTGTCTTGAGGTTTTAATCTTTTCTTTTTTCTCTCACTATGGCTAGGATTAATATTCTTACCATGAATGTGCGGAGCATCAAGGAGAAGAACAGATGTCAGACAGTTTTGTCGTTTGCAGAATCGATCGCTAATGCGAATGTCGTTATGATGCAGGAGTGCGGTCTACCTTCTCTTCGGTCCTATGGCCACCTCTGCAGGGAGTGGACTCACGGTCCGTCTTACTGGACAAGTGGCGGCGACTGTAAGTCCGCAGGTATTGCTGTTCTCATTAGGGGGAACGCCTTCACGCTTGAAACCTACCAGGAGCTCATCTGTGGCCGTCTACTGGTCATAGATGGTTCCTGGGCAGGAGAGCCCATAAGGCTCATCAACGTGTACGCTTCCCCCATGAAGAACGAGTGACTGGAGCTTTTCCAGATCCTGCGCACTCAGCTCGCTACCACCAGGGCAGTTTTTCTGGCCGGGGACTTCAACTGTCCTGTGGAGGGAGATGGAAGAAGTTCTTCTGCGACAGCCAAGCTGGATGTAACATCTAAACTGCTGATCGAGATGGTGGCCGAGGCCTCTCTTAGGGACGCGGTGGGTTCCATGGGGCCGGCATCAGTCAACTATACCTGGTGTCGTCCTGATGGCTCATTGCGTTCCAGGATTGATTTCGTGTTCACCTCTCGGTCAGTAGCACAGGTAAGCCACTCTATGATCCCCTGCTTCTTCTCTGACCACAGGGGCATTCTCTTTGAGCTGTGGGCAACGGTTTTCCTCGTGACCCCGGTTCCTGGAAGTTGAATTGCTCTCTGTTGGAAAATGAGGAGTTGTTGGAGGACATTAGAAATGTCTATCTGTGCCTCCGTAACGACAAATTTTCCTTTAGCAAGTTGTCAGATTGGTGGGAATATGTTAAAGTTAACATCCGTTGTTTCTTTCAGGCGAGAGGTCGTCAGCAGGTGGCCCGGCGCAAGGGTGACCTGAAGGAGATGCAGCGCGAGCTACGTTCCCTTCAAGATCTCGAGCGCTGTGGCTGGGACGTCAGGGATATGCTGGAGGATACCAAGAGGGGTCTTAAGAGGCACTTTGAGGAGGAATCTCGGAAGATCATTTTCTATTCCAAGGTGGAGCATCTGGACAAGGGTGAGAAATGTAACTCTTTCTTTTTCAGAAAGATCCACTCAGGCCACACGCCTGTTAAAGAGATGAGGGATGGAGACGGCAACATGAGAAGGGGGAAGACGGAAGTGATGGGCGTCGTCCACGATTTCTACGGCGACCTCTACTCCCTGAAACCCACCGATGAAGATGCAGCGGAAGAGTTCCTGTCAGGTATCACTAACACTTGATCCTACAGGTGCTGAGACTTTTGATGCCCCTCTGACGGCGGCGGAAGTGCTCGCTGCCGCTAAATCCTTTAGGGTCGGAAGGACTCCGGGCAGTGACGGTCTCCCGGCCGAGCTATACGTAGCTCTGGGGGACCTTATCTATTCGGATCTGAAAGATCTCTATGAGGAGATGGTGGTGTAGGGTACGATGCCGCCGTCACTGAGGGAAGGATTGATCACGATCTTGTACAAGCAGAAGGGGGAAAGATGTGACCTGAAGAACTGATGTCCCATCTCGCTCCTCAACGTGGACTACAAGATCCTGGCTAAGGTAATGTCAACGAGACTGAAGGCTGTCATCGGCAGAGTCATCCACCCGGAGCAAACCTGCGCCATTCCTGGTTGGAGGATAGCGGATAGCCTAGCCCTGATGAGAGACACATTGCACTACATCGGAGACCGCCGTGCACATGCGGCCCTGATCAGTTTGGATCAGGAGAAGGCCTTCAATCGTGTCTCTCACAACTTTCATGGCGAAAGCTCTCCGCCAACTTGGTATACTGTAGTTGAGTGGTTTGAAGACTGACCCCTTACCGGTTTGCTCCGGGGTCAGACAAGGCTGTCCTTTGTCACCTCTCCTTTTTGTTTGTGTTATAGAACTGTTCGCAGAGTCTATCCGGCAGAATCGAGAGATCAGAGGTATCATCGCACCGGGTCCAGGAAAACTAGAAGTCAAGTGTTCGCTGTACATGGATGATGTGACCGTCTTCTGTGCTGAGCAGGCGTCGGTGTCAACAGTCGTCCAGACCTGCGAACGCTTCGGCCAAGCCTCAGGAGCTAAGGTGAACTGTGGAAAGTCAGAGGCCATGCTCTTTGGAGAATGGCACCTGGCCTCCCCTGCTGTCTTTCCTTTCACAGTGCAGCCAGACTTCATCAAGATCTTGGGAGTCTGGTTCGGAAAGGAAGGCGCCGCCCTGAAGTCTTGGGACGAAAGACTTAAGAAGGTGAACCAGAGAATCGGGCTATGGAACCTACATCAGCTTACCATTGAGGGGAAGGCGCTCGTCCTGAGAAATGAGATCCTGCCAGTGCTCCAGTACACCGCACAGGCTTGGCCCCCACTGGCAACAGTGGCGCGGGCCATCACCAGGACTGTTTTCTACTTCGTGTGGGGCTCTAAGATGGACAGGGTGAAGCGAACCGTCATGTACAAGGACCGTCTCAAAGGAGGTAAGGGAATCCCTGATATTTCAACCCTTCTAAGATCGGCTTTTGTTTGTGATTGTGTTTGCAGAACCCTCAGAACAGTCAACGGATCTGCGGGGAAGGCCATGTCTCGTTTGTTCCTGCTCCCCCTCTGGAGAGGGCTCGGCTGGGAGAAGTGGGATAGCTCCGTCCCTTACAACTGGACCGTCCCATGGTTCTACGCGGATGTGCCCAAGTTTGTGAGGGAGTTCCAACTGGAGGGCCTGAAACCGGATCTGTGAAAGCCAAAGACCATCCACAAGCTCATCCGAGATAGCGATGTGATGGAGGAGGTTCCAGGACTCACAGCAGATGCCACGAAGGTCGTTTGGGAGAACGTCTCTTCAAATCTGCTGACCAACAGGCATAAGGATTTGTTGTGGACGGCCATCCAAGGGGGTCTGCCCCTTAGGTCGTTCATGCATGCCCGCAACTTGAGCAAGACAAGGTACTGCCCCCGGTGCCCCTACAAGGAGGAAACATCTTTGCACGTCTTCTGGGAGTGCCCTTTTGCTCAAGGCCTGTTGGACGAGCTGGACGATGACTTTGAGGACTGTGTACCCAGGAGGGGCCTGACACACCACGCAGTGTTGTATGGGCTCTTTAAGGGAACTCACAGAGAGAGCAACATTCTGGAGGCCTGGCGACTTGTGAACTGTTTCAAGGACGCTATCTGGTTTGCCAGAAAGAGACTCACTTTGCGAAGAGAGAACATCACCTACCAGGATTGTTGCAGGCTTATCCACAGCTTGCAGCGGTACTATGCCATTCTGGATAGCCTGGCCGGTGAGGAGGAGGAAGAAGAGGACTGAGTCTTCGGTGACGTCTGCTTTTTCCTTCCCTGCTCTCCCTTCATGTCTGTTGTGTTACTCAATAAAGCTTCAGGCCTTGTGATTACCCCTTCCCCTCTCCCTCTCCCTCTCTCCTCTCCCCCATCCCATCACTTGTCTTGATGCTTATATATTGTTTAACTTTTGTTTTTCAGCTCATTGTTTATTGCTAGGGTAGGAAGTAGTGGTAGTATAGGGAGTATATTATTTCCTGTATTGTACCTGTCCTGCCCTCATGTGTGTTGTGGTCAATCAATAAAGCTCCGGGCCTGTGACTCCCCCTCCCTTCCCCCTGTGTATTTGTCACTTGACTGTCTCTGTTGATTTGACCAAAATGTATGTCAGATAGGTTTGTAGTGCAGCATGTAGTGTTAGGATGTATTTCCTCTCGACGTATGTTGCGCCGCATCCCTTAAGGATGAAAGATTTAGCCTGAATTGTGGTATTGTAACTCAGTTGCGCTGCGTCGCAGTACCTTTGTAATTTTTGCTTGAGACTTGGTTGTAATAAAAGCTTTATTCAATCAAAAAATAGTTTAGTATTGTTTTTTTACTTTATTACATTGCAGATACACAGTTATTGTCAATAATGATATTTTATCAAAGACTTTAAATGACATAAATATGTATGAAACTCATGTTTAATTGTACATTTTCTGTTTCTTTCATCTTTTATAAAAGACAGTGAATGTAGTAAATTTGGAATTTATTTATATGGAACACGATGAACAGATGGTGGTGTCCTTATGTATGGCTTATGAGTGTTCCAAATGGTCAGAATAGATATACTTGTAGGCTTGGTGCTTGAATGTTAATGTATATTTTCAAAAATTTTATTCTTATTCTTTAGTTATGGTATTTTTCATAGCTTTTTTTTTCTCTATAGATTGCAATAATTTTGTTAATGTGCCTGAAAAATGCAAAATCACTCTATGAAACAAATTTATTTACATGCAGAACTCAAAATCCCCTACATAGCCATAGAAAATATTCTTGCTGCCTCTTGCCACCAAGCTTGGAAGTTCAGCAGTATTATATAACACTATACAGTGACATCTGCAGATAGCCTGTAAATTATTATATAAAGTGAGTCTGTCACCAGAACCCAACATATCAACCCAACCATGCAGATAGATAGGCGAAGGTCACTTGAATCAAATAGTATTTTGCCCTTGTTAATCGGTCCCTGCACTGCAGAGATATTGCCTTTTTGACAACATGCAAATTAGCTCTTTGCAGCAAAAAGTGTGTTGCCACTTACCTCTTTGGAGCAGTGACCATGGCCTATTTACTTTAAAAAGCTAATGTGCCCTCAACCAATCTCCTCAGTGCACCTCTTAGTCCGGACACCGACGAGGGGGGCCTGCTGTGCTACCGGATCGTGGTGGTAGTAGTTCCCCCAGGGCACTCCCAGTTGGAGAGGGGTCTCTCTTGCACTATGGCCAAACTTGGTCTTGAGGGATGCCCAGATATGATAAGGCTCTAAATGTTGTTTATTCCACTCCGAAACTCTATCTGAAACTTAGCTGCAGCCAGTAGGTAGTACTAGGGGCTGTAGTACAAGGTAGACCTTTCTGGGCCTGGTTACCTTTTGAGGCAGGTCCTGGATAACACCTCCTGGCAGGCAGTACTCCTTCTCGACTCCTTCTCTCCTCCTGGCACTGTGCCAGAAGACTTGACAGCTATTATCCCTGTCTGAGGGCTGTCTTGAGGTAAGCCTTGGGCTCCATCTTCTCCTCAGGGGTTGTATGGAGAACCGCAGGGCTCAGTATGGCAGAGCCAACTCTCTGTCCACTGCTAACTGCTAGACAAGTAAACTGAGGCCCCAGCGACTTCCTGGAGACATAAGTCTCCCAGAGTCCACCCGGTGGCCTGTGGCCTACCATGTATGGGGGGAACCAGACAATGAGGGAAACCAACAGGGAATACATACAAGGGGAGGCTGCAAAACAATTAAACACATGAAACATATAGAGAAGACAGATATACAACATATCCAGAGGCACAAAGACAAGGACAACAGAAGCAGAAGCACTCTGGGATGCAGCATAATGAGCCCAGCAGCTATGCCTGGGTTCACCTCTGGCTAGGGTAAAGAGTTGTACTGGAGTGCGGGAGGGAATGGCACGTCCCACTACCAACCTACATGCTATTCCATAAAAATCTATCACTTTACCATACACTGTGTTAGGCTAAGGCCTCACATTGCAGAAACACAGTATTTTTTGTTGCAGAATGCAGAGCGTTTTTTTTTAGCCAAAGTCAGAAGTGGATTGAATAGAAGAGAGAAGTATAAGAGCTTTCTATATAATTCCCATTCCTTTTGTAGCCACTCTTGGCTTTTAGCTTGCCTTTTGGCTCTTGGCTCAAAAAACCACAGCAAAATCTGCAACAACTGGTGTTCAATGGTGTGCATTCACTTTGCAATCCAATTAAAAGTATAGTAAGTGGAGAAATAGGAAAAACAACACACTTTTCAGTTGGCCAATATGAAAAAACATGACGGATTTCTGGGATTTTCATATTGATGACTTAGGATAGGTCATCATTAACCCCTTCCCGATATCAGGAGTAATAGTACGGCGGGTGCCAGGTCTTTAAAGATGGCGGCCGCTCTACTGCAGAGTGGCCACCATAGCTACAGGGTCTCCGCTGTAATGTACAGCGGAGACCCGGAGCTAATGCCCATGATCAGAGTTCACTCTGATCGCGGGCATTGCAAGCCAGGACGCCCTGCCAAAGTAAATAAAATGGCCCCTTAACTTTGTCGTTGAAGGACAGCTCCCACGTGGCGAGATCACAGGAGCTGACTTGTTCCTATGACAGTCTGTGACCAGCCTCAATAGTAATGTAGTGAATCTATCATAGGCTGCAATACAGTTGAATTGCAGTCTATGGGACTTGCAACCAGATGAAAAGTAAAATAAAAAAAAATTCTAAAAAATACAAAAACAATAAATAATTAAAAGTTCAAATCACCCCCTTTACCAAGAATACATATAAAACAAAAAAGTTACTGTGAAACACATACACATTAGATATCACTGTGTCCAAAAACTCCCGGTCTATGCAATTTTCCAATATACTTTCTGTATCAATTCCTTGCAGTTTTCTAGATCTCTGCTTGTTGTCATTCATTCTGCTTACATCCAGTGAATAAAAATCAGTCCATGGTCATGTGATGAGCACACAGGTACACAGCTCGTTATATTCACAGTACAATAATCAGACATCTGCCTGGTAACGAGCTGTGCACCTGTGTGTACATCACATGACCATGATCTGTACATCACATGACCATGGACAGATTTTTATCAACTGGGAGTGAACAGAATGAATGACAGCAAGCAGAGATCTAGAAAACCGTGAGGAACTGAACAAATATATTGGAAAATTGCATAACTTTTTATTATACACAATAACATTGGTCTCTCAATATTGGTCTGAAAGTGGCCAACCACTTTAAGCTACAATACCAGGATGCAATGGCAGTTCCCCAGTCTGACTCCTAGCACCCCCACCAATCTGAAATTCCTGACGTATCCTCTTGAAGACTCATCAACATCTAAGTCTTAGAAAGCTCTTTTATTCTTAAAAGATTGATTTTACTTTTAGCATGATCAAACAAAGTAAGAATATTCCTAAAGGCATTGAAATTAGAATAGACATGTTTTAAGAGACGGTAAGCATCAAGGTTATGTGATAAATAAATATCCATATTTCCTCATACAGTTTTTATTGATCACTAATGCTATAGTTAATGAAGACGTTGCGTGACAGCAGCAAATTAACACGGTCAGGAAGTGTGAGAGCTTACCGGTGCATATCCTTCTCCATAGGAACCAAACTATCATAACTAAATAAATATAGAAGTGAAAATATTAGTAATGGAAATAGTGGCGATATTTATGCAGAGCAGCCGTGTTGCTAAGCATGTTTTCAAATTCATTATTAGATTCTTGCTTCTTACTGAAATAAATGGGATGTTTAATGAACCATAGTCTTGCTTGGATTAGGGTCTAGACATTGCAGTATTGAAGTGTAAATTGTCTTTGAATAGATCAGTTGGTTACAGGAATAAATCAGTTTTTGCTTTGTACTGAAATGATTTTATATCAGGTATGAGATATATTATATCTTGAATAATGACATAGCTGTAATATTGGTAATGCCTGGTGGGTTCTGTCAATTTCTTGTTGCTGATTTGAAAAATATAATGACTTAGACAGAGAGATGTTATTTAGTCATTTAGAGTGTAGGACCTCAATGTACAGTGCCATTTGTCCAATGCAAATGTCTAAATCTATAAAAGCCTGTGGTCCCATTAATCATAGGCCCATCCTGGAAAATGTAATGATATAACAAACTGGGTAATATGGAAAACCCATTTTGAAGTTTGTATATTTACAGCCAAAAATAAGACAGCTGGCGACAACTAATTTTCTGATGAAATGTTAAAGGATGTGGTCCAATATTTATCATTAAATGCAAGACTTCTGCAGAATCCCTTATGTGGGCTGTATGAGGTGCATCTCAATAAATTACAATATCTTTGAAATGTTTATTTCTTTCAGTTAATTTAATTTAAAAAGTGACCTCCTATATTTTCTAGATTCTTTACACACAGAGTGTTCTATTTCAAGTGTTTTATTTCTGTAAATGTTGATTATGGATTACAGGTAATGAAAACCCAAATCTAAGAAAATTTGAATATTGTAAAAAAGTTCAGTATTGTTAATTCAGTGTGTCACCTGCCAAGGTTTCCTAAGCGTTTAAATGGTCCCTCAGTCTGGTTCAGTAGTAGTACAATGTTGTACCGTGTTAGCCATAGAAAGTAGTAGAAGAGTGAAGAAATCAGGTGATACCTTTTAGAGGCTAGCTGAGTATATTTGATGGTAAGCTTTCAAGAGTACTGGCTCTCTTCAGACATGGTGTTATACAAGAAACTGAAAATTCACAGACTTTTTATACGCAAAAGACATGGACCTTCAAAGGATCTTAGAATCTTTATAAATAACAAAATGCAATATAAGTAGATAAGTTATTTAGAACAGGTCAAGAAATAAACAGTCAGAAATGCCAGATATGATAGGCCTACCAGCTAAAATCAGAAATCCTGGAGAAACAAAAGAAACAGGTGTATAACCTAACCCTGCAGGGACAGAAGGCTATTGCTTCACTGAAAGAAAATCAGGATATAATAATAAAACCTGCTGACAAAGAGGGCACAATAGTCATAATGAACTCCTCAGACTATATCAAGGAAGCAAACAGGCAACTGTCAAATCCCATCCATTACTCCTAACTTGGAAGTGATCCCACAGAGGCCTATATGAAACAACTAAAGGATATGATCAAGAAGTTTCCAATATAGGTCCAGAAGCAGTTAAAATCGCTTATCCCAGAGGATCCCAGGCTGGACTACTTCTATATGCTCCCAAAGATACACAAAGTTGGCAACCCTGGTAGGTCTATTATTTCTGGCATTGGGACACTGACAGAAAACAACTTGGGTTGGGTGGAAAATCTCCTAAAATCCCTTGTCAGAGATACTCCAAACTATACCCAGGACACTACTCACCTTCTTAACAAACTGAATGCCCTGGGCCTACTACCTGAGGGTACCATTTTGGCCACCATGGATGTGGAATCCCTGTATACCAACATTCCCCACAAGGATGGAGTTGCAGCATGTCGGGTACACCTGGAAAAACAAAACCTCCCAACAAAACCAGTAACACAGCTCATACAATTCATCCTTAGCCACATCTATTTTACTTTTGGAGAGGATCTATATCTACAGCGAATGGGAACTTCAATGGGGTCCAGATGTGCACGCCAATATGCAAATCTCTTTATGGCAGAACTAGAAGGAGCATATTTATCAACATGCACCACCAAACCTATGATTTACCTTCGTTATATTGATGATATCCTTGTCATCTGGACTGGAGGTGAGGAGGCCCTACTTCAATTCCATAATGACTTCAATGACTTTCATCCTACCATCAACCTTAAACTTAGCTATTCAGAGACTGAAATCCACTTTCTGGATACCACAATATACATTAAAGACCACCGGCTACTCACATCAACATACTACAAACCCACAGACAGAACGGCCTACCTGAGAAACGACAGCTTCCACCCAGGCACACAAGACAATCTATTATTTACAGCCAGGATATACGATACAATCGTATTTGCTCCAAAAAAGCAGACCTGGACAAGCACCTCCAGGATCTGAGGATGAAATTTCTCCGATTGGGATACAAACCAAAAGTGTCGGACAACCAATTAAACAAAGCGGCAGCCATTAACAGAGACAGTCTTCTCACATAGAAAGAGACCCAGAATGAAGCCCGAGTGCCCCTAGTTGTCACCTACAACCCACAGCTGGAGATCTTACGAAGGATTGCCAAGGAGCTCCAACCTGTGCTACATAGGGACAACATACTCAAAGACATATTTCCAGTCCCCCCTCTCCTTTCCTTTTGGCAACCACCAAACCTGAGGCGTATTATTGTCCGGAGTGCCCTGAAGGCCCCAACTGAAAATGGCACCTCACCTTGCCTGCAAAACAGGTGTAAGACCTGCAGGCACATCCAAACTGCTGACAGTGTACCTGTCCCACAGTCACAACAGGTGCACAGAATTAGGGGGACAATTTCCTGTAGGTCTTCCAATGTGGTGTATCTCATAATATGTGTGCAATGTTCCACCACAGGCCTCTATGTGGGGGAAACAGGCCAGAGACTTAGCCAGCGCATGAACTCACACAGATTCACCATTAATAACAGCAGAACAGATCTCCCAGTAGCAGCACATTTCTCCAAAGAAGACCACTCTATTGAAGATTTGCGGGTTGTGGTTTTAATGGGACATTTTAAGACGCAGGGGGAGAGAAAGGAATAGAATTATAAGCTAATGCAAAAATTTCAAACGCTGCAATTTGGAATTAATATTCATGCCAGTTTCAAGTCACACTATGTATGAACTGTGAGGGTCACAAATCACCAACTGATAGCAAACAGATAACAGCAAGAATTACTGATCCCTCCATCACGCCCCACAAGTTTCCAGATTGTTTATTTCCTGACCTGTTGTAAATAACTTCTCTACTTATATTCAATTTTGTTATTTATAAAGATTCTAAGATCCTTTGAAGGTCCATGTCTTTTGCGTATAAAAAGTCTGTGTTCAGTTTCTTGTATAACACCATCTGGTTCAGTAGGACACACAATCATGGAAGACTGCTGGTTATGAATTGAATTACTGAATCAATGAAATGAATGAACGTTTCAAAAATATTCTAATTTATTGAGATGCCCTTGTAATCCCCATTGTATTCTTCTGGCCTCTATACAGTGTGAAGATCAGTAATGCTGAGTGGAAAATGAGTTGGGAATTGAAATATTGAAATCTATCTATCTATCTATCTATCTATCTATCTATCTATCTATTAAGGCTGCGCTGATTTCCTCTGTTAAAAAATCTTTTCATCAATGCCATAAACCTAAGTTTGCAAAGAGAATACCATTCACAGACTTAAAGTCAGAGGTGACAAAACTACATGGGCTCTCCTATGACCAGAGAACGATAATATCTTACTCTTGAATACCTCTTAAACACCACATAAACAATATAGTTCACTGAAAAGTATGTACAAGTAAGGGTTTCATTACAGAAATAAACAAGGCAAGGAATACATAGCATAGAGTGAATTTCAGCACAGGATTTCGCAGAACGAAGACAAAATCCATTAATAAAGTATATTGCAATATTTATTAATGTGATAAATGCTGCTAGAAAATCAAAAATTGTTTGAAAGTTTAGGTTTGCTTTAAGATAGGACATGAATGTGGGATTAGTGGGATCTAACCTCAGGGCCTCCATCTGAACAAGAGAAAAACAGGGCTATTGCACAGCCTAGAAAAGCAGTGAAGTGACAGATGTGTTCACTAGAGTGCTATAGCCCCTTCATTCTATTGATTGCTGGGAGTTGGACCCCAATGATCACAAATCAATGGACTGTCCTAAGGATAAGCCATCAATGTGTACTCATCTTCAACCTCATCTTCAAGCCAAAGAAAACCAGACAGAATAATTTTTCTTCAACATCCATAACTTGGCATATAAATACCCATGGCTATTCATCTTTTGCCCTTTGCTCCTCTTTACCTTGACCCTTTCAGTATTTCAGCTGATTAATGCCCTGACCAGTGGAGCTTTGCAATTTAACAACTTGCAGGCTTGGAGACAGGCTTACTAAATGAGCTCCAATGACTCATTGTGACATTCACCAACATGTAGTTGACTCTAAAGTTGGCTTACTGTAATCTTTCTCAGTCTTTATGATATCATGTGTGGTAGATGCTGTAATGGAAAAGCTAGGCAGACATCTCACCTCACTTGGCTATTAAACAATACAGACATTAAGCTTTTGTGTTATCTGCAGCACACAATTTCATTTGCTTAATGAAACAAAAAATACATTTAGAATACAATGTAAACCATTATTCATAATATATATATATATATATATATATATATATATATATATATAGTACAGACCAAAAGTTTGGACACACCTTCTCATTCCAAGAGTTTTCTGTATTTTCATGACTATAAAAATTGTAGATTCACACTGAAGGCATCAAAACTATGAATTAACACATGTGGAATTATATACTTAACAAAAAAGTGTGAAACAACTGAAAATATGTCTTATATTCTAGGTTCTTCAAAGTAGCCACCTTTTGCTTTGATTACTGCTTTTCCCACTCTTGGCATTCTCTTGATGAGCTTCAAGAGGTAGTCACCTGAAATGGTCTTTCAACAGTCTTGAAGGAGTTCGCAGAGAAGCTTAGCACTTGTTGGCCCTTTTGCCTTCACTCTGCAGTCCAGACTACCTCTTGAAGCTCATCAAGAGAATGCCAAGAGTGTGAAAAGCAGTAATCAAAGCAAAAGGTGGCTACTTTGAAGAACCTAGAATATAAGACATATTTTCAGTTGTTTCACACTTTTTTGTTAAGCATATAATTCCACATGTGTTAATTCATAGTTTTGATGCCTTCAGTGTGAATCTACAATTTTTATAGTCATGAAAATACAGAAAACTCTTGGAATGAGAAGGTGTGTCCAAACTTTTGGTCTGTACTGTAGCTAGCGGGGTGGCAGAGGGGATGGATGTCCCGGGCCCACTAACTCTGTGGGGCCCACCCAGCGCCGCCATTAATACATCTTTTACTTTTAACTAGATCGTTGTCTGCAGACACGGTATACCTAAGGTGGGGGCCTACTTGGACATGTTCGCTCCTCCTGTGCTGAACCCCTAGCTACGCCTCTGTCTATCTGTAAACCTTTCTGACATTATAATGGTGCTTCTTTTAGGTAAATTGCTGAAACATTACAGTTGAGTTATAGCTAGAGAAGGGCGAGCATCGCAAGATTTGTTTCACAAATAATCATGAGGTTTGCCCGCAAGTTTTGTGAACTGAAAGTGCTATTATTATACTCTGGGTTCTCTTCAGACCCCACAGTATAATAATGAGAGTAGATGCAGTAAATAATAAACACTCATACTTACCTTCCCTGACCTCTTCTGGGATCCCTAGCGGTGTCCAGTGTTCTTTCCTGGGTAGCTATGTGATGTCAGTGGTCCTGGGTCACCATAGAAGCCTCATCAGTCACATGAGACTCATCAACATCATGATGTTCATCACTATCACAAGCCTCACCAGTGACCCAGGAGGCCAGAAGATGCCACGAAAGAACACTGGATGCCACGTGGGAGTGAAGATGAGTATGAGTGTTTATTAATATAGGTGTCCCATTCACAACACCACTGCAGAGTGAAGGCAACTGTAGCTCGCTGTCAATGGCAGGACATGCCAACCAACTTTCCTTTTGCTAAGCCTCTGGAGCTGGTCTTGGCAGAGATAGGGGTGTCTAATGAAGGTGCCAACAATGTATGAATGGTGGACAAGGAATCTGTGGGAGCTGCTTGTGCTTTTCAGGGTCCCCCAGAGCCGGTTCACCATATGTGTGTGCCCTCATGTAACAACTACTCCCACCACCTCCTAAAAGCTAAGTCACAATGGCCTAGATGGTGGGAAATTCCATGAAACAACCATCTTGCTTTTTTTCAGTCAAGAGATAAGCCCCCGCACAAAGTCTGTCAACTAGGCAAAATGTCTTTGAATACATTGTAAAGGCTTGTCTAGCATTCAACAATGTTTCACCAAGATGTACTGTACATTACCTAAAATTAGCCTGTGGAAGCATTTTTATAGGGCAGCAGAGGAAGTATTTTTATGCCCTTTTGTGGCAAAACCCAGTGTGTGAGCAGACCACACCTACAGTGCTGGCCAAAAGTATTGGCACCCCTGCAATTCTGTCAGTTAATACTCAATTTCTTCCAGAAAATGATTGCAATCACAAATGCTTTGGTAATAATATCTTCATTTAATTTGTCGTCAATGGAAAACCACAAAAAGAATTGTCAAAAAGCCAAATTGGATATAATTCCACGCCAAAAACATAAAAAAGGGGGTGGACAAAAGTATTGGCACCCTTTGAAAAATCATGTGATGCTTCTCTAATTTGTGTAATTAACAGCACCTGTTACTTACCTGTGGCACATAACAGGTGGTGGCAATAACTAAATCACACTTGCAGCCAGTTAAAATGGATTAAAGTTGACTCAACCTCTGTCCTGTGTCCTTGTGTGTACCACATTGAGCATGGAGAAAAGAAAGAAGACCATAGAACTGTCTGAGGACTTGAGAAGCAAAATTGTGAGGAAGCATGAGCAATATCAAGGCTACAAGTCCATCTCCAAAGACCTGAATGTTCCTGTGTCTACCGTGCGCAGTGTCATCAAGAAGTTTAAAGCCCATGGCACTGTGGCTAACCTCCCTAGATGTGGACGGAAAAGAAAAATTGACGAGAAATTTCAACGAAAGATTGTGCGGATGGTGGCTAAAGAACCTCGACTAACATCCAAACAAGTTCTAGCTGCCCTGCAGTCCGAGGGTACAACAGTGTCAACCCGTACTATCCATCTGAATGAAAAGGGACTCTATGGTAGGATACCCAGGAAGACCCCACTTCTGACCCAGAGACATAAAAAAGCCAGGCTGGAGTTTGCCAAAACTTACCTGAGAAAGCCAAAAACTTTTTGGAAGAATGTTCTCTGGTCAGATGAGACAAAAGTAGAGCTTTTTGGGAAAAGGCATCAACATAGAGTTTACAGGAAAAAAAAAAGAGGCCTTCAAAGAAAAGAACACTGTCCCTACAGTCAAACATGGCGGAGGTTCCCTGATGTTTTGGGGTTGCTTTGCGGCCTCTGGCACTGGACTGCTTGACCGTGTGCATGGCATTATGAAGTCTGAAGACGACCAACAAATTTTGCAGCATAATGTAGGGCCCAGTGTGAGAAAACTGGGTCTCCCTCAGAGGTCATGGGTCTCCCAGCAGGACAATGACCCAAAACACACTTCAAAAAGCACTAGAAAATGGTTTGAGAGAAAGCACTGGAGACTTCTAAAGTGGCCAGCAATGAGTCCAGACCTGAATCCCATAGAACACCTGTGGAGAGATCTCAAAATGACAGTTTGGAGAAAGCACCCTTCAAATCTCAGGGACCTGGAGAAATTTGTCAAAGAAGAATGGTCTAAAATTCCAACAGAGCATTGTAAGAAACTCATTGATGGTTACCAGAAGCGGTTGTTCGCAGTTATTTTGTCTAAAGGTTGTGCTACCAAGTATTAGGCTGAGGGTGCCAATACTTTTGTCCGGCCCATTTTTGGAGTTTTGTGTAAAATGATCAATGATTTGACTTTTTTTTCATTCTCTTTTGTGTTTTTTCATTGCAAGAAAAATAAATGAAGATATTATTACCAAAGCATTTGTGATTGCAATCATTTTCTGGAAGAAATTGAGTATTATCTGACAGAATTGCAGGGGTGCCAATACTTTTGGCCAGCACTGTATAATCATTTACATAACTGCATGCCTAGTTTTGCAACAATTTGACATTTCAATCTTTCTATTATTTTCTTTTCACAATGAGTTGGGCTGTAACTGCAGACATCACTGAAATATGTTCTGTATGATATGATCTGTAATGCAGTTTCTAAGCAAACACATATTAGATCTTATTTACCTTTGATTATATGTAAAACTAGTTGCACTTGTTCTATAAGACATAGAGATTCAAAATGTAAAAAAATGTTCAAAAAATTTACTCAACCAAAAATTCTGATCCTTGTGATCCTTACAATCAGAAAGAGGAAAAATGTGTTTCTAATAAAGGTTGAATCATGCTACCAGTAAGGCACTATTACTTGGTTTTCTAAGCTTTTATCCACAGAGAGATGATTTCACGGGATTGGATGCACTCTCTGAGCCTTTTAGTTGGGGTATTCCTTTGGCACATTGACTCAAGACATGGATTAGTTATGGAAAAATTGCTTGCAGGGATCTGGGCTTCACATATGCATTGGACTGAGCAATATGAATGGTCTGACAGCATTTCAGTTCCTTTTAATCGAATATATTGGAATCATAGTATTATTCGGTATGGATCCAAGAATGGGAACTTTTATCTATTTAAATACTGTTTATATTATCCTCATTAAAATAAATCCCCTCTTTTTCTGTTTTGGTGTAATCCCAAAGCAGTTTTGACAGCTGGCTTCCAGTATGCGACATGAAAGCCAATCACTGCTTCAGTATATTCCATCCCAAAGTAGAAGACATTGAGCTGCACAGAATGAAGCCAGAGAGTCAAGTATTTTACATATTCTAAAATTCTTCACTAAACCTCTGCCTGCCTTTCACTTCTAACTAATCCCATCACTCTGGCCTCTGCTCTTCTAGGGACTTACTGGGAATAGTTTGACATATTCGAATTCAGTTTCACAATTATTATAATGTAATGCTCAATTACAACCAATGAGTCCAAATGGGAAGATTAGCCGTATTTAGTCTTCTTAAAAATTATTCTAATAAAAATGCAATAATCTCAGGTGAAGCAGACAGCTATTTCACCGAAAATGGACACATGCAAACACTCTGGGGTACTTTTATTATTGTTTCTTGTAGTAGTCAGTATACCATTATCACCATTATAGTAAAATATTTATGTAGTTAAAATGCTGTTTGTATTATTTTTTTCTTCTTCTTATTGAAAAAAAATGTGTTTATAAAATTCCAAATACAATACAAACCATTCAATCTAACAAAGAATAAACACCAGCATCCTATCCACTCCACCCTGGCGCAGGGAAAAAAAAAAGAAAGAAAAATAATGTCATGCCTTTTCCCATCCCCTGGTTGAACTGAATGGACGTTTGTCTTTTTTCAACCGTACTATCAATAAGGGCCAACACCAAAATCCTATCCTATTCTACCCTTGGGATCCAACTGTACAAACCAACAACTCTATTTATTATGAAAGGACTGGAGATGACTTGCCCATTGCCTGAAAATATAACCTGTAATATAATAAAATTCTAAACATTGTACCATACTAGCCTTTAACCAAAGGAGGATCTTTAGCGAATCACTTTTTAAGAATCTGAAGCCTTGCCAAAAAAGCAGTTGACCATTAAGGTCTCACTGATTCCTACATCTTATCCTGCAAATTTCATATACTTGAGACCTGAAAAACAAATCGTTTCTAATCTCCATACAATATAGAAACTTGGTGGGTATAATAGAGATGGATAAAAATATTAAGTAAATATTTGAAGGAGAGTGAGACATTTTTACATAATGGCATACATTTGGTTTTACAATGCTTATGGATGGTATTATTTAATGTTTGCTTTTGGTGTTAATAGAATAAATATTTTCTGTACAGTTGTTCGTACATTCTAAAGCTAGTCACATGCATTAGCTAACAGCTGGCTGAAGTAACCTATGTCAGCAAAGTCTCCACAGGATAAAAGCATCATCATGATGATCATATTTATTTACCTTTTTACCATTTCTATAGGTGACCCTTAATAAACCTCTATTTAGGATTCTCATTTCTTGGTCAGTGTGGACATTAGTTACAAAGAGCATCTGTCACTTTGGAGGACCTGTCCTGACCTACATTATACAGACAGCGCATTGATTTAATGTTTGTTGTCAAGGGACCCATCTAACAAATAGACATTGCCCAAAGCTGAAGACCCCTTTAACACACACCCAAGTAGTGAAGTCCTATTTTTTATCCATATTACTAATTTTTATCTAACACATTTAAAAATATCTTAAACTTATAAAATGCATCAATATGGTATTTGTTTTATCTGTATAGGGACCCCCATAATCACAGTGGATCACAGTGTACATAAGTTACAAATAGATGGCAAACATTTTTTAAAAATCTTTATAGCTAAGATGATCACCAGCGAAGATGATTCTGCAATTTTCTGTTACATAGTATGTACAATTTTAACTGTGTCAAAGACTTTAACCATTATTGTAGACATTATAGGTGACTTGTCAAACAATTACTATGAAATGAACATTAGTGGCAACTCTTTGACTTCATAGTCAGCTTCAGATGAGATCTTCTGCTGTTCTGCTATTGTGTCAGAGCCTGAGCCTACCAAAGTTTCTGCTTGTACTTTTGTGAAACAATCCAACCATGCCTTCATCCTCAAATAGTCAGTTAATGTGATAATACTCCACCTACACAATCCATGTGACTAGTAAACTATTGGATTTGCCAGTGTGAGACTGGACAATAATAGTTCTTGAGTTAAGTGGCATGAATGGATCATGTAAATTTATAGAATATGTTTTAAGGCTATCTCTTATTGGACATTCCTTTATCATAGTGATCATGCTTACAATTTTGAGTATCTTTTTATATACAGTTATAGTCAAGGCATAGATCATAATATCATAAAGCACTTGCCATCCCAACCTAAGTTAAGAAGAAATTGTGTTTGTGACACTGAAGTGGTTTATCTCTTATATATATAAAAATGAGTTCCTGTCTGTCTGTCTGTCTGTCTGTTCTTTATGCGCGACCAAACGACTGGACCGATCCTCACCAAATTTGGCACACATGTACATCAGGTGTCCGGGAATATTATAGACTGGGTCTCAGCTCTCTTGGACGTACCGTTCCTGAGGTACAGTATTCCCAAAAAATGACCAGCATTAGTCTATACAAGCCTGCAAGTCTTTCACTCATATTCCAACTGCCATACACACGGTCACATGTCCCTTATCAGCCAATAACAGCTCACAGGCGCTTACTCTCCTCAGGCACACAGGTTTCCATAGCAACCAAGCTATGTATGACCTGTATTAGTGAATAGCAGTTCACAGGACCTTAAATATTCAGTCATATCACGTGTATCAGCCAATATAAGTTCACATTTAATTTACCAGGTTTCCATAAATAGACTATACCTATACTGGACTCAGTGGCGTAACTAGCAATGGCAGGGCCCCAAGGCGAACATTTGACATGGGACCCCCCCCTGCACAAACTGCATTCCTGCACACACTATTATGTCTCATAGTGGCCCTTGCACACAGTATTCTGCCTCATAGTGGCCCGTGCACACAGTATCATAGTGGCCCCTTCATATAGTATTATGCACACTCCCCGCTACCTCTTCAATGTTGGACCAGATGTCACGTGAGCCAGGCATGTATCACAACGCATAATGACGTCGGACTGGCCCACCGACATCTGGGACACCACCAAGGAGGCCCGAAGCCTGCTGAAAAGACCCCAGAGTATAATGATAGCAGTGTTTGTGGGGTTCACGGCCCACAGGCCTTACTTACCAATCCACGCTCCTGCTCACAGCCGCCTCTGCAGAAGGTGAAGTGCAGGCAGCCGTGAGCAGGAGTGGGGATCGGAAAGTAAATAGGGCCCGTTACCTGCTGGTGTTAAAAAAAACAAACATGTCCCGGGCCCTGTGGCAGCTGCTACCACTGCTAAACCGGTATTTACAGCACTGACTGGACTGCCATACTGGATTTCAGCAGTCTTATAAATTGAAACGTTTTTCAAACTACTCATGTCCCCTGCAGCAAAATGCATGGCTGCTGCTCAAGCTAATGAAAACTCTCAGCAGACCCAAGCCTGTCTCCAATCTGATAAGGTATGTTACAGACAACAGCGAGCTGCTGAAACTCCCCAGCAGACCCAAGCCCGTCTCCAATCTGACAAAGCATTGTCAGCCACATGCACACAGCTGCACTCCAGGTTTCAATAACAACCCAGCCATTTTTCTTCACTGCTGTAGGTCAGCTTTAAAGGGGCAGGGCGCTGTGGATGACACTGTTACACAAGGTCACATACACACAGCTTTACTCCAGGTTTTCCATAACAACCGATCGCAGGTTTTTCACTGATATCCAAACTGAGATGCACATGATCACATGACACTTATGGACCAATGGAAAATCGCAGGTTCAGTCTTGACATACACACAGCTTTACACCAGGTTTCCATAGCAACCAAGCTATTTATGTCCTGTATGAGTCAATAGCAGTTCGCAGGTCCTTAAATATTCAGTCATATGACATGTATTAGCCAATGTAAGATCACATTTCATTTACCAGGTTTCCATAGCAACACAGCCATAAATAGACTATACCTATACTGGACTGCCATACTGGATGTCAAGTGCAAAACTGGCCAATTCTTATGGGGTCACTACACAAACAAAAAATGAAATATACCCGTGCGAAGCCGGGTCCTTCCTCTAGTTTAATATATAAGAAGAAGCCCAAGAAGGCATTTTCCTTTCTGTGAGTAGAAAACCCACAGTTGAATGGCTTCAGAACTCCACCATAGTCGAAATCACCAGTAGTGATTCATAAAATAGTATTACGCCAGGGTCCCACGTGGCGTAAAAGCATGGTGTTTTACAGTCCCCATCCACACACTGCGGAAAAATACACACAACGGACATCCTGTGAAATCAATTATACCTTCGGAAACACTGGTGGTTTCCCTATAGGTATAATGGAAGCAGAAAGTCCGCTGAGGAAACCTCTGCAGACTTTCTGTGAAAAGTGCTGCAGGAAAAACCGCAATGTGTTGCTGCCGCAGTTTTTCCTGCAGTGCTTTTTTGTTGCGGCCCACTATGTGAGGCCTTAGCTTTACAGTGATTCCCAACCGGGGTGCTCTGGAAACCCGCCAAGGGTGCCATGACACTCCGGTGGGAATATGTATGCATGTATTGAAAACAATAGTAAAGCAGAATGTAACGTCTCTGCCTGTTCAGGTCTCAGCGCCACCCTCCGCTCGCTCGCTGTGGCGAAGGAGGCGTGTTCAGTTTGATTCCTTGCGTAGGTTTCTTGTTGCTAAGTCTAAACACTGTCCTAGACAATGTGATTGATTTTCTGCCACACCTTGGTTTTCTCTGTTCCACTAATAGTTAATCTCAGCCTTGTCTGTGTGATTGACAGCCTGTCTACCAATCCAGTCTGGGGCTGGCCCAGACTTTCTATAAACAGGTTGTCAGCCCTCACATGGTGGCTGGTTATTGCTTTTTGTGTTCTGGCTATTATTTCTTGCTGTTTTGTTACTTGTATTTGTATTCCTGACCTCTGGCCTTGACTTTTGACTATTCTCTTGGATTTCGATTCTGTACTGCATTGCTCGTCTGTTACCGAACCCTTGGCTTTCTGACCTCCCTTTTTGTCGTTTGTTCTGCCTGTGTTCTGTGTTGTCACTTTACTCAGTATAGGGCTCGTCTTCAGGTTGTCCTTTTACCGTTTAGGGTAAACTGAGGCAATAGGAAGGGACAGTGGCTGGGGTGAGATTAGGGCTCACTTGTCTCTGTCCTTCCTCCCAGTCCCCTGCAGTAGTTTGAGTGTATTGCTACGTCTGGCAAGACCCTAACACAGAAAGCCTATAACTTCCATTCAATTCAGGCAGCTGTTAATGATGTCTGTGGTTTGGCGCAGACCTTTTGCATTGAGCCGTGACAAGAGATGGAGAGCAGCAGAGAGTTCTGTGGGAAAGGGGCTGGGTAAATATGACTTTTTTTTATTTATATAGCACAACTACTTTGTGGGACCACTGTGGGCATTATAATATGTGTAGGGACCAATGGGGACCTTTATAACAAGTTTAGGGGCCATTGGGGGCCATTATAATATGTTTAGGGCCCACTGGGAACCATTATAATGTGTGTAGGAACCATTGGGGACCATTATAATGTGTGGGGGAAACGAGGAGAGCATAGTAATGATGAATTTTCTGTGGGTTTTAGGTGATGATAAAACAGTTTGATATGTACTGGGTGGAGATGGTTGAGTCAAAAGTATAGGATGGTGTAAGTTTGAGGGTTTATTCGTACATTGCAGTTGTGGTACAGTTAAAACTGCATTGGAACAAATTCAGTTTTGATGTGTTTTTTTTGGTAAAATTTTTAAATTTTACAAGTAAAACAAATTCAGGTAAAATGTGTCAGCTGTAAATTCAAAATCTGAGCTAAATCACACATCAAAACTGCCATTTTTTGTGTTTTGGTAAAAATGATTTAGTGTCCCAATAAAATTGGGAAACAGTTCCGTGGTGTTGTGTGCTGCTGTCTGCCAAAGAACACATGACTATGTTATATGGATAGTGGTACATACAGCATTTCCACGCTTGTCCAATTCACTGCAGGTAGAAGCTGTAATTACTAAACAGGAGCAGCTGAGGATGTAAGAAAGTGGCGGCAGCACAAAAACAGCAATACCAGGACAAAAGTCCAGCACACCCTATATCCAGTAAAAGGATAACAGCTATATGAGGCATTTAAAATCATATACACATACAGGAAATAATGCTCTGCTATCACTGGATCAAAGGTGTGTTGGACTTCCCTCCTTGTATTTATGTTATATGGGTCCTAGATTAGGAAAACCTACTCCAGCTAGTGCATCAAATGATACAATGTGTGATTGGGAACAACAGATCTCTCCTTATAGGAGGGTGTGTATAGTTTTTTGTTGAACAATTGTGCTAGCTTTAGTAAGATGATATTTGTGGGTTAGGGACTCTATATTCTGCTATACAGTCATGGCCAAAAGTTTTGAGAATGACACAAATATTCTATTTTCACATGATCTGCTGCCCTCTGGTTTTTATGTGTGTTTGTCAGATGTTTTTATCACATACAGAAATATAATTGCATTCATATTATGAGTAACAGAAGCTTATATTGACAGTTAGAATGAGTTAATGCAGCAAGTCAATATTTGCAGTGTTGACCCTTCTTCTTCAGGACCTCTGCAATTCTCCCTGGCATGCTCTTAATCAACTTCTGGACCAAATCCTGACTGATAGCAGTCCATTCTTGCAGAATCAATGCTTTAATTTTGTCTGAATTTGTTGGTTTTTCTTTGTCCACCCGTCTCTTGATGATTGACCACAAGTTCTCAATGGGATTAAGATCTGGGGAGTTTCCAGGCCATGGACCCAAAATCTCTATGTTTTGTTCCCTGAGCCATTTAGTTATCACCTTTGCTTTATGGCAAGGTGCTCCATCATGCTGGAAAAGGCATTGTTGAGTGCCAAACTGCTCTTGGACGGTTGGGAGAAGTTGCTCTTGGAGGACATTCTGGTACCATTCTTTATTCATGGCTGTGTTTTTAGGCAAGACTGTGAGAGAGCCGATTCCCTTGGCTGAGAAGCAACCCCACACATGAATGGTTTCAGGATGCTTTACAGTTGGCATGAGACAAGACTGGTGGTAGCGCTCACCTCTTCTTCTCCGAATAAGCTGTTTTCCAGATGTTCCAAACAATCGAAAAGGGGATTCATCAGAGAAAATGACTTTACCCCAGTCCTCAGCAGTCCACTCCCTGTACCTTTTGCAGAATATCAGTCTGTCCCTGATGTTTTTTCTGGAGAGAAGTGGCTTCTTTGCTGCCCTCCTTGAGACCAGGCCTTGCTCCAAGAGTCTCCACCTCACAGTGCGTGCAGATGCACTCACACCTGCCTGCTGCCATTCCTCAGCAAGCTCTGCACTGCTGGTAGCCCGATCCCGCAGCTGAAACACTTTTAAGAGACGGTCCTGCCGCTTGCTGGTCTTTCTTGGGCGCCCTGGAGCATTTTTGGCACCAATAGAACCTCTCTCCTTGAAGTTCTTGATGATGCGATAGATTGTTGACTGAGGTGCAATCTTTCTAACTGCAATACTCTTCCCAGTTAGGCCATTTTTGTGCAGTGCAATGATGACTGCACGTGTTTCTTTAGAGATAACCATGGTTAACAGAAGAGAAACAATGATGGCAAGCACCAGCCTCCTTTTAAAGTGTCCAGTGGTGTCATTCTTACTTAATCATGACAGATTGATCTCCAGCCCTGTCCTCATCAACACCCACACCTGTGTTAATGGAGCAATCACTGAAACGATGTTAGGTGGTCCTTTTAAGGCAGGGCTGCAATGATGTTGAAATGTGTTTTGGGGGATAAAGTTAATTTTCTAGGCAAATATTGACTTTGCAAGTAATTGCTGTTAAGCTGATCACTCTTTATAACATTCTGGAGTATATGCAAATTGCCATTAGAAAAACTGAAGCAGTAGACTTTGTAAAAATTAATATTTGTATCATTCTCAAAACTTTTGGCCATGACTGTACTGGATAAGGCATGACTTAGAGAATCAATAGTTTGGTAATACGTATGAGAACAATGTTGTGGTCATATAGACATTTTGCCATTTCTTTTTTCCTTTTGCTTAGATACTATGCATTACTGTATGGAGTTGTTATAATTCTCATCCAATTTTTCCAATTCAAGGCACAAATACACTAGAATCTAAACACTAAAACTATTGTTGCATGACAATATTGCTGACAGGGGGTCACAGAGCTACCAATAAAATAAATATTCTATATATTAGCAGGCCAAATTACTAACAAATATTTATTTTAAAAGGTATCGTGAATGTTAGTGCTATTCACATGAAATGAACTGATATGTTTTATGAGGGAGACTCAATATTATGAATGTTAAAGAGAATGAACTGTTAGTTGAACCATATGGGAGACTTTGTATTATTCTCAATGTTCTTTGTAGTTGTCATCTTCCTTAACTGGGTTAAATTGTAGGCCTTTTGCCTCCTAGTCATACATCCCACCTTTATTGTTACCAATTAAATTTAATTTAATGCAAAATAACAAAAAACATAAAAACAATTACATGTAATTATAATTACCAAATGCTAATTTCTACTATATAAATGAAACATGAGACTGGATTAGCATCTCATTATCAATTATAGCCAAATAGCATGAACATTATAGTATCATTTGGAAACTTAATGAGGTACCTTTAATATTAACATGATCTCATATTTGCCTGAATTGACAAACAAATGTATCTAACCGGTTAAGGACCGGGCATAAAAGTTCCTTATGGACCAGGCCTCATTTTTCAAAACTGACAGGTGTCACTTTATATGGCAATAACTTTGAGATGCTATAATTACACAAGTGATTTTGAGATTGTTTTTTCATGACACATTGTACTTCATGTTAGTGGTATTTATTTGTATTTTTTTTGTATTTTTTTATTTTTGTAATAATTTTTGTATTTATTTGCAAAAAATTTGGAAATTTTAGGGAAATTTGGAAAAAAATTGCAATTTTCAAAATGTAAAATGCTCTGCTTTTCAGACAGCTAGTTATATCACCCAAATACATTAATAAATATTATCTACCATATCTCTGCTTTATATCGGCATCATCTTTTAATCATCCTTTAATTTATTTTACATGTTAGAAGGTTTACAAATGTAACAGCGATTTTCAAGATTTACAAGAAAATTTCCCAAACTCATTTTTTAGGGACCACTTCAGTTCTGAAGGGGATTATAAAGGCCTATATATTAGAAACTCCCATAAATCACCCCATTTTCAAAACTGCACCCCTCAAATAATTCAAAACAGTAGTTGGAAAGTTTGTTAACCCTTTAAGCATTTCACAAGAATTAAAACAATATGGAGGTGAAATTTAGACATTTAATTTTTATCCAATAATACATTCATTTATCCCTAAAATTAACATATTCACAAAGGGTTAAAGGAGAAAATGCATCTCACAGTTTGTTGTGCAATTTCTCCCGAGCACAGAAATACCCCACATGTGGGTGTAAAATGATTTTTGGGCACACGGCAGGGCACGGAAGGGAAGGAGTGACACTTGGCATTTGAAAAGCAGATTTTGCTGGAATAGTTTTCAGGTGCCATGTCTCATTTGCAGAGCCCCTAGAGTACCAATACAATGGAAACCCCCTAAAAGTGACCCCATTTTGGAAACTACACCCCTGACAGAATTTATCAAGGGGTATACTGAGCATTTTGACCCCACAGCCGTTTCACAGATTTTATTAACATTGGGATGTGTGAATGAAAAATTACTAAAACATCACTTTATCCCCAAAGTTTTCATTTTCACAAGGGGTTAAAGGAGAAAAAGCCACCCACAGTTTGTTACACAATTGCTCCTGAACACGGCAATACCCCATATGCGATCGTAATTTGCTGCATGGGTACATGGCGGGGCTCGGAATGGAAAGAGAGCTATTTGGCATTTGAAGGGCAGATTTTGCTGGAATAGTTTTCAGGTGCCATGTCCCATTTGCAGAGCCCCTAGGGTACCAATATAATGGAAACCCCCAAAAGTGACCCCATTTTGGAAAATACACCCCTCACAGAACATATCAAGGTGTATAGTGAGCATTTTGACCCTACAGCCATTTCACAGATTTTATTAACATTGGGACATGAAAATGAAAAATTACTTTCTTTCCAATAAACCATCAATTTAGCCCCAAATTTTTCATTTTCACAAGAGGATAAAGGAGAAAATGCTCCCCAAAGTTTGTTACACAATTTCTCCTGAATACAGAAATGCCCCATATGTGGTTGAAATCTGCTGTTTGGGTACATGGTGGGGCTCAGAATAGAAAGAGCGCTATTTAGCTTTTGGAGGGCAGATTTTGCTGGAATAGTTTTCGGGTGCCATGTCGCATTTGCAGAGCCCCTAAAATATCAGTACAATGGAAACCCCCAAAAAGTGACCCCATTTTGGAAACTACACCCCTCAAGGAATTTCTCAAGGGGTACGGTGAGCATTTTGACCCTACAGTTGTTTCACAGATTCTATTAACATTGGAATGTAAAAATTAAAAATTCCTTTTTTTTCCAATAAACCGTCCATTTAGCGACATATTTTTAATTTTTACAAGGGGATAAAGAAGAAAAAAAAACCACAGTTTGTTACACAATTTCTCCTGAACACAGAAATGCCCCATATGTGGTCGTAAACTGCTGTATGGGTACATGGTGGGGCTCAGAATGGAAAGAGAGCTATTTTGCTTTAGGAGGGCAGATGTGGCTGGAATAGTTTTCAGGTGCCATATCGCATTTGCAGAGCCCCTAAAGTACCAATCCAATGGAAACCCCTCAAAAGTGACACCATTTTAGAAACTACACCCCTCAAGGAATGTATCAAGGGATATTATCATTTTGAGCCTAAAAACACTTCCCAGAAATTAATGTACAAAGTGAAAATTGACAATTTTAAATAAATATGCCATTTTGGTGCCCCATACGTTGTACCCACTTTGTGGCATCAGAGACATACACTCCTAAAACTATTAAGTGGGTTATCCCGGGGGGAAAAAAATTATATATGTGGGTGTAACCTGCTGCTTGGGCACACAGCAGGGCTCAGAAGGGAAGAAGCACTGCGCTTTTTTGCTTTTGAAGTACAGATCTAGAGGGACTTTTTGGGCGCCATGTTTTTGCAGAGGTGCCAGTAAATTGGAATTCCCCAAGAAGTGACCCCATTTTGTAGGGGCAATTTTAGGGTCTTTGCCAATTTGACATGGTGTCCAAAATCCAACAATCTAAATCTATGCTCCAAAAGCCACATAGCGCTCCTTCACATCTGCCCCCTGCTGTGTACCCAAACTGCAGTTTACACCCACATGTATGACACTATTGTACCCAGGATAACGTACTTGGTATAAACTGCTGTTTGGGAACAGCCGGGCACAGAAGGGAAGGAGCGCTACTTTGGTTTTTGAAGCACAGTTTGGTTTTTGGACACCATGCCACTTTTGCAGAGCCCCTGAATTGCCAGTAAAGTGTAATCCGCAGACTTGTGACCCCATTTTGGGAACTACACCCCTGAAGGGATTTATCAAGTGGGGTAGCGAGTATTCTTGACCCTTAAGTGTTGCATTCATTTACCTCCAAGTGTTGCTATAATTTATTTTCAATAAATGAATGCGCAGCTGATAATGAAAGGGAAAATTGCAATTTTTCCAGAGATACGCCATTTCAGTGCCCAATATTTTGTGCCCAGCTTATGTCAGCAGGCACAAACACTCTAAAAACTGTTAAGTGGGTATCCCGGGCACAACATTTTTTGGAGCGTTCATATCTGATACAAGCCGGGCACAACATATTATGCATTGAAATTAAATATTCCTGGAAAAATTGTCATTTTCACCTTTCACAATCATCTGCGTATTCATTTCTGGAAAATAAATTATAGCAACACTTGGAGGTAAAAATGTTCACTGCACCCCCAAAATAGGGTCACGTGTCAGGGGTTTCCTCTTTACTGGCATTTCAGGAGCTCTGCAAAAGTGTCATGGCGTCTAAAAGCTAAACTGTCTAAATCTGTGCTCCAAAAACCAAATAGCGCTCCTTCCCTTCTGTGCCCGGCTGTGCTCAAACAGCAGTTTATACCCACATATGACATTAAGTACGTTATTCTGGGTACACCAGTGTCATACATGGGGGCATAAACTGCAGTTTGCGCACACAGCAGGGCACAGAAGGGAAGGAGCGCTATGTGGTTTTTGGAGCGCACATTCAGATGTTTGGTATCTGGACGCCATGTCATGTTTGCAGAGCCTCTAATGTACCAGAAAAGTGGAATCTCCTAGGCAGTGACCCCATTTTGAAAACTGCACCCCTCAAAGAATTTATCAGGGGGTGTAGTGAGCATTAGTATCCCAGATGTGAATGCACAGCGGATGGTGAACAGTGAATATGTAAGCTGTGCGGAGTACATTGGGAACACGAAATTCCCTACTATATCCCCAGTAGCTCCTATGATTGAGGGGGGGGGGTCACTCTGGGGGTCACTTCTGGTTTATTATCCCTCGTAAGCTCTAAATTTGGGGTGTACCCTGATATACGCTCGCACAGCTTATACATTCCCTTCCTGCCGCAGCCAGTTATGTTCTAATGATTTGGTGATTTTGGGGGTTTTTGTCTTCACATTGTACAAGCTGTATTCTTTATTTTTCGGATGATGTAGCCATATGAGGGCTGATTTTTTTGCGGTATGATATGCATTTTTTAATGACACCATTTTTTTGGGTGTCTATAACTTATTGAATAAATTATATTAACTCTTTCTGGGTGGATTAAAAAAATATAGCAATTCTGGAATTGGTTTTTACCTTTTAATTTTTTTGCCGTGTGGCGTACACCATAAGTAACATATTACCTTTAATCTGCAGGTCGGTACGATTACGGCAATACCTCATTTATATTGTTTTTTTTATGCGTTACTAATGCTGCAGAACAAAAACCCATTTGTGGACATAAATCAATTGTTTTTGCATCACCATCTTCTGAGATGCGTAACATTTTAATTTTACGGTTTGCAGAGTTGGTTTAGGGCTTATTTTTTGCGGGACAACCTGTGCTTTTTATTGGTACTGTTTTGGGGTACATATGGCTTTTTGATCACTTTTTATGGCATATTTTGTTAGGTGAGATGGCAAAATATCATTACTTTTGGCGAGTTTTTTTCCGTTTTTTTTTCCCCGATGTTCACCGTGTACATTAAATATTGTTTCAGTTTTATTGTACAGGTTGTTACGGACGCGGCGATGCCAAATATGCATTGTTTTTATTAATTTTTAGTTTTTTTTTTTATATAATTCATTTTATATAGGAAAAGGGAATTTTTGGGGCTTTATTCTTTTATAAATTTTTTTTTCAAACACTTTATTTTATTTTTTTTCACTTTTTTTTATTTTTTCATGTGTCCCATTAGGACACCTGAGCCAGCAATTCTTTGATTGCTGGCTCAGCACTATAGACTGCAAGACACGAGCATACAAGTGTCTTGCAGTCTATACAGGAAGTGAGGCTATGCAGTCGCATAGCGCTCACTTCCGCAGGTCTCGGCAGGATCAACCAGGTAGTGGGGTCTCCAGACAGCCTGGGGTCACTGGGCAGACCCCGGGCTGCAGGTTATAGGTATCGGCACCCCCCGATCTCGCCGCAGGGGGGGCCGATCGGAGCGGCAACATGGCGGAACCCCTTGGATGCCACGGTCATGTTTGACCGCGGCATTCAAGGGGTTAAAACCTCCGATGGAACCCAGTTCCGACCGGCGGTTATGGAGCAGTGTGTTAGCTGTCAGTTACAGCTAACACCCGGTTCCGATCCCGGTTACAGGGTCTCTGAAGTGCCGGCCGTAAATTTACTATTGGCCGGACTTCAGAGACCAGGACCGCTGGCCGTAAATTTACGGCCAGTGGTCGTCAACCGGCTAATAACTTTACAAATAACACACAATTCAGCTAGGGAGTTTCACTTTAAAAGTGACAATAAATTCTGCCTTGTCTCACCCCCTTTTACCTTCATAGATTACAAGCTCTTGCGAGCAGGGCTCTCACTTCCAATGCGTGAATTGATTTATTACACATTGTGATGCCTAGTGGGTGATAAAAAGGTGAATATTTAAAGAGGTTTTTCCAAGCTGGGGGCATTTTTTATACTGTTGACCTATGCTCAAGATAACTCAACAGTATCAGATTGGACATTTAGGACAGGTCAACAGTATCAGATTGGATCTTCAAGTTAGGTCTTCTGTATCAGATTGGACCTACAGTATAGGTCATTAATATCACATTGCTGGAGGTCTGTCAGATCAGTTGTTCGAAGCAGCCTCTGGTGCTGGAGCCTATACAAGAGATAGAGCCAGAAGCATAAGGCTCCATTTACTATATAGCTTGCAGTGCCAGAGTACTGCAGCTCTGTTTCTATTCACTTGAATGGCAGAAGATCTGCAGCCAGTGGTGAACCTAGCCTCTTTGCTGCCTGAGGCGGACTATAGAATGATGCCCCCCCTCCAAAAAAAAAAAAAAATTGCGTTTCCATACTACTAGCTTCACACGCTGTTATCATCACACAATATACACAATACACAAATTTATAAAACAGTTTTTAAGAATTCTTCTTCCTGCATCACTTCAGTATCAGATCAACAACACGGCATTAACAATGAAAGTAACTTCACACTTCTCCTGCTTGGTGGATGGACGAGCCCACGTGGCCCCCATTCTCTATAATAGGAGCTCCACAGATAGCCACGCAGGTTCGTCCATCCACCAAGTGACACACCTATATATATGGCTGCGGTCAGGCTGAATTCCCACCCAGTGGGGGAAAAAACCCAATTCTCAGGCTCAGTGGGGGACTCAGCAGTGCAGTAACATTTTGTGACTTACAGGTGACATCTCTGACTAATCCTTCACATTTCCCTTCCCTTCCCTTTGGACCACCATGACCACTTCTTCCAGCTGTGACTTGTCTCTGTAAAGTTTGCAACACAGACATCTTTGGCTCCTCACTTTTCCAGGCATCCGACCCACATTGTCCTCACCTGCACACCCATCCTGCTGCTACCCCCAATTATAAAATATATGCTATAACCCCCCATTATGAATAATACTCCCAAGGGCATCTTTATATTAATAATGTCCGTGTGTACCCTGTATAAATAGTGCCCCTTATTAATAATGACCCATAGGTATCCTAATTGAAAGGTTTTCCAGGTCATTAATAAACTAATCAGTGGGGCTCAAAAACTCAGGACGCCTACTGATCAGCTGTTTGAATGGTACCTGTGTAAGTGCCGTGACCGCTTCTCTGTTTACATAGTGTCATTCATTTCATAGCAGCCATGTCATGTAACTACAGCCTCGTCCTATACATGTCTAATAGTAGTATTTGAGGCCCGCAGCCTCACTTACCAATATCCGCGGCTGCTCACGGTGGCATCCACTTCCCCTTCTGCGTCCCATAGCAGAAGGGGAAGAAGAGGCGGCCACGAGCAGACGCGGTGTAGGTAAATAAATAGGCCGTTACCTGCTGGGGATACTCTAGAAAAGGAGCTAGCAGGGACAAGTCACAAAACAGAATCAATAGCCAACGAGCATGTGAGGGCTGACAACCTGTTTATAGAAAGTCAGGACCCGCCCCAGACTGAATTGGTAGACAGACTGTCAATCACACAGGCAAGGCTGAGATTAACTATTAGTGGAGCAGAGGAAAATCAAGGTGCTGAGACAGGTGTGGTAGAAAATCAATTACATAGTCTCGGACAGTGTTCAGACTGAGCAACAAGAATCTTAAACAAGGAATCAAACTCAGCACGCCTCCGGGTGCGGGCGGAGGGTGATGCAGAGACGTTACAGGCTGCAGTGATCATGGTAAATGTTTGAGTTTGTGACAGAATGAAGAAATCAGGCGATACCTTGTGGGGCGTGACAGAGGGATCATTAATTCTTGCTGTTATCTGTTTGCAATCAGGTGGTGATTTGTGACCCTCACAGTTCATACATAGTGAAACTGCCATGAATATTAAGTCCAAATTGCAGAGTTTGAAATTTTTGCATTAACTTGTACTCCCATTCTTTTCTCTCCCTCTGTATCTTAAAATATCCCATTAAAAACACAACCCACAAAATCTTCAATAGAGTGGTCTTCTCTGGAGAAATGTGCAGCCACTGGGAGATCTCTTCTGCTGTTATTAATGGTGAATCTGTGTGAGTTCATGCGCTGACTAAGTCTCTGCCCTGTTTCCCTCACATAGATGCCTGTGGTGGGACATTGCACACACATTATGAGATACACCACATTGGAAGACCTGCAGGAAAATGTCTCCCTAATTCTGTGCACATTAATGAATTAATGATCCCTACGCCACGCCCCACAAGTTTCCAGATTGTTTATTTCTTGACCTGTTGTAAATAACTTCTCTACTTATATTGCATTTTGATTTTCTTTAAAGATTCTAAGAATCTTTGAAGATCCAGGTCTTGTGTGTATAAAGAGTGTGTGAATTTTCAGTTTCTTGTATGTCTGAAGAAGAGAGCTAGACTCTCGAAAGCTTACTATCAAATATACTCAGTTAGCCTCTAAAAGGTATCGCCTGATTTCTTCACTCTTCCACTACTTTCTATGGCTAACACAGTACAACATTATACTACTGAGTTTGTGACAGTATAATTAAAAAAACGACTGAACAGGAATGGCTAGCTTAGAAGGGTTTGCAGGAGAAAGCCTCTTCCTTCCAAAAAGAACATGGCAGTGCAGCTTAAGTTTGCAAAATTGGAGATGTTTGCCCATGTTTGACAAAAAACAAGCACAGCATATCAGCACAAACACCCCATGCCAACTGGCAGTCACATTGATGGAGGTGTGATATTTAGAGATTATTTTGCAGCCACAGGACCTAGGCACTTTGCAGACATTAAGTCAACCATAAACTCCTCTGTATACCAAAGTAATCTAGAGTCAAATGTGAGGCTGTCCATCCAACAGCTAAAGCTTATCTGAAACTGGATCATGCAACAGGACAACAACTCCAAGCACACCAGCAAATCTACAGCAGAATGACTAAAAAGAAAAGAATTGAGGTGTTGCAATATCCCAGTCAAAGTCCAGGTCTCAACCCAACTGAAATGCTGTGGCAGGACCATTAGAGAGCCGTGCATAACCATATGTCCAGAAACCTCAATGAGCTATAGCACTGTTGTAAAGAAGAGTGTCAAAGTTTCTCCAGAATGGTGTGAGAGACTGATACAGAAAAGCCAGATAAAAAAAAAACATTACTTTTACATTATTGCTACTGAAGGTGGTTCTAAAAGCTATTGATTCATGGGTCCAGGGCTGGCTGCAGGTTTTGGCAGGCCCTTGGGCAACAGCATTTCAGTGGGCCTCCTGTCAGTCATGGTAAGAGGCACAATCCATTAAATCCACTGAGTCATGTGATTTATAGACAACATCATATATACGTTTTTCCTGCTCGTACTTTATCTTCCGTTTAAAACAATAACAAACAAGACAGGAAGAAAGTTTTCATTTTGATTTTAACAGTGTATGGTGGTGGATGCAAACGGAGGGTCCGCCATCTGCATCTGTTAGGCTGGATTTACATCTATGTTGGACTCCGTCGCAGATTCTGCCTAAAATCGGTGGAGAGAAAAGTCCTGCAAGGACTATGGGGTCCACAGGTTTCCGCGGGTAACTGCTTTTTAAGTGGACAGAATCTCCCTCTTTCAGGTCCCCATGCACACCCGAATGTTAGTGTGAACCTAGCGTCATTCTGTTAGAACAACAAACTGCAAAGTATGAACCAAGCCTTACTCATACAGTAAGGTAAGCATTGGTTGGATGTATACATCAATATTGTTATCATAAATATGAAACATTAAAGAGGATCTGTCACCATGTAGAAAATGCAAAATAACACACATCATTTGAATCTTGCAGTTTCCCTGAACAATTTGGTGTTTGTCTTTTTAAAGCTTGGTCCACCCATTCAAATGATATGTCCCCTTGAAGATTATATGTACACTAGTTGTGATTCTCCATGTGGGAGGGAACCGTTTATTTTCTCATAGAAAGACATAAGGTTGCCGCCCTCTTGGAGAATCAAGAGCTATAATCTTCCAGGGGTCATATCTTTTGAATGGGTGGACACGATTTTAAAAAGAAAAATGCCAAATTGATCAGGAGCATAGCGAAAATCAAAATATGGCATTTAGTATTTTGTACTTAGTAACAGATTCTCTTTTAGGCTGAGGCCTCACGTTGTGGAAATGCAGCTTTTTTTGTTGCAGATTTTGCTGCGGATTTTTGAGCCAAGGTCTGGAGTGGATTGAGCAGAAGGCAGAAATATAAGAACTTCTTATGTATTTCTCTCTTTCAGGTCCCCATGCAGACCTGAACATTAGTGTGAACCTAGCGTCCACCACCTGATAGCAAACAGATAACAGCAAGAATTACTGATCCCTCCGTCACGCCCCACAAGTTTCCAGATTGTTTATTTCTTGACCTGTTGTAAATAACTGCTCTATGTATATTGCATTTTGTTATTTTTTAATGATTCGAAGATCCTTTGAAGGTCCATGTCTTTAGTGTATAAAAAGTCTGTGAATTTTCAGTTTATTGTATAACACCATGTCTGAAGAAGAGAGCTAGTACTCTCGAAAGCTCACCATCAAATATACTCAGTTAGCCTCTAAAAGGTATCTCCTGATTTCTTCACTCTTCCACTACTTTCTATGGCTAACATGGTACAACATTATACTACTATGTATTTCCCATTCCTTTTGTAGCCATTCTTAAGTTTGGCTAAAAAAAAAAATGCAGCAAAATCTGCAACAAGAAAGCTGCATTATCACAGCTTCAGCATAAGTGTAGCCTCAATACACTTTTTTAACAAAATGCAAAAAGTTTAAGGCTCCATTCACATCTGCGTCATGGTTTTTGTTATAAATGCAAATCATGGCATAGTGTCAGCTTTTTCTCCAAGCAGACACCACCTTTAACCAACTTTAGCAAATTAACATGATTAAAACTTTCACTGTTTATCTATCACTTATCTACGGCCACTAACATACCCGCTGTTCAGTGTCTGTGTAGGTCAGTGGAAGAGTGAAGAAATCAGGCGATACCTTTTTGAGGCTAACTGAGAATATTTGATAGTAAGCTTTCGAGAGTGCGAGCTCTCTTCTTCATACATGGTGTAATACTAGAAACTGAAAATTCACACTATTTATACACAGAAGACATGGATCTTCAAAAGGATCTTGGAATAACAAAGTGTAATATACGTAGAGAAGTTATTTACAACAGGTCAGGAAATAAACAGTCTGTAAAATTTGTGGTGCATGACAGAGGGATCTGTTATCTGTTTGCAATGAGGTGGTGATTTGTGACCTTCACAGTTCATACATAGTGTGACATGAAGCTGGCATGAATATTAAGTCCAAATTGCGGAGTTTGAAATTTTTGCATTAACTTGTATTCCCATTCTTTCCTCTCCCTCTGCATCTTAAAATGTCCCATTAAAAACACAACCCGCAAATCTTCAATAGAGTGGTCTTCTCTGGAGAAAAGTGCGGCCACTGGGAGATCTGTTCTGCTGTTATTAATGTTGAATCTGTGTGAGTTCATGCGCTGACTAAGTTTCTGTCACGTTTCCTCCACATAGAGGCCTGTGGTGGGAAATTGCACACACATTATGAGATACACCACATTGGAAGACCTGCAGGAAAATGTCCCCCTAATTCTCTGCACCTGTTATGACTGTGGAACAGGTACACTGTCAGCGGTGTGGATGTGCCTGCAGATCTTGCACCTGTTTTGCAGGCAAGGTGAGATGCCATTTTCAGTTGGGGCCTTCAGGGCACTCCGGACAATAATACGCCTCAGGTTTGGTGGTTGTCGAAAGGAAAGGAGAGGGGGGACTGGAAATATGTCTTTGAGTCTGTTGTCCCTATGTAGCACAGGTTGGAGCTCCATGACAATCCTTCGTAGGATCTCCAGCTGTGGGCTGTAGGTGACAACTAGGGGCACTGGGGCTTCTTTCTGGGTCTCTTTATATGTGAGCAGACTGTCTCTGTTAATGGCTGCTGCTTTGTTTAATTGGTTGTCCGTCACTTTTGGTTTGTATCCCAATCAGAGAAATTTCATCCTCAGAACCTGGAGGTGTTTGTCCAGGTCTGCTCTGTTGGAGCAAATACGATTGTATCGTATAGCCTTGCTGTAAATAATAGATTGTCTTGTGTGCTTGGGGCGGAAGCTGTCGTTTCTCAGGTAGGCCGTTCTGTCTGTGGGTTTGTGGTATATTGATGTGAGTAGCCAGTGGTCTTTAATGTATATTGTGGTGTCCAGAAAGTGGATTTCACTCTTTGAATAGCTAAATTTAAGGTTGATGGTAGGGTGAAAGTCATTGAAGTCATTATGGAATTGAAGTAGGGCCTCCTCACCTGCAGTCCAGATGACAAGGATATCATCGCTATAACAAAGGTAAATCATAGGTTTGGTGGTGCATGTTGATAAATATGCTCCTTCCAGTTCTGCCATAAAGAGATTTGCATACTGGGGTGCACATCTGGTCCCCATTGAAGTTCCAATTTGCTGTAGATATAGATCCTCTCCAAAAGTAAAATAGTTGTGGCTAAGGATGAATTGTATGAGCTGTATTACTGGTTCTGTTGGGAGGTTTTGTTTCTCCAGGTGTACCCGAAATGCTGCAACTCCATCCTTGTGGGGAATGTTGGTATACAGGGATTCCACATCCATGGTGGCTAAAATGGTACCCTCAGGTAGTAGGCCCAGGGCATTCAGTTTGTTAAGAAGGTCAGTGGTGTCCTGGATGTAGGTTGGAGTATCCCTAACAAGGGGTTTTAGGAGATTTTCCACCCAACCCGAGATGTTTTCTGTCAGTGTCCCAATGCCAGAAATGATAGACCTCCCAGGGTCAGTTACAGACTATACTATACTATACTATATATGTACTTTGAGCAGCTAAAGAGTAATCAGAGGTCAAAAAGTAGAAATTTAGCAGACAGGGAGTTGCTGACAGTCGGCAGCAAGTTTTAGCAAGGGAAGAGACTGACTATATAGCTATTTTGTTAATAAAATTGATGTTTTCACTTTGTAGCTGAGTGGTGAGAGGCCTCTTGAGGTCTAAGGACTTCGGCATCTGCCTAGGTTTGCCGATGCTGGCCCTGGTGGGGTGGACTTAGTTTTTCACACATAGCTTTTTCCATTTTGGCCTCATTATTGCTGACTAAATAATAAAACAGTGGAATCAGTGTAAAATAAATCAATAAAACAGTGTGTTGTTGTTTATTTGAGGTTGTATTTTCCTAATTTTAAGGCGAAATGTTTTTTTTATTCGTATGTACAGTATGTAGGGAACATTAAAAATCTATATTAAATAACATTAAAGTCTACATACTTGAAAACTTGAATACTTTTAGGAATGTACAGTATGTTTACAGAAGCAATATACAGTACATATGCATATATATACCAGGGCGAGACGCAACAAAAAAACACTACAGAAAAAAACATGGCAGAAACGCAAAGTATTTTTTTCCACAGCGTTTTTCACATAAAGACTGCAGATTTTTCCTCTGCGGACTTTCTGCCCCTATTATACCTATCTGGAAAACGCCAGCGTTTCTGCAGGTATAATTGACATGCTGTGATTTTGAAAAATGCTTTTCTGCTGAAGATTTTTTTTTTGCAATGTGTGGATGGGATTAGTCAGAATCCCATTCACTTTGCAGGTACAGTAAAATGCAGTATTTTTGCCGTGGCGTTTACACAATGTGGGCCCCGGCCTAAAGAGGATATTTCACCACAAGAACCAGCTTCAGTTATGCATCCTTTAAAAGGTGTTGCTCCACTGATTCCAGACAACTGTGCTGCAACCAGCCTGCCGTGAATGAAAAGCACGGGCTGCACATGGAGGACATGGGGATATCCCTGTGTGCCGTCTGTGCACAGGCCGTGCTTCCGCGGCTCCTTTCATTAAATGAATAGGATTCACGCAAGCACAGGCCGCAAAATAGGACAGGAACAGGACCTGTCCTATCTGATACGGCCCGGACTGTCGGCCCGCACACGGGACCATGAAATAAACGGATAGCATACTGACCCACACCACGGTTGTCTGCAAGGGGCCTTACTGTCAGATGGGTGGTCCCTATCTGTCTCTAAACCAGCACGCCCACCTGACAGTAGAGAGCGTAAATAGTATATTGGCTGGTGGGCGGTGGGGCTAGAGAAATATTTCAACTATGCTGGAATCATTGGAACAGCACTGACAAAACAATGCAAAGAGTTGGAGGTTGTGAAGGTAGTTAAATGTCCTCTTTAGGCTAAGGCCCCACATAGCGGGCCGCAGCAAAAAAAGCGATGAGGGAAAAACCTCAATGGCAATGCATTGTGTTTTTTTCTGCAGAGCTTTTCACAGAAAGTCCCAGCCTTAAATAGGAATCGTTCATTATGACACTGATGACTATACAGTAAAACCCAGGTATCCATGGTTTCATTTACCGCAGTTTCACTTAACTGCAGTTAGCGTCAGAGGGTTATGCAAGGACTTTGGATAAGTCATTAGTATAAGTTTGTTGGGGGCAAACACTCGATCCCAGCACCAATCAACGGTTCTCTAAGCAGTGTACAGAGCCAGAAGCCAAAGGTGTCTTTGTACACTGCGCAGTGACTGAGCCTGTAACAACGTGGCCGGGACACTGCACTATGCCATCTGCTTCTGGCTCTGTACATTCTGCGGAATATAGTTTAATACTATCCGCAGTTTCCAGTATCTGCAGGTAGTGTTAGAACCTATGCCCTGTGGATACAGGGGTCTTACTGAATAATGATTTACATACAACTCCCAATGAATTAAAAATCTATTTATCTACTGTTCACTTTCAATCTTTCTTTCTTTCTGCCTGGGAACATACACTTGTTGCTTCTGTATGCAGCACTAGATGATTACAATAAGTTCCTCGGATTTGTCTGAATTTATAAATGTAGGGAAACCATTATAATGGAAATTATACAAATTAAACAGAAATAAATAAATAACTATGCATATTAGTATGCTGCCAGTGAAAGTACATAGACAACCCTAAACATAAACGAATAAAGGCATTTGAATAGAAAAAAAAGGAAAATCATTATAATGCAATATTTTTCTAGAAACAATTCTTCATAGTTTTCAAGATCTCTGCATAAAGTTATTCAGTAGGAATCTTTATTGTTTATTAAACTCGCAGGTGCACAATTTGTTACATTTACATGTATAACTACCAGAGCTATGTTTTGAGACCTGTCCATCACACAGGGTGTATCAGATAACACACACATTTTTGTTTTCTGGAAATACACAAGGTTGAAAGCTTCCATTCAGTGACTACAACAAGATATTGATCAGGACACTTAACAGGAAGGGAGCATGCTGTGATACATGGTGTGAGACAGATTTAATCTAGGTTCACACTAGCGTTCGGGTTTCCATCCTTCGGGTCCGCATGGGGTCCCAAAAGACGGAAACCCTATCCGCTTAAAAAGCAGTTACATGTGGAAACCCACAGACCCCATAGACTATACTGGGGTCTACCAGGTTTCCGGCCGATTTCCGCCAATTTTATACTGAAACTGGCAGAGAGAAAAGTCCTCCTTGGGTTCAATTTTAAGCGGAGTCTGGTGTGAATGCTAATTGAATCGAACGGTAGTGTGAACCTAACGTTAAAATCCTTTTTCTTGGTCAAACAACTAGTATGACTAGTCACATTGATATGTTTAGCCACTCTACACCTCATCTATCTAGAGCTGTCAACAACTCTAGGGGTCAAAATTTTGACAGAATTCCTTTCAGAAAAACAAAAAAAAAGTTCATATTTGAAGAAATTACATAAAAAAATCTTTAATCCTCAAATATACATTACAACAACATTACATCATGTTTCTGCTTGGAAGCAAAGAAGAAAATAGTTTCTTCCAGCTGCTTCCTGCAGTGGGGCAATCTGGCGAGTCCTAATGATGGGCATTCCTCATCTATTTTATGGAGAAGATGGGAATTCTGTGGTCTATGTAATTAGATAGTGAAGTGAATTCTAGGAGAAATTATAGTGTAGATCCCATTGAGAATTGTTACACATTTGGATAAAGCAAAGTAATTAGTCTTATTGGAATAAACAGTTGAAGATGAATCCATTAACCCTGATTACAAAATCTTCAAATTTAAAACTTACCACTTTTATTTTACATTTTATACTTTTGCTGTATGACTGAAAATGAGCTAAAATTTGAACCAAAATAACATTATGTAATAATTAACCCCTTCCCGTCAGTCACATTTTTCGATTTTCGATTTTCCCGCCTACCAAACCCCATAACTTTTTTATTTTTCCGTTCACAGGGCCATATTAGGGCTTAATGTTTGCAGGGCAATTTGTTCTTCATAATGGTACCATCTATTATTTTGTACAATGTACTGGGAAGCTGGAAAAAAAATCAGAATTGGGTGGAATTGGAAAAAAAGTTCATTTGTGTGACACTTACCGGCTGCGTTTTTACGGCGTTCACTCTGCAGCCAAAATGACATGTCACCTGTATTCTATGTTTCGGTACAATTCCAGGGATACCAAATCTATATAGTTTTATTTACATTTTAACCCCTTAACAAAAATCCAAAACTTTGCAAAAAATTTTTTTTTCTTAACATCACCATATTCTGACAATCGTAATTTGTTTTATATTTTTGTGTACAGGGATGCGTAGGGCGTCTTTTTTGCAGGACCAGATGTACTTTTTAGTTATACCATTTTAGAGAATGTTTTTTGCTTTGATCACTTTTATTCTAATTTTTATCAGAGGCAAAAAATATTTTGTAGACTAGGCTTTTTTCAGAAACAGGGATATTTAATGTATATGTGTATATATTTTATTATTTTCTTTTAACTTTTTTTTTATTTCTTTTATTGCATTTATTAGCCTCCCTAGGGGTCTTGAACCTCAGGGGGTCTGATCACTAATGCAATGCACTACAATGCTAATGCATTGCAAAATATTGGCATTTGTATGGCAGGCTGCATAAAGCTTTGACCAAGGTGCTGGGAGGTTTAATGCTATATAATACAGCTCCTGAGCGGTCACCATATTTAAATACCCGACACCCACCATACTATTATGGCGGATGTTGGGAAGGGGATAAACCAGGTTTACTGAAATCCGCTTTTGAAGTTTTTGTGTTTTTTTCATAAAATGTGGCTATCAATAAAAAACAATATTCCAGTTTTCACAATAACCACTTGAGAACACAATAAGTTGACATTTTTTGTTTTCTGGCAGCTTTTTTTAGCTGCCATGCACATCTCCTTTTATCATCATCCTCCATTTACTGTACTGCTGCTGAAGATGACTGCTACTCCCAAACACTACTTAGGCAGACATGTCCTGTGGCCTGGTCCATCATATTATGCCCTGCTGTACTGCCACACATGTTGCCACAGCTGCCTAGTACCTGCATACCACCACTACCACCACTCAGGCAGACATGTCCAGCGGTATGGACCACGATCACATTCCACTACAAAAAAAAAAAGCAATTTTGATATCACATCTGCTCCTATCACAGGATAATTTTTGGTGGCTTTTTTTTTTTTTTAAAGCCAACTTTTAAAAAGCCAAAGCCAAAAGCTAAAATTTAAAGTGGTTGTGCCACTAATGACACAGGATGGGAGATACGTGTCTGAACATTGGGCGTACAACTGCAGGGACCCCCAAATGATCAGGAGAACAGGGGCCCAAATGTTTCCCTGAAAGTTCCATGTGAATGGAGCAGTGGTGTGCATGTGTGGCCAGCATTACATTTACATCTATTAGGCTGCTAGCAGGGCCGCTTTAACCATAGGGCACGTGGTGCACCTGCATTGGACTACATAGCAGTGGGGCTACCCCAAGCTGACCCGGATCGAGCGAGACAGGCCGACATCACTTCCCTATACAATATAATGACCCTATTAGTGTCCGCATCCAGTATAACGGCTCTCATCACTGCCCAGTACAATACAATGACTCCATAAGTGTCCTCATCCAGTATAAAGGCTCTCTTCAATGCCCCCATACAATGTAATGGCCCCATTATTGCCATCTCTCTGTCACTGCCCCTATCATTAGTCCCCATCAGTGACTCCCATACAGCGGCCCCCATACAGCGGCCAGGTTACCAAACAGTGCTCCCCCAGGGGCATAGTTATATGGGATGCAGTGGTAGCAGTTGCTTACATACACTGGACCCTCGGTGGCCCCATTTGCCACATAAAATATACCACTATTCTAGTATTCTGGCATAAGGTAGGTAGGGCGCCCATTATAGATTTTGCACTGGGGTCCAGGTGCTTCTTATTCTTCTGAATCTCTCAGCAGCATTGGACACCGTAGGCCACCGACTCCTCCTCACTATACTCCACTCTATTGGCCTCAGGGACACTGCTCTCTCTTGGCTTTCTTCCTATCTTTCTGACTGCTCATTCAGTGTATCATTCGCTGGCACTATTTCTTTTCTTCCCCTTGCAGTTGGGATTTTTCAGGGCTCAGGCATTGGCCCCCTCCTCTTTTCTCTCTAACATCCCTTTTTGGACAAACCATCAGCAGATTTGACTTTCCATATCACCTTTATGCAGATGATACTCAACTATATACCTCATCCCGTGACATCACCCGTGCACTAATACAGAACACCAGCGACTGTCTCTCTGCTGTCTCTAACATCATGTCTTCTCTTTATCTGAAATTGACTCTTTCAAAAACCGAGCTTTTTGTGTTCCCTCCATCCACTAACCGACCTAACCCTGATATCTCCATTTCTGTCTGTGGACTTACTATAACACTGAGGCAGTACGCCCGCTGTCTCGGGTTTGTATTTGACTTGAATTTCACCTTCACCCCACATATTCAGACACTTGCACACTTTTGCCACCTGCACCTCAAAAACATCTTCAGAATCCTCCCTTTTCTCACTGGAAACATCAGAAACCCTCATTTTTGCTCTGATTCACTCTTATCTTGACTCTAGCAATTCTTTACTAATTGGGCTTCCTCTTACTAAACTCTCCCCTCTACAATCTGCCATAAATGCAGCCGCCAAACTCATCTTTCTATCAAAGTGGTACACAGTTGCATGCATCTATGTTGTGCCAGTTGCTACACTGGTTTGCCATCCCCCACAGAATACAATATAAAATTATCACACTCACTCATAAATCCAGCCATAGCCCTGCATCTCCTCCCTCACCACTGTCTAGCACTTTAACAGTCCTCTCCATTCTGCCAATGACCTTTGACTTGTATCCTCTGTTATCCGAACATCCCACTCCCGTCTCCAAGACTTTTCTCGAGCTGCACCGGTGCTCTGGAATGCTTTACCTCAGACAATCCGATTAATGCCCAACTACAGTAGCTTCAAACATGCTCTAAAGTCGCATCTGTTTAGGCAGACTTATCATACTACCCGATCACAATGTACTACATTTCCCCTCACTAAGCTAACATTTCTTATCCTAAGCTATCCTGTCTACTCTATTCCTCAGAACCTGGCCCCTCCATCTAGAAGTTACTTTGCACTCGATGCACTTAGCATCTCTGTATTCACAGATACCGGCACCCTCCCACCAATAAAATCTTTATACATGTGTCTATGGGTATATGATGTACATTTGATAGCTCTCATTTCTATGATATATTAATAGTCATTCACTCGTATGTGAGTATCTCTAATGTTCCCATTTTATAAAAACTGACATTTCAGTGTATACTTAGCAGCATTTGTGTTATGCTCCTGCCTCCCTACCCACACTTCATTAAGATCACCTATTAATCACTGTATTTTCTAGGTGCTGTGGGCAGAAGATAGTCATACCCACCAGGAATTTTCTATAAAAGTCATTGGTATGGGAGACCTGCTTGGTGAAGGAGAAGCTCTTCTTTCCAGACCGAGGTAAATCTGTGAATTATTGATATTGAATACAGTATATCTTAAATTGCAATGATACATTGGTGCACCCTCATAAGGGGGGCAGCTGTTTACTGCCTGTCCCTAATGTATTGTTCCTATGTGTTTCAGTAGATGTATATTGCATCATCAGGGTAATATAGAAGACAGAAAAAAAAAGACTAAAACCCCTATGGGCTGCAGCAAAATAGCACTGGTATGGATTTTTTTTTTTTTTAATTTTTGCCAGATTCTATGCCACAGGACTTGTGTGTGGAATTCAGTACCTGCAATCTAAGGGCATTATCCACCAATAAGTATAAATATACATTATTTTACTCATACAGCACCAACATATTCCACTGCGCTATATACAGAGTGTACTCTTTCAAATTTGTCCTTGTCAGGCTCACACTCATGTATCATTTGCACACAAGCACATACTAGAATAGATTGTATGGAAACCCAAGCAGGAAAGGGAAAAAAAATACATACATTAATCCTCCTGACCCAGGTGGTCCAGTATTATGTAGACTATATTTCCTGAAAATCTGGTGCCCACTATTTAGTTACATATTGGGTTGTTATCATCTTATTCCCTGTTCCTCTAACAAAATGCTACATACAAACACCCTGCAATGATTTTTGATATGATATAATATAATGGCTACTTGTAGAACACAGGAGTAGACTGGTATGCATTTGGCATCATTTTGAACGTCATGCTTACCAGCAGTTCCAAATACCAACATGGTCTATTCAAGTCTTCCAACAAGGAGGCAAACAACATCATTAAAAAGGTCAGTGACTCGATCTTATAATAGTAAATGCAGCCCCCATTCTAGCATTTTTATGCTATATTTAAACACTATCATTTTATATACCGGTGACTGTAATTATACTTTTCCCCCTCTTCCATTTAAATTATTGTGTTGACATGGGTGATGGGGAAATAAAGCGTGTGATGGCTGGCAATTAAGGGGCAAAAGAGGAGACCAGATTTTTTTTTATTATAGCATTTTATGCTATATCTAAAAGCATTTACCTAAGTTACCTAATAAATTAAGAATTATTTTATTAACAATGGCTATAATTACACTTTCCCCCTTTGTTCATAACATCTTATTGTGCTTTCATGGGTGATGGAGGAAAAGTTGTGGGACGTTTTTATTTTTTGGAGCAGGGATCAGTAATTAAATAGCGGCTGTTGCCTGCTGGATTCCAGCAGGTAGCGACCTAAATTTACTGCATGGGGGGCACTTGATATATGGGGGTCTGTAAAGGAGGCCATTACTGTATGGTGGTCACTAAAGGGAGCATTATACTGTATGGGGGCCAGAAAAGGGGGCATTATACCATGTGGGCACCAGTAAAGGGGGCATTATACCATATGGGAACCAGTAAAGGAGGACATTATATTGGGCACGGGCCAGTAAAGGGATGATCACCTGGTGAAACTTTGCTTCAGTCTTCTACCGTGGGAGCTGGAGGGCACTGCATCCTTATTCACATTCCTTTCCCTTCCTGGAGATGATATCATGGCTCCTTTTCTAAAATATTGTTCATGTACCTAATAAAAAGAGTTATGCGAATGTGCAGTACTGTACTGGAAGTATTGGCAGAGGAGAGGGACAGTACTGTACATGTGCTTCACTTACAATTCTGTTCTAGTGCCCTAGAAGCTCCTTAACCTGAACCTCATGGTCCCCAGTGCAAAATCTATAATGAGGCCCCTATCTACCTTGTCCCATTTAGAATACTGGTATATTTTATGTGATAGAAAAACCTTTGGGGGCCCCCTGTGTATAACTATCAGTGTGGAGGCGAGCTGCTTTTAAGGGGGCATTCACACTACCGTTGGTGACCGTCAGTAGTGTCCGTTGCTATTGTCCGTTACAAGATTTTAGCATCGGACACTAGCTGAACCGTCAGAAATCCGTTAAAATTTCCATTCATTTCAATGGGTTTTTATATTGTGTCCGTTAGTGTCCGTTTGTGTCCGTTTACACCCAATCCGTCAGAAGTCCGTTTTTTTCGCCAGGACAAAAAATCCTATATGCAGGACTTTTTTGTCCATTTGAAGTAACAGATTCTTGACAGACAGCAAGTGTCCGTTATTTTTTTAACATTGAAGTCTATGGGTAACGGACTTATAATGGTCAGTAACTGATAGCCATCAGTTATTGTCCGTTATTTTATGTCGTTTTTTTTTTTCTGCGCATGCTCAGAAAGAAGAAAAAAAACAAAAAAAGAAACAGACAGTGTTAAAAAACGGACACTAACTGATGCTAACTGATGTTAATGTGTCAGTTTTTTTTAACGAATCCATTAATTGATCAGTTAAAAAAACGGACACATTAACATCAGTTAGTGTCCATTAATGTCTGTCATGATAGGTGTCCGTTTTTTTTTGTTTTGTTTTTTTTTAACGGACACTATCATAACGGACATCAACGGTAGTGTGAACCCTGCCTAAGGATGCAGACAGTTTTGGTCTTATGGACGCTTTTTTTCCCATTTATTTAATTTTGCATTCTGAGAGCTATAACTTTTTACATTTTCTGTCAGTAGTATGATGGCTTGATTTGTACATGGAATAATTTTGGGATGCCTATAATTTATCAACCAAATTTTATTTCTGGGGGATGATGAAAATAAATTTAGCATTTTTTTCACATTTTATAGTTTGATCTTTTCACTCTATAAGTAACAGGTTACTTTTATTTTGCCAGTATGATTTATATCTGTTCCAAATTTTTTTAGACTTTTTTAACAAAATATTTGTTTTTGCACTTCCATATTCAGAGAGACGTAACATCATTTTTCCATCAACTTCATTTTTATAGGACAAGCATTAATGTTCATATGTACAGTATATATGACTTTTTTCATCATCTTTTATTCTATTTTTTGGGGGTGTGGTGACAAAAAATAAACAGCAGATTAGGCATTTTTTATTACATTTAACAATGCATTTTTACAGGGGAAAAAAGTTATTTTTTTTAATGCTTTTCACATGCATTTTTAACTCCCTGTCTTCCAAACCCTCTAACTTTTTTTTATATATTTCAGTCACAGAGTCATATCAGAACTTTTTTTTGTGGACCATATTGTATTTCATAATGGAATCATTTAATATTCCATATGATGTACTGGGAAGCTGGAAAAAAAATCAGAAGAGGAGTGAGAAAAAACTGCATTTGCAGAATTTTCCTATGGGTTTTGTTTTTACAGCGTTCACTGTGCAGCCAAAATTACATGTTACCTATACTCTTGGAGTTGCTATTCTGACATCTGTAACTTTTTTGTGTATTTGTTTGTTTATTTTTATTTGGAATATATTTAGAAACCTTTTTTATTTAATGATTTTTTTTAATTTTTACCTTTATTTAACCCCCATCTCCCCAGGCCAAGCCTCAATAGATAAAATACTATGACCTCGAGCCATTCCATAAACTGAAAGTGAAAGGATTAGGGGGGCAGCACAGGAGCGGATCTGGCAAGCGATTGTCAGCTGCAAGTGAACAAAGAAGACTCTCATATTGGTCATTATCTCTCGGCCTTTTCTGTATAAAACAGCAGAGACCCAGTGGTTATGTCAGAAGCACAGCGGGGGCGCCTTATTTGAAGTGCTAACATCTGCAGTATTATTACTGCAAGGGGTTAAAATACTTTAAATATTTTGTTCACATTTTTTCTATTTTTTAGTTCCATGGTACTTTAATATGTGATCTGCTGATCACTAATATGCAATACTACTCTGTCGTAGAGTATTTTGGTTGTCAGCATAATGCTAAAAATCCTCCTGTTAGGTCCTGGACCAAATGGCTATCTAAATATGGCAAACCCAGGAGTCTCCGTTAGGCTCCTGGCTGCCATGACAACCAATTAGCACCCCATGATAGTGTCATGGAGGAGTGATATCACAGTTGCTATTGAGCACAGTATCTTAGGTCAAAAGGATACCTGAGAAGGAGGAGAACACACATGGTCTGCATCTGATTTTAACCCTCTTACAATTAGGTGCAACCGGCCAATTGAAATGAATAGGGTTGTGCTACAGTTCCCTGTGAATTGAGTGTCCGGGTGTGTCAATGTGCAGGAAAACACTGAGAATGAGCTGCATCTCTTACTTAGCACTGCAGTACCACCATTCTAAGGGCAGTGAAAGTCTAGGCAGGTGAATTCCCAGCAGTCGGTAAGTGATGGCGTATCCTAACAATAAGTGATAGGCCATCACGTAATATGATGAAGAACCCTTTTAAGATCATGCAATCATCAATGATATGTACAATTGTTAAAGTTCATGGCAAAATCGTCCAATTCTAAGAAATTAGAGAATTTGTATGTTTCTGTTTGTTATACTATAAAATTGTGACCATAAGCGTGAATATGTTTCTATCTATATTTTGTATGTTATGAATATAGGACATTACATATGAACTACTAGATCTTTTTGCAATATTTTTCATAGATACCCCCAAACATTTTCATATGTGATACTTACAGATTACTAGGACTGTCACAGAAACAAATGTTTTGGGAGTTAAGCTTGTGAAGTCCACTGCTTTTTGAAGATAGTCTGTTAAAGACGCATGTCTAAAAAATCAGAGAATACTGTAACAAGTACTGGAGGAAAGGAACATTTTCAGTAAACCAAATTAAATGTGTCTGTTTCATTAATGTAGCGCAGCTCTATTCCAGGTTTCCCAGACAGAAATCTGAAATGATCCTGTTATGTTGGCCTGACATTTGTAGTAATGCGCAGCATCCTCCAGTGCGTCTCCTTGTATTCTGCACATCTGTTCAATCTCTGCCTTTTCTAGTGGTCTAATCGTGTCTGAGACGCGCCATCATCTCTAGCCTTCAGCATCCTGATGGAAGGAGACGGTCACAGCAGGAAGTCACCAGGAGACAGAAGGGTCTAACAATAGAAATGATCTTCATTGTTTTCTTTTTCAGCTTGTCAAAAACCACCTTCCATGATCTTGTTACACATGCAGCCACAGGACATCATGGGCCCTGCAAGCAGTAACTGTAGATATTGCATAATATGCTATATTCTCCCTAGGGAACAGAAAGCTGAATAATAGATAAAATAAGCCAAATGGACACAGGAAACTTGTCACAAAATTAAGAAATATGGCCTGATATACAGGAAATTCTTGTTTCATGCTCATTGGAGCGGCAGTATATAATGTAAATTCTAAAGCCAATATCATATCATAATAGTGTGTACCTGACTAATTCTTACAGATGAACGTTTCATGGCCTGGGGTGTTTTCCAACAGCACAAATATAAAATTGGTGCATTCTTATTTCTGCTTTTATGGCTAGGTAGGAAAAATACAGTATTGCCGAATTTACAAAACAATAACATCAGAAGGTGAATTTTGATAGTCACGATTCTAATATGGGCTGTAATGTAAATACATTCAATTTATTCTTACAGCCTAACAGAAGATTGAGGGAGCAGAGATGGTTGAGCTCCTAGAACACATAGAGATTTCATTATGCATGCATATATGTATGTGTGTTTGTGTGTGTGTGTGTGTGTGTGTGTGTGTGTATGTGTGTATATAGATAGGTTGATATATAGATATGCTATATATAGATATATCTGTAACAAAATAGGGAAGGAAGTGTTGCTTTTTCTGTGCTCAGTGAAGCTTCACCAAATCATTATTGTATAATATGAATACAGCTTCTTAGATTTTAATTCGTTATTAAAATGTTATATTGAAATAATGTACATCTTCTGAATAATGATAACATATTATCCTTAGGGTTGAGAGTTTCCTTTTGCCTTCTGGAAACCCTGTTATTGCACCAAGACTTATCAGTTTTATACCACCTACAGTGGGGAAAAAAAGTATTTAGTCAGCCACCAATTGTGCAAGTTCTCCCACTTAAAAAGATGAGGCCGGCCTGTAATTGACATCATAGGTAGACCTCAACTATGAGAGACAAAATGAAAAAACATATCTAGAAAATCACATTGTCTGATTTTTTAAGAATTTATTTGCAAGTTATGGTGGAAAATAAGTATTTGGTCACCTACAAACAAGCAAGATTTCTGGATCTCACAGACCTGTAACTTCTTCTTTAAGAGGCTCCTCTGTCCTCCACTCATTACCTGTAGTAATGGCTCCTGTTTGACATTGTTATCAGTATAAAAGACACCTGTCCACAACCTCAAACAGTCACACTCCAAACTCCACTATGGTGAAGACCAAAGAGCTGTGGAAGGACACCAGAAACAAAATTGTAGACCTGCACCAGGCTGGGAAGACTGAATCTGCAATAGGCAAGCAGCTTGGTGTGAAGAAATCAACTGTGGGAGCAATAATTAGAAAATGGAAGACATACAAGACCACTGATAATCTCCCTCGATCAGGGGCTCCACGCAAGATCTCACCCCGTGGGGTCAAAATGATCACAAGAACGGTGAGCAAAAATCCCAGAACCACACGGGGGGACCTAGTGAATGACAAAAAGCTGGGACTAACGTAACAAAGGCTACCGTCAGTAACACACGACACCGCCAGGGACTCAGATCCTGCAGTGCCAGACGTGTCCCCCTGCTTAAGCCAGTACATATCCGGGCCCGTCTGAAGTTTGCAAGAGAGCATTTGGATGTTCCAGAAGAGTATTGGGAGAATGCCATATGGTCAGATGAAAGAAAAGTAGAATTGTTTGGTAGAAACACAACTCGTCGTGTTTGGAGGAGAGTGAATGCTGAGTTGCATCCAAAAAACACCATACCTACTGTGAAGCATGGGGGTGGCAACATCATGCTTTGGGACTGTTTCTCTGCAAAGGGACCAGGACGACTGATCCGCGTACATGAAAGAATAAATGGGGCCATGTATTGTGAGATTTTGAGTGCAAACCTCCTTCCATCAGCAAGGGCACTGAAGATGAAACGTGGCTGGGTCTTTCAGCATGACAATGATCCCAAGCACACCACCAGGGCAATGAAGGAGCGGCTTCGTAAGAAACATTTCAAGGTCCTGGAGTGGCCTAGCCAGTCTCCAGATCTCAACCCCATAGAAAACCTTTGGAGGGAGTTGAAAGTCCGTGTTGCCCAGCAACAGCCCCAAAACATCACTGCTCTAGAGGAGATCTGCATGGAGGAATGGGCCAACATACCAGCAACAGTGTGTGCCAACCTTGTGAAGACTTACAGAAAACGTTTGACCTCTGTCATTGCCAACAAAGGATATATAACAAAGTATTGAGATTAACTTTTGTTATTGACCAAATACTTATTTTTCACCATAATTTGTAAATAAATTCTTAAAAAATCAGACAATATGATTTTCTGGATTTGTTTTCTCATTTTGTCTCTCATAGTTGAGGTCTACCTATGATGTCAATTACAGGTCTCTCTCATCTTTTTAAGTGGGAGAACTTGCACAATTGGTGGCTGACTAAATACTTTTTTCCCCACTGTACATACTGCCAAGCTGACTAGGCAGAGCAAACTCTGTTGTTAATCTGAGGTTTGTATTGATATAAACTAATTTTACTCCTCCTTCCAATGTGTAGCCATTAATCTACAATTATTATGCTTACTTATATAGCACCATCATATTCCACAGCACCATCATATTCCACAGCACTTTACAGTCACTGTTCCATATAGGGCTCACAATCTATATTCCCTATCAGTTTGTCTTTGGAATGTGGGAGGAAACTCACGCAAACACAAGGAGAACTCCTTGCAGATGTTTTCCTTGGCAGGATTTAAACCCAGGTCTCCAGTGCTGCAAGGCTGCAGTGCTAACTACTGAGCCACCATGCTGCAATACAATGTGATAGCATCAATGTTATATTGTATAGGTTCAGTATAGAAAATTAAATTTCCATTTGTTTACCCTCTTATCACAAGTATCCTTACAAGCTGTATACACATTGAAGACCAAGAAAACTCTCCATGATACATTTGCTTAGTAATCATGGTGAATATTTTTTTATTTGCACTAGGGAAGCCAAGGGACACACCGGCTACTATTGAATATTCTTGTATGCTTCATGGTTGGTATTTGTACCTGTCAGCTTGTCTATGTCTCAGACATAAAAAGTGAACCAGTGCTCAACTATGCCATTAAATGCCCCCCCCCCCCGAAAAGCCCTTTGAACTTCTTCTTCATGCCTAACCGCTTGGAACTGGAGGTCATTGTGTCCTATAATAATAATAATACATTTTATTTATATAGCAAAAACATATTCTGCAGCACTTTACAAATTGTAGGGTTCAAGTACAGACAAAAAGAGACATTACAGAGTAATAGTCAATTCACACAATGGGACTGAAGGCCCTGCTCGCAAGAGCTTACAATCTAGGAGGTTGAGGGGGGTGACACAAGAAGTAGCAGGGGCGGCATCGAAGGTAGCATTACTTATAGATATAAATAAAGCTGTATGAGCCGTCACCAGTCAACATCCTTTAATGTGCAGATGGTGTTTGGACATATAAAGTTACAATCCGATACGCTTGTCTGCTAACATTACAGCACCTGTGGAGACCACATACCTGTGCAGGTTCTCACCATCTGTCAATATGATGACAAACCAAACCTGGAATAAGCTCACTTCCCCCAAAAATCCCAAAGTAGCCACATGGGTTTACACCATGGCACAGTATATATCTCTTTAAAGAGATAGGGGCACATTTACTATTGTGGTTGCAACTCGACCTTGTTGTAAAATACACCTAAACCTGGTTGAAATTAGTGCAATTTAGCTCCTTTTTCCTGCATCTAGTTTTTGGCCATTTATATCTTGACTTGCTTGTGAGAGGCCATTTTATAGAAAAGGGGTGCACAGAAATGCATTTTTTTTTGCACAAAATGTGTCAAATTCTGGCCCACAGTATGCCAACTAAGAGGTGATATAAGCAGACTAGACAACCTAAAGATGCACTAGATTTATCAAGCCAGCATCAGATAAATGTGATGCACGTGCAGACTGTGACTGCCTATTAGTAAATAGGGGCCACGGTATTTAGCAGCAGTGTCGGACTGGGATGTCTAGGGCCCACCAGTGGAATTGTTTCTAGGGGCCCACCATCAGGACCCCTGCAGATCAGCGGTACCGAGACAGGGCGGCTAAAAGTAATAACATGTTGGGAGCCACGCTGCTCAACCACTATACCATGTGCACCACTGCACTACCTAAACCTACTGCTACACCTTGTATGGCAAGTAAGCAGCGTGGCTCCAAGAATTGTTACCTTTACCTGTAGCCGCACTGTCCTGGAAAACCTGATCTGCAGAGGTCCTGGCTGTTGTATCATCGCAGATGTAATATTGATGGCCTATCCTAAGGACAGGCCATCAATATTAGAAAGATGGATAAATCCTTTAAAGAGGTTGTCCAGGCATTGGAGCAACCAATGTAGCTGGCGGGAGGTGTAAAGTAAAAAATAAGTAAATTAAAAAGTATACTCACCTGTCCCCGGCACTCCGTTGTCCGCTGTCAGTGTCCATTCAGTCTCGTGCCGGCGACTCCTTGCTGGGAGTCCTGCACCTCATGTGATCGCTAAGACCAATTAGGTACAGGATTTCCAGAAATGAGGCCCCGCCATGAGACCGAACAGACACAGGCAGGGGACATCGGGTGCTGGGGACAGGTGAGTATGCTTTTTTTTTTTTTTAATTTTCTTATTTTTACACCTCCCTGGCGACCGACACAGTGGTCGCTCCAGTTTATGGACAACCTATTTTAAGGGGTTGTCTGGGCCAAATATTTCTATGGTCACTTCACTGGTCCCCCCACATAGTGGCCTCTTCACTGGTCCCCCATACTGTATGGGGAACAGTGATGTGGTCAATATATTGTGTGGGAGCAGTGATGGGGGCTGACATCCTGTGGGGGGGACATTAAACTGTGTGGGGCATATTAAAGGGGTTGTCCAGGGTTAATCTTTTTTATGGCCTATGCTCAGGATAGGCCATAAATACCTGATCAGTAGGGGGCTGACACACGGCCCCATCAGCTGTTCAGAGCCACTTCCGGAGCCCGTTCTGTACACAACACAGGGCCGGAAGCAGAAAGCTCCATCCGCTGTATAGCAGCCCGGCGCCTTCACTGCAGCTCAGCTCCTACTGACTTCAATAAGTGCTGAGATGCAGTGAAGGTGCCCAGCTAATATACAGTGGATAGAGCTTTCTGCTTCTGGCCCTGTATTGTGTACATGACGGGCATCAGAAGTGGCTCCATACAGCTGATCGGTCCGGGGTCAGCCCCCTACAGGTCAGGTATCTATGGCCTATCCTGAGGATAAACCATAACAAATTATGCCTGGACAACCCCTTTAATATACCCCCCAGGGCCCCCCTAATGCGCCACACTTTAAAGAGGTTGTCCAGTATAATTTTTTTTCTTTTTTAATAATTAGTCCGGGGGAGGTGAATCCCCCCTACCCCCCCCCAAAAAAACCACACTAAACATATTCACCTGTCTCCGGTGCTCCGGTGTCCTCCCAGCACGGTCCGGTCCTGCAGCTCCGCTGTCTTCTTTTTGCCGGAAGTCCTCACTGGCTGTGACGTCCCAGGTCCCTTCCCTTAGGCCGCTGATTGGCATCAGGGGTCATGTGACGTCACAGGTAGTCACGTGCAGAGGGAACTTCAGCTGGAAGAAAACAATAGAACTGCAGAACCGAACCGCGCTGTGAGATACTGGGGACAGGAGAGAAAGTTTGGGGGTTTTTTTGTTTTGTTTTTTTCACCTGCCCCGGCGTAATTTAAAAAAAAAATGAAGGAGCCACTGTATGGAGTATAAGCTCCACAGTGGCCCCCACCCTGTATTATAAGCTCCACAGTGGCCCCCACACAGTATTATAAGCTCCACAGTGGCCCTCACCCTGTATTAGAAGCTCCACAGTGGCCCCCACCCAGTATTAGAAGCTTCACAGTGGCCCCCACCCAGTATTATATACTCCCCACAGTGGCCCCCACCCAGTATTATATGCTCTCTACAGGGGCCCCCATCCAGTATTATAAGCTCCACAGTGGCCCCCATCCAGTATTATATGCGCCCAATAGCCCCCCTCTGCTTCAGTGCTATTATTATACTCTGGGGTCTCCTCAGACCCCAGAGTATAATAATCGGAGGCCCAGGGGAAGTGACTAAAAATAACAAACATTCATACTCACCTTGCTTTACCTTTACTTGGCATCCTCGCTCCATCTTGCTGTCTTCAGCGTCTTCAGGCCCTTTTCCGACGTCGCTGCTGAGGCCTGTGATTGGGCCTCAGAGGTCACGTGGGGGCGCACTGACGTCATTACGCGCCCGCGCCCCATGTTACCGCTGGGGCCTAATCACAGGCCTCAGTCATGACGGAGGAGCGCCGGAGAGGACGCTGCGCCCAGGAGAGGTGAGAATATGTATTTATTATTTTCAGTCACCTCCCCTGGGTGCCCTGCCCTGCCATCTATTGGAAAGGGGCCTGCAATATGCCAGGGCCCCTTTCCAATAACAGTATGTATAGCGGTCGGGGAACCAGGCTTTCCCCGACCGCTATCATAGTGGTCCGGGGCCCCGGCCATCTCCAGCTGGCCACGGTACCCCGCTGAGCCCGGTCACGGTCGCACCCCCTGCGACTGCGATCGTTACGCCTCTGGTCAGGGGCCCGATCGGGCCCCCATGACATGAGGACTAATAGTCAGGGCTCGGGGCCCACCAGTGGATTCACTGGTTCCCCGGTGGGCCAGTCCGACCCTGTTTAGCAGGAACAGTTGTAATGACTAATAGTATTTTTCCATAGAGCAATAATAAAGTGGCTGCTGAAAAGTTTTTCAATGATTATTGGCAGCACATCCCGGTTTACAGCGGGCAATGTGTTGCAGATATTCTTGCATCTCTGCTGATTTGTCTGCTGATTGGAGGCCTTTACATGGGCGTCTTACTGGGAACAAGCGCTCCTATCAACTCATATCTCAATAACTGGCCCAATAATGGGCAGAGAATTCGGCCCTTTATTCAGCGTTGATAGAATATTATGCATGTAACAAAACATAAATTATCCCTATCTGCTGGATTATTTCATAAATTGCAAATAACTAAATAAAACACTCCCTTCTAATAGTAAATATTAAACATAGGCACAATTTCACATATATTAAGTTAAAACATGATAAAACATTTTTAGATAATCCTTAAAATTTTAAATGAGAAGGATAAATCTGAATAAAGAATATCCCGCTCTCTTTTTGGCTGAGTGCTTTACAACAATATTTTGTTTGCTCAAATCCAGTGGCGTAACTACACTATGGCTGCTACGGGGCCCAGGAACTTATAGGGCCTGGTGGGCCCTGACTGCTTTTTTCTTTTTAATAGGCCGTTACCAGCTACTATGTTTCTGTAACTCCACAGTAAATGAAACACCATAGTTAAATTTACTGTTTGCATAACTCCTATTCAGTTCTGTGATTTGCTGAGATGGGATTAACCCTTTTTACTAGAGATGGGTGAACAGACTCGTACCAAGCTGGGTTCGACCCGAATATTCCAAATAGTTTTTTTTTTTTCTTCACTAATAAATGGAGATTTGTCTCAGGTGTACTAAAATGGAAGCTGAATTATATTTTGGGTTTTCTTCAGACCCCAGAGTATAATAGGTAGAGGCCCAGGGAGGTGAAAAAAATAAAAAATATTCACCTTTTCTTACCTCTTTTGGACCTCCTTGCAGCATCTGCGCTCTCCTGGTGATGTCATACACTGGAGTCACCACTTAGGCCTGTGATTGGGCCACCAGCGGTCACATGGGCACCCGAGTGTCATGACGCTTGACGTGTCCATGTCGCTGCTGAGACCCAATCATAAGTCTCAGTGGTGACCCCAAGCATATTCTGCCAAAAAATGCTGTTGTTTGAACTTACCCTAAGGATCCTTTTGTTCAGCACCTCCTTGATACCCAGTTGCCATTTACTGACCCTTTAGCACCCTTTGGTACAGAACACTAAAGAGGCAATAAATGACAAATGGGCATCAAGGTGACACTGAACAGAAGGACACTAAAGAGGCAAAACGACACCAGGGTGGCACTGAATCCTCTGCCTATTTGTCATTTATTGCCGTCTTTAGTGACTCCTGACTTCTGTGACTCTCACACAAAGTAACAGCAACATAAGGGTATGTTTACATGGAGGAATTTGGTGCTGATTTTAAGGCGGATTCTGCATCCCACATATAATATTGCCGCTCCAAGGTTAGTTCTCCCCCTAACAGTAATACTATTAATTATGTCAGGAGGGACTATTACTGTAATAGTTGCCTAATAGGGCTACCCCCACAGATAATGGTCCCTCGTTCAGTCCTCTGAACTATATTATTATATTGTACCTTTAGAGCACTGATCTGGCCTGAGGGAGCTGATGTGATACACAGCCTATATGCATCTTGTATTCTCCTGCTGACACCTACTGTGTGGGCTGAGGCTTGGGGGCAGACAGTAGTGCAGCTTTGAATATGAAGTTGTTTTTTTTTTTTCCCTTTTTTTTTTTCTTTTTTTCTTAGTTTGACTAAGATTGCAACATGCTTTACTATTTGGTCCATTAAAAGAAAAATTGATCCAATGATGAATCCATTTTTTTAACATCAAGGTCAGTGAACAACAGGTTATGGAAAGTAATGGGCAAAGTGCATCAATTTTCAATTTGTTTTTCAATCCATTAACACTGACCTAAATTTACAGATCTATATATTTTTACTGGGCTTCTTTTATAATGTTTATAAATCAGTTGTACATGCCCATTAGCCAACAAAAGTGTTATCTCAGAACAGTGGGGCAAATTTTTTAATCCATTAAGGCGATATGCACATGACCGTGTGCGTCGCCAGGTTGTGATTAAATGGCACGGACAGTACACAGATGTCATCTCTGTGCTGCCATTGTACTGCCCGTGCTTCCGTGGCTCTAGTGAGCACAGTCTGCAAAACAGAAGGGAACTGTCCTGAGTTTTGATCACGGCTCACAGCTCCAATACTGGACCATGAAAATACACGGTTGTGGGCCAATTTCCATGAGGCATCTTTTTCAAGGATACCTCACAGACTTAAGTCTATTCAGGGATCTATGAAAAATGACAGAAATAAAACATGTCTTCTTTTTTGATAGAGTGTTCACATAGACCATAAAAAACAGATACTGTATGTAACCAGCCCTGAAGACTATCATTGTTTTGAAAATGACTGTGTGACTGCTGTTTAAAAAATGTCCGTCATGCTGCCATTTTTCACCTTTATGTGAATAAAACATAATGGTGCAAATATTTTGGGCCTGAAGGGCTCAGCAATGTATTTTTTTTTATATCTCTAATGGGTTTAAGGGATGTATTTATATTGGAAATGATTAATATCTTGGAGATGCTAAATGTAAGGGGTGGATCATTCTGGACAAATGTGCCACGTAAGTTATTGTAGGATGAGTTAAGAACAACTGATTAAGATTAAACAAAAAAGTGCTGCGGGAAAACCGCGGCGGGAACGCCGTTCTTCCCGCAGCGCTTTGGACAGAAACTTCGCAGAGGTATCCTATGCAGACTTTCTGCTATCATTATACCTATAGGGAAATCGCCCGCATAATTGACATGCTGCAATATCCAAAACCGCAACGGTTTTGGAAATCGCTGCATGCTCACAGCGTGTTTTGTGCCCCAAAGTGGGGATGGGATTCACTAGAATCCCAACCACTTTGCTGTGACTGTAAAACGTTGCATTTTTTTCTGCGGAGTTTCCGCCGCGAGCTAACTGCAGCGTTTACGCTACGTGGGGCCCCTGCCTAAAATATGATTTTTAAATTAAATTATTTAATTAGTATTTTTTTAATTGTATTTGTATACCTCCTTTTTTCTTTATTTTTTTCTTTTCTTTTTTCACTGTGACACTGGGTAAGATAGCCCTCTTTTCCACTCTCTTTGTTGTTTTGTTTGGTCAAATTATTTATTTCCCTAAATACTTGATGGTATAATTGGAATTGATCTAGGATAGTGATGATGAGATAGCTTTATGTTGGTATATTTACTAGTAAAATGCCTTGTTCCGATAAGACAATTTCACTGTGTGATTTTAACTGAGATATTTATATTTTGTATCAAAATAAAGATATTTTGCAGCATTGGGTGTTTTTATGTTTTAGCCTCTTTTGTGCACACATAGTCTTACGGAGTTATTTTCTAGTGTTTTTTCCCCTGTATCTACAGAAAAATTACTAAAGACAACGCCAGACCCAGATCATGCTGCGTTTTGCAGAAAGCACCAGGGAAGAAATAAATAGGAAAATTGCAAAACATACCACACATAAAAATGTCCTTTTAGCATGTCATAAAAACCTACATAAAGGCTAAGGCCCCACGTAGCGAGCTGCAGCCAAAAAACATTGCGAGAAAGACCGCGGCAGAAACGCATCACTTTTTTCCCCATTATTTTTCACAGAAAGTCAGCAGACTTTTTCTCTGCAGACTCTGTGTCCATATTATACCTATACTGAAGACGCTAGCGTTTCTGTAGGTATAATCGGCATGCTGTGATATTCAAAAATGTAAGCATTTTTGAAATTGCACTTTTCCGCTGTGAATTTTTTTTTCTGCAGCCAGAATCGCTTACATTTTGTAGGTAATGTAAAAAGCAGTGTTTTTTTGCCACAGCGTTACCACCACAACCACAATGCTGCGTTTTAGCAACGTAGGGCCCCATCCTGAAGAACACGTACTTGGAAACCATGTTTTTTTTTTACCAAAAGAAGTGTTACAGAATAATGCCCAAAGAATGTTAGTATGCAACCAGTGATCACAGAGATTTAGGTGCGAGGGATCTGCAACTAAACTTTCATAATTTTTTTTTTTTAAGCAGTTTTGGCTTTCAGGAGATTTTCCTTATTGTTCTCAATATACAGTATGTCTCCATTCATAGGCTGGGAACACACAGGGATTAGTGGATTAGCAGCTGCAAACATCTCCAAAACTGACTTTGGCTCAAAAAGATTTAATCAAAAATTTCATTTTAGGCCAGGGCCATACAGGCAGAGATAGCTATGGATTAGCCACCACAAATTTACCAAGTTCAAACACACTGTCTACACAAATCTTTTTTTGTTTGTGACACGTGGCAAGCCACAGTCAAAAAACACTGCAGAAAAGATTGCGTTTTTTTCTGCAGTATTTTTCATAGAAAGTTTGCAGAGTTTTCCTCTGTGGACTTTCTACCCCTATTATACTTATATGGAAAACGCAAGCATTTCTACAGGTATAATTGACGTTACAATTTTCAAAATCATGAGCGTTTTTTAAAATGCAGATTTTTTGAAGCAGATTTTTTTTCTGCAATGTGTGGATGGGATTAGTCAGAATCCCATCCACTTTGCAGATAATGTAAAATGCAACATGGGGCCCCGGCCATGGCTTTAAATTATACCTGTTAAATTATGCTGCATCAACCACAGTGATAAATCTGCTGCATTTTCAGACTATCTTTCTAAGTTTACACTGTCTAAGTATTAGTAAACCTGGGCCATACAGATTTTAAGAAAAATGCAGCATTTTCTATGCATTTTTCCTGCTGTTTTCTCAAGCCTTTTTCTACTTAAAATCAACAACAACATAAATGCGTAAATATAAACATGCTTATAAATGTTCTAAAAATGGTGTGCTTTTGAGATTCTTATTCTAGGAAATGTTAAACAAACACCAAGAAAAATGCAATGCATGTAAGGTTATTCATTGCCATTCAATGTATGTAAGTCTATTCAATACAGTATATCTAAGGCTATTCATAATTTTTTATTGAATCATCAGTAACATCTAGTTGTGGTATTGTTTACGGCATAAAAATACTGGGAAAAATGTGTTAAACACACCCAAGAAAAATAAGTGTGCACTCACCTTGCAGAAAAGCTTTTTCTGTTTGTTTGGGGGTTTTTTTTTGTAGATTTTGCTGTAGTTTGTTGAACCAAAGCCAAGAGTGGATTTAATAGAAGGGAAAAGTATAAGTACTTCCTTTATATTTCCCATTCCTCACAAGCCACTTTTGAATTTGGCTTTAAAAAAATGCAGCAAAATCTGCAACAAAAAAAGCAGCTTAGTGTTATATTTTCCATTCTCTCTGAAACAAAAACTGCAGCAAAGGCCACACTTTGTAGAAACAAAATAAAAAAACAAAACTAAACATTGTGTTTTAGAGCACCCACAAAGTGAAAGAGATTTCATTTAACTTCATCCACAAATTTCAGGAAAAAAGCAGCAGAAAACACATGCATCTTTGAAAATCATGGCATGTTAATTTTACCTCTGGAAACGCTGCGTTTTCCCCATAGACTTAGAAGGAAAGAGTCAACCCCAATAAAGCAACATGAAATCCGCAAGTAAGGGGTCGTTCACACTACCGCTGGTGACTGTCAGTAGTGTCCGTTGCTATTGTCCGTTACAAGATTTTAGCAACGGACACTAGCAGAAGCATCACAAATCCATTAAAATTTCCGTTCATTTCAATGGGACTTTATCTTGTGTCCGTTTGTGACCGTTAGTGGCCGTTTTACACCAAATCCGCCACATGTCTGTTATTTTTTGGGGCCTAAAAATTTGACATGCAGGACTTTTGTGTCCGTGAAAAAAAAAAACGGTTTCATGACGGATGTCAAGCGTCCGTTATTTTTTTAACATTAAAGTCTATGGGTAACGGACAGTAACGGATGGGTGTCCGTTATACTGCGCGTTATTACTGTCCGTTTTTTTTTCTGCGCATGGTCAGAAAACAGAAACAAAAAGCAAAAAACAAAAAAAAGAACAGTATAAAAATGGACACTAACTGATGCTAATGTGTTAAATGGATTAGTTAAATGGATCAGTTAAAAAAAACGGACACATTAACATCAGTTAATGTCCGTTTATGTCTGTTATGATAGGTGTCCATTTTTTTAACGGACACTATCATAACGGATATCCAACGGTAGTGTGAACCCACTCTAAAAAAGCACATAATACATTTTTATTAAACATCAATGATATTAAAAACATGTAAATATTATGGAAGAATGTGTGGTTATATATATATATTTTATCAAAATACCTAAAAAAAATTGGCCATAAATGTTACAGTGAGCAGTATGGTGACCAAAAAATACATTATCATCACTAACACAAATCTAGATAACATCAGTTGTATCAGTCAACAACTATATATATACATTAGGCAAAAAGGAAATAAGTACATTATACTGACCACAGTACTGCACCCCAATGCGTGTTTCGCCAATGCTTAGTCTGCATTTACCGCTATGTTATTTCTTCCTCTAATAAATGTATAGGTAAAACCGGTGGCGTAACTGCTGAGGCATCTGCTACAGGGCCCCGGCTGCTTTTTTTTTAAGTAGGCTGTTATCTGCTGGAGTAACCCCAGCAGGCAACAGGCCCTATTTACTTAATCCCTGTTCCTGCTTACAGTCATCTCTGCTTCCCCTTCTGCCCTCCAGGAAACCCTGTGTGTCCCATAACACGTTGCTGACAATGAACAGCAATGTGATATGGGGTGCACGGGGGCCCCCTGGAGGACAGAAGGTGAAGCAGAGGTGACCGTAAGCAGGAACGGGGATCAGTAAGTAAGGTTCGCCTGGTTGTTCTATTCAGAACGAATAGTTCCAAACTGAAACTGCTATTATAATACTCTGGGGTCTCTTCAGACCCCAGAGTATAATGATCGGAGGCCCCAGAGTATAATGATCAGAGGTGTTACTCACCTCTCCTGGACTCCAGTGCGACTCCCTGCTGTGTTCAGGCCTCTTGAGTGACGTCACAGACGTCACGTGAGTCAGGCCAGTGTAAAAACACATTATGACACCGGTGTAACCCACGTCTGTGATGTCACAGACGATGGCCGAAGATGGCAGGGAGTCACACCGGAGCCCAGGAGAGGTATCACTGGTTTTTATGTTTGTCACTTCCCCTGGGTCTCCCATCATTATACTCTGAGGTCTGAGGGACATTATACTGTGTGGAGGGGCCACTATGGGACATTATACTGTGTAGGTGATCCACTATGGGACATTATACTGTGGAAAGGGGGCGCTATGTGACATTATACAGTGTGTGGGATTGGCTATGGGACATTATACTGTGCAGAGATGCCACTATGGAACATTATACTGTGAGGAGAGGCTGCTTTGTGACATTATACTGTGTGTGAGGTCAGCTATGTGACATTATAATCTGTGGGGAGTCCGCTTTGTGACATTATACTGTGTGAACAGGCCGCTATGTGACATTATACTGTGTGGAGAGGCGACATTATACTGTGTGGAGAGACCACTATGGGACATTATAATGTGTGGAGGGGCTGCTATGTTACATTATACTATGTTGGGAGTCTGCTATGGGACATTATACTGTGTGGAGAGGTCATTATGTGACATTATATTGTGTGGACGGGCCGCTATGTGACATTATACTGTGTTGAAAGGCCGCTATGTGATATTATACTATGTGAAGGGGTCGCACTTTGGGACATTATAGTGTGTGTAAAAGGTATGTTATACTGTGTGGGGGGCCAGGAAAGGGGGCACTATATCATGTGTGTCAGGGGGGCAAGACAAAAGTTTGCTATGGGGCCCAATCTTTACTAGTTACTCCCATGGATAAAGTGCATGTAATAAAATGCCATATTTCCAGCTAGACCTTTATCCACGCAATCTGTAATTAGGAGCTAACCATAATATCCCATGTCTCTTTAATCATGATAGCATAACATGGCTAGATCCAACTAATTTCCTGCGGTAATTTATCACAGATAGCGTTGATAAAGGTATAATCTGATCGAATCTGGTTATGCTCAGCCCTTGCTTTCTCATGTTTCTTCTACATACCCCTGAAGCACCAGGTTTATTTTACTTGCCAATAAAATTTATATGTTAACTGCAAGCGAATTAATGAGTGCTGTTTATTCTCTCTATGGTTACCTGACAAGTTTGCAGTAGTGAACCCTCTGTGATCATGGGTGTAGCTATAGGGGGTACAGAGGTAGCATTCGCTACCAGGCCCTGGACTCTGCGGGGGCCCCAAAGGTTCTTCTGCCCTATAAATATACCACTATTCTAAATGACAGAAGGTAGGCGGCCCATCACAGATTTCACATTGGGGCCTTGGAGCTTCAAGATACACCTCTGACTGTGATAATGCATTGTGTGGTCCTGGCCTAGGGAGTAGCAGCGTGTCTAGTAGGCGATGAGCTGTACCAGTGGTATTATATATTTTGCTTTATTTTAATAACATATATCTCCAAAAGACAATATAAAAACCTCCTTCTTCCTCTGTAAAGTCTTCTTCTTATTACTCACTGTAACACCAGTTTGTTACCTTTTTCACCAACTATATTTATTAATACTGGTGGAGATCTTACTTACAGATATCCTATGTTAATAGAATATATTGGACTGGTACAGAGCTATTCTTTCTAGAATCAGTGAAGATGAAAATTTCTATATCTGTTCTCTTCTCTATTCCAGAGACCATTCCTATGGTCACCCTGGTTCATCCGATTTCCCAAAACATGCAGGATTCATGGTCCACCTGCTGGTATTAACCTCTGTCTTCCTGGATGGCCTCCAAGCACCAGAGAGGGAGGTTAATAATGCCCAGCTGCCCTGGTCACACTCAGTTCCTGTTTTCAGCTGTTCCTTGCAGCTGTTCGTACCCATCATAATACCGGTCCCTTGTTATCAGTGGGGTGAACAGTGGACATCATCAGGGCTGCTGAGGAAGCAGCAGGGAAGGAGTTAACCCTATTGCCTGGTGCAGCCTGAGCGCTAACAGTCTTCCCTTTGCTGGCCAGGCTGTGTACATCCTGCAATGATCCTGTAGCTGCTGTGTGCAGAGTCTGCGTGGCTGTTGCTTTTGTGCCTGGAAATCCAGGAACAGCGCCACTTGCTGCAGAGCTCTCAGCCCAGACTGGTGTGAGGATGGCATCTTGCTTCCAGGCTCTGGCACGGTGAGGAGCTGATCTGCAAGCTGTGTCCCCCAGGGCCAGGAGAAGGCACAGGGAGAGAGAAGTCCTGGCACACAGGCTGTGATCCTTCCTGCTCCATCACTGTGTATGTCACTAGGTGAATGGGATGCAGGGCTCAGCCTTTTCCATCTGGAAGAGCATTTCCATAGTAACCTCCTAAAAGGGGTTTTGCACTTGACCAACCTGGAATTAGCAGCACCTGGAATGGCATCTGTCAGGTAACCTTTCATTTGCTTTGTTTCATGACAAGATGTTCATTGTGGAGATGTAGTCCTGGATTTGGGGGGCTTTGTAGCCTGTGTCCTCTGTGCTGTGTATATAGACAAGGTAATGGTAATGCTATGCATAGGGAAGATGTGTCCAGCAATGAAATGGTTTCTGGAAGTGGTGGGTGTGTGATGCTGGGTATTGTTGTGTGAACACTCTACTTGCACATGTGTGTAGCTGAGCTGCATGTCATGCTGTAGTGTTGTAGCACTGTCATGCCTCCTCCAAGGGGATCTGGAGCACTATGTGCTATAGCTGCATGTGATGCTATGTTAGTGTCTGCCTCATCTCCCAGGCACATGCTGGATGTGTGGCTACTGGAGCCCTGTCCCTGTGCTGTCATTCCTGCTTCTACACCAGCTTGCTATTGATCTACCAGGGAACATTAGTAATTAATCATCACACATGCCCACCAGTCCCTGCCAGATCTCTGCTACTAATGCTGTTCCAAGAGGATACAATGTGGATGATGGGAGCATATGGAGACTTCTCCTATTAACACTATGAAGATAGCTATGCATTCTGACTTGGATTTTCATGTATGTTCTTTATTATATTTATGCTTCACCACCATGAATATATATATATATTTTTTTATTATATAAATTCAGCTTCACTAAAAGCATTGTTGGAGAGAATTCTCCTCCCATCGTACTGGAGCCAACAAAGGGAATATTCACACCTTTGTCTAATTTAACTGCTAGTTGTAAGGTGATAGAAACTCCTTCTGTGTTCTTACAGTATGCCTATAAAATAGTAATATTGTGAATATTGTACATGACCGGTGCCAGGCACTAGTAGCAACGTACATCATTCTGTTATGATCCTGTACAGGGCATATTCACACAGGTATGATACAGCAGCCAGTTCCATGAGCTTCATATTCTTTGTGCTATTGTCTAGTTCCCAGAAACCAAACATTGGGTTAAGAAATGTTAAAAGCCTTTTGTGATGTGTTTGCTTGGTTGGCATTGTAGGCTACTTGGGAGTTAACCTTGGCCTTTTTGTGAATGAAACCCTGATGGGTCATGGAGTCATAAACTTGCGGCTTGAAACATATAATTAACTTCTATTCATTGTTGTGCCCTTACTGTATCAGGATGTAGATAATATTCGGGTGAAATAATGTGATGAATTGAAGTGTTAGTCAAGCTAACAATGTATCGGTCACATGGATAAGCTTCATTCTGGATTTTATACAAATACACACAGACCTGTGCTGTGAGAGGGAGGGAGGGTGGTATCCATAACCTCGACTAACTGTAGTTGCTGGAAAATACGATCACTTTGCTTACTGTATGTTATACATTTTTCTGGGTTTCAAGGCAAATAATTTGTGGTGTACTCAGATATGGGTGGTTTGTGAACACTTGTGTATCTGAAAAAAGAAGGTGTTTATAATGCAGATTTCAGTGGCTCTTTGGTGCTCAATTTTTTCATTGTGAAGCTACATTAAAGTGACACTCATGATATCTTTAGCTACACCTCCCGACAAATGTGCAGTTGGCAGACGGCAAAGCAGTGCTAGGAGTGGCTCCAGGCATCGTACATTTGCCTCAGTAAGTGGACTGCCCGTCTGATGCAGCATCTCCAGCTAAAAGCTGCACATTTTGACAGGAGATGCAGCTAAAGATATCTTGATAGTGTCTCTTTAAATGGCAGGTTCATTTTCTCAACCATTTGTTATTGCTCCAATTCATCTAAAATAATTATTGTATTAATAAAAGAGGATCTGTCACCTATCCCAACATATATGTTTTAGTTAATATTTGTAATCCCCATGATATAACCATTCTGGAGCATTGTTCCTCCTGGATATTTATAAGTAAATTGGCAACTGGGTGTTACTACTGTCTTTCACTTTTCATGTGCCTTTGTCCCTACAAAGCCTGCACTGCCAAAACTGATTGGGCAATGTAAGGACACACAACGAACTGGTAATACCCAGCTGTCAACGTAGTTATAATCTTCTATAAGGAATAACAGAGGAACAGTACAATAGTTCTAAGGCAGGGTTCACAATACCGTTGATGTCCGTTCTGATAGTGTCCGTTAAAAAAAGAAAAAAAAAAAGAAAAAACGGACACCTATCATAACAGACATTAACGGACACTAACTGATGTTAATGTGTCCGTTATTTTAACTTATCCAGTTAATGGATTAGTTAAAAAAAACGGACACATTAGCATCAGTTAGTGTCTGTTTTTTAACACTGTCCGTTTTTTTTTTTATGCTTTCTGAGCATGCGCAGAAAAAAATAACATAAAATAACGGACAATAACTGATGGCTATCAGTTACTGTCCATTGTAAGTCCGTTACACATAGACTTCAATATTAAAAAAATAAAGGACACTTGCTGTCCATCAAGAATCCGTTATTTCAAACGGACAAAAAAGTCCTGCATGTAGGATTTTTTTTTGTCCGCGAAAAAAAAAACGGACTTCTGACGGTTTGGGTGTAAACGGACACAATATAAAAACCCATTGAAAGGAATGGAGATTTTAACGGATTTCTGATGGTTCAGCTAGTGTCCAATGCTAAAATCTTGTAACGGACAACAGCAACGGACACTACTGACGGTCACCAACGGTAGTGTGAACGCCCCCTAAGAATAGATGCTCTAAGATTGTTGTTTCATGAAGAATACAAATATTTACTAAAATAGGCAAGACAAGAGGTGTCTTGTCTACAGCTTTTGTACAGAACCATGCGTTTCTACAGTAACAGACAACAAATGAACTTTGTGTTATCTGATCCTGCAGCTATATTGCCATCCATCTCATATTTGCTGAGCTGCAGTACGGGACACGGCCACTATGTAAGGCATGGAGCCAACAGCTTCTGGCCCTCTGTTGTGTATAGTACAGGTGTCGTAAAGTGACCCTGTACAGCTGATTGTTTCAGGGGCTTATTGTCCACCTCCCACCGATCAGATATTTGTGGCATTTTCTTAAGGATAGGCCAAAAAATCCTAAAACCTAGACAACCCCTGTAAATGGAACTGTGCAGTAAAAGGTTAAGTTTAAGGCCACACTAGATAAACATGGTGGCGAATTTCTTTAATCTGTGTAGTTTTTGTAGCAGCTCACCTGTAGCTTTCACTTACACCCCCCATCCCCTTGGGAAAGGTTGAAAGCTGCAGGTGAATCCTGTAGCAATAACTGTCACTTTGCACTGCAGGTTTTAGTTGCAATATGTGGATGAGATTTGTTAAATCAGATCCATGGCGCTGCTGCCCTGTGATCAGGGTGTGTGTGGCCTGGCTTAAAAGGGGGTTTACCACAATAGAACTAAAGAGCCTTGAAATCTTCCACTTTTTTCTGAAACAATTTAAGGCTGAGGTCCCACGTTGCGGAAATGCAGCTTTTTTTGTTGTTGCAGATTTTGCTTCGGTTTTTGAGCCAAAGCCAAGAACAGCTCCAAAAGGAATAGGAAAAATATAGGAAGTTTTTATACTTCTGCATTCCGCTGAATCCACTCCTGGCTTCAGCTCAAAAAACTGCGACAAAATCTACAACAAGAAAAGCTGCAATTTCGCAACGTGGGATTTCAGCCTAAAGGAATTGTTGTACATCACTTTGTACCATAACCCCTGCATTCCTGGTGGTTGTTCCTACAACTGATAAGGCAGTGATGGCATATGCAAATGATTTGGTAAGATTTTTTTATGGTGGAGAAATGGTTTAAATGTTTGCTTTTCTTAAATATGCCATTTATTATCTGACATGCATGTCTTCTGCAGAAATGAGTTAAAGGGAAACAAAGCATATGAAACCAGCAACACAGTTAGATACGTCAGGTTCACCTGATTGTAATACATTTTTACAAATGAAAATTTGGGTTATTTATTTCACAATATGCAAATGAGCAGTCTGGAACACTGACGGCAGCTCCATTGTTTCAAACTGCTACATAACTCACTTCTCTAATATACCCTTCTTACATTTTCCCCTCTTCAAGTGACAGAGCAAAGGAACTAAAATTTCACTTGGTGCTTGTGCTCATGCCACGTGTTAGAGCAGTGTGGGGCATAGCAGTTTGGAGCAATGGAGCTGCCTTGGTGCTCCGTATTGCTCATTTGCATGAAATAAATGAATATCTGAGCAATGGAAGCACAAATTTTCATGAGAAAAAATATGCTGCATTCAGGTTAGTCTGAGCTATCTAAATGTGTTGCTGATTTAATCTGCTTCACTTTGGTGACAGACTCCCTTTAACTGCCTCTCGTGTATGTCCTTGGCCACTACATATTTATCATTATGGCCACTGCTAATATCTTATATCTGCTGTATTTTAGCAGTGGAGGAATGGAGTGTGTGTATTTCATTGTTAGGTTACCATGGTGATATATTTTGGCACAATATGTAAGGTTTGTCCTTTAGGTAGCATCAAAGCAAATTCATTAACCTTGACTTTTTTTTTTTTTTAACATGTACTTATATGCTAGTGCTAGTTATAACTAATATCTGTCCTAGAAACCACTTTTAGGCTACGGCCCCACGTTGCGGAAACGCAGCATTTTATTGTTGCAGATTTTGCTGCGTTTATTTGAGCCAAAGCTAAGAATGGCTACAAAAGAAATGGGAAATATATAGGAAGTTCTTATACTTCTACCTGCTGCTAAATCTGCTCCTGGCTTTGGCTCAAAAAACCGCAGCAAAATCTGCAACAAAAAAAGTTGTGTTCCTGCAACGTGGGGCCATAGCCATAGGCATATGTAGCTGCAAAATGATCCAGTGACACCTCTATATGGGTTTTAATGACACCTGGTCCCTATATGACACAAGGGGAAAGCAATGCAGAGACGTTTCATGTAAATGTAACAAAATCACTTTAGACAAATGTAGCCCTATTTGGGGGGGGGGTATGAGTATTATCCCTCCCGCAACAGACTCTGGCGCTGACCTGTGTGTATAATGGGACCTGAAGCCTTCGCTGAAGGGAAGAGTGGGAACATATATGAAATATATCAGTGCCTCCACCCAGGATAGAGCCTCTGTATTACAGGGAGGATCTCTTCCTGGGACTTACCCATGAAGTACAGTTAGTAGCCTTAACAAGGATTACTGTACTAATCTCACAGTCTGAAGAATACATACAGATACCACATAAGGTTATAACAGTAGCTTTATAAGTATCAACAGGGCAATAATACATACATAAAATATACTCAGAACACAGCAATACTACAACAACCAGCAAGTCCTCAACCGTCTTAGGTTATATACCCGGGTATATATATAAATATATAGCAAGAGTCCAGTGCACAATACCTCCAGGCAACAGAAGAGATGCAGGGGCCCCTGTGGATGACTGTGGATCCTCGGATTCTTCCAGGAGATGACAGACAGCCGATCAGGAGATGATGATGATGGTGAGATTCTTCACAGGCAGCAAACAGGGCGACGGTGACGGCAGTAGATGCAGGCCTGACTACCCTAACACTGAGTCCTTAACCTGCCAGCTAAACTACTAGTGCCACCGGGCCTCTAACTAGCTAATTGGCCTTCGGAAGCCTAACCTATCACTGCCCTGAACTATATATATATATGGATCCCTAACTACGGTTACTAGCTAGGTCCTGTGAGTATATAGGGGGTAACACATACCTAACTATATACTGTGAAGTAAAGAGGAACAAGTGGCTCTTAGACTCCCCCAGACACAACATGTCTGTCTCAGCAGCTCTGCTCACATCTCTCCCCCCAGCAGCTCTGCCTCACATGTGTCTGACTCACTGTATTTACAAAACAAAACTTGCACTAAATGCCTGGGGTCTCTGAAGCCAAACTGCAGGGGCAAAGAAGCCAGATACATTATATACTAGTAGAAATGGCAGTTCCCTACACTCTCCCTCTGGTGAAATCTTTACGTCACGTCAAAGACATACAAAGTCATAGTATACAGTCAACATTACCAATGACAATATCAATATGGTTGCTTTTGCATTTACAGAGTCACAACAGGTTAATAGGTATACATGCCAGCAGGAGCGAAAATTGGTAACATATTGACCAAAGTGGACACTGCACCCACCCAAGCATGGTATAAATGAGGCTGAGTAGTAAATCTGGGGTCCCCCAAACTATCATATGTCAGCATAGGTGGAGGGTGTCTAATTCTCTCTCCTCTCCGTACCTCTCTCTGAGGTAAACTAGCATGTCCAGGCCCTAAACTAGGGTTGTCTGCCATGGGAGGGGATGGTGCTGGTGGCGTAGGAGAGCTAGATCCCTGCTCATCTGTAGACACAGATCTAGGTACGAATTCTGGAGTTTGAGGGTTCATAGGTCTCCCTGAAGGAGAAGATACTGGTGATCTAGGAACTTCAGGAGCCACAGTCCAATCACTCTCAGGAGTTTCAGGAAGGTCAGGTGGAATATCGGCTAAGGACTGTGGAGAATCGCAGGCCAAGCCATCATTGGAGATATCCATACCATCAATCTGAGGTACAGGCAACAAATGATTTCTATGCCAAGTCCTGATCCTCCCGTCCCGTCCTTTTATCTTGTAGACTGGTATTCCAGGCAACCGATCTACCACTGTAAAGAGTTCACTCCGCCATCGATCAGCCAGCTTATGTTTTGCAGATGCTCCCAAATTCCGTAGCAGAACATGGTCCCCAGGGTTCAATTCTCGGTATCTTACTCGAAGATCAAATCTCCTTTTATTTCCTTCATTCACTTTGGCCGCATTTTCCTCAGCCAGCTGATAAGCACTCTTAAGCGTTTCTTTCAAAAGTGCCACGTATCGGTAATGATCTCGATGACTGATACCATCGGTAGAGACTCCCAACAAGATGTCAATAGGTAGCCTAGGCTCTCTTCCAAACATCAGAAAGTATGGTGAATATCCTGTGCTCTCGTGCCTTGTACTATTATAGGCATGCACCATAGCCTCCACTTTTCTACTCCAGGATCGCTTATCCTCAATTCGTAAGGTACCAAGCATATCAAGTAAAGTCCTGTTAAATCTTTCAGGAAGGGCATCTCCCTCTGGATGGTAAGGCGTCGTCCGACTTTTGCGGATGTTCAACAACTGAAGTAACTCTTTGATCAGGTTACTCTCAAAATCCCGGCCTTGATCAGAATGCAACCGGTGTGGTAAGCCATAATGGATAAAATACTTTTCCCAAAGCACTCTTGCAACAGTGACTGCTTTTTGATCCTTAGTCGGAAAGGCTTGAGCATATCGTGTGAAGTGATCAGTCACCACCAATACATTTCCAAATCCTCTGGAGTCGTTGTCAATACAAAGGAAGTCTATGCAGACAAGATCCATGGGGCCCGAACTCTTCAAGTGTCCCATGAAGGCCGCTCGAACCGGGACAGTCTTCCTCTGCAAACATCTGCGACAGCACCTACACAGACGAGTCACGGTATCTCTCATTTTGGGCCAGTAGAATCGGTCTTGTATTAGGCCATAAGTCTTCTCAGGTCCCAAATGACCATGATAATCATGCAGACTTCGGAAAATCATCTTCTGAAAGCAGCTTGGAATAACTAGTTGGCGCCTTCCAGGGTGATCATGATACAGCACCACACGATAAAGTAGGCCATTGTCTATTTCAAACTTCTCCCAATCTCGTAGAAGTTGACTGCATTCAGAGGGTAGGGATGTCTTTAACATTTCTCTGTCTTGAGAACTCACTGCTTGATAAAGAGGTCCAATTAAAGGATCAGTCTTTTGACTCCAGATCATTCGCTTTGAAGATATAGAACAACTCTCAAAGGATCCTAAAGTGGCAGGGTAGGCAAACATGTCTGGTACAGCTTCGGGACCTCCCCCAATAGAGTCAATAAGCCGAGTTTCAGAAAAGGCTACTCGGTCTTCAACTACAGCAGCCATGGCACACAAAGCTCCTACTCCAGGACTTGGCACTTCTTCCCATTCATCCACTACTTCCGGACTAGGTAATCCAGGCCGTCTTGATAGAGCATCTGCCCCAATGTTCTTAGGCCCCGATTTATACTTGAGTGTGAATTGGTAGTTGGATAAAGCTGCCAACCAGCGATGTCCTGTAGCATCGAGTTTAGCGGTTGACAAAACGTATGTCAGTGGATTGTTGTCTGTTCTTACTTCAAACGTGGCTCCGTATAAATAGTCATGTAATTTATCAACAATGGCCCACTTGAGCGCCAAAAACTCCAATTTATGTACTGGATAATTTTTCTCGCTGGGAGAAAGACTTCGACTTATGAAAGCTATGGGCCGTAACCCGGCCGGGTATTCTTGGTGCAGCACGCCACCTAATCCTTCAAAGCTGGCATCTACATGTAGCACATATGGCTTATGTGCATCAGCATAAGCCAGAACGGGAGCTTCTGTCAATTTCTTCTTCAACAACTTAAATGCTTCTTCACAATCCGCAGTCCACCTATCGCCAAAAAGGCTTTTGGAAGACCCTTTCTTCTTTCCCGGATCTCCTGCATCACTCTTCAACAGGTCGAGGAGGGCTCGAGCAATTTTTGAATATCCTTCCACAAATCGTCGATAGAATCCACAAAACCCCAAGAAAGATTGCAACTCCGTAATATTTTGCGGTCGGGGCCAATTCACCACAGCTTCAATCTTACCAGGATCGGTAGCAACTCCTTCAGCAGAAACAATATGACCTACATAAGTGACCGAAGATCTACAAAATTTGCATTTGTCAGCCGACAACTTCAGCCCCTCTTCTTTTAAGCGATGGAGTACTCTCATGAGTCGTTCTTCATGTTCTTCCAGCGTCTTTCCAAACACAATAATGTCATCAAGATATACAAGGCATTCCCGGGGCACTAAATCACCTAACACTCTTTCCATCAACCTTTGGAACGTTGCTGGCGCACCTTTTGTACCTTGCGGCATACGAGTGAACTGAAAGAAACCCAAGGGGCATATGAAGGCTGTCTTTTCCTGATCCTCAGGTGCCATTGGGACTTGATAGTATCCCGATCTTAGGTCCAGCACTGTGAACCAACAGTTTCCATTCAGAGCTTCCAGAGCTTCTTCAATTCTCGGCAGTGTATACTGATCAGGTAAGGTTCTCCGGTTCAGAGTTCTGTAATCCACACATAAGCGAATTGCTCCAGATTTTTTTTTCTTACCACCACAATAGGTGAGGCATAGGGGCTCTTACTGTCCACAATGATCCCCTGACCTTTCATTTGCTGTAGAGTCTGTCTTAACTCATCAACATCCTTTGGAGCAACTCTCCGTGGTCGCTCCCGGAAGGGAGTAGAATCGGTCAATCGGAAAGTGTGTTGAGCACTTTTAGCACAACCTACATCCATATCATCCATGGAGAACACTTCCGATAATTCAGACAACTTCTGTGTCAGTCGCTGATTCCAGGCCTCTGGTAAATGTGGATCACTCAAGTCAAGATTGAGATTAGGGATTGCATCTCGGATTTGAATCCTGCACACTTCAGCGTATGGATTTACTCCAAGCACAGGGTAGCAGTGGGCCACATTCTGGTATGGTCCAATTACAATTGGATGCGGTGAACAGTTCCTCACTGTCACACAGGTAGATAACTCCACTTTATTTCTCCAGTCCTTTCTCTCTGGGATCACCATCCAGCCATTCTGGTTAATCATTTCTTCAGGGGTTTCCATAAGGACATAACTCCCCCCTTCAAGCAAATCGGGAGCAATGCTGGAGGCTACTCTCAGAATTCTCTCCCCGCCGGCAGGAACTTCCACGGTTCTCTCACCGATATGATATACCATTCCATGTCGATAGCCAGTAGACAGGGCATCACAGAGTTCTCTAAGATCAGAAGATATATTCACCGGCTGAGCTGCAGGGTTCCAATCTCTTCCAAGAAACTTCTGAAAAGCATAATGCACTGCGGGACAATTAGTGCCAAGTATCACAGGAGCTGCACAAGAATCCCCTGTATCAGGACAGACAAGAGCTGTAATCTTCATGGGAGCGACACTCTGATCTTCTAATTCAGGGACAGCTATAACTACTTGTAGGCTGCCATCTACAGGATATGATCCTGAATTAAGCCCCCACAATTTTATTTGTCCTGTAGACTGAAGAGGTATATCCCTCAGATACTTTTGGTAGAACGAGCGATAAATCAGGGTCACTTGAGATCCTGTATCAAACAGGGCAGGAGCGGCATGACCATTGACAGTGACTTTGACAACGGACCTGGAGCCCGCGATAGCGCCTCTGGTATTTACTCGGCCCGCCTTCCTTCGGTGTCTTTGATTCTGAATAGAGAAGACAGCACTGTGTCTCAATCCCTCACTGTCCTCCGTACACTGTCTGGCACTATGGCCCGTCTGACCACATTTATAACAGGTTCTAGCATCCTTCCTCCATTGAGTGGCAGTGGGTGGAGTGGCGGACTGTCTAAGTTCTGACTGCTCCGCTGGTTTGTCCTTGTTTGAATTAGGAACAACATCTTCTTTAGAGATGCTTTTCGCTTTCTTAGGGGTACTAAAACTAATGTCAGCTTCTTGTTTCTTCACTAACTTCATTAAGTCAGGAAATGGAAGGACTCTATCAGATAGTAAGACCTTGAGTACTTGAGCAAGAGGATGATGAGGTTGTAACCCTCTCACCAACTGACTGGTTCTCATAGCGTCTACCTCTGAAGTAGATATAGCTGCGTGGTACACCAGACGTGAAAGAAGTAGCTGTAAACGGTTAATAAAAGTAGAGACATTTTCCCCTTCTTTTTGACGAACCATTCGGTAATCAGCAACCATCTGGGCAAGGTCATAGTATGGCTCAAAGTGATCAGACAGTACTTGTATATAGTCCAATGCACTCACTCCTTCATGAGAGTCTCTGTACAAGCGGATCAATTCTGCAGCAGGAGACCGCAAACTTTCACTGATACGCTGCCGCTTGCCTTCTTCAGAGCAAGACCATTCCTTCAGGCATTGGAGAGTATGTTCTTTCCATATCTCAAAGTTTTCCTCCCCTTGTGGTACTGGGACATTACCAGAGAATACTTTTAGTTTCTTGTAGTGAGTGGCCTGCAGGCCCTGAGCTAACATTTCAGTCAGCCTGGCTAAAGTGCTAATAGCACTGTCACTAGAGGAACTGCTAGCGACGGCCATACTGGGGGGGTAACTGGCTGAGCGGGGTTCTTCCTTTACCTGAACCAGGGGAGGAACAGGAGGTCGGTAATCCCATGTAGTAGCTAGTGGGAGGTTCCCCTCTGAGCTATATCGCTTCTCCATATCAATGACTATTCCCACTTCTAAATCTCAGCAGTGCCTCCAAATGTAGCCCTATTTGGGGGGGGGTATGAGTATTATCCCTCCCGCAACAGACTCTGGCGCTGACCTGTGTGTATAATGGGACCTGAAGCCTTCGCTGAAGGGAAGAGTGGGAACATATATGAAATATATCAGTGCCTCCACCCAGGATAGAGCCTCTGTATTACAGGGAGGATCTCTTCCTGGGACTTACCCATGAAGTACAGTTAGTAGCCTTAACAAGGATTACTGTACTAATCTCACAGTCTGAAGAATACATACAGATACCACATAAGGTTATAACAGTAGCTTTATAAGTATCAACAGGGCAATAATACATACATAAAATATACTCAGAACACAGCAATACTACAACAACCAGCAAGTCCTCAACCGTCTTAGGTTATATACCCGGGTATATATATAAATATATAGCAAGAGTCCAGTGCACAATACCTCCAGGCAACAGAAGAGATGCAGGGGCCCCTGTGGATGACTGTGGATCCTCGGATTCTTCCAGGAGATGACAGACAGCCGATCAGGAGATGATGATGATGGTGAGATTCTTCACAGGCAGCAAACAGGGCGACGGTGACGGCAGTAGATGCAGGCCTGACTACCCTAACACTGAGTCCTTAACCTGCCAGCTAAACTACTAGTGCCACCGGGCCTCTAACTAGCTAATTGGCCTTCGGAAGCCTAACCTATCACTGCCCTGAACTATATATATATATGGATCCCTAACTACGGTTACTAGCTAGGTCCTGTGAGTATATAGGGGGTAACACATACCTAACTATATACTGTGAAGTAAAGAGGAACAAGTGGCTCTTAGACTCCCCCAGACACAACATGTCTGTCTCAGCAGCTCTGCTCACATCTCTCCCCCCAGCAGCTCTGCCTCACATGTGTCTGACTCACTGTATTTACAAAACAAAACTTGCACTAAATGCCTGGGGTCTCTGAAGCCAAACTGCAGGGGCAAAGAAGCCAGATATATTATATACTAGTAGAAATGGCAGTTCCCTACACAAATCTTAAACTAATGAACTCTTTACTTTCTCGGGGTATAAAGTTTTAAAATTTAGAAAAAGGTTTTTTTTTCCCTCCCTTGGTGGGTGGTTTGTTTTCTGCTTTTTTTAATTATTTATTTTTTTTTTTTGTTAATTTTTTTTTGTTTTTTTTTTTTTTTTTTTTTGCGGGGGGACCAAAAAAAAAAGTAAAGTGGGGGCCTTTTTTTTTTTTTGTTTTTTTTAAAAAAAAAAAAAAATATATATAAAAAAAAGAAAAGAGTGTGTTGTTTGTATTTTGTGATTTAAAAAAAAAAAATATATATAAAAGTATTTTAATTTTATTATTTTTATTAAAAATTAAATTCACCTTGAGTGTCTCTACCAGGCATCTGTTTTGCAACTTCATAAATCATTTTTTCCAATTCAAATGTTTATTATATTTTTATAATAATACAACAAGGTCCAAATCAGACCAATGATACAAAAATATAAACATAAACAATGCAGACTGGAACCCTCTGAGTAACCCCGGGACAGACCCAGCTGGCTAAGTTACAGGAATATCGAAGATGAGTAGGAAGAAAGGTTGGAAGTAGAAGGGAAAGAAAGCAGAAAAAAGTGATAAAGCAGAAGGGAAAGAAAGGGAGAGAGAAGGGAAGAAAAAGGGGGGGGGGGGGGGTAGGGGGTAGCTGAGGGGTGTGAGTAGGGGGGGGGCGAACAGAAAAACATACCATATGTGGACCCCAAAAAGGGACCGGAGAGCCGGTCGTGTCGGGTCCTCAATGGAAGGACCTATAATCCATAATATAAGAACAGACATTAACATATAAGCAGTTTTAGTACCGAAACTTCATAAATCTTAAAGGAAATTTATAGCCAAGTTTTTGCTCCCCTACCTGATAGGGCTCCAGTATTGGCTCCTGCTGATAAACAGTAATATTGCAGGATTCCTGCAGTGTGACACTTGTCCCCTATCCAGAGAATTAGGGTTAAGTGTCTGAAATGGGTCACCCCCTTTAAAAGCTTAGGTACGCACCTGTACTGTGGATCCATATTGCAGCCAGACGCGAGTCCTCTATATGCTTACAGTTTCATGTGTCTTTTGCATTTGTATTCTTGTGGGGGGGGGAGCTTTGCTCCTAGATGAGAAAATGGTGCTGTGTGGAGGCTGCATACAACTGCACTTTGAGTTCCTACAGCTCTATAATACAGACTGTGTGTGCTACGCTATTATGGCTGAAATCCAATTTCACACAGCTGTATTGTAGTCACTATTTTGCTTCAGTATTTGTCAACCTAAAAAAACAAATTGGCCCAAAAGACTAAAAAAGTATAAATCTCTCCATTATACATCTTTTTATGTTACACCCTGATCTTAAAAATACTAATACAAAATATGTTTTTTATGCTAGGTTCATACTAATGTTTGGGTTTCCGATCTTTGGGTCCGCTTGGGGACCTGAAAAACGGTAACCCTATCTGCTTAAAAAGCAGTTACCTGTGGAAACTATAACTAGGCTATAATGGGGTCCGCCAGGTTTCCACCTAAAATCGGCGGATGGAGTCCCCGAACGGTCACACACCGCAAGTGTGACCGTAGCCTTACTCTAGTATGAGTCAGTGGGTTGCATCATGTGACTAATGGTGGAAACGCATCCTGTTTTTTTATTTTTTATTTATTTATTTTTTATTGTGAGTTCACAGAGTTTTCCTCTGCGGACTTTCTGCCCCTGTTATACCTATACGGAAAATGCCAGTGTTTCTGCAGGTAATGACATGCTACAATTTTCAAAAACATGAGCGTTTTCAAAAACGCAGCTTTCCTGCAGCGGATTTTTTTCTGCAATGTGTGGATGGGATTAGCCAGAATCCCATCCACTTTTTAGCGACTGTAAAAATCTGCATTTTCACAACATGGGGCTTCAGTCTTAAGTAAAACGATGTACACTAGGATACAACACTTGAAATCAGCTCAGTGTCACTCTGTGCATCTTGTTCAGCACTAGCATATTTGTCCTATACACAGAGGTATACCAGTAGGCTGAACACTAGGAAACAAATGTGGTCGGTTTCTTTCATCTTAAAAAAAAAAAAAAATCCAAAATTGTTTGAAATGTTAATTACACTTTAAAGCTGAGGACCCACGTTGCAGAAACACAGCTTTTTTTGTTGCAGTTTTGCTGCGGTTTTTTGTGCCAAAGCCAAGAGTCGCTACAAAAGGAATGGGGAAATATGTAGGAAGTGCTTATACTTCTACCTTCGGCCATTCCTGGCTTTGGCTCAAAAAAACCACAGGAAAATCTGCAAACGAAAAAACGTTTTTGCAACGTGGGGCCTCAGCCTAAAGCCCCTTGTAGAGGACCGTATGAATGGTCAGTGTGCTATCCAGGTTTCTTCCAGATCGCACACTGACCCATTCATTTCTATGGGCCCATACACATGACCTATTCCTGTCCGAATTTGTGGCCATGCCTCCGTGGCTCACTGAATGAAAGGGGCCGTGGAAGCACAGACGGTGCCCAGGTGGCACACGGATGACATCTGTGTGTCGTCCGCGTGCCGCCCGTAAAGTTCATTCACAGCCGCCAGTTAGCACACGGTTGTGTGCAACTGGCTTTAAGATGTTCACATGAAGGAGGTTCCTTTAGCATCTTTAAAAGAAGTTTAGTTGGAACTCCTCAATCTAATTTTGATGTTTCCTTTGCAAATCACTTGGAAGGAAATTCTCTGTGCTGCATATGTTACAGGATAAGACATACTTGCCAATCCTCCCAGAATGTCTAAGTATATTCACACAAACATTGTAAAAAAACGGCTGTGCAAAATGGACAAGGAAGTAGCAGGATGAGTACAATAAAATTCTGTATAAAAGATAACAGAAATTGAACAAAAGTAACAAAGGAAACAATTAAAACAGTTGCTACAGAGTCCATAACATGTGAAACCTGAAAATAAAAAGCACAAGTAGTCCCAAAATCATGAAGTAGGTGAGCAGAAGGACCAGTTGAACCAACCTGTAGGAGAACAAAGAAAACCTTTGGGACATTTGAAGGTGGATAGTCGCAGCTTGGACCTGGAACTCCCCCAGATAAAGGGAATAAATAGGGAGTCTAACTGCTTAAAGAACCTGCGGGGCACTGGCATGGCCACATGCTCCAGTATATATAAACATTTAGGGAGTACCACCATCTTGATAAGTTTTATCCGTCCAGCTACAGACAAAGGCAGAGCCCCCCAAACTTTAAATTTGGTTCTGAAATGGCCTAAAAGTGGGTACACATTTAGGTTCAGGGAGTTGTTGTGATCATTAGTGATATGAATACCCAGGTATTTGCAGGCATTCACCACTCTCAGGCCATGCACCAACTCTCCGGTGTCTGCCAGCAGGCGCGGAGAGATAGGCATATATGAGGACTTAGACCAATTAATTTTGTAGGCCCAAATAGGTACCAAATCTATCAATGACATCCATAGCCCTGGACAAAGTGCGAGCGGGGTCAGACATAAATAAGAGCATATCGTCTGCGTATAGGGCCGTTCTTTCCTCTCGGGCGCCAATGGTCACCCCTTTGTATATCGGGTCTGTCCTAATAATAATAGTGAGAGGCTCCAACACTATCGCAAACAATAATGGGGATAAGGGACATCCCTGACTGGTTCCCCTATGTAGAGGGAACGTAGGAGACAGAGCTCCATTAATTGAGAGTGCCGCCATGTTCAGTTTTTTAATGGTCCATTAGAACAGACCAAATGGATGTGTGAATAAACACACTGAAATGAACATGTTCTAAAAATAGCTGTCACCTAACTGTTTTTGATCTTCTTGTGAATATATACTGAGGCTACATATACACAATCGTCATGTACAGGTCTGTGGAAAATTGACACCATATGTGTGTGTTGCCTGTATTTTTTTGTTTTTTTTTTCCCCCTTGACCATGTTATTTGAACACAAAGAACAGGAATAGTACCTGTGCTGTGTTTTGCGGCCTAAGGGGCTGTTTATATGGTCGAAAGTGAAGAGGAATTTGAGGCCAACATCTACCACAGATTCCTCTTCATTTTTCACCCCTTGGTTTCCTGTTTTCTACCACTGTTTAGGCCCAGATGAATGGATCGAATCAGAGGGTTATCTCGCCCCGCGGACTCTTTGAATGAAAAAGCCTTGGAATCCACCGCAAGATTGAGTAGGATGGTTATTTTTTTTTCAGTGTCCTGCTTTGATCTCTGCCTCCCATTCAACGGGTGGTAACATCAGAGAATCGGCCTCAAAATCAAGGACAGATTCGGCTGTGTGAATATACCCTAAGAGGAAAAGGGGAGATCCCTGGGTCAGGATCCACATTGGGTGATGAAGTGTCTTATCTGTTTGTTGTAGAGAAGATAAATTTAGTTTTCTACTTACCCTCTATGTAAAAATTGTTTAGTAACACAATTGCTGGCAGTCAGTGTTTATGGGGACAATCTTTTTTTTTATGGGGGAACTATAGCACTGGCTGTTGTTCTAGATGGAGGCTAGGAATCCATACTCTGAAATATATAAACTATTTTGACATTTATTCACTTTCCTTGTATTGTTATGTATTCTGTTCATAGAAATATCCCCTTTAACATATTGTGGTCATCAGATCATCCAGAATTGCTTGGCTTTCTGTTCCTCCGGGTAGCATTGTCTATAATGTTCTTTCCTTACTACCGGCTATCTTAGCTAAATCCTACACGCAGAGACAATTTTTTTTTTCTATGCTTTTAATAGTGTCTAGACTCACATGGTGATGCTTGTGTCATGCTAGCTTAGTGAAGATTGAGCACATTTCCTGTGAAAAGCTAGGACAAACCATACATGTATTATAGAAAATGGGATATCTCTGACATTACGCTAACATTTCCTCAGGACTGTGAAATGTGTGTGGTGCTTATCCCACTCCTTTATACCTTCCTAGTTCTCTTTAGATTTTCTGAAATTATTTATCAGCTGGAGTCTATGAAAGAGGAGACTAGAAATTGCTCATTATGTGTCTGGTTAATATACATGCTAAGCTGATTTCTTTCCTACCATTGTATTTTCTACAATTCAGATTGTCAGTCAAAAATCCCTTCATCATAATTTCAGTCAATTCTTTTTATTAACAGCCAGATGATGGCACCAGGTAATGATGCCCTAATACAGTAGGGCAGATGGTGTCATATACTCGGTATGCTGCTTCTTCTACCTCTTGAAATACTGCTAACACAATAGGAAGAATTTGTTAAGGATCTAATCTAGTTTTCCGGTGTGTGCTCTGGGCAACCTCTGCCCAAAGTAATGGAAAGCTTCATGAGCCTAAGGAGTAGCTGTAGGCTGTGGGAGTTGCTATTCGTCATTTGTAATGAAGAAAAGTGACCGAGAAAAAAATAATGGGTTATTAAAATCATGTTAAAATATTGTCTTGGCTTAGCCTTAGGTCAGCTAATGACCATTTCCACTGTAGACTTTCTATGTCATTGGTAATTCACAGTCTGTACTGTATTTTTCCTTCATTATGGATTACACTGTGAAATGGAATCAGAATATTCCATATTCTAATAAGAACCAGTTCTGTCTACACCAAGTAATTAAAGTCAAGGGCTACAAGCCATGGTTTTCTATAGTAGTTGGCAGAAGCAAAAAACAGAAATCAGCTTTATTAACTAACTTATGCCAGAAAGAATATAAATGAATATTCTGGTAACAACAATGCCCCCACCCATCCAAAGCATAGGGGATAAACTTGGTGGTCTGTGGGGGTTCGACTGCTGGGACTCACATTCATCATGAGAACTAGGCTGTTTTGCACACCTGAGGGTGTATTACCATTCAGGGACTCAAACTACAACTCACAGAAATGAATGGTCAGTAGCTAAAGTTAAAACATAACTTTTATTAATAAATATTACTAAAAGGAGTGTCCACATACAGTGTTAGCATCTGCCATTTAAAATCAAATAGGCGGCACTCTGGGTCAGTTCTGGGGTAAACATAGGAACCATAGATTTTGGCATAAGATAATGCAGTCAACCTATATCCCCAATTAGGAATCCAGAGATGACAGCCATATTGACATAGAGTCAACCAGGCCTACTGGTGTGTCACTACGTACTTCATCCACAGATCACTCTGTAAAGGGTATTTAGTGTATTAGGTTCCACTAGTGCCAACCGTTCCTTACCTAGCTCTGTCACTGTCTACTGAGTGATGGATTCGTAGGGTTGCAGATAATATATTTCCTCTCCCCTAATATTCCTGTACTCAGAAACCACTGAAAAGTCATGTGGTTCCCTGTGTGTGTCTCTTAATGGGAGTAAAAGGTGTGTGCCTTAATGGGAGATTTGTAATGCTGTTGGAAACCTTGAGTCTTAACATACATAGGATTGATACTTTAACATGTACAATCTACCTAAACATTGTTGCAGACCAAGTACAACCCTTTCTCGCAAACGTATTCCCTAATGACACTGTTGGAAAAACAAGTTTGGTCAATGGAGGCCCCACCACACAACTTTCAGTACTTAAAGGATCAGCCTCTGGTGCCAGGTACTACAGAACTCCTGTAGATTTTAAATATGTCACTAGATTTTAAATATGCTGTCTCAAAACTGTGTTTCAGCATTGTACCTAAAGAGTTAATAATACAGTGGATGTAAACTCTTGGAGACTAGTCATGAGAAGAGTCCAGTGGGATGTACAGTGAAGTGTGGTGTTCTTGCTCAGCTTCTTGTGAGAACTACACATATCTTAAATATCACTGGACTCTTCTCATGACTCTTGCCTGGTAGTGCATGCTGTATTATAACATCTTTTTAGACACCATGCTAAAGTGGATACTTTTGTAAGGGACATGTTTAGGTTGTTATTCCTTTGGTATATAAACATACGGTCGTTTCATGCCCTAAAATTTAGTACCAGGTTTCCTTAAATGGTAAGGCTGATCATTATATGTGGTAGTATATTTTTTAACCATTTTTTTATTGTTTGTTTTTTTATACAAAATTTTATCTAAAGGGAATTGAAAAATGATGGAAATCTTACAAGGCTCAATCCTTTTACATGTAAAAGCAGCGAACAAACTACAAAAATTACAGGCCAATAATACTCAATGAATAAACATGATGTTGTCATTTAAATTACAATTTAACAAAAAAATAAGCACAAAAATAACCGAATAAAAATTGTAGAATTTATTAACACATAATAAAATGTTAAATATGTAAACCTTCATTAATGGGACCACAGAAAAATAACTAAAAACCAAAAAAACCAAAAAAGAATCCTCCTCAGAAAAAAAACAGATAATAAATGTATCTAAGCAACTAGCAACTACATATACCCATATATCTCAATACATCATGCAAAGTGCACATATACAAATAGGGCAAGTGTGACTAACAACTTGTTTGTTATTTTTCTGTGGTCCCATTAATGTATGTTTTATGTAGTTTACATTTTATTATGTGTTAATAAATTCTACAATTTTTATTCGGTTATTTTTGTGCTTGTTTTTTTTATAATATAAAAACAGCAAATAAGAACCAGTTTGTGGATACAAAAAAGTTCCAATAATAGTCATCAGACACCATTGTTCAACAGGGCAATAACCAAATAAGCAGTTCTAGTGCCTTTGCTGATAATGACCATAATAGCGAAATGATGGGAGGGGAGGGAGGAAAACAAACCTTAAATGTAATATAATTATTGTTAAAATAACAGTGATGCTGTGTGTTGTCCTCCTACTTTCATCACAGTTTATGCAGGCAAGAAGTACAGTGCCTTGCGAAAGTATTCGGCCCCCTTGAACTTTTCAACCTTTTGCCACATTTCAGGCTTCAGACATAAGGATATGAAATTAAAATTTTTTGGTGACGAATCAACAACAAGTGGGACACAATTGTGAAGTGGAACGACATTTATTGGTTATTTTAAACTTTTGTAAAAAATAAAAAACTGAAAAGTGGGGCGTGCAATATTATTCGGCCCCTTTACTTTCAGTGCCCACCCCCCCCCCACCATGGAAAGACGAACCCACCAACTGTGCAGTTATTTTATGGTACAGCCACATCCCAGAGGCCAAGGGAAATGTGGAGATAAAGCTCTCCGATGTCTCATTAAACAAGTCTGTAGATTAACTTTTACCCCAGCAGCCACAATAAAGTGTAAAGCTTACTTTCAACTGGAGAGCACCTGTATTTCTCACAGTCCATACGTCCAAAGATGGAACACAAGGGGTCATTAGACACAGTGGTAGTATATTTAGGAGCGTATTAGAGTATACTCACATGTAGGAACTTGCAGCAGAAATCATTTCCATTCGTCTGATTGGGTTTGTTTGGTAATCTGGGGAGTAATACCGGGCATCTCCTGCACTGGTTAAGCTTTATTATTAATGTACAGCCCGGACCCCTCGAGCTCCATTCATTATTTTTGTGGAGGGCTGTGAGGAAGGCTGGAATTTTGGTTCCTCAGTCTCCCCTGCAGGCACTTCAAGTCTTTGATGTTGCCGACTCATCTCCAGCGTTGTCACGAGGCTACAGGACAGACAGGTACCAGAGTTCAAGCCTTCCCCATAGCCCTCCACAAAAAGTAATGAATGGGGCAGCACTGGTAAGCTTTATTACTCCCTCTTAGCCACTTTAAAGGGGTTTCCAAGGTTAAGATTTATTGGTCTATCCTTAGGATAGGCCATAAATGCTTGAATGGTGGGGGGCCAACAGCCAGCCCCCACACCTATCAGCTCTACAGAGACACTTCTGGTGCCTATCCTACACAATACCAGGCTGGAAGCAGAAAGCTCTGTCCCCTGTATAGAGGCTGGGTCACTGTAGCTCAGTGTCTATTGAAGTCAGTGGGAGCTAAGCTGAAATGATGGTGCATGTATGCTGTACAGGGGATGGGGCTTTCTGCTACCCGTACTGTATTTTGTATTTTACTGCTGCCAGAAGCAGCTTCCTACAGCTGAATTCCCTCCCCCCCCTTCCTCCACTGTTCAGGTATTTATGGCCCCATTATGTGGACTGGAATTTTGAGAAACTTGTAAAGGAGGGAGGTTGTTGGTCAATTCTCATGGCCACATTTTTATAAAAATTAGCCCTGCAATATCTTTCAGTTAAAATGTACAGTACAGACCAAAGGTTTGGACACACCTTCTCATTCCAAGAGTTTATTGTATTTTCATGACTATAAAAATTGTAGATTCACACTGAAGGCATCAAAACTATGAATTAACACATGTGGAATTATATACTTAACAAAAAAGTATGAAACAACTGAAAATATGTCTTATATTCTAGGTTCTTCAAAGTAGCCACCTTTTGCTTTGATTACTGCTTTGCACACTCTTGGCATTCTCTTGATGAGCTTCAAGAGGTAGTCACCTGAAATGGTCTTCCAACAGTCTTGAAGGAGTTCCCAGAGATGCTTAGCACTTGTTGGCCCTTTTGCCTTCACTCTGCGGTCCAGCTCACCCCAAACCATCTCGATTGGGTTCAGGTCTGGTGATTGTGGAGGCCAGGTCATCTGGCGTAGCACCCCATCACTCGCCTTCTTAGTCAAATAGCCCTTACACAGTCTGGAGGTGTGTTTGGGGTCATTGTCGTGTTGAAAAATAAATGATGGTCCAACTAAACGCAAACCGGATGGAATAGCATGCCGCTGCAAGATGCATGCAAGTATTCCTTCAATTTTGAATAAATCCCCAACAGTGTCACCAGCAAAGCACCCCCACACCATCACACCTCCTCCTCCATGCTTCACGGTGGGAACCAGGCATGATTAGTCCATTTGTTCACCTTTTCTGCGTCGCACAAAGACACGGTGGTTGGAACCAAAGATCTCAAATTTGGACTCATCAGACCAAAGCACAGATTTCCACAGGTCTAATGTCCATTCCTTGTGTTCTTTAGCCCAAACAAGTCTCTTCTGCTTGTTGCCTGTCCTTAGCAGTGGTTTCCTAGCAGCTATTTTACCATGAAGGCCTGCTGCACACAGTCTCCTCTTAACAATTGTTGTAGAGATGTGTCTGCTGCTAGAACTCTGTGTGGCATTGACCTGGTCTCTAATCTGAGCTGCTGTTAACCTGCGATTTCTGAGGCTGGTGACTCGGATGAACTTATCCTCCGCAGCAGAGGTGACTCTTGGTCTTCCTTTCCTGGGGCGATACTCATGTGAGCCAGTTTCTTTGTAGCGGTTGATGGGTTTTGGCCCCTGCACTTGGGGACACTTTCAAAGTTTTCCCAATTTTTCGGACTGACTGACCTTCATTTCTTAAAGTAATGATGGCCACTCGTTTTTCTTTACTTAGCTGCTTTTTTTCTTGCCATAATACAAATTCTAACACTCCATTTAGTAGGACTATCAGCTGTGTATCCACCTGACTTCTGAACAACACAACTGATGGTCCCAACCCCATTTATAAGGCAAGAAATCCCACTTATTAAACCTGACAGTGAAGTGAAAACCATTTCAGGTGACTACCTCTTGAAGCTCATCAAGAGAATGCCAAGAGTGTGCAAAGCAGTAATCAAAGCAAAAGGTGGCTACTTTGAAGAACCTAGAATATAAGATGTATTTTCAGTTGTTTCACACTTTTTTGTTAAGTATATAATTCCACATGTGTTAATTCATAGTTTTGATGCCTTCAGTGTGAATCTACAATTTTTATAGTCATGAAAATACAGAAAACTCTTGGAATGAGAAGGTGTGTCCAAACTTTTGGTCTGTACTGTATGCCATGCAAGGTTTGTTGAAAATGTCATTGCCTCTGCACATATGATAGCATTTCTGCCCATTCATGTTGGCATTACATTGAAAGACCAGAAGGATCAGAGTGAACATAATGGTAACATGACTATCGCAGATCCAAAGGTACATGGTCTCACTGACAGTTCAGTGAACTCACTGAACTTATGGTTTCACTGGCTCTGCTGGGAGATAGTCATTTGTGTTGAGCAGCGCCACTCAGTGCTGGGGGCAGTAATACTGTATACAGTTAAAACCTGTACAGTTTTTCTAAAACTGAGTATTTTGTAAAGGCTTTTTTAACCTTTTGTATTACTATGTACCAATTCCATTTTCTAGGCCACGTCTCCATTCCCACCCCCTGATGTTATTAAAGGCATGTTTTGGTAGATATTTTTTCTTATTATAGGGTGTTGATTAAAAGCTGTTACTTCTAACGCTCAATTCCCCCAGGAGGCCTCACAATATTCTATTCTTTATCAAAGAATCAATCTCTTGTGGAATTGAATGGATTTTTTTTTTTTTTCATGATCGAATGAACAGTTCTTGATCTGCCTCACAAGTCTATTCAGCAGGAAACAGTTTTCATTTCAAGCTTTTGTATACAGAAGCTATAATCTTACAAAAGTCACAAATGTGCTAGGCTTTAGAACTTCCTTAGAAGTAGATCTCCACCTGACAGCAAGTTACCAGAACAGCGACATTGTGTTCTCAGTGTTTTATGAAGCTGGTTTTTCGTCTCATAATTTTCAAACATTGGTGATTCTTAAAGGTAATTTAATATTGCAGTAGAGGATGCCGGGAACAGATTAAGGCCACTCTCCACATAGTTCACCATATTTTCTCCTAGTACAAAAGGAGCACGTACGTTGTTATACACCATGTCTTGTTCTTGCATGGTCCTGGAGTTGGATGCTTGTTGTACAGTCCTCTCATGGTTCCAGAGTTGGGAAGACCAAGAAAGCTTGTGGCTCATACTCCTACAATATCTGTAATACAATACATGTATAGTGGATATTTTTACTGTGAACCTTTCTTTGTACTATATATATTCAAATTTTGGTCACCAGGGCAATAGATCTGCAATTTTTTTTTTTCTGTGAAAGATCCAGGGTATGTACAACATATCAGCATATACCACTTTAGCCACTTCTTTGTGTGCGTACTTTTGTTTATATATCATAAAGAAAATTAAAAGTGTTACCCAACTCCTTGTATTTTTCTACCGAAAGCTTAGAAATGCGTACAGTTAACTGGGTAATACCATGCCAGGTTCACTGCTGGTCTTTGTATCCTACCCTTCAGCGGTTACTTGGATCCAGGCAGATATTAGATTACCCATTCAGGTCCACTGGTAGTCATCGCTTTAGGTAATAACGCTGTTGGGCCCAATGTTGCGGCATTGGGCCAATCATGCTTTTCCTGTATGTGATCTAATTTGTCATAAAGCATATTAACAAACTGCATGACACTACTTCTGTACTAAAGAGTATTACAAGGATTTCCTTAGATGCATTGAAGAGGATTTGTTCATAGACTGAAGTGGCTCTAGTTCATCAGTGCCCAGCATGATGCTTGAGTACTCTGGCCATTAAACACTGACAGCTGAATAAAATGTCAGTGATGCAGGAACATTATTGTCTTTTATCATGTTAAGACCTACCTGCTAAAGGTCTTTATATTAAAATCATGATGCTGAACTGATTATTTTCCAGTCAGTTGTCTTAGAAGCTCATTTATGTTTCATGTAGAATAAGGAAGTTGGAGCCATGATGTCTTTTTATACAATATACATGACAAGAATCCAATTATTGAGAAGCACCTTGAAAAAAATGGTGTCCCTGAAATTTTTTTTTTCAGAATGTTGTCAACTATGCAATGTTCTGGAGGGACTGGCTTGGAATATTGGTGAATTCCTCTGAAACAAAGCTACTCTTTCTGTATTGACAAGGACGTAAGACTTTTATTTAAAGGGAGCACATTTCTATGTGTACAGAAAGTCTAAATACAATACAAGCAAACCATGTAAAATCTATGTAATATCATTTGGAGTACGCTTAACCAGGAGGGTTTGAGCTGAGATGTATTTCAGATATTACATTACCTTCTAAACAAGACTGTCACTAGAATCCAGTATATAAACACAGCCCCTCTGATGGATAGGTTACGTTCACCTGAAATAAAAAGTCCTGCCCCTTGTGAATCGATGATTTGTCAATATGCAAATGAGCCCTTTGAAGTAACGAGAGCGTTGCCACTTACCTCTTTGGAGCAAAACCAATACCCTCATAGCTCTGAAGAGCTAATTTTTTATATTGACAAAAACAGTGGTATCTCTGCAATGTAGGCAAAAATTTACAAGGGAAAAATTTTGTCTGATTCAAGTGATCCTAAGCTATGTATCTGCTGGGCTGGGTTGATATACTGTTCCCTGGTGAGAAACTCCCTTTAAAATAGTACAGTCAGTTACAATAGAGAGTAGGTTTTTTTTTTTCTCTCGAAGTACAACTGGGGTACGGTTAAATCACAAGATGAATTAAAAAGGAGCAAATATAATAATAAAAATGCAACAGAATTCTGGCATAATTTGTGCCAAAAAACTGGCATACATGCTTTATACCTCATTTACTAAGTGTCTTGGACACTTGTATATTGAGTGGGAGGGATTTACTGGGGTGAAACTGTCAGGAAAAGGGGCCAGACTTAAGATGCAACCCCATGTGCCAAATTTTTGGTGCATTTTTGTCAGGTAATAAGTGGTGGATGGTTACACTAGACAGTCTAAAGATGTGCCAGTCAATATGATCCATTTGGCGCAGGTTAAAACTGTGTAGACTAAGTTTGAACTGTCTAAAACTTAGACTGTATTTTTAAATCTGACCCAATGTTTTTTGTTTGAGTTTTGGAAAACAACCCCTCATGGTCTCTGTCTACTCTTAGCTTTATTTTGATAAGGATTTTGGTGTAAGTAATATCTAATCTTGTATGAGCCATGACTTTATGTAGTCTCCTGTCTGAGTCTGTAGGCGAACTAGAACAGAAGGTAATTCCTTTTCACTGCCAAGTGCTGAATAATTGTCCTGTGAATTAGTGGGATGGAAGAAAAAATAATCCTGGCTGTGTTGGTACAAGGATGTGGTAGTGCTAATAGAAAAGAAGTAGGAGGTAACAGAACATGCAGACCCACATACATTTTTTTTTTTTTTTTTGGAGCTTGTTTCATTTACTGCTTGTTTTGTCTGCTAATTAAGGTTCACACATTGACCTTCTGAAAAGTAAAGAAACCATGTCTGGATGAGAAATTCGCTATTGATGGCAGTTTGTGGATTACACTGAAACGCTTGACATCCATAAGTGCTTCATTTAACATGTTACCATGGAGACCTACGAAACAGACCTGCTGGTGTATCTTTTTAGTTTTCTGCCATACTTCTGCTCTTACAAGTGTACAGGTTTCCATGAATTTATGATGAACTGAAAAAGGGTACACATAGTAGAACATGTTAACCATATAATATGCAATCTAGTTCATACAGCAGTTTAATGTTACATCCTTCATATGTTCCGGAGACGGACCCAAAATCTACAAATGGCTTCCCATATTACTTAAATGGTTTCTTCTACCTGATTCTCTACATGATTCATCCATGTCTAGGACCCCTACCTATCACTAGAATGATCTCCATTTACTATCCAGCCTGGTAAGGAAGAGTGATGGAGGGGTAGTCGGCTCTCTCCATTCACTAATGTGGAAGTTATAGCAGTTTTCATGATTTCTTTCAGACATTTATGGCCTATTAAGTGAATATGCCATACACATCTATGGTGGGAAGACCCATTTTAAGTTGCATGAAAACAATTTTCAACATGAATACAGTAATTTGTGTCTTGATATCAGCCGCTTCTGGAAAAGCTGACCATGAATCTGTATTGCCCAATTACAGCTTCCATATGCCTGTTCATGAAATACTCCCAGACATTTACAGTATATGACATACAGTATATGCAAAGTGATTTAGTTAAAGTGCACAAGTAGAATAATTTGGCATTTAGGACTGTAGGTAAATGACAATATGAAAGAGCAGCCATATTGCATATTGCTGCAGCAGATGTGGCTGTGGCATAGTATCTTGGCAGACTGCTAATGCTAAGATTGATGGAAAAAGGGAAATGGGATGATCAAGATAATGTTTTTACTTGAGAATGACTTAAAGGGGTTGTCCAGCCAGAAAAACAAGTTTTGGGGGAAAACAGCATAAAATGTTATAACATAAAAGAAGTTTTGAATACCTTACTGAACCCCGTCCTTATTTGTCACAGATGTGTGACTGGCTCTGCCAGTCATTGGCTCTAACCATGCACAGTGATTGACTGAAGTGGTAACATGTCCATGTCAGGACCATCATCACTGGGCCAGTAAAGAGACCAGCAGACGAGTGAGAAGGGGAGAGGTGGGGTATTGCTGAAATATGAGAGTGACTTTTTTTTTTATTAAGTTAAAACAATCTAAGTTACTTCCATGTAAAAAAATTAATTGCTGAACAATCCTGTTATTTTTTTTATTATGTTGAGAGTTGGACAGAAAACACAATGGGGTGGGGTGCACAAATGTTTCTATGCATTGCTGTTTGTGCCAAAAATATGCACCAAAAGGTGCCATTTTTGTCCATTTTCAAACCTGTTCGTCACTTTAGATCAAGGTGGGGTGGGGATGCCTTGACCTAGAAGATTTACTATAACTCACAACAGTTGAGTTATAGTAAAAACTATTGTGCGTTATACCTGAAATCTATCACAGGTTTCAGTTGTAGTGCACTAGACCTCCTGTGTCAGAATTATTAAGAGCCTATTAATTCTGGACCATCTGCGTCCACTACCACACCCTATAATAAGACTGCCGTATGATGCGATGGTCTTAATAAATTGCCCCCATTGTTTCCCCATACTGTATAAATACAGTTATATTTTCTATTGTTGTACCTAGGGCCAAGGAGCATGTAAAAGTTTTACTGATTTGACATTAAAGGATTAAGCTCCTTGTCCATGATCTATTTATAATGGAATCCCAAGAAGTAACCTTTTCACTTTCACACATTTCAAAGGTTCACATTCCAATTTAGACTTATTTTTTCATTTGCAGTCTTGGAAATGAAAGTGTTTTTTTTTTTTTTTTTCAGCATCTAATTGGAAGATAACATTGCTGCAGGATAGTCACTAAATGCTAAAAGGGAACTGCGAACATGGAGACATATTTGATCATTAACACTTCCAATACAAGCTGTGACCTTCTAAAAGTTGTTTCCAGTGAATGATTTCACTTAGGAATTAAGAACTTCAAAAAGTTGCTATTCTAGTCATGACCGATTTCAATAGAAAACACTAACCTTATATTTTACTCACTTCACTAAAGTGGAACATTTCTTATTGCTCTCATAAACTAAAATGTGATTGCCACAAGTACAACTATATATCTTAGCCTGAAATAATTTACAGTAGCTCACAAATATGAAGGCAAGGTAATAAACTACTTACAAATGGCCACATTATTCCTGATAAATATACTGCAAGAGTATTGTATCTGGCCACCTAAAGCACTTAATGCTTTAAAAGGGTTACATATTACATTGAACCCACTGCAGCTACCTGTCACTTCTATGGGAGCTTTAGTGTAAATGCTTATTTTTTTTTCAAAGTGTTTGGATTTTTTAAGCTGTTAAAACATAAAAAAAACTATATAAATTTAGTATCACTGTAATTGTAACAATCTGCAGAATACAGGTAACCTAATTGTGGCTATGCAATGCTGTAAAAATAAAAACCCTAAGAATGTGATGCACGTGCAGTTTTTCTCTAATTTCACCCCATTCTGATTTTATTTTTCTGTCTTCCCAGTAAATCGTAAGGTATATAATAAATGGTACCATTATGTAGTACAGTTTGTCCTGCAAAAACTAAACCCTCATACAGCTCTGTGAACAGAAAAATAATAAAGTTATAACACATACATCAAAAAATGGCTGCCACTCCAAGGGGTTAAAGGGAATGTACCAACTCCTGCAAGCATATTCAACCGTGTCCACCATTTTACAGACCAGTCATTACCGTGACAAACAACAAAACTTTGTCTGTCATTGTTGGAGAAAAACAACTTTGAAATCTTATGCAAATGAGGCAATTGATGCACTGGTCCGGCCTGCAGCTGAGGCAATGATACACTGGAGCCCTACTTTTGCTGTTCAGACCCCTACCATCTCCTGCCTGTGCCACCACAGGTGCTGAGACTTGTCCTCCCACTGCTGTGACATCACCTATGCTATATGAGCAGCAAGAGCAGTGTCAAATGTATGTTGTTTATCACTGTAATGTGGTCTGTAATTAAGTAGTAGGTGGAAGTAGTAGACTCCCTTCAATTCCAGTGGTTTGTTCCAATTCTGTGTTACTTCTGTGTGTTTGGTTTGCTTGTTTTCAGTTTACCCATAGGAATTAGAGATGAGCGAATCGAAGCTGCAGAAGTGGAATTCGAATCGAATTTCAGGAAATCTTCGATTTGCATGGAATCCGGATTTCCTGATGCTTTGTGGTAACAAATATTTAGTAAGGACCTTTGTGACATCAGACGGTCACAAGATATTCTCTAGTGATGTGATTGGGTAGGCATGTCTTTGCTTGTCAGCAGATCCTTCCACATGAATAAAAGTTGTCCGTGCTGGACAGAGAGAGAAAGAGAGAGACATGACCTCGGCATCCAAGGGCTTCCCCCATTTTGCCGCCCACCAGTCCACCCTGGCTCTCTGCAGATAGGAAATAGCTGTTTATTCGCCGCGAATTAATTCGGATCGAAGAGAATTGTATCGGAAAATTCGTCGAAGTTGCCGAGTTGAATTTTTGAAAACTTCGCTCATCACTAATAGGAATCTGTTCCTTCTCCAGGTCATGCTTTATATAGATAGATAGATATTTTTTTTGTCTCTGGGTCCTAGTCTGCTCTTTTATTTCATATAGGTCAATATGGCGGATAAGGGGTTCCATTTAGGATATCTTTAGGAACAGTAAGGGTCAGTGGTGTCTGATGCTAGGGAAATATATTTAGAAAAAGAGACAGGAATAGTTATTGATTGTTGGCTGTTCACCATACCGTTCCCATCATCTGTTTCTTCAGTCACCTTAGTACCATCACAGTCCTATATTTGTTCCATCATCTGATTACTTTACCATTCTGTTCTTTATCTATAGGTGAGTTTCTTCATTCATACATGCTTCATATTATTTATTTATTCATCTCTCAAATGTCTTTTATGCCAAGCAAGAAAGACTCTTCTTTAGGTACTTCATTCTGTAAACAGACATTAAACACACAGCAACAGGAGGACTGTGCATTGTCCTAAATATGAAGCACCCTGCCTCAGCACAGGAGATATCAAGACGTGAGTTGTAAATGCCAGCATTTATAAATCTCCCTGGTTGTCCACCCCTTCCTTTGTCCGTCCGTTTACATAAACCTTTCCCACCCATAACCTCTTTAGAGAGACAGTTGGGAGGTAAACCTTTTAATATTCCTGGTACATTTTATATATATATATATATATATATTTATTTATAAATTTATTTACTGGCTCTGAGTATGACTTCTACAATGTTCAGTCCAACTCAGGGTTGGTTCACACTTGCACCCGGAGTCCGTCTGCCGTGAATCCGACCTAAATGTCAGAAAAAAGGATTGGGAAACGTTTGAAACGGTTTGTTTAAAAGCCCATTCACTTCAATGGGTTTTTGAAGCAATGCGCAGGTGTCCAATTGCAGCCTCTGCGCCATGAAGCCGATTTTTTTTTGGTCGTAAACAAAGTCGAACATGCAGGACTTTGTGTCTGACCAAAAAACGGCTTCACGGTGCAGAGGCTGCAATCGGACACCTGCGCATTGCTTTAAAAACCCATTGAAGTGAATGGGTTTTTAAACAAACCATTTCAAACCTCTCCCAATCCTTTTTTTCTGACATTTAGGTCGGATTCACGGTGGACGGACTACTGGCGCAAGTGTGAACGAAGCATCATCTGTATAAGCTTGGGCAGATAAAGCATATTGCTTTTGGAAGTGTTGACTAGCGGTTTTCTGTGTACTGCCCTCCTTTTGTCTGTGCCTTTGGTATTGTCTCCACTGAAAAACAGTGTTTACAAACTTGCAGATACTAAGGCCCTACGTAGCGAGCCGCAGCCAAAAAGCATTTTTTTTCCACAGAGCTTTTTACAGAAAGTCCACAGAGTTTTTTTATGCGGAATTTCTGTCCCTATTATACTTATATGAAAAACGCTAGCATTTCTGTAGGTGCCCCGGCCTTAGATGGGATTTTAAAGAGGACAATTTAATATTATGTCAAGACAAGACCTTTCTTATTTTTGCGTACCTTATATTTTGAAAAATATTAATTTTGTCATTTTAGTAACAGAATTTAGCCCGACATTATAATTTAATTATTTACCCTAAAACCTGTATACTTAGAAATAATTTTGATGAATTAATTAATTGAACACATCAGTGAATGAAATGCATAACATTATAAAACAAATCCTCTTGTATGTTTGGAGAAAACCTTCATTTTTCCAAAATAAAAAAGCTGGGTTTCACATTTTCTTGCTCACCCTTGTAAAGTGTAAGCAACATTGTGGCAGTGATATCATTACCAATGCACAATGTAAGAACATTGGTTACCGTGGTTACTGAGGTAGTTCATTGGTTACGATATTATCAAGATGGATTGAAATGCATCTATTGTTCTATTACCTGGAGAAATCAATGTCAGGCAGTGCAGTAAAGCCACAGCATTGTAACAATAGAGAACCTCCCTTCACATGCTGTAGTGCTTACCCATGTGGTTTTTGCTTGTATCATTGCTGCTAGGCATATTACATTTTTTCAGTTCTATGAGAATTATTTCATTTTTTTCCATGCCTCTTGTGCTGTTTCAGATTTCAGTATAAAGTAGCTAGTGTGAGAATCCGGTATGATTGCGGCATTCACTGGCTGCTTTTTTACTAATTTCCATGCAGTAAATCCAGCACTAGAAGTATGTAAGGTGTATCTAATTGCTTTGAAGTCCCCGGCTTTCATTACTGATGTCTCTGAAAAAAATGAGATGAATTGTAATTGTATGTTACACTTCAAACTGTTTTCCATCAATGTGTTACTATTTTCCTGTAAAGAAAGCATAATTTTTTTTTTTTTTTACAAAATTACCACCAGTAAAAAGCAATTACTTTGCAGTATGAATCCATTTTGTGTAAATATCAATTCCATAATATAGTGCCTTTATTGGAAACCTAGGAGTAATGGGATTATATCCTGCAGGCCTGCATAAAGGCTTTACCAATCTGTATATGTATCAAATTCTAAGGCCCGATGTACATGTGGGAATCTGGGCCAGAAAATCTTATCCGCACACTGACTACTTTTCCTGGCTTGAACCCAGTCAGGTGACTGGGACTCTTTGCATCATAGTATGCTTTGCTATCCATACTATGTACAATACAGGACAGTGAAGCATCAGGGGAGCAGGAATTCTGAGCATCGTATCACTATGATGAATGGAGTCCCTGTTTCCTTACTGGGTTTGGGCTGGAAAATGTGGCAAATATATTGACCTCATATTCCAGCCTGGATTACCCTAAGTGCATGTGGCCTTGAAGGGGTTTTCCAGGCTAAATAATTGATGATCTCTCCTTAGTATAGGTCATCAATTAAAGATAGGCAGGGATCTGACCCCTGCGACGTCACATGACCTGTGAAGCAGAAGTGGTGCTGAGGGAGCCCTGCTGATTCTTTATACAGCTGAACCACATGACCCAGTTGGATCCCCTAGGATCATCAATTTAAGAATACCGGAAAACCCATCCTCATGCTGCTCATATGCATTAGATGTGTGGTGGCCGAACACTTAGATGTGTGTGGCTGACACTTATGAATATGGGTCATTGGCCAACAGCTATCTAAAGTGTATGGGCAGCTTTAGGCTAGTTTAACACTACTAATAATTGTATAATATAAATAAAAATAATTAATTGTTTTAATTTGGAATCTGTAACTTTTTTTTTTTTTTTTATTCCAACTCCTCACAAAATTGTCCCGAACACCAACTCTGACTCCACAGCCCTGCAAGAAACTGATTGTTTTTAGTTAATGAAAATATAACATACTTTTTGTATAAATCATAAGGTAATATACTATATCTACACTTCATAAGCTTATTAAAAAAGCCTCCTCAGAAGCAGCAAACCATTAGTAACAAACCTGCACTAACTTTACTGCTCTAAATTCTCATTTACTAATGCAGGGGTAGGCAACCTTTTTTATTCGGCGTGCCGATTTCGATTAAAAAAAAATCAAAGTTCATGTACTCGGAGTGCCAGTCAATAATTGTAAGTTTGACGACCCCTGCACACGGTATTATGTCCCATAGCGGCCCCTGCATATGGTATTATGTTCCTTAGCGGCCCCTGCACATGGTATTATATCCCATAACGGCCCCTGCACACGGTATTATGTCTCATAGTGGCCCCTGCACAAGGTATTATGTCTCATAGTAGCCCTTGCACACGGTATTATGCTCCATAGTGGCCCCTGTACACGGTATTATGTCCCATAGTGGCCTCTGCACACGGTATTATGTCTCATAGTGGCCCCTGCACACGGTATTATGTCCCATAATGGCCCCTGCACACGGTATTATGTCCCATAGTGGCCCCTGCACACAGTATAATAATCTAACTTTTATAATATTCCAATTGTCGCCACTCACTAGCTATAATTATACTGTGGGGTCTCTTCAGACCCCAGAGTATAATAAGTGGAGGGCCAAGAGAGATGACAAACATAAAAAGCAATGTTACTCACCTTTTCCTGCGCTCCGCAGCCGCTCTGTTCTGTTGGGGTGCTAATGCCTGTAGTCAGCGACTGCCGATTGGGTCTCAGGGGTCATGTCGCGTCATTATGCGTAATGACGTCGGATGTGACTCCTGAGGCACTGTCAGAAGTCTCTTACGTTAGGCAGAAGCGCACAGAGCCACTGCGGATCCAGGAAAGGTAAGTTAACATTATTTTTTATGTTTGATCACCTCCCTGGGAGCTCCGCTTATTATACTCGGGGGTCTGAAGAGACCCCACAGTATAATAATAATAGCAGTTTAGTTTTGGCCGTGTTTGGTCCGATCGAAACTGCTGGGTGAGGACTCGGGCTGCCCGTGCCAGGGAAATAAGCCTCGCGTGCCACTCCTTCCACGCGTGTCAGGGGTTGCCGACCCCTGTACTAATGTATGCCTACTATACTACAATTTGTTCTTTACTTTAGATTTAGTTTATTATCAACATTCTTCATTTGTTACATGTTGCCTTTTTGCATTCTAGTATATAAATAGGTGCTTCAGTGTAGAGGCCTTAAATGTGTATATGTTCCAAGAGGCTCTTGCAGATATATCCCATTGATGCCCATTGTTACTGAATTGTCATCCAACCATATTATCACTTCATCATTTAGGTGATAGTTGGTGCCAAATTGCAAGCACCACAACCCCACCTATCTTGTCTATAACTTGGCAGAAGTATACAACTTTGAAAAATCCATTAACGTGTTAGTCATGTCCTGATGTCCTACAAAAAATAATTCTATTTTCTTATAAATTGCTTTCTTTGTTTCTTCATTCTGCACAACCCTCACACATGTGTTACTGAATCAGAAGCCACCTGTTCTTTGTGGCATATTACCAAATATGAGGTAGGAAGCCAAGTCTGACAAAATCCATTTGTTTCTATTGCTGTATTTTACACAGCAGCTGAGAAGCGCTGATTTTTGCTTTCTGTAAACTCCCTACCAGGTAAAATAGGAATGTTCTGTCACGGTATGGGGGAAACGCATTAAAGCTGGCAGTGTAATCTACGGGTGGTCAATGTATGTATACACAAACTAACCATGGAATTGCCTCTGGTCTAGCTCTGTATACTCTTATATCTTATAGAAAAGATCTGTTATAAAACACAATTAAACTTTATTTCTCACTAATCCTGTGAATGGGTACTTTGTGGATATATATGTATTACATTATGTATATGCATTATCATTTAGTCTGGGTTTATATATTTTTTTTTTTTAGTCTGGGTATCTTCTTCTTCTTCTTCTTCTTCTTATTTTTATTTTTTTTTATTTTGTTTTATTTTATGAAATCTGGGAATGGATCCAAGATATTAGTTAAGGATAAGGGAAATGTTTATCTCTCTCCCCACTTTTTGGCATCCATTCCCACTATTTCTTTAAGAGTGCTTCTCCTCCTTCTCCTCCTCTTAGATAAAATAAGTATTTACAAAGATCTACAGTTGTTCTGTACATTTAATTTATGTACTGTCTCTTAGCCTAGGCTCTAGTATTCAATATAAGCTACATTGCAGAAATGTTACTATTACATCCTAATTTTACTGTCACTATTGCAGACACAATACCTTGACCTTCTACTAAAACCATCTTCAAGTTCTCTTTGGGAATTGTGGACATATTACAGGTGCTAAAATACTCCCTTATAATAGTCATGTGAATAAGGCCTTACTCTCTCCATTTCGGCTTCCAATAAGTCATAGTGTGCCTTCATAACTAAAGATGATTGGTTAAGGGTAGAGTTTCCAATGAAACATTGTTTCTTTACATGAAGCTTGATGAGATATTAGTAATGGTGTTATAATTATTACACAAAATAGTAAGCATTAAACTTAATATAATCTAATTAAAGAGTGTAATCATGTTTTCCTAAAGTAGATATTATGTTGAAACATTCTGTTCATTTTATGTGCAAAAAAACTAGGCCATCAAAGTACAGTATTTTATAATCCATACTTAATTATATCTCAGTGTATTGAAAAGTGAAGCTACTGGAGTTTACAATTTCACTTGCAAAACCTTTAACAGATCATTCAGGATTTACTGGTGTTATAAGAATCTAGATTCCACACTATAACTAATGTGCATCTTGCTTTTCATCTTGTCAGCCGTATTTTGCTGAACAACAAGCAGCCAGATGTAAAGAAGGGGCCACTGGTGAGTTAATTTGTAATTTGCTGGTGTGAGAGACAATAGCCGATTACACTCTCTAATTAACCACATTCCTTTTTAATTAAATGCAGACTTTCCTATTATTGTCCACATCTCTGTTACATTTGTATCTTTTGTTTGTCTATGCATATCTCAGGGCTTTCTTCTTCCTGTAAATCTGATTGGGATAATTGTGCATGACTATCATATCCAAAAGAGGTGGAGTTATCCATGTATGGAGATTTCAATGTTCCAACAAGTCCAGATTCTACCACATAGAGATATCTATAAAAGTGCTTTTGATCATATAGTTTCAGCATATATTCAGACATATATCTAGACAATCTTTTTTATTTAAAATGTACCCGTGATTACCTGTTTTGTCAGTCGTATAGGGAGTCTGTCAGGTCCAATTGCTTCCTAAGCCAATAATAGGGCCATGTATGGGAATTTAGGAAGCTCAGAAATATACCTTTACGGTCACAAACTGGCTAAAGCAATGTAATGATCATCTTTTTTATTGCTATGGAAATCATCCGGCAAGTGCATTGGAGGCAGGCACTGATTCCCAGATTTGCCTACAGACAATCATAATGCAGACAGTGTCAATCATGTCTGAAGGCGGAGATATTGAACACTGATTGATGACAATGTCTGTAAAGCGCTGTGGAATATGTTAGAGCTATACAAGTAAGCAAGATAATAAAATGTCGATTCCAGAGTAGTGCTCTGGATCTTTTTATACTGTCTGTAGGCAAATCTGGTAGATCAGGCTCGCCCAGATACTCTTGCAGGCTGATTTGATTATCTCTGCGTTGCTTAATTAGTTTACCACAAAGGTATGTGCTTTTCTTCTGTTAAAGGTACCTGCACAACTCTGTTAATGGTTTGGAAAGCATTTTAGACTTCCTTTACGGTGACCACATGCATTTTATAGCAGTTGGCCAGCAGATATTCCTCTGGACCTCCCTGTACATATTAATGCTTGACCTGGCGGGTGTGCATGTGTTCTGAATGGGGAAAGGGGAGTCATCTGCTGCCACCTCGGGCGTTAACTTCTCTTCACTAAGAATGAAGGATTGGGCATGTTGAAATTCAGCACAGGCCAAACAAACATTGTGTGAACATCAAATACATGTTTGGGTAATGCATAGCATTTTCTTGTTGCATCGCTGGGTAGATCCAATGTCAGTTAGTTCAGTGGACTTTTCTCTAATGTGTTTGGGGGCTTTAAGCAACTAGAGCCCCATAGTCTTATCTAGTAATTTAGGAAAATGTTCTGCATTATTATTGCTGATAGCATCTTTTTCTGTGCAAAATGAATGATAGGTATACTATAAATCTGATTAGCAATTTTATATGTACAGTATGCAAATATATTTATTTGTACTTCATTTACCATCTACGTTTCCTATGGTCGGTCTCATAGGATTACTGAATCCATTCTTTTGTGAATGCCAATGAATGTCTTTTTCAGGTTCTCCATCGATAAGAATATGCATGCATCTATATTTTGTGTCAAATTTTTAGATTGATCTCAGGGTGTGAATAAACAGGGGCTGTAAACCTGCTTCCTCTTTAAATATCTATGCAGGCTTATCTCCGAGTTTGTATTCTCCCACGAGCAAAGTGTACAGCCATGGTTTGTACTTGCTGGCATCGGTGCTGAATGCTATGAGAGGATTTATGTTTAATATGCTTGTTCAATTTGAAATGCAGTCGTAAAGCATTGGTTGAAGCCTGCGCTTTATGTCCCAGACACAATTTAGTTGCCATAACAACTTGGTGCACCTTTTTCTTTTTCCTCTTGACACTCCTTTCTCTTCTGTGTTGATATACAGCAGTCATTGTGGGGAACTATAAATATATTCACCCATTTTAACCTGCTAATTGATACATGGTTCAGCATGTAAAATCCTCATCTGATTAGCTATTCCCCGGATAAGCCTATTTTTGTGGCTTCCTCCCTGCTTTGCTCAGACTTTATTGTGTAGGTGGATTTTATTTTAAGCTTTTTCACATATACTTTTAGAATCTTCTAGTGTGGACTACAAGCAGAATAGAAGAATGGCATAAGATGGTCACGTATGCCTGGCGACTAATTACTCATGCTACACATTGCGCGTGGTATTTGTTTTGTCTCGTATACCTAGTTTACCATTAGTTGGCTTCATTAGAATGACTGGAAAATCTTTACACTGTTTATAGATGTTTCACATGAAAGAACACGGATTTCAAGCTGATAAGAGGACTGTGACATTTGCTTGTTTCGCCGATTAGCAAGCTAGATGATGAATGTTTATCTTGAGATCACCAGACTGACTAGGTAGGACATTACTTGCTTTTAAGGCGTTGCAGAAATATATATATTGTAAATAATGATAATCACTTGCATATTTAATATCACTGACTTGCTAGAGTAGACTTGGGGTCCATTTTCACCTGTAGATACAGGCGTAGAATGAGAACCAATTCATAAACATGTTCATTTGTGTTTATTTGCAGCAGTCTATTTATACAGGCCGGTGCAATGACTGTCGGCAGCACATCCTTTTTTACACAGGCCAATGTGCTGCCGATAATGTGTGAAGGCTGCAGTCAGCTGACCAGTGAGCTTGATGGTTGACTAATCGGCAGAACAGTTAGGGCAATTATTGCCCTATCAGGCCATGTACTAGGTGCTTACGTGATGACCCCTAAAGTAGAGGTACTGTTTTTTTCATATGATAAGACGTGTCTGACTATAAAATGCAAGAAAAATTAGGATATATTTGTTCACACATATTTAACCTTGCCTGGTAGTCCGAAGAAGTAGTGGGGTCAATGTCAGTAACTAGTATTCTAGGATAGATAAAGGGGGTTATTGGCTAAGCGTTTGCTCACAAAGTGCACATGCATAAAAAGCTCAACTCAGCTGTACACACAATACAAATGCACACACACACACACACACACACACACACAGAAAACCTTGCTGCATACACTGTAAGCAGGCGTGCGCACACACAAACAGCTCAAGTATTTTTCACTCTGATTTACATCTCTGAATAAATACATTTATTAAAAATCCTACCACACTGCAAGTTTAGGCTCCTCCTCCTCACACATTTGTAAGGTCCTTCAGGAGAGGTGGTCTCCTACATTGTTCTGTATCCTGAGGTAGGTGCTGCCTCATGGCCTGGATTTATGGCATATCCACAGGGGACCTGCACCTGTCTCCAGAATGGGGGCCCCCTGACCCCTATTCCTCCTGGTGAAACTGCTGCTGAAAATGGAGAGGTGGACTTGCATGTATGGCTCTCTCTATTCCCTATTCTATGGGAGATGCAGTCAAACATAATGTAAGTGTCATGGCTAAGTAAAAGCCTATAATGGGCCAAATATAATTTTTGCACAAAGTACTGGTCAAAAGTTACCCAATGAAGAGGTGGTTTAGGTAAGAGAAAGGTGTCCTGAACAACATGCGCAGGTAGTTTTGGTGCCTGATGTGCTATTTAGACTCTGCAATGTCAAAAGGGCGGTGTCAGGCAGGGGGTGTGATTCAGAGCTCCAATCAGAGGCAGCCAGTGTCAGAGCTCAGAATCACATCCCTTGCCTCTCCTACCTTACAGTATAAAGCCTAAATAGCATGTGAGGCACCAAAACTAACATTGATTGGTTGGGAACAGTGGGGGCTAGAGAAAAAATTACAACTGTGCCAGAATCAGTGGAGCAGCACTTATTAAATGATATAAAGATCTGGACTTGTTGGAGGTGGTGAATGGCCCTCTTTAACAATTTTTGATCTTTTTTTTTTTTTTACAATCTTAATTTATTATATAAAAAAAATAGTACTATATCCTACAATTTTCACTCTGGCCACTAAACCTAATAATAGGCTGCCATTTGTCAATTCTGTAGGGGTTTTCTTTGCAGCAGTCACCTTGTTTACATCACAGACAAGATTGGCAGGATTACAATAGAAGTTAACACCTCTATAGACAACATAACACTCATTATTACGTCCACTACTGACAATAGGTGATGTGACAGCTCTACTCCCCCTCACAGCACAGATCAACAAAAACTCTCCCATGGGCCTCATTGAGTAACCTCCAGACTATTGCTGCCTATGGCCATGACTATGCTATACATCAGGACTTCTGGAACTTTTTAAACTTTAGCTTCAACCGTCATGCTGTCGTGATACTGGGACCTAATCAGCAAATAAATACTACCACAGAGTTATAAACAAATAACAGTGTGATTTACGCATAATATCCTCCAACCACAGTACAGCACATATAATACCCATAACAACACCAGATATTTTGGAGACTGCACTAATAAGGGTATGTTCACATGGCGAAATCCACGGCAGATTCCACTTGATAATCTGCAGAGATCGCAACAGGACGCGGAAATAAATAAACATCCTGCTCGTTCTTGCCGCAGAGTCCGGCTCAAGACTCCCTGCTGATTAGGGCCATTAGCAATGGAATACGGTGGTGGAAAATGAAGAGGAAAGCTGACATTGGCAGGGTGCTGCTAATCACCAGCCAGTAAGCTGCGCCTCACCAGTGAGGTCAGCCTCGTCATCTGAGAAGCAGCGCTGTAGAGCATATCAGTATATGGTGTTAACTGTGCAGATGAGAAGCTCAGGCAAGATAGAAGCCCCCATAATTATTTACAGAAAACAGAATTAAAAAATCTACAAGGAGAAAATAAAAACAGATTAGAAAAGAGGCATATATTTCACTATCTGGCTTTAATAAGTAAATAAAAAAAATGGTAACACATTGCTTTCAAGGAGCTTCCTCGCAGTGATCATGCACCTGTTTTTTATCATCATAATAACCATAATCCTAACCATCCTTTTTATTAATTTCTTCATGATTAATAAGTTCTATTTGGCAGTGTCAGAGATGCTTTGGTTTAATGTATACCACATTTTGTGCTGCTCAGAAGCGTTATTTCCTGTCTCCCATAGTCATAACAATTAAATGTTTCTCTGACAGTCTTATTATGATCCAAGCAGCTAAATTGATGTTGAAAGATGCCGGGGAGTATACAGTTATTGGTCTAATGACTTGTCATAGATTTTATGTATATTCCACCCTTTATTAGACTGATATATACTCTTCTTCTCATATATCTTCTTTCCTTCCATTCTCTTTTTCTACTTGTATCCTATCACAGATATTTACAGAGAGTAATTTCAGATTAGTTACACAGATTGTATGATGAAGGTAACCTCTGACCATATGCCCTACTAGGATATCATAGAGGTGGGGGGCCCACTGGGCAGTAACAGAGAGCTGTTTAGTGGACCCAACCCATCCTTTTATTACATGGGTGGCCAGTGTCGATCAGACGATTACCAAAACAGATTATATTCCACCATGATTTGTCTTTACGAGGTAATCCATTGAAGCCTGAAAAATGGTTCATGAATGCATTATTTTAGTATAAAAGGAAGTAAAACTAAGAATTGATATGTAACCTATGGTATAAACCTGCTATATACAGGTAAGACAATAAAGAAAATGCTAGACTGGAATGGTTTCAGTGTAGAAGTGTTGAAGAGTGAAATCGGTAACCAAGACCCAGAATCTATATACCAGCTATCAACATCACCCAGTAGATTAGGATTATAGGTCATGATTAACTCCAAATCAGGTATGCTTGTTTTGCAATGATAGGGACATAATATCAAAATATATGCCATGACTCCTGGGGAAGAAAGATAAAATGTGCATAGAGGCGCTGGTCTGTTACACACTTGGTAGGGTAAGCTCTAGACTTCTTCTTACATTTGCCATTTGAGTAAACTGGTATTTAAAGTTTTACTTTTAGGCATTACTGGTATCCACCTAAGTCGCCATGCTGGTCATTTATGTAATTATGAACTAGCATGTATTATAGGTTCCTTTATTTCTGTGTATACCGTTTTTGGATGTGTCAGCATATGGGAGTGCCAATGTTTTAAACTTGTGTAATATATGTTTAGGCTATTTAATAAAGATTATTAATTGGGAGCTTGTACAGCTCTGGTTTACCTTGAGGGATTAAAATTATATCAGAATGAAGAAAGTATGAAATAATTCTGCTATTCGTTATCTTGGAGTTTTCCTTCAAGTCACAACATACAGTATACTTTACTATGATACTAGTTATGGTGATCAGATCAGTTAACAATGTGATCAAATAGTGATATTCCCTATATTACCATTGTATGATGATAGGGATAATCATTATATACAGTATATAGAAACTCAGCTCCACATTCCTAAATGAATACTCTTCTTACAGTACAGACACATAAATTGTACGATGCAGCTCATCAGAACCCTTCCTACTCTGGAAATAGGTTTTGATGACTTTTTTATAGCTCCTGCTTTCATCCTCGGAAGTACTCTGCATAGTCTGTGAGTTGCTGCATGATAACAGTGTCTTACGGTATATCCCATATGCAGAAAATCGCTCTTCACTGCTATACCGTTTGCAATACAGAAAAACATATTTCACAGCGATCCCTCTCTGTAGCTACAGTATGTATCAATCTATGTCATACTGAACAATGCTTCAGAAATCCTGTTTATTATTCCTGCACGCATTATCCTTCATGTAAAACCAGAGGATTTAGATGGCAAAACCACTTATCTAGTATCCATGAGGGATTTGCTAATACAGAAATTAAGGCACTGTATGCCTTTTGTTTGATAAGAGCAGACGCTTCTAGCCTCATGCCCTTCTTCTAGTTTCTTTGAAAGGAACAAAAATGTATCTAAGTGAAAGGAAATGGCAGTTTCACATGAAGATATTTATTAGTTAAAAAGGTGCCACTTGTTTCTTTTATTTTCTTTTTTCTTGACTTGTACACAGGTTGGATAAGATCATCGGATTATGATGTGATCTCATTCAGCCCTCAACAGTTCTAAATTATGTATGAGGTGGCCCCTGAGACCGTAAGATGATTATTCATTGCATCATTGCTACTTGAGGGTGGCATTATTGCTGTCTTGTCTGTCGAATACAAGGTACAGAAAAATAATGTCACTTTCTGACAGGCCATTGACTAAGAAGCAGATATATTGTACATTATTTGAGTTTTGAGTCAGAAAAAAAAAAAGCTGGAAATACAGAAGAACTTCTTTTCTATTCTCTACGTCTTGGGCATATTATAATATGATGCGTTCAGTATATAGGATTTATACTACACTTTATATTTCTGTTGCTTCTCGCAGTTCTTAGGCATGAGACACAAATGGTGATTTACATGTTGACACAGCATATTGTACGTTGCATTAATAAGTACCTTAATTCTCTAGGGTATAATATTAAACTTCATTCAAAAGGAAGATGTTGATGTGGCCGGGGGGAATAATTTACTATTGTAGAATTGAGCTTCCATCTGCAAGCCAGGTCATTTGCATACTTTACGGTGCGTTTTTTTTTTTTTTTTAAATAACATGGATCTTAGAGTCTAAATCTGTGATAAGTATTTTACATATCATGAAGAGTCAAGATGCAGACACTGATGTCTTCCTGTTATGTCCTCCACTGTCCACCAGTCATTAATTCCGTGTATTTTCTGGTGGAATATTTCAGTAATATGGCTCATGTCCTTAAGTTTTCTCTATGCTGAAATATGTTTTTGTTTTTTTTTTTATGTTAAGCATGTTATAGATCAGGTGGAGCTGAACAGATTGATGTATAATTTTTTGGAGAATAAAATCAGCATAACCTGTTATTTATTCATTTATATCTCATTGTCTCATTCTCATTCTGGTCGTAGGAGTCCAGTGGGTTGTCCTGCCTAGTGATGTACACATAGAGATGGCTGTTGACTGCTGAGTAGGACTGCCCACTGGACTCCTAAGCCTAGAATAAGCAGGGATATAAATGAACAAAATACAAGTTATACTGGAACCTTTCCCGCTATACTTTATATATCAACCTGTGCTACAGTCTTCCTGCTCTGAAAGCTGCTGCCTGCAAATTTGGCTGAACCAACCTGCAGTGTAAATAAAAAATGTTAAACATAAAGAATTAAAAAAAAATATTTTTCACATTTTCAAAATATAAAACAACAACATATAAGTACCGACCCTCACGTGGGAGCAGTAATGACCAGCGGAAATCCCGGTAAAATCCCGGGTTGCAAAGAGAAAATAAAGAGAGGGAGATGGGAAAAACGAGAAAAGTGAGGGAGAAGAAAAGAAAAAAATAGCAAAATAAAAAAGGGCGACAACTTGTATGTAGAGATGATCACAGGAAGGTATAGGCCAAAAATCTGAAGCTCTGATTCTGTTGAGCACATTTTAGTACAGATTACCTTGTTGTAGGATAGAAGTTGGTACTGTAAGGCTTTTTTGTTGCAGATTTTGCTTCAGTTTTTTGAGCCAAAGCCAAGAATGGCTAAACAAGGAATGGGGAATATATAGGAAGTTCTCATACTCCTCCCTTCTGCTCAATCCACCCCTGGCTTTGGCTCAAAAAAACGCAGCAAAATCTGCAAGAAAAAATCTGCAAAGTGGGACCTCAGCCTAAAGGGGCACATTGTCTTACACAACAAGAATTGATGTCTTTGGGAAATTATTGAAGTGACCATACACGTTAAAGCTGACTTTTGATAGAGTTGAAATTGAAGGTCCTTGTCCCTGTATTGCAGAATAGTTTTTGTTGTTTGCTTTTAATATCATCCACAGCCATTGCAGTGTTGCTTTCTGGCATTGTGATCCTGAGTTCAAAATTAACCAAGATGCTTCATTGTTTTCCCCAGCATTGTGTGGATGTTGCCCAGGTGCTTTGCCCTCCTCCCATATGAATGCATCTGACATAGGGTAATTAGACCAGGAGGCCTACTTGTTCCAAGATTCATTCTTGAATGAATAAATTCTTACTAGGCCATTCTTCCAGCATTTGGGGGTAATTGGCATAGTTTCAGAACTTGATGGGCAAGAATCCATGTTATTTTTGTTTTTCATGAGAAAAATGTAGACATTATCTCTTATGGAGATAATAAAGGATCCATTACATTGGCAGAACTCCATTATGCGCTGTTCTCATTATCAAACTAATTTTTCCAAAACAAACCACTCTCAGTATAGCAAGACATTGTCTGCACATTGCCGGATGTTAGTGATTCAGGAGATATTAAAGTGTTCTATCCATGATATTCATCATTTGGCTTTTTTTTTCCCTTTCCCTGATGTGTTTTATGTTTTAACATATTAGTGGGCACAGTTCAAAAGATTCATAAGTGGAGCCCCCCATAATTTAATGTCCCTTCAAGTGGCATATATAAAGTAGTGCTCCATGTCCCTTCAGTAACCATTCAATAAGATTACATACAGATAAAAAAAACCCCAAAGTTATACTCCCTTAACCTCATTCTCTTGGAGTTGCCTGCAGGCTCCAGCTGTATAGATGTCTCTGGTTCGACAATAATTGCATCTCCCTGCCGCAGATAGCATCCCAAGGACGCAGATAGAGTTGAAATCATGACTTGCCATCTGGAACAGTGGGACTGTCCTGCTCAACCTGAGTTCACTGAGGTGGACCCACTACCATAGGGCCCCATGCACAGTTTGCCCTATAGTAAAATGTCCTTGTGACAGTATGAACATAGCATAATCTGTGAACAAAATTGCATTATACTAATTGTTCTGAACCCTTGTTTATAAGCTTCTCCCTAGAGCCTGTGCAATAAATCAATAATCTGCATTCATCTTGTAGGGGGTTGGTGTCCCAAGTAAATCCCCTAATCTTTTCATGAATATATCATGAGAATGAATCCATGGAGCTGAAGGTGAACCGTTCCTCTTAATGGCAATTCCTTGTGTTGAATTTTAATCATATATTCTACTACTATAATAAATGATGCAACTACTTCACTTTTGTGACTGTCCCCACATGCCCGTTCTACTAGTACAATATGTTCTTTACATTATTGCCCTAAGTGACAGACCATGTTGATAATGAGGATTCAGGCTTCCCTGCAATTGATGCATGGCATTGCTGTCTTTTGAGACTGCAGTATGCACTAGCTCATTAATCCATCACTGTTGCTTCCTTGCAAGGCTTCAGAAAGTCATGCCTTTTGTTTAGCTTGTCGATGTGTAGAAATGTGCTATCAATTACTGCTCTTGTGATTCAGCCTGCCTAGCAACTATCTCTTCACAGTCTTCAAGAGTTCAGATCAACAAGGTGACAGATGTAGAACATTACTACTTGTGACTGAATTTATAATCTACACTACAGACTGAATGTAAAAGAAATTGTGTTTATCCTGTATACTTCTTACATACTGCTTTCTTGCATCCAGTCCTATGGGGCCGATAGAAACAGCTAACTACTGCTCGGCTGTTTCCAGTGGCCCCATAGACATTGGGGCAGATTTAATAGTAATGGGTAATAGAATGTAAACTTGATGCTGGATTATCAGTTTAGACAGTCCACGCTAACTTTATATCACTTATTTGTTTGTGCATTCTTGGAGCACAGGATTGCATCGTAAACCACAACCCTTTCTTGCTAAGCCATGCCCATTGTCAGTTGAGCTGCGCAAATTGCCTAAAATAAAGAATGAATATGGTAGAAGGCATGATACTAGTGTTTTGGTGTAAATTAAGCCAGAATTCCAATTCATTTTTAGTAGTAAATCTTCCCCGTTGAATTGCACAGAAGGCTGTGTGTGACTACTGCGCCATTAAAACTCCTTGTTGTATTTGTGCAGTAAGCATGAATTGAGGATCGAGAACCGTATTGTAATGAATGGTGGTAGTTCCAACAAACATTTTTCACCAATTCTCTGAATATTTTTTTATTTTCTTTGTGGAAAGACCTGTTTAACATATATGTGTTGCATGACCTTAAAAGTATTTAACACTTTATATACTTAGGGAATTGCTCAGAAGAATTAAATGAAGGCCTCAAGTACACATTTGTTTTATGGTTCTGTGTTCTATTGATACACTGTAGCCATAGAAATCTGTGTTTATGCTGCATCTCTGTGTGCTTCAGAAAAAAATCTTGCTGTGGTCAATTACATGTTGTATTACAGAGTCATCATATAACAACACATAACCGCTCCAAAATACCGATTCTGCTTACAGTATGTATGAGACCTAAATGAGATTTAAATACTGTGTGCCCACAAGCTATACAGTGCAGTGTGAAAATGTGTTACCATTAATAGCTATATAAAAAACACAAGTTTATAATGACAGAGCTGGTCATTGTATTTAAAGCAAATATTAATACAAATATAGTAGAAGTAATGTGCACTGGTTTTTCCTTCATGCAGTAGATTACAATTGTGCTTCACTTACAGAAAGAGTAACATCTCCAGCTTCTTTAATCTATCATTGATTGTCTGCCTTCATCATTCCTCCTCTTGAAAGTAATAGTCTGGTCTGTCTGATAATGTATTTTTACCCATCAAAAATACCGTAAAGTTTGTTCTTTACAGAGTATAGATAAGACAGATCATACAAATTTTCAACAAAATCTGACCACTTTTTTTGAACTGTAGTATTCTCGATTGTATATGTTTGCTCTATTCCACTGAGACTTTTTCACAGCAGCACCATTAGCTCCACTTTGTTCCACCTGACCTGTAATTGGCTTGCATGCTATTAAATCAACGCATCATGACTCGGAAGAAGGAGCTAGACAAGGAAGCTTTTATGCCCCCCTGCCCTAAATATACAGACTTATTGAACAGGTGCAAGATTTAACAGAAGGATGGGAGGTTGTGAATGCCTCTTTGACCTTCTTCATGAAAAATTAACGATACAAAAAATAATGAAATGTAGAAAAATGAACCATTTGGTTGGAAATTTGCGATCATTTATCAGAACAATGTGTTTGTATTTTTTCACGGCATCTCTAGAGTTGTAGCTTAACCATTATCACCTTCTGTTGCACACAAGTATGCCTGCCAGTCATTGGCTGAGTGCTGATGCTCCGTTTGAACAGATCATCACTGCTCAGCCACTGATTGGTTGATAGACTTGTGGACAGGCAAAAGGTCAGGTAGACTCTCTGCTGGATCCACAGCCAAACACAGTGAGTATGCACTGTCTATTATTTTAAGCCTCCCTGGGGGTAAAAGACAAATTAACTGGGGCACCCCTATACATTTCTTTGTAGAAACAAAGTCTTTTGACGACTACTTGAAGACAGAATTCATTTGGGTAAAAAGATATTCAAGTGTTGATGGTTTTTGTTGCAGTGAAGATATTATGTAGTAGGAAGGGAATAGATTGGAGGTTATTGGTTGACTTTTTTTTTTTTCTTAATATCATTGCTTATTCTATTTCTGAAATGTATTTATCAAGCTTAATCTCCCATAGATTCATTAAATAGTCTGATATATGCATTTAAATGAATCCTGAGGCAAAGTTATATGCTCTTAAATGTTGCCAGTTTTCTTTCATTTTAGATTGGGAAGAGTTGCGGCTCATTAAAATATTCTCAGCAGGCTTAAAGGAGACCAACTAGAAGAAAATGAAAATAAAAAAAATCATGTTTAATATGTTGAGATACAATTACTTTATGGCATAAAAATGGAATACAACTTGTTCTTCCTTGAGATGACTGTTACAGGATACTAATGTCATAATGGTCATTAGTAAATATAGCTAGGTGAGTATCTTGTAAGATTTCTTGTATCCCTCCCTGGATCTGAGTGCTGTTATTCTCCTTTGGTAACCATGGGAATGCAGAATTGATCCTGTATACCTGAATTAGATAAAGTCCTGCTTTATTTTTGCACTGGTAGTAAACGTGTCTACAACACATTTCAATTCCTTTCAGAGATCTTTGTTAGGCTGTCTGTTACATGAACCTATATATTTATTACCAATGAATTAGGACTTTGTTATCTATTCTATATGTCCAATATCCATTTAACATATATATGGTTACTACGGTGATACCAAAGTAAAACTGCAGTGCTCAGGTCCAGGGATTAACGCAATAAATCTTGCAAAATAATCACCTGGCCATGTTGAACCGATTTCCAGCTTGAGAAATGGGAGATGACTCCATGAAGGTTTAGCAGTTGATCCTGGTTCTCACTGGTGTTCTTCTTCTAGTACAACATGATCAAGTTAGTTCAGTGTGGCACATGAACTTAATCATTGTCTGTTACCTCACCCTACTACTTTAGAAATTCTCTTCTTCCCTCCGGGTTTGTAGTCACCAAAAATATTGCCTTATCTACACAAAATTTCGTGGCTAGGACAAAAACATGCAAAGGTGCACTGTGTGAACAAGGCCATACACAGATAACTTCAACTTTTAGATAGAACTAGATATTGGCCCATGAAAATAGTGGCCAAAGTATTACTTTGAGAAAGTCTTGTAAAGGCAACAAGCAGGAGAATTTTACTATTAAAATGATTTTCATGTTTGTAATAAATATTATTCTGTTAGGTCTGTTTTAGGGCTGTACACTTAGCCTTGAAAAAGTATGTTTTATACAGCCATGTACACCTGAGGGTAATCCGTTATATAAGATCACTCATGGACTTGAGTCTATTGAGGGATCCATGAAAATGGTCCGATATTTGACATGTTCTATCACTTAACAGATTGGTCACCGTCAGTGGCGTAACTAGGAATGGCTGGGCCCCAAGGCGAACATTTGACATGGGGCCCCCCCCGAACCGCCGCCCCCCGACCCCTCCCCCCGGACCGCCCCCTCCAACTCCCCCCCCCCCCCCCCAAAAAAAAAAACAAAAACGCATTCCTGCGCACACTATTATGTGCCATAGTGGCCCCTGCACACAGTATCATGTCCCATAGGGGCCCCTGCACACAGTATCATGTTCCATAGGGGCCCCTGCACACAGTATCATGTCCCATAGGGGCCCCTGCACACAGTATCATGTCCCATAGGGGCCCCTGCACACAGTATCATGTCCCATAGGGGCCCCTGCACACAGTATCATGTCCCATAGGGGCCCCTGCACACAGTATCATGTCCCATAGGGGCCCCTGCACACAGTATCATGTCCCATAGTGGCCTCTGCACACAGTATCATGTCCCATAGGGGCCCCTGCACACAGTATCATGTCCCATAGGGGCCCCTGCACACAGTATCATGTCCCATAGGGGCCCCTGCACACAGTAACATGTCCCATAGGGGCCCCTGCACACAGTATCATGTCCCATAGGGGCCCCTGCAAACAGTATCATGTCCCATAGTGGCCTCTGCACACAGTATCATGTCCCATAGGGGCCCCTACACACAGTAGTATTCCCCATAGTGGCCCCTGCACACACTATTATATGTCCCATTGTGGACCACCCATGAACAATTATTATACTCTGGGGTCTTTTCAGACCCCAGAGTATAATGATCGGAGACCCAGGGGAGGATAGAAACATAAAAAAACAACGTTGCTTACCTGTTCCTCGCTCCGGTGCATGCCCGTGCGCTACTCCGGCCTTCTTCTTGTGCGGACCAGGCCGGCGTCACGTGATGCGGGACCGGCGTCGCGACGCAAAATGACGTCCGCTGACGTCTGGGACGTCAGCAAACAGGCTGAGGCGCAGGAGCGGTAAGTGTATATTGTTTTTTATGTTCCCTCACCAACTCTGGGCCTCCGATTATTATACTCCGGGGTCTGAAAAGACCCCGAAGTATAATGATAGCAGGTGTTCGGCCCGCGGCCTCACATACCGATCCCCGCTCCTGCTCACAGCCGTCTCCGCAGAATCGGAAGCGCAGGCGGCCGTGAGCGGGACCTCGGGGAACGGTAAGTATATAGGGCTCGTTACCTGCTGGGGTTACTCCAGCAGATAACGGACTATTAAAAAAAAAAAAAAAAACGCATCGGGGGCCCGCGGGGCCCCGTAATGTCCCGGGCCCTGTGGCAGCTGCTACCACTGCTACCCCGGTAGTTACGCCCCAGGTCACCGTATACTGTCCGTTAATAACATTGCTGTCAGTTTCAGCAAATAAATATTGCTTTCTGTATAATGAAAAGTTATACCATTTTCCAATATACTTTTTGTATCCGTTCCTTGTGGTTTTCTAGATATCTGTTTTCTGTCATTTACTTTACTTCCAGTGGATAAATATCAGTCCATGGTCATGTGATGGACACACAGGGGCCCCTGTGTGTCTATCACATGACAAAGGACTGATTTATATCCACTGGAAGTAAACAAAGAATGACAGAAAGCAAAGATCTAGAAAACCTTAGGGAAATTGACACAAACGGTATATTGGTAAATTGCATAACTTATTGTACAAACAGTAATATTTATTTGCTGAAACTGGACAGCTTCTTTAAGGGTATCTTATTGGTGTATTAAGATACTGTTACACAAAAACATCATCAAAACCTGTGGGCTTGATTTATACTAGTATTCTAATTAGAAGTCCTTGACCTTTAGAAATAATCAGTCGTGTGCATTGGTTGTATTGCTTGGTTCAGCAGTTAGAGTCCACTGAAATCCCTGATAATGAATTGTCTGGTATATCAGCTGCTTTAAGGATTGCATGTTCTAAGCATGCATAATTCCTTCTAATGTAAAAAAAAAAAAAAAAAAATTTCCCTTCCAAAATTCGGACTGATAAGCTATTAAGTGTGTTCATGAGAAGTAACACTATTTTTGGTCTTCATATGCCCTATAGCAGTGATTCCCAACCTGGGTGCCATAACAATCCAGTGGAGAAATGGACGCATGCCCCCTTTTAACTACATCGGCATGTAGTTAAATAGATCTATGCAGCAGGAAGACTTTAGCTTCCTGCTCTATTACTCAGGTATTTGCTAGTGATGCCTGCTGAAGACCTGCTGCATCGATCTGCAGAGGAGGAGGATCACAGAGCTCCAGGGATTGAGGATGGGTAAGTGGTGGTTGCTTTTTTATTTATATAGCACAACTATAAGTGTGGTGCTACTGGGGGACATTACTAGTTGTCTGGGGGACATTATTAATTTTCTGGCTGCCTCTGGGGACATTACTTGTTTGGAGGACATTATTACTTGTCTGGGGGCTACTAGAGAACATTACTACTTGCCCAGGGGCCAATAGGGAGTATTTCTACTTGCCTGGGGGCCACTAGGGAGCATTATTAGTTGTCTGGTGGGCCACTGGGAAGAATTATTAGTTGCCTGGGGGCCACTGGGGAGCGTTATTAGGTTTTAGGGGTTACTGGGGGACATTATTACTTATCTGGGGGCCATTGAGGACATTATTACTTGTCTGAGGGTCACAGGGGACATTACTTTCCTGGAGGCTATTGAAGAACATTACTACTGGCCTGGGGGCCACTGGGGAGTATTACTACTTGCCTGGGGGTCAGTGGGGAACATTATTAGGTGTCTTGAGGTCAGTGGGGAACATTTATTAGATGTCTGGGGACCACTAGGGAGCATGTACTGTATGGTGGGTCACTGGAGAGCATTATACTATGTGGGGCCACTAAGGGAGCTTGGTGATGGTAAACTGGTAATTTTTGTATATGCTCTGTGGAAGTATAGGATGGTGTAGCTTTGAGGATGCATTCAAATAGTGCAGTTATGATGCAGTGACAATTGCATCAAAACTGCAACAGAAAAATACATGCAGTTTTAATGTTGTTCCAGCTGTAATTTCAAGAAGTGCGCTAAAAAAACACCTCAAAACTGTAGTTTTTTTTTTTTTTTGTCTTTTGGTAAAATTTATTTGGTAGGGGTGACCCGAGGAATTTTTATTTTTTTTTAGGGGTGCCCCGAGTCTGAAAAGGTTGGGAAACACTGCCATTAACCTGCACTGATGTGAATAACATACATTTTCAGAGAGTGGGTAAGCAAAAAAACAGTCTGATAAGAGCAAAAAGAGGCAATTTTCTCTAAGATGTATTCTAAATTTTCTTATAATTGCCTGCACTATTTATTTATAGAAAAGTTTGATGAATTGAAAGTTCCTGTTTAAATCTTAGAAGTACTCTGCATTTCAGGCAGATGTCCTAATGTATAGAACATAAATGACGTCAGATAACTTCAGTCTAATGCACTGAGAGTATGATCACTCAATGCTTTTATTGTGGATCAAACATGCAAAAACAGCAATGTTTCAGCATGCAGGCCTTCATCAAGTTAAAAAGGCCTATACAGTTTTTGCATGCATGATCCACCTTAAATAAACAATCATACTAGCAGTGTCCCGGCTTCTGTTGTGCTTTCAGCTTCATCAGCAAACAGAGCTGGAGCCAACCCCCAAGATGGCATGCTTACCTTGGACCTGGTACACACGACACCCACTCAAATACACTAATGGATATATAATAATCAACCTAATAGAACATAGTCTGTACTTTTAAATTTACAGCATTAGGCCCCTTGCACATGACTGTGTGCGAGTTCAGTGTGCTATCCGGGTTTTTCCCGGATAGCACACTGACCCATTCATTTCTGTCGGCCCATTCACATGACCTTGTATGACACGGATCAGTGTGCGGTTCGCAAAACTCAGGACAGGTCCTATTCCTGTCCGGTTTTGCAGTCGTGCTTCCGTGGCCCTCACGGTTGTGTGCAATTATCCTTAATGTGAACCTGCTGTTTTTCGATGTTATTACATATGCTACATTTCCATGTTCTTCCTATGTGGTTCAAGCAAGAACATGTTATGTAGGAATGCTGATTTAAATCTCTTATTATCTCTAGAGATCAGATTTAGGGATGTGTATATATAGATAGCAGCTATTAACCCTTTCCTGCTGCAGTCAGTTTTAGACTTCCTGACAGAACTCCATTTTTCATATCTGATATGTCACTTTTTGTGGTAAAAACTTTGGAACGCTTTAAATCACCAAGGTGATTTTGTTTTTTTCATGACACTTTGGGTTAGTGGTAAATTTTGATTGATATGTTTTGTAATGAACAAACATGACATACCCACAACAGAATAAAAATATCTCATATTTGTTCATTACAATTAAATGGAGACATACACATGTACACATATGGGTGAAAAAAGGAGATGTCACACATATAACAACTAGGGGGAAATACTATAGGAAATGGCAATTAGTACTGGTGGTTGACAAAAAATATAGCAACAGTGCATATAGGTACTACAAAAGCAGCCATTATGAACATGTGCAAATAAGCAATAAGGGCTTGTATAGTAAACAACATTATATAAGGTGCCACAGATACCATAGATGCAAAGAGTAAAGAGACAACCACCGTAATCAAAATTAAAATGTCCCTAGAGTAACCCACCTTGTTAGAACACCTCGACACGCGTTTTGCCGCATGCTTCATCCGGATTTGCTATTTGGCTTTTTGAGGGCACACTTTGCTGTAATAGTTTTAATAATAATAATAATAATAATACATTTTATTTATATAGCGCCAACATATTCCGCAGCACTGTACAACTTCAAGTGTCATGCCTCATTTGCAGACCGCTAGAATATCAGTACAATAGAAAACCTCAAAAAGTGACTCCATTTTCTCCCAAGTATGGAAATACCCCACATGTGGATAAAAACTGCTGTTCTGGCACAGGGCACTGCACAGAAGATTGTTAGTGCCATTAGGCTTTTGGAGGAAAGAATTGTTTTGAGGTGCCAAAACGCATATCCCCCCTAAGGTGCCAGTACATTAGAGAGTACCAAGAAGTGACTTCATTTTGGAAATCGCACCCATCAAAAACTTATTAAAACCTGACCGCAGAGATGCTTTCCAAAAAGAAATGTATAGTGGAATGTGCAAAATGAAAATTTAAATTTCTTCAGATATATGCTATTTCAGTGGCTAATATGGCACTTATGGCACAGTGAAAAGTCAGTTTTCCAGTTATTCTGCTCTGTTTCCTGATTTTACAAATACCCTACATGTGGCCCTAATTGCAGGCAATTGCAGAGGGTGATAGGTAAAATAAAAAAAAAAGATGTGAAAATTGAAATGTGTGTCAAGAGAGACATGCACTCATAACAATTTTAGTTTAAGGCCCCGTGTTGCGGGAACGCAGCTTTTTTTTGTTGCAAATTTTGCTGCGGTTTTTTTGAGCCAAAGTCAAAAAACTGTAAATCGCAGTGTTTTACAATCACTTTAAAGTGGCTTCTAGCAAATCCCATCCACACATTGCAGAAAAATACGTGAAGCGGAAACGTGAAGTTCATGATAAACCTTTGGGGGGCATTTTAAGATTACTACTACCAGTTACCTGTAATTGGGGCTGATACACTATACATATATACACTATATATATCACTCTTTTTTTGCAGAATTAGGTGCCAACTGCCTGGACATCTATAGTCAATGGATGGTGAGCATCTGGTTAAAAGTAAGGAGACTTTGTGTGGATCCCTCTACATGGTCTGATACTATGGTATGCATTCCCTTAATAGAATATGTGTATAGACCCTAAGGATATGTCATTTTTAAATATTAGCATAATGCAGGGGAAGAGACCTTAACATTCTCCTCTGTGTATTGTTGACTAACATAGGTATATAACACTATCTGCTCTGAAGGTCCTTTTTAGCTATATTGTTATATTGTGTGAAAGGAGAGAAACTGAAGACTAAGCCGCTAGTGGTTTGCTTTGAAGGGCACTATATTAATTAAACATTACAGATCGGTTTAGTATGAAGAGATGTGAGCTGGCTACAACTCTGTTATCTAAATTACATTCTAAATGAAACCAATAAAATGCTCATTGATGGAGATAAAGCTGAAATACAATGGTTTGGAGAGGAAGTAGTCTGTCTCTGGCTAGGTACTCTTTTGTTCAGATCTGAATGTACTACTTCTCCCCAGGAAATATAGTAGCAAGTAACTGGATCTTGTTATGACTTCTGATAACTGCCAGGCTTTCCTGGGCCCTGTGCAAACAGTAGGTTTAGAGTGTCAGTTTAGAATTAATACCATTTTAGTATATAATATTTTTAATTGAATTTTACATTGGAATGATCACAATATGTACCCTGTATGGAAAAGTTAAAATTTGCCAAATAAATAAATTACCTTGTTCAGGCTGTAGATTGTGACATCAATTTGGTGCATATGACTGCCTGGGTATGTGGAAATCGAAAATGTCCCAGGGTATTAACAATTTGACCAGGGAATGAGACGTCTACTAATTATCCAAGTAGTAGAAAAACAACCCCAGGTAAAAGCTGTCACTTATGTCACCCAACCTCCATCTTTATTCTAACCATTATGTATTAATATGTCATATGTTTATCAAATTTCCTTGTCTTATTCATATACTCTAAAGGATTTTCATTCATCATATCCTAAACTGCTCTTTACTTTGAGGGTTGAATAATGAAGAAAATAATTAATGCTATTGTTTTTGTTCTGCTGGCTCATTTCCAGCGCCTGCAGCTTCTGTCTGACTGAGAGACAGTCTGTAGCATTTCATTCGTCTCTGTGCTGGACATCAAAGATCGCTCGTGTTTCTGTGGACAAATACATTCCGAAGTTGTCAGGAATAATAATTTCACAAAAAGCCAATAGCAGTGTAGAACATCCTAAGCAGTTTAGCATCTTTTGACAGATCTGCATAGTAATGTAAGAGGTGAAGAAATCATACTACCAAAATTGCTAGCTCAACAATGCAATAATACACTTGGGACAGGCATTTCAGTACAAATATTGGGTTACGTATATGTATTAATAGACCTGTCCTTGTTTTTACTTTTTTTTTTTTAATGTCTTGTTTTTACTTTTGACCTATGTAGTAGACTATGGGGGTAATGCATTAAGACCAGTCAGAATAAGCGTCAGAATTGTGACTGTTTATGTAATCTGGTAGAAGACCAGGGGCTAGTGTAGATTTTTTGCATCGTTTTTCTGAGGCCTCAGCCTTTTGGTTGTAACATCAGTTAGTTCCTCAGTGTCCTTGTACCATAGATATCTTTTCTTCATACATGAGCATGCTGCTTCTTCCCTCAGCCCTGCTGAAGATCTACAGTATACAGATAGATTTACAATATAAGGACAATAGACCTATATGTGCATGTGGACATTGTAATATAAAATTCACATATTCAGATGTCCATTGTGAGCTCTCTGAAATACAACCCGTCACCATTCTTGAAATGTCTGATTTAGTAAATACTTGTATTCCCTATGTTATACCATTCTTCTGATATGATTCCTAAATTTATAAACTATCAACTGGACGTTATCATTCTTTGTCAAATGGGTGTCACTGAACAGTGTCAGAGTTTGTATGAACACTTCCCTGGCAGCTAACACTCTACTGTCCATTCTTTTTATAAATTTCGAGGAAGAATAGGAAGAGGAATGGCACAACACAGAGTGATAAGAAAATATGCTCCAATATTGTTGTTTAGGGGGTATACAAGTATGTCCTGAAACAGACCTATAGAGAACAAGTTCTCTTTAAAGTACAGTAATAATGATTTTTTTTTTTCATTGCAGTGAGATTTAAAAATAACCAAGGGAAATTAAAAACCTTTGCCTTTCTTTTTATCAACAATGTTTTTGTTGTTCATTTCTTTCTTACTTCAATCAATTACTTGTACATGGATATGAGGCTTAGAATTGCAGAATCAATTATTTTATAATTTTAGAGCTCATTAGAACTTATTTTCACATAAACATTGTTTTTTGATGACAATATACTGTTAATACTAGTTTCTAAATTCTATCATGTTGTTACCGCTGTGACAAGGCGAATGATAACATCCAGTTTTTAATTTATTCATAAATTTGTAGGAGGAATACCAGAGGACCAACACAACACAGAGTTATAAGAAACGATGCTCTATTATTTTGATGTCATGGGAATACATCTAAAAATGACCTGTCTGGAATGGTGACAGTCTACTTTAAAGGCCCAAAATTCTCTGCAATTGAATTTCTTAACAAATATTTATAGCAGTTGGAGCTTAGTCTTTCTGATACAGAGCTATAAAAGTCCTGTACAGTCATCAATTTAAAGGCAACCTGGCATGAGATTTTTAGTGTTTAAACTAATGCCATGGAACTGCGGGGCTTGAAATCTACATTTGTGCCATTCCGATGTTAAAGTAAATATATTACAGAGACAAAATGGTTTTCATGGGTGGAAATTAACTTTAAGTCCTAACTGAGTACAGATTTCATCTGACAAGACATATGCTACTGAATCTTACCCTGAAAAATCAGCATTTTGCAAAAATCACTACGGTTTAGAGTACCTGCAAAGTGAGTGGGATTCTGGCTAATCCCATCCACACATTACAGAAAAAAATACGCAGCGGAAAAGCTGTATTTTCAAAAACATCCTTGTTTTTGAAAATTGCAGCATGTCAATTATACCTGCGGAAACGCTGCCATTTTCCATATATGTATAATAGGGGCAGAAAGTCTGCAGAGGAATACTCTGCAAAAATGCAATGAAAAATGCTGCGGAAAAAAAAACATGATGCATTTCCGCGGCATTTTTTTTTTTTCGCTTTTTATATTTTTTTTTTTTTTGCTGCGTTTCCGTACATGGGGCCTTAGCCTTAAGCAGCTTTTTTGCAAGACTTTAAAAATTGGCTGGTTATGCCAAAAATATTAGGCTTATGTTGTCTTTTTAATGCATTTATTTTCATTCAACTAACATGATTCCTGACAACTGGCTTTCTTACACCTATAGCATAGTTTATTATATTGTTAATCTTTGGTGCATACCTGTTTTAAATGAATTGTGTTTTTTGCTTCTGTTGCTGTACAGTGTCTGTAAAACCTACATATTGCTAATCTGGCAGGATATTGATTACTTGTCCAGTACATATCTTGTCATCTGTGAGTTTTTCATGTCAGCATCCAGAGAATAGACTGTTATTTGCTCATGCGCTGTCAATAAATTACTTCGGGTGCTTATCAGTATGGCATTTCTTTTTTTAATCTGGCCATCTATGCATTATAAACAGCTGGCATATAGCACAGATACAGCATTTTACCTTATTCATATTAACAAATTTTCATTCTGCAACAGTTCTTCACTATATTGTCTTTACATGGAGGTTATATTTGATAATTGAGCTTATAACATGGAAATAATTTTAAAATTGACATTTTTACATGAAACTATTGTGATGATTTGGGGAATTAAACTCAAAATGGCGGCTTCTCCTGGTCCGGACAGCGGTGGTTCGTGGTACTGGGCGCCGGAAAGATAGCTTTCAGACGGTCCAAGTGTAAATAAAAGTGGCTTTATTCAGCTTAACTGCAACATAACAAAACAACAAAAAAACCTATGCCACAGTTAGGGCCTAACTCACTCCTTGAGCCCCTAACTGTCCTGACTGTTGCTCAGCTCCAGCAACAGTCCTCTGTGGACGCCAGCCCTCTGGGACAGAGCCTATCTCTCTGTCCTAGCTGGTCCACTCCTGTGGACGCCAGCCCTCTGGGACAGAGCCACTCTCTCTGTCCTCGCTGGTCCACTCCTGTGGACGCCAGCCCTTTTGGGACAGAGCCTCTCTCTGTCCTAGCTGGTCCACCACCATTTCCTGCTTCCTGCAGGATGCTCCAGCCCCTCTGGAGTTACGTGCCACCACCCAAAGGCGTGGCTGAGGGCCTTTTCTGGCCTGGCTTGGGTCGCTCAACAGCGCCCTCTGGCTCACATACTTACATACCCTCCCCCTCAGCTCACTACCCATGGGGTGAGCTACAATGGGACGAGACATCCTATGATGAAGTCCCTCTTCAACCATGTATGCCTGTCCATTGTCTCTCCAGAAGTCCCAATCTGGCGGTCTTTTCTTCCAAATTCCGCTCCATCGAGTTTTCCGTCTTCTCATCACTTTCGATGCTACGCCAAGATCCTGGCCATTCTGTGCAAAGGCAAGTTTTACTCCATCACCTTCACAATTCAGCACACAGGGGATCACATCATTTTCATCACATTTTTCACGATAGTCTTCAGCCATCCCATTGCATGACTTTGATCCCTTTAGTGAATAGCCGTAAAAATCTTCATCTTCACCTATCACGAATCCACAAGAGCTCAGAGACCAACTAACACGTACTTCATGCACATCAATGTCTTTAGAGTATAACTGTATCACGGGAACTTTTTCCGTAAGCTTCATCTCAAAGCGAACTTTGCCATCACCATCAAGGCTTAGAAGTTTAGGAGACATAGGCTGCTTGCTCTCCTCTTTGTTTGAGATACACAATCTCTGTACTGCAATATCTTCTCCTTCTGCACGAGGGCCACACCGTACACCCTCACATAATAGATCACGCTGAACTACATTTTCTGTCATGTCTTTAACAACTGTCACATCATTGGTGACATGTAACCATCTCTTACTTCCTGACTCCCCCTTCACAGACAACATGGAGTCATTATTCACCGTTTGTCCACCAGACATTTGGCTAGAGACAGGCACAGCAACACCGTTATCCACAATGGCTTCAGACACTTTAGCTGTTGGGACAACATATGCGTGGTCAGTCTTCTTACAGACTCTTGTTCCACACTTTTGGTGACCCTTCACCTTATTTACCATCTCACATGGTTTCATCATAATCTGATCATTGGTATCAACATCAGTGGACAGGTCACTCATGTCTGTCTGACTCAATGATTCTCCTTTCTCTGCCTCTATGCTGGCAGATTTTTCCAATTCTAACGCCTTCTGTAGCGCACAAATCTCTGATTCCAGCTCCAGAACTTTCTTCACTGCGACATTTTTCTGTGCCGCTTCCATCTCAGTCTTTACTAGTGCACCTTGCAGCTCTGATTCTTTAGAGGTTAACAGGCTCTGCAGCGAATCCTTCTCAGCTTCTAGTGCTGACAGCTTTGAAGATAGGGCAGATGCCGACTGTTCAGTATTGGATAGAGACTGCTGCAATCAATCCAATTCTTCTGTTTTAGATTCCACTTCGGTTTTTAACTATGCTATCTGAACAGTGCCCTCTTCCAACTTTATTTCTGACTCGCGCTTCACGTGATCCATCTGAAACTCCAGCTGTTTCTTGATGCGTGCAATTTCCTCCTGCTGGTTCACTTGCACCTTTAGTTTAGCACCAAGCATTTTTAGATCTACAATCTCAGCAGACAAATTAGACAGGTTTCCCTCAAACTGAATCTTCATGTCTTCTATCTGGAGGTCCAATTCTCTCTTGGCCTTTTCCAGCTTGTCATAAGCATTAGCTTTGTTCTCATACAATATCTGCACAGATTCCAGGTTTTTCTCAACTTCATCCTTGGAGCTAACCAAATTCTCCATTTCAGTGCACAGTTGCTTGTTGAGCCTCTCTAACTCGGCCTTCAATTCAAGGGCCTCTGCTTCAGCACGGTCACGTTCTTCTGCATATCTAGCAGAAAGAGTCTTCTCTTCACCAAGCAGCTGATCAAACTTTTTCTGCTTCCTTTCCAAATTTGACACCATCCGACGTTGATGATCAAGGTCTACACCTACATCTTCTAGTTCCTGCTGCAGTCTAATTTTCGTCTTCTCAAGTTTGTCATAAGCAGCATCCTTCTCCTCAAACCGTTGATTTGTAGCTTCTAGCTCCTTTTGCAACCTTTTCTTTAGTTCTTCAACAGAGTCCAAGGACCCAATACTATCTTGCATTTTTTTCTTCATATCAGTCGCCTGAGCCTGTAGTGTTGAAATCTGCTTTGTCAAATCTCTTTTTGCTATCTCCTCTTCCTCTAGTTGCGCAAGGAAACCATTTTTCTCATCTTCCATTTGTTTTAGTTTTGTACTAAGGTCAAGCTTCTGACGGGTTTCTTCTTGTAAAAGTTCCTGAGTGTCCTGAAGCTGAGATTCTAGTGTAGACAACTCTTTGGAAAGTTTGATAAACTTGCTGTCTGCTTGAGAAAGAAGCCTTGTGACATTATCCAATTCCACCTGTAGTCTATTTGCCTTGCCTAGCAGTTCTGCTTGAAATCTGTCCCCTTCTGTGACTTTTAGTTGCATCACTTGAAGTTGAGCCTCTACTTTTTTATGACTCTCCTGTAAGGCTTGCACTTTCTGAGCATGGACAGACGACATTTCCATCAAATCTTTGTCTTTATTTTGCACCAAAACAGACAACTTCTCATTATCTTCACAAGATCCTGACAGCGCCCTCTCCAGGCTACATATTCTAGCTTTGAGTTCACTTTCTCTTTGTTCCAGAACTCCAGCTTTACTTCGCCATTCGTGGATTTCACCATTTAGGTGAACCTGATGCAAGTTTTGCTCTGACTGCAATGTCTGCACCACAGATTCTAAATCACTCTCTCGGTCAGACACATGCTTCCTCAGCTCTGCAATTTCGTTTTTCTTTGTCAGTTAAGGCAGCTGAAAGGTTTACACACATCCTAACTTGGTCATCCAGACATTCTGACTGACTCTGCAAAAATTCACTTCTCTCATGTTTAGCAGTTTCAAGGTAATCTCTTAATTCTTCAATGACACTCTCTTTGGCAATGGAGTCTTGAACATGCTGCTCCTTTAAATCCTGCAATTGCTTCTCAAGCACTTGCTTTTGCTCTACACTCTGTATAACTTCATTAGATAGAGCACATTTCATCTCTGCAAACTCCTTCTTAGTGACACAGTCCATTCCAGGGAAACCTAGTACCACATTTTCACAATGACTAGGATATAACCTCTTCATAGAGTCAAGCTCTGCCTTCAACTTAAGGTTCTCTCTTTCTGATACCAAAAGTTGCCATTTCCAATCAGATATTTCATTCTCATATATGAACCTGATGGTTTTATTCTCATCTTGAAGCTGCTGCACCATAACATTTTCATCTTTGGCGCGTTCATGCACTCCATTATGAGACACACACTCAGCAGGGACATATTCCATCATAGAACAGAGGTGCTTTAGAAAAATTGAGTCACCATCATGCAACCCATTATCTTTACTTGCATTCCACATGATCTGTTCCAGGTTTTGTGTCTCTCTGCATTCAGACTGCTGCACTAATAAACCTGTGCATAACTTCTCTGCTTTTTTACAAGCTGAAATTCTCTTTTTCTTGCCCATGGTTTACTAACAAAATTACACAATATTCCACAGCAACCTTGGGTTCAACCGACAGCAATTTCTTGCTATCTTCTGCAGTCACCTGTATTCACACAGTTAACTTATGTGGCACTACAACAACCAGCATTTTCTTCTGTCTTCCACAGAAAACACCAACATGGCACCATAGCCTTTCACATAGACTGTTTGCAATATCCATCTTCTATACACATTGTATACTTTCTTGCCATCAGCAAACACTTCACAGACTTCTGTGCCACAGTATACACAAAGTCCATTCCCTGGATTCCTCTTCCAGAGTTTTACTTTCACCAGTTTTTTGCACACAGTTTGCTATGTTGCAATTCACTCACCCCTTTCTGGGCTTCTCAGTTGAAATCACCGATTTCTTCCAGCTGTAGGCCACAATGCACACTTAAGCAGTGCTGCAGTCACCAAACACTTGTCTTCCAGGACTTGCGTGGATCTCTTTATGCGTGCGTTCTCCGCCATATGTGATGATTTGGGGAATTAAACTCAAAATGGCGGCTTTTCCTGGTCCGGACAGTGGTAGTTCGTGGTACTGGGCGCCGGAAAGATAGCTTTCAGACGGTCCAAGTGTAAATAAAAGTGGCTTTATTCAGCTTAACTGCAACATAACAAAACAACAAAAAACCTATGCCACAGTTAGGGCCTAACTCACTCCTTGAGCCCCTAACTGTCCTGACTGTTGCTCAGCTCCAGCAACAGTCCTCTGTGGATGCCAGCCCTCTGGGACAGAGCCTATCTCTCTGTCCTAGCTGGTCCACTCCTGTGGACGCCAGCCCTTTTGGGACAGAGCCTCTCTCTGTCCTAGCTGGTCCACCACCATTTCCTGCTTCCTGCAGGATGCTCCAGCCCCTCTGGAGTTACGTGCCACCACCCAAAGGCGTGGCTGAGGGCCTTTTCTGGCCTGGCCTGGGTCGCTCAACAGCGCCCTCTGGCTCACATACTTACACCATCATTTTAGGATGGGTTCACATCTGCATCAGAGTCTTCATTTGGAGATTCTGTTGCAGTGACCGCCGAAAATCACTGGACAAAAAAGTACTGCAAGTCTGACTTGTTTGGGCACCTTTTTTAGCTTAAAATTATGGACCCCATTGTATTTAATGGGGCTCGTTGGTCACCATTGGTGTCCCCTCTTTTAGCAGTCCATTTGTATGCTGTTCTGTCCTTTGACAGACCAGAACAATGGACATCAGGGCGCAGATGTGAACATAGCATCAAAATGGACAGCATAGCCTATAAGAGGTTGTATTATGGCCCTAGAGTACAGTGGAACTCTTATAAAATATGAAATATTACATCTATAATGACATCCATAATTGTATCTGTAATAAGTCCCAATGTGCCTAATATGCACATAAGGAGATAAAGACAGATACAAACTCATAAGAGTTTATTATTTAGCTTCTATATTTAGAGAAATGATTTCCCATATACAGTGATGGGATGTTCACACTTTAAACCATAGTCATTAACCTGGCTTTCAGCAATATGGCTTTTTTTCGCACAGCATTTTGCCTGCATGTTGGCTGTACGCATTGGAAATTAAGCGTACAAGTGTTGGCCATTATACATTGCTGATTTGTATACTGGTCTTTAAAGGGTACCTGACTTTTCATCAAAAGTTGAAATATGCCAGAGTCTGTAGGGTAGTCTGTTTCAAGACCGAATAAAACTTCATACATGGTGTCTTTTCAGTTTTTCCTCTGCTAATATCCCCATTATGGCTGCCGAACATTTAGCGTTTCTCTCTGAGACGGGGCCAATGTCCAATACAGAACAGTCTGCCCCTCCCCTATCCGTTATTACTACTGCCTTCTTTACATGTAATTCTGACATCAGTAACTGTAAAATAGCAATCAAATAGCTGAGCAAAGGCCAAGTAAACATACCGAATTATAGAACATCCAGGGACACGGGATTCCAAGTTCAGGTGATGATGCCGCTAAAAAGCTCTTTTACGCTATGTTCACACTAGCCATTCTGATTGGGGACCTGAAAAACGAAAACCTTATCTACTTAAAAAGTGGTTACTCGCGGACCCCATAGACTATAATGGGGACCACCAGGTTTTCACCCGAAAATGGGCAAATGACAGTGTCCCCAAACGGTCACCGAATGCTAGTGTGAACACAGCCTGACACAGAAAAAGTGAAGTCTGAAAAAAATAGTGAAAGCTGCTTTCCAACTATGACTAACATTCCATCAGCAATAACACGTTGCAAGAAGTAGATGAAAGTAGCTAGAATCGCCTTACACTCATTATAAGCTGTGAGAAGCTGTAAACTCCTCTCTGCAGTGTAAGGACTGGGAAAGCTGTGTGTAAACATGTAGAGGATGTGAAGAGACCTGCCGCTCCCCCTCCACTCACTGTGTTCCTCTCTTGAGCCTGCGGGTTTCTAAAAATGGAACTTCCCTAGTAACATCAAATTAGCAAGGAGAGAGACTCCTAGCTGCAGGAACCTTAGAGTGATTTTTCAGGCAGAAAACAGCTACAATTAAATTATATCTTGGTCCAGAATCTCATGATCTATTAAATGATACTAAGTTGAAAGTTAGTGACCATTTAAGACCATAAGACAGCATTGAGCCATAGAGAGACCTAGTTAGTTGTCTTACACCTTGACATACCTAAGGAGAATATTATTCCTGGTGTATAGCATATTTGAAGTGTGCTGACCCTGTGTTCCCCTCTACTCTACAAAATACTCTACTGCTCAACAACAGAAAAGTGCTTCATGGTAGAGCTACATTTTATAGCTTCTGTTTTTTTAAACTGGCACATGCTGCAAGCTCCACAGCGGACAGAGGAAATGGAGTATCGGATAAATATTTGGGGTGGCACTGGCCTTATTCAGACCTATGCAGCATGTGCCAGTTTAAAAAAAACCAGAAGCCTCAAGGAAAGCAATGTGTAATAGATGAGTTTTCTTCTAGTTTTACCTTTTTTAGTTCCTTGTATTGAGCGATGTTTTATTATTCATGAAACCTATTTGTCTTCCAAGAACTCTCCTCATTAGCAAGTCAATTTTGCTTCCATGTTTCAGGGGTAATTTTTGACATATATGCAAGTTTCATGAAAAACAATTCACTGATAGCTGAGAATGAATAAACTGAGTTGTACTTCTACTCAACCAGGTTATGTTCCCAATACATGTCTCAGTATTTGCTATATGTAGTCTTACGACCTTGCAGGAAATATTTCTGTAACTGGATTTGTCACACTAAGTGAAAACTATTTAGTCTTTACCTTGATTTTTACATAAACATGTTCCTACTGTTCTCAAGGAGAAAGCGGAGTTAAAATTAGTCCTTAGAATCAAGTATGTGATATAATCTTTTTATGTCTGTCATGAATCCTACCATTAAAATGTTACAGTGATGTACTAATCTTATGTTTAGTGAGGAAATTCTGGGAACCTTGCAGTGAATCTCCTCTGAATATCAGTTTGTGCGCATTCTTTTTTTTTTTTTTTTTCTTTCATTGCCATTCAGTAAGTCTGCTTCAGGTAAATATACAGTACTGATAAGAAACCCTCATGTATGGAACATTGGTTTGAAACTGCTGTATCTGTCCATAATACAGTGGGGAAAAAAAAGTATTTAGTCAGCCACCAATTGTGCAAGTTCTCCCACTTAAAAAGATGAGAGAGGCCTGTAATTGACATCGTAGGTAGACCTCAACTATGAGAGACAAAATGAGAAAACAAATCCAGAAAATCACATTGTCTGATTTTTTAAAGAATGTATTTGTAAATTATGATGGAAAATAAGTATTTGGTCAATAAAAAAAGTTCATCTCAATACTTTGTTATATATCCTTTGTTGGCAATGACAGAGGTCAAACGCTTTCTGTAAGTCTTCACAAGGTTGGCACACACTGTTGCCAGTATGTTGGCCCATTCCTCCATGCAGATCTCCTCTAGAGCAGTGTTGTTTTGGGGCTGTCGCTGGCTAACAAAGACTTTCAACTCCCTCCAAAGGTTTTCTATGGAGTTGAGATCTGGAGACTGGCTAGGCCACTCCAGGATCTTGAAATGCTTCTTACGAAGCCACTCCTTCGTTTCCCTGGCGGTGTGCTTGGGATCAATGTCATGCTGAAAGACCCAGCCACGTTTCATCTTCAATGCCCTTGCTGATGGAAGGAGGTTTGCACTCAAAATCTCACGATACATGGCCCCATTCATTCTTTCATGTACACGGATCAGTCGCCCTGGTCCCTTTGCAGAGAAACAGCCCCAAAGCATGTTGTTGCCACCCCCATGCTTCACAGTAGGTATGGTGTTCTTTGGATGCAACTCAGCATTTACTCTCCTCCAAACACGACGAGTTGTGTTTCTACCAAACAGTTCTACTTTGGTTTCATCTGACCATATGACATTCTCCCAATACTCTTCTGGAACATCCAAATGCTCTCTAGCAAACTTCAGATGGGCCCGGATATGTACTGGCTTAAGCAGGGGGACACGTCTGGCACTGCAGGATCTGAGTCCCTGGCGGCGTAGTGTGTTACTGATGGTAGCCTTTGTTACGTTAGTCCCAGCTTTCTGCAGGTCATTCACTAGGTCCCCCCGTGTGGTTCTGGGATTTTTGCTCACCATTCTTGCGATCATTTTGACCCCAGGGGGTGAGATCTTGCGCGGAGCCCCTGATCGAGGGAGATTATTAGTGGATTTGTATGTCTTCCATTTCCTAATTATTGCTCCCACAGTTGATTTCTTCACACCAAGCTGCTTGCCTATTGTAGATTCAGTCTTCCCAGCCTGGTGCAGGTCTACAATTTTGTTTCTGGTGTCCTTCCACAGCTCTTTGGTCTTCACCATAGTGGAGTTTGGAGTGTGACTGTTTGAGGTTGTGGACAGGTGTCTTTTATACTGATAACAATTTCAAACAGGTGCCATTACTACAGGTAATGAGTAGAAGACAGAGGAGCCTCTTAAAGAAGAAGTTACAGGTCTGTGAGAGCCAGAAATCTTGCTTGTTTGTAGGTGACCAAATACTTATTTTCCACCATAATTTGCAAATAAATTCTTAAAAAAATCAGACAATGTGATTTTCTGGATTTGTTTTCTCATTTTGTCTCTCATAGTTGAGGTCTACCTATGATGTCAATGTCAGGCCTCTCTCATCTTTTTAAGTGGGAGAACTTGCACAATTGGTGGCTGACTAAATACTTTTTTTTTCCCCACTGTATGTACAAATTCCATTATTCCATGTGCCGTGTACAAACTGACCATTATACCTGGATCATGGATATGAGTTTTGTAGTCTGTTTTGATATGCATAGGAAGATTTGTGTTTTTTTTCAAAAGAAATTCTAATATGGTCCGCTTAGGATTCAGACAGCAGAATTTGCCACGAACGCCAGGTTCACACTAGCAATCGGCATTCAGTTCTTCGGGTCTGCTTGGGGACCTGAAGAATGGAAACCTAATCCGCTTAAAAGCGGAAACCCACGGACTCCATAGACTATATTTTTCAAGTGGAATGGGGGACAGAAACCCCCAACGGAGACACTAGTGTGAACCTAGGCTGATTTTGGGGCGGACTCTGAAAAAAATTAGTGTCCTGCAAGATTTTGCTGCGGATTCCACAGTTGAAGAAACCCCACGGATTAGCTGGAATTATGATTAGAGTCAAAGACTTATGCTTGCCACAAATTTCTCTTCATTTTCTGCTTTGTAAGCATACCCTTATGCTTGGTTCACACCAACGATACTAAAGATAAAAACGTGTGCATGAGCCCTATGTGCAAATTCAATTGAGTATGACTTGAGTTATAGTATTAACTAAAATAATACATACACGGTGCATACACTTTTAGTCCACAGTAAAATTTGTTCTAAAGGGTTGTTGTCAGTGTCTCTTGATCTGCCTTTGACATGGTCAGAAAAGGTGATTCTAACTATGCAGAATACCGGTTATGTTAAAGGGGTTGTCCAGTTTCAGACCAATATTATGAAACAGATATTATTATTTTTCTAATGAGAGGTTACACAGTTTTCCAATATACTTTCTGTATGAATTCCTCAAGGTTTTCTAAATCTCTACTTGCTTTCATTCATTCAGATTACTTTCAATGGATAAAAATCAGTCCATGGTCATGTGATGGACACACAGGTCTATCAGACGGGCTCTCTGTCGCTCAGTTCCCACGGCGGATACGAACGGCTCAGAGCTCGGCACAAGTGTGAACCTAGCCTGTGTGGTTACTTTTGCTTTCTATATCAGGAGCGGTAACAGTAGTATTGCAGTCTATGGCACAAGTGATCTGAAGGTCACATGTTCAAGCCCCCTAGGGGGGCAAAAAAAAAAAAAGAAAAAAACTTTAAAGTTTTATAAAAATATATAAAAGAATAAAAAAAAACCTCAATGTTTAAATCACCCCCCTTTACCTACATCACATATAAATTATAAATAAAAGTAAACATAAACACATTAGGCATTCCCAAGTCTGAAAATGCCCAATCTATTAAAATATAAAAACATTTGTCCCATACAGTAAATGTTATAGCAGTAAAAAAGATCAAAATGGCTGAAATGTCATTTTTTTTTTTTTGCTGCTTTGCCTCCCTAAAAAAATGGAATAAAAAGTGATCAAAACATCATACATTCCCCAATATTTCTGTACACTGAAATATAAAAATACGGTGATTCAAAGATATTTGAGAAATGTCTGCATCACGTAAGGGTTAAAGGACAGGGGACAAGAGTAAGATCCATGGGGGTCAACCGCCAGGTGCCCCAATGATCAGGAGAACAGGGGTCCGAAGGTCTCCCTAGAGCCTCCTTGTGAATGTTACACCAAGGTGCTTGTCTGACCTGTGTTCTATTCACTTTTATGGAGGTATGGGCACTGCCGGAGATTACAGTCTTATCAGCCCCATAGCTGTCAATGGAGCAATGGTCACACAAGCGCACTGACTCTACATTCATAAGGAAGGTTTAGGAAGACTTTCAGTCCTGCGCATTAGGGGATAAGTGTCCTTAATGGCACAACTTCTTTAAGTGCTTATTCACAATGATCTCAAGGACTGGTGGTGCATACAGGTTTACTGCAAATTGCTGTAGTTTTGTGTTTGTTGTTTTCAGCCATGTGGCTAGTACAGGTGAAACACAGTAAAAGCATGTACTTCACCTATACAAGCCATGCTTAGAAAAATGGTTGCCCTTAAAGAGGTACTTTCACCATCTCCAACAACTCCATCTCTTTGTATCCTTTTATAGGGGCAGCTCCACTGTTTCCACAGCAGTTGTAATTTTTTTTTCTCTAGGAACAATAGGGGCTAGAGAAAAAATTCCAACAGCGCCAGAATCAATGGAACAGCATCTATTAAATGATAAAAATATTTGGAAATGATGATCTCTTTAGCAACCTATTTACACTGACCAATTATCATAATTGGCTTGTTTCTGAGCAGTAGTAATAATTGGCATGTGTTAATGAAGGAGAAGAGGCTGTTTATTACTAATCACTAATTGTGATGCCATAAAAATAATTATTCGTATTGCACTTGGTAAATGTAAATCCCATTCAGCTAGGTCCTGGTGTTTAGTTGTCTGGACTGTGTTCCTCAATACTCAAACCCTCCATTGGATTATATAGGGCAATAAATGCGATACCAGAATCAGCAGTCTGTGTATATAGTTCAGTCTAAACCCCAAATAATAATACCAATACAGTATATACATTTAGTTTTTACTGTCTTCAGCTGGTGCCAACCCAGCCAGGAGCCACACTAGGCACTGGACTTTCATTTCCTAGTAGAAATTCTGCTAATGGTTTGCAAATGATTTATCACTTCATACAGTGAATATGTCTTTATTGAATTTGTTTATCATGCTAAGATATCTTAAACTGGTGCCATCCATACAGCCATATTACAGAAAGTCCCAGAAGCAATACAACATATTCCTTTGATCTGACCTTCCACTATATAAATTAAAATTCTTATTTCTATACTTTGTCAAATGCGTTTTGATGTGTGGGTGCCCTAAAAAAGTCAAGGTTTTCATATATTCTAAGATATGCATATGTAATACAGCTTTAGGCTTAAGTCATTTAAATTAACTTATTAAAATATTCCTCAACATGGATATGTTTGGCTGCACTCCAGTATATTATATTGGAAACCAGTGAGGATGCACATATTAAAAAGGAGCAAACGAGAGCCAGCTAACTGAGGCATGGTGGGAGAATACTTTAATTTGGCAAGTATGCTGCTTCATTTCAGAATGTAAAATCTAAGGTGCAGAAGTTCAGCTCAAGCCAAGTAAATTCTGGCTACAATTGTTGGTTGCAGATTAAATAATTTTCTAATTTTGATATCTGATTGTATTACTACATATGATATCTAGTGCAAATGAGCTTTAAATCAGGCTTGTAGATGAGCAGGGAGAGGTTATTTGGCATTTAGATGTTCCTCCCTTACCACTGAATATAAAGGTTACGTTTCCTACTGCAGGGTATTCATTCACATTCTGTCTGCATAATATGAATATATTTTGGTGGAATAAAGAATGAAGGCTAAGTGAGCATGCATCTCCATTGTGGGTATAATACTCATCTAGTATTAACATGATATATTTCTGACAGACCTTCTAATTAGGATTTGTACAAGTGTAGTAAAGCTGGTTATTCTTACAATAAGCGCTGGCATTTGGATTGACATTGGGGATTATTAGAATCCAGCACAGTGCATGGAGTCCATGAATCCTGTGGCTGTTTGATGTATGAGGTGCATATCAAGTGGGTTTAAATGCAACTCCAGGAGCCTGGCTGTTTTATGTTGGGTGTACCTGATTAGTCAGACTGCGGAGCGGCGGCGGCGGCATGATAAGAATCTGTTCTATTTCAGAACACTTGTGATGATTGGTGTGAAAGCTTCAGCTCTGTATTTTTAGCAGAGCTTTTGCCATCATAAGCACAGTGTTAATGATAAAAAGGTAAAGGCCTACTCATTGAAGTATGATCCTGACTGTCACCTTGTTTATAGTGACTATAGAATTAATATTCAGGTTTCTATCAAAATAAACCAGTAAATAATCACTCTGGACATTGTTGGGTGCTTACAGAAATGCTGTTCTGACACGCTGGATTGATATGAAGTTGTAATAGCGCAACACCATGAAAGGGATATATGAGATGAGGAAAACTTGACTCTCTCTTCCCAATATAGGGAGAGTGTTGTCCATAGGCGCTGTGTAATCGTGCCAACTTTGTAAGGTCCAGACCTACTGTTAGTCAAAGGTTAGACTGGACCATTTAGACGTAAACCTGTAGTTTTAGGATCTCAACCTCCATTTGTGATTGAAATTTTCATATGCTACCCTATTTTGACTAAGCGTCTGCTGCAGTTAGTTTCATTTCAAGATTGTGGCACAGATCCGTGGCAGATTCCGCTCCGAATCTGCCTCCCTTTGAAAACAATGGGAGGCAGAGATGGCAGCAGGATGCAGCAAAATTCAGAGCCCTGCTCTATCTTGTCACAGATTCTGTGTCATTCTGTTGCGGCTTTTCTCTGCCTAATCGACCAGGAATCCTGAGCTGCGAAATCTGGTGCAAGATCAAGTAGGACGCATACGTCATGCTGCAATCTCTGCCTCCCATTGTAAACAATGGGAGGCAGATTCAGGCGGAATCTGCCATGGATTTTTTTTTTTTTTGTTATTTCACGTAGCTTCCTACTTGATGATATGCTGAGTGAAATAACATAGTGTTTACTACATATACCATGCAGCTCTCGAGGTCATTTTAACTTGAGTAAATCACTATATGGTTTTACATTTAAATTGCTAAGTGAGTTAGCTGTTCACTTTGTGAGATACTATTTGACAACATGATGGATTATCTAATTCATTACTAATCTATTGGGTTATTGTCCAGTTATTGCAGGATTGTGACTTTATAGGTTGTACGTAAACTTCTTTTAGTCATTGAGCAATATAATTCTGTTTCTAAATTGTGTCTGAGGAGCAGTGACTATTAGTTTCTGTATAAGATAGTGCTTTTTATAGTGGTAGATATGTTGTGCCTTTGTTGGTTTAAGTCTTTGGAGTCTGTCACAGGAAACTCAGCCGCAGTTCACTGTAGGAAACATTTTGCTGAGCACCATCATGGCTTTAAGCAGTCCAAACGGTGCACCACTTCCTTGAAAAGACATTTTTTTGAACTATGCACATTAGGTTCAAAGTGCAATGGGGGCATGTCAGGCGATAAGAGATGATAGACAGGCTTAGATTGATGCTGGAGCAACCAAAGTGCTTTATTCACATCAATTCTTCTACTGTATATAAGAATTCTGCATGGTCAAGGTGCAGTTTCTGAGTGAGTGAGAGATGGAGACATTTATAGTGCAGATTTGTCTCTACCTTTACTGTGCAGTATATAGCACGTTCTTCACCCACCATATAGGAATCAGGTATAGCATGCAAAATATAATTCATATAATAGCCAGATACAGTGTTATGTCTCATGTACTCACACTGCATTGATGATTTATAGAATGTTTGTTGAAACATTACATATGTCTTAAGGATCATTTATAGGTTGTACATTATACAGGAATTCATATGTTTACTACAAAGAAACATTAGAATTAGAGATGAGCGAATCGGTTCTGCAGAAGTGGAATTTGATCCGAATTTTAGGAAATTTTCGATTCGCCACGATTCCGGATTTCCTGATGCTTCGTGGTAACGAATATTTAGTAAGGACCTTTGTGACATCAGACGGTCACAAGATGTTCTCTAGTGATGTGATTGGGTAGGCATGTCTTTGCTTGTTAGCAGATCCTTCCACATGAATAAAAGTTGTCCGTGCTGAGAGAGAGAGAGAGAGAGAGAGACATGACCACGGCATCCAAGGGCTTCCGCCATTTTGCTACCCACCCTGGCTCTCTGCAGTCCCGAAATAGCTGTTTATTTGCCGCGAAGTAATTCGGATCGAAGCAAATTTTTTTTGAACTTCGAATCGAACTGCCGAATCGAACTTTTGAGAAATTCGCTTATCTCTAATTAGAATGTTCTGAATTGTTAAAAAGGATGAACTACAGTTGTTCTTTTATTTAAAATACAATTATTTACTTAAAAAAGACATGTCAGGTCCTCCTTAATGTAATTGGGTTGCATGGAGGTAAGTTGTCTTACCTCCTCTGCTGGTTCACCACAGTCATATCCTCCGTAGTTTCATTACCTTTTACTTACAAAACAAAGGACAGTAGAAACAAGTATGTTTGTACTATGTACTGATTTTGTCGCAGTAGAACTATAGGTGCAGTAGTAACACACAGGCACAATCTGTTCTCCACCATTTAGGTGATGAACTCCTATGAGAATAAAGAATGACTGTCCAATACAAGCAAAATGTCGATCAGTAGGATCTTTGATTTGTTCATGGCAAGTAGGGATGTACTATAGAAAACTTTAAGCTGACACTTAACACAACAAAAGCCATTGGTAAAATTTTTTTGCCACAGGATATTTATGGTGTTAAGTTAATACGGTAATAACGGACTGTGTGCCTTGTTTATTTCTGTGAAACTCAGTGCACTGAATGAATCTGAAAATGTCAAAAATGTAATTTGCATTCTATAACAAAAAACAGATTGCATATTGCCAACACTATCAATAAAACTGAAAACACTATGTTTCTATAGGGAGGTTACCTATATCTAAGTTGATGCTGTAAAATCTAATTGGAGTGAAGTTTGTGGCATTGTAAACATCTGGCTTTGATTTTGCATAACGTTTTACTTGGATGAACTCTCCTTATGTATTTGTGTTCGGTGTATATAATGGTCTATAGTCTATACCTGGAGTTAAAATGTTGCAGTGATCATATATAGAACTATTGGATGCTGCAAGGCTTTTAATTTATTTCCTACCTAGTGGCTGAGGTCTTATTAAGTATGCTCTGTGTCTTATACTTGTCACTCACATTGCAATGCTCAAATAATATATGGAATTTCAGACAGCTAATCATCTTTTTTTGTGTTTTTTATGAATTTTTTATTGTACATTCAAAATGGGAATTGAAAGAATTAATTTCTTATCTTTTTATAATTATTTTACTTGCATGATCTGTTTAGGGCTGTGGCTAAATGAAATGCCATTCTCTGATGTTCTGGGTAGCTCTTTGTTATTAGCTGAGCTTGATGCATTTAATTGTAACATTGACTACAGAGTCACAAAGGTGTAGATTAAAGGTAAAATTCTATGTTGCTGAGCTGGTAATAATCATGTGCCGAGTTTCAATTATGGAATCATTTTTCCAATTATTCAGTTTAATTCTGTGAAGCCAAGGTTACTGGAATACATTTTTCAGCTTGTGACTAGGTACCCGAAATCTCATCTGTGGTTTTAGCATTAAAACGTGACATAAATTTTCGCAAAAGAACAGATCTCTGTAGCTGTATGTGGTTAATAAGAAATTTCTGTAGAATTGTCCAGTTTTATAAAATTAATAAAAAGCATGCTTTAAGATTCTCTTTATAAAATTGATTAAATATATACAATATAGTCCTACATAGCTGCTTACATTGTATTTGCTCTAGTCAAGAAGTGTTGTCATCTACCGCAATTCAAAATTACAGTGACTGACCATCCCCCAGTTACTACAGAGGATCAGCTGTAATATACTGCAGCTTACAGCTGGTTACTAGCTGCCTGACTACAGGTATCTGTTGGTAATAGATTTAGTTATAAAAATTATAAACTGTGGGGTAGATTTACTAAAGCCAAATGCACCACAGTTCTGACTTAATTCCCATGAAATTGTATGTGTGCCATTTTCATTTGTTTTCCTATAATGCAGTATGTAGGGAAACGCATGGAAAAAAAAAAAGCCAGACCCAGAGCATGCCATGTTTTGAAATAAAAAAAAGTGGTGAAAAGAATAAAACCCACAGTGTATATAAGGTTTTGATTTCCCATGGAATAACCTGCAACATCTAGACTCATATTATTTTTATTTTTTTTGTTTAAAAGGCAGAAAAAAAATCTGTTCAAAGACAAAATCCAAAGAAGCCAAGTGTGCTTAATGGGAATTTTTTTTTTTTTTTTTTTTTTGCAAGGTAAACCAGCTAATAGGTTGTAAAAACTTAAAGTATAGTATATATCCTTACGCTAGACCATCAATATTGGATCTGTTCCATTCACTTCAATGGGACAATGCTGCAGTACCTACACCAGCTGTTACAATTTGTATAGTGAGCTGCGCTGTCTTGGTACAGCAGATTTGTGGAAGCCCTGAGTGTCAGATCCCAATCTTAAGGGTAGGCCATCAGTAGGAAAAACTAGATAACTGAATGAGATAGACAAAACAATAAACCTATTTTGGTAAAGCTTCACATATAATACATACAATACACATTTGGCCAGTGTACCAATATTTTATATGTTTAATATTTTTATATCACAATTATGCTTACCACACTGGCTGACTGTACTGTATGTTTACTGCTCTGAAGGTTAAAGGGATTATCCATCTATTACAAGTTATCTTTCACGGGATAGGTAATAAATGTATTATACTGGGGCTCTCACCCCTGTGAGCAGTGGTTTAATGGAGTACAGTTGGGCATGAACACTACTTCTGTGCTTAATCTCTATGGGACTAGCAGAGATAACTGAATATAGCCTTCATGTACAGTTATTGTTCTATTCAAGCTGCGGACACAGGACTCCTGTTCACGATCAGACACTTATTACGTATCTTGTGGATATGCGATTACTGTATGATTTTATTGAAAATGTATTACTGAAGGGGGGGTGTGGCCAGCCAGCAGAGCAACAAGACCTGCTTTTACAGAGCTGTGGCCTATCTCACCTGAATCCACAGCGGATCTAACGCATCCTTGAAGCCACAAACTCCAGAGGCCTCAGGGGTCTTCCCCCAGACCCCAGTGTACATATTTAGAGGCTCTGGTTTGATGACCGGGCAGAATCCTGGAGGTTCTGCTGTGAGGCCTGCAGTGCTGCCTGCTCCATTTTGGAATCGCGGCCTACCCGTTATCCCTGTGCCACAGACTGCAGCTACCCGCGGAAAACACCTTCACATACCGGCAGAGCTGTGGACGCCTGAGATGGTGACCCCACGGACCTTTGGGCACCAGATCTGCCTGCAACACTGCTGACAGGAGCCTTCTTGTGTGCCTGAACTGCCGCTCTGCCATCTTGGAGGCCCGCAGAACCACTACCTCACGCCCTGGGAGACCCTGCCGCTCCTGACAGCGTTATCAGCCTGCGGGATTGGTCATCTGGTACAGCGGCGGCTCAGGGGCGGCGCCGGCAACGACGCGGGAGAGGAGGATTGAGGGCTCGCTCAGAGTGGAGGACGCCATCTTGCGGCCTACGCGGTGGGTTCATGAGACGCTGGAGCTCGTCCATCAAGCAGAGGTGGCTGTCTCCCACCCCCTCCCTGCCAACTTACCGAGGAGCCCCCGCTGTATCTCGGCCCGGTGAGCAGCCCGCGCAACTTTAGGTCCGCGGAGCGGACACGAATCGGGGAACCGCTGCCTCTGCTGCTGGTCAGCGGAGACAGGCCTCGAGTTGATCTCCATCCTTGCTCCGCCCTGACTGTGTGTAGGCCGGGAGTGGGCCTCTATCCCTGCTCTGGATCAACGACAGTCTTCTGTCTGACTCTCAACAACGAAAAAGAGCGGCTCTTCCGTGAGTAAACATTCCACATATTCTCCCGTTTTGGCGAGTTGGCGGGTAAATACTAGCGTTACTGGACTTTGCTGTTTGACCGCATGTATGTGGCTCCTCATCATGATTAAATAAATCAGCAAGAAGTTCGCCTACAGCGCCCACCGCTTTCCTGTATACTACCTTGGGCTCCTGTAACGCCCTGAGTGGATCCCACTGTCTCCTGGGAGCGACAGATTTATCTCTGGTATACGTATCCTGTTACAGCTGTGTTCAGTCTCTACATTGTCATTTTCTATCTGCTCACCTAAATGTCCAGAGACATTGCGGAGATGACCAGAAAGAAGGCTTCCTCCTCTGGGGCGCCCAGGAAACTCACTGAATTATTCGCACACCAAGCCTCAGACCGTCAGCCCTCACCTGAAATGGACTCTCATGCACGACTTCCCTCCCCACTCAAATCAACGGTTATGCCACAGGATCTGATGGGCACGAATAATGCAATCATGTCCTCTCTTGCTGCCTCACAATCTGTCCAGGAGGGCAACAAAAGAGGCCCAAGTGTCTCCAATGCCTCATCCCCTACCAAGGAAGGTCCTGCACATAAAAAGAATAGCCGGGCCCAGACCCCTACACCCGATGATACCTCTCTGATTGGTCACACTGACATCTCTGATTTTCCGGCGTCCTCTGACCCAGTTACTTGTGACACATTGAAAGGCATGCTGGTGATATTGCAATCAGGCATTAACAAAAGTGTGGCCTCGTTGGTTGGGAAACTACAACATAATATTGACGCACTTGGAGAGAGAACTGATCACCTTGAGCGGAAGATGGCGGAATTCTCCACTGCTCACAACGAATTGGTGGATGCTCACAATACACTGGAGGCAGAAGTGCGCTGGCTACAGATCAAAGCAACAGACTCTGAGGACCGCTCCAGACGCAACAATATTAAGATCCGGGGAATCCCAGAGGACATTGTATCCATTGATCTCCCGGCCTATGTCAAACGAATGTTTAAAAAGATCCTTCCAAATCTCTCAGAGCTTGATCTTACCCTGGACAGGGCTCACCGTATACCTAAGGCAAGTTCAGCCCCTGTGGATGCCCCTAGAGACACCCTTGTTAGGGTCCACTTCTACCATATCAAAGATTCTATCCTTGCTGAGGCTAGTAAATGCAACACTCTCCCCGCACCGTTTTCAGCAATTGCTCTGTACCTGGATTTATCCGCTGCCACTATGCAAGCGAGACGCAACTTAGCACCTGTTACGAAGATACTCCGAGAGAACGACGTGCGATACCGATGGGGCTTCCCCACCAAACTTCTGGTCTTTCGCAACGGAGTCACTCATTCTATACCCTCCGTAGAAGACGGAATGTCTTTCCTCCGTAGATGGCGTCTGACCTCTGATAACTCTGAACCTCGGCCTGGCGGACCCGCTCGCCCTCCACGGGTACCCAAGGACTGGCATATGGTTGGAGAACCCTGAAAGATCTACGAGACTCTCACTCTCCCTCACCCAGGGAGATCAGGTGCCTTTACAGGATGTTAACTATATAGCCTTTTTCTTGGCGAACTACTTATCACTTTTTTCTATAAGTTTTTTACATTTGTAATTGATCGATGAAGGAATCTTACTTCTCACCCCCCACAGCTTATTCGGTGCATTTTGGCACTATGATGTTTGTTTTTTGTTCTTTATTCTTGTATGGTTTACTGTGTTTAGTAGAATTTGGTTATTTTATCATACACAGCTCATATATGTGCGCATCACCTAACTATATCTTTAGTGCAGATCTGGACCGCTTGTCATGCTGGCACACACCCCATCTGTGTAGTCTAACATCCCTCTATTGGCCATTACCATGGTTGTTCGAATTTCCTCTATAAATGTTAAGGGGCTTAATAGCCCTTACAAAAGAAGCTCGGTATGGAGGGAGGCACGCCGTTTGAGATGTGACGTGCTCATGCTTCAAGAGACTCATTTTCATGTTGAGAAAAGCCCTCTATTTACGAACTCCTCCTTTCCTCATATTTTTAAGGCCTCCTGTGCGGCCAAACGCAAGGGAGTCCTTATAGCTGTCCGTGACTCAGTTGCCTTTAGCATGGAGTCTGTATTAACGGATCCCCAGGGCCGGTATCTCGGTCTTAATTGTACTATTAATAGTATGAGATACACTTTGGTCATAGTGTACCTCCCCAATCGGTTTCAGGCCTCGTACTGGAGATCTCTCTTGCCCAAAATTCGGGCATTTGCCACTGGTATCTTAATTGTAGGGGGAGATTACAATTGCCTTATAGATAACTCTCTAGACTCGTCCAATCCTCAAAGGAAATCTCCTGTACTCACCCCTTCCTTATTAGATCAGGGGTTATATGATGTGTGGAGATGCCAGCATGGTAGCGAGAAAGACTACAGTTTTTTCTCTTCCCCTTCCTCCTCATACTCTAGGATAGATTTCTTCTTGGCGGATAAATTGGGCCTGTTACAGACTGTATCCTCTCATATTGGTCTGATTACGCGGTCGGATCATGCCCCGGTGTCTCTGGTCCTCCGCGAGCAGTTTGCCACAGCCCTGCCTTCCCAATGGCGTCTAAACGAATATATCCTTGATCATCCCTCTCATGGTGCTCAGCTCCTCAATGCGCTACAAGAATTTTTTGAACTCAATGCACCTACAGCCTCAGACCCCTATATCCTGTGGAACGCCCATAAGGCATTTATGCGCGGGGTGATTATCCAAGCTTGTTCTAGGGCCAAGAAGCAACGCTCTAAGGATATTGATGCTTTGCTTCAAAAGATAACTGGGCTGTCGGCAGCGAATAAGCTTTGCCCTACCCCATCTCTTTCAAACGAGATTAGACAATACCAATTACAATTGCAAGGTCTGATGGCTCATCAACAGGACCTTGCCTTTAAGAGATTTCAGTGCCAGGCCTATATCCATAATAACAGAGCTAGTGCTTTCCTGTCAAAGAAAATCAAACAAGCCCAACCCAGATCACGTATTGAGTATCTTTTTAATGCTCAGGGGGACAAAATTACAGATACCCGTCTTATAGCTGAACAGTTCAGGGCCTACTATAAATCTCTATATAATTTAAAAGAGGATACCGAGGTACATCAACCCTCACTGACGGACATCGATAAATTTCTAGAATCTGTCTCTCTTCCCCGCCTCTCGGAGGAACAGCGCCAGTTACTGGCTGTCCCTATATCTCTATCGGAGATCTATAAGGCTGTTGCATCCTTGAAGCCATTAAAATCCCCGGGTCCTGATGGTTTTTCTGGTATCTATTATAAAAAATACAGGGATATTTTGTCGCCCCATTTATTGGGAGTGTTTATGAGAGCTGCGGAGGATCAGAGATTCCCAGAGGAGATGTTAGCCGCTACTGTGGTTACCCTCCCCAAACCAGGCAAGCCCCCTACTAGTCCAGCAAATTTTAGGCCTATTTCTTTACTGAATGTGGATGTTAAGTTGTATGCGAAGGTGCTGGCGGAGCGTCTGGTACGTATCCTGCCCCGGCTAATCGGGCCAGACCAGGTGGGATTTGTTATGGGTAGACAGGCCCCGGATGGCACCCGCAGGTTTATTAACTTAATTCAGAGCGCAGAACGTAATAGAGGACCATCCCTTTTATTAGCTCTCGATGCAGAAAAGGCCTTTGACAGGGTCCACTGGGGCTACCTAGATTGAATACTGGATAAGTTTGGCATGGGATCTTTCTTTAACCCCTTAAGGACCCAGCCCAAAAGTGCGTTAAGGACCAGGCCTCGTTTTTCAAAACTGACATGTGTCACTTTATATGGCAATAACTTTGAGACGTCTTAACTTACACAAGTGATTTTGAGATTTTTTTTTCGTGACACATTGTACTTCATGTTAGTGGTAAACACTAATGAATATTTTTGTATTTATTTATAAAAAAATAGGAAATTAGATGGAAATTTTGAAAAAAATCGCAATTTTCAATATGTGAAATGCTCTGCTTTTCAGATAGATAGTCATACCACCCAAATACATTAATACATATTATCTACCATATCTCTGCTTTATATCGGCATCATCTTTTAATCGTCCTGTAATTTATTTTGGATGTTAGAAGGCTTACAAGTGTAACAGCGATTTTGCAGATTTACAAGAAAATTTCCCAAACTAATTTTTTAGGGACCACTTCAGTTCTGAAGAGGATTATAAAGGCCTATATATTAGAAACCCCCATAAATCACCCCATTTTCAAAACTGCACCCCTCAAATAATTCAAAATAACATTTGGGAACTTTGTTAACCCTTTAAGAATTTCACTGGAATTAAAACAATATGGAGGTGAAATTTAGACATTTAATTTTTTCCCACTAATTCCTTAATTTAGCCCTAAAATTAACACATTCACAAAGGGTTAAAGGAAAAAATGCATCTCACAGTTTGTTATGCAATTTCTCCGGGGGGGGCCCCCCGAGCACGGAAATACCCCCCAGGGGGGGGGAAACCGGTGTTGGGGGGGGGGGGGGGGGGGGGGGGGGAGGGGGGGGGGGGGGGGGGGGGGGGGCCGGGGGGGGGGCCCCCCATCCTCTCCTGTTTCCCCCCCCCCCCGCGGGGCGCGGGGGGGGCCGGCCGCGGGGGCCCTTTGGGGGCCCCCCCCTCGGGCCGGGGCCGCCCGCCCGGCGGCCGGCCCCCCCCCGGGGGGGGGGGGGGGGGGGGGGGGGGCGGCTGGACACTTTCACCTGCGCCACCGCTCTGTCCCGGGCTTGGAGCTGCCGTTGTGGGGCTGCGCTGGTGGACCGGCCTGGAGCTGTGCGGGCACTGCTGAGGCCGCTGAGCCTGCTGTCGCCCGGGTGGCGGTTTCCCCTCTCTCCACGTGGTGGGCGGCCATCTTCATCCTGATCGGGTCGGCCATCTGCTGATGGGGGGGGGAGCGCTGAGTCTTGAGTTCCTGTTTGTCACCCCGCTGACTGCTCTTCTGGGAGGCTTTTCTTATAATCCAGTGAAGGCTGCGGTATGTACTACTGGACTGTTGAGTTACCATATGTCCTCCTATAGTTCCTCCTGGCAGCCTATGTACTTCATCACTCCGCTACTGGCCTTCTTGGAGGCTTTACTTATAATCCAGTGACTGATGCTACCGGCACTATTGGATCGTTGAGTTACCATCCGTCCCTTCTTAGTTCCTCCTGGCAATTTGTCTATTTCACTGCTCCGCTGACGGCTCTCTCGTGGTGATATCGCTCATAATCCAGAGTCTGTTGCCATCGATACTATTGGACTGTTGAGTTACCATCTGTCCTCGGCTGGCTGATTGGCCCTGGTGGCCCGACATAGAGGCTCCTACTGTGCAACTGCTATTAGCCAGAGACCTCGTTTATAATCCTCTGGGACCGGCCCGGTCTTGCTACCATCACACCTCCTCCTCTGCCAACATATCTACCCGTACGGAGCGCAGGAAGAGCGGCCGCAGACTCTCTAAAATGAGTCGCCCGCAATCAACCTCTGTCTCTGATCGCCTGAGGGGGTTCTCCAGGGCAGCATCCTCTTCTACATCATCATCGCTTGAGGCAGCCTCTCCTGCCCTTCCAGAGGAGGACCCCGAGCCCACTTTAAAGGAAGTTACTGGGCAGCTACTGGAGGCGATCCATGCCGGCACTTCCTCGCTGACCGGGAAAATTGAGGAGGTCAAAATCGACCTGGGCCTGCTCCGCCAGGACTTTCAGACCTTGCGAGGCAGGGTGCGTGAGGTGGAGGATCGGGTCTCTCAGGTAGAAGACACTGTTAACCCACTTCCTGCCAAGCTTCAGGAGCTGGAGAGAGCTGCAAGTTTGTGGACACAGCGTGCGGATGACCTGGAGAATAGATTGCGACTAAACAACCTCCGTATCCTGGGCCTGCCGGAGCGGGCGGAGGGTGAAGATCCTCGGGCCTTTGTGGAGGGGTGGCTGAAAAATGTCTTACCGGAGGCTCACTTCTCGCCAATCTTTGCAGTGGAACGGGCCCATCGGGTTCCGGCTAAGCCGCCGCCCCAGGGCGCACCTCCTCGACCCTTGTTGGCCCGTCTGATTAACAGCACGGATCGAGATACGGCGCTGCGGGCTGCACGCCAGGCCGGCGAGCTTAAGTACAGCGGAGCTGCAGTAGCCATGTTTCCAGATTTCTCGGCGGCGCTCCAGAAGACCCGGGCATCCTTTGTGGCCGTTAAGAGGCGACTGAGAGAAAAGGCTATACAATACTCCATGATTTACCCAGCGCGTCTTCGGGTCGTCCATGACGGCAGGTCCCTATTCCCTTTACTTCGCCAAAGGATGTGGAGGACTGGCTATCTCTTCTACCTCGATCTCCGAGACAATGATCCTGACGGCGTGTGGTGAGAGGTCCGATCGGACCATACATAGGGACTTATGTATTACGAGATGTCCTTGTTTATTGTATAAGTAGCTTTATGAAAAGTGCGGTTCTGTTATTATAGTATCCTGTAGCCTTATAGTTACCTGGGCTGGCGACCCCCGGGGCGCCGGTGTATGCTACTTACTCATGTGAACCTGGCTCTGTTGAATAGTATATCCCCTAGCCTATTGATCATCTATACCTTTAAGACAGTGCCCCGTATACCAACCACTTTGGGTGCACTTCTTCCCCCGTAAATTGTAGCCACGGTTAATTTAACGCATATTGTTTGTTTATGCCAGCAAGATGTTTCACACCCTTTAGGGGTGTAATGGTTCATTTCGTTTGTATATGGTTCTTAGGTTGCTGCACACCACTCTGTGTCTCACTCAGCCACGCACTACACACTCATAGCTGGGTCACTTTTGGGGTCCTGGACTGCCATGATTACATTACATTCTTAGACGACCATGGCGTCCTTTAGTGTACTATCTTGGAATGTGAGGGGCCTGGGCAGCCCACGAAAGAGGTCGTTGGTTTTTTCTCAGATTAGGAGGGCTGACCCACACCTCATATGCCTTCAGGAAACTCATTTGGTTCCAGACAATTCCAGACGACTTCAGAAGCCATGGGTTCAGTGGGCGGCTCACTCTACACATACTTCCTATTCCAGGGGGGTGTCCATTTTGGTGCATCGTAGACTCAGGTGGGAGCCAGGCCTCATTGTAAAGGACCCCGAGGGACGATACGTTTTTGTCCAAGCCTGGGTTGACTCTGTCCTGTATGTTATCCTGGGTGTGTATTTGCCACCGGCGTCTGATCTCGCTGTGCTCCAGCAGGCTGCACAGTTTGCGACCCGATTCCCTGGGGCTATTGCATTATGTCTGGGTGACTTCAACAAAGTTATGGATATTGCCTTGGATCGGTTCTCTGCGGAACCGGGTTCCCCCTCTCTGCCTCGCCCTACTACAATGGCCGGAGTGATCCGTGAATTGGGGTGGTTGGATTTGTGGCGGGTCCGGTTTCCGGAGGCCCACACCTTTTCCTGTCACTCTGCCAACAGACATACTCTGTCCAGGATTGACCATGCTTTTGGAAATACTAAAGCATATTCTTGGTTGCAGACCATATCCTATTTACCCAGGGCAGTGTCTGATCATTCCCCGTTGTTGGTCCAATTAAACAGTAGTACGGCTGCTAAGCCACGACAGGGTTGGCGAATCCACCCATTTTGGTTGAAACTATTTGTACCACATGATCGAATACCTGATCAACTTCAGACGTTTTTGACCATTAATTCCCCAAACACTTCTCCACTCCTCTTATGGGAGACTATGAAGGCATATCTTAGGGGTTGTATTAAGTCCTCCATTTCCTTTGTAAAGAGGGAATCCTCGCTGTTGGAGACCACCTTAGTGACCCAGTGTGCCTCGCTCGAAGCCGCCTACGTGGCTAATCCAACTGATGAGGCTAGATCCCAATGGTTGCAGACGGGTAGACAATATCTGCATATACTGCATGACAAGGCACGTAGGTCTATGTTTTTTAGCAAACAGAAGTTTTACGAACTCGGTAACCAGTCAAGCAGCTTTCTAGCTCAACTGATACATCAAAACACAGCCTCACCTGCAATACTACGAGTACATTCAGAGACGGGGGAGGTACTGTCCAATAGCTTGGCCATTAGTGACAGATTTTATAGGTATTACAGTGAGTTGTACCTCTCCAAGCTTAGAGTCACTGATGGAGAGCTTGCTACCTATTTGGGTTTGATCCCCCTTCCTACATTGTCAGAAGACCAACGTGAATCTTTAGATTCCCCTTTTACGCTAGAGGAGCTATCGGGAGCCCTGGCAGATATGGCAAAGGGCAAATCACCGGGTCCGGACGGTATCCTGGTGGAGGTTTACGCCCAGTATGGGGGCCTGCTTCTCCCGGTGTTGCTTGAATGTTACAATGCTGCCTTTGTGGGCCGCAGTCTTCCGGAGTCCTTTTATGACGCCACCATTATCCTGTTACTTAAGCCTGACAAGGATCCGCTGGACTGTGGCTCATATAGGCCTATATCACTGCTTAATATAGATTATAAACTCCTTACTAAAATGTTGGCGAAAAGGCTAAATTCTGTTGTTCTCGACCTTGTCCATCCGGATCAGACAGGCTTTATGCCTGGAAAATCCACATCGGATAATCTTAGAAGGGCTCAGGTGATAACTCAGATTGGGGCATCATCCTCACATGACTGGGCGGTGGCTTCTTTAGATGCAACAAAGGCGTTCGACTCTGTCGAATGGCCTTTCCTATTGCAGGTGTTGCGGGGATACGGATTTGGAGAGGGGTTTATTACCTGGATTTCCCTTCTATACTGTTCCCCTAGAGCGGCGCTGTCAATTAATGGCACGTTGTCTTCCTACTTTCCTTTGGGTAGGGGTACAAGACAAGGATGTCCATTGTCACCGCTATTGTTTGCTTTGGCGGTGGAACCCTTGGCGATACTGCTTCGGAATGACCCCATATATAAAGGCATATTGATAGGCACCCGGGAGGAGAGAACAGCACTTTATGCCGATGACTTACTCCTGTTTATGAGCGACCCCTCCCGGTCCCTGCCCAGAGCCATGGCTATAATTGAAGAATTTGGTAATTATTCTGGCCTGCGAACCAATTGGACTAAGTCCTCATACATGCATATTGGCCGCGCATCAAGTGTAGCTGAGGGAAATGTGGTATGTGGATTGACTACAGTCTCAACTTGCAAATATCTGGGCATCTTTATATCTAGGGACCATAGGTGTTTTTTGGAACAGAACATTTTTCCACTCATCTCACACTTTAGGATTAAGTTTAATCTTTGGGCTACACTGCCTTTGTCGGTGGCTGGTAGAATCAACCTTGTTAAAATGATAGTACTACCCAAATGTCTATATGCTATAAGCCATTCTGCTGTGTCCGTGCCCCTTAGATTTTTTAAACAAATGGACTCCCTCATTATCTCCTTTATATGGGGAAACTCTAGATCTAAGCTTAGGTTGTCATCTCTACAACGACCGAAGCAGCTCGGGGGCACATCACTCCCTGATCTGTTTCTTTACTACCTAGCAGGACAGCTCCGTTTTATTAGGAAGTGGCTGTCATCTGATTCCCTACCGGGGTCCGAGGCACATCTGGCTCACCACCTGGGTTTGCGTAATTTGTGGCCAGTGTTGGAACACCCGGCCATGTTCAGGGGGAGATTGTTGCCCATCCATACCCTGGATGGACAGGTCTGGCGTCAGGCGAAAAAGGTGTCCGCTTATTCTGATATACCTGCGGAGACCCCGCTTTGGCACAACCCTGGTCTGCCGACGTTATTTGCCCTGCCTGGCGCCCGGGCCTGGTCGCAGTATGGCGTGTCCTCTCTTAGTGACCTGTATATACAAGGTGTTTTTAAAACATTTGACTCGCTGAGCTCCTCCTATGGCATCCCTAGAACACAGTTCTTTAGATATCTACAGATTAGACATGCACTCTCTTCTCAGTTCCCGGATCGATTGGACAATATATCTGAGTATCCGCTTATCGGCATACTTCGCTCACAGGGCCCTGGGGGTTTGATATCTACTTTATATGCACATCTGATACAGGCCAAGATATCCACATTGGACGCCCCGGCCCTGACGCGGTGGAGCATAAATATCCCAACTCTCACAAATGAGATGTTTCAAGACATCCTTGAATCTCCTCAACATGTGTCACCTTCAGCTAACAACAAACTGATTCAAACATATATTCTACACCAATGTTACTTGACACCTTCCCGTCTCTACAAAATGGGACGTCTGCCCAACCCAGGATGCCTTAGGTGTCTTTGTCCACAGGCAGACTTTTGGCATATGATTTGGGAATGTCCGATCATACAATGTTTTTGGAAAGGGGTCGTGGATCTCCTGGTAGAAGTTCTGGCTAAACCTATACCATTAACCCCAGAGATATGCCTTTTCGGTGTATTAGATGAAGAATTATGGCAACACCATGTTAGAATCCTTTTGAGGGAGTCTTTATTTTATGCTAGGAAAGCTATCGCACTGCGATGGATGGCTCCGAAACCCCCATCAGTATCTCAGTGGAAGAAACTTGTTAATACTGTTCTTCCTTATAACCAGATTGTGTATAAAGGGAGAGGGTGCCCTCAGAAATTCCATAAGGTGTGGGGAGCATGGTGCAATTCTCCGGTAACCCAATATACGGCTCCCTCATTGCGTTCTGCCATTCATTTACTCATGCCGTGAGGGGGGCGAGACACCGGGAGTATCCACGACCTCTCATTTTGGAGAGTATCCTTGTTGTTACCTTTGACTTATTGACTGCATGTTTTGCACATGATAACTGATGTATACTGTATTGTGCATGTCCTGATTATATCCTCTCTGTACCGAGTCTCAGTTGTGGGGTCCGGTGGGACGAGGGCCTGGCGGGGTGGGATGTGGTGTGTTGAGTGAATTTACATTTAAATTCTCGTTTTCTGGTGCGCAACATGTTATGTATATGTTTTGATTCCTTTTCTTGTGTCTGATACGCAATTTTCAATAAAACGAGTTTAAAAAAAAAAAAAGGGGGGGGGGGGGGGGGGGGGGGCGGGGGGGGGGGGGGGGGCGGGGGGGGGGGGGAGAAGAGAAGGTGGGGGGGGAGTGTTGCTGGGGGGTGTCTCTTTTGGCAAGCCCCGAGAGACAAAATAAAAAGGAAAACGCCAAAAGCGGGCCCGTTTTTTAAAAAACCCCCCCCGCCGAAAATGGGGGGGGGGGGGGGGGTGGGTGTGCTATTTTTTTTTTTGTTTGTTTTTTTGATGTGGGCGGGGCGCCGGGGGGGGGGCCCCACCCCCCCCCCCGGTGCTAACACTGGGATGTATAAATGAAACATTACTAAAATGTCACTTTATCCCCAAAGTTTTCATTTTCACAATGGGTTAAAGGAGAAAAAGCACCCCACAGTTTGCAAAATAATTGCTCCTAAACACAGCAATACCCCATATGTGGTCGTAATCTGCTGTATGGGTACATGGCAGGGCTCAGAATGGAAAGAGAGCTATTTAGCTTTTGGAGAGCAGATTTTGCTGGAATAGTTTTCAGGTACCATGTCGCATTTGCAGAGCCCCCAAAGTACCAATACAGTGGAAACCCCCTAAAAGTGACCCCATTTTGGAAACTACACCCCTCACAGAACATATCAAGGGACATAATGAGCATTTTGACCCTACAGCTGTTTCACAGATTTTATTAACATTGGGACATTAAAATGAAAAATTACTTTTTTTTCCAATAAACCGTCAATTTAGCCCCAAATTTTTCATTTTCACAAGAGGACAAAGGAAAAAAAGCACCCCAAAGTTCGTTACACAATTTCTCCTGAACACAGAAATGCCCCATATGTGGTTGTAATCTGCTGCATGGGTAAATGGCAGGGCTAAAAATGGAAAGAGCGCTATTTACCTTTTGGAGGGCAGATTTTGCTGGAATAGTTTTTGGATGCCATGTCGCATTTGCAGAACCCCTAAAGTACCAATATAATGGAAACCTCTCAAAAGTGACCCCATTTTAGAAACTACACCCCTCAAGGAATGTATCAAGGGGTATTATCATTTAGAGCCTAAAAATGCTTCCCAAAAATTAATGTACAAAGTGAAAATTAAAGTTTTTAAAGAAATATCCAATTTCAGTGCCTAATACGTTGCGGCCACTTTGTGGCATCAGAGACATGCACTCCTAAAACTATTAAGTGGGCTATCCCAGGGACAAAAAAAATATATATGTGGGTATAAACTGCTGCTTGGGCACACAGCAGGGCTCAGAAAGGAAGGAGCACTGTGGTTTTTTTTAGCTTTTGGAGTACAGATTTAGAGGGACTTTCTGGTCGCCATGATATTTTTGCAGAGCCCTGGAGGTGCCAGTAAATTGGAATTCCCCAAGAAGTGACCCCCATTTTGTAGGGGCAATTTTAGGGTCTCTGCAAATGTGACATGGCGTCCAAAAAAACAACAATCTAAATATGCGCTCCAAAAGCACATAGCGCTCCTTCACATTTGCGCCCTGCTGTGTGCCCAAATGACAGTTTATGCCCACACGTATGACACTGGTGTACCCAGGATAACGTACTTAACAATGCCATATGTGGGTATAAACTGCTGTTTGGGCACAGCCAGGCACAGAAGGGAAAGAGCGCTATTTTGGTTTTTAGAGCACAGTTTGCTTTTTGGACACCATGCCACTTTTGCAGAGACCATGAATTGTCAGTAAAGTGGAATCCGCAGACATGTCACCCCATTTTGGAAACTATACCCTTCAAGGGATTTATCAAGTGGGGTAGCGAGCATTATTAACCCTTAAGTGTTGCATTCTTTTAATTTCCAAAAATGAATGCGCAGCTGATAATGAAAAGTTAAAAATGAAATTTTTCTATAGATACGCCATTTCAGTGCCCGATATGTTGTGCCCAGCTTATGTCTGCACAGACACACACTCCAAAAACTGGTGATCGGGGATCCCGGGCACAACAGCTTTTGGAGCGTTCATCTCTGATACAAGCCGGGCACAACATATTACGCACAGAAATGTTCTATTCCTGGAATAATTGTCATTTTCACCTTTCATCATCAGCTGCCTATTCATTTACGGATAATAAATTATAGCAACACTTGGGGGTTAAAAATGCTCACTGTACCCCTGGATAAATTCCTTCAGGGGTGCAGTTTCCAAAATGGGGTGACATGTCAGGGGATTCCACTGTACTGGCATTTCAGCTCTGCAAAAGTGCAATGGCGTCCAAAAACCAAATAGCGCTCCTTCCCTTCTGTGCCCGGCTGTGCCCAAACAGGAGTTTATACCCATATATCACATTAAGTACCTTATCCTGGGTACACCAGTGTCATACATGTGGGTATAAACTGCGGTTTGGGCACACAGTAGGGCACAGAAGGGAAGGAGCGCTATATGGCTTTTGGAGCGCAGATTCAGATGTTTGGGATCTGGATGCCATGTCATGTTTGCAGAGCCTCTAAAGTACCAGTAAAGTGGAATCCCCTAGGGAATGACCCCATTTTGAAAACTGCACCCCTCAAAGAATTTATCAAGGGGTGTAGCGAGCATTAGTATCCCAGACGTGACTGCACAGCGGATGGGGAAAAGTGAATATGTAATCTGTGCGTAGTACATTGGGTACACTAAATTCCCTACTATTTCCCCAGTAGTTCCTATTATTGGAGGGTCACTCTGGGGGTCACTTCTGGTTTATTATCCCTCGTAAGCTCTAAATCTGGGGTGTACCCTAATATACGCTTGCACAGTTTATACATTCCCTTCCTGCCGCAGCCAGTTATGCTCTAATGATTTGGCGATTTTTGGGGTTTTTGTCTTCACATTGTACGAGTTATATTTTCTTTATTTCTCTGGTGATGTAGCCATATGAGGGCTTGTTGTTTTCAGGGTGAGATGTATTTTTTAATGACATCATTTTTAGGTGCTTACAACTTATTAAATAAATTTTATTAACTCTTTCTTGGTGGATTAAAAAACAACCCCATCAATTCTGGCACTGCGTTTTATCTTTTAAATTTTTCACCATGCAGCGTAGAGCATAAGTAACATGTTTTCTTTATTCTGCGGGTCGGTACGATTACGGCGATACCTCATTTATACTGTTTTTTTATGCAATACCAATTTTGACATAAATTAATTTTTTTTGCATCGCCATCTTCTAAGATGCGTAGCATTTTTTTTTTTCAGTTTAGAGAGTTGGTTTAAGGCTTATTTTTTGTGGTACAACCTGTGCTTTTTATTGGTACTGTTTTGGGGTACATATGACTTTTTGATCACTTTTTATGGCATATTTTGTAAGGTGAGATGGCGAAAAATTGTTACTTTTGGCGGGTTTTTTCCGTTTTTTTTTTCCCCCGACTTTCACCGTGTACATTAAATATGGTTTCAGTTTTATTGTACAGGTTGTTACGGACGCAACGATACCAAATATGTATTGTTTTTATTAATTTTTAGGTTTATTTTTTATATAATTCATATTATATAGGAAAAGGGAATTTTTGGTGCTTTATTCTTTTATAAATTTTTTTCACATACTTTATTATTTTTTTTTTCACTTTTTTTTACTTTTTCTTGTGTCCCATTAGGACACCTAAGCCAGCAATGCTTTGATTGCTGGCTCAGCACTATAGACTGCAAGACACGAGCATACACGTGTCTTGCAGCCTATACAGGAAGTCAGCGCTATGGAAACACAGCGCTGACTTCCTGATGTCTCGGCAGGATCAACCAGGTACTGGGGGCTCCAGGCAGCCTGGGGTCACTTGGCAGACCCCGGGCTGCAGATTAGAGATATCGGCACCCCACGATCTCGCCGCGGGGGGGTGCCGGGGGGGTCGGCAAGACGGCGGAACCCCTTGGATGCCGCGGTCATGTTTGACCGCGGCATCCAAGGGGTTAAAACCGCCGATCGGAAGTTATGGCCGACCGGGGGTTATGGAGCAGGGTGTTAGCTGTCAGATACAGCTAACACCCAGTTCCGATACCGCCCGCTCAGATAGTGAGCGGGCGGCCGGCCCTCGGGGCGTAGTATTACGTCCTGGTGCGCGAAGTACCTAGCGCCCAGGACGTAATAGTACGTCCAAGGTCGTTAAGGGGTTAAAAAGGCCACCCTGGCTCTTTACTCCTGCCCGTCCGCTCGGATTCTATCCTCGGGGTTTTTGTCCGACCCCTTTCAGATCAGCAATGGGACCCGCCAAGGCTGCCCTCTCTCTCCTATCATATTTGCATTAGTGATGGAGCCATTGGCTGAGGCCATTAGACTTAATGTGAATATCACAGGTATTTCAGTTGGGCAACATCAGCACAAAATTGGCCTATACGCTGATGATGTGATCCTCTCCTTGGCCAACCCTAGGTCATCCTTGCGAGCTACTACAGATACCTTGGAGACCTTTAGTAAAGTCTCTTATTATAAGATTAACCCGGCCAAGTCCCAGTTGCTCCCAATTGGTATTTCCCCGTCTCTAAAAAGGGAGCTGAGTGCCCAATTCCCGTTCAGGTGGGGGGAGATAGCATTACGTATCTGGGAATCTCCTTGACGACCCCAAGCTCTAATCTCTTCTCCTTAAACTATGTACCGTTGCTGTCCAAGGTGTCCTCCCTCCTGGCCGGTTACTCTAAACCCATGTTGTCCTGGGCTAGTAGGATTGCCATAGTGAAGATGATGGTGCTCCCCATCATACTTTATTTGTTCTGCACTGTGGTTATCCCCCTCCCCAACTCCTACCTGACAAAACTACAAAAGCTAATTTCGGATTTCATTTGGGAGGGGAAGAGATCAAGAATACGCAAGCGGGTTATGACTAGACCCTGGGCTAGAGGGGGAGCAGGTGTCCCAGATGTTAAGAGATACTATGCTGCAACTGTTTTGGAGCAGTTGAGGGTCTGGTGGGGGGGAGTCACCGGATACCGTTGGTTGGAGGTTGAGGAGTCCTCTATGAGCCTCCCATTGATTTCCCTCTTGCGTCCCAAATCATTCTGCCCTTCCAACACTCTAATTCCCCTACTAAGTATAAAGGCATCTGTCTGGGCATGGCGCTTTCTGACCTCATTCACCCCGGTGGCAGAATTAATTCCTTTGACGGACCTGCCATTACGTTACCTGGCCTCATTCCTGCCCGGTCTGAACTTGAAGCGCTGGTCAGACGCTGGCCTCCAGAGAGTCGAGCAGTTATTCGGGGGGGCCCAATTGAAATCGTTCACTGCATTGATGGAGGAATTTCAAATCCCACAGCGGGATTTCTATAAATATCTGCAGATAAGACATTTCCTTCATCCCCACAATGTCTCAGACCCCGTGTTTCCTAGACTGGCCCTCCGGATGTGGCAGACATCGGCCCCTATTAAGGGTGGTTCCTCAGCTTTCTATAAACTCCTCTCCACCCCCTCAGAGCAGGTTAAACCTCTCTGTCTGATACGCTGGGAGATTGAGCTTGCTAGAAGCATCTCTCTCCAGGAGTGGTATGAAGCGTTCGGGTTTGTTAAGCGCGTATCGAGGGGTGCAGCCCACTGGGAGACGGCGTGCAATATATCTCTTCGATGGTACAGGACCCCCACTCAGCTAGCACACATAGACCCTTTGTGCTCAGATTTCTGTTGGAGAGGTTGTGGTGCAAGAGGTACACTTATACATATGTGGTGGGACTGTCCCCCTGTGCTCGCTTTCTGGAGTGCCGTCTTCCAGTTGATGTCCGGTCTGGCAGGCATGAATGTCCCGTTATCTCCAGGCCTGGCGCTCTGCTTCCTGGATACTGAGTCTTTTCCAGGCGATATGGCAGTAGTTCTGGGCCAGATTATATTAGCGGCCAGAACTATGATAGCACGCCAGTGGAAGAATGCACCCTGTTTGACGCTGTCGGAACTAATACAGCACGTCAACTTGGCCTATACACTAGAGAAGATGTTGGCATGTAGAAGCCATAGGTATACTGCCTTTCGCCTGAAGTGGTCCCTTTGGTCTGATTATGTCGGCTGTGGGGGAGTCCCTCTTTGCAGAAGGCCGGACCCCTCTTTCCATACATGATATTCTATTGCTCCACGGCTCTAGTAGTGTGGTGATGTGTATATTATAAACCCTTTTTCTAGATAACTTACTGAGCGGTATGATGTTGATTTCTGTTTCCCTTTTTCCCTTGCTCCCTCCAAATTGTGTTATCACTACAACAATATGTATATGGATACTGTTGATGCCTTATTATCCCTATGTATTATTTCTTTCCCTGTTATGTATTACAAAAAATTTTCTCTCAATAAAAATCTAAATTTAAAAAAAAAGAAAATGTATTACTGATTATTGTGATTGTGGTTAAACCTCTTTAGCCTGAAGGCCACATGTTGCAGCATTTCTAAATGTTGAGAAACTCCGGCAGAAAAAAAAAAAAATACTTTTTAAAGTCACAGCAAAGTGAATAAGATTCTATTTAATCTCAAGCCCTCATTGTGAAAAGTGCTGTGTGTTAGTTTTACTTACAAAATGTCGCATTTTCCCCATATGCAGCCTTATATGTTTGGAGGCAAAAATACAAAACGTAGTGGAAAAGCACTGAAAAATGCAAGCGTTTTTGAGATTTCGTTTTCTGCTGTGATTTCACAGCATTTTTTCTGCTGGATTTTAAGCCGCATTTCATTATGTGTGGCCTTAGCATGATGCATGTAATGCATAATTTATACATCTTAGGCTTCACTCTGGATCCAGGTCCTGGTGAAAGAAATTGTTCTCTGATAATGGCTATAATGTGGACATGTAAGACTACATGTAGTAGCTAAGGGTTTAATCTTGTACCTGCATTGAATTGAGGATGAGACTTCTAGGGAAGATAATTGCTTCACAGAAATACAGCAGAATAAAAATGGTGTTTTTTTTACAGAACCAGCACAGGGAATGAGATTTTGTGTAATCTCATTCACACATTGCAGAAAAGAATTTTGCAGAAATGCATGTTAGTAGGGCAGATGCAGGGTCTTTAAAGATGGCGGCTGTTCTGAAGCAAAGTGACCACCATAACCACCAGGTCTTGGCTGTATTACTGGTCAATGACTATCCTCAATAGCTATGTAGCGAAGCGTCCATAGACTGCAATACAGTGCTATGGCAGTTTATAGGACATGAAATAAAAAAAAAAATTGCAGTTTTGTCTGCCCTAGGGGGACTAATAAAATACTTTACAAAATGTTTAAAACGTTAAAAAAAAAAATAAAATAAAAATAAAATATATATATATATATATATATATATATATATATATATATATACAGTACAGACCAAAAGTTTGGACACACCTTCTCATTCCAAGAGTTTTCTGTATTTTCATGAGTATAAAAATTGTAGATTCACACTAAAGGCATCAAAACTATGAATTAACACATGTGGAATTATATACTTAACAAAAAATTGTGAAACAACTGAAAATATGTCTTATATTCTAGGTTCTTCAAAGTAGCCACCTTTTGCTTTGATTACTGCTTTTCACACTCTTGGCATTCTCTTGATGAGCTTCAAGAGGTAGTCACCTGAAATGGTTTTCACTTAACGGGTGTGCCCTGTCAGGTTTAATAAGTGGGATTTCTTGCCTTATAAATGGGGTTGGGACCATCAGTTGTGGTGTTCAGAAGTCAGGTGGATACACAGCTGATAGTCCTACTGAATGGAGTGTTAGAATTTGTATTATGGCAAGAAAAAAGCAGCTAAGTAAAGAAAAACGAGTGGCCATCATTACTTTAAGAAATGAAGGTCAGTCAGTCCGAAAAATTAGGAAAACTTTGAAAGTGTCCCCAAGTGCAGTAGCCAAAACCATCAAGCGCTACAAAGAAACTGGCTCACATGAGGACCGCCCCAGGAAAGGAAGACCAAGAGTCACCTCTGCTGCGGAGGATAAGTTCATCCGAGTCACCAGCCTCAGAAATCGCAGGTTAACAGCAGCTCAGATTAGAGACCAGGTCAATGCCACACAGAGTTCTAGCAGCAGACACATCTCTACAACAACTGTTAAGAGGAGACTGTGTGCAGCCGGCCTTCATGGTAAAATAGCTGCTAGGAAACCACTGCTAAGGACAGGCAACAAGCAGAAGAGACTTGTTTGGGCTAAAGAACACAAGGAATGAACATTAGACCTGTGGAAATCTGTGCTTTGGTCTGATGAGTCCAAATTTGAGATCTTTGGCTCCAACCGCCGTGTCTTTGTGCGACGCAGAAAAGGTGAACGAATGGACTCTACATGCTTGGTTCCCATCGTGAAGCATGGAGGAGGAGGTGTGATGGTGTGGGGGTGCTTTGCTGGTGACACTGTTGGGGATTTATTCAAAATTGAAGGAATACTGAACCAGCATGGTTACCACAGCATCTTGTAGCGGCATGCTATTCCATCCGGTTTGCGTTTAGTTGGACCATCATTTATTTTTCAACAGGACAATGACCCCAAACACACCTCCAGACTGTGTAAGGGCTATTTGACCAAGAAGGAGAGTGATGGGGTGCTACGCCAGATGACCTGGCCTCCACAGTCATCAGACCTCAACCCAATCGAGATGGTTTGGGGTGAGCTGGACCGCAGAGTGAAGGCAAAAGGGCCAACAAGTGCTAAGCATCTCTGGGAACTCCTTCAAGACTGTTGGAAGACCATTTCAGGTGACTACCTCTTGAAGCTCATGAAGAGAATGCCAAGAGTGTGCAAAGCAGTAATCAAAGCAAAAGGTGGCTACTTTGAAGAACCTAGAATATAAGACATATTTTCAGTTGTTTCACACTTTTTTGTTAAGTATATAATTCCACATGTGTTAATTCATAGTTTTGATGCCTTCAGTGTGAATCTACAATTTTTATAGTCATGAAAATACAGAAAACTCTTGGAATGAGAAGGTGTGTCCAAACTTTTGGTCTGTACTGTATATAAATTCAAATAACCCCCCTTTCCCTAAATTTGCTAAATAAACAAAAACAAACAAATTTTACATCCCTGAAAATCCGAATTTTACATCCGAAAATGCCGGGTCTACAAACATATAAACACATTTTTCCCATACTGTGAACACCGCTTCACCTCCCATAAAAATTTGAATAATAAGTGATCAAAACATCAGACATTCCGCAAAGTGGTATAACCATAAAGTACAACTGGCCCTGCAAAAAAAAACAAAAAACCCTTATGTATCCCCAAATATGTAAATATAAAAAAAATTATGGGTTTCTTATTTTTTTGGATTTAAGGGGTTAAAACATTAAACTATATAAATTTGATATCCCCAGAATTGTACTGACCCATAGAATACAGGTGAAATGTAATTTTGGTTACACAGTGAACAAAGCCTGTAACAAATGCAGTTTTTCTCCAGTTCCACCTTTTTTTTTATTCTGAATTTTTTTTCCATTTTCCCGTTACATTATACATAATATTAAATTGTACCATTACTAAGTACAATTTGTCCCACAAACATTAAGCCCTCATATGGCTCTGTGAATGGAAGGAAGGGGTTAATAATTTCTGCGGAAATGCTGTGTTTTTGTCATGAGCTTATATTTGTTGAGAAAGGTAAAAATGAAAAGTAAACATATTTGCTGCCTCTTTTTCACCTTTGTTTCTGCTGGGGTTTTTTTTCAGCATTTTTTAAGCTTTGTTTCTGCAGTTTATGGCCTTAGCCTGAAAGTGTTTGATTTGGGCTAATTTAAGTGGACTTGGGGATGATACCGTATACAAAACTCTTGTCTTGTAATTTTGGCATAGATAAATTATTACAAATAGATTAGAAAAACTGTTCATGTATTATGCAATCAAAGAGGTAAAAAAAAGCTGAGTTTTATTTCATGAGTTAGCCCAGACGTTATGAAAATTAAGAAGTACAATCCAGCGCACATCCCTCCTAGTCATATTGTGAATACAGATTTTGAACCAGTGTTATGGCAGGGTGATTATGACATCAAAATCATCATTAATTGAACAATTTTCCTCGATTAATGAATGAATATTTTAGGACACTCCCCTCTTTACGTGCCACATATTTATATGCAATGCCAAGTCACTGAATTTTGGTGTCACTTATTCACATATCAGCAATCCTGATTGGACAGTATACAGTTAGTGACATATCCTTTAGTCAATGGCAGTGTGAGACAGGATGGCATGGATGCAAAATAATTGAAATAATTAATATGAGCAATTTCACATCAATTAATTGAGCGGACTTTCAATTTCAGTTATTTTGTGATTTAATTGCCCAGCCCTAACCAGTGCCAATGAGTTTTTAACTATGCGTTGGGCTGCAATTCTCTTTGATAAACCAAAAAATTCTGCCTTGGCTGAGAATAGCCTGGTATTTATCATTGTGACCGGAATTCACTCTATTTGTATAGTGATGTACCCTGTTTGGCCAAAAATTAACGAACCTTTATTCTATGTCCTCTAATATTAATTCAGTAATTGCAAACAATGCTTACATTGAGCCACTGAGCTCCATTCAACCTTAGTGCATAATGTTTCTGTATTACAATTGTTCACTTATTTTATCTTTTTGATTGTGATATGTCTTCAGTGAATTCTGCCATTGCAATTATTGCTTTATCCAGGATCACTGACCCTTTGGCTTCAAGTTCCCCCGATATCTAGCATATCATAATTGCTTTTTTTGAACTGGAGGCAATTTTGGCATCACAATGGAATTCTGATCCCTCCTCACCTTCAAGTTACATTGGAAAATTGAATGTTGTATGTGTTCTATATTTACAAATTTTAGATGTTGCTAGTAACATTGTCTTGGTCTACAATCTTTATATAGTTCTTCCCTTAAAGGGAAACTGCCACATGGAAAATTGTTGTTCAATCTGCATGCAGCATGCTTTTGAGCCAGTGGACCTGAGCAGATTGATATATAATTTTGTGGGAAAAGATTAAGTATGACTATTCATTGAAATCCCTGCTATTTCTGTGCTGTGAAGTCAAGGAGGTGGTACTATCAGTGATTGACAGCTATCTCTATATGCACAGTCCTAGAGGTGAGTCTGTCAGTCACTGATAGGACCGCCTCCTTGACTTCTCAGCATGGAAAGAGCAGAGATTTCCATGACAAGTTACACTGAATCTTTCCCTACAAACCTATATATCAATCTTCTCAAGCTCCTCCTGCTATTTTAACATGCTGTCTACGGATTGGACTGCATTTTTCATGTGATAGGTTCACTTTAAATATTCAGAAAGTCATACTAAAGGTATTTAAATGTATTTAAAAAATCTTCCAACACAAAAAGGTGACCAACTTTTTATTATTTTTGGAAAGAGTACAGAATTAAATTGCATAAACTCTGCAGCTGTAGAGTACTACTCTGGAGTTCTCATGGCAATATTTCCTGTTCTTATTCTTACCTTCTTTATTTTAAGAACAAGGGGTCTCAAAACTGTCTGAAAATGTGTCAGATTTATCTTAGTGGCTCATGCTGTATGATGCGCCTGGTGCAGTTTTAGACACTTTTGTCTAATTTTACATCGTATGTTGCTTGGCCTACTTTGCATACATTTTTTGAGCAGATTTTGGAGCACAGTTGTGCATCTTAAACCAACCCCTTAACCCATTTTACTATTAACCATGCCACCTTGTGAAGCAAGGTGCAAAACATGTCTAAAACAATTAATAAATGCAGTTTAAGGCATATATGCAAGTTAATTTCTGGATTGTTTGGATTAGTAAATCAGCCTCATTGGCTTTTTCACAGGGTTGCACACGTGGCACAGATTAGGATATAAAGATTTAAGAGTCCAACAGGCTTTTGCATGTAATTTCAGGCATTGGCAACACTGATCAAGTAAAGCTTTTAGGCTAAGGCCGCATGTAGTGAGCCACAGCCAAAAAACAATGCTGAAAAAAAAAGTGTCGGAAACCCATTGTGTTTTTTTCCTCTGCAGACTTTCTGTCCCTATTATACCTATACTGAGAACGCCAGTTTTTTCGTAGGTATAATTGACATACTGCGATTTGCAAAAACATGAGCGTTTTTGAAATTGCAGAAATTCTGTGATGTGTGGATGCAACGGCGTAGCTAGCGGGGGGGGGGAGGAGGGCAGAGGGGGCGGCTTCTGGCTCTGTGGGGCCCACCCATCTTTTACTTTTAACTAGATCGGTGTCTGCAGACACCGATCTAGTTAAAACGCTTCCTGCAACTTGGCCACATGAGGCCTGCGGTTTACAAGACAACAAGAACATAGACAGAAGTCTGCTTCTCAGCACAGGCAGGCGCGATGACGTCACAACATCACGCCTCCTGCGCTGAGACACAGACGTCCTGCGTGTGGACAGGGAGGAGGCGGCGGCTCCATTCATCAGGATCGCAGGTAGGTGAGTAGAACATTTTTTTTAGTTTTGTTTTGTTTTAGCTTAGTTGTGGGTATTTTAATAGTATAAGGGGTTGTTAGTAGGGGGAATTATAACTATAAGGGAGGGGGCATTATGAACATAAGGGGGTGGTCATTGATATAAGGGGTCACTTGAGGTGCAGTATTTGTCAGGGGGAATCAGGGGCATAATATGATGGGGCAATTAATTTAATTAAGGTGGCTCTTGGGCTTTATTAAGACTAAGGCCGCACGTAGCGGGCTGCACCAAAAAAGCGCTGCAGGAAAAATTGCGGAAGTAGCGCATTGTGGTTTTTACCGCAGCGCTTTTCACAGAACAGACTTTCTGCTTCCATTATACCTATAGGGAAACCTGTTATAATTGACATCCGCTGCACAGATTTTTCTGCAATGTGTGGATGGGATATGCTAGAATCCCATCCACTTTGCAGGAACTGTAAAATGCCGGGGTTTTTTTTTCCCATGGCATTTTCGCCACGTGGGATCCCATCCCAACTTTGCAGTAAAATACGTGCAGCGGTTTTGGAAATTGAAGCATACCTACAGAAACGCCGGCAGTTTAGATATAATTGAAGCAGAAAGTCCACAGAGGAAACCTGCAAACTTTCTGTGCAAAGCGCTGCGGGTAGAAACGCGATGTGTCGCCACCGCGGTTTTTCCCACAGCGCTTTTTTGCTTTGGGACGCCACATGGGGCCTTAGCCTTAAGGAGTTTTCCTGCTCATTTTTATTTATGATCTATCCTCGGAATAGATCATCAATAAGCGATAAGTGATTCCCCACTGATTAGCTGTATGAAGGGGCCATGGCATCTGTTTATATCACACGCTGTCTGTTTATAGTGACCGTGTCATGTAATTCTATTCTTGTCACATAGATGTGTATAGGACGAGGCTGTAGTTACATTACATGGCCGCTATGAAATGAATGACTCTATGTAAACAGAGAAGGGGTCACGGCACTTACACAGGTACCACGGTTCATTCAAACAGCTGATCCTGGGGGTCCCGGGTATTGGAACACCACTATTTTTTTTCACCTTTTGTTTATCTTTTAATTAGGAAATATCTGGGGCATTATTAATAAGGGGCACTATTTAAAGGAGGTGCACAGGGAAGTTTATTAATTTAAAGATGCACTTGGGGGTATTATTCATTATGGGGGGGGGGGGGTTATATTATATATTTAATAATTGGGGGAAGCATTAGGATGGGTGTGCAGGTGAGGACAATGTGGGTCAGGTGCCTGGAAAAGTAAGGAGCCAAAAATGTCTGTGCTGCAAACTTTACAGAGACTGGAATAAATGGTCATGGCGGTCCAGATGAAAGAGAAGGGGAATGTGAACGATTAGGAAGAGACATCACCTGTAAGTCACTAAATGTTACTGCCCTGTATTCACCTAAATCATCTGCAGAGCTCTGTGTAGAGCCAATATATACCACTTTACGGTCACCGTATAGTGATAATAATCAGTATACCTAAGTTGGGGGCCCACTTGGACATGTTCGCCCTCCTGTGGTGAACCCCTAGCTACGCCTCTGTGTGGATGGGACTAGCCAGAATCCAATCAACTTTACAGCTACTGTAAAAAGCAGTGGTTTTTGCTGCAGCGTTTCCTCCGTGGCCAAATGGCGGTGTTTACACAGCATGCATTTACATCTTATTTGCGATAAATGTTTGTATGGCCCTTTAAGTGTTTTATTTTTGCTTGTTTGTTTATTTTTAGTTTCTTCATAGGAGTCTATTTTTTGAGCAGTTTCTGTGTTCAGCTCTATTACTTTGATTTTATTTTCCCTGGGCCCTAGTGATCTCCTGTTGTTAATATTAGAATCGTATTGCAGATTACAGTTTATATTAGGGATATCTTTATGGACAGTGAGTGTCAGTGGTGTCTGGTATTAGGGTCAGCATTAAGGGATACATGTAGGGAAAGACTTGAGAAAGCTAGTCAGGGTTAGTTATTGTTTAATCACCTGTTAACCTTGCCATCCTCCTCATCAGTTTGCTCCATCATCTATCTGATTACTACGAAGGGGGTTGTTGGTGAAGTCCAGTTCTGCAGTCTTGTTCTTATACAGTACTAAGACAAATGGAAAATATATTTCCACTTTAATAGGTCTCAGATTTCTTTATTTCATCTTAATAGTATTGTAAAGTGTTGCTTAATGCCATCTTGTCTCCAATATGCCTTGTATCTTATGGTTTTATCATGTGTTTTTCTGGTAATAATTAGAGTATAATACGTAGGCACGTTTGTGTTCTGTTTATGTAAAGTGCAAAAATATATTCTGAGGGAGGAAACAGATAATTAAATAAAAATAAAGAATGGATTTATCCGTTGGTAATAGGATTACATGGGTCATTTCACCCTGACAACACACAGAATTAGAAGGTGATAAAACATGACTGGAGAAAAAGAATTAATCTGAAGTATATGGAGAGATTAAAGTTGTAATTCAAGTGGGAGTAGTTAAGGACTTGGACCAACAAGGTCATTAAAGGAATTAGGATGCAAAAGATGGATGTATGAAGAAGGGAAACCAAGGAAACTGTAAGGATAGCATAATGTAGTTTGTTTGGCATTGCAACCTTTTGTTCAAGAACTTCCAACTGTGCAGTTAAAGCTAGATAGCAGTGTCTTATGATATCTTCAGCACTCTAATTGAGAGAACTTACTTAACTAGTCGCAAACTTTTCAGACAACTCAGTCTCATTTAATAGAGCACGTGATTCTGGACCAAAATGTAATGCAATTTATTTAATTTTTTTTTTTAATAGTTGCTATTTTCAGCCTGAAAAAAAACCTCTCTAAATGGTCTCCCTGTTTGGAAAATTTCAGTTCTCTCTCACTCTCATTTACTAGGTAGGATTGTGCTGCCCTGTCTGTACATTGTTCAGAGAAGAGTCGACATCTTCTCACAGCTCACAGTGAGTGTAAGGAGATATTAGTCACAGACAGCAAGCACATTTTCTGTTTGTTCTCAGATTTCACTTTCTGTGACAGGGATCTTTTTAGCTACATTATAACCTAGATTTGGAGTCCAGTGTCCCTGGATCTCTTATCGTATGTCCACTTAGGCTTTCCTGTTTGTTTGCTGTTTTACAGTTACTTCTGGTAGCTTTACAAGTAAAGAAACCAGTAGTAGTAGTAATGGATGGGAGGCAGACTATTCTGTATTGTACATGCCTCCTGATTCAGAAATAAATGTAAATTGTGCTGCAGTCATAATGAAGCTATTAGCAGCAGGTTTGAAGGCTTATACAGCCATAGAACAGATTGCCCAACAAGTTCCTGCATGTGTTTCAACTTTGGTGAAACCCTGGGTACCTTTTTATGCATATACTATGGATGCTGGTTATCTACAAGATCCGTCCCTAAGATATTACAGTGATTTTATATCAAAATGCAGATTACAGAAATATGCCCACTTCACTTGAAGGCAACTTTCAGTTCCACATTGCGTAAGATTCTGTTAATTCACCCGTAACTGTGATGGCTAAAGTGCCCCCTCAGCAACGCTGACAATGACCTCCTATGAGGTCTTCTGCAACTGTGATAACCTCAGCCCACCGTAAAAGTGACACTCATATCCATCTATGACGAATTCGGCTAAAACTATTTTATGATTCAACCTTTCTTCTCTCTGATAGGAAATGTCAGGTTAACTATTGTTAGCGGGTCATTTCCATTTGTAGTGCTTACCTCTATCTGACCAGCATAGATCTGAAAGAAGGAAAGACTATTAAGGTCTTGCAGTAGTATCTCTTCACTGTCTGTTCCCGACATATTTCAGTCAGTAAAAACTACTCTGACTGGACATTGTGACACATCAAGGACATCTTTGTGATCTGGGAAGACTGGGGTGCATCATTGGTTGATTAAAGGAATATTCCCAGCTTAAGTATATACGTTTTATATGTACGGGATATGCCATAAATGTCTGGTAAGCATGGATCCCACCTTCAGAAACCTCACCTATCAAGAGAATATAGTGGCCATGAGTTAGATCCCAAATGACCTAATATGTGAGGTTACTAGAGTACTTGCATATTTACTCATGTAAATATGCCATAAATATTAGGTATGGGTTTACCCCTTTGCAGTGCTCCCAGATCAATAAGTCTCCTACCTTGATAGATCTTGAGAATGTTGTGTGTTTTTTTTTATTTTTTTTTGTGTTTCTGCATTTCATGTTTACTGAATTTAACCTAGGCTTGTTATTTCAACTTGTCCCTGCTGCCTGTTCTTGTTCTGCTGAATATCTCTGTGAGCCCTTGGCTTGTTACTTGACTTCTTCCTTTCTACCTGCTCTTGCTCTTTTAACTATGTCTGACCTTGGTTTGTTCTTGAGCCCTGAACCCAAGTTGCGAGCCCTGACCTTCACATGTATTTGACTTTCTTCCTGCCTGACCATTACCTGACCGGTACTTAATATATATATATTTTTTTTGGCCCTAGACCAGCTGTCACCAGTATCAGGACTACTCCAAGAGGTAGCATCCTGGTGGTCTCCCTGCATATCCCTGTATAGTGGTTAAAGGTTGAAAACCAGGGAGGCTACTTATCTAAGACCATTGCCCTAGGAGTGGCACAAAGCCAAACCAGTTTGGTCAACAACCCACTGATTGTTACAGCCTTTAACAGGAATATTAAAGGGTGGTGTCAAACTTGCTCTACCGCAGGTTTTTGGAAGGTAGTTCCTGGTGGACAATAATCTGGCATTAAAGCCAAGTCAGAAAAGCATGAGAGACCAATCGCCAACCGCTGTTTTGGGGGTTTTGCCCGTCATCAGTGCGAAACAGGGGATTGGCTGGCTGAGTGAGAGCTCATAGATATTGCATAGCACCACCTTTTAGAATGTGCCCCCTATGGATCATTGCCTCATTTTCCAGTGGCAATATCGGGGATTGAAGCCAAATCAGAATATTTCCACTTCAGGAATATTAGACATTGATCCAAATGGAGCTACATTCCAAAAGGTATGAAAGAGAATTCCTAGCAGGGTGTGTATGGTTTATAAGACCCTGCACGCTGCAAGGTGGCCTGAAATGGCAGTTTCCTTAAGGAGACTTAGTAAACCTGCTTCCACCATTTTAAAGGTAGTTTGGAACCAGAAGCCAGCATGTCAGCCCAGCCATGCAGATAAGATGGGTTATGGTCACATGAAACAAACCTTGCTTTCCTTTGAATCGGTGCCTCCATTACTGATATATCGCCGTATTGTCAAGAATGCAAATGAGCTATTTGGAGGAATGAGTGTTGTCGCTTACCTCTTTGCTTTACCTCATTGCCTTTACCTATACCTCATTACTCCTACAAGTTTATTTACAAATTGGCAAAAAAGTTGGTATATTGACAACAGAGGGTTGGGTTGGGTGACCGTAATCTATGCATTCTAAGGTAAAGCCTTGAGGAAGCAGAGGTTTGCATTAGCAAAATGGCTGACATTTTATGTTACTTTTGACAAGCAATTTGTGGTTTCCTTTGCTCACATTTTTCAAAGGAACTGTGGTGGTGGCATTAAAGATGATATATTTGCACTTTGTCTTGTATTATACATATTATAGCATGTATTTTGTCTGCACTACAGCTGATGCTACATGTTTTGTTATATGAACATTGTGTTTGCTGTGAAACAGATGTAACACCCACGGTATTATGTCTGCAGTTATGTGAGCACTATATTAAAAATCCAAGGTTTTTGTAGTTCACTTCTGAAGTATCTTTTTACTTTATGTATGTTGCAATTAATCTGGATGTCATATAAATCTATATGGCTTTGGAGATTAAGGCTGGGACCACACAGGGTGTGCTCACAATGGATTGGCCACCACAGACTAGAGAGCAGCTAAACTGCTGTCTATGTAAAGTAAGCAGCAAAGTGGATAAAATAAGAAAGTCATCTATATGATGCAAAACAAAAACTGCAGTGAAAGTCAACTTCTGGTGCTGCTTTTCAAGTCTCAGCATTTCACATCAGTTTCTACCATTTACAATACAAAGTAGAAAGCAGTGGCCACCAGCAGTGACTACCCTTTGAAGTGTACCTCAAAAACACAACCCATTTTTGGGCAGGTGTTGCCATGTGGAAATCCAATGTTGATTACCCATGATGGGAATTTGGAAGTAGACTTGTCCTGTGTAGGCCCACAATAGTCACCTGTCAACCTTGCCCTTCTAAAGTTTTCTCCTATATTTTTCTGCCCAGTGGTACAGTAAGTGTGTATTCATTGTATTATTTCCAGATATGGAGAATGATCAGGTCTACATATTTGTCTCAAATGGGGACGTTTTGTAGTGGATGGTATTATTGGAAGATATAAATAACAAAGTGATTGTCATTTAGCAATTCTACATATAAACTGTCGACCTGCTAATAACATATTAGACACATATTATTACATGCATATCAATAATCTACATACATTCTACATTAATCCTTTAAGAAGTACCTAAACTGTATTGTAATAGGCCAGTATAAAAAAAAAAAAAAAACCTGGCAATTTTAGATCTAGGTTATACCCATATTTCTGAACTTGCAATAAAGTTTCTCAATTGCTTGTTATCACCCCGCCATGGATTTGCTTGGGAATCCTTTCATCACCATAAGGCATTTGGCACTCCTCCGATCTTCTATGGCAGTGCTGAATTCAGAAAATTCACTTGGAATGTTGATAAAATACATATTTAAAAAAGGAAATGGGATTAGAGCTAAATGTTCTCTCCTCAGAGGCTCCATAAAAGCTATGTAATAAAACATATCTTCAGGAATAAGTGTCTTCAGTTTTATAGACCTTACAGAGGGTTTTTAGTTGTAATGTTAAAAGGCAGTTCTGAGGACAGGTATGAATATTACTGTGCACATGAGGATGCACACAGGACAAGCACTGGACAACAGCCTTCAGCTGGCAGGTATGTATTCTGACTGTATGCTAATAGAGGGCTTTGAATCATAATGACAATCACAGTGCGGTATTATTTTATATGACAGAACATGTACCATACTGTCAGATAAAAGGGTGTCATATTGTTAGAATATGCACTTGGTAGCACGAAAGTCAAACCAGTGGCTCTCAAAGCTTGGTGGCAGCAGTGTTAGGAAAGCTCCGTGCCACTTTGTCTACTCTGGAGACCGCATGGTCAGATATATCTGCATTCCTTTAATTTAGTATGGACCTTTGTGCATAACATAATGTAGTATGTCATACTATAGAGATATATACTCCTAGTATCACTTCTTTTAAGGGAGAATGTGATGCCCATTGGAAGCACCATACTGCTGCACTTGGAGTGCCTATGGGTCCATCTGTGTGCCACTGTATTCTTGGTGTTATACATAAGTCAATTAGATAATTTGTAAATAATATTGCAGGACTTCATATACTTATAAGTAGATATTTCTTTCTAAATTAGTCACTTTTTCACTGTCCATGGTCCTGATTTAAATGTCATAAGGGTCAGTTAAGTTTAAACAGAAATACACAACATTTTGATGATTTTAGTTTTTTAGCCCATATTTTTAATGTGCTTTTTTTCAATATTTTTAGAAGTTTATTTTCATGACGGAAAACTTTTTATTTTTTATTCTCTTTTTTTTTTTTTTTTATTCTCTTTTTTTTTTTTTTAATACCAGCCGTTTTCTACCTGGGCTTAGTTTTTCTTTCATTTTTTTAACCCATATAACAATATGTATAGTATTCTAGTATTTTGTACTAGTATCACTTCTTCATTACAGTGTGATCTTTGTCTCTACATGGATGATAATGATATACAGTTATGAGCTAGATAAATACTGTTATACCATGCATAGTTTTAAATACACACGTGGACAAAATTGTTGGTACCCCTCATTTTATGAAAGAAAAACCCACAATGGTCACAGAAATAACTCGAATCTGACAAAAGTAATTTGCCAAACTACATGTTTACAAGCCACAAAGCTTCTGGGAGAATGTCCTATGGACAGATGAGACAAAAATCTAAATTTTTGGCAAGGCACATCAGCTCTATATTCTCAGATGGAAAAATGAAGCATATCTTGAAAAGAACACTGTCCCTACTGTGAAACATGGAGGAGGCTCTGTTATGTTCTGGGGCTGCTTTGCTGCATCTGGCACAGGGTGCCTTGAATCTGTGCAGGGTACAATGAAATTGAGAAATGTGCTGCCCAGTGTCAGAAAGCTTGGTCTCAGTCGCAGGTCATGGGTCTTGCAAAACACACAGCTAAAAACACCCAAGAATGGCTAAGAGGAAAACATTGGACTGTTCTGAAGTGGCCTTCTATGAGCCCTGACCTAAATCCTTTTGAGCATCTTTGGAAGGAGCTGAAACATGCCATCTGGAAAAGGCACCCTTGAAACCTGAGACAACTGGAGCAGTTTGCTCATGAGGAGTGGGCCAAAATACCTGTTGAGAGGTGCAGAAGTCTCAATGACAGTTACAGGAATCGTTTGATTGCAGTGATTGCCTCAAAAGGTTGCGCAACAAAATATTAAGTTAAGGATACCATCATTTCTGTCCAGGCCTGTTTCATTAGTTTTTTTCTTTTTTTAAAAATTCTGTTGAAGCATGGTTGAAAAGCATTGTCTGACTTTCATTTGTTACTTTTCATTTTTATATATTATTACTTTTGTCAGATTCAAGTTATTTTTGTGACCATTGTGGGTTTTTATTTCATCAAACGAGGGGTACCAACAATTTTGTCCACATGTGTATGCTTGACCTTGGTTACTTAACCACTTCAGTACTGGGTCAGTTTCCAGTTCAGGTTTTGAGGGCTGTAACATTTGCATCATTTGCATTATTCAACTAATTTTTGTGTCTTTTTTCGGTGACACATAGGGCTTTATTTTATGTTTTTATTTTTGCATGTGTTTATATTTTCCCGGATATAAAAAAAATGTAAACAAAAGAGGAGGAAAAATGTCTGTTTTTCACTTTTCATTTTTTTTTATTTAACAACACAAAGTGCTACTAAAAAAACTTTATAAAAATAGTTTTTACTTTCCGTTACGATAATTTTTATTTTGTATGGTGTTGTCGGTGGTGGAGGTGGGGCTATAACCTTTAATAAGGGCGTTTTATTGACATTTTTTTATTTTTTATTATTTTATTTATTTTTTTTTTTTTTTTTTTTACTTTGTGTCCCCATAAGGTCATAATAGACCTTTGGGGACATCTGATCACTTTTTAGGGGGAAAGAAGGCTGATTTCCCCTGTAACTGGGGCTGGTACATTTAGCCCCAGTTGCAGGAGGAATACAGCCTCCTGCCCGTTACTATAGAGCTGATTTGGGTCCTGTAGGACCCAGCAGCACTAACACACTCTGATCCCGGCGGATGATTCCACTTAAATATGGCTATAACTCAAAGATGTATTTTGATCTCTGGGTAGCGTATCTCTCTCTTAATTCCATTTAATCTAGCTGTGTGTAGCTCTAATCCTAGGTGTATGTTGTCAGTAGTGGCAACAATGTAACAATAGGGCTTTGTACTCATCCCAGAATGGCTCCATTGAATTCCTACATAGCCCCTTGGTGATCAAATACACATGTATTGTTTAGCCTAGGCTGTTGGATCAGACATGGTTGATAACATATAGACGGCATTGTGTCATTCCACTTAATCCCATCTTCTTACAAAGAATCTGGACTTGAGTGCGTTAGTCAATCAGACTTGCTGTCGCCGGTGACCTCATTCTGGGTGGTGGCATAAAGGGTATATAAGATGAGATAGGGATCAGTGGGAGAGATGCTACTATGATGAGTTGCTCCTGTGATGAGTTGCTGGCTGGAATGCTGTGTTGATGCTGCTGCTAGGAGCCTCCACTGGTTATCCCCACATGCCAAGGCATGTGTGAGTGTTGGATTATAGAGCCACATCAAGGATATGTGTGGTAAAGTAATTATTTCACTTTTATTCCCTTTTTATTTTTTGTGCTGTATATTGTAACTAGTAACTGTTAATGCTTGTATATATCTGCATATCTGTTCTGAACTGCATGTGTTAGATATTAATACCGACCCATCTAGGGGTTAATAAATATACAAAATTTAGAAAGCTTGTCTTGTTTTATCTTGTGAACCCAACACTCACTGGCGGTGAGTGTGGTTTTTATGAAAGAAGTCTCAGGTGTGGGCCAAAGCGGTGTTGGCGCACTGAGGATCTTTCACACGTCCTAAACGGGCTGTTTCATTCCGTCAGTTCTTGCCTTATATGTATATATTTAGTGGATGTTCAATTGTATTTTTATACTTAGCACAATAAAAGTTAAGTTTTATCAGATTAATTTTGAGAGACTACTCAACACTGAATTTTTTTTTTATAATTTTGCAGTTTTATATGATTTGATGCTCAAGCATCAAGGTACTTCCAGGTACTCGGGGATAAGAAACTGAAGAAAATGCTTCCTGATATGCTGAAGGACTTATCTCTTGATGAGATCAAACAACTTTGTCTTGAGTAGTTAGTTGGGAAGGGCTTGTAGTGGGTAGGATAGCTAGGGAGACATGGAGGGGGTGTAACGGAGTGAAATAGGAGGGGGAGCAGTGACAGGGAGGTAGTGTGGAAGCTTTACACCATGTAAGATGCAGAAGATGCCAAGAACTCCCAGAGAAACCCAGAAATCACTCAAAACACTGCTAAAGGTATATGGGTATACTTATTAACCCATTAATAGCACTAACAGACCTTTAAAAAAATAAATAAAAATTTTGCCCGGAAAACCCTTTAAGTCAAACTTTTTGTGCAAAAATAATTACAATGTTTTTCCTGGTTTGCACATTGTTTTTCTGGTGCACAAGCCATAATAAATTAGCTCCAGTGTGTTTTTAAATATTTTTCTTATAGTCAGCATTAGCTTTTTCAGCAATTTATGATACAGAAGTTCTCCAGTGGGATCAAACAAGGTGGACTAATTTTTGGTCCCCATTTGCAACATTGAGGCTTGGTTGCCTATGACCCTGTTGCCAGTTCACCAACTGTTCTTCCTTGGACTATACCCCACAAGACCTGCTTATTGGAGAGACTCCGACTCAGTCATCTAGACATTACAGTTTGACCCTTGTCAAAGTTGCTCAGATCCTTACACCTGCCCATTCTAAAAGCTTCACTTCACCTGTAGGTGGTTTTATTGTGCTGGCTGATTGATGTAATCTCCAGTGATTGATCTGTCATAATCTTGTGTTTGCTGCACACTGAGATGGTTTCTACACATGAGTTATATTGAATGGAGCTTTTCAGCAGGGTTAATATATTAGTTTCCTGGGGAGTTTAGACTTTATTTCATTAGTTACAGTTATGAACACACAAAATAAAATCCCACAACTTGTCATTTTTTATAAATGCTATTAATATACTGCTGACTGACCTTATAAATGAATTGAAAAACATGATATATGCATATGTATTAGAGTAAGCATAAGAGCAGGAGAAAGCGGCCATTAAATTAAGGGTTATTCATCCAGTTTTAATGCTATCCAGTGATTTGATCTAATTGGAAATTAATTACACCTGACTTTGGAGAACTCCATGCTAAAATCTGAAAACTAAAAAAAAATATTGATGTAGTGGTTGATATTGGTATTCGCGTGTGTGCGTGTGTGCGCGCGCGTGTGTGTGTGTGTGTGTGTATAGCAGCTCAGCTCCATTGAAGGTTGTAGCTCTTATTTTCGGACTAAAACTGCTTGTGTTTTTTTTTTTGTTTTGTTTTTTTTAGTAATCCTTTACAGCTCCTTTTACAATGGTCTATATTTTGGTCATCTTCTTCAAAATGTTGTTGAGATTAGATCTTCTCAGTCCACACTGGGCCATTTAGATAACAAATGGCATACTGTGTACTTATAGTTGCATCCTAGTAAATAAAAATAAATAAAAAAATACAGATCTTGAGATAATGGTAAAATTCTAGGATTGTCAGCAGCAGTCAGCTAAAAATCAGCATCTCTTCAGCATCAGACTTTCTGCTTCAATTATACTTATAGGGAAACCACAAGCATTTCCGTAGGTATAATTGACATGCTGTGATTTCCAAAACTGCAACGGTTTTGGAAATTGCAGCGTGTCGGCTGCGCATATTTTACCGCACTGTGGGGATGGGATTCGCTAGAATCCCATCCACTAAACACTGACTGTAAAACGTCATGTTTTTTCCACGGCGTTTCCACCGCAGGCAAAGAGTGGCGTTTATGCCACGTGGAGGCCCGTCCTTAAACTGAAACCACTGGATGAAAAAGTCAGACTTGCAGCACTTTTTCATCTGGTGATTTTCGACGCACTCCGTGACGTGAGTGTTCAGACGGGACTCTGACACAGATATGAACGTAGCCTTAGAATTGCTTTAGGGTTAACTTTTTATAAACTGCATTTAGAAATGGAACCTTTACCAAGCAATAAATTGTCCTTTGAAATCACTAGAAAACAAACTGAAAAGTAAATCACAGGAAATAATTTGCCTTGGCTGACTTCTCATATTTAACCAGGTCTCATGTAAGAAGTGGGACCATTGTGGCCAGACTAAATTTAGATGTGAAATTTGTAAAAATGGGCAACAATTGAAAATACCCTTAGGCTAGGTCATCAATATTGTATCAGTAGGAGGTACGATACCTGACACTCCCACCGATCAGCTGTTTGATGATGTCTCTTCATTACATACCAATCGCTGTACATTGTACTGCAGCTCAGCCCCATTCATTAAAACTAGGCTGCAACATGAAAATGTGACCAGTGAACTTGACATCACTTGCCTGAAAAGTGGAAGTGGTATTTGCTGGAGTGTCGCTACCTCTTTTAAATAGCTGATTGACGGGGTGCCAGGTGTCAATTTTATATTGATGATGAGCAAGGTCATCAGTGTCAAAAATCCCTTTTATCTTTCGTAAGACATACATATATGTGTAACAATAATCGTATGTTTTTGTAATTGAATTGCTTTTAGGATTGATAGTCATTACTTCATACTTCCTGTCTTAGTGACTAGCAGAAGCCTGTTTAAAAGGATTCTATCACTGGGGAAACATGTTTTTAACTGAAGCAATGTTGGAATAGCCTTTATAAATGCTATTCTACTCCTACCTTTACTTTTCTTCCCCTTGAACAAAAGATGTGCCACAGTTGCACCCCTCTATGCAGTTTTTTTCTTACATAGCTAAAATAGTAAATTCCCCCCTTCATGTACAAATGCGTTTTTGACAACATCATAGTCAGTTATTGTGGCTATTACTGATAGTTTGTTTGCTTATCTATTGTTAGTATCTTTGTTTGTAGATGTGACGGGGTTCTAAATATCTGACTCCATATTGAACTTGATGAAATTCCAAATTATGTAAAATATATATAATAATACACTGACTATAGGCACTTCTTAGTATCCAGTCATGAAGTCCCATCTTACTATGGATGAGAATATAGTGCAGCAGTAATCATATATTGCTATAGCAAATGTTTTTTGTCATCAGTGTGTAATAATACCCCAGTAAGATGAAATATGTATACTTTGTAAAACAATGTGGCCTAAAATTATCCTATATGAAGTATGTACACAATATAATATGGCAAGAATATTAAGCATGCCTTGTAATATACACTTGATGATAATTCAAAACAAAATATGCCTCAAGCCTAAACTGTGCAGACAGTTTATATGTATACCGCTGTATTCCCTTTGATGACCCCAGCTGTCTCTTGCTTAACCTCAAATGCCCTGCACTACTTAAATCTTCTTCTCAAGTTCCTTTTGACTTCTCCAGGCAAGACCATATTGGGAATTTCTCACCTATTCAGCAAAAAACCTGTAATTTGCTAGCTAATATCTTCTGCTGAGATGAGTTGGCTTTTTCTATAACTGTCATAGACCTCAATGTAGATGAATTGCTCTGCTTGGTTATTTTTCTGTAGACCTCATTGGAAAGTATTACAGCCTCTCTGTCTAAATCTGGTATGTGCTGCACAAATGTTTACATTTGTTCAATGATACCTCTCCCTATTATGTCCTGACAGGTTTCGAGTTATTGGCAGGGGACAATAAGAAATAAATGGCAGAGACCAATATACAAGTGTGTGATAAAGTGACATTGAAGGACCTCACTTATCTCCATCACAAATAAATCATGTGTCACACACAGATTAGTCTTCCTTACTAGGGCGTTTATTGGAATAGCCTGTCCCTTTTAGAGCATTCACTCTTTTGTACTAGAGGGTGTAGTGATCAGGGACTGCAAGGGTCTGCTTTACTTTTGTTGCCTTTTCGCTATTAAAGGGGTTTTCCCATGAACATGACCATATTTAAAATTGTAGACAATTTAAACATTAAATATTTTCAAAACATATAAATAATGTGTAGAGTTTTAAAGATTTTCTCTAACCATCTTAGTGGTGACAGTCTGTTGTCTTGATTGGTTGCCAATGAATACAGCCATGAATGCAGGAGCTTTCTATATTCTGAAACCCAGCCATGACTTCCTTGTTGTGGATGGATTATCTTCTCATAGATGTAGTGTTCCTGCCTGTTACCCAGCCATGATTTTCTTATTGTGGACAGGTTATCTGACACGTATCAGACCATAGAAAGTTCCTGCATTTATGCTTGTATCCATTGGCAAGTGATCAAGACAAAAGACTGCAACCATTAAGATGATTAGAGAAGTTCTTTAAAACTCATCAACATTTTTAATAATTTATATTGGCAAAATTTTTTAACTTTTAATTGTCTAAAAACTAAAAGTTTAATCATTACCCCTACCCCCTCATTATAGTTATTTACTTCACGGGTTTTGGATGATTACCATAGCCCTTGCCTTGGTTGCTATTGCCTACATTTGTTATGTTTGTACTTTTATGAATTGATTATCTATTTATTTTATTTTTTTATTAACAATTTACAAGTTAAGTTTTAATGTTTTGACATATTTACTGTAGTGTTTACCAACAACACATCTGCTATAGAAATAGTGACAAAACTGGTACATGTAAATACAGCCTTATTAGTGGCACTAATTCTGATATTGTCTGTGCTCTGCGCACATAACGTCTCAACATTTCTTCTCATCTTTCATCTAATTGATTTTCTTTGTGAATCCCCTGACAGACTACCATGGGATTAGAGGTTGTAGTTCATCCTGCCTAGATATGTCACCTGTGAAACAACAAGAGGATCCAGGACCATTTTTTGTTGTCACATCATTTCCCACTTGTACTTTAGCTTTACTACAGTTTAGAAATTGAATTTGGAAGCATTTGCAAAGTAGAAATAATTGAAGATTTTAGATAAAATGAGGTCAGATGAAGCCGCCTGTCACATGCAAAGCTTCATTGTGTATATGTCGAATTGCATTCCTAAGAAGAATACATACAGTATGTTTCTTGCTAAAGAGCCAGGGCTGTGGAGTCTGTACGCCAAAGCCCCGACTCCGACTCCTCAATTTCCCCTGACTCCGACTCCGACATACATGGCGCATGTTTAAGAGATAACTTAATTTAAGCTTTTTATCATCCTTATGATACAATAATCAAGCTATTTAGGTAGAACATAAAATATATTTATTGGATACAACTTTAGAACACAAAAAACTTTAATAAATTGCAAATATGCAAAACGCTGCAGTAAGTGGTAAAAAAAACAGTTTTCAACAAAAACGTCCTGAATATCATTTGTGGAGTCTATGAATTTGTTCTGAGAAAAAGTATCGCCTCCATCAGATCCTCCTTCAAAGATGACCTCAAATCGGATCGAATTATTTTAAGGCTAGAGAACAGCCTCTCTACACTAACTTGGGTTGGTGGCAAAGCGGTGACCACATGGGCAAGATCTCTAACAATCTCGGGGTATAAAGGAATTGCCTCCTGCACAGTCAGTTTTGATGATCGGTTGAACTCTTCTACTTCTTTGAGAGCAAGTGAAAAATTTTGCTGAAATACAGTCAGTTTGTTTGCTATGGGAATGGAATCTTTTTCTCTGCGGCAACACTTTGCCTGATCCATGTCATCCAAATACTTTTCAAAGTTAAACTCTTCATCTGATGAGGCTGAAGATATGGTGGCAGTAGCACTGGCAAGACCCAATTCCTCTTGCTCTTGGCAGTCCTGTAGCCCACTCATCCTAATTGCTACCTCAGTCAGAGCTTCTTTTCCTTTAGTAATCTGTTGATCATTCAGCAATATACGATGACTTGGGTCCACATAAACAGCTGCCAGAAGAATTTTGTTATCTAATAACAGTGTCTCTCTCCTTTTCCTTGAAGCAGCAATGCCCTCTGCGATTAAGCCTTGTCTTTGAGACATGCAAAACAGCAAGTTCTTCCACTCCTTTAAGAAAGTTCCAGGAGTTAAATCCTCAGCTTGTAATTTTTTTGTTACTGTGAATGGGTGATGAAGCAGTTCCATTAATTCAGCCACTTGTGTCCATTGACCTTCTGTTAATGTTACCTGAGGGTTGGCCATGTCCACAAGAAAGGGCTTCAGCTCAACTAATCGCTCAATCATTAAATAGGTGCTGCCCCACCGAGTGGCTTGATCTACGATTGCTCCTTTCCCAGCACGTCTCTTCAAGATGGAATCAATTTTAGGGGTTCGGGCAGCAATAGCCAATTTCCTCACCTTGCCAATCAGAGTTCCAGCATGTCCCTCTTGCAGACTGTCTCTTATTGCCAGCTGCAGTGTGTGCACAGCACAGCGCATGTGATAAATATGAGAGAATTTTGAAGCAGCTTCAGCAAGATCTAATTCTAAAGTATCATTTTGCTGTTGTTCTGTAGTAATATCTGTTTGTTCCTCAGTTACAGGAACAGGACTGTGGGCTTCCATCTCAGACATACTGAATCCAAAGTTTTCTTCTAACTGTTCTTCACCTTCCTTATTCTCATTCATCAGTTTAATTGTATTTATCATGTTTGAAGCATTGTCCGTTACAATAGCAAGAACCTGTTCTTTTTTGAGTTCATAATCTTCCAGAACATTTTCCACTAAGGCCTGGAGAAACTGACTGGTGTGTTGAGCTTTAGTATCCTTTACTGCCTGTGTCTTGGTAACAAATTTTTTGTTGTCACAAACAAATCTTACATTTATAGCAAAATAGTTCACTCTGTGACGCGTGCAGGCATCTATTTTAAGATATATTAAGCGTCTCTTGAGAATCTTTTTAAGATGTTCTTTTTGGTTAAGGGCTTCTTCAATCACTAATTTTCTAATACTTTGTCTTTCGAGAGAAACACCAAGTTTGCGGGCCATTTCTCCATTAAGAGCTTTAAAACTTGGTCGAGCAAATAATGATAATGGTACACCGTCCTTCACAACAAGCTCTATGAGCTGTCTTTTAAACACATCTGCTGTCATTGTTACAGTAATTTTGTCACTTAGAAAATATCTTGTTACTGATGTTTGAGACAATCTTTCATCCTCCGTTGCCTGGCGGGAAGTGCTGGGCACTGGTTTCTTGGTGTCACTCTGATCCTTCTCAGTCACAGATTTGAAAACTTCTGGGTGGAAGCGGCTTAAATGTCTTTTTAGATTGGAAGCTCTCGTAGGAGCGTTTTTCTCGCTTCCGGAGCATGCACTGATTTTGACATCACAGCATTTGTTCTCATCTGGGTCACTTATCTTACACTGACACACAAAATATTTTTTATCTTCAGTTAGTGTGAAATGCTCAAATACAGCTGACTTCATAGGAAGCTTCTTAGACATTTTATAATGATATAAATTTGTTTTCAAAATAATTTTGTCCTATAAAAAAAAAGGTATATTGTAATATCTGAAAGAATAGCGAGTATAACTTTGGATAGAAATAAAACAAACTATGCATAAATCAATAGTACAGCTATCGATATGTCATGATAAATAAAAAGTTTGTAATATATGTTTTATTAGGTCTCTTTACTCTGAAGTTTCAGTATCACACTTTTCTCTGGATACAGCTCACTAAGGGCCTGATGTGGGAAAACTGTCTTGGTCTAAGACTTTCTTTGTTACCCATAGCAACCAGTCAGAGCTCACAGCAACCAATCAGAGCTCTGCTTTCATTTCTCCATAGCACTACATGAAAGGGGGAGCTCTGATTGGTTGCTATGGGCAACAAAGAAACTTCTACACCTAGACAGTTTCATACATCAGGCCCTGGGTGTTTTACATCATACTGCTTCACAATCTACAAAGTGAAACTACTAGCAGTGCTAGATAACAAAGCCTTGGCAAGTGGCAACAGCTTCTACACCTATAGTACTTTCTCACGTGTGTTTCTGTATTTCTAAGTTTGAGATGTTAGAAAACAGTTTCCCCCCTTATATTCTATGTATAGCATATATAAGCCATCTGAGCAGAGCAGCTAACCTCTCCAAACATGAGCTCAGAGGAGAAGCAAACTAACACAAAGCATACAGAGAGAACATACACTGGACAATTGATTTATGCAGTTTATTGAAAGTTTAGATATACTAAGAAGAAGTACTTGCCTTAAAGGAGTTCTCAGTCTCAGCACAATGATTTACTTGCTGACAAGCAGTCACTCTGTGTGCTGGGGCTGTGGGTGGGTCTCCAGCACAATTACAGATAAAGTCAAGCTTTTCAGTCCTCACAATCACAACACTTGTATCTTTTGCTTACTCCAGATAATGGTGCTAAACCTTATAGGTTCACTCAGAACTCAGTCCCATCATTATATGAGGAATAGAACAGACCTTTACAGGACATTTCATCATTTTCAACATTTCATCATTTTCCCAAATTCTTATGAAAATATATTCAGCACATACTGCATTGTACTACTAACTGTACCAATTTATTATATATTTTGGGAGTCGGAGTCGGTCCATTTTATACCGACTCCGACTCCACCAAAATAGGCTCCGACTCCGACTACACGACTCCGACTCCACAGCCCTGTAAAGAGCTTCAAGAAAAAGAGGAGAATTGTATCAAAATGACGCAGATGATTCAATGTGAATATATGCAGGTTTTATTTTTCAAAATAACATTCCAAATATTGCATTTCTTATTGTACGGAACATATAATATTCATAATTTTGTATGCATCCATCATTAGTTTCTTGCTGTTGGTTTTTATATGGTTTCTGCAAAGGACTGAAAAAAGTTTAAAAAAAAAATAGATACTTATTTTCCTTTATATGATGCATGGTTCTTCTTCAGAATTCCTTAATCCTTCCTTCAGTTAATTATTTTCTTTAGGTATATGTTCACTAAGAGGTAAAATGTTATACCAATTTTTATAATATTTTTCAGTACAAAAAGGTTTTTGATCCCTTTAAATTTGACTGTATTTATTTATTTTCGGTACTTATTGACTGAGAAATCCTTTTTGCATTACTCTCGACTCCCGAGTAAAGCAAAAGTTTTTTTTTTTTTATTCCAAAGCTGGTCAACTTGTGCCACACATCTCAGAAGATTTTAAGCCAAAAGCAAAGGTAAGCAAGGACACATCTGTATATGGCCTTTCCATGTGTCCATTTCATCATAATTTAATAAGGTTTCCTAAACTTGCCCCAGAATGGGTTTTCCATTTTTTAATAGCCGTGGCTTACGTGACCTCTGGAATTAACCATTTTTCCTCCCTAGATAATGCTAGGTTCACATTTGCACCCGGATCTCCATTGGTCGGGTCCAGCGGGGACCTGAACGATGGACAACTGGACCGCTAAAAACAAAGGTTACCCGCAGACACTGGCGGATCCCATACACTGTAATGGTGTTCATCAGGTGGCCGCCGTTTTTATACTGAAACCAGCGTGAAGAAAAGTCCTTAATGCAGGACTTTTCTCTCTGCCATTTTCTGGCAGTTTCTGCAGTGGAGTCTCCACGGAGACTCTGGCACAGATGTGAACTTTGTGTGAGTCTGCATGTTTTAATGCTAGAGTAAAATGACTTCAGCCTTTGTTCTAGTTTTACTAATATATATTGGAATATTTACAAAGTCGACAGTGATGTAATTCTATACAAACAAATACTTGCCTAATACTTATCATGTTTAGTGTTACACTTATGATTAGTGGATGTAGCTTAGGTGTACAGCAGTCTAAGCAGCAGCAACTACTACTATTATTTCCCCTTTTATTCAAACCATCATCTCCTCTCTCCAGTTTTGTTATATAATGAAATTTTGGGTGGTTTGCATATCCATAAAATGTTGTTGTACAATGTTTGCAAATGGTTTCAATAAGATATTCCTGAAGGACCCAAGCAGTTGCTCTGTTACAAACCTCTAGCTTCATTTAGGGTCCCTCATAGAGATATTTATATTTCTTTACCAAACTATGTTTATAGTCTTGAGGGAACTCCTGCGGGCTTTCTCACTGCTTTTACTTATATCAAGTGTTGTTGGTAGTCAGTTCCCAATAGAACTAGAGTTAGACAACACACGCTTGCTTTCATTGTCAGTATAGGAAAGAGAAAATAACTGAAAAGCGCTTAAAAATGTGTGAATTACCTTGAGTATATAACCTTAGCTTGACTTCTTCTTCTTCTTCTTCTTCTTCTTCTTCTTCTTCTTCTTCTTCTTCTTCTTCTTCTTCTTCTTCTTCTTCTTCTTCTTCTTCTTCTTCTTCTTCTTCTTCTTCTTCTTCTTCTTCTTCTTCTTCTTCTTCTTCTTCTTCTTCTTCTTCTTCTTCTTCTTCTTCTTTTTTTTTTTTTTTTTTTATATTATTGAGGATTATCACATTTGTTCTTATTACTTGGTCAGCATACCAATTGAGAAATATATATTTTACATATACAGTATGCTAGGTAGTCTGCAACGTTCATGAAACAGTACTCTTAAAAACCGTATCCATTTTGCTACAATACTTCATTTTGTTAGTTGCCTGGAAAGTAAAGGATTGTTATTGGCTATGACCATTTCACCACTAATTTGTTTCAAAATACTTTTCACTTTATAGAATAATTATCCATTAACCATAACTTCTTCTTTTTTATATTTGTTGCCATTCATACAAGCTTGGAGTTGTATGGATCTGTACTACTGCAGCAATAGAAGTCAAGGGACCAATATTAAACTCTAATGAAGTCCCAAGGGGTATCATATTTTGAGATATTCTGCTTCTAGTGTAGAATGTATATCCTTTGTATGGTATATGCAGTTCTCCATAGTATGGATCTGTATGGAAACTATATGCTGTCATACATGCAGTACTATGTGTATGAAACCTAAACAGATTTTAATTTCATAGACAGGGAGCCTTCAACTTTGTGATGATTTTTGTAACATGGTATCTAGACAGAAAAAATAATATAGGAAACAATGTACATATACGGTGAATCCTCTTCAAAAGACCACCTTTTCGACAAGACCATTCCCTTACGCAGATTTTCAGTTTTTACATATACTGAGCATTCTGGCCATTCTCTAGAAGACTAATTTTTCAAAGCAATATTGGATAGTCAACTCATAGAGGTTTCACAGTATATTAGTGGGGTGCCGTTTTGTTGTACTTATTATTTTTGCTTAACAGTAACTTACACTTGGAAATTGCTGCACAACTACTTTTTAATTACCTGCGATGAACAGTAGCTTTAGACAGGTGTGGAAAAATGCGGCAGAGTAAGTGCTTCAAAAATAGAAGTGTTTAATAGTCTATTTTTGCCAATTAACACAATGCAAAGTGAATGAACAAAAGAGAAATCTAATTCAGATCAATGTTTGGTGTGACCACCCTTTGTCTTCCAAACAGTATCAATTCTTCTAGGTACACTTGCACACAGTTTTTGAAGAAACTCGGCAGGGAGGTTATTTGAAACCTCTTTGGATGTAGGTTTGCTCAAATTCTCCTGTCTCTTCATGTCATCCCAGATAGACATGGTGATGTTATGATGAGGGTTCACTGGGGGCCATATCATCATTTACAGGACTCCTCCAAAGGGTGGTTACATCAAATATGGATATAATTTAGATTTCTATTTTCTTCCTTTGCTTTAAGGAGTTACCCATTTTCGAATATTGATGGCCTATCCTTAGGATAGCTCATCAATATCAGATCTGTTAGGGAGTAACAGCTGAGACACCTGCAGTTCCGCTGTTTGGGGGCTGTGTGTCTCCCACTAATATTTTACATGCTAGGAGCCATTTTGTGCACTCACTGTATGATTTGTACTAGCAGGTTTTAGTACTGCAGCACAGCCCCATTATAGGGCTATAGGGCAGCACTATAGTACGTAAAGCCTCTTCTACAGTTTGTATGGCGAGTGAGCAGCTCTGTTCCCGGCATGTAAACATTATTGGGATATGCAGGGGTCCCGGTTTTCGACTGTCTAATATTGATGATCAAGTTAAGGATAGGCCATCAGTATTACAAACTGGATAACCCCTTCAATTATTATGTTACTTGACTAAACTATTAACACTAGTTTTGTCAACATTCTGTGTTATTTTCTCCACACCTGCATAAAACTTGTGCACAGTGTTGTATATTATTCCTTGTGAGATGAAAGAAAATACATAGCTTGCAATAATACAGTATAAGAAACTTGAGAATTCATTTAATGTTTCAATTGAAGTATAAAACTCATAGTGTAGCTCTAAATAGACAATAAAACAGTGTTTGTAGCTTGCAGAGTAGATTGACACTGTAATTCTTTATTAGATCTCCTAAAATATATAAGCAGCACTCTAATGCAATCCCCTATTGAGGGTTAGTGTAATGTGTTGGTTTCTTTGTTTCTGTTGCTATTGTATTTGTTTTCTAAAAAACATATTGGCTCTCGGTGGGGGTGGGGGGGTCAGAATAATAGCTCGCAAAATCAATTGCTTGATGGGAAATAAAGTACACTGATCATACTCAGTATTCCTTAACAAACATTTCTTAACTCCCAATTTTAAAGAAAAAGTCGTCATCAGCAAGTCAAGGACACAGCCATATGTGCTGAAAATGAGTGTGACCTGGGTGCTACCCAGCAGCTTTTATCAGTGAATAGATCGTCTCAGGATCTAATGTGAGAATAACTGAAGTAGACTAATGAGTCCAAGTCACAGCAGGTTAGGCAGGTACAGACTACAGCATCAGGTATCTGATGGAGCCTTAGTGGATTGGCGTACTGCCATAAAGTTCAAAGCTGACTGCTCTGAACATAAAAACAGTGGCAGACTCTAGAATGCAAATGTATGACTTGGCTAGCCTCCAGTAAATCAAACACAGAGACATAAATCTACCACAAAGCTTTGAAACGTAGCAGAGAAAGAGAGATGTAGTAGCATTATACAAATTCTCACCAATTAAATACCAATATCTAGTGTTTTATCCAAGAATTTCCAGGCATGTCTGTAGTTAAAACATAGCCATTTCCAAACTTTGAATTCTGGGTCAGTCTATGAGCCTGATATGCTGATAGGGCCAAACTAAGGTCAAGTATAGGGGTTGGTCCACATGATTCTTTCCAACACTTTGAAAAATTTTCATACGTGTGATTTGCCCTTTTCACCAAAGATTTGTCCATTATGTGTTCCAGTTATGGTTGCGATATCAGGACTTATGAGAACTGATGACTAGCAATCAAAGGGGGTTTTCCACAAGTTTCCAAGTTATCCCCTATCCAACTGCTCAGAACCCTGCTGAATGAGGGCCTTTTTCCGTTGTTCTAAATGGAGCGGATTGGGCTCTGGAGATGGCTAAAGTCCTCCACTCTCCTGATCAGTGGAGGTCTGAGCGGTCAGACCCCGTTGATCTGCAATTTATCCCCTATCCTATGGATAGGAGAGAACTTGCTTTTTTGGATGAATCATATGGACCAATCCCTATACTTGACCTTAGTTTGGCCCAATCAGCATATCATGGTTTCATGACTTGCCTTAATGGGAAAACAAATTGAAAGAGGACATGTCATATCATTGCTGGGCAGTGGAGACTGCTTACCTCACAGTACCTCACAGTACACTGTGAAAGCAACAGCACCAATATCTTTGGAATAGGGAAAGCTAGATAAAAAAATACCAGGGAGTTATGCACAGTGGCAGCATACCTCCCCAAGCATATTCATACCTTTAGTTATATATGAACTGATATGTAAATGAGGCAGGTGGTGCACTCAAGGCATGTATTCAGCTCCAGGAGCACAGCTATTTCCACTTCCCCCTCTCTTGCCTGCACTTCCCCAGTTCAGTGGGAGTTGATCCTCAGGAAGGAGAGGAGAGGGATCTGAGCATTAAGAACTGTACTCCAATAGCTGAAGACATATACTGCCTAATTTGCTGATCACTTCAAAGTTATTTTGTAATAAAGGTATGTTGTTTAACACTGCATTGTGCACTGTAACAGTGGTGGCTTGGAGGAAGTGGTAAACCCCTTTAAGACACCCTTAATTTTTTAAGGCTTTGGGACAAAATCTGCCAATGTAAATGGTGGCAATTCAAAGACATTGCAATTAGATCAGATCTGTGACAGCAAGTAGGTCATACTCTGAATAAGTGTAGATATGAATACAGTCAAATCTCTTTCATTTGACCACCCAAAATAGAGTGGCAGGTAGTCTTCTCAAAGAAAAAGTCAGTATTCGTAGGGTATAAAGGGAAATAAAAATTCCTTTTGATACTAGTGTAAAAACAGTCTTCATGAGATCTAGAAGTGACAGCATTCGACATGTATATTGCAATGGTCATATCTACAAATGTCCAAATAGTTCAGATTATGATGCTTTGTTTCACTTGGTACATCCTGTTTTACCACAGAACAAAGATTAGCATGTGCTTGCTTATTGGGCGGAAAATTACTTTAGTCAATGCATGGATAAGTTTCATTCCTGACCCTCAGGCTCACCATCCTTAATGTTTCTCCACTACCCACATTTTTATCTGTTCCTCTTTGCTGTTATTTTCTCATTTGATGTCGTTTAGTCTCTCGATTACAAAGTCATTGAAAACAATCAATATCCAAGTAATAGGGTGGTAAACAGAGCTGAGCGAGGTGATGAGGGTAATGTTCCAGCATCTGAAAGACTAGACAAGACATGCAATGCTTGAGAGAATAAGAGACTGAGATTTCTTGAATAATGATGGTACATATTGACTGCGAAACTTAATTCATTTTATGCCAGCCCATTTATCTCTCGCATTGGAGAAGGTCAGGGCTGTGCTTTTAAAATGTGTCCAGGGAATAAGCGGCATAGATTGGTCACTTGTGAAGATGAAGAAACATCTATTTGGTTAGCTCTCATCCTTCAGTTCTCTGTATAATGTTTAGTATGTTTTGTATACTGCATTTTCATTATCTGATGTCAGCTCCAGTATCGCCATCTACAGTAAAACAAGTCCACATTGCTTTATGTCTTCTAGAGTTCAGAATAGATTACATTCAGAAAGGAAGCAGATGAATGATTTCTTGAAGCTCACATTTGGCTTCAGATACCTATAATTACATGTAAGTTATTAGCCATAATTTAAATTAGGTCACTGAGTAGAAACTAATCTTTAGTTTTTAATATTTTTTGTTATTGCCATAGCTATAGGAAATAGACTAACATAAATAAGTTTGAGTTATAGCACCCTTATATTAAAGTCTTCTGTATGTTTAAAAGGGTATTGATAATTTTAAAATGAAAAAATACAATTTATGATTCTATGATACAAATAGACATTTTAAGTTTGTGCCTTTCAATTCAATGTCTGTTGGGCAAACTGGGGGTTCTTTTGACTAACATAACCATATTTAACTTTGTAGACAATTAAAAGTTGTGTATTATTAAAAATTTTGTAGAGTTTTAAAGGTTTTCCTTAACAATCTTGGTGGTGACAGATTTTTGCATAACCTGGCCATTCAATATTACCATGCTAGCTACATTTTGTACAGCCATAGCACGCCACACATCATAGTGTGTTAGGGCTTATTCACAAGATCAAAATGTCTGTGTGATGGCCTTTAAAATAACAGATTTGTTAAGAGTACAGATTTCTTTCAGACTGTTTATGAGGTCTATGCAGGAAGGCTTTCAAAATGGCTCACTTCTGAGTGTATGCAAGAATAATTTACTATGACTGCTCTGTTTTAAGGTTCTTAATGGTTGGCCATGTCAGTAACTTGCTGACTGTTGCATCAAGCTAGGGCTCTCTTAGCCCTTTGATCTGGTGATACATGCTCACACAGTAGCAGCCTACAGGAAGCTGTAAGATACTTAAAAAGGATTGGTATTCCTAATGGGGACTCTCACTGTGACGTCAAAAGGTGGGTCTCAGGAAGGGAAGATACTGGTCTGGCTGCCTTTGCAACCTAAATGTCCTTTTAAACCAACAGATCTGTGTAATAATAAATGGTGGGTATTTGTTAAATATTCTACCCAATTTACTATATGGATGCACAGGCTGGTTTAGATGCTTTACATGACCTATATCAATATAGTGCAGTGAGTGTACGGTGTTGTACATTGCTCATGTAGGAGGTGCAGGAATGGGGTCCTTCATGTCTCAGAGGCCCACTGGAGATTTGCCTGTTCATTTGTGGGCCAGTCTAAACTCACCTATTATATCACTGCACTCCTGCTTCTCTAGATTGTGCACATACTCTATGCATGAGGGAAATGTAATATGCTTACGTACAGATAAATAAGAATATTGAAGTTTGCTGGGGAGTAGCCTGAGAACTGCCATAAGGGATTTGATAAATGATCATGTAATTCTGTAGCACACAGGATGTCAGCCACACAAAATACTGTAGACTGAAATCCCTTCTACGCAGGAGAGCGAACTGTATAGTGGAAACAGATATGGGTCACTTGACACAAATACCCATAATGAAAGGCTTCAAGGGATGAAACAAATGACACTGTTAGAGCATTGCTGGTAAATTAGCAGAACTTAGATTTCTCAGTTTCTCAGATTAGCAAAGCTCACTGGGTAGGAGGGAAGGAGTATCAAGACTGGTGTATTGTATGTTGGTCTTGATGATCTCCTTATACTCACTATGAGCAGTGAGAAGCTGCAGACTCTTCTCTGAATAGTGTACAGGAAGAGCAGCTCTGTGTAAACATACACCTACCCCTCTCCCTCCACTATGTTCAGTCCTGAACATGTTGGTTTCTAAAAATGGACCTTCTCTAGTAACAAGGAGTGAACAGCAAATTAGAAAGGAAGTACACCCCTAATGGTAGGAACTTTGAGAGTTTTTTTTATGCAGGAAGCAACAACATTTTTAAATGAAGTGCATTATATTTTGGCCCAGAATAACCTGCTCTATTAAATGTGACTAAGTTGCCTGAAAAGTTGGTGACCATTTAAGGTATCATTTATGCCAGAAAACGTAGTATAAATATTGATGAATCTGGCAATGCTTATGGTCCTGCCCACAGCACACACTCATCATGCCTCCTTTTTTGGAAACTGGTGAGGGTGACCTAAAACAACACTTTTTTGACAATTCTTCTCTTGTGCCATTTCAGAAGTCGCAAACCTTTTTTATGGCACTTTTCTGTAGGTGTTTTGTAAATATGCCCCAATGTGAATAGGGTAGCCTGAGAAGTTGGTGGCCATTTTACAGAACAAAAGAGAAAGTCAGGAATTGTAAGAACCACACCACATACATTAAAAAGGAGTGCTCTGGTGTTGTATTTATACATTGTGCAATTATTGTGACTTTCTTATTGAGAACTAAAGAACCACTTTTAATATAATACTATATTCATAATACTTATGAATACTGTGAGAGAGAGAACCTATCGTCTCCTATTTTCATATTGTACCAGGGGAAGTTTCTTTTTTTTGCATGTCCGTGCTATAACTTCTGTTTCATGCATATAAAAAGACCATGTAAAGTGAGATATAAAAGAATTAGGAGTCTTTCAAGGTTTTGGCTTGACCAAGTTGCCAATGGGGGTTTATAATGCCTGTTACAAACCAGAATATTGTTATAATTCTGCAAAAAGGCAATACAACGAAACAGAGTGCATCATTTTTCCTTTCATCATTTCATCCATTTTTTTTTTTTTTTTTTAACCCAACATAAAATACAAATAAATGTAAATGTGGATGCAAATATGGATGAAACATGGATTTAATACATATTTTAATCACTGTCCATAGACCTCAGTGGGCCATGTGAATAGACTCATTGGTTAATATTCATTGACAAGTTCTGTGGAGCATTTTTCTGCTGGAATAGTATTGTATTATGGCTGTAATACAACTGTGTGCATGATGTCTAAGGATGGTATAAAGAAGAAGTGGTGGTTGAGTATAATAATTTAGGGGCCCTTTAAAATCCAGCTTGTTTCATCAAAGATATATCCCACACAAATGGTAAAGGAAAAAATGCTTGAAATGTGTGCAAGTGCTCTATTTATTGCCTTTATAAGTGCCTTTGACTGACATTGTAGTTTGCTACTTGTTTTTCTTTGCTAATATGTAATGTTCACTTTTCAAGAACATTTCCATTTCCATACCACAAACCATTTGTGGTTGACTATTATATGGCAAGGTAACTTAAGTTATGGTTTTTATTTAAGGGTTTATTTGGAACATTTCAGAAATTGTCTTTTATGCGTAAAATATATCTGAAAGTTAGATTTGCCTTTTAAATACATGCATTTCTTTATATGCTATTTCTTTATATGTTATATAGTGCTAAGCATTGTTTTTACACTTTATTTTAGTAATGTTTGCTGATCTCTCTAACAAGGGTAGTCCTGAAAATATAAATAAAAAATAGAAGATGTCTTATTGCAAAAAATAAAAACGTATGCTCTGATGCACTGAAATATACTGCCAACAACCCTATGTCTGTTTCATGCTTCAACTGGCCCCTTGTATTTTTCTTTGCAAAAAATGAGTTTGTAATATTAGCAGAAGCGTAGCTTGTAGCTCACAGGCCCTAATGTAAAATCTGTACCTGGGCCTCCACTCCACTCCATCATATGCCATCTATAAAATTGGTGTTTTCTTATGTTGTAGAGGGGCATTATAGCTATGCCCCTGATTTAGTGTTAACTATGGAGAATGTAAAATAGGTGTTCTTCTCTTTTAAAGATGCATTTACTGAATAAACGTAAATGTAAAATTCACAAAAAATATTGGCACAAAATTGCAACAACTTAAAAGACTTTTAATGTGCCCAGAGACATACAGCAGCTCATTGATAACATTCAGCAAGTGATTCCCCCGCCATTTGACTACAGTACCCTGGAGACCCCAAAGGGTATGTATCCAAAATCCTATTCTTCAGCAATTTTTAATTAACCTCTGCAGCAAATGACATGTCTGTATGCCTCATGTATGTATGTGTGACTGCTGTCTGTACAGCACAAATAAGTTGACACTACATATATGAATAAAATAATAATAATGCGTGTATAGATTAAAAAAAAGTGAGAAAGTATAAAATAATAATTATGTTCTTTAAACATCTACTGTATACTTTTAGTCAAATTTATATCACTAGGTTTGACATCTTAGCTTGACATGCTGTCTCACTTTTACTCTCATCGTTCTCCTTTTCGGGCTAAGGCCCCACATTGTGAGTCGCAGCCAAAAAGCATTGTGGGAAAGACTGCAGCGGAAACGCATTGTAGTTTTTTTTTTTCTACATAATTTTTCACAGAAAGTCCGTAGAGTTTTCCTCTGCAGACTTTCTGTCCCTATTATACCTATATGGAAAACGCCAGCGTTTCCTTAGGTATAATTGACATTCTGTGAATTTTCTGTGTAAATCCTAAAATGTAAAGCACCATGGAATTAATGGTGCTATATAAATAAACAATAATAATAACAATAATAATTTTATAAAAATGTGCCAGTTTTTGAAATTGCAGCATTTCCGCTGCAGATTTTTTTCTGCAATGTGTAAATGGGATTAGCCAGAATCCCATTGACTTTGCAGGTACTGTAATACGTGGCCAAAATGACGTTTCCACCGTGGACAAAACCTCGCATATTCATAACCTCGGGCCCTGGCCTCAAAGTGTTTACCTCCCCCGCCCCTCTATTAAGCAGACTTTACCATTCTTCTTGTTAGAGACTCAAACCCTGACTGTGACTATGTATTCACTATCAAAAAAACATGTAGAATGATAATTTATGATCCTAACAAGGGGCACAAAAACATGTTAATGAATTGACCCGTTAATTTATTTGGAAAAGCATGTGGTGCTGCTGCTTCGCACTGCAGTGCTCTCAGTGTGAATTCTAAACCCTCGAGAGCAGAGGTTTAGCTTTTTTTAGCCTCTCTTGGCAAGGAAGGATCAGAGAGAGATACATTAATGTATGTACATATTGTTAACAAGCAGGCCTTACCAGGAGCTGTAGACCTGTACTGCACAAATGAGGATGCTGATTTATTTTATTCATTTGTTGCGGTATTTCTCTAGTTCTCAGTGTAGGATCTGCTTGAGAGTATGAAAACAGATATTAAAATTAGGCTCATGCACCTCCGCTAGGGATTATACCATCTATGAATTTAATATGGTTTTGCTTAGACAAAAAACTGTTTCCCTGCAGTATGATGTGTGTACTGCTTACTTATGCGGACACCGACTCAGCCATGGATTTAATGCTTCAACACGACTTCTGTCATTTAGCAATATTGGTTTCTACGAAGGATGAGCTGTCGCCACTCTTGATTTGTGTAAAGCATATAAGTCTCACGAGAGGTAGTCGTTCATTATACTTCTTCCTCCAGAACCATTAATTTTTTATCACTAGAATGTGATCTAGTCGTTGGTGAAGCCATTTTATATTTTGCAGCTTTCAGCAAAAAATCTACCAGCTCCAAGTAACATAAGCTGTGAACAATAAAAAGAAAAACACATTGAAGCAGTCCGTAAATAACCCCATAAGTGGAATTTTAATAGAAATGCTGGTAACATTCAAATGTTCTGCTCTGATCTTATGCATTTTTCATGGGTCTGATGAATTGAGCATAAATTGCCATAAATTAACAGATACATTTACTGTCTGTGTTTGACTCAAATGGCATATTCTTAATAATTAATTTTAATTATCTGGAAATCTCTATGAAATACGTTTAGAATAAAGGGAATTAGATATTAATTTATTTTAGACACTTTAGATCTGTGTTAATTCAAATTAAAACAATTTTGCAAAGACATTTGGCTTTCCAGGTGTTTGTCTATTAAGTCGACCGTGTTTTACTTGTCTGTAATGTTTAGTGAGTCCACTACTAGCATAAATAATAACCTCTTTTTCAGATGAACATATTGTATTGCATATTTAACTGTCCAGATTCACAGCCAAACTCCTTGGGGCTATTCTGAATCAGACTTGTAGCACAGAAAATGGTTGAATAAAACTGCACAAGAGGGGATGGGGCATTAGTATGGTACATACTTGAAATCCAGAATTTGCTGTGACTGACTGAATTTTCAGCAATAATCTCAGTAAATTCATGCAAGGGTGGGATTTACAGAAACTCAGCCCAGAAGGTGCGGGTTTGGGACTTAAATGACCATATTCCCTGAGCTCCAGAGTTTGCTATTGTAGGTGCTACATGTATAGAATGTACTAAGCACAGGAGGAGCCAGTGGGGCAGATTTCAAAACTGTATATAACACCTGTCTTTTTACTCATAGCAACCAATCACAGCACTGTAAAACAAAGCTGTTCTGTGATTGGTTGCTTTTGGCTTTACTTTAGTGGGGTCTGGCTTTACTTTAGTCAGCATTGCATGTTCTGTTAAATTAAATTACGGTAAGTTGTCTGAAAAGTTACTGACCATTTAAGGGTTCATTAGATCACATGAAAATAAGTAGTCATACACAGACTCTGGGAGATCCACAGTATTATCAAAGTGCAGAGTAGACTGGATGGGAGATTTTGGCACTGATACCACTAGGTAGTTGATATATTCCACCTAACTCTAGGACAGGAAATCGCCATTGTTCATATAGGTTCTTGCTTTCCTGTTAGAAACGCAACAAGCACCATGTTTCTTTTTTTTTCTTTTCAGGAAGTAGTGCTGGTGTACAGGAGAGGTAAGTAAGACCGTTTTTTATTGGGGGGTTTTCACCTCCCCTGGGCCTCCGAACATTATACTCTGGGTTCTGAAGAGACCGGTCCACCGGTGTCTGTGTGTAACCTCTAAAACAGTGGACCGACTCCCCTGGCGAACACGAACAACGGAGAGGCTGGAGCAGATGTGAACCTAGCCTAAGAGTTTTCAGTTCATTTTAAAATTACAGTATTTATCTGACCTTCATCATTTACATATATAGCAACAATTTTAGGATTTATAATCCTGATAATCCTGATAAATATAATGCAAAACTGCAGCAAATACTGACAGCATAACAAAGCAAAATTATATGAAATTCTGTTTCAAGTTTTGGATACCATAGTGAATCTGTATTACAACACATATGTATATATATATATATATATATACACACACACACACGCGCGCGCACACACATGACAGAACATGTGTGTACACACAAACACAAGTCAGAACATGTACACACACACAAGACAGAACCGGTGTACGCACAGACAAAAGACAGAACATGTGTACACACACACAGACACAAGACAGAACATGTGTACAAACACATACACGCACAAGACAGAACCTGTGTACATACAGACACAAGACAGAACAGGTGTACACACAGACACAAGAAAGAACATGTGTACACACACATATGCACACAAGACAGAACATGTGTACACACAGACACAAGAAAGAACATGTACATACATACACTCATCACATACCTGGAGCCAAGTCAGGGATTGATTACACTGGTCTGCCACAGCCCAATGTAATGGATCATCCCCTGCAGTGCAAGACTCCAGGAGGAGGAGGGAGCTGTCCGCCTATAAAGACACTTGGTAAGCAAGTGAGGGGAGAGAGGCAGTCACAGCTAATGGTGCTGAAGTCAGGAGGACCCTTAAGTTGTGGGGGTCCTGGGGGATTGCCTAGTTTGCACAAACCCCCAGACCTCCAACGGCAGCCCTGCGAGAAAAGACATCACTTTTTCGTGACTGGATTTTACTGTACTGTATTCATCACCTGTGTAGAAGTAATATGTACTACTGTATAAACACAGTATGGTGGTAATATTGGTTGTTGTATAGTATTTTTATTCGATAACCACATGGTAGTATTCATTCACTATGTAGTGTAGCTGTATAAGATTATTGGTAATTTTGTGTGGTGTGTCTTGTTCAGTAACAGTATGGAGGTAATATCATAGATTGTAAGCCCTTGCGGGCAGGGCCCTCTATCCCGCTGTGCCAGTTGGTCTCTGTCAGCATTATCTGTTTTGTTTATCTGGTGTACCGTAAATGTAAATCCGCAAATGTAAAGCACCATGGAATTAATGGTGCTATATAAATAAGCAATAATAATATTTAATTACCATATGAGGGTAATATATGGTCCTGGTATAGCAGTAGCCATGTTATTTTGTTAACTGTATATTGTATTCATATAATTTCTTTCTGCAGCAAGGGGGCACATATGCCTTGGAGATTGTGCCCCTGATCTTTTCAGGCCCTAGCAATGACCCTGAAACCATGTATGTTAATTTAGTCAGCCTTGTTCCAATATGCCTCATGTAGCTCTCTGGTCCTGCCTGTAGTATTCCCCGCTGTTGGCTGCACTAGTGGCATCTTGTATAGCACTGCTAGTTAAAACAAGGGTAAAATCCATATCAGATGGTCATATTGTTGTTGGCTAGTCCCCTTTCCAGTGTGGCTTAAAACATGTGTTGTATGTTGAAAAGGTACTCAGCCCTCACAACCTCCAATACATAGAATATTTGCTATTTCTTAGAGTATTACTATCTATAATAGTATTCCAGATTTAAGTGGATAGCTAGTTTGACTGGAGTCAAGGACAAAGTGAGTCACCAGGGAACACATCCCCATCAGTAATTTGCACCTTCTGTTCAGATAAGTTTATTCTGTTCAGCGTTTTCAGATTTCATACAGAGCTGCCAAGCACCTGTCTTCCCAATCCTATCTGCATCTGATATTTTCTAACAGTTTCACTTTGAATGGCGGTGTCTTTGTGAAGTGTGACCTCTGCCTGATAAACCTATACATTTTCTACAGTATAAATGACAACCGATTACGCAAAATATTGTTGCAATGTTAAACCAGAATTATCTGATGGAGAATTTACAAACATATAATCTCCAGTTCCTGTCATACATTACCAACTACAAGAGTTCTTCAGCAATGTAGCCAATATGTCCCTCAAAGTGCACAGTAAATAAAAGGAAAAGAGGGAGAAGTGCAAAGTAAATAAGTCAGGTGAAAAAATAGTGGGCAAGATTTAGACAGTATAAAAATCCACCAGATTTAGCACAGTAACTGATGCAGGATATTCAATTTGACATATGTTTGTACTGTCTAGTCTCAGTTTAAAACAAGGTTTAGTTGGCATACTTTGAGACATAATTTTCCCCATTTTTTAATGCATTTAAGCCACACACCCTTTTCTGAGAAGCCACATATGCATGTCTAGCAAGTTGGAAAAATGTTAGCTCATACTAGATGCACAAGTTTGCACCAAGATGTGCCTAAAATATGCCACATTTACACCATAGTCTAGTTGTAACCACAGTAGTAAAACTGGGCCAACAACCTAGAACTGCCACCACTAAGGTTTGTTGTACAAGAGCTTGCTTTCTTGCTACTCCCTCCTATCTCCACATGCTCCCAATTTATGTTTCACAAATACTACCATGATCCTAAAAACTATTATATGGACAGGTAGCCTTATGTGCTCCAAACAAAGCATGTGGATTAATTCAAGAACATTTATTAAAGGAGATGTAACATGATGAAAATAGTCACAATGCTTATATATGCAAAAAGGTGTGACAAATGACATACAGTATTATCATGGAAAGCAGTTTCTTAAAATAAAAAGAAATAAACCTTGACATTTGACACTTAACATAGATGGGATTAACATCTTTGGTCGGGCAGTCAGAGTCCAGGACAAATCTTCACTTCCAGCGAGGGGCATAACTAGGAAAAACTGTTCCCCATTGCAAACTTTTGACTAGGCCTTCACACACAGTATAATGCTCCCTTGCCTACACATATTACAGTGCCACTTTGCCCCCTTTACTGGCCCTCACACCATATAACGCCCCCTCTACTAACCCCCACAAAGTATAGCGCCTCTTTACTGGCCCCCACATACTATATTGCCCCTTTTTCTGGCCACCACACAGTACGCTACCCCCAACACTATATAATGCTTCCTTTACTGGCTTTCACACTGTACAATCCCCCCTTTTTCTGGCCCCCACACCACATACTGCCCACTTTATTGGCTCCTACACAGTAATTGTCCCCTTTATTGGCCTTCATTCACTATACTGCCCCCTTTATTGCCCCCCAAACAGTAATTGCCCCCAGGCAATAATTACTCTATTTACTGGCCAATCCTCACTCCTGCCTATCTATTTTAACTCCACATGCTGCAGGTTTCCAGTGCCAGAAAAATCAAAGCATCTCCAGGGCGTCTCTGAGCCACTGCAATACTTCTCTGTGGGAGAGCATACTTTTCAGCATATATTTCATTCTTCCTCCTCCAGACTGCTGATCCATAAAGCCTGAAAAGCTGGTTTTGTTTTATTGTTCCACAGTGCAGAATTCCAAAACATCTATGGTTTACTTCTCTGGATTTGTACATTTTGAAGCAGACTTTTCTTGTGCTTTTTGGACAGTAAAGGTGTATGTCTACTGACTTTGCTTCCTACTTTAGAGGTATCCATATACAGGTCCATAAGATTATCCTGAAGTTAAGGGTTTTGTTTACTTGTTTACTCTTCACAGTGGAAGCATAACCATGAGAAACTATTTTATGGGGGTTAATGAAAAGTCCCTCTTTTAACTCCCATAAATTTTTATTCATTCTAAAGGTTCACACATCCTGGCAGTTTTCATCCATTTAGTTTTTCATTATTTTAGTGTTTGTACTACAATTTCGTGGTTTTGTAAAATATTGTTTTATTACATATCTGAATTCATAACAGAGAAGTCTTTTGATTCTAGTGAAATTCAAGTTTTACGGTAGAGATTGTTTTATGTACCGTATTCCTGGTTTAGTACCCAGTAAGTCTTCTTATTCATAGGCAAAAAGAGTGCTCAAAATATATAATGGTTCTGGTATTTGTGGTCTTTACATCTATTGAGAAAATGATGAAATATATTTTGTTATGCTGTGACATTCCTACTGCATTTAGAATGGAATTCTCAATAAGCTATGCTCTCTTTTAGACATATAGGTCAACTGCTCAAGAGTCTGTGATGGTTGAAGATTTGTGTGCGCTGTACTTTTGTCAGCATTTAGAACAGCAATTGGTTAATAATGTTCTGGAAGGTATAGATAATGCAGTGTATACCAGTACAGTTGGAAAAAAAAGTCATCATGGTTTTGTAGTCCATCATGATGAGCAGATTTTGACATTCAGTGTAAACTGCATTATCTTGTGTGCTTTAATGGGTATGTTCACTTTGAGTCATTCTGTGTCAAGTGGACCAATTCTAAAGATCGTCCCCACCTCACCATCTCAGATTTGATGTTTGATGTTTGAAATTTGGTACATAGTTTCTCTATGATATAAAACTAAGCTGTGCAAAATTTTAGTTCAAAATACTAAAAATTGGAGGTTCTAGGGGACCTCAAGTAAAGGGTTGCAAAACAACACCTGAACAAAAATGACATTTTGGGCCAACTTCCAGAAGCTGTAAACATGGAAGTTTTAGTAGTATAAGGGAGATATTTGGAGAACCTGCACAACTTTTAGGGCTTAATGAACTGGCAAAACTCCATTTTCCTAGTCCTCTTACTTTTGCATGGTTTAGGCTCAAAAAACTGCAAAAATGAATTTACAGCGATGTTGAGGTTGATTTTTGGTAGGTGTACTAAATAAACAGCTGTAATGAGGCCTTCCAATTTGCAGTACTTTCCTTCAAGTGGTTGAAAAAATATAAGTGTTCAAAGTTGGTATAAAAAGCAATTTTGCCTAATTTTGGCTATCTTTGATGCCCTATATCTCTGGTGGGACAGCTTCAATCTTCTTTCTTTTAGCACCATTAGAAAGAGCAGATTTCCTTCTATCAGAATATGTTGTTTTCATTTTTGGAGTCTCTTCATATCAAGGATTGAAAAAATGCCCTCAAATGTTTGCGGGCAGTAGCCTGTGATTTCTTCACTACACCCTTGATACAAGTGTAGTAAAAGTGATTCTTCTTTCAATAAACACCAATTTTTTAAATAAAGAACACATTATGTTATAAAACTGTATTCAAGAAAACAGGAATGTTTTTTAGGATGTGGAAGGATGAGGCCTGGTTTCATAACAAGTTTAAAGAAAACTGCAGTCAGTTAGGATGACCAACTTGGCCAATTATGATTGGTGGACCAATGTCATTTTTGCTCAGGTGCCGTTTTGCAACCCTTTACTTGAGGTCCCCTAGAACCTCCAATTTTTTAGTCTTTTGAACTAAAATTAGTTCAGCTTAATTTTATATCATAGAGAAACTATGTACCAAATTTCATAAAAATCTGAGGTGGGGACCATCTCACCATCTCAGATTTGAGAACTAATGAATTAGATAGTTTATAGATTATAGATTAGATCTATAGATTAAAGAGAGCTTTCTTGGTAGAGGCATGTGATGTCTCATCTGTTGGCTTTACTTCTGCTTTTGTGGCCATTCCTGGTGCTAGTCATCTAACTCTGCCCTGGAACAGATTATTCATTAAGAGGTTTGCAGGACTTCCCATTGACAACGTATAGTGTAAAACTAGTTTTCTGTAGCGTTTCCTTGGAAGCAACTGTCACAGGCATCGTCATCATTTACATAGACATACAATTAATCTATTCAACAAGTGAGTTTCCTTTGGACTCCACTATGGAACCTGTCCTATTGCAGGTAGGAGTGTGAACCAGTGATGAGACAGGAGGTGTGTCTCAGACTACCCCCGACTCCCTGTGGTTAACCTCTGGACAAAGATTCTGTTGGTTGGATTGTGTCAGTTCTGTGCTAATGGAGCTAAGATAGAAAGCAGTTAAGGAGGAAAAGCTGAGAAAATAAATGGCAGGTAAATGTCACCTATTGGACCAAACTTACATGTCATTTATGAGCTCATGCCTGGACAATCATTTTAATTTTGGTGATACCTATTGGTTATACAGTTGAAACCAGAAGTTTACATACACTATATAAAAAGACACACATGGATGTTTTTCTCACTATCTGACATGAACTGAAAATGGCACCTCACCTTGCCTGCAAAACAGGTGCATGACCTGCAAGCACATCCACACTGCTGACAGTGTACCTGTCCCACAGTCACAACAGGTGCACAGAATTAGGGGGACATTTTCCTGCAGGTCTTCCAATGTGGTGTATCTCATAATATGTGTGCAATGTCCCACCACAGGCCTCTATGTGGGGGAAATAGGGCAGAGACTTAGTCAGCGCATGAACTCACACAGATTCACCATTAATAACAGCAGAACAGATCTCCCAGAGGCCACACATTTCTCCGGAGAAGACCACTCTATTGAAGATTTGCGGGTTGTGGTTTTAATGGGACATTTTAAGACGCAGAGGGAGAAAAAGGAATGGGAATTTAAGTTAAATTAAAGTAAAATTTCAAACTCTGCAATTTGGACTTAATATTCATGCCAGTTTCAAGTCACACTATGTATGAAGTGTGAGGGTCACAAATCACCACCTGATTGCAAACAGATAACAGATCCCTCCGTCACACCCCACAAATTTTCCAGACTGTTTATTTCCTGACCTGTTGTAAATAATTTCTCTACTTATATTGCATTTTGTTATTCCAAGATCCTTTGAAGATCCATGTCTTGTATGTGTATAAAGAGTGTGAATTTTCAGTTTCTTGTATTACACCATGTCTGAAGAAGAGAGCTAGACTCTCGAAAGCTTACTATCAAATATACTCAGTTAGCCTCTAAAAGGTATCGCCTGATTTCTTCACTCTTCCACTATCTGACATGAAATCAGAATAAACCTTTTCCGTTTTAGGTCAATTAGGATTACCAAAATTATTTATATTTGCGAAATGCCAGAATAATGAGAGAGAGAGAATTTTTAAGGCATTTTTATTACTTTCTGCAAAGTCAAAAGTTTACATACATTTCATTAGTATTTGGTACCAATCAGGGCTGTGAAGTCGGTACGCCAAAGCCCCAACTCCGACTCCGACTCCTCAATTTCCCCTGACTCCGACTCCACCAAAATAGGAACCGACTCCGACTCCACGACTCCGACTCCACAGCCCTGCATATAACGATGGGACTGAGTTCTGAGTGAACCTATAAGGTTTAGCACCATTATCTGGAGTAAGCAAAAGATACAAGTGTTGTGATTGTGAGGACTGAAAAGCTTGACTTTATCTGTAATTGTGCTGGAGACCCACCCACAGCCCGAGGACACAGAGTGACTGCTTGACAGTCCATTGCCCTTAAACTGTATGACTTGGGTCAAATGTTTTGGATATCCTTCCACAAGCTTCTCACAATAGTTGGTAGGAATTTTGGCCCATTCCTCCAGACAGAACTGGTGTAGCTGAGCCATGTTTGTAGGCCGCCTTGCTCGCACCTGCCTTTTCAGCTTTGCTCATAAATTTTCAATAGGATTGAGATCAGGGCTTTGTGATGGCCACTCCAAAACATTGACTTTGTTAAACTTAAGCCACTTTGTAACCAGTGTGGCAGTATGCTTCGGGTCACTGTCCATTTGGAAGACCCATTTGCTCCCAAGCTTTAACTTCCTGGCTGATGTCTTGAGATGTTGTTTCAGTATTGCCACATAATGTTCTTTCCTTATGATGCCATCTATTTTGTGAAGTGCACCAGTCCCTCCTGCAGCAAAACAACCCCACAACATGATGCTGGCACCCCTGTGTTTCACAGTTGGGATGGTGTTCTTTGCAGAAAGTAATAAAAATGCCTTAAAAATTCTCTCTCTCTCATTATTCTGGCATTTGGCAAATATAAATAATTTTGGTAATCCTAATTGACCTAAAACGGGAAAGGTTTATTCTTATTTCATGTCAGATAGTGAGAAAAACATGCATATATGTCTTTTTATATAGTGTATGTAAACTTCTGGTTTCAACTGTATATATGTGTAGTGCATTATGTACAACAATCATGTCTGTTCTATAGGTTTAACCCTTTCCCTGCCAGCCACTATCTATACATCCTCCCAGGGTGGCACTTCTGTAGTAAAGCAGGTATCTAATATGTCCTTACTTCTAATGACAATATCTCAGGATCCATTAGGTCAATTAAGAGAATCTCGGCTTTAAAATGATACCAATATCTTCTTAATACTCCCAAAGAATCCTGAGATATAGGGCTCTAAAATGTTCTCCCCCCTCCTGTCTCAGGAAGTATCTTAAGAGCTGCGGGAGGAGGAGGAGGGGGGAAGGAGCAGCCCTGCAGACTACTCAGAGATGAGAAATCATCATCATCTGTGCATAACCTATATGTGACCCTGGGGGGGGGGGGATAGCAGGGACTTCTGTCCATGTTATCCCCTCTCCTATCAATCAGAGGGCATACTATACTTTTGCTCTCTGATTGTCACATAGAGGGATAATGTAATACCCCTCTGAGCCTTACTAGAGGGGTATTCTTATATAATACCCCTCTGAACATAACCAGGAAGTTTATTGGCGCAGTGACCCAGATGTTTACCATTGTCCAGGTCGCAGCGCCAAAAGAGTCGCATCAAACACTTACACAACACATGCACAAAGTCATCAATAAAGTTTACATTTCACCCAATCCCTGTCCTGTCCATACCTGATCTTTACATACTTTTTTTTGCAGAAAGGGACTGCTTGAGCCTACACTTTAGTGGCAAATTTGAATTTTTGTGCAATCTTTGCTTACAATCTGTTTGCTGCAAAGTTGCATGAAGGTGGTTGTATATATGAAATATTAAGTTGTGGTTTTGTATGCTGTGCAATCTCAAAAAAGTTAGATTTTGGTATCACAGTCACAGTTTGCTAGGTGCAGTATAGATTTTTAACATATTAGTGAATAAAAGCAAAATCTTGCTTGTCTTCTGTATCACCATTTTTGAGAGTACGAGCTCTTGTAGTTGATGTTTGTGGTATATATAAATTGTGTATACCTTGATCTTTTATTTTAAATGTATTTTGTGTATAAATGTAGGATTGAATAGGAGTTTTAAGTGCAAATATGTTTTAGTGCATTTTTTCAAAAAATGATTTGTGGTTGTCATAAAGTTACATGAAGGTGGATGTGGCTATTGATAACCAATTGAGACACATGTAATCTTCAGGTTGTCTACTTTCAAAAAATATATAGGGTTTAGGAGTGCACTTGCTTTTCATAGTGAGTAATCCCTACAATTTATAGGATGATACTTTTTTTAACATTTCCAGCTTCAAAACAGATTTTTGTTCCTTCCAGTTCTAGTGATTTTCTGAAAATATGTGGATGCAGGTGTAGGCCTTAGTGATATGAATGAACTCTGCACATGTTGATCTCTTATTTTTAGGAGGTTTGGTGCATATAACTTTTTGTTTGGTTTCCACTTTTAGCAACTAATATCCAGTACCTTGCGAAAGTATTCGGCCCCCTTGAACTTTTCAACCTTTTGCCACATTTCAGGCTTCAAACATAAAGATATAAATGTTTAATTTTTTGGTGAAGAATCAACAACAAGTGGGGACACAATTGTGAAGTGGAACAAAATTTATTGCTTATTTTAAACTTTTGTAAAAAATAAAAAACTGAAAAGTGGGGCGTGCAATATTATTCGGCCCCTTTACTTTCAGTGCAGCAAACTCACTCCAGAAGTTCAGTGAGGATCTCTGAATGATCCAATGTTGTCCTAAATGACTGATGATGATAAATATAATCCACCTGTGTGTAATCAAGTCTCCGTATAAATGCACCTGCTCTGTGATAGTCTCAGGGTTCTGTTTAAAGCGCAGAGAGCGTCATGAAGACCAAGGAACACACCAGGCAGGTCCCTGATACTGTTGTGGAGAAGTTTAAAGCCCAATTTGAATACAAAAAGATTTCCCAAACTTTAAATATCCCAAGGAGCACTGTGCAAACCATCATATTGAAATGGAAGGCGTATCAGACCACTGCAAATCTACCAAGACCCGGCCATCCCTCTAAACTTTCATCTCAAACAAGGAGAAGACTGATCAGAGATGCAGCCAAGAGGCCCATGATCACTCTGGATGAACTGCAGAGATCTACAACTGAGGTGGGAGAGTCTGTCCATAGGACAACAATCAGTCGTACACTGCACAAATCTGGCCTTTATGGAAGAGTGGCAAGAAGAAAGCCATTTCTCAAAGATATCCATAAAAAGTCTCGTTTAAAGTTTGCCACAAGCCACCTGGGAGACACACCAAACATGTGGAAGAAGATGCTCTGGTCAGATGAAACCAAAATTGAACTTTTTGGCCACAATGCAAAACGATGTTTGGCGTAAAAGCAACACAGCTCATTACCCTGAACACACCATCCCCACTGTCAAACATGGTGGTGGCAGCATCATGGTTTGGGCCTGCTTTTCTTCAGCAGGGACAGGGAAGATGGTTAAAATTGATGGGAAGATGGATGGAGCCAAATACAGGACCCTTCTGGAAGAAAACCTGTTGGAGTCTGCAAAAGACCTGAGACTGGGACGGAGATTTATCTTCCAACAAGACAATGATCCCAAACATAAAGCAAAATCTACAATGGAATGGTTCACAAATAAACGTATCCAGGTGTTAGAATGGCCGTCAAAGTCCAGTCCTGAATCCAATCGAGAATCTGTGGAAAGAGCTGAAAACTGCTGTTCACAAACGCTCTCCATCCAACCTCACTGAGCTCGAGCTGTTTTCCAAGGAAGAATGGTCAAGAATTTCAGTCTCTCGATGTGCAAAACTGATAGAGACATACCCCAAGCGACTTGCAGCTGTAATCGCAGCAAAAGGTGGCGCTACAAAGTATTAACTTAAGGGGGCCGAATAATTTGGCACGCCCCACTTTTCAGTTTTTTATTTTTTACAAAAGTTTAAAATATCCAATAAATTTCGTTCCACTTCACGATTGTGTCCCACTTGTTGATTCTTCACCAAAAAATTTAAATTTTATATCCTTATATTTGAAGCCTGAAATGTGGCAAAAGGTTGAAAAGTTCAAGGGGGCCGAATACTTTCGCAAAGGCACTGTACATTTATTTGCATTTTTTTTTTTTTTTTTATAAAACATTCACTTTAAATCAAAATTGCATGAAGGTGCTTGTTCGCATACAATACCAAGTCTACTTTAAGAAAATATATAGGTATGGGGGGTTGGATGATTTTTAAATATTGCAATTTAGGTTTGATTTGTCCATCTCAAAACTGTGAAAATTGCTGTGGCTACTGGAGGTGCAAAATTTCTGGAGACCCCTAGCTTTCTTCATTTACAGTGTGTCAATACAGAACGTTCTCTGTACACTAATAACTTGTTGTCTGGGATATGATGGTACTATTTTTTAATATAGTTGCTTGCATATACTCCATTAACCCCTTCACGCATTCTCACGTACATGCACGTGGGAGAATGCGGTTAGTTACCGCATCCCCACGTACAGGTACGTGATGGTGATCGAGCGGGCTCAGAAGCAGAGCCCGTGCGATCACCGCTGGAGCCCAGCTGTATCTGACAGTCAGGCTCCCGCTGCAACAGTGGGGACGGTGATAACACCGATCCCCGCTGTTTAACCCTTAAGATGCCGTGGTCAATAGCGACCACGGCATTTTAAATGTTTGCTAGCGGCACTTAGTGCCGCGGGCAGCATCGGGAGAGGGTGTTAGCTGTAACTGACAGCTAACACCCTGCTCCTTAACCTCCCATCGGCGCTCAACGCCGATCGGGGTTTTTAACCCCTTGGATGCCGCGGTCAAACATGACCGCGGCATTCAAGGGGTTCCGCCATCTTGCCGGCACCCCCCGCGGCGAGATCGGGGGGTGCCGATATCTATAATCTGCAGCCTGGGGTCTGCCAAGTGACCCCAGGCTGCCTGGAGACCCCACTACCTGGTTGATCCTGCCGAGACCTCAGGAAGTCAGCGCTGTGTTTCCATAGCGCTGACTTCCTGTATAGGCTGCAAGACACTTGCATGCCTGTGTCTTGCAGTCTATAGTACTGAGCCAGAGATCAAAGTATCTCTGGCTCAGGTGTCCTAATGGGACACATGAAAAAGTAAAAAAAAAAGTGAAAAAATAAATAAATAAAGTATGTGAAAAAAATTAATAAAAGAATAAAGCCCCAAAAATTCCCTTTTCCTATATAAAATGAATTATATAAAAAATAAACCTAAAAATTAATAAAAACAATACATATTTGGTATCGCCGCGTCTGTAACAACCTGTACAATAAAACTGAAACCATATTTAATGTACACGGTGAACGTCGGGGAAAAAAACCGCAAAAAACCCGCCAAAAGTAATGATTTTTCGCCATCTCACCTTACAAAATATGCCATAAAAAGTGATCAAAAAGTCATATGTACCCAAAACAGTACCAATAAAAAGCACAGGTTGTCCCGCAAAAAATAAGCCCTAAACCAACTCTCTAAACTGAAAAATAAAAATGCTACGCATCTTAGAAGATGGCGATGCAAAAAAAATAGATTTATGTCCCCAAATGGGTTTTTGTTCTGCAAAATTGGTATCGCATAAAAAAACAGTATAAATGAGGTATCGCCGTAATCGTACCGACCCGCAGAATAAAGATAACATGTTACTTACGCTCTACGCTGCATGGTGAAAAATTTAAAAGGTAAAACGCAGTGCCAGAATTGATGGGATTGTTTTTTAATCCACCAAGAAAGAGTTAATAAAATTTATTTAATAAGTTGTAAGCACCTAAAAATGATGTCATTAAAAAATACATCTCATACTGCAAACAACAAGCCCTCATATGGCTACATCACCAGAGAAATAAAGAAAATATAGCTCGTACAATGTGAAGTCAAAAACCCCCAAAAATCGCCAAATCATTAGAACATAACTGGCTGCGGCAGGAAGGGAATGTATAAACTGTGCGAGGATATATCATGGGACACCCCAGATTTAGAGCTTACAAGGGATAATAAACCAGAAGTGACCCCCAGAGTGACCTCCCCAATAATAGGAACTACTGGGGAAATAGTAGGGAATTTAGTGTACCCAATTTTCTACGCACAGCTTACATATTCACTTTTCCCCATCCGCTGTGCAGTCACGTCTGGGATACTAATTCTCGTTACACCCCTTGATAAATTCTTTGAGGGGTGCACTTTTCAAAATGGGGTCATTCCCTAGGGGATTCCACTTTACTGGTACTTTAGAGGCTCTGCAAACATGACATGGCATCCAGATCCCAAACATCTGAATCTGCGCTCCAAAAGCCACATAGCGCTCCTTCCCTTCTGTGCCCTACTGTGTTCCCAAACTGCAGTTTATACCCACATGTATTTCACTTGTCGTACCCAGAATAACGTACTTAATGTCATATGTGGGCATAAACTGCTGTTTGGGCACAGCCGAGCACAGAAGGGAAGGAGCGCTATTTGGTTTTTGAACGCCATTGCACTTTTGCAGAGCTGAAATGCCAGTACAGTGGAATCCCCTGACATGTCACCCCATTTTGGAAACTACACCTCTGAAGGAATTTATCCTGGGGTACAGTGAGCATTTTTAACCCCCAAGTGTTGCTATAATTTATTATCCATAAATGAATACGCAGCTGATGGTGAAAGGTGAAAATGACAATTTACCCAGGAATACGACATTTCAGTGCGTAATATGTTGTGCCCGGCTTGTATCAGAGATTAACGCTCCAAAAGCTGTTGTGCCCGGGATCCCCGCTCACCAGTTTTTGGAGTGTGTGTCTGTGCAGACATAAACTGGGCACAACATATTGGGCACTGAAATGGTGTATCTATAGAAAAATTTCATTTTTAACTTTTCATTATCAGCTGCGCATTCATTTCTGGAAATTAAAAGAATGCAACACTTAAGGGTTAATAATGTTCGCTACCCCACTTGATAAATCCCTTGAAGGGTATAGTTTCCAAAATGGGGTGACATGTCTGCGGATTCTACTTTACTGGCAGTTCATGGGCTCTGCAAAAGTGGCATGGTGTCCAAAAAGCAAACTGTGCTCCAAAAACCAAAATAGCGCTCCTTCCCTTCTGTGCCCGGCTGTTCCCAAACAGCAGTTTATACCCACATATGGCATTGGTAAGTACGTTATCCTGGGTACAACAGTGTCATACATGTGGGCATAAACTGCCATTTGGGCACACAGCAGGGCGCAGATGTGAAGGAGCGCTATGTGCTTTTGGAGCGCATATTTAGATTGTTGTTTTTTTGGACGCCATGTCACATTTGCAGAGACCCTAAAATTGCCCCTACAAAATGGGGGGTCACTTCTTGGGGAATTCCAATTTACTGGCACCTCCAGGGCTCTGCAAAAACAACATGGCGACGAGAAAGTACTCCAAAAGCTAAAAAAACACAGTGCTCCTTCTCTTCTGAGCCCTGCTGTATGCCCAAGCAGCAGTTTATACCCACATATTTAATTTTTTTGTCCCTGGGATAGCCCACTTAATAGTTTTAGGAGTTCATGTCTCTGATGCCGCAAAGTGGCCACAACGTATTAGGCACTGAAATTGGATATTTCTTTAAAAACTTTAATTTTCACTTTGTACATTAATTTTTGGGAAGCATTTTTAGGCTCAAAATCATAATATCCCTTGATACATTCCTTGAGGGGTGTAGTTTCTAAAATGGGGTCACTTTTAGGGGGTTTCCATTGTACTGGTACTTTAGGGGCTCTGCAAATGCGACATGGCACCTGAAAACTATTCCAGCAAAATCTGCCCTCCAAAAGCTAAATAGCGCTCTTTCCATTTTGAGCCCTGCCATGTACCTATGCAGCAGATTACAACCACATATGGGGCATTTCTGTGTTCAGGAGAAATTGTGTAATGAGCTTTGGGGTGCTTTTTCTCCTTTGTCCTCTTGTGAAAATGAAAAATTTGGGGCTAAATTGACGGTTTATTGGAAAAAAAGTAATTTTTCATTTTAATGTCCCAATGTTAATAAAATTTGTGAAACAGCTGTAGGGTCAAAATGCTCACTATACCCCTTGATATGTTCTGTGAGGGGTGTAGTTTTCAAAATGGGGTCACTTTTAGGGGGCTTCCACTGTATTGATACTTTGGGGGCTCTGCAAATGCGACATGGTACCTGAAAACTATTCCACCAAAATCTGCCTTCCAAAAGCCAAATAGCGCTCTTTCCATTCCGAGCCCCGCCATGTACCCATACAGCAGATTACGACCACATATGGGGTATTGCCGTGTTCAGGAGCAATTGTTTTGCAAACTGTGGGGTGCTTTTTCTCCTTTAACCCCTTGTGAAAATGAAAACTTTGGGGATAAAGTGACATTTTAGTAATGTTTCATTTATACATCCCAGTGTTAGCAAAATCTGTGAAACGGCTGTAAGGTCAAAATGCTCACTATGCCCCTTGATGAATTCTGTGAGGGGTGTAGTTTCCAAAATGGGGTCACTTTTTGGGGTTTTCCTTTGTATTGGTACTCTAGGGGCTTTGCAAATGAGACATGGCACCTGAAAACTATTCCAGCAAAATCTGCTTTTCAGACGCCCAGTGTCGCTCCTTCCCTTCCGTGCGCCGCCATTCGCCCAAACATCAGTTTACACCCACTTTTGGGGTATTTCCGTGCTCGGGAGAAATTTCATAACAAACTGTGAGATGCATTTTCTCCTTTAACCCTTTGTGAATGTGTTAATTTTAGGGCTAAATTAAGGAGTTAGTGGGGAAAAAATTAAATGTCTAAATTTCACCTCCATATTGTTTTAATTCCAGTGAAATGCTTAAAGGGTTAACAAACTTCCCAAATGTTATTTTGAATTATTTGAGGGGTGCAGTTTTGAAAATGGGGTCATTTATGGGGGTTTCTAATACAGTCATATGAAAAAGTTTGGGCACCCCTATTAATCTTAATCATTTTTAGTTCTAAATATTTGGGTGTTTGCAACAGCCATTTCAATTTGATATATCTAATAAGTGATGGACACAGTAATATTTCAGGATTGAAATGAGGTTTATTGTACTAACAGAAAATGTGCAATATGCATTAAACCAAAATTTGACCGGTGCAAAAATTTGGGTACCCTTATCATTTTATTGATTTGAATACTCCTAACTACTTTTTACTGACTTACTGAAGCACAAAATTGGTTTTGTAACCTCACTGAGCTTTAAACTTCATAGCCAGGTGTATCCAATCATGAGAAACGGTATTTAAGGTTGCCAATTGCAAGTTGTTCTCCTATTTGAATCTCCTCTGAAGAGTGGCATCATGGGCTCCTCAAAACAACTCTCAAATGATCTGAAAACAAAGATTGTTCAACATAGTTGTTCAGGGGAAGGATACAAAAAGTTGTCTCAGAGATTTAACCTGTCAGTTTCCACTGTGAGGAACATAGTAAGGAAATGGAAGACCACAGGGACAGTTCTTGTTAAGCCCAGAAGTGGCAGGCCAAGAAAAATATCAGAAAGGCAGAGAAGAAGAATGGTGAGAACAGTCAAGGACAATCCACAGACCACCTCCAAAGAGCTGCAGCATCATCTTGCTGCAGATGGTGTCACTGTGCATCGGTCAACAATACAGCACACTTTGCACAAGGAGAAGCTGTATGGGAGAGTGATGCGAAAGAAGCCGTTTCTGAAAGCACGCCACAAACAGAGTCGCCTGAGGTATGCAAAAGCACATTTGGACAAGCCAGCTTCATTTTGGAAGAAGGTCCTGTGGACTGATGAAACAAAGATTGAGTTGTTTGGTCATACAAAAAGGCGTTATGCATGGCGTCCAAAAAAACACAGCATTCCAAGAAAAACACTTGCTACCCACTGTAAAATTTGGTGGAGGTTCCATCATGCTTTGGGGCTGTGTGGCCAATGCCGGCATCGGGAATCTTGTTAAAGTTGATGGTCGCATGGATTCAACTCAATATCAGCAGATTCTTGAGAATAATGTACAAGAATCAGTGACGAATTTGAAGTTACGCCGGGGATGGATATTTCAGCAAGACAATGATCCAAAACACAGCTCCAAATCTACTCAGGCATTCATGCAGAGGAACAATTACAATGTTCTGGAATGGCCATCCCAGTCCCCAGACCTGAATATCATTGAACATCTGTGGGATAATTTGAAGCGGGCTGTCCATGCTCGCCGACCATCAAACTTAACTGAACTGGAATTGTTTTGTAAAGAGGAATGGTCAAAAATACCTTCATCCAGGATCCAGGAACTGATTAAAAGCTACAGGAAGCGACTAGAGGCTGTTATTTTTGCAAAAGGAGGATCTACTAAATATTAATGTCACTTTTCTGTTGAGGTGCCCATACTTTTGCTCCGGTCAAATTTTGGTTTAATGCATATTGCACATTTTCTGTTAGTACAATAAACCTCATTTCAATCCTGAAATATTACTGTGTCCATCAGTTATTAGATATATCAAATTGAAATGGCTGTTGCAAACACCCAAATATTTAGAACTAAAAATGATTAAGATTAATAAGGGTGCCCAAACGTTTTCATATGACTGTATATAGACCATTATAATCCTCTTCAGAACAGAAGTGGTCCCTAAAAAATTAGTTTGGGAAATTTTCTTGTAAATCTGCAAAATCGCTGTTACACTTGTAAGCCTTCTAACATCCAAAATAAATAACAGGACGATTAAAAGATGATGCCGATATATAGCAGAGATATGGTAGATAATATGTATTAATGTATTTGGGTGGTATGACTATCTGTCTGAAAAGCAGAGCATTTCACATTTTGAAAATTGCGATTTTTTTTCAAAATTTCCATCAAATTTCCTATTTTTTTATAAATAAATACAAAAATATTCATTAGTGTTTACCACTAACATGAAGTACAATGTGTCACGAAAAAACAATCTCAAAATCACTTGTGTAAGTTAAGTCGTCTCAAAGTTACTGCCATATAAAGTGACACATGTCAGTTTTGAAAAACGAGGCCTGGTCCTTAACGCACTTTTGGGCTCGGTCTTGAAGGGGTTAAAGGGGTTTTCCGGACTCAAACTGAGCTTTCATACTGATGACAGGAAAAATAAGGGTTTCCTCTGCTTTCGGGTTTCCGTTCGGGAAGTCCGCTTGGGGACTCCTCCGAACGGAAACCTATACGCATCGAAAAAGCAGTTTAATAATAATAATAATATTATTATTATTATTATTATTATTATTATTATTAATAGTCCTTTAATAGTCCCACAATGGGGAAATTCAGTGTGTTACAGCAGCCAGGATAAGCAGATACAAATACAAATACAACATGTACAGGAATGTTCCAAGGTAAGAGGCATTATTTTGATAACAGACAGACAGATAGGAAGTAGCGGGGGGGGGGGGGGCGATTTAACAGGCAGAGAGATATTTCAGTTCTCTGTGTGTAATGATCTCCGCTTAGGTCGGTGTTGGTTGTACAGCCTAGTTGGTCTAGTTCTGTCCTATTGACTAATACAACAAATAGTAATGCAAAAGCTGTGAGTGAATTAGTTAAGCTGTTGTTCCATAGTGTCTATAAATTCTCATTTTATTATTCTGTTGTTGTTGTTTCCCAAGACATTTAGAGCGTTCAATTCCCCTGCAGCCCAAGTCTAGATCTTTAGTCAATTATAGTTAAGTTGATCCTTGTGAAGTCTTTTCTGCCCAGTAATTGAATTAAGTAAGATGGCTTCAGAATAAAAATTTGACTATGGGGCCTGATATATGGGCCGTTTATCAGGTCAGTTACCAAGAACGCCACATGTAACTGTCACCCTGATCAGGGGACAAATGCATTTGTTTGTTTGTTTGCTTGTCTGTATCTTTTATGTAGCTTAAAAGATGCAAGTTGTTGGCAAGGCATTGCACTGTGTAAGTAGAGATGTGCTGCTGACCATCAAATTAACTGTATGGGAGAGGAATGATCACGGTGACAGGTCCCCTATGACAAGTTCAAAAGGTACCCCTTAATGCAAGCATTGACTTTAAGATATAAGTTCTGTTTCACTTTTTTTATTAATATAGTGTAGTGGGTGTTTTGTGAACATTTTCTTTTATACTTATATTAACCTATTTAACTTCCTTTTAATATAATACAGACCCTAAAGTTCTCCCTAATAGACAACTACCTAAGCCAGCATTTCTCAACAGTGTCCCGCAACAATCCGGAGGGGAAATGTCCGTATGTCCCCTAATTAACTACATCGGCATCCTTAGGATCTATTATTCAGGCATCTGCTAGTGATGCCTGGTAAAGCCCTGCTGCATCTGGCTTCAGACAAGAAGCAGGAGAACCTCAGATCTTTGGGGGATCGATGGGTAAGTGTTGTTTTGTTTTGTTGTTTTTTTTTTTTGTTTGTTTTTTATTTATATAGCTTACCTACAGTGTGAATCTACTGGGGGACATTATTATTATTAGCTGCCTGGGGTCCACTGGGGGACATTATTAGCTGCCTAGGGTCCACTGGGGGACATTATTAGCTGCCTGAGGTCCACTGGGGGACATTATTAGCTGCCTGGGAGCTACTTGGGGAATAATTTCTTGCCTGGGGTCACCGGAGGACATTATTACATGCCTGGGCGTCAAAGGGGACATTATTACTTGCCTGGGGGCTACTGGAGAACATTGCTACTTGCTTGGGGGCCACTGGGGAGCATTATTAGGTGTCTAGAGGCCACTAGGGTGCAGACACTAGGTCACTAAGTCACTTTGAATAGCTATATTTTTGGCTTTAGACCACCTAGAACCATCTTGTGTAAAATGAAGGCTGAAATTCTAAGCTTCCATATGCTACGAAGATGCTGTCTCATACTACCAAAAGTTTTAAATACAGCATCACCGTGACCCCTGATGCACAGTGATTACTGTTGTACAGGACTGACTTTCCTTGCCAATACTAGTTAGAGCATTGCTACAGAGCAGTGGTTCCCAAATTGTGGGTTGTGTAAAAACTGCGAGGGGATCACGAGCCATCTGTAGTAATTATGCTGTACAGCGCTGCCTGCAGTCCCGATATGGCGACTGCTGATAAACATTAGCAGCTATATCTGTAGCAGTGGAGGAGTGAAGAAATCAGGCGATACCTTTTAGAGGCTAACTGAGTATATTTAGTATAGTATACAGTATATATACTATAGTAAGCTTTCGGAAGTACTAGCTCCCTTTATCAGACATGGTGTGATACAAGAAACTGAAAATTCACAGATTTTTTTTATACCCTATAGACATACCTTCAAAGGATCTTAGAGTCCTTAAAAAAACAAAATGCAATCTAAGTAGAGAAGTTATTTACAACCGGTCAAAAAATAAACAATCTGGAAAGTTGTGGTCCGTGACAGAGGGATCTGTTATCTGTTTGCAATGAGGTGGTGATTTGTGACCCTCACAGGTCATACATAGTGTGACATGAAGCTGGCATGAATATTAAGTCCGAATTGCAGAGTTTGAAACTTTTGCATAAACTTGTACTCCCATTCTTTCCTCTCCATCTGCGTCTTAAATTGTCCCTTTAAAACCACAACCCGCAAATCTTCAATAGAGTGGTTTTCTCTGGAGAAATGTGCGGCCACTGGGAGATCTGTTCTGCTGTTATTAATGGTGGATCTGTGTGAGTTCATGCATTGACTAAGTCTCTGCCCTGTTTCCCCCACCTAGAGGCCTGTGGTGGGACATTGCGCACACTTTACACTACTTTCAATGGCTAACACGGTACAACATTATACTACTAATATCTGTATTAGAGCACTGCGTGGCCTTCAGCAGATGGTAGACCCAGGGGAAGTGAGTAAAAATAACAAAACATTATACTCTCCTCTCCTGGGCATCCAGTAATGTCCCATTATTCTCTTCAGGCCTCTTCTAGCCTCTGACTGAGGTCACACGCCTCATGGATCAAAAGTGGCGCACTAACATCATAATGCTGGGTCAATGTGTCATGGTATCAACACCATGTGACTACTGAGGCCCAATCACAGGCCTCAGTGCTAACCCCTGAGACATGTGACATTAGCAAGAGGTATGAAGAGGACGCAGGGTGACCGCAGGACACTATGAGGATGCCCAGGAAAGGTAAGGCAAGGTGAGTGTAAACGTTTATTATTTTTCCTCATCTCTCCTGGCTTCTGGTTATTATACTCTGGGGTCTGAGATGGGGAGCCTCACAAATTTTCATTGAAACAAATCTCATGGGGTTTGCCCATCTCTACTAATTAAGCAGCACAAGGCTTCAGCCACTGTGTAGCATTATACTGTGTATGGCTACTGGGGAGTATTTTATACTGTATTTGGCCACTGTGGAGCATTATACTGTAGGGAGAGCATATTATATTGTGGGGGCCACTGTGGAGCTTTTTATACTGTGTGGGGCTGCTCTGGAGCATTATACTGTGAGGGGCATTTATTTATTTGTAAATGTTGGAGGCCCCCAGGAAAATTCTCATCCATAAGTGGTTCATGCTTTAAAAAAAAAAAAAAAAATTACATTTTATATACTGTACATTTTCTACAATGTGAATGTGTTACCAATGTTTTGTATGCCTATACAATGATAAACGTTGGAGTCTTCCATAGAAAGTATGCAGTGAAAAGTCCCACTGCCAGAAGGCTCAAATGGTATGTGAACAGAATAATTATTCTGCCATGAATGTTTTATTAAACATGTAAGCTACCTGTGCAATAAACTTTTATGCATCTGAATATACGAAAGTAAAAAAGAACAAGTAATGTTTTCTATTTAAATTTTAAAAATAACTTTATATATTTTATTGTTCCACAAAATATTGCCATATCATTTTTTTTTCATTTCTCTTATATGGTGTGAATATTGAACCATTTTTATGTCTGTTTAGACAAAGTACACTGAACTTCTGTGTCTTATCTCGACAGGTTTATAGATGAAATGTAAATCTTCTTCAGAATGGGACAGGGTGAAGAATGCAAGAGATAGCAATTGGAATTGGAGTTCTAGATGGATGCGGGTCTCATACAGTGGAAATGTTTTAGACCGATATGCTGATACTGGAAGCTTCAAGACAGATCTGCAGATTTGCAAGGGTTATCGCCTGGGTGTGATAAATGCCTTTTTTAATAATTTGTGGACTCAGTAAAGTTCGGAGTATATTGTGATGGAAGAAAAGGCACATCTGTGTATTTGTAACTCCCAACTTGTGGATTAGTTTGCTGTTATCTGTTACAAAGGGCAAAAGTAGATGTGATGGATGGGTCTTCAGAAATGAGCAAGCATGGGAAGAATCCAATAAGTCATAAGTTAGAAGATCAGAAGAAGGTAAGATTGAATCTAAAGGACCCTTTTTATGTTTTCATGAGACTGCTATTTGCATTTTGGTAGCCTACATTAAAATCTAACCTAAATCAATTTTTTATCAGACTATGCATGTCCAATCTAGATGTCAAGAGAATTCTACAACAATTTTGTGCTGTATAAAGGGTTGCAATGTCTTACTTGATCTTGGTGGCTAAAGGATCAGATGGAAGATATACAGTACTTTTGGTAGCTGGCTTCTTCTTAACCTGACAATTGCCGAAATAGTATGGTTGAAAATAAACATATGTATTGTTTCTTGCATATATAAAATTAGATTCTGGGGATTATTTGTAAAACATTATTCTGTGTACCATAGCTCTATTTTTATCAATATTGTAACTATAAATTAGCACCACACCATATGTTGCAGGTGACAGAAAGCATGAAGTACGTTGCATTCAACTTGTGCACTAAAAAATACTAAGGGCTGAAACCTTTAGCCAGTAATTGTACTGCCATTAATTGGGAGGTATTTTTTCACTGTAAGGTTAGTTAAGACTTTGTATTACCCTTCTACAAGTAAGGGAAAAAGTGCATAATCTTAATTTTTGGAAGCTGGATAACCTCTTTATCTACAAATACATCCACATCAGTACTAAATACTCACTGTTCCCTTGTGCACCCTTTGCTTGGCTTTATTTTACTTGCTGCTCCTTGTATCACTGGTATTTAAATGCAATGAATCTATGGACAAACTACATTTCCCATGATTCATCTGCCTTCTCTCACTTTTTGTATACCCCTCCCTTACCTGAAATCACAGGTAATAAATTACTCCCACATCCGAGGTGACATTCTGCTGTTTTGTTTTGTTTGCTGGCTTGAATTGCTCACAGGTAGGGGTAGTGAGCTTGCAAACAAAACGTGATTGTTCGGTCATTGACCTGAGAACAAATCAGACGAACGGTGCTGAATTTAAACAGGATATATATTAGGAAGTGTTTTGTATTGATGCATCCTGTTACTTGGCCCATATTTTTTAAAAACTGGATAACCCCTTTAAATACTCCATTCCATGGACTTGAGATGCTTTTGTACCTAACTGCTGAAAATCCCCACCAGTTATTAGTTAGGGGTCCGTGAATTCCATATCCTTCCTCACTCGAATTGTTGCATTGAGAAGAAATGGGTATATATATATATATATATATATATATATATATATAAACTGCAGAATTGCATCTGTTAAAATAGCTTTAATGTATTTTTTTTTTTTTATCAATATAACCTCAAATTTGTATTTAACTTTCATTATTATTGTAGTAAAAGCTGTTTTTTTTTTTCTCCAATGTTTTCATACACCAGATATATTAGTGAGTGGGCTGCTGTTAATATACACAATAGGGATACACAAAGTGCTGAGGGCTGCAGGCTGAACTATAATATGAAACATCTGTTTATTTGCCTGTTTCTTTTTGTACATAATTAAAATTTCAGTTTAAGTGCACGATTTGTGTTGCTATGACAGTCATGAAGTAGTCATTTAGGAAACAAACCTACGCTTAGGAACTGATGATGTCTCATTTCTAAATGACGGTGTTATTTTTCTACTGTTGTTTATATTGAAGTAAAAAGAAAAACATGTTGTATGTTGACTTTACACCCCATAGCCATATTTGCTTATAAATAAATTATTGTATTGCGAGCTCATGCTTAACAGTTTTTATATGCTATGTATAGCCAATCCCAAAGGCAATGCCCCTATCAGGCGAAACCAGTGGGAAGCCACTGACTTCGATATTGCCAGTCAGCACTCAGTGAACATACCGAGAACTCTGGCATATTCTATTCCGGTACCCGGGTATCACAGGAATTAACCCAGGCACCTTTAACTAAGAGCACTATATCACCTACACCTCTGTTAAGACCTTTCCAATTACTGTATGTTGATGGCTAGTCATCTAGAATCTTGCATACTGAGAACTGATGTTTTAACCATCCTGGGAAAAGAGGATTAGTGATAAGAATTGATTTGTTTTTTGTGTTGTCATTTTCTGTTTATTGTGTCTGTTTTTGGAGCATTTCGAAAACCAAGTAAAAGTAATGCTTAAGTAGTTTATCAGTGTTATATGATATACATAAAAAGATGAGAAAATAGTATATAGGCAACTCCATTGTGCTCCAAAAATTGGATTCACCCAATTGTGAACCCTATTGGGTGGATCTGATCGCCTTATCGAGATATGTTTAGGAGGCAACTTTTTATATGCATGTAAAAAAGCCTTGCTTTCCCTTGTTCTAGGTTACATTTCAGATTCAGTTCTGAGGGTAAAAAAAACCAAAACAAAACAAAGCATCGTTCTTAGAAATGCTGCTCAGTAAAGAAATTTCAGTGTATCCAATGTACGTTTTATAAATGGATTATCTTGTGTCTAAGGTCTACTCTTCTTCTTACTCAGGACTTTGTTTCATTATAGATAGTACAGGACAAGGAAACTAAATACTCTCCTAACTCTACAATTTAATCCTCCTAAACAGATGAACGGTTACAAGACCTAAATCGAAAGCCACTTTTGCCTATGGTATACTGATAACCAATATTGACCATCTATATGAAGTGAAGACACTGCTAACATAGTATATACAGGTGCATCTCAATAAATTAGAATATCTTTGAAACGTTTATTTCTTTCAGTAATATTTAATTAAAATTACTAAGAACCCAACCGAGCTGGAGATATATCAAAAGTATTATATGTGGACAGCCTAATAATCAGTTCTATTATACCACCAACTAACAAAGGAGAAGTCTGCAGTACTTCTACATATTTCTTCCTCCAGATAGAGATGTGAATTAAAAACATTGATTCACTGCACCCACGTTTCGCCACTACCTGGCGCTAAGGTGGCGTCCTCAGCGGTAAAGGAAACAGCAGACTTGTTAATTGTTTTTGTGGCATAATAGAACTGATTCAGTCGGCTGTCCACATACAATACTTTTGATTATCTCCAGCTAGAATAAGTTCTTTGTAGTTTTTATAGGGATATATGTAAATACTCACAAAGGCATCAGAAGGACACCTCAGTATCACTCTTCCTTATGCTTTGATACAAAACATATGAGAACAATTGAAAATGTAAATGGCCCTACAATTTACTAAATACTAAATATCATGTAATATCATGATACTAAAATCATGTAATGTCCTGAGAAAAGACTGGTATGGTCTTATTACACGTACATCTCAGAGGATCTGTCACAAAATACAAATTGGTAAATGATATACCTCATTTCATTGCTGCTTTGTCCCTGATCAATTTCACTTTTTTTTTTTTTTTTTAATATCTATCCACCCAGTCAGAAGATATATCCTATTGTAAGTTATAGTTCTCTGGGGATGTGTGTCTGTATGCTGTATAAAAATGCTGAATCGCAGGAGTTCTGCCATGTAGCATTATGGTGAGCATATCAAATAAACCTGTATAAACCCTTCTTTGAATGTATTAGAATTTCTTCAACTGCTGATGAAGATTCTTCATTATCTTAACTTCTGAAACAGTTTTAGGCCGGGGCCCCACGTAGTGCAAGTTCCGTGATTTTTCAAATGTCGGTTATACCTACAGAAACATTGATGTTTTCCCTATATGTATAATTGAAGCAGAAAGTCTGCAGAGGAAAACTTTGCGGACTTTGTGAAAAACGCTTTTCCGCTGTGGCTCGCTACTAGTGGCCTTAGCCTTAAAGTGGTTATGCAAGGAGAAATAAAGCTTACCAGTGCATTCCCTCTACTATATGGATATGTGAATATGGTCTAACCGTTATTACATCTGCAGTGTCACAAATGAAAAAAACACAGTTCAGTAAGGTTGCATGAAAGTAGTCGATTTTGTGAATAAACCGAATACTATTAGCTAGTAGTACATTTGGTAGATATAGTGGGAGGATGTAGAGTATACCAGTCCACATAATCCCAGATTATAGACATCAATGAAAATGGCGAAAAGCATGAGATCCTGTCATGATTTTTTACAATGACTGATTTTTTAGAGAATTTACAGAATTTTATTCTGTCATTAATTGACAGGTTTCTCTCTCTAGTACTGAGCAGCTTCCCTTTAATATCAGCAATAAGCAGTTTCTCTTATACAGTAGATTTAAGTACAGTGCCTTGCGAAAGTATTCGGCCCCCCTTTAACTTTTCAACCTTTTGCCACATTTCAGGCTTCAAACATAAAGATATAAAATTTTAATTTTTTGGTGAAGAATCAACAAGTGGGACACAATTGTGAAGTGGAACGAAATTTATTGGTTATTTTAAACTTTTGTAAAAAATAAAAAACTGAAAAGTGGGGCGTGCAATATTATTCGGCCCCTTTTACTTTCAGTGCAGCAAACTCACTCCAGAAGTTCAGTGAGGATCTCTGAATGATCCAATGTTGTCCTAAATGACTGATGATGATAAATATAATCCACCTGTGTGTAATCAAGTCTCCATATAAATGCACCTGCTCTGTGATAGTCTCAGGGTTGTGTTTAATGTTTGATGCGCAGAGAGCATCATGAAGACCAAGGAACACACCAGGCAGGTCCGTGATACTGTTGTGGAGAAGTTTAAAGCCGGATTTGGATACAAAAAGATTTCCCAAACTTTAAACATCCCAAGGAGCACTGTGCAAGCGATCATATTGAAATGGAAGGCGTATTAGACCACTGCAAATCTACCAAGACCCGGCCGTCCCTCTAAACTTTCATCTCAGACAAGGAGAAGACTGATCAGAGATGCAGCCAAGAGGCCCATGATCACTCTTTATGAACTGCAGAGATCTACAGCTGAGGTGGGAGAGTCTGTCCATAGGACAACAATCAGTCGTACACTGCACAAATCTGGCCTTTACGGAAGAGTGACAAGAAGAAAGCCATTTCTCAAAGATATCCATAAAAAGCCACCTGGGAGACACCAAACATGTGGAAGAAAGTGCTCTGCTCAGATGAAACCAAAATCCAACTTTTTGGCCACAATGCAAAACGATATGTTTGGCGTAAAAGCAACACAGCTCATCACCCTGAACACACCATCCCCACTGTCAAACATGGTGGTGGCAGCATCATGGTTTGGGCCTGCTTTTCTTCAGCAGGGACAGGGAAGATGGTTAAAATTGATGGGAAGATGGATGGAGCCAAATACAGGACCATTCTAGAAGAAAACCTGTTGGAGTCTGCAAAAGACCTGAGACTGGGACGGAGATTTATCTTCCAACAAGACAATGATCCCAAACATAAAGCAAAATCTACAATGGAATGGTTCACAAATAAACGTATCCAGGTGTTAGAATGGCCGTCAAAGTCCAGTCCTGAATCCAATCGAGAATCTGTGGAAAGAGCTGAAAACTGCTGTTCACAAACGCTCTCCATCCAACCTCACTGAGCTCAAGCTGTTTTCCAAGGAAGAATGGGCAAGAATTTCAGTCTCTCGATGTGCAAAACTGATAGAGACATACCCCAAGGGACTTGCAGCTCTAATCGCAGCAAAAGGTGGCGCTACAAAGTATTAACTTAAGGGGGCCGAATAATTTGGCACGCCCCACTTTTCAGTTTTTTATTTTTTACAAAAGTTTAAAATAACCAATAAATTTCGTTCCACTTCACAATTGTGTCCCACTTGTTGTTGATTCTTCACCAAAAAATTAAAATTTTATTTCTTTATGTTTGAAGCCTGAAATGTGGCAAAAGGTTGAAAAGTTCAAGGGGGCCGAATACTTTCGCAAGGCACTGTAAGTAGAGTTCATTACTAGAATACCACATTGTCTTGAATAGCTTTATTTCCAGAATTATTACTGATAAGGTATGAATAAAACTGGCAATGTTGCCAAGCATCTTCCGGATCCTCAGACTGATCCATACCTTGTATTTGCGTTCATAGTTTATATGTGATGACCCAGTGGTGCATGACAATATGGAATCATTGTCCATAGCAGACAATCAGATTTCATCTGATTTTTGGATCAAGGTATTCTTCATTTCCAAATGTATGGTTATTTGGTACTGTTTTCCCAGTTTTATTCATACCTTATTTTAAAAGCCTGTTTGAAACCTGTGTAAGTGTTCATACATGTTTTATGAAGCTCACAATATACTATCCCCTACAAGAAGCAGTGTGTATGTTGTCAATCTGTTTGTTTGCTTGGTTCAGCTTTTTACGCTGTTGTTTATGTTGGCAGAAACACATGTAATTGAGATAAATACTAGTTTGTTGGGATATGTTTTATTCTGGGACTGAATGCTTTCTTTTGGAGCTTGATAGTTTATATACTTCCTGAATGATTTACTGAAAATCTCTTTTGATAATATACCACTGAGACACTGGTCTCCCATGTTAATATGCAGTTTACAAGCTATTATTTATTTGCAGGCAGATTCCCTATGCAGTATAATGTAAGTATGTAATTAAGATTCAATGCATCATTAAGCTTTTGCTAGTGTCTGTGGCAATAAAAAAATCATATTGTATATAGTTTGAGTACTGGCAGCCGAGGCAGCAATTTATTACTCAAGCATAATATACCATAATTGACCAAAAGATTGATTTTTTTTTTTTGTTTAAATATATAAAATCTAGCTATTAGAAAGGGCAGTTTCTTATTGAGATGTAACAAGAATTCTGGTGACTAGAAATCACTTTATTGTTCCAATTTATACTTTGAAAATTCTTTCCATATCAGGCCAATGAAGAAACTGTGAGAAGTATCCTCTGACAAAATTATACTTCTACTATCTCATGCAATAGCAACCTGTATTCTAAACCATAGATGTAATACAACTTGCCAATGTCTATAGTAGCACCAGTCACCACACAGGGACACCTTGCCTGTTTGCATTTGACATTGAGAAAGATATCCGGTACTGGATGGCACAGTATGTTATTGTTGCTACCTTACATCACTGTATACTACATGTCTGAATTCAGGACTTGTAAATCTGTGAAAAATTAGTATCTTCTCCATGGTTTACATTAATGTCTTCTAGGTACTCCTGCCACTTCTAGTGTATATATGACAGTATGTGTGTATAAGTGAAATAGGTGGAGGAGGATATTGTGATACAGTTCTCTTTCTCATTAAATGCACCAAACAAAATAATACTATATAGGAAAGGTTTTTTTTTTTAGTATGTCGTAGGTTTTTAATCCAAATTTGTAATTTGTATGAAAAAATTGGGCATACAGTATATAATTTGTAATTGGGCATATATAATTTATATTATGTCAGTTTGAATTATGTTAGCTTCAGGTCTGATAGTAGCAAATGTACAATATCAACATAAACTTTTTATCTCAAAAACTACAGGAATACATAAAAATTGTAGAAAATACATTTGGAAAAAGACAGCTGTAGGTAAAGGATATGAAAGTTATCTCGCAAGCACTAATCATATAAAGTGACTGAGGGTAGAAAGAATCCTGAAATCCTGTGTCTTACAAAAATTGATTTATATAATGTAAATTAACCCCATTACCTTGCTTTTCAATCAGGTTCCCAGACTTATCATTTTTCTCTGCTCCCTATTTAGGTAGAGTTTGGTTTAGTTACTCACAATGTAGAGTCTTACTACACAGCAATTCATCACTGTAGATAACTTAGAGGTCCTTCTGCCACCCCCACCAACTCCAGCTCTTTTGTTTCCTTTAATAGTCAATGATCCCAGCACAGCTGAATTTTTTTTTTTCTCTAACCCTCACCATTCCTGAACAATCTGTGCTGTTGTTTTTGTGCCTGATATGCCAGTTAGGCTATGTACAGCCAAGTGGCTGGACTCAAACAGGAGTAGGCAACGGTTGTGAATCGGAGCTCTCACATTACCATCTCTTATTTGACTGTTTCAGTGAACATCTGCTTCTGCCTGACACCTCCCGCTTGACAATAAAGAGGCTATGTAGTAAATCGGACACTGAAAGTAAATGCACTGATTGTGGGCTCTAGAGAAAAAAAATCCCAAATGTGTAATGTAGTGTAGTGTAGCTGTGCCTATTTAAGGATACAAAGAATTGGAGTAGGTGAACTTAGTGAAAGGTTTTCTCATGTCATAATCCCTTTAAGGTTTCACATAAGACTAGCGAGTTCCAGACGATAACCCCCACCCCATCATTCCTAATGTAGGCAATGTTTACTTTAGTTTATGTAATAAAGAGGAAATGGTCAACCCCAGCCTTTTGGTCTATGTGCATTTTTTCCAATGTTGAAGGGTCTGTTGTACAATGATACTAGCTACTTTAGGATCACGATTCAGAGTTTCAATCTAGTTTTATTCAGTTTACTCCCTTCAAAGAGGACCTGTCACCTCTTTTGACACACATGTTTAAAGGGGTTGTTCAGGATAACCTTTTTTTTGTTATATTAGACCAGGGAAGTTGAAAAAAAACAAAAACAAAACATACTCGCATGTCACCGATTCTCCAGTGTTCTGCTGCCCCACAGTACTATGACGTTCCATGTCCCATTCCTTAGGCTGCTGATTGGCTTCAGCAGTCACATGCAGCAGAGACTTCCACCGGAAGAAAACGCTGAAGCTGCATGACCGGAGCAAGCTGAGAGACACTGGGTACCAGGGACAGGTGAGTATGGCTTTTCATAAAATGTTTTCACCTTCTCCGGCCTAATATAAAAAGAATGGTTATCCTGGACAACCCCTTTAAGTGCGTATTTTTATTTTCCATAGTGTAACACTTCTGGAGAACCTTTTCTTAAAAGTCTTTGTTGTGTTGTTCCTCTTTGATATCTCCTAGAAATCTATGAATAAATTGACAACTAAGTCTTTGTTGTGTTGTTCCTCTTTGATATCTCCTAGAAATCTATGAATAAATTGACAACTAAGTGGTACTATTTCTCTTGTTGAGGCGTTGCCTCTAGGACAGTCAGTATTGAGTAGACAGTGTCAGAGTTTGTGCAGACATGGCCCCAGATAATAACATCTAGTATTGAATTAACTTTTTCAATTCATAAATTTCTAGTAGGAATAACCGATGTACACCACAATGTAGAGTTCTAACAAAAGACACTTATTATAATTACTTCTAGTGCAAACATTTACTAAAATAGATATGTCAGGAAAGCTCAATGGCTCTCTTTAAAGCGAAAAGGACAGGTTTTTGGAAACCCTATGGCAGAGATCACCAGTTTATACTACTATGAAGATGAAACTCATCTCTAACATTTACTTTTTTTCATAATTGTTAAAATTTTCTACAGCAAACAGGATGACAATAACAGAAGCTGATAGCACATGGAAACACAAAGGCATGGCAGGTACATCTGAAATCTGTAAACATAATCCAAACATTGTGTAATGCCTATTCGTCTAGCATAAACAAGAAGAATGAGGCCACAAAAAGCAGTTCAAGCATATACAGTATGTGATGATATCAGAAGCATAAATAACATAACAGTAGTACATATGCTCTGTTAAGGCTACTGCAGGTCCAAAGTGTGTCACATTGGTGGGAACTCTTGGATGGATTGTGGTAATAAAACCATGACCTAATTACAAAGGTAAAGGGTACACACAGACCGAAATAAGAGGGAAACAAAGAAGGAGAAAAAAGTGGGGGGAAGGGGGAGATCGCTAACATTCATGATCTACTACAGACTCAGTCACCATCTAAATATCACTCTTGTTTAAAAGTTACAGTGGTGGCCAAAAGTATTGGCACCCCTGCAATTCTGTCAGATAATACTCAATTTCTTCCAGAAAATGATTGCAATCACAAATGCTTTGGTAATAATATCTTCATTTATTTTGCTTGCAATGAAAAAACAAAAAAGAGAATGAAAAAAAAGTCAAATCATTGATCATTTTACACAAAACTCCAAAAATGGGCCGGACAAAAGTATTGCCACCCTCAGCTTAATACTTGGTAGCACAACCTTTAGACAAAATAACTGCGAACAACCGCTTCCGGTAACCATCAATGAGTTTCTTACAATGCTCTGCTGGAATTTTAGACCATTCTTCTTTGGCAAATTTCTCGAGGTCCCTGAGATTTGAAGGGTGCCTTCTCCAAACTGCCATTTTGAGATCTCTCCACAGGTGTTCTATGGGATTCAGGTCTGGACTCATTGCTGGCCACTTTAGAAGTCTCCAGTGCTTTCTCTCAAACCATTTTCTAGTGCTTTTTGAAATGTGTTTTGGGTCATTGTCCTGCTGGAAGACCCATGACCTCTGAGGGAGAGCCAGCTTTCTCACACTGGGCCCTACATTATGCTGCAAAATTTGTTGGTAGTCTTCAGACTTCATAATGCCATGCACACGGTCAAGCAGTCCAGTGCCAGAGGCAGCAAAGCAACCCCAAAACATCAGGGAACCTCCGCCATGTTTGACTGTAGGGACAGTGTTCTTTTTCCTGTAAACTTTATGTTGTTGCCTTTTCCCAAAAAGCTCTACTTTTGTCTCATCTGACCAGAGAACATTCTTCCAAAAAGTTTTTGGCTTTCTCAGGTAAGTTTTGGCAAACTCCAGCCTGGCTTTTTTATGTCTCTGGGTCAGAAGTGGGGTCTTCCTGGGTATCCTACCATAGAGTCCCTTTTCATTCAGATGCCGATGGATAGTACGGGTTGACACTGTTGTACCCTCGGACTGCAGGGCAGCTAGAACTTGTTTGGATGTTAGTCGAGGTTCTTTAGCCACCATCCGCACAATCTTTTGTTGAAATCTCTCGTCAATTTTTCTTTTCCGTCCACATCTAGGGAGGTTAGCCACAGTGCCATGGGCTTTAAACTTCTTGATGACACTGCGCACGATAGACACAGGAACATTCAGGTCTTTGGAGATGGACTTGTAGCCTTGAGATTGCTCATGCTTCCTCACAATTTTGCTTCTCAAGTCCTCAGACAGTTCTTTGGTCTTCTTTCTTTTCTCCATGCTCAATGTGGTACACACAAGGACACAGGACAGAGGTTGAGTCAACTTTAATCCATTTCAACTGGCTGCAAGTGTGATTTAGTTATTGCCACCACCTGTTATGTGCCACAGGTAAGTAACAGGTGCTGTTAATTACACAAATTAGAGAAGCATCACATGATTTTTCAAAGGGTGCCAATACTTTTGTCCACCCCCTTTTTTATGTTTGGTGTGGAATTATATCCAATTTGGCTTTTTGACAATTCTTTTTGTGGTTTTCCATTGACGACAAATTAAATGAAGATGATATTACCAAAACATTTGTGATTGCAATCATTTTCTGGAAGAAATTGAGTATTATCTGACAGAATTGCAGGGGTGCCAATACTTTTGGCCAGCACTGTAGGCAAAGAGAATTAAAGGAAATCTGTCAGCAAGAATATGGCAGCACCTTGTAGTGCTTCTTATACACTTTCCAATTATACCTTTGTTATTCAGGTTTGCAGATCCATTATTGAGAAAATAACAGTTTGATATGCAAATTAGATGAAAAGGGCTTTTAGGGTGTTTCTTATCTTCCTCTGGCTTCACACTGTGCTGTAGATTACATTCCCTTACTGCTGTCCAGCTCAACCCACCATCGTCTGAGAGCTCTACCCTGGGAAGAGCTCGGGAGCAGTTAAAGGGGTTTTGCAGGAATTTATTTTTTTTTTAAAGATCTGTTAGTGCTATTAATGGGTTAAGTGCACCAAAATACCTTTTAGCAGTGTTTTTTTTTTGGGGGGGGGGTTGGGTTTCTCTGGGAGCTCCTGGCATCTTTTGCATTTGTTTACTTGGTGTAGCTTCCTGCTGTCTTAGCTTATTCATCATGGTACTTGTAGGCTGACTCACACTATCTCCCTCTTACTTCCTCCCCCTCCCTCTCACACCCCCTCCCTGTCTCTCTAGCTATCCCGCCCACTACTTGTCCTTCCCTACTAACTCAGCCCACCCCCCCCACCCCATCATACTTGCCTCTCTTCCTTTCAGACTTCCATCCTGCGAGATGGCTCCTCCCTCTTTTCTCACTCTGCCGCCATGCGCAGTAGTCCTGGCTCTGTGCTGCAGCCTGTGGATTACAGGCTGTAGGTGGATTACAGGCTGTAGCGCTGTGCCTGTGCAGTAGAGGTGGATTGTTGGGCTGTAGCGCTACGCTGGCAGATTCAGAAAAGAGGGAGAAGCCATCTCGCAGGATGGAAGTCTGGAAGGAAGAGAGACAAGTATGATGGGGTGGAGGAGGGGGAGTATTAGTGACGTTCTGTTTCCGGAAACAGGGAAACGGAATGTCACCGGATAACCAGAAAATGTCCCTGGGCTGGTCACATGACCGCCCAGGGATATGGGTAAATATACATTTTTGATAAATTATGTAATTTGGAAAGTAGGCAGGGGGGAGGGTGTTTAGATTAGTGCAGGGATTACATTTTATCCCAGACAACCCCTTTAAGGCAGGTAATCTACAGCACAGAGCGAAGCTTGGGGAAGATGAAAAATGCCTCAAAAGCATGTTCACCTAATTTGCATGTGAATAAAACTGCAATTTTCTTCATAATGGAGCAGCAATCCTGAATAACAAAGACTTATTTCGGAAAATGTGTAAGGAGCACTACAAAGTGTTGTCATTACTTTGATCACAATTTTCCTGCTGACAGACTCCCTTTAAGTATATATTTCTCAAGTTCAGCCCTAGTACACAGGTGCTCATCTACACTACCTTTCATAAAAGTCCACTTTACATGCGCTTGCTCATAGGTGCAATCCGAATTGAACACGAACACCTAATCTGGAGAGTGGTTTGGCTGTGAATGCAGTACTTAGCTTAAGGACCTGATCATAGCACATTAGAACCTTCTAGCCCATCTTTATGTTAAAGAGTATTGGCTGATGTACACCTCCAATGGAAAGCTGCGATGTATGCCACAGAATAAGCAGTAGCATATGTCGCCCATAGACTCCCATGCTTAAAAAAAAACAACAAAAAAAAACATATACCACACAGTAAACATTTTGTGGTATGACACCGTATAGAAAATATAGCAGATAGTGGACAGTAACATATCTAACAACTGCTCCAATGTCATATATTTGTCTTAATCTGGATTTTAGGGATTAACCTGAGATTTTCTAAGGCTCTGTCTACTTTTTGTGTTGTCGGCTCTGTCACAAGTTCTGTAATGTTTGACAGAAGAAATACTGCTGCATGGAACTACCTTTTGTTCCATTCCCTCAATTAAGAGGGTTTGTTTTTTGTTTAACAAGTTTTAAATAATAAACACAAAAATAATAATGAATTAATAATCATAAATAAGTAAGTGGGGCCCACAAGGTGCCGGTGTTCTCTATCATGAAATAGATCTAACATTGCATTATGGTTTCTGGAAACCACAAATCAAGTGAGAATACAGCCCAAGGCTTCATCTAGACAATAGTTTTCAGCCCAGCAGGTGAAAAGACTAGATTTTCTTTACAACAGCTGTTCATGAAATCAGATTTTATCTGTGAAAAATTCTATGACATTGTGATAAAGGTTTCTATTACTCCCCCTAAAAAAATTGATGGGAAGTGGGATTTACCAAATCTTTCCAAATATTCCCTATTATCCTTACTATAAGACCTTTCAGTGAGTGTAGTATAGGCAGGGAGGATTGCTCACAAAAGTGATCTCAGACCTCTTGATTCAGCCCCATCTCGGTTTGAGTGGGGCTAGAAAGACTTTGCTGGAAGTAACACTCAACGGTGATATACAGTGAAACCTCCCCAGAAGGCCACCCCTTTGAGAAGACCCCTTCCTGTCTAAAACACTAATTTTTCTGTGACTAATATTCCTTCCATTTTTCTTTATGGAAGTTGCCTCTTTGCAAGCAGACCACCCCCTTATACAATCAAAGACCACCTTTTTAGCATATTTTTTTAGCTTAACACTGTAAGACCATTGTGGATGCAGCTCTGTGCTGCTCCGAATCACTGGACTGCAATGAGTAAGAGCAGGTGACTTGCAAGGACATCAAGGGAGAAAAGCTGGAGCAAAAAACCCATTAACTGTCAGCAAGTATGTTCGAGGTTAGCAGTGAAGAGGGAAAATGAACCACGCTGGGGCATACTGCCTAGGAGTTATGGTAAGGCCGGAGACTGCAATGGGGATATCAGGGATAGATCTATTAGATGGTGGAAACAGCAGTAGTTCAGTCTTTGAGAGATTCAGCTTCAGATACAGCGAAGACATGATATTTGAGACAGCAGAGAGGCAGTCACTGGTGTTCTGTATTAGAGCAGGGGTGATGTCACAGGATGACGTATATAATTGGGTGTCATCAGCATAAAGATGGTACCGGAAGCCAAATTTAGTGATGGTTTGTCCAATGGGGGCTGTGTAGAGGTAGAAGAGCAGGGGACCTAGGACCGAGCCCTGAGGAACCCCAACCGCAAGGGGAAGAAACAGCCTGCAAATGATACACAGAAAATGCGATCAGAGAGATAGGAGAACCAGGAGAGAGCAGAGTCCGTGAGGCCGACAGAGCGGAGCATAGTGAGGAGGAGTTGATGGTCAACAGTGTCAGATGATTTAAAGGGATACTGTGCTGGGGACTCAGAATGAGAGGAAGGTCATGCTAGGAACCAAGATTTAGGTCATTTTCCTGTGCAGATTTGGATGGTCAGCTCAAAGAGGTTTCACTATAATAACACTTTTCTCATTTTCTCTCTAATTTATTTAGGGATCTGGTCTGGAGATCAGACTCCAGACCAGAGCTTTAACTTACTCACTTCACCTGTCATATTTCCTGGGTTCTCTCTTTCTGCAGCAAGGAAAACTTTTAAGCTTTTATTGCCAGAATTCTCCTTTTCACTCAAAATGTTTCTGTTCAAGTTTTCTAGCAATGTATTAAACTACATAAGAACAATCGCAAAGTAAGGGGGGAGGTGGTATAACACAATATAGCTAAAGGTACAGATAATAGGGAGTACATTATACAAATACATATGGATTGCAGGATTGTGAGAGAACTTTTCTGTTACTATTGAAGTCTGAAATAAATTCTTAATAGTCTGGTAAACTATTAAAGGGACTGGCCCACAGAAAATATCAACATTTTTAATAAATATCAAAATTATCGAATTTTTAAAATTGGAATCATTTAAAAAAATGCCAGTGTGTGTAAATAATGCTGTTATATAAATGGTTCCTCATGTTTTCCTTCTTCATTCCCTGTCAGAACATCCTACTAATGTGTCCAGTACAGGTGGTCACACATGCTCAGTAACTGTCAGACTTTCTGAATCTTCTTGCACATGAGCAGTGCATTGATTCCTGTTTTTTCCAACTAGCACTAGAAACGTTAGGTAGATAGAGGGAATCACAATAATACCAAGATGCGCCATAACAAGTATTCTAGTCACAGTAACATTGGGGTGGATTTATGAAACTGTCTAAAATAACCAGTTTATGTTGGCAACCAATCACAACACAGTTTTTATTTTCCTAGCGTACCATAAGGCAAAAAAGATTTTTCTTTTGGAGTGTTTCTTAAATCTTCTCCAATTTTTTAAATGATGCCATGTAATGGTAGGACCACTCCTCTAATATCCATTCATTTTTCATTGCACATTTAAAACACTTGTGACTTACCACTAACTCTACGTGGTGATCCAAATTATCATGCAAATCTAAGTATCTTAAATATGTAATTTATGACATGCTCATGGTTGATCTTGTGTCTTAGGGCTCTTTGGATCACTGAAATCAATCTCAAACACACATGATAATTGCTTTGCCGGGTGAGCTCAATTAAAGGAAACCTATTTAAGGCTAAGGCGCCACACAGCAAGCCACAGCCATAAAGCACTGCAGAAAAGACCGCAGCGGAAATGCATCACGTTTTTTTTTCACAGCACTTTTCACAGCAAGTCCACAAAGTTTTGCTCTGTGGACTTTCTTCCTCTATTATGCCCATATGGAAAACGCCAGCGCTTCCGTAGGTAGCTTTTCATTTTGACCTTAAAAGGTCCTGGAGGAGCCTGAAGGAGGAAACTGATAACATATTCTTGATGTAAATTTATTTCATACATGAACTGACTCTCACACCTATAGCAGTATGCAAACATTTTAGGCATGTTAGTACTGTGTATATACTGTATAGTACTATGCAAACGTTTTAGGCAGGTGGGGAGAAAATGCTGTAAAATAAGAATACTTTTAAAAATACAAGTGTTAATATGAAGTGTTTATTATTGCCAATTAACAAAATTAAGTGATTGAACAAAGTAGAAATCTAAATCAAATCAATGTTTGTTATGACCACACCTTGTCTTCACAATGGCATCAATTCTTCTAGGTACACTTGTACGTATTTTTTGAAGGAACTCTGCAGAAAGGTTCCAAACTTACCACAGATCTTGTCAAATTCTTCTTTAATTTGCGGAAATGCACCTCCCAAACTTGCAAGGAACCTCCACCTTGCTTGCTTTGTTGCGTGCAGACACTCATTATTATACAACTCTCCAGACCTTCCGTGAGCAAACTGCCTTCTGTTATAGCCAAATATTTAAAATTTTTGACTCTTCAGTCCAGAGCACCTGCTGCTATTTTTCTGCACTCCAATTGCTATGTTACCTGTCCTTATTTCCTTATCAAAGGTATGGCTTTTTGGCTGCAATTCTTTCCTGAAGACACTTCTGGCCAGACTTCTCTGAGGTGCACATGGGTCCCATTGGTTTTTGCAAGTTCTGACTTGCTGGCAATGCAGGAATTTCCTGATTCAAAAGGAAGTAAGCACGATGTGTCTTTCTAAGGTCCTCAAGATTGTCCATTTCTTGGTGCTTCTTTAAATTTGTCTGTAAAAGAAGGCACTTTTTACCAACTGGGAATTGTCTGATTAAGAATGAGCTTCAGTATAAAGAACGAGGAGTTGTAAAAAGTGATGATATGGACGCCTCAGAAACCTGATCTTAACTTCATCAAGTCTTCCTGGGATGGAGGATGGTACCTAGAATTATTATTGTTGTTTTGAGGGAAATAGGCGGTCAGACCAAATATTGATTTGACTTAGATTTTTCTTTTGTTAATTCACTTTGCATTTTGTGAATTGGCAAAAATGAAATATTAAGTTGGTTATCCAAGATCCAGGATAAGGGTAGTCCTGTAGGATAGGTTAGGAGTATCAGATTGGTGACTTCCAACAGCTGGACCCATTATTGATCAGCTGATTCAGCTGTCAGAATTGACTTTTAGCTCTGTACACTGTAGTGGTGGTGGGGTGGGGGGACTGCAGCTCTGCTCCCATTCGCTTAAATAGGAGCAAACCTGTTTGCAGACATATGCACTGACGAGCAAAGGGGTAACAATGTTTGCAACTTTTGACCTTCAGGCTCCATATCTCACCATCTATACGTAAATTTGACTTGCAACTATTTAGCATATGATTAGTTATGCAGATTGTCATGTAACTGCATTGTTACTGTTTTGCTCCTGTTGGTGGAAAGATCTTTTTTTCTTTTTGTATGCTACAAATTACAACCTGTTCTCACATTCCCTAATAGTTCAGTGTTACAAAAGAAAGGGAGAGGCGCTCCCTAGTGAAGCCTGTATAGGTGGTGAATGAATAACACACGGGGTAAGGCAGATCTCACCTGTTCAAGATCATGAATAGTGTATGTCACAAAAACATCATCTGTTGCACCAAGTTAATCTTCCCCCATGGTAGGAAACTGCTGCAGCTCAAGTCATTGGTAATTGGAATCCAAAAAACCATAAAGAAAAAAAAAAACACGACTATAAAGAAGCGCTACCATAATATAAAAATTATAATTTATTAAAAAATACTACAGGTAAAAATCAAGGCAATGCGTTTCGGCAATGAACTGCCTTTTTCAAGCCTATGTACATTCTATGAATCTTATAGATTCATAGGAGTTGGGTGATGCTGCGACCCCGCTCCTCCGCCCCCCCAACACCCACGTTCGGACCATAAGACGCACCCCCATTTTCCTCCCAAATTTGGGGGAAAAAAGTGCGTCTTCTAGTCCGAAAAATACGGTGTTTATATCTAGAAATTACTTTAAGCCTGTAGTTATAAATAGTTATTTACATTTTTCAAGTAATCATCTACCCACATGGTTAAAAATATACCTTATGGACAATATTTACGTTTAAGAAAAAATTGTAATGAACAAGCATCATTTACCCAATAGGCATTAATTTTAAAACTCTTTTTTAGATAAATACCCCTTTAAGGGATACTAAAAGCAGCATATCAAAAAACTATGAATTTAACACAAAATTAATGTTTGAATAAAATACAAAACAGATTAAAAAACAAAATGTTAAATTGTAGAATGATAAATATTGAGACATTTTCATCACTGCATATAATTCTCAAAATAAATTGATCTACAATATTTTGCATAAACACTGGCCAATCCCCTTGGCTGATCCCATGTTAAAAGAAAAACTACCTAAAAAACAAATATAGTATATAGAAAAGCCAAGTCATTAGGTAATTTAATAGCACCACAAATTATCTCTATGGAGAAAAAAGAGTTGAAAAAAAATGCCCAATCAGTAATTGATATTTTTAAATGCCAGAGAAATCTATAGGTGCTTCTCAATAAATTAGAATATCTTTGAAACGTTTATTTCTTTCAGTAATTAAATTAAAAAAGTGACCTCCTATATTTTCTAGATTCTTTACACACAGAGTGTCCTATTTCAAGTGTTTTATTTCTGTACATGTTGATTATGGATTACAGGTAATGAAAACCCAAATCTAAGAAAATTAGAATATTGTAAAAAAGTTCAGTATTGTAAATTCAGTGTGTCACCTGCCAAGGTTTCCTAAGCCTTTAAATGGTCCCTCAGTCTGGTTCAGTAGGACACACAATCATGGAAGACACTGATTATGAATTGTATTACTGAAATGAATGAAAGTTTCAAAAATATTCTAATTTATTGAGATGCACCTGTATGCAAATGTTGAGATGTGATTCAAGATCAAACTGTACATTTTCAATTAACAGCTACCGGTGAAATATTTAACATTAAACATTATTTTGACTGTAACTTGGAGTATATAATATATATGATCCAATGCCAATGTAAATTACAATATGTTGGACGGACTATAAATAGTATGAAGGTCCGTTTAAACAAACATAGGTATAACATCAATCATAAGGTCTTTACACATAGTCTGTCTCGCCATATTATAATTGCTCATAATAATGTTGACACTCACCTAAAGATTTTTATTTTAGAACATATTCCACCTACTTATAGAAATCGTTTTCCGACCCTAATAAAATCGAGAAACTTTTTTGGATTTTTAAATTAAATACACTTTCAATGTATTAAATACATTTGATTGAGAATATCAAATAATGATAGAATGACACTACTATCTGAAATGGGGAAATTATATTCATCAAGATTCAATTATATTACACTTATTTATATATTTTGTATTACATATTATTGTGTATACATTGTACTATATTTACTTTTGTGTTTTTTATCTTTTCTGCAATTTTTATATGGTGCCGCTTCACTTTGTCTTCGATCCTCTGGCCCACTGTCTGCAAGGTTGGTCACTTGTCAATACCACCAACCTATCCACCAGGCATACTAGATGGAGGTCACATTGTATCAGTCATACAGTAATTCAGTTGTGTGGCTGTTGATCCCCGTGCACACTGTGGGGTTATTAGTACCGATAGTCGAGGTTCAATATTTATTTATTTATTTTCTCTCTCATATTAGCTATTGTAACTTTTGTCATTATATAATATTTGGTTATTTCTTATTATTATTGTATTGTAAGGTCTTTCTATATATATATATGTATGTGAATATGTTCAAGTATTTTTAGAATTAATATTATTACCCTCCCCTTGTGGGAGTTTCCCTGCAATCATGTGATTGTATATAAATGCTATAAGATTCATAGAATGTACATAGGCTTGAAAAAAGCAGTTCATTGCCGAAACGCATTGCCTTGATTTTTACTTTTTATTATTTTTTAATAAATTATAATTTTTATATTACGGTAGCGCTTCTTTATAGTCTTTTTTTTTTCTTTGTTTTTTTACCTTTTATATAAATCTGACAGTCGAATCAGCTGATTGATTACCTATCAGTATCCATTATGCCTGGGTGTTTGACAACCCCTTAAACACTTTTTGAAAGCACTTACTTTTCAAAAAATTTTTTACACCTGCCTATAACCTTTGTTCATGGCTGTACATGCAACAATTACATTTTTTGTATTAATTTGGGGTTCCTCAATTATGGTTTCCAAATTTGCTGTTCGCTCCCTGTTACTAGGGAAGGTCCATCTTTAGAAACTAATAGGCTCAAGACGGAACACAGGAAGTAGTTGGGAGAAGGCGGGTCTCTCTTTAGAGACTCTCCATGCTTACTCAAAGCTTTGCTGCTCTGTGATCGCTACCTATACACTGCACAGACAATAGTCTGGACCTTCTCACAGTGAGTATAAGGAGAGTCTGTCTACTTCTGACTAGCTTCCTGTGTTATAACTGATGGGATGTTATAACAAGCAGATTTTCTGATTGTGCTCAGATTTCTTTTTCTATGTCAGGGTTGTTTTTAGTTGTCTTATAACCTGGATTTGGAGTCCAGTGGCTGGATCTCCTCTATTATGGACACTTGGGCTTTTTTCAGCTATTTGGGATTGTCTATTTGTTTGCTATTTTACAATTAATTCTGCTAGAATTAAAGCAGTAGTAATAATGTATGTGGGCAGGCTTCTCTGTATTGTACACAAAATGCAAAATATGCTGCAGTCACAATAAGGCTTTTAGCAGCAGAAAAATGCGTAGAATATCATCTATGAAGGCTTATACAGCCAAAGGATATATTGCCCAGCAAAACCCTAAAGATATTTCACTTTTATTGAAAACTCAGGTACCCTTTAAGCCTACTGTTGTTAAAATAAGTGCTCTGTTACTTTGACAAATCTCTGTCATCTAATGATGGTACTTTGCAGTGCCCTTTAAATTATTGAGATGGTAACTGTATGCATGGTCTGCACTTTGATCTTCCTATGTACACTGATCAAAGCATCTTAGAAATATCAGAGCAAGTTTAATTATACTTCTAAAAGGTTGTCTGGTATATTGGTAACTTAAAACGTACCTGTTATTTCAGGTGGCTTTTCAGAATAAGTTGTCATGTGTACACGAGGAGTAGCACTATATCTGACCCAGTGGTAGATTAAGTAAGGCACAGTTCTGGGCTGTTGTCCAAACTTGGATCTCCTGCCTTCCTTCCCTAGGGCTTTGCTGCTGTACTGTTTCTTTAGTCAGCTCCAATTTCTGAGACAGCACAGATAACAGGGTGTTACCATTCTACTTGCCAAAAAGCTGTGTCCCTACAACCTGACAATGCACATTCATTGCTGAATCTATGTAGAGAGTCATTCTATTGACACATAGATTGGTAACACCCAGTTGTCAACCTGGTCCTAGAGTACACAGAGACTTCCTGCAGAATTTACTATAGCAGATATGTTGGGATAGGTGACAGAACTTCTATAAATCCAGTGACACACATGGGGAGTCTCCTTTGATTGTAGATGTTTTGTTAGGTTGCCAAGACATCTTTGGCCTTTCATTTCTGTAGCATTTTCTGTAGCAAATCACAGAAAGAAACCAGGAAAGGCTAAAACATAACTTTTAATATGTAGATCTGAATAAAAAAGCTTATGATAGTATCACACCCATTCAAGTGATGATAAAAAAGGCAGAGTCTGCTAGTATATGTATACATTCATTATAGTAGTGGATAAATCTAACCCACTCCTGGCTAACAAAACTGCAGCCTAATAACCAGCACACCTACTGGTCAAGTTTATGAGGTGCAACACTAAACTCATACAGAGTGAGGAGAGATAAAGAGGCTTGTATAATGTTTGGATTTCTATCAAGTATACCTCTCCACTCTCTCTATCAGACCTCTGTCAGAACATAATACATAGAAGGAATAGCTCAAAATATACTCCAAAATAAATCCTAATCAAAATAGATAATGTGCTATTGCTGTTATCATCATAGGATAGGTGTCCCACAATTATCTAGGGAGTCAAACATTATACAAGCCTCATTATCTCTCCTCACTCTGTATGAGTTTAGTGTTGCACCTCATAAACTTCACCAGGAGGTGTGCTGGTTATTAGGCTGCAGTTTTGTTAGCCAGGAGTGGGTAAGATTTATCCACCACTGTACTGAATGAATACATATACTAGCAGACTCCGCCTTTTATATCATCACTTGAATGGGTGTGATCCTATCATAAGCCTTTTTACTCATATCTACATATTAAAAGTTACGTTTTAGCATTTCCTGGTTCCCCTCTGTGATTTACTACTAGGCGTTTGCAATTGTTGCTCTCTGTGATTTTCTCTAGCAACCAAATAAATTCAGACCCCCTATATTAAAACCAAGAACAGACCCCCTAAATAATTTCACACCACAGTCCCGCTAAATTATTACAGTCTTCAGACCAGGCCACCTAAACAAATTTAGACTGCTAGCCAGACCCTCTAATTACAGAGCTAGACATTAAAATACAAACCCCTAGACCCTGAAATACAGACCTAGGCCAGCCCCCCTAACTACAGAACCAGGACAGACTATATAAGTAAATTAGGTCCCCAGAACCCCTAATCGAATGCAGACCTCTGATTTAGATCTTGTATATCTCCTTAACACCTCTATGGCTTTACCACTCTTGTTTGAGGCCCTGCAGAGGTCATATGATCATCTACAAGTCCTTCTGCAGACTCTGTAATTGTAAGTTTCTTATTGTTAGTATTATCATACAAATATCTAGTAAAATCTTCTTGTTATTTTTAGCATGTAACATTCTGGTCCTCAGATACTTAAAATAGAAATGAACATTACTTGTTATGGGATTAATAACTGCTACAATCAGTCTCCGCTCAGCTTAATGAACTAGTAAGGCTAATTGATGTGGAAAGCGTTCTCATGTAATTCATGAGTTCATCTACAATCAGCAGTAAGATCAGAAGTGTAAACAGGATAAATTCAACTCTTCCAACACTTCTAGTTCCAGCTTCTTACAAAGTCACACTAAGTGGCTGAAAAGATAGGAAAGTGTAAGAAAAATAGCAATATCTCTAAATTATTAGGAAAGAACACATTTTCATATTAACAAAAGTTAATGAATACGGCAGAAAATCTATTGTGCTGAAAACCAATAATCTGGCATGTTTGGAACCATTGAGGTGTCAGATGATCAGAAATTTGGCTATAGATTAATAGTGTATTTATAACTTCTTCAGTTTTGTTGTTGCTGTGGCATTCCCTTTTCTGTCGTATAGTTAAAGTACTGTACCTGTGTTTTGAGTTCCTTATAGTAAGGAGACCCTTCTATTACATATTACATTACACCTTTTGTCAACAAAAGGGTCTGGTGGGGCATGGTCCCCCAGCTGTTCTATAAAATTCACAATTTAGCTGCCATGCTTTTATTTAGATGTTTTTCTGCAAATCTGAAATGATACATTTTTAAAACTTGATGTATATTTTTGGTGTTTGTTTCTTCCTCTGAATGCTCAACAAGGAGTAAGAGGCACAAGGATTGCCTACTTTTGTTTGAAACAGTGGATATTCTTTACTGTACAGTATATTACAGTATAATGATATCTGTAGAAGAACTAAAACATAAATGTGTGAAAAAAAAACCACCAGCCAATCCAATCCCACATAGTCCTTAGTTTCCTAAATAAATTAAAGTATTGGTAGACCCTGCTAAGAATGTTCTACCAAGACACTTTTATATGAGTTTTTTTTTTTTTTTTTTTTTTTTTTAATTGATGACCTGTGCTTAGGATAGGCCATTGATATCAGACTGGAAGAATTCTGACACCCCACTGATTTAGCAGTAACATGATGTCACAGTCACTAAGAGGATATGCAGTTTGACCCTTTCAATCCATTGACTAGTGGGAATACCAGATGTCAAGCACCCAGTGATCTGATAATAATGACCTATCAATAGAATCGCAACCTCTTTTTAAATTGCATCTTTCCTGTCGTATAATGAATATTGGAGTTTATTATATTTTTTATTTTGTCAATATGTATGTCATTTTTATTCAGTGCAATACTTAACATTAGCGAGATGCTTCATGTCATTAAAGTGCTTAAGGTGCAGCATCTGTTTTGTTTCTGTCAGCAACTTTAAAACCAAAGCAGTGGTTATGTTTCTATAGATTTTCATGTCAATTTTGAAATGGGAGACTACAAAAAGCTCCTCCGGGAATCCAGAATATGTGGTTTACAAAGCTAAAATGGTGTCCTCAATAACTCCAAATATATCATCCTAGAGATTTATGAGGAACAGCAAAAATGTATTCCTGATAAAAATGCTGAGCGCTTAACCTCATTCTGTTTGTTTGTAGCACTCCTGAATGTGTGTTTATACTAATAGTGGAACAAACTGGAAAAAAAATAAAAAAATTCTGAAAGGGAATGTAACATACAACAAATTCTATTATAAAAAAAATAAAAAATAGAGAGGAAGTTAATTAAGATGAGACAGGAAACAAATGATACAATGTAACAAATCAAAGGCAAATAATATAAAAATAAACAAGGTTTACAAAATGTAATTGATAATGAAGTACGTTTAAGATAAAAATGTAATTAAAATGAAATGTTCCATTCTCCTTAGCATATCCTGTCCAGTAATAGAATGCCAACATTTCATAATTCTATGGTTATACTTTCATCCTTCAGTGTCATAATAAACTCCTGGGGGATTTATCAAATCTAATGCAAGTGAAAAGTGGAGCAGTTGTCCATAGAAACCGACCAATAGCTATCAGGAATATACATAGACACAACCACCTAATTGACTGTTCTAGGCAACTGTTCTGTTTTTCATCACTATTAATTTGTTTCAGATCCTTAAAGTTATCTGGTTATGAAATTTCTCCACATGTATATTGTATACGTAAATATTATAAACTTTGCTCAGTATCTGGGGTGACAAAACAGGGAGCTCCTGTAATAAACTGCAGGATAGGTGATAAGTGTCTGACTTCTAGGACCCCCACTGATCACAAAAATGGAGGTCCTATGTTCCCAGTTTGAATAGAGCAACAGTCTCATATACATGCAGTTGCTTCATTCAGAGCCTAGTGGACTGACAATAATGCTAAGGAATATTTGGTGAAATGGAGTGATAACACGCATGCGTGATCTTTGCACATGGGAACCCAGGAAGAGACCCGGGAGACGTCGCCGGAGCAGAAGAACCGGGACGCGCGGGAGGACACAACGGAGTCAGGTGAATATGCATGAGTATTTTTTTTTTTTGTTGTTTCACTGCCTCCAGCTGATTTAATCGTTAAAAGGGTTATCCATTTTTGCCTGGACAACCCCTTTCAAAAGATGTAATACTTTCTTTTGTATGGGTATTCTGGTGCGGGCAAATTGCAAAATGGTTTTAAAAGGTAAAAATGTGCTTTAAAAGCCAACATAATTTTAGCCTCCATAGTATAGCTGCAAGACTCAAACTCTCTGTGGATCATACTAATCATATTTAGATCATTACAGATCTCAATGGCGATCTAGGTTTGAACCAGGTAAAAATACTGATGTTGAAATGCTGCCACATTACTTCTATTTGAAGCCTGTCTACCAATGCTTCTTTAATATAAGATTATCCATGTGCACTTTGTGCTTCTATAGCCCGTTTTGGCTTATCACTCAAAACACAAGCACAGCAGGACTTCTTGTTTACTCATAGCAGAAACATTCACCCATACATGTAATAGTCTGGTATTCCAGATAGCGATTTTCAATTGCCCTTTTCATCTACAATAGAACTATGAAATGTTACCAAGTAATATTTCTTTGTCACATTTCTGTCAATGAATTTTATGACCACAGGGTAGTGTTATAAATGTCTTACTTTGACCGTTGTCATTAATGATAAATGAGCTGTGGCTTACAATTGTGCAGCTAATACAATTTAGCTGTTTGTATGAATAAAAAAGTATAACACAGGTCATGGGTTTCTGCTTAAAGGATCCCCTACTGAGATGAAAAAAGGCTCAATATGTACAACTTAAAGCATATCTGGTAGACAAAAGTACAAAGTAAGTAACATATTTAAAAGTTAATAAGGATTTTATTGGATCTTTTGGATTTATTTTTTCTTTTGTTCACATTTTTTTTTCTTTGTTTCTTCTTCATTAATCCCATAAGGACAAAGCCTAGTTTGGTACTTAAAGGGTCTTTCTGGTCCAGCTGTCAAAATTTATAAAGAGTAGGAAAGGAGTTAAAATAACAAAACAAACTTGCCTATCCCAGGCCTGACAATCCCAGCCACAGCTCCCCAGTTCTGATGTTCACTTATGGCGCCCCAGCGTCGACACATCTTCCCCGCCATGTGGTTGCTGCAGCCAGTTACTTGCCTCAGTGGCCAAGTGTGGCAGGTGAGCTATGTCATCTCTACAGAGAAACTAAAATTAGGCTGTCAATTAAGCTGTGACTGGGACAGTTTCACCTAGGACAGGTCGGTATGGCTTTTCTGTTAATTTTGACATCTGGGCCAGAAAACCCCTTTTAAGTGCCAAACTTGGCTACTTCCTTAAGGGATTAATGAAGAGGAAGCAAAAAAAATCTGTATGAAAAGATAAAACAAAAAAAGCTAAAGGTACAATAAAATTCTTAGTTTTTTAAATACATTATCACAAACCCCATTACGGAATTCTGAGTTAAATAGAGAGGGTCTACTATTAAAGAAACCCATCTGTTGACCAGAGAAGAGAATGGTTACACAGAGCACCTAGCGCTCAGATCATCCTCTCCTGTCTTGCATTACAAAAAAAGAGAGAGCTGTGTAGTTAATACTCTCCCCTGTGGTGGCGCTGCTTAGAAATCAAACCTCTAAAGAGCTTGTCTCATGAAGACAATTCTTGTCCTTGTGCCACCTTATGGCATATGGACATCATGTAGGGGACCGTTTATTTGGAACCGCATTATGGACACAAACTGTCTATGAGCTAGATCCGGTTCTGGCAGACTTAAGTCTTCCTGGTATTATGTAGAAAGTCAATTCATTTGAATGGCTACCAAGCAATATTATATTTTCAGGCTACATCTGAATTTGCCTCGGGTACCAGGAATGGAACTCATTGCAGTCCTTGTAGAAGGAAAGATTTCTTTTCTAATAGAACCCCTTTACATACTGAAGCTGATTGCTGAATGTTCCCAAAGAAGAATACTTTGTGATTGTCAATAAGATTCTAATAAGAAGGCGTTGACCAATGTGGAGAACCCTTGAATTGTTTTCAAGTATAACACAGTTTTATAAAATGGTTATCATTTCTGTTATAACAGGGTGCTGCCACTTGGTATTTCATCCGTAGTATAGCTTAGTCACTCATAAGTAAATGAGATATCAATTTATTGTGGGTTATTTTAGGGCTGGGCAATTAATCAAAAAAAAAAATCGAAACCGAATGTCAACCTGTATAACCAACGTAATTTTGTTCATGTTGGATATTTCAGTTTGGTTATTAGAATATTTGCAGTTTCGTTTGGACTGAACACAGCCAAATCAAAACTGCTATTATTATACTGTGGGGTCTCTTCAGACCCCAGATTATAATAAGCGGAGGCCCAGGGGAAGTGAGGAAACGTAAAAAACAGAGCTACTCACCTCTCTGTTGCGACTCCCTGCTCTCTTCGGCGATTCTGGCTGACCTCAGGGATGGCTGAGTGGAATTAATAGGGGTTTCAGCCCCATCACTGAGTTTGGTTATGCTGCAGCTGGATCACCATGTGGCCACGCCCTGAAAGTGAGAATAATTTGTGACTGAATATTTAATTCCTTTACCTGCTACCCTAAAATGATTATTAAACCTCATGATTTTAGGATTTTTGATGAAATGTAAACATCCATTTTAAGGAAGCAATAGTCTGTAAGCTGCAGGCTGTATTTTTTCTGTATCCTATCTCACCATATGCTTTCAGGTGTTTGTCAAGTTCCACTTCACAGAGATATAATTTTCATTTATTGCATTGATGATGGCTACCAAGTGTGAAACAGCTGTATACAGGGTGATTTAAATGGCTGTCTAATTCTAGGTTTTATCTCTGTTATCCACCTGTGGCTCTGAATGCAGCGGAAGCAGGAGAGGTGGAGGAAAGATTTGCATGTCAACAACGGTTATCAATAAATTAGGAATATACCAATATACCCATTGTTTTTGAGATTTCTGTAGGAAGTAATGCCAATTGTTCTTTTTCCATTCCAATGCAGTGATATATTATTTGCTAATAATGTGACAATTCTTAAAGCAAAACAAAACTTTGAAACAACTTTTTGATTTTCTGGCTCCTTTCTTGTTTCTGTATTGAAGCTTTCACTATGTGTATGGGTGTACAGGCTCTTGTATAATGCCGAAAAGCACTTCAAACTTATATTCTTGGCATTAAAAAAAACTGCATTTTCAACTGCAGATATCTCTGGAAATAATACAGACAGTACTGCAATCTTAGTGTCATATGAAGGATGATATTTTCATATGAAACGAAAAGCACTTTCTTCATTTTTATAATGCCCGAGATATAACTGTTTGAAGTGCTCCCACCTTCCCCCAGCCTGAGTTTCCCTGCATTACACAATAACCCACCCTCCAACCTAAAGCAGTGTTAAGATTCCAGAAATCCCATTTTTCATGTGACACCCAAAGCACATTAGGTTTTATAATGCCAAGATCTAATTATTTGAAGTGCCCTCCCCAACCTGAGCTTCCCTGCATTATACAAGAGCCTATACACCTAGTGAAAGCAGTGTACATGTTTTAATACAGAAAAAAATGAAAGGAGCCAAAGATTGTTAATAGAGTATATTACAAAATTTATTAATGACACACATTCAGCCACAAAAACTAAACTTGTAGCAAAGTTTAGTTAAGCTTTAACCCCTTAGTGACCACAGACGTACTGTTACGTCCTTGCCACCAGGGCCTTAACGCAAATGGACGTAATAATACGTCCGTAGTCAAATATTGAGCAGGAGCAGGTGTTAGCTGTAATTGCTCCATTTAACCCCTTAGATGCCACAGTCAAACATGACCGTGGCATTTAAGGGGTTCTGCTAATGTAATGACTCCCTTTGGCCCCCTGCGGCGAAATTAGGGGGTGCAGATATATATTTTTGGCAGCCTGAGGTCTGACCAGTACTTCCAGGCTGCCAGGAGCCCCACCATCTTTAGTATTGCCGTGTCCATAACAACCCGTACAATAAAACTGAAACATTTAACCTAAACGGTAGAAAAAAATGTCAGAAGTAATGATTTTTCGCCATCTCACCTTACAAAATATGTTATAAAAAATGATCAAAAAGTCATATGTATCCAAAAACACGACCAACAAAAAGCACAGGTTGACCCATATAAAATAAGCAACTCTGTCAATTGAAAAATAAAAATGATATGCATCTCAGAAGATGGCAATGCAAAAATAATTGATTTATGTTCCCAAATGGGCTTTTGTTCTGCAAAATTAGTAATTAAAAAAAAAATATATAAATTGGGTATCTCCATAATTGTACCGACCCACAGAATAAAGGTAACATGTTATTTATGCTCTATGCTGCATGGCAAAAAATGTAAAAGGTAAAATGCAATGCCAGAATTTGTGTTTTTTGTTTGTGTTTTTTTTTGTTTTTTTTTAAATTCATCAAAAAGGTTAGTAAATTTATTCAATAAGTTAGTCACCCAAAAATGGTGTCATTACAAAATGCATCTCATCCCGCAAAAAAAACAGCCCTCATTTGGCTACATCACCAGAAAAATAAATAAAAAAAATATAGCTTCAAGACAAAAACCCCAGAAATCATCAAATCCTTAGAACCAAAACTGGATGTCAGGAGGGTAATGTATAAGCTGTGTGAGCGTACAGCCCAGATTTAGAGCTTACAAGGGAAAAGGCACCAGAAGTGACCCCCCAGAGTGGCCCCACAATCATAGGCGCTACTGGGAAAATAGGGAATTTGGTGTTCCCTATATATTCCACACAGCTTACATATTCACTTTCCACCATCTGCTGTGCATTCATATCCAGGAATCTGATGCTCCCTACACCCCTTGATAAATTCTCTGAGGGGTGCAGTTTTCAAAATGGGGTCACTCCCTAGGGGATTCCACTTTACTGGTACCTTAGAGGCTCTACAAACATGACATGGCGCCCAGATACCAAATATCTGAATCTGCACTCCAAAAGCCACATATCGCTCCTTCACATCTGTCCCCTGCTGTGTACCCAAACTGAAGTGTATGCCCACATGTATGACACTGGTGTAACCAGGATAATTAACTTAATGTCATATGTGGGTGTAAAATAATATTTGGGCACACAGCCAGGCACAGAAGGGAAGGAGCGGTATTTGGTTTTTGGAGCACATATTTAGACTGTTTGGTTTTTGGATGCCATGACACTTTTGCAGAGCTCTGAAATGCCAGTAAATTTGAATCCCCTGAGATGTGACCCCATTTTGGAAACTACACCCCTGAATGAATTTATCCAGGGGTACATGAAGCAATTTTAACCCCCAAGTGTTACATTAATTTATTTTCCAGAAATGAATACGCAGATGATGGTAAAAGGTGAAAATGGCAGTTTTTCCAGAAATGCCTAATTTCAGTGTACAATACGTGTTACCCAGCTTATATCAGAGATGTACACTTCAAAAACTGTTGTGCTCAGCATGCCTGTTTAACAGTTTTTGGAGTTTTTTTTCTCTGCTGACAAAAGCTAGGCAAAACATATCCAGCACTGAAATGGCTCCTTATCTTCTGTGCGGAAAAAGCTGTTTATACCAACGTATAACATTGCTAAGTATGTTATCCTGGGTACAACAGTGTCATACAGGTGGGCCGTTTGGGCACACAGCAGGGTGCAGATGTGAAGGAGTGCTATGTGCTTTTGGAGTGCAGATTTAGATTGTTGGTTTTTGAATACCATGCCACATTTGCAGAGACCCTAAAGTTGCCCCTACATAATGGGGTCACTTCTTAGGGAATTCCAGTTTACTGGTGCGTTCATAAAGTCCCTTTAAATCTATACTCTAAAAGCTAGAAAACGCAACAGTTTACGACCATATATACAACTTTTTTGTACCCGGGATAGCCAACAATAGTTTTAAGATTGCGTGTCTCAGATGACATAAAGTGGGCACAAGATGTTATGGCATATTTCTATAAAAATTTACATTTTCACTTTTCACTTTTAATTTTTGGGAAGCACGCTTGAACTCAAAATAATAATACCCCTTGCAAAATTCCTTGAGGGGTGTAGTTTCTAAAATGGGGTCACTTTTGGGGGGAGGGTTTCCATTGTACTGGTACTTTAGGGGCTCTGCAAATGCGACACGGCACCTGAAAACTATTCCAGCAAAATCTGCCTTTCAAAAGTCGAATAGTGTTCTTTCCGTTTTGAGCCCCGCCATGTACCCATACAGCAGTTTACAACCACATATGGGGTATTCCCATGTTCTAGAAAAATTGTATAACAAGCTGTGGTGTGTTTTTTCTTCTTTAACCCCTTGTAAAAATTATAACTTTGGGGCTAAATGGACGGTTTATTGTAAAAAAAAGTAATTTTTAATTTTCACATCCCAATGTTAATAAAATCTGTGAAACTGATGTTGGGTAAAAATGCTCACTATACCCTTTATAAAAAGTTCTATGAAGGGTGTAGTTTCCAAAACGGGATAACTTTTGGAGGCTTTCCATTGTATTGGTACTCTAGGGGCACTCAAATGAGACATGGCACCTGAAAACTATTCCAGCAAAATCTGCTTTTCAAACACCCAGTGTCACTCCCTCCTTTCTGTGTTGTTGCCATGTGCCCAAATATCAGTTTACATCCTCATGTGGGGTATTTCTGTGCTTGGGAGACAAACTGTGAGATGCATTTTCTCCTTTAACCCCTTGTGAATGTGTTAATATTAGGGCTAAATGAATGTATTATTGAAAAAAAGGGTTAACAAACTTCCCAAATTCTGTTAAATTATTTGAGGGGTGCAGTTTTGAAAATGGGGTGATTTATGGAGGGTTTCTAATATATAGGCCTTTATAATTCCCTTAATTACTGAAGTAGACCTTAAAAAAAATTAGTTTGGGAAATTTTCTACAAATGGATTTCAGTAACATGCCAAAAGTCAATTTAGAATTCAGTACAAACAATAAAAATATAAAAGCCACACTAGGTAAAAGCAAATTGCAGGCACTTGACTAAGAAGGAACAGGGTTTGATATGTCTCCTCACTACAGATGTTTCTAAGGTCGGCACAGTAACCTTAAATAACAGCAGCTAAACTGGGATTCCTGACACAATGTATATATTTCCTCCAGATCTAGAGCCATACATCAGATTGCACAAGCATCCTCTAAACAGATATTCATTCACCATTAATCTATTTCAATATTGTTATGCCTTTATTCTGTAAAAATTTTTTGTACAGACATGTTTTTGTTCCATTCTCATATCTGGCATTAATGATCAGGGTTAGGGAAGGTTCATATTACCATTATTCAGGACTTATGCAGGACTATCATGTAAACAAACATGATGAAAGAGATCATCTGTCATGTTTTTTTTTTTACATTAGAGCCAATGGGAACGGACACAGACAGAGGGGCCTCTATCTCTGTCTGTTACTCTACTACCCTTAATGTCTGTTGCTGTAATGCTATGACATATGACACCATCGGACTGTAATAAAGGTAGTATGAACATTACCTTAGAAATATCACATTATGGTAAAGAGAGTTTGGCCAAGAACTATTCAATACATATTTTCAGGGTTTTTTTAAGCCCATAGTTTTATCCCTAGTTTTTTTTTTTATTACAATTTATTATTACTTTTCATCATCATCTTTGTTTATGTAGTGCCAACAGTGTACACTGTTATGTACAACACTGAGTAGGAGAGATTGTTTGACACATTTGTTCAGTATTTTGCATCCTTTTTAAAACTATCAGGAGTGGACCCTAAATATATATAAAGTGCAATGGAAACATTTCTTTCTACCCTGTTTTGCACCCAATGAGGTTTATCTCCTTACACAGTGTGTGATCACTGGGGGTCCAAGAGAACTGTGGTCCACATGTTACCCTAAGTGCTCCATGTGAATATAGCAGTGGTGCACATACATGGACTCAATTCACAACTGTGGGACCCCCATTCTCATGATAGCTGGTGGTTCCAGCAGTAGGACATCCCAGTGATCAAACATTTATCCTGTATCTACTGAATAGGGGTTACATTTTATTATCCCGAAAACCTCCTTTAAAACAGATGCACAATAGGGACCAAATCTGCACTGTATTCATGAGGCTTTAGAGGAGCGGAGAAGAACAGATTGATAGGTTCTAGTCAGTGTGTTGGCTGGGCACAGAAAAGAGTATTTGGTTAATTAAGTTCTTTGTGAAGAATATTTGCCTTCACTTAAAGAAATCAAGATTTTAAATGGTTGTTCTTGGAAAGATAATTTTGTTTACTCTTCATAATATATTACATAAATAATACAATTAAAGCTAACAATTGCATTACAGCCGGAAACTTAAATAATTTCAAGCCATATTTGTTTTGCAAGAAGCTGTGGCCCTTGGAAGTATTAAACTAATATGTGAAGAATGAACAGGACATTTACATTTAGCAGCCTTGAGCAGCAAGATGTCTACTTTTACTATCAAAGGACAGCAAACTCTGTTGGTTCCAATGCTAAAAGTACAGATGGGATCGGTTTGTGAGATATTATTCATACAGTACAAATTACTTATGTAACAATCACTGAAGATCACTACTTTTCTGGATTTCTTGCATTTTTGTATACTGGGACTTTACTTTTAGTAGACCCTATGACTGTGGAATCAGGGTAAGTCATGGTAATATCGTAGACTTACTGGTATTTAGCTTGGTAAGGGAACAGTAGAAAGGTATTCTTAAGGGGCATCTTTAGGATGTAGAATATAATACAAAGTATAAAATTACAGATCTTTGTTACCCACAAGAAATCAAGGAACAGAAAACATCTCTGGCATGCTTTACAGTGCAGCAGTTACTGTAAATCTCATCTAAAGAACTGTCTGGAACAGAAGAATAAATATAAGCCAATAAATGGGGTCACTGGCTATGATGGTCATTAGTCTTCTAGAAGAATGTATTTTGCTGTTTCTTTGATACTATCTAATTCGTGCTCTGCTTTTCAGCTGTTTCAATTACAGTCAAAGTAAATTATTTTCCTTTTGTTGGCTTATGTAGCCCAGACATAATGGGTTCGTAATGCTTCACTATCAGCCATACATTTCATATAATGCAAATCACAGTCTACTGGAAAACGTTCCAGTAGTCTGGAGCAATGCTTTTTTACATAGTGATGTCATAATAGTGAATAATGCATACAGTAAAGTTACAGCACAGACACACAGTACAGAAATAATTTGCACAGTAGATTCACAATAATGTGCGCAGTACTACTACAGCACCGGAATAATACACCCTGTGATGATATAATGTACATGTGAGTTATACCTGTGCTATAACAGCATAGGAAAGAAAAAATATTGCATGTAGGAATAATAACGCATAATATAACAATACAGCGATAGTGAAAAAGAGTAATGCTCCAGATAATGAATAATACACACAGCAGGGATCTTTGTGGAGCTCTATAGTAAAACTTAAAATATGACTGTATTTGATTTCCCATTGTCTTCACCTAATGGGCAGCTACTATGTCGCATCCGGTTACAAATTACAGAGGATATGCCATCTCTACTGGCATGTCTGTTTTTAACCTCTTCCTGCCATAGGAATTTTTCGATTTTAGTTTTTGACTCCCTGCCTTCCAAACTCCATAACTTTTTTTATTTTTCAATTCACAGAGTCATATGAGGTCTTAATGTTGGCAGGACAAACAATTCTTCATATTGGTGCTATTTATTTATTCTGTAGAATGTACAGTGAAGCTGGAAAAAAATGAATTAGAGAAAAAGTGCATTTGTGCGACTTTTTTACCGCGTTCATTCTGCAGCCAAAATGACATGTCACCTGTATTCTATGTTTTGGTACAATTTTGGGGATACCAAATTTTTTAGTTTTATTTATTTTTTTAACCCCTTAACAAAAATCTAAAACTTTAGAAAAAAATTGCATACGGCGTCTTTTTTGTCTTTTTTTTTTTTTGTGGGGCTAGGTTTACTTTTTAGTTATACCACTTTGGAGAATGCCTATTGCTTTGATCACTTTTTGTTCAAATTTTTATCAGAGGCGAAACAGTGAAGAAACGGCAGTTTGTAGACCGGGTATTTTAGGACACAGGGATACTTAATGTGCATGTGTTTCACAGTAATTTGTAACTTTTATATGTGTTCTAGGGAAAGGGGGGTGATTTAAAACTTTTAGTTCTTTTTGTTTTGTTTTTTTTTACTTTTTGTTTTTTGTTTTTTTTATTGCATTTATTGCTAATGCATTGCAAAATATCAGCATTTGTATGACAGGATGCACAAAGCTGGGAGCCTTCAACTTTTATTTATTTTTTCCTAAATGTGTAGTGCAGGTGAAGGGAACAAACTTTGCAATATGCTTAGCTAAAAAAAAAAAACCTGTGTCTTTTAAGTATTTTTGTCTTGTCTTTACTTCTTATCATTCTATTTCATACTCTGTACACAATCAGTCTTAGTTTATAATGGGCTCTGTGAAGAGAGGAGCGTGAAAGAGGAGAAGGATAGAGACAGAGATATGAGGCTGTGTACAGCATTAAATGAGTCGTTCCTATCATGAAAAGGCTGGAAATTAATTCCTGATAACTCAGCTGTGTTGTGAAAAGGAACTAAATATTGCTGATGTTTCTCTTTTTTGGGGGGAGTTCTCATTTTCCTCCCTGTCCCCTCTCCATAGAGTTCTATTGTACATAGATTATCAGTGACAGAAAGGGGCAAATAAGTGAAGAAACAGTCACTTTTGTGATATAAAGCATATTACAAAGCTAGTTTTCTTGACCTGAACTATGGATTTATGGAATTATTTACTAGAGAATGCAACTGCATCCTAATATAGGTTAGATATCAGGTGTCAGGCTAGAAGACGTATGGTTAGAAGAGGTGTCAGGTTCTTTTTAATGATTGAGTTTAAGATACTGAAATAAGAACAACAAAATTGAGGGTTTTTAAGCTATTTGGGAACCTGGGGCACCTATTGTACTCTACAGGGTCTCTGACAGTGGTCCTCCTGTCCCCTCCTCTCACACCATGGCTCTCCCCCTTGTCTTTCGATTATCCCCTTTTTGTTACCTATTATTGTGATGTGGTTTCTTGCATTGCTCATTGTGTTTATACCATGTATGTTCCACTGCACTCTATATTTTTATAAAAAATCTTTCAATAAAAATTAGTTATAAAAAAGATACCTAAATAAAATGTATTCCTTTGCTCTTTATGCATCCTTCAATACATATTCATTTTCTAGTGATGAATATAGTGAAACCCATTTGCGCACTTATTACGGCAGTCAGGTTCTTAGGCTTCTCACATTGAACCGTTCATCATTGGCTTCATCTGCAATGTCAGAGTTGAATAAGAGACAGCCATTAATGCATCCTCTGTAATGAAGACTTGCATATAACATATTGCCTGAATCATCTCTAAATATTATTTGTATATCTCAAGTATTATTATGTCATTTCTTATTAGATAAAATATTAGGTAAGGGAGTTTTTTTCCTTTTTATTTGTGAGAACTCCATTCATATATTGCAGGTTAAGCTCTCTATATTCTCCCTGATGAATTTCCTCATTATATAACACATATTGACAAACTGAGCAAACGTAAAACTTGAAGCTCCTGGGCCCTGATGCAAAATCTATGCCAAGGCTCCTCAATTACCGGTGATATTTATAGTGCTGTTCTCCTCTTGTGGTAAAAGGGAGCCGACACCAGGATCAGAATGTTTCTGCAACCTCTGCACCTCCTAGAGTTCAACACCTGCTATAGAGGTGTATTGATAATACAGAGGTGTAGTGGTAATACAGAGGTGTAGAGATAACCTGAGTCTGTCCTTATTAAGAGGACCCCTGCTTTTTAAACCACTGCCCCAGAAATAAATTGCTCAGCACAGGTTTGGCTTCTGGCACCCGCAGGCACAGCATGTACAGTACCAACTTCTATTGTAAAAGAGGTTTTGTTAATGAGCTCTTTAAATCTGTGGAGGGCCTCCGTCATACCTAAATGTTATAATGTGAAGAAGAATGTATATTGCCAGATCTGTCTCAATAGATGCCACTGGTACCTTGATTAACATCAAGAGCAAATAACTTTGCTTGCATCTCTCTTCTACTTGTCACATCTGCCAGGACTGCCAATGTCACCTTCTTGTCTGATCTGCCAGTCCTCAAATATGTAATGTCCCACTCCAGATCTGTATGTTTTTTTATTTTATTTTTAAATATGCAATAACCTTTGACTTTGCCAAAAAATTAAGCTATGCAACAAGATATGTCATACTTTATATTAGTAAATGACATTACAATGTTCTGCTATAGCCTATATCAGTGATGGCGAACCTTTTAGAGACCGAGTGCCGAAACTGCAACCCAAAACCCACTAAATTATCGCAAAGTGACAACACGGCAATTTAACCTTAAGTTAACCAGGATCTGTTTTATATTGACCGTGCAATGTTATTACAGCCTGTCTGCTATAAAACAGATACTGTTATATAAATAGTGAAGGGCCCCCACACAGTACAATGTGCTCTGAAGTGGCCCCCAGACAGTACAATGCGCTCCACAGTGGCCCCCAGACAGTATTATATGCTCCAGAATTGCCACACACAGTATTATATGCTTCACAGTGGCCCCCGCACAGTATTATATGCTCCACTTTGGGCCCCCCCCCAGAATATATGATTCACAGTGGCCCCCCACACAGTAGTATATGCTTCACAGTGTCCCCCACACAGTATTAGATGCTTCAGTGTCCCCCATATAGTAGTATATGCTTCAGTGTCCCCCATACAGTATTAGATGCTTCGGTGTCTCCCATATAGTATCAGATGCTTCAGTGTCCCCCATACAGTATTAGATGTTTCAGTGTCCCCAATACAGTATTATATGCTTCAGTGTTCCCCACACAGTATTAGATGCTTCAGTCCCCCATACAGTATTAGATGCTTCAGTGTCCGCCATACAGTATTAGATGATTCAATGTTCCCCATACAGTATTAGATGCTTCAGTGTCCGCCATACAGTATTATATGCTTCAGTGTTCCCCACACAGTATTAGATGCTTCAGTGTTCCCCACACAGTATTAGATGCTTCAGTCCCCCATACAGTATTAGATGCTTCGGTATTCCCCATACAGTATTAGATGCTTCAGTGTCTGCCATACAGTATTAGATGATTCAATGTTCCCCATACAGTATTAGATGCTTCAGTGTCCGCCATACAGTATTATATGCTTCAGTGTTCCCCACACAGTATTAGATGCTTCAGTGTTCCCCATACAGTATTAGATGCTTCAGTGTCCGCCATACAGTATTAGATGCTTCAGTGTTCCCCACACAGTATTAGATGCTTCAGTGTTCCCCATACAGTATTAGATGCTTCTCAGTAGGCCCCCACACAGTATTAGATGCTTCAGTGTTCCCCACACAGTATTAGATTCTTCAGTGTTCCCCATACAGTATTAGATGCTTCTCAGTAGGCCCCCACACAGTAGTTTATGTTACTCACTCAGTCCCACGAAGAGCTGCAGTCCAACGAAGAGCGTCCTCCTTCTTCTGTTCACAGGTGCTGATGAATGACGTCATTGCGCCTGTGCCGGGGCAGAGGTCACACTCTGCAGTCAGTGTAAGCCGCGGACCACGGCCTTCAGTGCCAGCTTTCATCTGTATGTACATATGCACATACAGCTGAAATATGCACATATGCACAACCAGATTCCCCGTTAGTGAGCGATCATGGCGACGGCGCGCATGCCAACTGAGAGGGCTCTGTGTGCCCTCTCTGGCACGTGTGCCATAGGTTCGCCATCACGGGCCTATATTAATGTACCCTTACTTAAAACAGTTAACAGGGTTTCTAATCTCCCCAAAAAAGAAATGGCTTTATTCTTGAATTGGGTGATCTGCAATATCAGACATCACCAATTCTCAATTGTAGTGCTGTTTTCTCTTTACTAATCTTATACAACTACTTTAAATATTATGGTATATTCTCACTGTGTTTGCTTTGTGCATTTTGCATATGATTGGGAAGCTCATAGTGCATACACCAGACATAGCCATAGGGGGGCCCCATTGATCCAGTGTTTGCCAAAAGAGAGTCTGTTTGGTATGCATTGGGAACATGTTCATCTGTTTTTTTGTTTTTTTTTTCTTTTAAAATGAAAAATATTATAGGCAACTGTGTCTATATATAAAGCTGTTAACTATATTATTTCACATTTAAAAAGAAAAAAAACATACAAACATTTCCCCAATGCATACCAAACACTCTCTTTTGGTAAACACTGGATCAATGGGACCCCCCTATGGCTATGTCTGGTGTATGAACTAAAAAAAAGCAATATAAAAAAATATATTTTTTTTATAATGGATGTCTGTGTATGCCTGTACAAGGTCATACATTGGAGGTTTTCATTGGAGGGATATGTCTGAAGTTTTTTGAACATGCAATGGGAATAAATCCTTACCTCCTGCAAACCGTTTAAATATGAATAAAAAATATACATGAAATTTGGATACACGGTCACATACTCCCATAAACAGTCTGTTTAGAAGAGCAGTCATATTCCATTTGTAACGCTCCTTTGTTCAGGTTTTTGATCATTGATATATACAGTGATTACATGTAAAGCGGTTGTTGTTCAGCCATATTATCTCCTAGATAATTTTCTAGAAAACTAGAAGGATGAGATATTATATATTTATATACAACATGCTCAGCGGAGCGCTTATTTAATGTGTGCTATATTAATTGGACATCAATCATGACTTGCTAGAAAAACATTGATTTTCAAATTACCTGTAATAGATTTTGGGGGGCAGAATAATCATTACCTTGTTTGATAAAGGACCTATTAAAATTCTCAAACTGCAGACTAGCCACGCATAAAATTAAAAAAGAGACAGCGCAAGGTTAATCACTAAGCTGTGTGTCTTGTTCGATGGCTTTGTCCTTTGCTCACTATTAGAAAGCAATGTGCCCAGCCATATTACACAGACATGATCCCTTCCTTTACCAGAATATATTACCGCATTGTGTAGTCATCTGCCTCATAGTCATCCACATTTGGTTACATTACAATAAACCACTCTTCTAATGTTCTGCAAAAGCATTACTAGAACCAAAATCCCATTTCTGGTCATAATTACCACCATTCGTTTTCATAATTTAATGAGCAACACATTGCACGGCTCTGTTGCTGTGGCAACTCATATCATCTTCTGTTAAGTGCTTAATGTTAATTTATGAATTGGAAGTTTACAGTGTGAGAAAATAGCCTGCGACTGTGTGACTTGTGATATAAAATGCATGCATCACATCTGCTAAGTGGTTGCTTATTTTATCTCCTTCTGCCTTCTGTGTTAACTTATCTGCTTTTTTGACAATGGAAAAACGAAGGGGCAAATACAGTAAGCTCCTACGCCACTTTTATGGCAGAACAAGTCGCAAATCACGGGCTTATGACTTTTAAAATACCACTTGCAACAATTTTTGTCAAAAGTGTCATTTTTACACCACCACCACTGTCACTTTACAAAAAGGGTGGCGTGGAGAGAGCTAATGGCTGCACCAGATGCCTGAAATCTATGCCAGCTATGGGGCACAGCCTGGCGGAAGATGCACCTTATTAGTTTCTTGAATAGTCTATATATACAGTAACACTCTCTAATATACCTTCTCTTTTATTATTGGAATTACTTTCTCCATGAGGGGGTGCTATTCCACAAGACAGATGCAAAGAAAGTAGCAGAATGTATGGTCAGAAAATGAACAGTAACATTACTACATGCAATATACATAGGTGAGTCTGTGTATTCAACTGCATTGTCTCTGTGCTGTGGAAAGGGGTACTTAATAACATCCTGGAAACTTTTTCCATAACTTTTAATTATTTTCGTCTGCTACTTCACTTCGTCTGTGATCTGCTCTCAGAGGCAAGGTTCACTCCACAGTGTATGGACTTTCCCTGAGCTCATTCTCTCTCCAAGAAAGCCGATCACAGCTGAAAAAGGTATAGCACACATTTCACTGTTTAGATCCCCACTGAGAGAAACTTCAGGCTTGTCCTTGTAATTTGTCAGAACACATAGGTAATTCCATATAGAGCATGCAAAAGCATGAAATTAAACAGTTGTACCTTAGTACTATTTTATGCTATCTTGCTTAAATGGGTTTTTGGGCATTTGGTGTTTTTTTTTTTTTTATATTGAAGACCTATTCTTAGGCAGGTCAAGAATTTCAGATTACTACGGATTGGGGGGGGGGGGGGTTCAACACCTGGCACCCCCACCAATCAAATATTCACAACACAGTGCACATGGCCTCCCTTTCTAGCACCATACACTGTACAGTTCCCGTGCTGGAGGCTGCTGAGAACAGCTGATCTATGGGAGTGCAGGGGTTGAACCCCCACTATATAATATTGATGAACTATTCTGAGGCTTGGTCATCAATATAAAAAAAAAAACCTCCAAAGCACAGTAAACCCCTTTTAACCTTTAAAGCTACTGTGGGTATATTTTTAACCCAAAAGAGCATCTTCATCTACCCATCTTCTATCGCCATGTTGGTACAATATTCTGCTAAGGAGGCTATGAGAGAAATGTCCTGCCAGGGGCTAGAAAATAATGAGCCCGCTCTCGATTCTTGCACAAAAGCTTTCAGATGTCTCTGTAGGACTTGGTGCTAGCTATCTTTTATAAAATGAATTAAGTTATGTGTTAAAAATGTTTAATATCTAGTCATAGTTAGAAGCGATTTATAACATTTTATATTGTGTGGGTATATATCCATCTGTATAATAAAAGGAGAGTTCTGTTTGTTAATGAATTGGAGGCAAACCCCTACAAAATTTGGCTTTGGTACAAGTGGTAAATTTGATTGTGGACTTTCGCACTACACTGAAAGCATGGCATTGTCCAACTGCCTGGGTTTATCACATTAGAATCTCAGCAGATTCATAAATGTAAACTATGCCGCTGCCAGGATTTCTATTGACTTGTGCATACAACCCAGTGGAAAATCTTTAATTCTAAATAATCAATGGTGTATTTTCAATAACGTTAATTTATAATGTTTAGTTGCATTGTATAAATGTAACCCTGTTGAGCTTTCTTTTGAGGTTGTAAGGCCTTTAATTGTGAATTAATGTATCTCTGTAAAGTCAGCTGTGCTGTGTGTGATATATCAATAAAAGTGATGGAGATTGGCCAGTAAACAAAACCCATTCTGCTCTGAAAAAGAAAATGATCCATCCTGACTGTTGAATTTTACTTTCATATATTCATTATAATAAAGCACTGGCACCAAGGCAGTAAAAATTCATTGGTTTGTCTTTTGTTTGATGCCTGCAAAGCTAAAAATATAAAAATTCTGAATGCTTATATGCTTAGAATTCCAGTTTGAAATACCGCAATGGAGCATTTACTGCAGCTTTTAATGTGTTGCCAGTGGTTGCCATAGAGAAACAATGTATCGGATGTGCTTGACTGGAATTGCACTGGAAATGACACGTGAGAGTAAATACATGAATACTTTCCTACATTTTAGCAGCCTCCTAAAGCCTCTGCTTTCCAAAACTGCCTGCATGGCTCAATAAAAAAAAATACAATAAACTAAAACTCGCTAATTTAAACAAATATTCTAATACTATACTATATATAATAAAGATGGGTAGATACCATTATAGATTTTTATATTATGATAGTAGGAAATATTTTGTACTGTCATAGTTTCTTTTATTCTATTACTAATACTAAAGCTAGTACATTTTCATTATCCACACTGTGAGGGTGTGAACCTAGAGGGCGCTGGAGAGCGACCGAAAAACAGGATTGAAAAGAACCTCGACCACACCCATATCTGGGGCCAAACTCCAGAGAGAGTGCACACAGCAGGAGAGTGCTGCTGGTGACCTGCAGGTGGACTGTGGATCAGTAGGAGACGGACAGGTGGTCTGTCCCAAGAGGACTGGATTCCAGAAGAGACTTGGTTAATCTCAGTGTGAGCTAGACTGCTGAGAAGAAACCTCAGTAAAGCATCTTGCCCTCAGAAGATTAGTCATGGTTCAAGACGTGAGTTATTGCCCTGTGTGTGGACTAGGCTGTTTTGTTGTTTTTGTTCCTGTTATCACTTACAAGCTGAATAAAGCCATTTCTTTTGGATTGCCATTACCTGATATGCTGTTTATTTGGCACCCAGCGCCACAAACACCTCTGATAAGCCCAGGAAGCTCCTACCTTTGATGCTAAATGAACCCCAATTGTCACAACACAAAGGGTATGATAATGGATTTAAATACTAGCTACAATCTTCAATACCCAGCTGTTGTGAAACTACAACTCATAGAATATATGCTCTGTTGTTCTTGGAACTCTCATAGAAGTGAATGGAGCATGCTGGGAGTTGTAGTTTTATTGCAGCTGTAATGCCAAAGGTTGCTGACCCCTAGTTTACATGAATCAGGGAAGGTTATATTATAATAGATAGTAAAAGGTCCAATCTGAGTCTAATATATTCTTGGCAAAAATGTAAAATGTATAAAATACACTAATAATGTACAGTTTTGGCCAAAAATGTTTGACCAGAGAAGAAAATGTGAGTGCTACCATGAGTCCTGTGTCATTCCAACAGTATAGAATCATGCGACCATTGGTGTGGGGTTGCTATTCATTAAAGAAGACCTTTCACGTCCTCATAGATGTGCGGTGTTATATACTGCTAGAAAGCTGTCAGTGCGCTGAATTCCTTTATGCACCCTGGTGCTGGAAATATAGGTGCTGTTAATGTCAGCACATATATCTCCCCACTGTCAGAAAGGCAGGCCTTACAATCTCTTCCATAATCTTGTACTGTCGGGGGGCATTCTTTACTGCCCAGCGTTGACTCTAGACTGTAAGGGCCACCTTTCTGATGGAGGGAGATATCGATATCTATGCCGAAATTATCGGCACCAATATCTCCAGCACTAGGGCGCATATCGGGAAAGTCAAAAGCACGTTGAATTCAGTGCACTAATGACTCTCTACCAGTATATAATACCGCATATCTGTGAGGACGTGAAAGGTCCTCTTTAAATGGAGTTGGATCACTCACAAGAACGCTGCCATGAATAAAGAATGTTATGTAAACATCCTCCAAGAGCATTCTCTCCCAAGCATCCAGGAGCAACTTGGTGATGAACATTGCTTTTTCCAGCATGATGGAGCACCATGTCACAAGGCAAAAGTGATAACTAAGTACATGAGACTGTGATAGCGCTGGGCAGTACTGTCAGTGACCGACTGCTCCACCCTAAGTGTGGGAAGGAACGCTATCGGAAGTCTTTCCTCCCCACCGCGGTTAGGCTGTACAACCAACACCGACCTAAGCGGAGATCATTACACACAGAGAACTGAAATATCTCTCTGCCTGTTAAATCCCCCCCCCCCCTCTACTTCCTATCTGTCTGTCGGCTATCAATGTAATGCCTCTCACCTTGGAACATTCCTGTACATGTTGTATTTGTATTTGTATCTGCTTATCTTTGCTGCTGTAACACACTGAATTTCCCTATTGTGGGACTATTAAAGGACTATTATTATTATTATTGTTCAGTGAACCAAACATTGAAATTTTGGGTCCTTGGCCAGGAAACTCAACAGATCTTAATCTCATTGAGAGCCTCTGATCAATCATTAAAAAGCAGGTAGACAAATAAAACCATAGAAATTGTGATAAACTCCAAACACTGATTTAGACAAGAATGGGTTGTCAGTCAGGATTTGGCCCAGAAGCCGATGTCCAGCATGCCAGGACGAATTGCAGGAGTCTTGAAAAATAAGCATCAGCACTGTAAAAAGTGAGTATTTGGCAATACATAAAATGCTTGTAATTCTACTTCAGTATACCATGGAAACATCTGACTAAAAGATCAAAAAATAATGAAGTTGCAAACTTTGTGAAAACCAAAATTTGTGTCAGTCTCAAAACTCTTGACCATGACAGTAGTTACAGAACAATGACATTTAAGGAAATGCCCTATGGAAGTTGGACATAATCCCCATAAAGGAGAACAAGATGAACTGTACACTAGGAAAAACAGGCAGCAGCTTACACAACAAACTTGGGGGAGGTAGAAAATACAGGACAGCACAAACATCTGACTAATGGACAATGGACTGGTCAGTGGGCATGTCCTGCTGACATGAGTAGTCATGCCAAAGGTAGCTGCTGACCACTATTTTCCAGGGCAGGAAATCCCTGAAATATAGGGCTTTGTTCTTTGCTTTTGTGGCTTTTCTTCCAAGGTGTAGCTGTTATACTTAGATCTGGTAGCAGCAGTATTTAATCCAATAAATATGCTTTCCTTAAAAGTCACCATTTGCTGATCTCTAAAAATTTTAGGATTTTCTTTTCACTTGTAAGGGCTTGAAATCAATGGAGACAAAGAAATACGATGACTAATTTTCGGTAATTGTAAGCTCTTGCGAGCAGGGCCCTCAGTCCCATTGTGGGAATTTACTATTTCTTTGTAATGTCTCTTTTTGTCTGTACTTGAACCCTACAATTTGTAAAGTGCTGCGGAATATGTTGACGCTATATAAATAAAGTGTAATTATTATTATTATTATTTATACATTGAGGTCTTTTAATATTTTCTGATGAAATGACTGTGGTACCTTGTTTTCAGTCATGGTGAGTTTATTGTCCTGCTTTCCCACAAAGTTCTTCTTTTTTTTTTTTTAATCTCCATTGAAACCATTTGTTATTTTCTGAAGTAAGGCTCTTCTATTGTGAGATAATTTGAGTGCAGGGAGTAGTTCACATTGATAATGTTCTGCAGATCTTGGCCCTTATTGATTAACCACAATAATGAGGTGATAGAAGAACATTACCAGAATGAATAATCCGCCTGGCTCCCATTCTCAAAGAGTGGTCAGCTTTATAGTAATTCACCAATTCACACACCTAATGAATAGTTTGTAGATTTAATATACAGTCCCTGACAGAAGTTCTGTCGCTTATCCATGTTGTGGAATCAAAAGCTTATAACCTGACTTTAAATTAATCCATTGGCTTTAGAAATGACTCATATGAAAGCTGAAACCCTCCCAAATGATTTTTTGGTTAAGAAAATAAATTGGCTTCACTGCTGAAATATTCATCATTTAATGAACACAGAAAGGTCAGGTTTTGGCAATACAAAAGTTTTGTCGCACACATAAAGTAATGTGAAAATCAAACCAATAATTCTGTTCAAAAACAAAGATATGTTTCCTAACATTGGTGAATGAAGTTGTGGTGCTATTAGAGCCATAGTTAATATTTTGTGTGACTTCCATGAGCTTGAAGGACTGCATCCATGCGTTTCAACAATGATTCATACAATTTATTGATGAAGTAATCAGGAATAGCAAAGAATGCAGTCTTACAGGCCTCCCAGAGTTCATCAAGATTCTTTGGTTTTGTCTGCCAAGTTTCCTCTTTCATCCTACCCCAAACATGCTCAATGATGTTCATGTCTGGTGACTGGGCTGGCCAGTCCTGGAGCACCTTGATCTTCTTTACCTTGAGGAACTTTAATGTAGAGATGGATGTATGAGATGGAGCACCATCCTGCTGCAAAATTTGACCCCTTTTATGATTGGGAATGTAAGAGGAAGCTAATACTTCTTGATATTTTAGGCTATTGATATTGCCTTCCACCTTGCAAATGTTTCGCACACCCCCATACTGAATGTAACCCCAGACCATGATCTTTCCACCACCAAACTTAACTGTTTTCTGGGTGTATCTTGGATCCATACGGGCTCCAGTAGGTCTCCTGCAGTATTTGCGGCGGCTGTGGTGTAATTCAACTGAAGATTCATCTGAGAAATCCACCTTCTCCCACTTTTCCAGCGTCCATCTGTTTAGCAGGCTGTGGGCCTTGGCAAATGCCACACGTTTTTTTAATTGCCTTTTGTTTAGTGCTGGCTTCTGGGCACTGATTCGACCATGGAGGCCATTTCGAGACAGAATCCTACAAACTGTTCTAGTTGACACAGGGACTTGATGTGTCCGGGCCTGTTGGAGCTCTGCTGCAGTGGAAGAGGGGCTGGCTTTTGATTTTCTAACCAACAAATGTTCCTCCTGAGCAGTTGTCTTGTGGGGTCTGCCGGACCTGGGCTTGTCAAAAACATCTCCAGTCTGTTCAAATCTTTTTTTAATTCTTTGCACTTGACGCAGAGACACATTAAAGGTGCCAGCCACCTCTGCAGTGGATCTGGTCTTCAGCCTCTTGATAATCAAGGCTTTGGTCGCAGCGCTGATTTTTGGCATGTTGTCAGAGGTGAAGTTGCAGTTCAAGTGAAGGTCTGGGGTGCTGGAGTTCTTTTTATACACACCCACTAATTAACTGATCAATTAGTGAGCACAGGTGAGGCTTTAAACTAGGATTGATTGCATTATATGACAAGGCGACAAAACTTTTGTCTTGCCAAAATCTGACCTTTCTGTGTTCATTAAATGATGAATATTTCAGCAGTGAAGCCAATTTATTTTCTTAACCAAAAAATCATTTGGGAGGGTTTCAGCTTTCATATGAGTTATTTCTAAAACCAATGGATGAATTTAAAGTCAGGTTATAAGCTTTTGATTCCACAACATGGATAAGCGACAGAACTTCTGTCAGGGACTGTATCCCATGTAAGATCCTCTCCTATTTGGAGAAGCCATGGCACCGTGGCAAGTAATAGTAAAGCCTCATTTACACATCTGTTTTTCATGGATGTGTGCTGTCCATGTTCTCCATGGACAGCATACGGTCCTATTGACCTTATGGATGTGTTTGGTTCATAGTTGACGGCAGTGAAAAACGGATAAACAAAATGTCTATATTTTATAATGTCCTGCATCCGTGTACTGTCCTTGATTTCCACAGACTCATAGGGAAATATTTATTCTGGCATAATTTACACCAATAAAGTGTCTAACATGCTGTGTGTTACATGTATCAAGTGTTTTAGACACTTTTTAGATAGTTTTCCAACTTGTGTGAAAAAGGGATATGACCTAAGTTGCGACTCTGTGCTCCAGAAATGTGCCAAGAACTTTTAAGACACCTAATAAATGGTGTAATGTTATACTAGACTGGACCACTGTCATCAATTGCGGGCAGAGCCATGCCAAATACATGACTTAGCTTATCACTATACATCAACAGCAGTTTTACTGCTTCTATACATTGACCCCTGATGATTCTATAAGAAACAGGTAGGGTCTAGTTACTTGTTCATTTCCTTTAGTAGGCTAACAGTGCTGCTTTCAGTGTGCACTAGGTGACTGCTGGAGTTCTGACCCTGTTGGCATGGCATTAGCCCAGTAGCTTCAGGGTTCATGCCTCCTTTATTCACATTTCACTATTGTATTTTAAAGGACTTGGCCACTTTCAGGCCAATATTGAGGAACAAATGTTATTGTTCGTATAATAAAAAGTTGTACAATTTTCCAAAATACTTTATATATCAATTCCTCACAGTTTTCAAGGTCTCTGCTTGTTGTCATTCACTCTGATTACCTCTAGTGGATGAAATTCTGGCCATGGTCATGTGATATACAGTCCATGGTCATGTGATGAACACACAGGTGCACAGCTCGTTATAGTCACAGCACAGTAATCAGATATCTGCCTGGTAATGAGCCGTGCTCATGACATGACCATGGACCGTAAATCACATGACCATGGACCATAAATCACATGACCATGGACTGATTTTTATCCACTAGAAGTAACAGAATGAATAGCAACAAGCAGAGATCTAAAAAATCGTGAGGAATTGATACAGAAAGTATATTGGAAAATTGGAAAACTTTTTACTGTACAAACAATAACATTTGTCTCTCAATATTGGTCTGAAAGTGGTCAACCCCTTTAAGGTGTTATACACTGGTTAGTAGCATTGTCCCAGGTATATATTTGGTTAGGGAGGGATGCTTTTCTATCTCTATGCCCAGACTGTGTATTTTGTGACAAAGGGAGGTATACTGTCCTGTTGTCCGTGAGTTGTCTACTATATATACCTGTTTTACGCATTTATGTGGGATACATTAGTTTCTTACTAGAGCCAGAGGGACGTTTTTACAATATATTTAGTAAAAGTTAAGCTTTATAGTATCACAAATTTGTCACAGTGTTTCCCAAAACTAACAGCATTGATCGTTCAGGAACGGTGAGTGATCCAGAAAAATTTCTAACTGTACCAGTGCAGCAGCTATTAAATGCTGTAACTGGACTTGTTAGAGGTGGTGAAAGATCCTCTTTAAATTATAATGCTTCTACGGAAGTGTGAATTTTATTGCCAAATTTGGTTTCTCAAACTGGCCGGTAAAATGGGAAACTGTTCATGGTATAATTTAATTTAGACGTTTTCCAATAGCGGCCTGCTTGTTTTTCTGATAAGAAGAGCCACGGTCCAAGGACTGCAGCTCAACCCCATCAAAGTGAATACTGCATTACCACTGAACACTTGATTTCTAATCCTGGCACCATTTTAAAGAGATTCTGTTGCCAGAATTTTCACCACTAATCATAAAGCATTGTCAGGGTATGAAAGATCAGAAAATGGATCTGTTTGTCTTTTTTTTTTTTTTTTTTTTTTTTGAAGGACACAAAAACGTAGCATACCATACATTTGTGTCTGTCAAAAACCCCATTTATATTAACAGATGGCTGTCCGTTTGTGTCCTTTTTTTGCATATATTAAACGGATCTGGTAACAATATGTAAAAAATGTGATCTGAATGGAGCTTCACGCTGCTTGTTTTCTCAGGACAAGTCACGCTAAGAGGTGGGGGTGGGGTTGGGGGAGAGAAATCTTCTTAAGCCAATATGTTGGGGTCAGTAGCACCTAGAGCTGTGGTTCTGGTGTCGTTTTCAAGGTTGAGAATTTTTAAAACTTCAGTAGGCTTGCCGCTCTATGTGCTTCCAAAGTGGAGATATCACCAGTTAAAGACACATTCAAGAATGGAAGCTGCAGGTACGGCTCCAATTCCTTACTTTTGTGTTTGACTTCCTGTTATCTCTGCTTTTGTAGCATACAGATGCACAATGGGGCTTCCCTTATTAAAATAGTAGATCATGCCACCCATTTGCAGATCAAAAAAACCCTTATTTAGCACACAGTAAAATGCCCCCTTTACTGGCCCCCATAGTATGTTATCCCTTTTGCTCACCCCCCACAGTATAGCACCCCTCTTTACTGCCCCTTTTACTGGGTCCCACAAAGTATATTGTCCCTTTTTAGGCCCCAACATATAATATTGCTTCATTGTTCTTGGCTCAGTGATATATACATATACACAGTGATATGTTAGCCTAACCTAAAGATGAGTGAGCATATTCGGACTGAACTGGATACAACCTGACTTTTCCAAAAGTTTCGGGCTTGGCCCAAATCCCGAAACTTTTGGGGTTTGTCACCCACAAAGCACTATTATACTCTGGGGTCTCCTCAGACCCAAAAATACAGTAAATGGAGGCCTGGGGGAGGCTGATGTCATGCGCCCTGGGGTCACTGCTGAGGCCTCAGCAGTCTCATGCAGCGTTCCGCCATAATGACGCTAGGTCAAAGCATCATGATGTCGATGTGCCCCATGTGACTGCTGAGACCCAATTCCCCTGGGAGCATAATATCAGTAAGCAGCTTGAAGAGGATGCATGGGGACGGCCGGATGCCCAGAAGAGGTGAGTATAATTTTGTTGCTTTTACTCACCTGCTTTAACAGGGAGCAGCCAATGTTTTCATCACAGATCCCCACTCGTGTCCTGCCTGGCTTCCAGGGTGTGGATGTAAAGAACAATGTGGAACCCTCTGGAGGAAGAATGACTGGACTGGACATGATTGGGGATCGGTGAGTAAAATATCGGCTGTGACCTGTTGAAATAATCCAATAGATAGCAGTTAATTAAGAAAAATGTTGACCCTCTGTTTATGCCAGGAGGCACTGCCAGAGGCTGTTGCCTCAGGTCACTTCATGGCAGATGTGCCCCCTGACCTCCCCAACCTCTCAGCATGACTTGTCCTTACAAAACAGGCCAGGATGACTCTTCTGAGATTTCCATAGAGACTTCGGAGGGGATTTATATGTGCAATATTTAACAGAGTAAAACCTAAATCCTAAAGGATATTTCATACCCTACCTGACAGTGCTGTTGGTTTAGTGGTGAAAATTCTCGCGACAGGTTCCCTTTAATTATCCTTTTTTTTAATTCATGGGATATTAATGTATAAAACAATGATGTAATTAGCAATGGGATAAAAGTTTCCTGAGTCAAGGCTCACTATGTATGAGCTGTGTTGTACAATTACACATTGAATGTTCTGTAGCGATTATCACAAAATGATAAGGTGGATAAGTCTCATTTTAGGACCAGTTCGATAAAGCTAGAACAATGAAATCCTGCTATTGATTACGTTTATTAGGATTAATCTTTAATTTGATTAAGAGAAGTATTATAGCCCGGTGGCTATTTAACACAGCCTTGTAGGTCATGATTATTACTAATTTGGTAGAATACCCCAAGGGAAGGCTTTGATGATACAGTCTGAATTTAATATGCTATAGCAAATGAATTCTTAAACCGTATAATCATTAACTTGCCTATGCTCTCTTTTTGTTGAGTTGTATGGGATTATGTATTACAGACGTGGTGTATTGGTGGAAGCAGTTAAATCTCCATTTTGTTCCTTGCATTCCTTTTGTTGGCATGTCATTGATGCATAATAGGATGAGAGAAAAATGCCATGAAGCCATGTGAATTACAGCATAATTCAGCGTTAGTAAGACTTCAGTTTCATTTAGCTATAATTTATCATCAAAATGAACAACTTAAAGTCTTACTTCATGTAAACCATTATTTTATGTACCTTAAACAACATCACTGCTTTCTAGTGTATGCTGTGTTGATGAAACTTTTCTGTAGTGCTCACTTTCGTTGAAAACCATTACTAAATACATATGCATTAGATGTACTGGAGGTATATTTGTATAGAAGAATAGTAGTGGTCTAAGGCTGAGGCCCCACGTTGCGGAAACGCAGCTTTTTTTGTTGCAGATTTTGCTGCAGTTTTTTGAGAAAAAGCCAGGAGTGGATTGAGCAGAAGGTAGAAGTATAAGTACGTCCTATATACAGTAATACCTCGTACGCTCGCGTTTCCGAATTTGTGAATTCACAGATTCGCAATATTTTTATTGGAACCTAACATATAAGGATTTTTCTGTTTTTTCACAGATCTGCGAAATTAAAAAAAAACAAAAACCTTCACTATTGGGTGTGTCCCATTCGTTACGTACAGTACCCAGTAATTGGTTTAATTTGGTACTGTAGGGTAAAGTTTATTAATATTTAGGGGTTAAACTTTAGAAACTGGCATCAATTAGCATTGTAAGCACTCGTACCAAACATTCACGAATCCTCGCGATCCACGACCAGCTCTGGAACGTAACCTTGTGAATGTACAAGGTATTACTATATTTCCCATTCCTTTTGTCACCACTCTTGGCTTTGGCTCAAAAAACTGCTTCAAAATCTGCCACAGAAAAAGCTGTTTTTCTGTATTTCTGAGTCAAGTGCTCAAATTACATAAAGTACATAGTTACATAGTAGATGAGCTTGGATGAAGACAATCCAACCTATAACCCTACAGTGTTGATCAAGAGGAAAGCAAAAAAAAAAAAACCCATGAGGCTTACGACAATTGCCCCATGAAAAATTCCTTCCCAAATCCAAATCCAGCAATCAGTATAAAACCCTGGATTAATTTGTCCTTACAAAAATGTAAAACCCGTACCCTGTAATAGTTTTCCATTCAAGGAAGGCATTCAGGCCCTTTTTAAACTTGCATAATATATCCACCTGTGGCAGTGAGTTCCATAGCCTCACTGCTCTTACAGTAAAGAATCTCTGTCTGTGATGCTGGTGAAATGTTTTGTCCTCTAGGCCTAAAGGATGTCCCCCTGTCACAGTCATAGGCCTGAGAGTAAAAGTATCATTAGAAAGTTCTTTCTGCTGTCCTTTCATGTATTTGTACATTGTTATAAGGTCTTCCTGAATACACATCTTTTCCAAACTGAATAACCCCAAATTTGTTAATCTGTCTGTGTACAGTAATACCTCGTACATTCGCGAGGTTAGGTTACAGAGCGGATCGCGAGGAATCGCGAATGTTTGGTACAAGCGCTTAGAAGCGCTTACAATGCCGATTTCTAATGTTTAACCCCTAAATATCAATAAACTTTACCCTACAGTACTGTACAGTATACTAAAGTATACTGTACAGTACTGTATATTAATACATTCATTCATTTTTCTTATACACTCACAGTAAAATGAAACTAATTACCGGGTACGTAACGAACAGGACGCTACTACTCAATAGCGAAGGTGTTTTTTTTTATTAAATTTCACAGATCTGAGAAAAAAGAGCAAAATCTATATATGTTAGTTGCCAAAAAAATATCGCGAATCTGTGAATTCGCATATTCGGAAACGCAAGTGTACGAGGTATTACTGTACTCCAATTCACCCATTCCCCTAATAATCTTGGTCGTACAATGGTATCCTCAAGGCTGTTAAAGAGGACCTCTCATGTCCTCAGGCACATACGGTTTTATATACTGCTAGAAAGCCGACAGCGCATACTGTCGGCTTTCCCGTTATGTGCCCCAGTCCGGAGATATCGGCGCCGTTACCTTTCTCAGCCCACTGTCAAATGGGCATTCCTGACAGCCTAGCTGGGCTATGAGGAATGCTTTCTCTGACAGTACTCGTCCATAGCCCTGTACTGGGGGGGGCATTCCTCACAGCTCAGCATCATCACTGTGCGGTAAGGAACGCCCTTCCTGACTGTACTCATCTATAGCCCTGTACTGTCAGAGGGGGCGTTCCTTACCGCCCAGTGATGATGCTGAGCTGTGAGGAATGCCCCCCCCCCCAGTACAAGTCTATGGACGAGTACTGTCAGGGAGGGCGTTCCTCACAGCCCAGCTAGACTGTCAGGCTTTCTAGCGGTATGTAAAACCGCATATACATGAGGACATGAAAGGTGTTCTTTAAGCTACACTTTGGTCAATGGATTTTTCAGTTATCTTTTAAACATGGCTCAAACACGAAGTAGCATAACGTATTATTCAAGGTACCCCAATCTGCAGATGCATGCTTTGGTCCAGGGTTCTAGAAGATCCACTTCTGTTCTGTACCTGATACAAGACAGCATTTCTAGCTGGCTCATAATCCGCCCTGTGCATGGGAAAGGAGATTATCTGAATGGCCTAGTTCTCTGGTCCAGGGTCCTAGGAGATCCATAAATGTCATAAATGTCAACCCTTTATGAAGGTGTTGGAGTCAGGAGTCGGAAGCAGGCGGTGGAAAAATAAAGGAGTTGGAGTTGATGGTTTGGCCTATGAACTCCACAGCCCTTTTAATTGCTCTATATTTCTTAAATACTATTTTTCATGTTAAATGGTATCTCCATAATAATATCCATATTTAGGCCTCATGCACACTGCAAAGCCTTACAGAGGAGTTCAGATACTCTAAAAACCTGTGTTATAGAGTCCTGTTTTAAGTTGCGTCTGTGAAACAACACATTATTCCCATTGGTTTTGTGAGATAATCACCTTACGTGTCACAGTTTTTCATGTAGGAAAGTGAAGGCAAACACGCATAGTGTAGAAGGCTATGAGTGCAGCATGCCACATTAGGACAGTGAATTTTGTCATACAGCCATAAAATGTACTGATTTCATTGATTCCTATGCCAGCCTTGTCCGCAGGTCATATGAATGTGAGCATACCGTGTATAGCAACCATGTTTGTGTTCTGTATTTGATGCTCTTGATATGAGGATTAGTTGTAAGTACTTATAGACGCTTCTCCGGCAGTGAAATCTGTAGGCCACAGAGGATTTTAATAAATCATTATGTATCTAGGTAGTGTTTATTAAAATAAGGGTTTTAAATACATTTTGTTCTTGATCAGCATAAAATTTGTCTCTAAGGGTTTGGCCAACTTCAGTGTGTTTGCTAAATTGCTTTGAAGCATAAGCTGTGTTTAATACATATTTACTCACTGTGTGTCAGGAATTATATGGAATATTTTGTCATATAAGCGTTGTTGACTTTGATTAATTACTTTTGAATCTCTTTTGGGGCTTTAAATATTGAAATTTAAGCCATGTAATTAAAGAATTCTAGAATGTTCTATATTTAGTCTATTTGCATCTCCTTCTCTACATCTCTGCTATCTGTAGTCTTTTGCGTTATCTGCCATCTTTTTTTTTTCATTATATTACCATTGTGAATTTCTCATTAAAGATTAGGACAATCTAACATCTAACCATCCTTTTCTTGTGAGGGAGCGTAGGAGAAGTGAGGGTATCTGAATATGGCTGTTTATTATTTTTCCACACCTCCACTCGACTGGGACTCCAATTATTATACTCTGGAGACCCCAGAGTATAATAATGATTTAGTGGTTGCAAACCCCCCAAATTTAGTTACAATCCAGTTTGCTTATCTTTAATACAGACAAGTGCAGTTACTGCACAGCTTTCAGATATTCCTGCTGTTTTCAGATTTGGCCTCATATCTGCTCCCCATTTGTTCTCTTTTTACCCTTTTCACTGTGACTGTGACACCAGCAGACCCATATACACAAATGTAAACTGGGTGCAGCTGGAGTTTCTGTATGTTCAAGAGTGCTAAGAAGGAAACTATCAGATCTTTGACTACAAGGTAGGATTCAGGGAAAAAATAGCATGTATTTTTATACCAGCATCAGAAATTATTTATGCATATATATTGAGTATAATTCAGTTTCCTGCCACAAAGCAAAAGTATGCAAACAGTGGTTTAATGTAATGTAATGTAGACTGCAGTGTAGATTGAACGTATCTCTATATAGCAGATACTTAAATTCTGTTTTATTTTCAGCATTAAACCTTTACACTTAGTGAAACATCAAATATTGTATAAGCAAGCTTATAAGCAAGTTGCAAATCATGAGAAAGTGTCCACAATTTTGATATATTTAGTATCTATCTATCTATCTATTTATCTATCAATATATATGTATATAGAAATTTTGTATACATGCTTATTACATACTTTTGTGTATATATATATATATATATCTGTACTTAAATTGGTCATATTGGCATGATATGCAAAGTCTTTGGTGTATGTAGGTCTCAGGATGAAGAAGTAACTTCTCCCCTATCACTTGACATCACTTTAGCTTCAACAAATTTCATACAAACATACAGGTTGTAACCTTTTTAACAAAAATAAGAAAATATTTGTGATTTACCCAAGAATGACTGCTACCTAATCAAGAGATATTGGACTGGGAAGGGATCAAGTAATGCAAGTGAACATTTCTAGAAGGTTAGACTCTAGAATAGCGGTATATTTAACTCACAGAAAAATAATAATCTCGACAAATTGTTTGAATATCTACAGTAATTAGATGCGTAAAACACTTTATTAAAATAATTTAATGTTCTCATTTAACAAAAATGAAAATGTAACATAATTTGGAAGATTCTTTCAAATTAAAATTTATTTAATATACTTTACTGTGTAAAACTAGAGATGGCGTCTGTGTAATTATGCAGAATGGTTTGATTGAAGTAAAGCAGAATACAAGTTAGACAAGTTGCTTTTTGACATAACTTGTGCAACAATTATTAGTATTCAGTAAATCTCAACCATTGTGTCATTTGGTGTGTGTGTGATCGTTGTAGTTATTTGATATTTACACACAAAGGTAAACCTCAAATAATAAGCCATTATATCCTTCATCATCTTATCTACATCCCCAAGGGTAGAAGCTTCTCTACAAGTTATTAGGGCTGTCAAAAAAAAGGAAATATTTCAGCTCTCTCCTAGAATAATTCTCCAGTAGAAAGATATCTAACTACACTTAAACTGGTCCACGGAATATTCACTTTCCCACAGATATTACACACTGGGTGCCATTTGGATTTCAAGACACAAAGGAGTTAATTATTATACGATGTACACCAGAAAACTGGCATAGAAGTAGGCACACAGTCCAAATTTGTACTAAACCTTTATCGCTTGGATGTTTTTCTGCCCCACTCTCCACTATTTAATACAGTGATAAATTGGGACTGGGATTAAGGCAGGACAGGACAGGCAGACCTCAGCCTGTTAGATTTGTCCATCTTCTATGCCAGTTTACTTGTGTAAAAAAAAAAAAAAGTATGCCACACGGTGTACGATTTTTAATTGCCATTTGAGCAAATGTTCCTTCCTTTGAGTGTTTTTAACGCCACGCTTGCTACTTTTCAATTTTGTTTAAAATGCAGGTCTTGATAAATCTTGTTAAAATCAGCACTTTTAGAGCCATACTATCTCTATCTCTAATGTCAGCTAAAGCTCTACTTAAATGGCTTGTATAAAATTAGAAAAATATGGTTACATTATACACCAACTTGCTTTGAGTGCTTTTAACTTATTCCCACCATTGAAGCCCAAGACCAAAGAGCTAAAATGAACCATATTAGAGCTATAATGGCTTAACTTTTCCTAATGTCAGCTGCAGTTCTACTTAATATTTTCCTTCTGCGTTGTCTCATTTATTTTATTATTGTTTCGCCAATCCGTACAAATCTTTTTTTATTCTTAGGCTGGGTTCACATCTGCGCTCAGGGATTCCGTTCCCCACTCCGCTTGAAAAATGTGGAGAGAAAAGTCCTGCAAACCAGGACTTTTCACTCTGCATTTTTTGAGAGGAAACACGGCGGCCCCATTATAGACTATGGGGTCCTCCGGTAGCCGCTTTGTAAATGGATTGGGTTTCCATTTTTCGGGTCCCCAAGCGGACCTGAAGAACGGAAACTTGAGCACAAGTCTGAACCTAGAGTTACATGCAACTGTCAGGATTTCTTTCTCTAGGTATGTTGTGTATAAAATGGTTTTACCCATTAATACATGAACATACTACTGTAGATCATCCAATGCAGCTCTTATGTATTTCAAACCAGCAGTTATTTCTGACTTTTGCATACTGGTATGTACTTTAATATGTGTGATGTCTGTGTGTTTTTTTTTGTGTGTGTATGTATAATACATATACAGTATATGTTTGTGTGTGAAATTTAGGCAAAGCACCCGAGTTTCAGTTGTCAGGTTGTTTACAGTTATGTAAATGAACATTTTTTTTTCACTTATTTGCTAGAAAGATCTATACAACCTTTATTAAGCTGCATGTAAGTCACAAGGCAACATGTTAGGGGGGCGTTCACTCTACCGTTGGTGACCGTCAGTAGTGTCCGTTGCTATTGTCCGTTACAAGATTTTAGCATCGGACACTAGTTGAACCGTCAGAAATCCGTTAAAATTTCCATTCATTTCAATGGGTTTTTATATTGTGTCCGTTAATGTCTGTTTACACCCAGTCTGTCAGAAGTCCGTTTTTTTTTTTCCGTGGACAAAAAATCCTACATGCAGGACTTTTTTGTCCATTTGGAAAAGTGGATTCTTGACGGACGGCAAGTGTCCGTTATTTTTTTAACATTGAAGTCTATGGGTAACGGACTTATAGCCATCAGTTACTGTCTGTTATTTTATGTCGTTTTTTTTTCTGCGCATGCTCAGCAGAAACAAAAAACGGACAGTGTTAAAAAAACGGACACATTAACATCAGTTAGTGTCCGTTAATGTCTGTTATGATAGGTGTCCGTTTTTTTTTTGTTAATGGACACCTTCATCGGAATCCAACGGTAGTGTGAACCCTGCCTTATAGAGACAGGTCTTCTCTACTAATGGATTACACAGATAACTGTTTGGCTAATAGAACCTACGATAGAATATAGCAGATTTCAAGGGGTTTTCCCATGAAGAAAGTTATCCCCTATTCATAGGATAGGGGATAACTTGCAGATCATTAGGCGTTTGATGACTTAGACTCCCACTGATTAGGAGAACCATGGACTTTGGTACCCAATTCTGAATGAAGTGTTGGTCGGCAGCTTGTGCACGACTCCATTTATTGCATAGCTATCTCCAGCAGTCTCATTGAATTAGACCCCTTTAAATATTGCTGAAGCAGATTAGCCTATGAAAGAAAAATAACCCATTACTCACCTTCTAAATATCCCTACACTCCAGCCTCCAGCCAGTCTGGTCCTCTGTTGGACTTGAAGTGATGACAGTAACATCCTTGCCCGCCTGGGCTTTGGCGCCATCCTCTGGCCGCATGCTGCAGCGCAGGAGGTGTGACCAGCTGTGATTCATTCCTTTGGGTTCTTCTGGTATTGTCTGAACACTCTCCTATTCCCTCATCCCCTTAATTGATTTTCCACCACACCCATCTCCTTTACCTTGGTTTCTTTCTGCTCCTCTAATAGTTAATTTTAGCCTTACCTGTGTGATTGACAGCCTTTCGTCCTATCAAGTCTGGGGCGGGTTCTTCCTTCCTATTTATAGTTTTCTCATAGCGTACTGGCTATTACTCCTTGCTGTTTGGTTACCTGTATTCTTATTTCTGACCTCTGGCTTTAACCTTGACTATTCTCTTGGATTTTGATTCTGTACTGCATTGCTCGACTGTTACCGAGCCCTTGGCTTGCTGACTCTGCTTCTGTGTTGTTTTGTCTTGTTCTGTTCTGTGTGTCACTTACTCAGGGAAGGGATTGTCGCCAAGTTTCCCTGCTACCGCCTAGGGTAGCTGAGACAAGTAGGAAAGGACAGGGGCTGGGTTGACTTTAGGGCTCACTGTCTCTGTCTTCCTTTTTAGCAGCAGCAATAGGTAACTGCACAACTAGCAATTCCCTTACAATGACATCACTTTGGCAACCAATAAGTGAAGTGGGGTCTCCACTATATAATACAGCAGAGAACTGGCGGCTATGGCGGCAGCTCAGTTATTCAACAGCCACCATATTTAAATACCCGTCATATGCTGTAAAAGTATGGTGGATGTTGGGAAAGGGTTGAAAGGTATCTGTCACCAGGGTGAAGCATTTTAAACCAGAAACACATTTCGTCAGGCTCATCTGAATATAACACCTTTTTTTTCCCCATGAAAGTGTGTGCCTCTGTTACTGAGATATTCATTCATTTCACAATATGCAAATGAGCAGTCTGGAGCAGAGAGTGACTCTGTTGCTCCAAACTGTAATGCTTCACACTGCTCTAATATGCCCACATGAATGTGAAAATACAGGGCCAAGCAATATTTTAGCATAGCTCCCTGGTCCTGCACTCAAAGAAGGGAGGGGGAAAGGAGGGTGTATCAGAGCAGTGTGGGGCGTAGCAGTTTGGAGCAAAGGAACCACCTTAGGTGCTTCAGATTTTCATTAGCATATTGTGAAATAATTGAGTATCTCTGCAATGGAGGAACTAATGTTCATGAGCCTGACCTATCTAACTGTGCTGTTGGTTTAATATGTTTCACCCTGGTGACAGACTCCCTTTAACTAGTGCTGTAGTCCTATCATTGTGAGGATAGGTGGGGATCCTGGTATTCGGACCTCCACCAGTCAGAAAGCAATGACTTGATTTAGCAATAATCTATCAATTCCTATACATGGAAAATCTCACGATGGCTTGTACCATCATGTTTTGTCTTAGTAAACTATACTTTTCAAAACCTGTTTCCCATGAATAGTTTTGGATATGTATCACTGCAACGACTATTAAATGACACGATTTTTCATTCCAGTCCTTGTTAAGGTCAAATGTGGTAAATTAATTCTATGTAGCGAAATTGAAATGTATTATATAGTCCTTACATATTGATCTGTGATTTGTTTTGACTTTGCAATTGCAAGCTTCTACCTGCTTATCGTAAGAAGTCTATTCCTGTGCATTGTATTTGTAATTGTCATTTTGATTTGTGCAGTGGACTGTTACTTACGACAGCCTGAAGGACAATTGATTATTCAGAGTGACAGCCGTGTCTGTTATGGCGGTATATATTCTGAAAAAGCTCTCAATGTTTAACTACACACTGCAAATTAACTAAATGAAAATATAAAGAGCTCTGTTATTCAATTACTGGTTACCTAAATATGAAGTCACATTTATTCAACTTGGGCAAAGATATCATTTATATGCACAAAATATTCCTTGCTATGGATTAAACAGAGTAATTGGATTAGCAAAAGTATATGCAATAATCCAGTTATTCTGTATAGGCAATTCTTGATAAAGGTTGTTAGGACTGTTCATTTCTTTTGTCCCAATCATGGCCTATATGTTTGAGATAAACATGGGCAAACATAATGCAAAAGAGCATATAAATACTCGAAGACTGGCAACATATAATAAACCCTTCACCCACTGTATGAAGAACTTTCTAGTAGTGTTTTGGTGAAGAGCTGAAATCGGACTCGACCACAATGGCATTTGTTCATTTGAAGCCATTAAAAACTCAATTAATGTCATGAGTCATGCTTTGACAATTCAATTATAGTCTGTGACCTTCCTATGTTAATTGCATCAGTTGTTGCTGCGGACTTTAATAGAGCTCTAGATCAGCTCATATGCCATCACAAGCATGCATAGGTCTGCATGAATATCAAAGCTTAGCAAGTTTATATATAAATATAAGCCAAGCTGTCAGGTCATAGAAAATATTCCCTTGTGAAATGATGAGATAGGAAATACAAAGTTATATTCTTGGAGAGGAGCAACTTTCCAATCTTCCAACTCATTGACCTGGAAAGCATCACCCTTGACAGCCTGCTTGAGGATAGGATGAATTGTATTTTACAGAATCAGTATATGTATATAGTGAATTTGGGGTTCCCAAAGTGCTAATTCTGAGGCAAGTTTTCTTGTCCGAGTGATCATAGTTCTCAGAGTATTCATACCCTCTTTTTAGATGACTAAATATAGGAAGGATTGAGAACACCCTTAACATTTAGAGTAACATACTCACTATACTGTTTCTATAAAAAAAAACAAAAAACAATACTTTTTTTTCTCAAGGCGAATGAGAAAAAAAGTTATTGAAATATAATATAAGTCATTGACAATTTTCAAGTGTATTGTTGCTCTTCTTCAGTTATGGTATGTAGTTAATTCATAGAAGGCAGGTGTGCCTACCTGCCTCCTCCTATCAGACTACATACCTGTTTGCTAGCAACGTTGTCTGCCTTAGTCTGTTACTGTGATAGCCTGAATAAAGTACCCATAAATGCATATTTACTATAATTTGCAAATACCCTTGTTGGGACTTATATTTCAGGGTTCATATTAGTCTAGCACAAATAGAAAAATGCTGTTGCACACCCTTTTAAGAGATGGTGTTTACTATTGAGAGCCTCCTGGAACTATGTGTATATACACACGTGGACAAAATTGTTGGTGCCCCTCGTTTAATGAAAGAGAAACCCACAATGGCCACAGAAATAACTTGAATCTGACAAAAGTAATAATATATAACTTAATGTTGACAAGCCACAAAGCTTCTGGGAGAATGTCCTATGGACAGATGAGACACAAATCGAAATTTTTGGCAAGGCACATCAGCTCTATGTTCACAGACGGAAAAATGAAGCATATCTTGAAAAGAACACAGTCCTTACTGTGAAACATGGAGGAGGCTCTGTTATGTTCTGGGGCTGCTTTGCTGCATCTGGCACAGGGTGTCTTGAAACTGTGCAGGGTACAATGAAATCTCAAGACTATCAAGGGATTCTAGAGAGAAATGTGCTTCCCAGTGTCAGAAAGCTTGGTCTCAGTCGCAGGTCATGGGTCTTGCAACAGGATAATGACCCAAAACACACAGCTAAAAACACCCAAGAATGGCTAAGAGGAAAACATTGGACTATTCTGAAGTGGCCTTCTATGAGCCCTGACCTAAATCCTATTGAGCATCTTTGGAAGGAGCTGAAACATGCCGTCTGGAAAAGGCACCCTTCAAACCTGAGACAACTGGAGCAGTTTGCTCATGAGGAGTGGGCCAAAATACCTGTTGAGAGGTGCAGAAGTCTCATTGACAGTTACAGGAATCGTTTGATTGCAGTGATTGCCTCAAATGGTTGTGCAACAAAATATTAAGTTAAGGGTACCATCATTTCTGTCCAGGCCTGTTTCATGAGTTTTCTTTTTTTAAAAATTCTGTTGAAGCATGGTTGAAAAGCAATGTCTGAGTTTGCATTCATATGGGTTATCAATTTAGAGTTGGCTTCTCAAATACTGACAACCAGCTGTCATTGTGTCAGGCTGTTCAATAACAGAGTGACCATTCTTCCATCAGTCTCTGAGAAACCAATTCAGTATTGACCACCAAATAGCTGCAAATCTTATCACCTTCCAAAAATGGCTACGGCAGTATAACACAACATGCCAATATCTCCTTTAGCAAAAGACACGTAATTACCAAACTAGTACATGTCTATGATAAATGGACATTCTAATATATGGACATGTCTAAGTATTGAGATAAAATGTTTTTTTTTTAAGGATGCAGGTTAGTTTTGATAAATTTTTCCTCTAGCCCCACCGTTCCTGAGCAATCAGTACAGTTAGTTTTAAAGCCTGCTATATGCTAAATGGACTCTAATATCAAGTGGGTGGTGTCAGGCAGGATAAATAACATTATATTTTGATAGTTTTGACAGAAATATCTAATATGTGTGTATTTTTGTTTACATTAATTCTGAAATGGGAAAGGGTTTATTTTTAATTTTTTTTTTTTTTACGCTCGTAACACTTTTTTTTTTTTTTTTTTTCGATTCACAAGAAGAGTTGAACCTGGAATTGCTTGATATCCTGTAATATATGCTGCAATATTTCTGTATTAGAGTATAATAGTACATTATTGTCTGTCTGTATTATCCAAAGGCCTATTACACATCTGTGCATATATCTTTGCATATATCCAAAGGCCTATTACACATCTGTGCTATAAGGCTGATGATTGGCCTTCTGGCTGCCATGGCAACCCTTTGGAACCCCATGTTTTCACTATGGCAAGGGGTGAAAAAAAGGCCTCCTCCATCTAACCATCCAGATGCTATGATCAATATTGATAACAGCATTTGAGGGGTTAATATGGAGTTTAAAAATATTATGCAAAGTAAAAACAAAAAAAAACTTTCAAAAATAGAAATGTTAAAGGGGTATCCCATGAACATAACCATATTCAGGTTTATAGAAAATTAAAAGACATTTTTGCCAATATAAATTAATAATTTTGCAGAGTTTTAAAGACTTTCTCTAACCGTCTTAGTGGTGAAAGTCTGTTCTCTTAATAGGTTGCTAATGGATGGGACCATAAATTCAGGAACTTTGTATGGTCTGGTACTTGTCAGAAACCCAGCCTTGATTTCCTTTATTGTGGCCAGGTTTTCAAGGCAAGGGGAATTGAGTTGTTCCGCATTCCGTTTGATGAGCTTGTGTGCTGTCAGAAGGGCTAATCACAACCGTGCCAATAGAAAAGACAATTCCAGGCACTCCTTGTTTAGCAAAGTGAAAAAAATAATTTTATTGTGCTTTACAACACATGGTGATAGCACCTGTGTCCAGGCGGCATGAAGAATTTAAGTACACAGTATTAAATAATACAGGTACCACATGAAATGTTGAGATTTATGAATATAGGTCTTAGTAGAATCCTAGGCATTTTGGTAGTTATAACCTTCTTCGTTGGGAAGACCAGGTACAAATAGAGAGATACCAAGGTATTCCGTGTGTCTGAGTGCCTCCTCTATGTCAGGGGTTATTAAAGCAGGGACAATAGAATGGCAGGAGAAGATAACCTGACCACAATAAGGGAATCATGGCAGAGCTTCAGAGTATAGATAATTTCTGCATTCATGGTTGTATTATTCACAACCAATCAAGACAAAAGACTGTAAAATCTATAAAACTCTGCACATTTTTTGTTAATAGCTAAACAGTTTTGCAAATATAAATTGTCTACAAATTGAAATATGGTTATGTTCATGGAAAAAAAAAATTAAATTGTTTATTTTTGTCAATTTAAGAAAATTCAAAGTAAATGAACAAAAGAGAAATCTAAATCAAATCTATATTTGGTGTGACCATCTTTTGCCTTCAAAACAGGATCAGTTCTTCTAGGTACAGATGCACACAGTAAGGGATATTGTAGGCAGGGCCGGCATCAGCAAGTGCCGGGTCCCCATGCTCCTGAAGGTACCCACTTGGCTGCCGGGTGTAGACTGTTACTGCGTAACGATCCCGGTCACAGGGGGTGTGATCGGACCCGTCGGGGTATGGGGTCCGTGGCCAGCTGGAGATGGCCGGGCCCCCGGACCACTATGATAGCAGTCGTGGAAAGCCTGGTTCCCCTACCGCTATACATATTGCAAGTGAAAAGGGACCCTGGCATGTCACCAAGGGAGGTGTCTTAAAATAATAAATACTTATACTCGCCTTTCCTGGGATCGGCATCCTTCCCAAGGCCACACTGAGGCCTGTGATTAGGCCCCAACGGTCACATGGGGTGCAGCGGCGTAATGACGTCAGTGAGCCCCCACGTGACCGCTGAGGACCAATCACAGGCCTCAGCAGGGACATCTGAAGATGGCTGAAGATGCTGAAGACAGCAGGACAGACCAAGGATGCCCAGGAAAGGTAATGCAAGGTGAGTATCAATGTTTGTTATTTTTATTCATCTTCCCTGGGCCTCCGAATTTTATACTCTGGGGTTTGAGGAGACCCCAGAGTATAATAATAGCACCGGAGCAGAGGGGGGCAGTTGGGAGCATATAATACTGTGTGGGGGCCCCTGCTGAGCATATAATACTGTGTGGGGGGGCCACTGCTGGGCATATAATACTGTGTGAGAGCCACTATGCAGTATATAATACTGTGTGGGGGCAACTACTGGGCATATAATACTGTGTGGGGGACACTGCTGAGCATATAATACTGTGTGGGAGCCACTGTGGAGTATATAATACTGCATGGGGGCCATTGTGGAGTATATAATACTGTATGGGGGCCACTGTGGAGCATATGATACTGTGTGGGGCCACTGTGGAGTATATAATACTGCATGGGGGCCACTGTGGAGCATATAATATTGTGTGGGGGCCACTGTGGAGCATATGACACTGTGTGGGGGCCACTTTGGAGTGGCACTATTAACAGTATCAGGCCCTGTTCACTTGGTGGAATCTGACACTGATATTGCAGCAGATTCCTTCCTCATTCTACCTCCTATTGAAAGTAATTGGAGCAGGAAGTAGGAAAAAGAAAAGTGTCCTGCTGGACCTTGCCGCAGATTCTGCAGCTGATTCTGAGGCCGTGGTTTGAGACACCTCACTGGTTAGACTCATTCATTTGGGCCTAATCAGCGGTGGAAAACCGCAAGGGCATGCTGATGTTCAACACCGTGAGCCAGGGGCAGAAGATAAAGAAGAATCCGAAGCAGATGTCCGCCTCAAATTCCTCTTTACTTTCCGATGTCTGAACGGGTTGTACAGTATCTACTTATTTGGAATGGACTATATTACACTCCATTCCAGTAGGTCTGCTGCAGCAAAAAACACCCAATTTTGATTGTTTTCTTTGCTGTATTGTGCATGAGTTACTCCAAAAGGGGCCCACTGGGGACATGACTGTTTCATGTCAAAGGTCGTACACCTTGGCAAGGCGCAAAGTAGTTATACTGCATCAGCAAGGTCTCTTTCAGGCAAAGATTTCAAAGCAGACTGGATTAAGGCGCGCTGTTCAAGCTCTTTTGAAGAAGCACCAAGAAACTGGCAACGTTGAGGACAATAGATGCAGTGGTCGGCCAAGTATAATTAGTGTCGCAAATGTAAGATACTTAATACTTCATTTTGAAATCAGAAGAGGTCTAGCAATCCCTTCAATTTAGAAGTGGCAGAAATCAATAAGACCCTGGTAAACCCATCTACTGTTTGGTCAGAAATAATCTTTTGTTGAAGAATTGTGGCTAAAAAGCCATACCTTCAATGTGTAAACAAGGCCATGTGACTGAACTACATTGACGAGCAAAAGGGTAACAATGTTTTGAACTTGTGCTGCTCAGGCTCCATATCTCACCATCCACTACAGCTTCGAACATGAAACTACCATCATTTTATAGACCATCATCTTGGCTATCTCATACATACATTTGACTTGCAACTATTTAGCATATGATTAGTTATGCAGATTCTTCTCCTGTAACTGCATTGTTACTGTTTTGCTGCTTGTGGTGGAAAAATCTTTTTCTTCTTGTATGCTACAAATTACAACCTGATCTCACATTCGCTAATAGTTCAGTGTGTTATTCGGTTCATTCCCATACGAAAAATCACTGGTTCAAATCGAGGATCAGCCATGGAGAGTTCTTAAGACAAGAGAAACAGCATCATCCAGCTCATCAATAGTGGTTTCTCAGCCAAGAAAATTGACAAACTGCATCATGTCAGTGCCATGACAGTTGGAAGAATACGAAATGAAGTCTGTCCATCCATTCAAAAGCCAAGAGGTGGATGTCCAGGCAAAATATCAGAGTTAACAAATCAGCTCATCACAAGGTCCATCAGTTCTGGCGCGACAAACATGGCAGTGGAGGTGGCTTGTATGTTTCATAATAGTTAAATCATAAACGTCCATGCAAGTTCCTTGCGACATGTGTTACACAAGTCTGGAGTGGTGGCCCAAAAAAAGGTGAAGAAGCCTCGACTTCAATATGGTCATAAGGGTTGGCTCGAGTTTGCAAAAAAGTACTGAAAGTGGTCAGTAGAAGATTGGAAATGGGTGATTTGGAGCGATGAGATGAAAGTCAATAGACTGGGCTCTAACGGGTGCAAATGGGTCTAACAGAAGCAAGGGAAGGCTAACTGATCGAGAAATGTAAGAAACTGTCAAGTTTGGTGGAGGAAGCCTGATAATATGGGGTTGTTTCACAGCCAAAGGCATTGGATACTTGACCAGGATCGATGGTGGTCTCAGTGAGGAGCTACAGTCATATGAAAAAGTTTGGGCACCCCTATTAATCTTAATCATTTTTAGTTCTAAATATTTGGGTGTTTGCAACAGCCATTTCAATTTGATATATCTAATAACTGATGGACACAGTAATATTTCAGGATTGAAATGAGGTTTATTGTACTAACAGAAAATGTGCAATATGCATTAAACCAAAATTTGACCGGTGCAAAAATTTGGGTACCCTTATCATTTTATTGATTTGAATACTCCTAACTACTTTTTACTGACTTACTGAAGCACAAAATTGGTTTTGTAAACTCACTGAGCTTTGAACTTCATAGCCAGGTGTATCCAATCATGAGAAAAGGTATTTAAGGTGGCCAATTGCAAGTTGTTTTCCTATTTGAATCTCCTCTGAAGAGTGGCATCATGGGCTCCTCAAAACAACTCTCAAATGATCTGAAAACAAAGATTGTTCAACATAGTTGTTCAGGGGAAGGATACAAAAAGTTGTCTCCGAGATTTAACCTGTCAGTTTCCACTGTAAGGAACATAGTAAGGAAATGGAAGACCACAGGGACAGTTCTTGTTAAGCCCAGAAGTAGCAGGCCAAGAAAAATATCAGAAAGGCAGAGAAGAAGAATGGTGAGAACAGTCAAGGACAATCCACAGACCACCTCCAAAGAGCTGCAGCATCATCTTGCTGAAGATGGTGTCACTGTGCATCGGTCAACAATACAGCACACTTTGCACAAGGAGAAGCTGTATGGGAGAGTGATGCGAAAGAAGCCGTTTCTGAAAGCACGCCACAAACAGAGTCGCCTGAGGTATGCAAAAGCACATTTGGACAAGCCAGCTTCATTTTGGAAGAAGGTCCTGTGGACTGATGAAACAAAGATTGAGTTGTTTGGTCATACAAAAAGACGTTATGCATGGCGTCAAAAAAACACAGCATTCCAAGAAAAACACTTGCTACCCACTGTAAAATTTGGTGGAGGTTCCATCATGCTTTGGGGCTGTGTGGCCAATGCCGGCATCGGGAGTCTTGTTAAAGTTGATGGTCGCATGGATTCAACTCAGTATCAGCAGATTCTTGAGAATAATGTACAAGAATCAGTGACGAATTTGAAGTTACGCCGGGGATGGATATTTCAGCAAGACAATGATCCAAAACACAGCTCCAAATCTACTTAGGCATTCATGCAGAGGAACAATTACAATGTTCTGGAATGGCCATCCCAGTCCCCAGACCTGAATATCATTGAACATCTGTGGGATAATTTGAAGCGGGCTGTCCATGCTCGGCGACCATCAAACTTAACTGAACTGGAATTGTTTTGTAAAGAGGAATGGTCAAAAATACCTTCATCCAGGATCCAGGAACTGATTAAAAGCTACAGGAAGCGACTAGAGGCTGTTATTTTTGCAAAAGGAGGATCTACTAAATATTAATGTCACTTTTCTGTTGAGGTGCCCATACTTTTGCACCGGTCAAATTTTGGTTTAATGTATATTGCACATTTTCTGTTAGTACAATAAACCTCATTTCAATCCTGAAATATTACTGTGTCCATCAGTTATTAGATATATCAAATTGAAATGGCTGTTGCAAACACCCAAATATTTAGAACTAAAAATGAATAAGATTAATAGGGGTGCCCAAACTTTTTCATATGACTGTATATGTGAGTATCCTATTAGACAAGTTACTTTGTACACGAGTACTATGGGTATGAAAGAGACATAGTGTTCCAGCAAGACAGCGACGTGGAGCATATGTTGAGATTAGCAAAGAAATGTTTTGATGATAATGAGGTGCTGGATTGGCTCCCACAGTCCCCAGACTTTAACCCAATCGAACACTTGTGGGTAGAGTTGAAGAAAAAGCTGTATTCGTACCCAAGTGAGTTAACCAGTATGCACCAACATTGGGAACATGTAGAAGAGACCTAGGATCAGATTTCGGGCGAGACATGCTTGGATCTGATCATGAGCATGCCTAGAAGGATTCAGGCAGTGTTGAAAGCCAAAGGTGGATTTACAAAATTCTAACAAAATAATAAAAATTAAAATTTAGATTTTTAGGAGCAAAACAGTAACAATGGTGTTACATGACAAATCTGCATAACTAATCATATGCTAAATAGTTGCAGGTCAAATGTATTATTATTATTATTATTGTTTATTTACAGTGGGGAAAAAAAGTATTTCGTCAGCCACCAATTCTGCAAGTTCTCCCACTTAAAAAGATCAGAGAGGCCTGTAATTGACATCAAAGGTAGACCTCAACTATGAGAGACAAAATGAGAAAACATATCTAGAAAATCACATTCTCTGATTTTTTAAGAATTTATTTGCAAATTATGGTGGAAAAGTATTTGGTCACCTACAAACAAGCAAGATTTCTCACAGACTTGTAACTTCTTCTTTAAGAGGCTCCTCTGTCCTCCACTCATTACCTTTAGTAATGGCACCTGTTTGAAATTATCAGTATAAAAGACACCTGTCCACAACCTCAAACAGTCACACTCCAAACTCCTCTATGGTGAAGACCAAAGAGCTGTGGAACAAAATTCTAGACCTGCACCAGGCTGGGGAGACTGAATCTACAATAGGCAAGCAGCTTGGTGTGAAGAAATCAACTGTGGGAGCAATAATTAGAAAATGGAAGACATACAAGACCTGCAGAAAGCTGGGACTAACGTAACAAAGGCTACCGTCAGTAACACACTACGCCGCCAGGGAATCAGATCCTGAAGTACAAGATGTGTCCCCCTGCTTAAGCCAGTACATATCCGGGCCCGTCTGAAGTTTGATAGAGAGCATTTGGATGTTCCAGAAGAGTATTGGGAGAATGTCATATGGTCAGATGAAACCAAAGTAGAACTGTTTGGTAGAAACACAACTCGTCGTGTTTGGAGGAGAGTGAATGCTGAGTTGCATCCAAAGAACACCATACCTACTGTGAACCATGGGGTGGCAACATCATGCTTTGGGGCTGTTTCTGTGCAAAGGGACCAGGTCGACTGACCCGTGTACATGAAAGAATGAATGGGGCCATGTATCGTGAGATTTTGAGTGTAAACCTCCTTCCATCAGCAAGGGCATTGAAGATGAAATGTGGCTGGGTCTTTCAGCATGACAATGATCCCAAGTACACCGCCAGGGCAACGAAGGAGTGGCTTTGTAAGAAGCATTTCAAGGTCCTGGAGTGGCCTAGCCAGTCTCCAGATCTCAACCCCATAGAAAACCTTTGGAGGGAGTTGCAAGTCTGTGTTGCCCAGTGACAACCCCAAAACATCACTGCTCTAGAGGAGATCTGCATGGAGGAATGGGCCAACATACCAGCAACAGTGTGTGCTAACCTTGTGAAGACTTACAGAAAACGTTTGATCTCTGTCATTGCCAACAAAGGATATATAACACAGTATTGAGATGAACTTTTGTTATTGACCAAATACTTATTTTCCACCATAATTTGCAAATAAATTCTTAAAAAAAATCAGACAATGTGATTTTCTGGATTTGTTTTCCCATTTTGTCTCTCATAGTTGAGGTCTACCTATAATGTAAATTACAGGCCTCGCTCATCTTTGTAAGTGGGAGAACTTGCACAATTGGTGGCTGACTAAATACTTTTTTTCCCCACTGTATATAGCACCATTAATTCCATGGTGCTTTACATTTGCGGATTTACATACGGTACACAAGATATACAAAACAGATAATACTAACAGTGATCACTGGCACAGTGGGATAGAGGGCCCTGCCCGCAAGGGCTTACAATCTATGAGGGAAGAGGGATAGAGACAGAAGGTGGGGGGTAGAGGCTGTTCAGGTGGTGGTGTGGTGACAGTAGCGTTATTGGAGGTTGTAGGCCTTCCTGAATAGGTGAGTCTTCAGGGCCTTCTTGAAGCTTGTGACTGTGGGGGGTCAGTCTTATGTGTTTTGGTAATGAGTTCCAGAGTATGGGGGATGCACGGGAGAAGTCTTGGAGATAATTGTGTGAAGAGCGGATGAGAGCAGAGCGGAGTAGAAGGTCTTTGGAGGATCGGAGGTTACGTGCGGGCAGGTAGTGGGAGACTAGGTCGGACACATATGGAGGGGACAGGTAGTGGATGGCTTTGTATGTCAGCGTTAGTAGTTTGAACTCTATTCGCTGGGCGATGGGTAGCCAGTGAAGGGATTGGCAGAGGGGAGCGGCCGATGAAGAACGGGGGAGAGGTGTATTAGGCGAGCAGCACAGTTTAAGGTGGACTGGAGGGGGGCGAGAGTGTTTGCTGGGAGGCCATGGAGAAGAGTGTTACAGTAGTCTAAACGGGAGATTATAAGGGCGTGAACTAGCATCTTTGTAGTTTCAGGGGTGAGGAAGGAGCGGATTCTGTGGATGTTCTTGAGTTGGAGGCGGCAGGAGGTGTTGAGGTTTTGAATATGCGGCTTGAAGGATAGGTCAGAGTCTAAGGTTATCCCAAGGCAGTGGGCCTGTGGGACTGGGGTGAGAGTGCTTCCATTAATTTTGATAGATGGGTCAGGTAAGGGGGTCGTGCGTGGAGCGGTGAAGATTATGAACTCAGTTTTCTCCATGTTGAGTTTGAGAAAGCGGGAGGAGTGAAAGGAGGCTACGGCTGCCAGACATTCTGGGACTCTGGACAACAGGGAGGTAATGTCTGGTCCAGAGGGATATATTTGGGTGTCATCAGCATAGCAATAGTAATGCAAACCATGGTATTCTATGAGTTGGCCAAGGCCTAGGGTGTAGATGGAGAACAGGAGGGGTCCTAGGACGGAACCTTGGGGGACACTTACAGAAAGAGGGCGTGGCGGGGAGGTGGTGTGCAAGTGGGAGATGCTGAATGTGCGGTTGGTGAGGTATGAGGAGATCCAGGAAAGGGCCAGGTCAGAGATGCCAAGGGATTAAAGCGTTTCTAACAGGAGGGAATGGTCGACTGTGTCAAAGGCAGAGGAGAGGTCGATTAGGAGGAGGACAGAATAGTGTCGTTTGGCTTTGGCAGTTAGGAGGTTATTAGTGACCTTGGTTAGGGCAGTTTCTGTGGAGTGATGGGGTCTGAAACCTGACTGTAGTCTGTCAAAGAGCACATTGGACGAGAGATAAGAGGACAGTTCGGAGTGGACGTTTTGCTCCAGCAGTTTAGAGGCGTACAGGAGCAGTGAGATGGGGCGATATTTGGCTGGAGAGGACGGGTTTCTTAAGTATAGGGGTGACGGTAGCATGTTTGAAGGCGTAAGGGAAGGATCCATTGGTTAGGTATAGGTTGAAGAGATGGGTTAGGGCAGGAATAATGGCACAGGACAGTTGGGTAGAGTGGTTGTCGGGGGTGTAGGGTGAGATTGTCTCTGATGGTGTCGATTTTGCTTTTGAAATAAGAGGCAAAGTCATTAGCTGTGATAAGTGATCTCGGAGGGGGCACAGAAGGACGGAGTAGGGAGTTGAAGGCAGTGAATAGCTGTTTGGGGTTGCGGGACAGGGCAGATAGTGTGGAGAAGTAGACCTGCTTTGCAGAGGTGAGTGCGTTCTTGAATGTGAGTACTGCCTCTTTGTACCTAAGGAAGAGTGGCTTTTCTTCCAGAGATGTTCTGCAACCCGTGAGGCATGTATGTGTAAGATAGCCAAGATGATTGTCTAAAAAATGGTAGTAGTCTTACGTTCAAAGCTGTAGTGGATTATCAGATATGCAGCCTGAAAGTCAAAAGTTGAAAACATTGTTACCCTTTTGCTCACCAGTGTATTTCTGAAAACCTAGGAACTGGAGTGCGGAAAAATGGCAGTAGATGCTTTGGACCAATGAGTCAAAATTTGAAATATTTGGCTTTAACAGATGGCAGTTTGTTCACCGAAGGCCTGGAGATTGATATAACAATGAGTGTCTGCCGGAAACAGTGAAGTATGTTGGAAGTTCCTTGCACATTTGGGGCTGCATTTCAGTAAATGGAGTTGAGGGTTTGGTTAGGATTAATGGTGTCCTGGAAGTGATGATATGGCCTTCACAAAGCCCTCAACATCGACTCTGGAATTACATGGTTGAGTTCAAGGCGCTAACATCAAAAGCAGAATCTGGCTGATAACAGTGAGCAGAAGAACAAGCTTAAATCCACAATTCACTTACTAATATATCTGGATCAGGAGGACAATCTGGAAGTTGAAGTCATGGTAGTAGTCTCTTATTAAGTAACGTTTGAGCCAGGAGAAAGTGATATTGTGATAACAAGCCAAAAGGTTGTATTCCAAGAGATCACATCAGGTCAAGAAACTGTTAGTAAGTCGTTTTCAGTAACAAAATCCAAAAGTTCGGTATTCCAAGAGATTATGCCAGGGTTTAAATTGGCAGGCAAGGTTATCTGGTCACAAGCCAAACTTAGCTTTATAGGAGATCCGTCTGAAGCAGCGATACACAAAAACACAGGTCACAAAGCCAAACAAGGAAAATTAATTGCAGGCAGGTGGGTGAGGAGGAAGGAAGTTTAAATAGGCCTCCTCAGCTGGTAATTGGAGAAGACCAGAGAACTATGATATTGCATAAGCTTCTCAGGTCGGCACGGAAACCTAAAAACAACAGGAGCAGAACTGATATTCCTGACGTTTTGACCAAACCTATGTCCACAGAAGATCTGTGGTTAGTTCTCCAAGATGTTTGGAACAACTTCCCTGCCAAATTTCTTCAAAAACTTTGTAGAAGTTTACCTAGAAGAAATTCTGCTGGTTTAAAGGGAAAGGGTAGTCACACCAATTTGGATTTAGAGTTGTCTTTTGTTCATTTGCTTCCTATTTTCTTAATTGATAAAACAGACTACGTAACACTTCTATTTTTGAAGGTACTGTAGATTTTGTAACCTATGTGTGCTTTTTACTAGAATATTACTGCATGTGCTGAGTTGACATCTTGCTCTTGATTGTTCTGTTCTAGGATGATAATGCATCTCTATTAACACGGTACGTTTAATATTTATAACTGTTTGATTTTGTTATATTATTGTTCAAACAATAAAGACTGCACTTGAAGGGTAAGGAAACAAGTTCAGGTTCTGTTGATGCAGTTTTTGAAGCCAACACCATGTTTGAAAACCTATCACAGGCTGGTGCCCCACGTGGCGAAAATGCCGTGGTTCGCCTGTGGTGGAAACGCAGTGGAAAAAAAAACGCGGCATTTTAGTGTCACCGAAAAGTGGATGTAACGAATCCCATCCCCACTTTGCGGGAAAATACTTGTTGCAGACTTGCAGCGATTTCCCAAACCGTTGTGGCTTTCCAAAAATGCCAGCAGTTTCCCTACAGATATAATTGAAGCAGAAAGTCCACAGAGGAAACCTCTGCGAACTTTCTTTGTAAAGCGCTGCGGGAAGAACCGTGATGTGTTGCCGCCACGGCTTTTGCCGCAGCACTTTTTTGTTGCGGGATGCCACGCAGAGCCTTAGCCACAAATGGTATTTCTCTTTTCCCTAAGGTTTCTAATGCAATTAAAGGGGTAGTTTGGTCATTACAAGTTGAATAACAAGTTGCTGTAATTTTCACTAATTCCATCCTAAGGCTGATACAGTTAGGTGGTGACTTTTCGTATCTGCCCTTCATTGGATGAATCTGTATTAATGAAGCTTTTGGTGGAGGGGATTACAAATGTGCACCACACACCAAACCCTTACCCAGATGAAACAGTGCTGTTGTCATCTGACGGAAGTGACATCACAAATTTTGTAGATTACTAATACCACCAGCATCTACTTCATTACATTGCTGAAGTTCAGTAATTTATGTGCCATCTACTGTGAATACACCAGCCACTGTTTGTAGTATAATAAAAATGCTAGAGAACACCATCAAAGTGTTTGTCTTAAATGCTAGATTTATTCTTCAAGGTTGTCCAGGTTTGTAGTCTGCAGCGGGCTGGCCATTAACTAGCCAAGGAAAGTGTGACAGCAATAGAATTTATAGCCTTCAACTAGATGGCATTGTGCCATTCTTACTGATATAAAGGGAACGTCTATTCCAGAAAAGCTAAAACATAATGTTTAGAAGCTGGTATCAGGCGATACCTTTTAGAGGCTAACTGAGTATATTTATAAGTAAGCTTTCAGGAGTACTAGCTAGCTCCCTTCATCAGACATGGTGTGATACAAGAACTGAAAATTCACAGATTTTTATACACATGGTTTTCAAAGCATTTTAGAGTCCTTAAAAAAAATGCAATCTAAGTAGAGAAGTTATTTTCAACAGGTCAAAAAAAACAGTCTGGAAACTTGTGGTGCGTGACGGAGGGATCAGTAATTCTTGCTGTTATCTGTTTGCTATCAGGAGGTGATTTGTGTCCCTCACAGTTCATACATAGTGTGATTTGAAGCTGGCATGAATATTGAGTTCAGTTCATGGTTCATACATAGTGTGACATGAAGCTGGCATGAATATTAAGTCCAGATTGCAGAGTTTGAAATTTTTGCATAAATTTATACTCCCATTCTTTTCTTTTCTCCTGCATCTTAAAATGTCCCATTAAAACCACAACCCGCAAATCTTCAATAGAGTGGTTTTCTCCGGAGAAATGTACGGCCACTGGGAGATCTGTTCTGCTGTTATTAATATTGGATCTGTGTGAGTTCATTCGTTGACTGAGTCTCTGCCCTGTTTCCCCCACATAGAGGCCTCTATGTGGGGGAAACAGGGCAGAGACTCAGTCAATGAATGAACTCACACAGATCCAATATTAATAACAGCAGAACAGATCTCCCAGTGGCAGCACATTTCTCCGGAGAAAACCACTCTATTGAAGATTTGCGGGTTGTGGTTTTAATGGGACATTTTAAGACGCAGGAGAAAAGAAAAGAATGGGAGTATAAATTTATGCAAAAATTTCAAACTCTGCAATCTAGGCTTAATATTCATGCCAGCTTCATGTGACACTATGTATGAACCATGAACTGAACTCAATATTCATGCCAGCTTCAAATCACACTATGTATGAACTGTGAGGGACACAAATCACCTCCTGATAGCAAACAGATAACAGCAAGAATTACTGATCCCTCTGTCACGCACCACAAGTTTCCAGACTGTTTTTTTTGACCTGTTGTAAATAACTTCTCTACTTAGATTGCATTTTTTTTAAGGACTCTAAAATGCTTTGAAAACCATGTGTATAAAAATCTGTGAATTTTCAGTTCTTGTATCACACCATGTCTGATGAAGGGAGATAGCTAGTACTCCTGAAAGCTTACTTATAAATATACTCAGTTAGCCTCTAAAAGGTATCGCCTGATTTCTTCACTCTTCCACTACTTTCAATGGCTAACACGGTACAACATTATACTACTAGAAGCTGGTATGAAATGAACATGCTGATGGCACTTTTAAATATGCAATATTTTACCTTCTTTCATCCATTAGAGGGGTGATTGTATAATGCATATATATTAGAGATTTGCTGGCAATACTTTACCTAGTTATAGATACCCAATTATAGGATCACCAAGTGATTATCCATATATGTGATATTATACTTATACATTCCTGGCTTTTAGTATAAGCCAATGTACTAGTCACATGAATGTTTTTCATATATATCTGTGAAGAGCAAATGCATGACACTTCCAACTATCTGGATTTTGACTGATAATATAAATTCGGTCAGTTTTATGAATGTGAACCTAAGGTTATCTGATGGCATTTAACAAAATCACGGAAGCCAAGCCTTGTACGTGGTCACCCCTAGCATTTGTGTTTTGTCTTGCCAGACATTTCCCATACCCAAGATGTATTCAGTGTTTGTAACTATTGCCATCTACTGGTCAAAGAAAGAAATACATGTATCTGCATTTTCATGAATGTCAGTTTAATAGACTGAAGAATTTACTTGAAATGTTCTTTAAGTGTAAATGTGAGTGGAGTGATAGAATATGTTTGTTAAAGATAAATTCTAGCAGTAGAGTAACGTTTTGCTCCCTGGCTCCTAACCTGTACCATAATGCTGATTTTCTTTACTACCTTGCTTTTTTTATCTAATTTTATAACCCAGCTTTCCAAAGGTCTTCTTTATGCACTTGGGGTGGCAGCAGTAATACTTCATTACTAGGGGCTTAGCCAAATTTCTGAGGCAGGAAAGTTATTCATTTTAGGTGTTTATAGATGGATATAGATGACAGTATGCATAACAGGAGGTGGCCAAGGGGATCTCATAGATCACACAACTCTGCTGTTGTAAACTGAGTGTGAATCAGCTCACCTATACCTTATTGGAGTGAGCAACATCCCCCCAATGAGTGAACAAAGAGGGTTAGCTCACAGGTGGAAAATCAGCTGTGAAAATGCAGGACATTCAGCACTTGGAGATAAAATCCCCCAAAAAAATAGCTGCAGAGAAGCCGCTTTTCAAAAAACACGTGCATTTTTGAAAATCTTAGCATGTTAATTTTAGCTGCTGAATCGCAAGCGTTTTCCCTATAGATTTAATAGGCAAAGGAAAATAGCCGGTGCTCCATTCACTTCTATGGGTCTGCTGTGACATTAATCTTTTGGACCATCCGCAGCCCCAGCAAAGTGAATAAAGCGCTGGTCACGCAAGAGCACTGGCATTTCATTCACAAGGAATCCTTATGGGGACTTTTGGTCCCCCGTCCTGATCACTGGGCGCCCCAGTGATCAGACCCGCAGTGATGAAACACTTATCCCCTGTCCTGTAGATAGCGGATAAGTGTCCATAATGGGACAACCCCTTTATAGCCACTATTATGTACTGTATAAAGTGATTTTGTGGTCGTCCAAATATGTTTCAGTTCCATGTACTTTTTTGCGTAACTGCAGATGATTCATTTTGAAACCTTACGGATTCCGAAATGTTTGAATAGAAACTTTGCATGAATGAGTAGTACAGGTGATAAGAAAGTTTGGAATATATCTTGTCAGAGAGAAATGCCTCAAAGAAATGACTCAGATGACTCACATTTATAGTAGTCTATGGAGCGAAGAGGGAGCAGGAGCGAGTAGGAAATGTAGATAATAAAGAAGACAGACAGACATAGACTAATAACTATAGCCAACTAAAGCACTTTACTTACATCAGTTCAGTCAGTCCTTCTCTGTATGTGTGTGCTGCATGGTCCTGGCGCTGTTTTTAAGTAATAAAACAGTGCCAATACAGAGGAGCTACTACAGAGCACTGTCACTAGACAGTGGCTGCTCTTGTTCCCTGTATGTCTTATCTATTCCCCTGATGAGGCGTATACATTAATTGCTGAAACTTGTAGGGACTGGGAATAATAGTCCATTGCTCCTTTATGCTGAGGTGATCAGCCTGGCTACTTAGTGAATAGCTAAGAGCTGTAGATAATTTTATACAGGTAGAGCTAGATCGACTGTCCGCATGATAGTTTACAGAGACTTATACTATAAATAGGGTAGAGCCGAAAGTCACAGCAAATCATTTCTATTGTACTCTTATACATTTATGTATGTATTCTCACAGCCCCGTCCAGCAGCATATATGGTACAAGTGGTCTAGAAGTTAGATCTTTTTACTTCATTATTCAGTGATTTAGAACTCAGACAGATGACTATTCAGTTTTAAGGGTGTGTGTTGGGTCATACCGAGGGAGAATCAAATTGACTACCTCCAATATTCATCTACCGATACTCTGATATAGTGCGGTAGTGGAGGAGCTAGTCATTATATAGTGGGGAAAAAAAAGTATTTACCTGTAGTAATGGCACCTGTTTGTCATTGTTATCAGTATAAAAGACACCTGACCTCAACCTCAAACAGTCACACTTCAAACTCCACTGTGGTGAAGACCAAAGAGCTGTGGAAGGACACCAGAAACAAAATTGTAGACCTGCACCAGGCTGGGAAGACTGAATCTGCAATAGGCAAGCAGATTGGTGTGAAGAAATCAACTGTGGGAGCAATAATTAGAAAATGGAAGACATACAAGACCACTGATAATCTCCCTCGATCAGGGGCTCCACGCAAGATCTCACCCCGTGGGTTCAAAATGATCACAACAGCGGTGACCAAAAATCCCAGAACCACACGGGGGGACCTAGTGAATGACCTGCAGAAAGCTGGTACTAACGTAACAAAGGCTACCGTCACTATCTCACTACGCCGCCAGGGATTCAGATCCTGCAGTGCCAGACGTGTCCCCCTGTTTAAGCCAGTACATATCTGGGCCAATCTGAAGTTTGCTAGAGAGCATTTGGATGTTCCAGAAGAGTATTGGGAGAATGTCATATGGTCAGATGAAACCAAAGTAGAACTGTTTGGTAGAAACACAACTTGTCGTGTTTGGAGGAGAGTGAATGCTGAGTTACATCCAAAGAACACCATACCTACTGTGAAGCATGGGGGTGGCAACATCATGCTTTGGGGCTGTTTCTCTGCAAAGGGACCAGGACGACTGATCCGTGTACATGAAAGAATGAATGGGGCCATGTATCGTGAGATTTTGAGTGCAAACCTCCTTCCATCAGCAAGGGCATTGAAGATGAAACGTGGCTGGGTCTTTCAGCATGACAATGATCCCAAGCACACCGCCAGGGCAACGAAGGAGTGGCTTCGTAAGAAGCATTTCAAGGTCCTGGAGTGGCCTAACCAGTGTCCAGATCTCAACCCCATGGAAAACCTTTGGAAGGAGTTAAAAGTCTGTGTTGCCCAGCGACAGCCCCAAAACATCACTGCTCTAGAGGAGATCTGCATGGAGGAATGGGCCAACATACCAGTGTGTGCCAACCTTGTGAAGACTTACAGAAAACGTTTGACCTCTGTCATTGCCAACAAAGGATATATAACACAGTATTGAGATGAACTTTTGTTATTGACCAAATACTTATTTTCCACCATAATTTGCAAATAAATTCTTAAAAAATCAGAAAATGTGATTTTCTGGATTTGTTTTCTCATTTTGTCTCTCATAGTTGAGGTCTACCTATGATGTCAATTACAGGTCTCTCATCTTTTTAAGTGGGAGAACTTGCACAAATGGTGGCTGACTAAATACTTTTTTTCCCCACTGTATGTAGATTCCCCGATTTTCAATTCCCACCTCACCATATAGCCCACTATATATTATTTGGGGTGTTATATATTGCATACTTTGTGTTGATTACCTAGAAAAGAGATGGCACCAGGATGCAATATGGAAGATAAGCAGACAGAGGCAACATAATGCCGTCTGCAATGTTCTGCTGGGAAACCTTGGGTTTAGGCATCATTTGGATATTACTTTCTTCTACCTAGACATTTATAGAATAGTACACCCCTTCAAGGCAACAGTATTGCTTACTGGCAGTGGCTTCCTCAACAGGATAACCTGTTTTGCCACCAGGGGCACACCAAGACTTTTTGAATGTTTTTTCCCCGCCACAGACCTCTTTTTCACGGGTCCCTCAATAGACTGAAGTCTATGAGAGATCTGTGAAAATGGGTGTCCCACACATGCAAAATGGAACATTGTTCGGCTGAGTAGAGCTTTAGGATATGTTCACATTTGTACTGAATGCTCTGTTAGGAGCTTCTTGCACAGAATCTATTTAAAAATTCTGACTAAATAGTAAAATGGACAATCTACCAGAAGAAGACCAGAAGGGTCCTATTATAGTCAGTGGTGTCTATTGGGCATGTCCTCAAAGACCGGGGTCATTACTTTCACTTTTTTTAGGGGAAAAATATTTTTAACCAATTTCTGGACAACCTCTTTAATAATAATGTCCCATAGTGGCTCCTTTACACAGTATAATGTACTATAGTGGCCTCTATACACGTGACAGTACGCCGGTGTCATTATGAGTGAAGACTCCATTCTTGTTATACTTTTTGATGCCACTAGGGGACTTCTGATTGCGTCATCACTTGTTTAATAGTTTTATAATTGCAGCTGAAGCGATGGAGCCCTTTCTCTTTAATCAACCTAGATGCCATGGTCACCACTGGCCATGATATCTAAGAGGTTAATGGTCCTTTCAGATGGGATCCTGTGGTGAGCAACAGTACTTTTATTCTGCACATTATCTTACCTTGCCTCACCTCATAGTAGGTGCGCCCCTGTTTACCACAATGCAAAAATTTTCAAGGAACATTTTTTTGAATGTGAAAAGTTCAAGGTGTTTACTTGGCCTACAAATTCCTCAGATCTAAATCTGATTGAGCATCTGCAGGAATACCTTGGTAGAAAAAGAACACAAGACGCCTTCATTAGTCTTCATTAGTTCATACAGATATAGCCAATGTCGGACTGAGGTTCCTTGGGCCCATCAGATAAAATGATTCTGGGGCCCACCATTCAAAAATCACTACGAAATGGACCATAGTAGTCTTCAAATTTGTATTCTTCTTCTGCAAATTGCCGTGGGTCAGCAGCTTCAGATACACCAGCAGCAGTCCTGTGACAATTTACAGCTGAATTATATTGGACAATCCCATCCACATACTGCTGTAAAAAAATACAGAGCAAACTGTCTCTTTCACTGCAGTTTTAAATGTACAGTAAGTCAATTATTGCTTTGGGTTTTACCTGTGGACTTTAACCGTTGCAATGCCTAGGTTGAAAGCTATGGGGGTAGTTCAGAGAATTGTGGAGATTGGAGCCACTGAGCAGTGTTTTTGCTATGTGTACCTTTACCCTTTCAATGGCTTTTTCATGTGTTCTGTGATGATATATGGCATTGCAGAAAGTTACTGTATCAGTGTCAGTTAGTGCTCATTAAAGGGGTTGCACTTATAATGAAACTTATTGGGGGTCCAATAACTGGGTCCCCTGCAATCAGAATGGGGGATCAAAAGGTGATCCATTCACTGCTATGGGGCTACTGTGTCCGCACTCCCATAGAAGTGGTTGGTCACATAAGCACACTGATGCTCCATTCACTAGTAGATTTTAGAGGGGGTTTCGGTCTCCTGTTCTTATTACTGGGGAACCTGACAGTTGGCCCCCCAACAATCTGACGCTTATCTCCTACCCGGTGGATAGGGGATAAATGCCATTAGAGACACAACCCCCTTAAACTCTGCTTCGTCTGTATTTCGGTATCACAAGGGGGCTAATATTAACACTAGAAAGGAATGCATTAGGGCTCTGTAACCTCACTCTTTAATGGTATGAAAGCTTCAGAATTTGATCTTGATGCATAATGCCAATGTAAAAACAGTTAAATGTTTGCATGAAACACATAATTTTATAGCGTAGAATAACACAGCCCGTGACCCAAAATGTATTCATCACATAGGATTAAAATGCACAAGGGCTATGAATGAAGATTAAAATCTTATAAAGAAAGATTGAAAGAAACAAATCACACCCATTCAATATTCATGTTCATGCATTGAGATTGCTTGCTATATTACTATGGTTTATATCATGCAAATAAGTACATTGATGGAGGCTTTTATAAACTTTCCTATGTGTCAAATGGATGGAATCTGTGGCTTGAATGGTCAAACATAATAGGTATCTAAATAAATTAGGGAGACAAGTCTGTGGCTTTTTTCCCCATCAGTTGTGTGCCAGGCAGAATTTAATATATTACCACTTCATGATCTATAATTATGTCTTATTCCAATTGTGTGCACATTTTAAAGCAGTGGGATCTGTATTGAACAGATAAAATAGACTGTGCAGCCAAACCAAGTGTGTCCCTCAGCGATGGCTACAGATTAGTGCTGACCTGGAAATTCAGTCTCTGTATGCATTACATCATCACTATCGCTGGTCACAAATCTGCCCATTCTGTATTTAGGAAATAGAATAAATAATTATCCAGCACTTTATATATAGGTCATGGAAGCAAATAAAACTCTCCAAAGGGGAAAAAAAGAAATCATTTTGGTGATCTCACTAAAGTTCTGAATATCATACTAAATATGATGGATAACCGAAACTGGAGAGCATGATATATACATCATTATAAGGATGCCTCATTGTCACCTTTTGGGCTTTAGTGATTTGGGGCTGAATATCCTCCAGCAAAGTGCCATAGTTTTCTCATAGGGCTTTGACTGACCGTCTTCAGCACTATTTATTCCAAAATAACTGTATATGCCAATTGTTCATAAATAAAGTGTGGACTAAAATGTCCTCAGTATACATTTTTTTATATAATAAAATGTTTCTGTGAAGTTAGTAAGCAAGTTTGCTTTTTTAGCCTATAAACAGCCCCTCTCTTGTCTGTTGGCTGTGCGTCATGTTGCAGCTCATCTCCATTCATTTACAGAGTATAAAATGTTGTTGCAGTGTTAAAAATGTAAAACAAGTGTGCAGCATCCCAGTATTGGCTGACAAAGGTTAATGTCACATTCTAGAATTAATATCAAATAGCAAATACACTTACCATTACCTGTTTTGGTGATCATTTGGGGTTTCCCAGCAGTTGGACGACCAATGATCAGATACTTATCCCTTATTATAGGAGGTAAGTGTTGATCCTAGGAAAAACCCTTAAAAGATGACCTTTCACCTCCAACAGCTCCAATTCTTTGCATCTTTCAGGCATTAATTCTTGCACAATTGGAATTTTTTCTTTCTCTAGCTCCTACCTTTCTTGAGCAATTAGTGCTGTTAGTTTCAGCATCCATTATGCAAATTAGGCTCTCTACTGTCAGATGGGCAGTATCAGTACAGAGTATAATTAGCATACTAGGTACTGAACAGTGGGGGCTGCAGAAAAAAAATCCAACTCCATTGGTATCAGTGGAGCAGCACCTGTTGAATGCTGCAAAGAACCAGTGAAGGTGGTGAAAGGTCCTCTTTAAGTACAATTGTGAAAGAATTTTGTTAATACAGATGTATCCACATTTAAAGGGTATTTCAGTTAATAATAATAATAATAAATTTTATTGCTATAGCGCCAACATATTCTGCAGCACTTTAGAAATCATTAGAACAAGTTACCCCCTATCCAAAGGAATGCTTACTCTGCTACTTTCAGCGGTGTACAACAAGGTGGCCTGTTTGGAATTGGGGTGCAAAACATCCCTGATATTGAGATTTGTGGGGGTCCCAGTAGCGCACCGCCCACTGATCAGCAACTTACTCCTTATCTTTTGGATAGGGAATAACTTGTTCTAACTTTAATACCCTTTCAACTGATCTCAGCTTGGTTGAGGAATGTAATTTTCATGGAACCAATTCAATACCCTTTCAAAACATGCTACCAAAATCCTTGAAAAACTGCAATTTACACCCCTTTTACACTGGGTGGCCAAAAATAGGCACAATAGAACAGTTAGCGTACACTTTGTGATAATTTATCATTAAATCATGTTGTTTTTAGAAAACTGTACACATTTGTACAGTGTCAGACCTTTTAGCAGAAGTTTACCATGACAAGCCCTTTCCATATGCCCTATTAGTAAATCCCTTGCTTCTGACCATCCTAAATGAACAAGAGCAGAAATCCCATAACAGTAAAAGCCTCTCACTCTGGAGGATCCAGTCCATTCACATATTATACTATTAATTAGAATGACTACATGTTATACTACTTTTCTCTGGTAGTGGCTACTACAGAAGAAATAAGACGCCATTAGCAACTTAGCCCAGCAAAGTGAACTTTTTGCCAGGGGTCTTAGGGTATGTTTGCCGCAACCCAGATGAAGGAGACCGGAGGATGGGAGTAGTAGTGGAGGATGCTGTGCCACCTAGCAGGCCGAGCACGCTCCCCAACCGCTCCAGTCCCACTCCTAGGCTGGACAAAGTCGAGGGGGGTCCTGCAGCACTACCGGATGGTGATGGTAGTAGTTCTTCCCCCAGGGCACTTCCAGTTGAAGAGGGGACCTCTCCTACCTGAGCTGGTGTGGTGGTGTTTGGAAGGGCCCTGTTGGTAAAGCAAGCACGACTCAGGTTTCAGCGATGCAGGTAAACTAAACAGCCGTTTATTCAGGCAACTGGAACAGCAAGTCAACAGCAGCTTCCAGATGGGGGTAGTAGTCCTACAGTGTCCAACCCCCAGCCTTGGTTCTAGGAAGGTGCCCAGGGTGATATAGGCTCCACAGGATGGCTTTCTCTATTCCTCTTCTCTGCCTTTCCCAGCCAGGTACACTGGGGATGGAGTTACAGGGAGCCCTGACAGGGATCTGGTTACCTGTATGCTAGGCCCGAATGCGTCTCTCCTATCAGGGTCCTCTCCTGCTCCTCCTGGCACGGCACCGAGTCCAACAGCTTGGATAGCTTTACTCCTTTGCTCTGGGCTGTCTTCAGGTGAGCCTGGGTCTGATGTTATCCATCCTGGGGCTGTGAAAGCGGCGGTTGGCCTTCAGTCCAGAGGCTGGTGGCAGGTCAGCTCTGCACACCTAGTCTGGTCTGCTGCATGCACTGAACTAACTTGACCAACCGTCGCCAGGGAGATAATATCTCCCTACAACCCTGCCCAGTGGCCTGTGATAGGCCAGGGCTGAACCAAGGCAAGGTTTTGAACACTGCAGGGGGAAAATGCAAAGTAAACTGCACAAGGACACTTAACATAGAACAGAACATACAAACATGAAACCCAGAGGCACAATGACAAACACACAAAAGCAGTAGCATTCTGGAATGCTGCATGTTCACACAGAGTTTTTTGGTGGTGGATTTTAAGGCAGAATCCGCCTCAAAAAAGCCTTCGAGCTCTCTTTCATTTCAGTGGCAGTCAGATTTTTTTTTTCTCTAGTAGAAAATGTCAGCTAGAAAAAGGAAGTATAAAGCCCCGCCTTTAGGTTGGGGCCTCATGTAGTGTAATCCTATCCACACTTTGCAGATTACACATTGTCCACAGAGGACATGCTACGATTTCAAAAACCGGCACATATTTGTAAATCACAGCATCTCAATTATACCTATGGAAATGTTGTCGTTTTCTGTATAGGTATAATTGAAGCAGAAAGTCTGCAGAGTTTTCTGTGAAAAATGCTGCGGGAAAAACCAAGATGCGTTTCCACAGAGGTTTTTCCTGCAGCACTACGTGGGGTCTTAACCTTAGGTGGATTCTGCCTTGCAAAGCCTATTGAAATAAAAAGGAGGCAAAAACCATTCAAAAAAATACTGCAAAAAACACTAGCGTTTTTTTCTGCCTCCCATTCATTTGAATGGGGTTGCAAGGCGGAATATGCCTGAAGGATAGGTCATAATGCTTCTTGTCTCCTCTAGCTGAACAATTAGCTAGAGGAAAATATATCCTACTGATTCCCATTGACATGAATTGGAGAGTTGGGAGGTATTTTTGAGGCGGATTCCACCTTAAAATCCACCTGCAAAAAGTCCTCAATCAGCTAAGCTTCCTTTAAAAAAATGAAGAGCATCACCCATGTAAAGCTACAGATAATGCCAAAAGTTGAGTTACAGTGTCGAATGATAAACTTAACTTGGCTCCACGAGTACAACTTGAAACTACAACAATATTCCATATCATCCATTCATTGTAGACTCTGAATTACATTTTAATAACAGGGTTTTAAAGGGATTATGAAAAACTGCTTCCTAGATGTCCTCTCTCCCTGATCCAGCTGCATGTCTGAATGACCTTTGCTAGGCTGGTTTTAGAGTACAAGTCTTTGAAGAATCCGTACAATCAATCTGTTCTGGAAGTGGAATATTTTGTAATGTTCCGTGGTATTCACAACAAGTAAACATATCTGTTGCCAGTTGGATGTGCATCCCTTTGGCATAGCTCAGTTGGCTGCCTACCCCTGTGACAAAGTGCATCTTCTGCATGACAGTTGTTCAGCACTGTTATTGCAGTTCTGATGGTAAGTAATCCCAAAGGTAGGAAGAGAGTGAGAGATGGACTTCAGTAAAAGCTGCAAACTATATAATTTGGGAGCACCATGTTATTACAGCATATTAGTATCTTGAGGACAAATCTCTGGAATGTATCTATAAACAGATGGATGTGGTGAACCACAACTTCTGCTACTTCGGCTGAGGCCTCTCTGAGGGAGCCCTGTTTGGTATATAGAACACATACTCTAGAAGGACAGGACTTCAATGTAACAATGAATACATTTCAGCCTACACCCTGGGGATCTGAGGTTTTAGAACTTTTAATGCATGCTTTCAAGCTGAAAAATTCCCCATAGCAGTGCACACGGGAACAGTTGGACATTGCATGGTCTCTGATCCGTCTCCATTTAATTTAATCAAGGCGTATCAGCAGTCTAGCGTGCAGTGAAGGAAATATGTTAAATGAGTTTATTATTTAAAAACTTGTTGGAAGTCAGATTACCTCCTGGTTATAAGAAGAGTGAGCCATGGTGAGAATGAATGTTAGATTAATGACTTGGCTGTTGTATAACATATTTTTTAATAATTCTACCGCCTGCCTTAGTCACTGATTTGCATGGCATATTGTGCCTCTGGAAAACAAGTCATTTATAGTTCTATAAATGAATTTTTAAAATTTGGCAACTGTAAGTAATGTGAATAAATGTAATACTGACATTTAGTAGCATGAAAATATTGTATAGGAAGGTTCAATTGGATGGGGATTGTATTTTTGGAAAACCCTTTTTCACACTACTGATCATAAGGTAAGACCAGAGGGGGAATTAAGCATGACATGGCAAACATTAAAATCAATTTGCATCCATTGTTTCCAATGGATGTCTGTAATTCTTGAGTCATGGTAGAGGAAGTTCACAGCTATGGATGGAAAGAGTGGAAGTTGACTATAGAATAGATAACCGGCTTCCTCTGATGTGCAGCTGGCTAGTTCCATTACCTTGGCATTATTTTCTTACACTATTAATAGTGATCTCTTGTTTTACTATAATTGTCAATCATAAATGTAATCTTCAGTAACTTAGCCGCTTTAGACACTTACAGCTGCGCTTTGAAGCATTACAAGCTACTGTTTGTACACCTTTTGGAGCCAGAACTTTCTGACTATATTATAGAGTAAACAAACATATTTGCAATTGTGTTTTATGAAACCTTTTTCTCCATTTATCTTCTACAGCTTGCACGTATTCAAACACATTGCAGGCTGCTCAGTTCTGTTCTCTGAAAAATCTAACAGTCAAGCAGTTTCACACGAATCTAAGCGGAAATCTTTACAACCAAATAAAAAAAAAAGTTTTAATCAAACGAGATGTAATATTTGAGTCTTCAGGAGAGCAAAGAAAAGAGCTATTGACCAAGCCATTAGTGCATCTGTTGGATTTCACACTAAATCGGATTGAGCAGTCTGCTATACAAGGAATACAAGGATCATTTTAATTAAAAAAATGTATATATTCTTATGCTGTCATTCTTTCAGCTTTGACCTTTATATACCAATATCACTAACTTCTGGGAACCCCAACTGCAGCGGAACCTTAGCCTAAACAAGCTACAAGTGATCTTTGACTAATGATGTTGGACCTCTTCCTTCTTTATTAATTTTGCGTTGATAAAACTGGGCATCCAACCAGGTAAATGATGAAGATTGGTAGGTTCCTTTACAGTCTAAAGTTTAGACTGTATGTTCCATCATGGTCTGACTACTAATCCACCTTGCAAGATATAATACTACAAGTACTTAGTCAAGTGATGATTTATAAAATGTGGAAAATTGCACAGTAATGACTGATACTCAAGTACTTGCTTGCAGTTCATTGTTCTGATTATATTACTGGCATTGTACCTTATATGAGTATTACCTACATCTTCCATGTAACTTGTCCACAACTTAATGGTCTCGCAGGACAGCAGTGGAGAACTGAACTACCTCCTTGGCACTATCCTGTATAAGATTGATTATGGTCAGTTCACATAAAGGAGGAATATTAGGCAATTGCTGTATATGCAATTATGTATTATATTAATTATTATTAATTCATTAATATAGATTAGCCAGAAATTAATCTGTATTTCAGTATTTGATTTAGTCATGGAAGCCATCATGTTGTAGAAAAGACTGATGGCACTTAACCTTTGCGGTGAATGATACTTGGCTAGGTCACTGGCACAAGACCTAAGATGGTAAGTTCCCTTTGGCTTTTCACATGAAAATGTGGTTGGCACCTTTGTATGTTGTCTTTGGACTTCAGAAACAGCAATTGACAGTGAGGTTTGTTGATTTTACTTCTCAGTTGAAACAAAGCATTGTAGGATACTGGCATGTAAAGTTGTTCTACAAATACGCAAGAAAATCTAAAAGTGGAATCTTTGGGAGGCACACAAGTCTCAAGAGCTTGACATGTTTTCCTTCAAACACTAATATAATTAGTAGTTTAAGTTCTTTTTAAACATAAGAATTAAAGGGAATATAAAGTAGACTTCAATGCAGAGAATTTATAAAAGATATATTAAGGGTATAAAGTGTTTTCAATGACAAGCTCAGGTCAAAATATATGTCACCAGAGGTCCAAACTAACCTCTGAGTAACACTGGAGTGGAAAACGCAGACATGCTTACTCTTATTCAGTAGTCTAACAGTAACTGATGATTATTTAGTGGTCATGCTCATTCAGTAGTACTAGTTTGTGCTATCTGCTCATTATATTAAAGTCAGGACCATTAACCACCCTAGTTCATCCAATATTGTTTTAGTCTATGTCTACAAATTGCAGGTGTCTGTCTCCTGCATATTCTACTTACTTCAAGAGGGTTCATGGAGCCCTATAATACAGCAGGTTAAAGAATGTCTTCCTTTTTTTTGAATATCAAGATATCAATGTAATGGTCATGCAGTCACCAACAATAAGTGAGAGGGGTGTCCAAAGACATACTGATTGGGAATTTAGATTCTAAGCCCTACTTGGGATAGTCTTGACAATATCGTAAAGCTCTACAGAATATGTTGGCTCTATATTAGTAAGCAAAATAAATAATTACTGTATACTACTCCTATAACATATTTTAATATAAATTGTAATATAGAAATATGAAACAACTATGTAACCCGCAGACGTTTACTAACCCATCTATGTCAGTTTTCTTTTTTTGTGCTAGTATGCGGATGCAACACCTGGAAGCCTAATGAACCACAGGATGTCTAGGTGTTTCGCCAATAATGTGGGTGCTAAAAAGCACCCATATTGTGCCTGACCAAAAGCAGTCTTAATTCTAGTTCAGTCTTTAATTTGGTAAATAAAATTTTAAACCTAATTCAATTTATATTGGTCAATTCATTACTAATTTAGCTGTATACCCCATACATGCATACTTAAAGGGAATCTGTCAGGTCAATCTGGTACACTAAACCACCCACAGGTCCTTATAGACCTGGAGTTTAGTGTCCCAAATCGCCCTGTTGTAATGCAATCTGCAGGCGCATTAAAAATAAAAAACCTTTATATTTACCTAGAGAAGGGTCCGATCAACGCTGTTCGGCGAAAACAGTCTGGCTTACTCATGAGCTTCTTTGTTGGCACGCCTCCCAGCGCCGGCTCTATTCTTCAGTGAAGCCAAAGATGGACACCCCGGCTTCACTGCGTAATTGCCGAAGGTACGGGACATGCGCACTGAAGCCGAGGTGTACTCCTCTGGCTTCATTGAAGAACTGCGCAGGTGCGGGGAGTACAGAGGCAGGGTGAGTATAAAGCTTTTTTATTTTTAATGTGGCCATGGACACTAAACCCCAGGTCCATATGGACGTGTGGGTGGTTTAGTGTCCCAAATTGCCCTGACAGATTCCCTTTAAGACTGCTTATCTTCACTGAATATTTAGATATTCAAAGCCAAGGCAAGAAACAGTGAAGAGAAGTGTTACCATCTGGCAATCATTCAATGGAGTTCTACAAAGAATAACATCCAGTGATGAAGCAATGTGACTTTTCAATTTCAGTGTCTGCTGAGGTATACCAGTCTCATTTATCTTTTCTGCTTAACTCTGCATATTCCTTGTGCAGAGGAAATATCAGGATGCTGCTGTACTGGGCTCGACTCTTCTGGTTTGATACTAATACAACTCAGCAGATTTCTAGAGGCTCACTTTACAAATGCAATTAAAGTACCCAGCAGAGAATCTTTCTTTAATATGTGATATGTTGCTGATCAGTAGGGTTCCCATGTGTCGGACCCCCACTGATTTCTTATCGATGACCTATCCTGAGGACAACTCCTTTAAGTCTTATATAAGCAAAAATTATAAGGAGTACATTATATAAGACTTAAAATAGAGAGCAAACTAAAGATCATATGTTCACCGTTACTTGGGTAACGGGTGAAACACGGTCGTGTGCTGCTACCCTAACTCAGTGCTTCTCACGCCGTGATGCGCAGCTCACTGACTGGTGAGGAGCAGGCCCCTGCTAGTGCCAGATTTGACACTGATAATGCCAGCCTTGCATTATCAGCGCAGTGTCCATGGCTGAAAAGGTTGGAGAATTGGTGATGACATAATCACCAAGAGTTCACAGATCCTTTCCTGCAGCAGTTCAGCTAGAGTCTGTAGGCACATGCTTTAATATGGAGGTATTATGAACTGGTATTGGTGGTAGGAGGCTCTTCTCTTATGTCCTCTCTCTGTTGTCAGGGTGCTCCTCACAGCATGGAATTGGAGAATGATTTGCTGCAAGTGTGGAAGGTTTTATTTGGGAGAATGCTGCTTCCAGTGAGCTAGAGGTGAAAAGTGGGTGGCTGCATCTGTAGTCAGGAGAGGGGGAGGTTGGGGGTCAATGCTGCTATCAGTGATTCTGTATTGTGATTTCTGCAGAGGTATTTTTTGCTGCCCTGTGGTATTTGTATGGCATTGTATACCATCTTGTGCTGCAATGTGGTGCTTGGATCTTCTGGGAGGTGTTTTGTGCTGTGTTGTGGAATTTGGTTGTAACTGGTGAGGGTATTATGTAGCATGCCGTGGCATTTGTTTGGCACTCGGTGGTAGTATTTCTTTTCCCTGGCTTTAAAACATATTATTTCTTATACAGGTGAGTTTGAGAAGCCCTGCTCTCTAGCTAGTGTAGCTCAGGGGATCTTGTGCTTTACCAGTGGCATTCTGAAATACTAAATCTGGAATTACATACACAAAGACATAGTCTATTAGCAGTCACAGCACTGAAGTCCACAGAACCCTGCATAAAAGCCAGTCAACGGCTCACTGATTATTTGCAGCACACTTCACTTGACTGTTGTCTGGGAATCTTTTCCCCGTTCCTAGAAGCAGCTAAGCTTTCCCAGATAACTGCACTGTCCACAAACCTGCTTCCTTTATAGCACTGCTCATGCAGGACTGTGCTATGTTTCTGCTCTAGCATGACAGAGCCTGTACCGCTCCCTTACCTGAAATAAGCCAGAGATGTCCCATGTCCCCTGTTTGCCCCCTGCCCAACCCACCCAGTTTCTCTCCTGTCCTCTTTCCTAACTATGCACTGCTTTTTGGCTGCTTCTGCACTTCTCTGTCTGCTTTCCTTTACTCTGTCTCTCCCCTGCTCATTTAGTAATGGCTCCCCTTTCCTACTTTCCTGGCATAGGACAACAGGTTATGCCTCATGGTATACTTCTTGCATACATGTCCAGAACTCATCTTCTGTATCTGCAAAAAAAAGTCAGCGCATGTGTAATGTATAAACCAGAGTATGTATAATGTCTGTATGTATGATATGTAATCACATATATGTGAGTATGGGTAAATGTGTATGAGTGAGTGTAAGTAAATGCATATAAAATATGTGTTGTTAATGTACAGTACATATTACCATTATATCTATCTTTATATACATATATTGTATATAGCATTACTCTTTACATGTATTGTTAGCAGATATTAATAAAACAGACAAATTTGACATTACAGAGTAATAAATCAATCTACACAATAAGAATGAGGCCCTGCTCACAAGAGCTTACAATCTATGAGCTAGAGTGGTTGGCAGAAGAGGTAGCAGCGGTGGCGTTGGAGGTAGTATTGCTTATACAGGGTCCAGCCGCTTTTATGATGAAGGTTATTTTAAATATACAAATAAATAAAGCAGTATGAGCCATCACCAGCCAGTGTCCCAGTGTAGTATGTGTAGATCCAAATGGCCTGGGCATAAAAGGTTACAGTCCGATAAAGCATCATGTCCTATGGGATAATGGAGGGGCGTGAATAGAGAAGGGTTAGTTTTAGGGAGCCTAGCTGCAAAAGGATTTAGATTAGGAATTGTGATAGGCCTGTCTGAAAAGATGTGTCTTAAGGATGCATTTGAAGCTGTAGAATTGCTGAGTTATTCTGATTGTCTGGGGTAGAGCATTCCAGAGAAGTGGTGCAACCCGGAAGAAGTCTTTGATATGGGAGTGGGAGGTTCTGATAATAGAGAATGTTAGTCTTAGGTCATTGGCCAAAAGGAGAGCATGGGTTGGGTGATATACAGAGATGAGGGTAGAAATATCTGGAGGTGCAGCGCAATGGAGAACTTTGTAGTTGAGGGTGATAAATGTATATTGTATTCTATAATTCAGTGACTGCTACAGACCGGGAGGCATCAGTGTAGCGTTTAGTAAATTTAGTAAGGGGTTTAGTAAGGGGAACACCGATTAGTAGGGAGTAAGGTCACTGATATTTACTAATAGGGGAATGTGAAGGTGTGGCAGATTTGGAGTAGCAATGTGCAATACATTATATGTGGATAGAGTTTGCAGAAACCCATCCAGAAGTGCCATAAGAATTCCACACAGGCGTATGAGCATGCTGCAGATTTTCCATGGTATTTTTTTTTTCTTGATGAAAAACGGTCCAAACCAACAAATGTAACTTTAATTTATTAATATAACATAGAAATATTGCAATACTCAACAAGTGCGACCCTAGAGCACAGCACCAATAGAATACGAAAAACGTGCATGGTCAACAGAACCCAGATTCCCAAACCATAGCATTTATAAGCCAGGGATTTACAAAAATCACCCAAATCTGGATTTTACCATACAGATGCACACCAGCCGTTATCCATGTTGCAATCGTGATTAGCTGTGAAGTGTGCAGATGGATAAGATAAAGAAATCCTAAATCCGGACCTGGTTCCTCGAATAACTCACCAGGGTGGAATCAGGTCATACAGTGGGGTTGCCCTGTATAATAAAGTGTCTACATTATATAGGGGACCATACTGTTCCTATAACGACCTCATACAATGTAAACTTAGATGTCCCTAGATTGGTAACTCAGGACCGCAGACCTAAGCTGCTGCCATCCTGACTGGAACCTGGCCCTAGATGTGCTAACCCTAAAATACTCTTATCACCTAGTGCCTTTTTTGAAATACTTGAGAAAAAAAAAAACATTAAAACACCTGTATTGGTTAAAATTTTTATGCCTTTTTTGTTTTTGCCTTTCTTTTTTTGTTCACACAGCATTTTTCTTGTGTCTAAGTACCCTGTTGTGCCAACTCTAGCCTGGATACAAGATGAGATATGGTTGGGCATGAAAGCATACAGGTTTTGTATTGTATCCTGTGGCACATTTGCCTGCAGATACTGCATATTCCTAGATTGCTGAAGCTGGCATCCCAGCTGGTCCCATAAATTGATTGGTGATAAATCTGGTGATTGGGCAGACCAAGGGAGTGTTTCAATTTCCTGAAAACATGTGTGCGGGCGAGTCCTGCAATGTGAGCCAAGACATGTGGCCGCAGGTTGTACTGTACATATCACTGAGCTGTTAGTGTCCCTCGTATCACTACTGTTACGTCCACACCCATTCGAACTTCTGCTCCATCTGTCCGCATGCTGCGGCGCAGGAGGCAGGTCCGGCTGTGATTCTTTCTTTTGGGTTTTTCTTGTATTGTCTGGACACTGTCCTATTCCCTCACCTCATTAATTGATTCTCCACCACACCCATCTCCTTCACCTTGGTTTCCCTCTGCTCCACTAATAGTTAATTTTAGCTTTACCTGTGTGATCAACAGCCTATCCTCCTATCAAGTCTGGGGCTGTTTAATTACCTGTATTCTTATTCCTGACCTCTGACTTACCTTTGACTATTCTCTTGGATTTTGACTCTGTACTGCATTGCTCGACTGTTACCGACCCCTTGGCTAGCTGACCTCCCTTTTGTTGTTGTTTGCCCTGTCTGCGTTCTCTGTTGTCTGTTGTCACTTATATTAAGAAGGGACCGTCGACCAGTTGCTGGCTGTCACCTAGGACAGATCAGGCAAGTAGCCAGGGACAGTGGGGGGGGGGGATTTCAGCTTAGGGTTCACTATCTTGTTGTGCCCCTCCCCCCAGGGTTCATCAGCAGCTACTGGGGAATCACTCCTCTAGCAATTCCCTTACAACTACTAGGGGTGACCAACTGCTGTTAGAAATGACTCTCCAGATCTTCACACCAGCAGTTGGGTCAGTGTGCCTTTCCACAACAAAAGCAAGATTGAAATGTTCACTATGCAGCCTCCATACTTGGAACCGACCATCGTCAGATACCTGGATTTGTTGCTGAAAATGATACAGTTCTAAATTGTAGCATTACAGATTTTTTTGTTCACTGCAAAGGAATGCAATGGTGGCTGGCTGTTAATGGCAAGAAACATAATTGGTGGCATGGTAAATATCCTTCGGCTAAACGCTTAGAAATAGTCTGGGCAGGTACAGGGATGTGTAATGAAGGTGCTACCCCAGGACAAGGAAACTGTGGGAGCTGCTTGTGCTTGTTGACAGATTCAATGATCCTCTCTACTGTTGGTCTACCTGGGCTGTCGAGAACCTATTAATCATGTGTGCATACCCTCATGTAACCACTGTTACCAACACCTACTAACACCTGGGTCAGAATAGCCTAGATGGTGGACAGTTTGCCAAAACAACCACTCTACTTCTCTGTTTGGGTAAGTAGTTTTATGCCCTCATATGGCAAGACATAATGTCTAATTAGACCACATCTGTAATCATTTCCATTTCACCCTGAGACATAACTGCATGCCAGGTTTTATAGCAATCCAACATTGCTATATTATTATTATTATTGTATTATTATTGTTGTTGTTGTTTGTTGTTTTTTGTTAGTACTTAATTGTGCAGTTTATTTCAGGTAATAGGAAAATATTTTTCCTGTAAAACAGTAACTAAATCATAACATATTAATATGCACAAATGATTGAGTCAACCTAAGAACTTGATATTAGTATGGATACAGTGGTCTTACAGAGGATCAAAATATTGCTATACCTTTGCTAAATACATAATGTGTGATTATTTTTTTATGTTCTCTTTCGGCAGTGGTAGTGTTATAAGACCTTTTGGTTGGCATTGTAATGGAAAACTTTACCGACAAACTTTTCACAGTTGTAGAATAAAATCAAAAGTGTAAATATAATATCGGAATTCAGTGGCCTTGCTGTAAAGTGCAAGCAAGCAACCACATTTCTATTGCTGTGGAAAACTTTGGACTACTCTATGATTACACCAAAAACTGTGTTCCCAAATCTGCTTATGCAAAGAATCCAAGTAGTTTAGGGAAACCGCATTAAAAGATTTGTTTTCGTCAATTAAGATGGTTTATTCTGGCAAGCTGATAGGATACAACTGTAGAAAACAAGATGAGGGGTCTGGAGTGGTGCTGGCTGGGAAGAGGCATATATGTGCCAAAAACTGAATGTCAAACCAACCTTTGTAGAGCTGGGTATTTACATTGTGTAAGCTGTGTGTAACTGTTACATTACATATGGAGTATTTCATCTTTTATAACAATGTACAGAAACTATATTTCCTTGATCATTACAGATGTAGGTGTTGGTTACAGATATCTGGAAAGTTTTTATTAAGCAGCATAAATAGACTTGCCGGATTATATTAACTAATATTATTTTAGCCTTCCCTATTTTTTTGGTGTTCCTTGCCTCAGGGGAGAAACAAAAGATGTAGCATCCCTCAAGTTCATGATGGACCTGAGGAAGTGTGTTACCGTGACTGAAATCTTGTAGTTCAGCAATAAAGTTTATGGTTTCAGGAGGCCATCCAGACAATTACCATTCTGATAGTGCCGGCATATACCAATTTCCTTCGGATTGGAACAGCTTGACTTGAAAATAACTGAGCATCCCTCCTTGTATGGAGCAGCTTAATTTGGAGGCAGTTGAACATCATCCTTTTATATCATTTGGATATAGTGGTATCCTGAAAAGGCTACCAGAGGGGAAAGAAAGCATCAGATCACAGCCAAAATAAGCTCTCTGAGTGTTGTGCCACCTACTGCACAATGGAAAGAGGAGAGTGTGCCTACATATATAATAAGGAGACTTTTATAAAAGAGGAGAGTCTGCCTACTTACAGTATATACATTTACTCCACCTGCACCTATACTGATCTAGCCTCTCACTGGGCTGACAGTGATTTGTACTGATTTTATTCTCTTGTAGTCGCAAATAATATGTTGAACAAATCCCTTTGACCAACTGTTGTGGTGTTTTGAAAGTATGGTATGAACAAGAGGCCAGGCAGGTCTCAGGGATGAGGGTATGCTTTCAGGATGGAACTGACCATGATCTTTAAGTGATCAAGTAGAAACAACTAGAACTGCACTCCAATAACTATTTTGCTTCCTAATTTTTTATTGTATTATCAAACACCACATAAGTGACAAGTTTTTTGGTGTACATGTTGAATGCAACATTTCAGGTGACAAACCTTTGTCAGGCTGAAAAGTACATGTGCACATATATTAGTAAATCCACACATAAAATAATACTATATAATACATTACATAGATTACGCTATATGTAATAAAACAATTGATGCAACAACCAGGAGTATGCATAGAAAAGTACATACTAAATGTGTAGCAAGAGAGAAACGGTTCAGGGACCACAGATAGATATGCTCACTAGAACAGGAATAATATAAGCAATGTAAATTCTAAATCTCACAGTACTAGACCAAAGTTGTATTAAGTAATGGCAGTAAACAGCTCAGTACCATTTAGGGTAGGTTCACACTACGATTGGTAATGGCTGCTGCTGTCATCCATCATAGGATGACAGCAACAGACATTAACTGTAGCAGAGTAAAGGACATAGATGGATCCCTCTCGTCTTCAGTTTTTCTTTACTTTTCTGATTAAAGAAAAAATTGTCAATGGGAATGGGCACAGACAGAGAGGACTCTGTGTCCATTACTCTGCTACAGTTAATGTCCATTGTTGTCATCCTATGATGTATGACAGCAACAGACATTAACAACGATAGTGTGAGCCCACCCTTAGTTATGTTTCTTAATTCCATGCTGCGCGATGGGTTTCAGAGAGTTGCTGTGTGGTAAGTGCCCAGTAAACAGAGAGTTGCTGGGGATAAGTGCCCAGTAAACAGTGGTGCTATAAATTAAATCTATATTTATTAATATACATTGTCCAAAGCATGAGAGAAGGGAAAGAGATGAGGGGTTGTTGATACAAAAGTATAAGGCAGGCATATAGAGAAGGGAGGGACGGGAAGTCAAGAGATGGTGGATAGGACCAGGAGGAGAGGAGATAGGCCACATGGACCAAATTGTACAGAGTCTTTGGAAAGCATAAAAATATATGTGATGGTAGCACAACCTTTAGACAAAATAACTGCGAACAACCGCTTCCGGTAACCATCAATGAGTTTCTTACAATGCTCTGCTGGAATTTTAGACCATTCTTCTTTGGCAAATTTCTCCAGGTCCCTGAGATTTGAAGGGTGCCTTCTCCAAACTGCCATTTTGAGATCTCTCCACAGGTGTTCTATGGGATTCAGGTCTGGACTCATTGCTGGCCACTTTAGAAGTCTCCAGTGCTTTCTCTCAAACCATTTTCTAGTGCTTTTTGAAGTGTGTTTTGGGTCATTGTCCTGCTGGAAGACCCATGACCTCTGAGGGAGACCCAGCTTTCTCACACTGGGCCCTACATTATGCTGCAAAATTTGTTGGTAGTCTTCAGACTTCATAATGCCATGCACATGGTCAAGCAGTCCAGTGCCAGAGGCCGCAAAGCAACCCCAAAACATCAGGGAACCTCCGCCATGTTTGACTGTAGGGACCGTGTTCTTTTCTTTGAAGGCCTCTTTTTTTTTCCTGTAAACTCTATGTTGATGCCTTTTCCCAAAAAGCTCTACTTTTGTCTCATCTGACCAGAGAACAGTCTTCCAAAAAGTTTTTGGCTTTCTCAGGTAAGTTTTGGCAAACTCCAGCCTGGCTTTTTTATGTCTCTGGGTCAGAAGTGGGGTCTTCCTGGGTATCCTACCATAGAGTCCCTTTTCATTCAGACGCCGACGTATAGTACGGGTTGACACTGTTGTACCCTCGGACTGCAGGGCAGCTAGAACTTGTTTGGATGTTAGTCGAGGTTCTTTAGCCACCATCCGCACAATCTTTCGTTGAAATCTCTTGTCAATTTTTCTTTTCCGTCCACATCTAGGGAGGTTAGCCACAGTGCCATGGGCTTTAAACTTCTTGATGACACTGCGCAAGGTAGACACAGGAACATTCAGGTCTTTGGAGATGGACTTGTAGCCTTGAGATTGCTCATGCTTCCTCACAATTTTGCTTCTCAAGTCCTCAGACAGTTCTTTGGTCTTCTTTCTTTTCTCCATGCTCAATGTGGTACACACAAGGACACAGGACAGAGGTTGAGTCAACTTTAATCCATTTCAACTGGCTGCAAGTGTGATTTAGTTATTGCCACCACCTGTTATGTGCCACAGGTAAGTAACAGGTGCTGTTAATTACACAAATTAGAGAAGCATCACATGATTTTTCAAAGGGTGCCAATACTTTTGTCCACCCCTTTTTTATGTTTGGTGTGGAATTATATCCAATTTGGCTTTTTGACAATTCTTTTTGTGGTTTTCCATTGACGACAAATTAAATGAAGATATTATTACCAAAGCATTTGTGATTGCAATCATTTTCTGGAAGAAATTGAGTATTATCTGACAGAATTGCAGGGGTGCCAATACTTTTGGCCATCACTGTATAAGGGTCCTTGCACACTGATCAAGAAGCCTAAGACCGTATTTCATAATTTTGTTATAAGACTTGCTCTGACTAAGGTGCAACCCTCCTCTTTTTGTCTCATACACAAATGCTTTTGAACAGATCTTTTGGTGATGCAACATATCGTAGTGCCATCTTTACTGAACTAAATGTTCACTATCAATCATTAACCTTACCTCTTGAAGGACTTACATTATGTGTCTGAAGCGTCACTTTGACATTGAAGCAATTCCACTATAGGTTCACACATGGCAAATTTGTTGTAGAAGTTTCTATGGCTCTCCAATTCATCTGAATGGAGCCTGTAAGAATCCATGCACATGTTGCACGAGCAACACCAATTGAATGTGCACCACCCAAGCTGCTTCTTGCTACAGAGGGTACTGGTTTATGCAGTCTGACCTTCAACTCCCAGTATGCCTTGCTAGCAGACGACTAGTTTCACAACAAATGGAGTTAAGCAGGATGCACATAGCTAGTCTACCGTATACATACCTCCCAACTGTCCCGGATTGTGGGTGCTGTCCCACGGTCCCGGTCGGCAGGAGGTAGGTCCTGGATTCAATGCATCTGCGTCTGGAGAGGACGCAGATGAGTTGAATACAGTGGTGAAGCAGGAGTGGACATCTCCTGCCTCACCGCTCTGCCCCCTGTGTGCTCCGGCTCCGTGATGACGTCACTCACATCACACCTGCAGCTTCCTTAACACTCTGGGACAAGAGACTGCAGACTGCACAGCAGGGGAGCTAGGAGAGATGAGTATCAGTGTTTTTTATGTTAAACTTTGGCAGATGAAGAGGGACATTAAACTGTGAGGGCAGATGGAGGGGTGACAATAAACTGGGGGACATATGAGGGGGACATTAAACTGTGGGGGTAGATGGAGGGGGACAATAAACTGGGGGGCATATCAGGGGGACATTAAGCTGGGTGGGAATATGAAGAGGGACATTAAACTGGGGGGGCATATGAGGGGGACATTAAACTTTGGAGGCGGGGGCATTAAACTGTGGGGGCAGATGAAGAAGGACATTAAACTGGGGGCAGCTGGAGGGGGACATTAAACTGTGGGGTTAGGTAGTGGGGGACATTAAACTGGGGCAACTGGAGGGGAACATTAAACTGTGGGTGCAACAGGAGAGAGACTTTATACTGTGGGGTCAATTTGAAGACAACATTATAATGTGGGGGCATATAATATTAGGGTGACTGTAAGAGCATTATACTGTGTGGGGAGCACAAAGAGAAATGGATGGGAATGGCTGGAGTCAATTTAGAAGTGGGTGGAGCTAAATTTGCCATGGCACGCATAGCACGCCGCACATTTTGTCCCTCTTCCGGTCCTCTAAAATTTGGGAGGTATGCATGTATAAATATATACATCATGACAGATAGACATTAGGCATCTAAAACTGAAGTTGGTGATACCAATTGATATCTATAGATACATGCAGAAAATGGAGCTGGTTCTTGAAGAGTTCATGCCCTAGGACAGATATAAGTCAGCAATTTTAATGACTCCGATTTTACAAGTAGCAATGTCTGGGTGTGAGATTGACATTTAATACATCCATTCTGGTATATACAGTAAATGGTGATTGAACCTGAAACCTGAACGATCTCTATTCTGTAAAGTCACCTTCCTGTGTAATTTCAGTCTCTTTATACAGCAGTTTTGTTTGTTCAGGCAGTTTTTATATGCCAATTGTGGTGAATGCTTGGTCTTCTAAAAATGGTAGAAGTTTTCCTTTGAGGTTATCTTTTCATTCATGTTGCCAAAGCCACAACTGATGCACTATTCTTCTGACTTTTGTTCCTAATTTAAAGCTGGAGCTTTGGAATCTCTTTAGCATAAAACACAAAACACGCTCTATTCAGAAGCTGCTTGTCTAGGCTACACGGCAGCTAGCTGAAATACTTTTGATATTGACATACAGTATTGCCAACCCAATCAACACTTTGTTTTCCACTGTGTCGCTGTTTTTACTGTATTGAATGTATGTATTGGAATTACAACCAGAATAGTTCATCAACCCAGCCTCTGTTTATATGGACTGTAGATACCAAAAGCAATATTATCTAGATTTGTACATCTCCTTACAGAATACGTTAAGTTTCCATCAGGTTAACCACTTTTTGTCTAAAGTGAATTCTTGGAATTACTGTTACTGTGATGCCATGCACAGGAACTTACAAATCGGTTAGTTATATTTTAAATACCGTTTTGTGGATTTTGTGGATTGGTGCCAGTGGAACCACTTTAGGATTAATGCTGGGAAGACCAAGGAGATGGTGGTGGACTTTCGCAAGCGCAGATACCCTCCAAAACCAGTGAACATCCAGGGGACGGACACTGAGATTGTCAACAAATCTAAGTACCTGGGTGTGCTCCTCAATAATAAGCTGGACTCGGCAGATCACTTGGATGCACTGTACAGGAAGGGCCACAGCAGGCTCTACCTGCTTAGGAGGCTGAGAGCCTTTGGAGCCCAAGGGGCACTTCTTAGGGCCTTTTTCAACTCAGTAGTGGCATCAGCCATCTTTTTCGGAGTGGCCTGCTGGGGGAGTAGCATATCAACCAGGGATAGGAATAGACTTGACAAGCTGATTAGAAGGGTCAGATCTGTCCTTGGGAGCCCCCTGAACCCAGTGCAGGTGGTGGGTGACAGAAGGATACTGTCCGTGGTGAGCACCATGCGGGAGAATAAGTCTCATCCCATGCATGAGGCCGTGATAGCACTGGGCAGTACTGTCAGTGACTGACTGTTTCACCATAAGTGTGAGAAAGAGCACTATCGGAAGTCTTTCCTCCCCGCTGCAATTAGGCTGTACAACCAACATCGCCCTAAGTGGAGATCATTCCATACAGAGAACTGAAAGATCTTTAAGTTGTGGTATCCCTTCTACTACTTTTTTACCTGTACCTTTTCATCTGTACCTACTGTCACTGGAATGCCTCTACCTTGGAGCTTTTGTATATATTGGTATTTGTATTATCTGTGCTGCTGTAACACACTGAATTTTCCCATGGTGGGACTATTAAAGGAGTATCTTATCACTTTTACAGTATTGGAGATGAGCCCTGTTCACTTGAATGGGACTGAGCTGCTACTGTACCATGTGATTGATGAATGTGACATCATTGGCTCAGGAAAGAGGACATAGTGTTCTTAAGCACCAGGGCCTCTTCAAACAGGTTATGGATTATGGAGAGTAGTTTAACCCTCACCTATCACATGTTGATGACCTGTCCTAAGAATTGGTTATTAATATGTGAGTCTCAGAAAACCCCTTTAAAAAATATATGTCCAACAAGAATAATTGAAACGCTATATCTCTAATATGATGGATACCAACAACCCTGAAAAGGACCCATAATGGAATTCATTGGGTTTCAATCATGGGGCCAGGCATTTTTCTGGACAAAATAGAGCTGCACTATTTTCTTTGGCATTTTTTGCAACACAACACAAATGAGAATGTAGGTAAATCAACCTTTAAGGCTGGGGCCCCACGTGGCGAATCCCATCCACACATTGCGGAAAAATACGCTCAGTGGACACGCTGCAATTTCCAAAACCATTGCAGTTTTGGAAAACGCAGCATGTCAATTATATCTATGGAAATGCCAGCAGTTTTCTTATGGGTATAATTGAAGCAGAAAGACCACAGAGGAAACATCTGTGGGCTTTCTGTGAAAAGCTCTGTGGGAAAAACCGCAATGTGTTTCCACCGGGTTTTTTTCCGCAGCACTTTTTTGCTGCGGTCTGCTATGTGGGGCCTTAGCCTTAAGCATACCTCCTATTAAACAACTTGTAATAAATGAATAGTACAGGTGAATATAAGAATCTTTGTAATATACCTTATTTAAGAAATATGTTTCCTCCTCCATTTATCAAGCAAAGTTACTTCATATATGAGTCTAGGGGGAGGGGGAGTTGGCTGATGGAAAATGCATACTAATAACTATAGCTGGCATGTACCAGTGATTGGCCAGGAATGTACCAAGTCCTCTAATCAGAGGGGTGCCAAGCCACAATGGAAGGGTCTCAAAAAGAAGAACATGTAACATAAGTGAATATGTAAAAACATACAACACAACATACAAGAACAATATGTACAACACATAACACAATAAAATAAAATAAAAACATATAAGCAGTGTCCGCCAAGATGCTGCACAGTTCTCCTGAGGCCACATCTCTGCATCTATTACTTGAATAGGAGCAGACTGCACTTGCAGCATAGGCCATCAGTATGAAACAAGCATTAGTGGGACAGAATACCCCTTTTAACTGAGGCTGCATGTTGTGGAAAAGTTGCATTTTTTTGTTGTAGATTTTTCTGGGGTTTTTTTGTGCCCAAGCCAGGAGTGGATTTAAGAGAAGTAAGACGTGTATATTTATTTCCCAGTCACTATTGGATTTAGCTAAAAAAAAAAAAACAAAAAAAAAAAAAACAGCTTTTCTGGACCGTGTGGCCTCAGCTGAATGGGTGAATTTTGGGATTAAGTCAATTGTTTCAGCATAGTGGAATCCTGAGTTTTAATGCATCTAAGGACAACATGTACAAGGATGTAATTTCTCCGTGTTTGTGTGGGGTTTCCTCTGACGCTCCAAAGCAACGCTGATAGGGAAATTTAGATTTTGAGACCTATATGGGACAGTGACTGATAATATCTCTGTAAAGCGCTGTAGAATATGATGGTGCTATACAAGTAAGCAAAATAAATAAACTGGTTTTTTTTTGTTTTGTTTTTTTTTTGGCACCAAACCATCACTTTAACAGCTTTGATAAAACCTCTCTGTTGCTGTTTGCTGTTCGTGTCTTGAACTGTGGAAGAAAACATTTGACTGTAAAGATGAAAAGGGTTGCCAATACTCTAAACCACTTTCTGTAGCTTTGGAAAGGGTAGCTTTACCATATGCTCTTCAAGTTCAGAGTGAGAACTCTCACACAGGATGAGTTTATATTGCAGTGACCCCACTCTCACATCTAAGTGAAGAGCTGTCATTACACTTTAGAGGCCATAAAGCACCTTCATGATTTGTTTTTGTACATTTAGACTCTCCCCATGAACTTGTAAATGATCACTGTGCCAAGATCAACGTGCAACAAAACTTTGCTGCGTTCTGAAGACTGCCTAATGCAAATGGAGCTATAAATTATCATTAGAACAAACCAATGTTTGTTCTACTTTAGATGAGGTTAATGCCAGGACAGATTGTGTGACAGCATATATTATGAAGTCTGAAAAATGTCTGAACTTTTCCTTACTTTTTTTTTATTTTTGGTTTAATGTCCGTCCAGAAGCCAGTAGAAACATGGACCCCGTAGTTAGCCATAAGCACATCAATTGTGTACTATTATGTTAAGGTATCAGTATATATAGCTGATTAGAAGGGCCAGCTCTGTCCTGGGGAGCCCACTGGACCCAGTGCAGGTGGTGGGTGACAGAAGGATACTGTCCGTGGTGAGCTCCATGCGGGAGAATAACTACCATCCCATGCATGAGACTGTGATCGCGCTGAGCAGTACTGTCAGTGACCGACTGCTCCACCCTAGGTGTGAGAAGGAGCGCTATCGGAAGTCTTTCCTCCCCACCGCGGTTAGGCTGTACAACCAACACCGACCTAAGCGGAGATCATTACACACAGAGAACTGAAATATCTCTCTGCCTGTTATATCCCCCCCCCCCCGCTACGTCCTATTTGTCTGTCTGCTATTAATGTAATGCCTCTCACCTTGGAACATTCCTGTACATGTTGTATTTGTATTTGTATCTGCTTATCTTTGCTGCTGTAACACACTGAATTTCCCCATTGTGGGACTATTAAAGGACTATTATTATTATTATTATTATTATTTGTGTTTTAAAAATATAAATTTAAAGTGCTATTATGTTTTTTTGCTCAAAAGGTTTCTAAGGCAGAACACCTCCATAACATGATATCTGATAATTTAATCTCTATACCTCTGTATGAAATCATAGGCATACGAGGTAAGTTGTGGCTCCAAAGACTTCTGTGGCTGGAGGGAACCATAATAGGATAGTGTGCCCTAATGCTTCATGTACACAGTCAAGTGTGCAGCCCGAGTGGGTTCCGATTTTTAACTGAAGACACTCCACTCATCAGAGCTGTAAAATGGGGGTCAGAATCTACCATTCTCAAGACAGATGCAAAACCCAGAGGTGCCATATTTTGAGAATGGGTCATAAATATCCCAGCTGGGAGTATCTCTTTAACAGCATTTACAGGTAAAATTTACAACATTTTACATAATTGACTGTAGAAGTCAATTTTATTGGAGTTTTGTAGACATGCCCTGTGTGCTGTGAAGGGAAGTATTTGGTGGATCCTATGTGATACCTGTCATTGCCCTGCTTATGATACCAATGGCATAACTGCAGAAAAGAGATTTCCATAAACAGGAAGTGTCAGACTATTAGGTTTAGTGGTCATTGTGAACTGCAGAAGTGTAGGATTAAAAAAAAAAAAAATAATAATAATAATCTTTTAAAATATGTTAAACAGAGAAACTTAAATGGTCACCTACTTTTCACACAACATTGTCTCATTTAATAGAGCATGTGGTTCTGGACCAAAATCTAATGCATTTTATTTAGAAATGTTGCTGTTTTCTGCCTGAAAACCTCTCAAAGGCTAAGGCCCCATGTAGTGGGCTGCAGCAAAAAAAAATTGCTGCAGGAAAAAATGGCGGCAGGAGCAGCACATCGAGGTTTTGCCTGCGGCGCTTTTCACAGAAAGTTTCATCTGCAGACTTTCTGCTACCATTATACTTATAGGGAAACCGCTGGTGTTTCTGTAGGTATAATTGACTGCGATTTCCAAAACTGCAACGGTTTTGATTTCCAAAACTGCAACGGTTTTGGAAATCACAACATGTCTCCTGTGCGTATTTTTCCACAGTGTGTGGATGGGATTCGCTAGAATCTCATCCACTTTTCATTGACTGTAAAACGCAGTATTTTTTTTTCTGCACCGTTTTTGCCACAGCCAAACCGTGGCATTTACGGACCCCCGCCTCAAGTTCCTGCCACTTCTAGATAATCACTGATTACTGTTCACTCTTTGTTACTAGGGAAGGTCCATCCATAGGTACGCAGTGAATGCAGATGCGAGGGGCTGCTCCTCACAGTCTGTACATGTTTGCAAACCTGCAAACTGCTATCAGTGCCTGTACACTGCAGACACTGAGAAGATTATGTAATGTCTGCAATGTAGGTAGAGTTTACTACTTCTGTATACTTATGTCTAGCTGTTTTTGTTATTGCTGATGCGATGTTAGTCATACACAGTAAGCAGATTTATGTTTGTGCTAGACTTCTCTTTGCCAGTGTCAGGGATCTTTTTAGCTGCATTATACCCTATATTTGCAGTCCGGTTTTCCTGCATCTTCTATATTATGCTCTTTTGGGATTTTCTCAGTTATTTGCTTGCTATTTTACAGTTTCTATTGGCAGAATTTTATGTTAATAAACCAGTAGTAGTAGTAATAGGTAGGGGATAGACTGCTCCTTATTGTACATGTTCACAGTCTGAGAGAGAAATACAAAATGTGCTGCAGCCATAATGGGGCTAATAGCAGCAGAAGAAAAGACTTATACAACCAGAGAACAGACTTCCCAGAACGACATTGCAGATATTTCAACTTCTGAGGAAAACTCAAGTACCCTTTAAATATGTCCAGGCTATGAATGGTTCAGACATATTCCTGAAATATGTTGTTCTTTGATATGTTGTGAATGCTCCAGAAGAAGTCCAGCTTCTTGACTGGACACAAAATTGATGCCATACATAACCCTGTATTTTCTCCAGCATCTTGTATTATGCCAAATGGAGAAGAGAGTGAAGGGCTGGATATATGTGAACACCATCACCTGATCGGGCAGTTTAGTTGTTAATGCTGATGTTAGGATTGTTCGTATGAGTAACAAAAATATCAATTGGACATCCATTCAATGTTAATATGCCTGAATATTCCCTTTTCGATTAATATTTTGCTGCTCAGCGCTACTGTGCTTATGGAATCTACACGAATAGCGTCCTAATTTAAAAGTATAAGTATGTGAAATGACATTATGTGTCATTGCTATTGCTCTTCTGTTTTCCATTGCAATATTTCTTCCAATCATCAAAGCAGCCCTTTACTTATATGGAAAAACATTCTGTATGATTATTACAAAAGTGCAGTAACTCTATTAAACACTTAATACTTTTGTTCTGAGGAATAAGTGATTTTCCATCCGAAGTAGCTCCTGTATTTGACTTGTTGGATTCAGTACTATAGCTTCTAGCTTTCATACAATCGTTTTCCTGCTTTTAGTGGTTCTATTTATTAATAAAGGTTTTTATGATCATATATAAGAAATTTGAATTTTAAAATGTGAATGGCGATTTTTATCATAGGCTGTTTTAGGTTTAATAAGAAAAATTGTAGTACAATTATAAAATTTCTGATTCTGTTATAGAATGTGTAGTTAATGATGTGGACATTATTATGTCAGTACATTCATTATTAAGTACAGTTAACAAATCAGGTAGAGAAAAGAGTGAATAAAAATGCAATGCTGACTGGCAGACTAGGTCCCTTTTAAGAGTGGGTTCAGGTCTTCAGTTTGCAGGTCTGCTTCCTCTCAGCTAGATGACTTGGCTACAGTACAGCATGGAGGAGAGCTACTTTGGACACCAGGTCTGAAAAGACTGATGACATCTGATTGTTAAACTGAGCATTTTGGTGTTTTGTTTATACAAATCTGTTCATCCATTCCAAAGATATAAGCCCTTTTAGTGTTTATGCAAATTAGAGTATTCTAGTGGACAGTAATACTATATGACAAACCACACACAGAGACCTTGCCCCCACAAAAAACCATTGGACTGGCTCAACGGCTTTACATAAACAAAATACCAAAATGCTCAGGGTGATAGGGCCTTTCAGACCTGGTGACAGGTACTTTATTTACTTTTCCAGAGCCAACTTGGGTGACTTGACAGAGCTGGAGCTAGGTTTTCTTGCACCCAGGGCAAAGATTTGGTTTTCTGCCTTAGCTGTGTATTCATCTACAAGGTAAAGTGACTTGATGGCACCCACTCTGGCATTCAGTATGCAGGGAACATGCTCCTGTTGTCCGTTCCCTCAAGCTATATCCCTGGGGATATAGGGGAGTGGCCCTAGTCTCTGAATTACCATCCAAAAACTTTTACTTGTAGATGCTACACCCAGCACTATAACTAGTGCTGTGTATGAGTATCTAACCATTTAGTTCTATTAAAGTTTGGATTTTTCGTATTCCCTTTAATTTAAAATAGTTTATATTGATATGAGTTCCCTCCTTGTAGACCTTAACTTGAGGGTGTAGTTGCATACTGACCCAGGAGCCTTCAGGGGCCCATAAGTTGTGTTTTCCTAATTTGGGGAGACCAGTACTATAAATGATACATTATATTTGGGAGGCCTGGTTCAGATTTTGCATTGGGGCCCAGGAGCTTCCGCTATGCCTTTGTACATCTGTATTGCCAGATAAAAGCTAAATAGTTAGGTAATGTTAAAAATGTGCACATATTTGCTCAAGGTACATCACAATTCCTATGGAATCAATTCATGTCCAAGGAAATTGTTGCGTGATTAAAGTGACTACAAACTATTCTCGTATGTTGGGTATTTTTTATTTTTGACCACTTATTTCACCACATTAAAACAATGTTGTATTTTACATGCAGCAAAAGACTCTAGTCTTTGAGGTATTAATATAAATGATGGTGGGAAATATAATATTTTTGAAACTGAAAGGCATTTTTTTTTTTTTACCCTTTTTGTAAAACCTCTGTGTGTGTATATAAATATAATTATTTTGCCAAAACTCGCAATAATTGTAATTGTTGTGCCACCCTCACTACAGCTCTATGTTCCTGTTGGGTCCCTTTGAATGTAGATAAATTCTTTTGTACCCTACATATATCATTTTGCACTAAAAAGAAAAATCTTGATTTCAGTGTTTTTGTCTGCTAGGCTAAACCTCTTTCATAAGTATTTCACTATACTGCAGTTGCTGACTTTAAATCTGCAATTTATCATTAGGAAATTTGCTGTGTGAGGACATGACCTAACCTAAAAAGCACAGAAAAAGAACTGGTATGTTTGTTTTTCTGACATATGATAATGTCTGACATTGATGGTCATCCAGCATTGCCTACAAAGTGATGTTTTAAGGCTGTTTTGCTTATAATATGCCAATTTCATAAACTGTTGGGAGACAATATGCCTGATATAATGATAACCGTTTGTACATGTCTAATTAAAAGTAAGTTATTTAAGGTGTATTCCAATCTCAAGGATCCTATCTATTCAGCTAGCTTAAGTAAATTCAAGATTTTTCCTAAATACATTGTTTTAGCAATGCTGCTTCATTTGCCTGCTATGTGAAAATTATTCCTCCCATTGTTTACACATTGTTCTCTTGCTGCTTTGTGGCCAGGACAATCAGGTCAGCTAATTACAGTTTGCTGATAAAGGCTTGGACAGTGAGTTTTTTTTTCTATGTAAACACAAAGGTAACATTGAGTTTACTGCAAGTCCATTCTCTCATATGCATCTATATTAGGTTTCTTGTAGTGATAATAAATAATCTCTCATGGTAAAGGCAGTGTCTATAGCTGCTGAGGTACTTCATAGTGTTCTGTCCATCAAACAGTCAATGTCCACCTGCCAGCATGTGGAAGAATACAAGAAGTGAGAAGAAGAGACAGCAGGCAAACTGCTGAGAGAGGGGATGGGAAAATCTCTTTAGGCTAAAGCCCCATGTTGTGAAACACAGCTAAAAAACATTGCGGAAACTGTTTTTGCTGAGTTTTTCTCAGCGGATTTTCTTCTCATATTATACCTATAAATTATATACCTATAAATTAACGCAGAAGATTTTTTTCTGCAATGTGTGGATGGGATTAACTAGAATCTCATTTACTTTGCAGGTACTGTAAAACATAGTGGTTTATTTCTGCTGCGTTTCTGCAGTGGCAAAAACACTGTGTTGTTCGCAATGTGGGGCTTTAAGTTTTTATAAGCACAGTCTAACATGGCAGTAACAGTCTAACATGCCAATATTGCAGAATATTAAACCTTGCCATGTATCTTCTTTTTTACGACCTTTCAGTTGTATAGTGGAAGTACAGATGTATCCACCCTTACCTTTCAGCAAATTTAGTTAAAGGGAGTCTATCGTTACCAAAAACACTTTTAAGCTAATGGCACATTGGAATGGCCTTTAAAAAGGCCATTCTACTCCTACATTTCCTTGTTTTCTTCTCCCAGCCGATTGCAAGATAATTTGTTTCTTCATGTATGTAAATGAGCACCCGGGGCGTTCCTCTTCTTCTGCGAGCACGCATCTCGTCATCGCTTATCACCGCCCCTTCGACAGTTGTGTTGACTCCCCTTCTTGACGTCATCCTTGTACGAGTCTTCGTTCGGCCATTTTCCTGTGGCCTATTACATACAGCGCATGCAGTACGCTCGTGTAATAGGCCACAGGAAAATGTCCGAATGGACATGCGCAATCGGCGCAAGTCTCCCGGAGGAAGGATGACGTCAAGAAGAGGCGTCTGCTAAGAAGTGAGGCGGCGCGGTAAGTTAAAAAATGCATCTGAGGAGAGCACAGGGGATGCCCCCTGTGCAGTTACAGCATTGGGGGAATGATCCCTGTGCATTCTGAAGAGGCATTTGCATAAAAATAAAAATCAAGATTTCTTCTAAATGGCGGTGAGGAGCGAAACGACAAAGGTAGGAGACTAATATCCTTTATAAAGGCTATTACAATGTGGCTTCAGTTAAAAACATGTTTCCCCAATGATAGAATCACTTTAAGGTCCCTAATGTCTAAGATGACAAATTCTACACATTATCCTCACATGCTACCAAAACCCTTGACAAGCTGTAAGACACATAACAACTGCTATGTAGCCACATACAGGCACAGAAGATCAGATTTATTATGCCTTGCATGCTAGTTTTCTGGCATACAAAACATAGAATGTTGCAATTTATTTGCACAAATTGGGTTTTGTGCAGAAAGTGAGAAATTTTCTTTTTTGCACCACCCTTGCCACTTTCCTAAAGGGGATGTGATGTCATGAGGAGGTGTGGCCTATGGCCCTGCCAGATCGATCATCATTTATACCAGTTTATTGCCACAAATGAAGCATATGAGTTGGCATAGTTTTATTTATTTCTTTATTATGCTTACTTATATAGCACCATCATATTCCGTAGCGCTTTACAGACATTGACAGTCACTGTCCCATATAGGACTCACAATCTACATTCCTATCAATATGTCTTTGGAATGTGTGAGGAAACCGGAGTACCCAGAGGAAACCCACGCAAACACAGGGAAGAACATACAAACTCCTTGCAGTTGTTGCCCATGGTAGGATTTGAACCCAGGACTGCAGTGCTAACCACGTCCCTGGCAAAGAATGCACCTTGCATATGAAGAGGTGTGTGCCTCTTTATAAATGAGCCACATTCTCTTTCAGCTCCACAGATATGAGGACAAGCATTCAATTTGCCGGTCTTCATAAATCACTCCCATAGTGTATAACATAAACATCTGCCAACAGAGTATCGCAACCCAAAGTTGGTCATCTGGTACACCTTGGTATATTTCCAGTCAACAGGAAAGTTAAAAATGGAAAAGTAATATTGTGTAGCCACCGCCTTCGAAAAATGGCATTAGGTGGGTGGCTTGTTTTAGGTCCTTGTCCAAGATTGACCTGTGTAACTGTTTTTAGTCATGTCTAGTGGAAAGCCTCTCAAAATAAAAATTTATCCTGCACCTTCAGATCTTCCGCTGTACTTCCATTGCTACTGGTCTGGCGTTCAGTTTGTGCAGTGCAATGCCGGAGCTGAACCTGTTGTTTCCACCACTAGTGCAATGAACCTGTTGTGTGCTTGAGAAATGGTTACCATGAGTGTTTAGACCGTCACTATGAGAACTGGCAATCGCTGTGTTCCACGGGACCATTGTTTTCATGCTGAGAGAAATGTTCTCTTCTTGTTGCCTGAACTTAGGCCGGGGCCACACGTGGTGGAAATAAATGCAGCGTTTTACAGTCACTGAAATGTGGATGGGATTAGCTAGAACGCACATTGCGGAAAAATACACGCATCAGACACTCTGTGATTTCCAGAACCGTTGCAGTTTTGGGAATCGCAGCAAGTCAATTATTCCTTCGGAAACGCCGGCTGTCTTTCTATAGGTATAATGGAAGCAGAAAGGTTTCCCCTGCCTTAAAGGGGTTTTAAAGGACTTTTACATTGATGAACTCTCCTTAGCTAAAGTCATCAATTTAAGATCCATGTCAGTCCAACAACTGAGACTCCTACTGATCTGCTGTTTGTTACGGTTCACGTACACACAGCTGCTTATCCTGAAAAGTCCAATGAAATTACAATGATACTTTGTTTATTGGTGATATGGGCGATGGATAGAATTGGAAAACTAATTGAATAGTAATACAGCTATAATTTAAAGCCTGATATCTTTTTGTTTAAAGCCTCATGCACATGACCGTAATTTTTACGGCTAACACACTGACCCATCCGTTTCTATGGCCCCATACACACGACGATGTACTTCCACGGTCCCATATGTGGGAACATGAGCATGGGGCAAAACTCAGGACAGGTCCTATTCATGTCCGTTTTGCTGACTGATCTCAGTGAATGGGGCTGTGGAAGCACAGGCAGCACACAGATGTAATCCATGTGCTGCTTAATCATGGCGACACGCACACGATTGGGTAAATGTCCCTTAGTATTGTATTTTTTTTTTTTTTTTCGAAGATTAGATATGAAACATGTTAGCATGACAAATAAGCAACAATAGGAGTAATGTGGAAGGGTGCATAAAATTTTGCACATCACTGTACCTTTTTAAAACACTTATACCTTTTTCAGTCTCCAGGCAGCTCAATATCTAGAAAACTAAAGTGAAAATTTGTTATAAAGAAACGTCTGTTGCTCAGAGAACTCTGAGAACTCAGCTATTAGATCAATACTGTGTGGACCTAGTGTACGTCATTGAGTTGGCTCAATTACATGTACAGCTTTGAAGTATAACTAGAGCTAGGCATTTACAACTTCATAGGATAAAATCTTGGATAGAAATAAAGCAAGTACTTTGTATTATCCTGAAGAATCTGCTTTACTAACCGTCAGAAGAGCTTACACCAAGAAAACGTACAGTTTCCACGTTATAAAAGACTGTTTTAATAACACTTGCATCATTTGTACATTTACTGCATGTTGACCTTTGTGATCTTTTATATGGTAATTTTTAAGTTATTATGTATATACAGTGAATCATCTTTGAGACGACCACCCAAAGTTTAATTGAAAAGTGGTCTCCTGTGTGTCTTCTCAAATAAGATGGACAGTATGCTTAGTATACGTTGGAACTGAAAAACTGTCAAAGAAAATCTGCTCCTGAATAAAAGAATGGTCTTTTGGAGAGGTTTCCCTGTATATCCATTTCAGTGTTCAGCAACTTATTATGCCTAGGCTGCTGCCTAGCAAACAATGAATGCATCCTATAGGCCCTTACAAAAGTGTCCCCTACTTTTTGCTTTTTCCATACAAAAGTCTCCAGTGATCTTCTGATAGCTAAATCTAAAGGGAACTATTCACTACTTATTCTTCTGCATCTCTCAGACCACCAGTGACGGTCTCTCTGCTGTCTCTAACATCATTTCTTCTCTTTATCTGAAACTAAACCTTTCAAAAACTGAACCTCTTGTGTTCCCTCCATCCACTATCCGACCTAACCCTGATACAGTGCTGGCCAAAAGTATTGGCACCCCTGCAATTCTGTCAGATAATACTCAATTTCTTCCAGAAAATGATTGCAATCACAAATGCTTTGGTAATAATATCTTCATTTAATTTGTCTTCAATGGAAAACCACAAAAAGAATTGTCAAAAAGCCAAATTGGATATAATTCCACACCAAACATAAAAAAAGGGGGTGGACAAAAGTATTGGCACCCTTTGAAAAATCATGTGATGCTTCTCTAATTTGTGTAATTGACAGCACCTGTTACTTACCTGTGGCACATAACAGGTACTGGCAATAACTAAATCACACTTGCAGCCAGTTGAAATGGATTAAAGTTGACTCAACCTCTGTCCTGTGTCCTTGTGTGTACCACATTGCGCATGGAGAAAAGAAAGAAGACTAAAGAATTGTCTGAGGACTTGAGAAGCAAAATTGTGAGGAAGCATGAGCAATCTCAAGGCTACAAGTCCATCTCCAAAGACCTGAATGTTCCTGTGTCTACCGTGCGCAGTGTCATCAAGAAGTTTAAAGCCCATGGCACTGTGGCTAACCTCCCTAGATTTGGACGGAAAAGAAAAATTGACGAGAGATTTCAACGAAAGATTGTGCGGATGGTGGCTAAAGAACCTCGACTAACATCCAAACAAGTTCTAGCTGCCCTGCAGTCCGAAGGTACAACAGTGTCCACCCGTACTATCCGTCGACATCTGAATGAAAAGGGACTCTATGGTAGGATACCCAGGAAGACCCCACTTCTGACCCAGAGACATAAAAAAGCCAGGCTGGAGTTTGCCAAAACTTACCTGAGAAAGCCAAAAACTTTTTGGAAGAATGTTCTCTGGTCAGATGAGACAAAAGTAGAGCTTTTTGGGAAAAGGCATCAACATAGAGTTTACAGGAAAAAAAAAGAGGCCTTCAAAGAAAAGAACACGGTCCCTACAGTCAAACATGGCGGAGGTTCCCTGATGTTTTGGGGTTGCTTTGCTGCCTCTGGCACTGGACTGCTTGACCGTGTGCATGGCATTATGAAGTCTGAAGACTACCAACAAATTTTGCAGAATAATGTAGGGCCCAGTGTGAGAAAGCTGGGTCTCCCTCAGAGGTCATGGGTCTTCCAGCAGGACAATGACTCAAAACACACTTCAAAAAGGACTAGAAAATGGTTTGAGAGAAAGCACTGGAGACTTCTAAATTGGCCAGCAATGAGTCCAGACCTGAATCCCATAGAACACCTGTGGAGAGATCTCAAAATGGCAGTTTGGAGAAGGCACCCTTCAAATCTCAGGGACCTGGAGAAATTGGCCAAAGAAGAATGGTCTAAAATTCCAGCAGAGCATTGTAAGAAACTCATTGATGGTTACCGGAAGCGGTTGTTCGCAGTTATTTTGTCTAAAGGTTGTGCTACCAAGTATTAGGCTGAGGGTGCCAATACTTTTGTCCGGCCCATTTTTGGAGTTTTGTGTAAAATGATCAATGATTTGACTTTTTTTTCATTCTCTTTTGTGTTTTTTCATTGCAAGCAAAATAAATGTAGATATTATTACCAAAGCATTTGTGATTGCAATCATTTTCTGGAAGAAATTGAGTATTATCTGACAGAATTGCAGGGGTGCCAATACTTTTGGCCAGCACTGTATCTCCATTTCTTTCTGTGGTCTTACTATAATACCAAAGCAGCATGCCCGCTGTCTTAGGATTGTATTTAACTCGGATCTCACCTTCACCCAACATATTCAGACACCTGCACGTTCTTGCCACCTGCATCTCAAAAACATCTCTAGAATTCAATCTTTTCTCACTGTGGAAACATTAAAAACCCTTATTGTCGCTTAGATTTTCTCTTGTCTTGACTCTTGCAATTCTCTTCTAACTGGGCTTCCTCTTACTAAACTCTCCTCTTGTCAATCTGTTCTGAATGTAGTGCCAGACTCATCTTTTTGTCAAACCAGTACCCAGATGCATCTACCTTGTGCCAGTCACTGCACTGGTTGCCTATTCACCACAGAATACAATAAAAAATTATTACACTCACTCATAGCGATTCATCTGATTAGTCAGGCTATTATGGGGTCCACCGGGTTTCCTGCTTGCAGGACTTTTCTCTCCGCATTTTTCAAGCGGAATGGGGGACGGAATTCCCAAATGGTGATTGAGCATAGGTGTGAACCTAGCCTTACCTCTTTTGTCTCCCTGTTTCCTCATAGATTTTAAGCTCTCACGAGCAGGTCCCTCACTCCTGTTATTTGATATGTTAATATCTTTGTCACACTGTAATGTCTAATACTGTCTGTTCATGTACCCTCTGATTTGTAAACTGCTGTTGAATATGTTGGCACTATATAAAGTTATTATTATAAGTGACTCATCTGGTTCATCACTTAGTTTGTATAGCATTAGTAGTAACACCTCTGCACCCACACCACCACTTCCGTGTCTTGGGTGGCATGGCCAGTTGGCAGTAGATCTAACATGTATGGTGGAAGAAGGGGCAGCAGTCACACGAATTTTATGCTTTTTAAAAGCATTTTTAGGTGATTTTTACATATTTTTGTTCATGTTTTTCCAGTCTAAGGATGCGGCCCCACGTTGCGGAAACGCAGCTTTTTTTGTTGCAGATTTTGTTGCGCTTTTTTGAGGCAAAGCCAGGAGTGGATTGAGCAAAAGGTAGAAGTTTAAGAGCTTCCTATATAGTTCCCATTCGTCTTGTAGCCATTCTTGGCTTTGGCTCAAAAAAAACGCAACAAAATCTGCAACAAAAAAAGCTGTGTTTCCGCAACGTAGGGCCGCAGCCTTATATAGGACAATGTGTGGGGAAATAAAAGGTTACAAAAAAGATATGTTCTTTTTTTTTTTTTTTTTACAGAAACAGCGCCATTTTTGCCCATGGGCTGTCTAAACTACCACCAATTTTCATTTTACCTGCTGTATTACATCAATAAAGATAAAACATAATGCCAAAAAATGAAACTTCCAATTAAAAAAAAAAGTTCTGAATTGACATAAATACTTAGAACTTAGAAATGACTTAGAATCATAAACCGTGGCAAAACTTTCTTTTCAAACTGAACATCTGTCACTTGTTTCTTAATTTATCAGCTGCAAATAACTTGGGATAATCAAAATACGTTGCTGTTAGCTGTTTTACGTGTTTGCCAGGAAACATTTGCTTGTACGCTGTAAGATAATATCGACATTTATGGATCACTTAAACATAATATAGTGACCTAAATGGTTCTTTCCTTGGAATGCTTGTGTTCCAAGGTAATAAAATAAAGATTTAACCAATATTTAGGTTGGCTTTCTTCTACCTTTCTGTTAAAAAATTAATAGGGCATTTATTAAAGCCAGATTGTGAAGGGGCTTTATTTTAAAGGTTATTAACATATGGGAATAAGTTGGGTGATAATTTCCAATATCTGAAGATCTGATGGTGTGAAGACAAAATGATTTGGCTAAAACAAGCACTTTTTTGTGTCCGTGTTTTGATGGACTGTTTTGTGGTGAGTGTTTTCTGTTAAACAAAGATACAAACGTTCTTGTAAAACTAAATGTTTATGAAGGCCCTGCATCTGGGTGCAATCTGTAGCTACAAGTTTTGCTTCAGTCATTTGCTCTGCTGGGCTTCTAGATGTGTTTGTGACATATATGTGGGTCTGTTCATAAATCCTGTGTTATCTTAAAAGTTAAGCATGTAAATAGTTCAGTCATCTACAATAATAATGGCAAGATAACCATCCACCTACCATGATGAAAAGGAAGATGCTTGAGCCATGACTTTTGAGCTCTCCCCTCTTGTACGCCAATGTTGCATTTTTGTAATGTTTGTGAGTTTGAGAACGATTTAAAAAATGCAACTTATTTATGCCTACATGGAACAAAAGCAGAACTATTTATACAAGTTATGGTTCTTGAAACGCATTGTGTAGTTTATGTATTAAGGCAAGGATACAGAATGCTGTAGATTAAAGGGATTATCCAGCCCCAAATCGAATTTTCATACTGTTGACCTATCCACAGGATAGATGCTAACCGTCCACTAGAAGCTTCGGGCACCCAGAGGCTGCTAGGGCAGATGATCTGTGCAGGGTTTGGCCTTTAGTGAGCCCAGCCACCAACCCTCCATGCTGCTTTTTATAAGGTCCCTTTTAACTTTCTGATCCCAGCCCCAGCCCCTGTCCACTGCAGTTTCCTCTCTTTCCTCTTCTGCCTTTAGAATCCAGGGGAGATTGTCAACGGGGATTGGTAAATTAATAGCAGCCATTACCTGCTACAGTAATGCCGCTAGTAGTGGCCTAAAGTCACTATATGGGGTTCCTTACTGTATACAGTCCTGTAAAGGGGACACTTACTACATGGGGGTCCAATAAAGGGGCAATATACTGTTTGAGGGGTCAGGAAAGGGGGATGTTTTTCAGTGTGGCGGCCAGTAAAGAGGGCATTATACCATGTGGGCTACAGTAAAAGGGGCTTCATACCATGTGGGGGCCAGGAAAGATGGCTTTATTCTGTGTGTCGGCCAGGAAATGGTGTGTTATACTGTGTGGGGAGCCAGGATAGGGGGTATAATACCATTTGGGGGCCAGGAAAGGGTGCATTATGCCATGTGGAGCAAAGAAAGCCTGTGTTATACCATGTGGGGGCCAGTAAAGTGTGCTTTATATTGTGTGGGGGCAGCTTTTTCACCGCAGGGGGGGCCAGAAAAAGAAGAATTCCGTCTCAATTCCTCTTTATTTTACACCGTCTGAATAGGCCCTTACTCTTCACTGACCCTTTGAGAACTGCAACCTTAAGCATCCACAGAACCTCAGGACTTGCGAGAGTTGTAGTTTTATTCTTGCCAATCACTTTATCATTATGCTGCAGTGATAGTAACTGCCCTAATGGCTTAGACAACAATCTCAGCCATTTAACCCCTCAGATTGTGCAGTCAATACAGACTGCGACACCTTTGAGTAATATAGAAAAGATAAGGGCTAATTTCTCAACAGCAAAGTTTTCCACCTGCCGGAGTTTGTGCCTAGTTTATAATGAAGTGCACACCTCCTTATTAATTAGGTACCTCCTCTGGGGTCCTTGCACCTAAACAGAACTCCACGCTAGCTTCTTGCTGGCGTAGAATTCTGACAACATTTATGCCAGACTGGCATAAATGATGGTCAATCTGACAGGGCCAGGAAAGTGCTAAGACTTGTTTTTTTTGTTTTTTTTTTTTGGGGGGGGGGGGGGGGGGTTATGTACACCAGTAGCAGTAGGGAGGGCACCTAGAAACAATTCCACTGGTGGGCTCTAGACATCTCAGTTCAGCACTGGGTGACCCACATAGTACTCATGTGTCTGCAACACACTCACTGGAATTTCATGTTTTAATGTCTCTGTTTCCTGTTTTATTTTGACCTATCCAAAGGTCGCATGAAAACATCTGGTTATGGTAATAGTAAGGTAGCCATTAGAGCTTCTTTTTTTATTGTTCTTTTATCTTTAGTATACACTGTATTAATGCTCATTGTTGTGTCTTCCATTTTTATGTCTGAGTTAGATTCAATGTTCTAGTGTAGTTTATGCTAGGTTCACAGTAGCATTTGAATCTCAGTATGAGACTCTCTCTCCCATTCTGCTGAAAATTGTTTTTGGCGAAAACCAGGTGGAAACCCGGCGGACCCCATTGTAGACTATGCGATCAGTGGGTTTCCGTTTTTCGGGTCCCCAAGCAGACCCGAAGGACCGAAACCTGAACACTAGAGTGAACCTAGCGTTAATTGTCCTTACTAATATTGTCTACTCACCCTTTGTGTGCTGCATTTGCTCTAATGCTAGCCATATGGTTTGATAAAATGAGGAAAAAGGATAAGCAGCTGCCAAATACCCAACTTGACCAGCCCTTCTTTATCTTCATTGAAACACCATGCACCAGCACCATGGTGCTCCTTTTCTTAAAAAAAAAACAAAACACACTTGACAGGTAAATATCCAGCGGTTCACGGTTTTCTACCATATCAGCAGACATGTCAACTCACCCAGATTTCCTGGGAGTCTCCTGGCTTTCAGACCTCCTCAACTCACCAGCAATCTTCACTTTCATTCTGATGCCGGCTCATTAGTCACCTGACTTCAGTGAATATTAATATGGAGGTTGCTGTGGAAATCTTCCAAATCTTTACAGATTTATTTTATGCATTTTTTTATTGTGTTTTGAACCCATGAGTACACGTAATGATGTATGGAAGGCAGTCACTCTATTGGCTGAGCCACTGCTTCTATTATTCCCAATGGGAGTTTGTTTTCACTTAGATTATGCAGGGAAAGAAAACATATTATTGATGTTTGGTAAGGTAAAATAACATCCCATTGAGAATAATGGAAGCAGTGGCTCAGTCAGTGGAGTGACTGCCTTCTATATATCATCTGCAATATAATTAGGTGTGAAAATAAATTCAAAACCCAAATCGCACCTAATGAAAAAAAAAATACAGTAATTGTTTAAAAAAACAAACATTAGGTAAAGGTATATTACAATAAACCCATATTAATATTGCACTTTATTAAAGAGGACCTATCATGCCCTCATGAAATTGCGGTTTTATATGCCGCTAGAAAGCCAACAGCGCAGTATGTGCCCCGGTGGAGGAGATATTGGTGCTATTAGTTTCGGCACCGATCTCTCACCACTGTCAGAAGGGCATTCCTCATAGCTCAGTGTCTTTGCTGGGCTGTGAGGAACACCCCCCTGATATTACTGTAACATAGGGGGCATTCCTCACTGCCCTGCGATGACGCTGAGCTATGAGGAATGCCCTTCTGACAGTGGGGAGATGTTAGTACTGAAACTAATGGCACCGATATCTCCTCCACCGGGGCACATACAGGGTAAGCCGACAGTGAGCTGAATTTCTAGTGGTATATAAAGCGCACTGTCCTCTTTAAAGGACTGTCACAAAACATAGGAAGCAACACAGACATATTTGGTATCATCACAGAACTACACAATACAATTAACAGAATATTTACTGTAATCAGTAAATGGCATAATTAAAAATAGCACAAATGTTTTTTCATTTAAGCAGTTACAATCTGTGGTCCATTAATAATATATGGAGTCTGAGTATATTTAGCTGCTTCTTTTTTCTATAGGCCATACCCCTTGAAAAGGTCACTCCGACTTTTGGTCACTTAGGTTGGCGCCTCTGTGTCGGACATCTAGGAACTCTCTAGAGGCTTTACAGATGTTAGATTATTGGCAAGCTTCATTGAAAAAAAAGCTGTTTTTATGAATATGCAAATGAAGCTCATGTCCATTGGGTGTGCCAAAGCTTTCCAAGGGCTCTGTATTCAGGATCGAAATGCCGATTTAGCTTGCCCTATTGCACTTGAGCTACATTTGCATACTTGTAACATTTCCCTGAAAAGGCAATTTTTATATCTATTGGATTATTTTAGTGTGTGATAGTGCTCAGCATAATGTTCCCTAGAGTGCAATGTTTCTGAATTGATATTGAGTATTCTGGTGACAGACTCCCTTAAAGTCACACTATTTTGATCTGGTTGATTCAGTTTTATTTTTAACTCCCTTTTAGCTTATATCTTCAGATGAGAAATGTATATATACCTTGTAGTTTGCAGATATTTACTGTCAGGATAAAGAAAACTTATTTAGATTTCTGTCAATAAAAGCAATACGTAGGGTATTGTTTGGTTTGAGGTAAGCACTTTTTGCATAGCAGTCTGCATCAGGAAGGAAACCGTTCAGCTAACGCAAGCAGTGTCCAGTTTTATCAGTCACAACTGGATTTTTTAGACACACGTACAAACTGTGAGACAGGACAGGATACACTAGGGAGGAGGAAAAAAGAGGGGAGACATAGGGAGGGAGCAAGGCCAGGTCTGGGGGGAGGGGGAGTCATGTTTGAATATAGCAGTCATCTACAGTTGATGATTGACTGCATAAGTGTCCCAAAGAGACCGTACTGCATGGAAAGCCTCCAGTTTGTCCTGAATGGTTGCGGAGAGGTGTTCCGTAGTTTGATCGTCATATATTCAGGTGTATAGGTCAAGGTCAGAGGGTGGAGCCATCTGTCGCCACTGGCAGGCTGTAACGCATTTGGCCACTGTCAGGAGTAGTAATGTCAGGGTTTTTTCCCTACCTGACAGGGAGGTAGATTACACAGGTATGTCTTTGGGTCCAGTGGGAGATTGAGGTCTAATACCTGCCGAATCATGGAGCAGACCATCACACAAAACTGCTGAACTTTTCTAGTTATTTTGATCTGTGTGACCCATAGTAGGATGTAAAATCACATTGCTGCAATATAGCTCCAGACAAACTCCCAAGTTATATGCAGCTGTAATGCAGCACCCATTTATATCTAGAGGGGCATATGTTTTTTTTTTTATGCCTCCATCATTTAATCCTGTGACATATAGACGTTCAGGTTCCATTGAAAGCTGTATTTAAAAAATATTTTACTGAGTAGCATACAGTTCCTTTGTAAGGCTAGTTAGTCCCCATGTTGTAGGAAAGCTGCTTTTTTTTGTTGCAGATTTTGCTAGATTTTTTTGAGCCAAAGTCGAGAGTGGCTTGAAAGGGAATGGGAAATTTAAAGGAAGTACTTATAATATACCCTCCTGTTAAATCCACCGCTGGCTTTGGCTCAAAAATCTGCAACAAAAATAAAATATTTTTTTCCGCAACATGACCATTAATTGTCTCTCTTCTAGCTAATTTGTTCACTCCCTGTTACTAGGGAAGTTCCATCCTTGATTATCTTCAAAAGCAAGACGTCTTCACTGTGAGTGGTGCGGGGAGGGATTGGTTTTCTTCATACAGTGAATGGAGAGGGGAGGGGCTCCTTATTGCATGCGCCCCAGCCTAAGAGAGAAATGTAAAATGGGTTGCAGTCATAATCGGGCTATTAGCAGCAGAAAAATTTGTAGGACACCATGTATGAAGGTTTATACAGCCAGAGAACAGATTGCCCATCAAGAACCTGTAGATATTTCAACTTTTCTTGAAAACTCAGGTACCATTTAAGTATTCGTATGAAAGAGATTATGACGAATTGCATGTTAATATATACATAAAGTACATAGCATATCTATGTAATCTATATAATTTATAACTGAAGCACACTGTTAATATCTGCATTTGTCTATCTCTTTTAATGTTGAAGTAATTTTTAAACTAGGAAAGTGACTAAAAAGCATCTACAGATGGTGATAGACAAGCCAAAGGGTCTAATGAACCTTCAGCGACTTGAAACTGATAGGAAAAAATGTAGGTACTGCCAAGTTTCTCTAGAAATAGCAAATCTATATTTCATCTTGTCTCTCAGATGAGGTCACAACACCTTTTACCTTAACCCAAACCTAACCTAGAAGGCTTCAAGGACATGTTGAGACATCTAGAACAAGGAAAAAGGTTTCCACTCTTAAATAAGTCAGTTTTTTGGTGTGAGATATATTGGAAATCTATGCCAGTGACTAACTGGTGTAGATTTCCCTTGTTCTCTGCACCAGTTGGGACCTTTATTAAGATTGGCATGCAAAATGTCAGTGTTAATATATCTGCACCGTTGTAATTATAATTTAGCCACAGGATGAAGGAAATGTTCTCAGTCACTGTTACACTGACTTTTATTGTTGTGTTTGTTGCTGTGTAAATTGGGTCTGCATACCTGGTTGTGGTGGGGTTATTAAAGAATGTCTGTTACCAGAACCTAGCAACCGAGCCCTTATTCCCCTTGACTCCACTGCTGAGATACAGACATTTTTGAAAATATGCAAATGAGCTTTGAGGCCGTTGCCACTTACCTCTTTGGAACAACATCAATGCCCTCGTTGCTCCAAAGAGCTAATTTGCATATTGAAAAAAACAGCAATATTTTGGCAATAGAGGCACCAAATCACTTCACCATTCATTTTACTGGGACAGCCAGAGATAGCCGAGTGCTGTATTTCAGCTATCTCCAGTGGTCCCTTGAAATTAATGGAGCAGAGATGCACTTGTACAGCCAACGCTCCATTCAGAACTGGGAGCAACCGCCCCTGTCCTCATGCTCAGGGGGACCCCAGCAGGATGAACCCACAACAAACTGCAACTTATCCCTAATCCTATGGATAGGGGGTAAGTTGCTAAGATGGGAAAACCCCTTAAAGGATCCACCTACCTATGTACTTCAAAGGAGGTCTAGGCAGCAGGTAAATTTTAGTTTCCAAGGATGTGCTTCAGTAACTAGTTTGATTTAATCTGCTTTTCCAAAATATTTGCAACTTTGTGAGGACATAAGGTAATATTTGACTGTCCTCACCCACATAAGCAGGGGTGGAGAATTATCAGGGGCTATAAGGCACATAGCAGGGGAGGGACATTTTTATTTTGCTGTGTGCTTTACAGCTTATACGTCTGTATATTTTGCTGTGGGGTGCTCTATTACCACAGTTTATTTTTCTGCATATAAGAATATTATTATTTTATATATGATATAAAAATATTTGAGAAACAGCATGTCTGGTAATGTTTGGCAAATTTGCAGTCTTTTTATTAGCTGTGCTTCTAAACTATGTATTGCTAGGAAGTAACACACCAAGCACTTTTAAGTCTGTTTCTGCTGGTTAAACCTTACAATTTATGATGCATTCATGTTTTATTTCCTCCCACTATTTCTAGCAGTCATTGACTGTATATCATCATGTTGTTATTTGCGTGTATACACATATTGACATCAAAGTGTTTTGCATGTCAGATTTTCTTCCTTGTGTTCCTTATGTTACCAGCCTAGGCCAAAAACCTGCTCTTCATGATAACACCAGATGTTACTCTTTCCTTGAGCCAATGGAAACCTTATGGAATAGTTTGTTTTTTATTTCAGTCCAGTAGAAAATGCCAGTTTAACCGAGACATTAAAAAATCCTCTTTACTGACCCAAATACAGGTTTCTGCCAGAGGTCTCAGAAGCAATGGTTTCCATTGTAACATGAAAGCATTCATTTGCCACTGAGACCTTGCCAGCGGGTTTATGGAACCTGTTAACATCTTTCCCTCAGTGCAGGCTGTCCTTTTAACACTCAGCAAGTGCTACCCACAGGTTATGGTGATGAAAAAAATCATTAACTGCTCTTATAGGTTATATGAATAAGCCCGTACAGTCTAATGGAGAAAATGGGTAGGAAAATGGAAAATCAGGATTTCTTTTTTACAAACTTTTTACATTTGCCATGTGTTATAGATGGAATTACAGCGCAGCTGTTAAAGGAACTTCTTAAAGGTACAGTGCATAGCCCTTTGAAGCCATATTTCAGCTGTAAATAGCATCTTTAAGATTTTATCTTCCCTTAATTAAATATATAGTAGTAAAGTAAAGAGAAAAATGATAACTGCATAATATTTACATCATGAAAATAATTTCTGAGCGTTCTTTTACAATTTAGAGATATTACATGTGCTTCACAGCACCCATACTGCATTTGCAGTTGAAGAATATTTATAATGCTTTACATATACAGAAGTTTTATGAGTCAGGTCTGTAAGTATTTGAATAAGATCTCCCCCATCTTCCCTTCACACCCACACAATAATTATTTTACTCATACCAAGTAGATTGCAATGGAGTTGTATCAGTGCCAGTGCCAACCATGATATAACTACAGGAAGACTGGATGTACCACAATACTTGTTTTACAAATGCAAAACCATTTCCATACTGTCTTATTTAGCAGGCTGCGGCATATATGTTTATGTGTTGTATTGTATGTATGTATATATGTGAGTTTATCTTATACTTTTATTGATCTGCACATTTAGGAATTTATTTAAAGCAATCCATTGATAAAAAAAAAAAATCACAATAAATGCAAATTTCTCAGTTAAGATGTCTTGTGCGCTCCTTTTTTTACTCTTTATGTCTCTGTTCCTCTGATTTGAAGTCCAATCTTCATTTCTGTAAAATGGCCACCAGCTTCTAAGACTACTAGTGTGCTTTGGTTTTCTGTGACAATTCCTCCTGCTATCTATCAACTGGTGCAACCAAGAGCAGAAGGGAAAGTCTCAAACTACCTTTTGCACACACTTCTCTTGGAGGGACTGAGCAATTTCAGAGGGATTGTTCCAGACTACTATTGCATGATATACATAGTTTGAGAAGCTGATGCAAGGGGAATCGGTGTCAGAGGAATGCCACAGGAAAGATTAAATAGAAGGGAATTGGGTGTTTTAACTGTGTGTTATTGTAAGCATTATGAAATTTGCATTGTGAATCAAAGAGTCGGTTTAAAGGTACCCCAAAGTTTTTTTTCATAATGGTGACATATCCACAGGCTATGTCATCAATATCTGATCTGTGGTGGTCTAACTGATCAACTTATCTGAGTTTCAGAAGCCACTGCACTGTTGGCTGCAATTCTAGATCTGGTGCCCTTGCAACTGTCTATAGGTAAATCTAGCAAGTCAGACCAGTCCTCAATGCACTTACAGGCTTACAGTTAGGTCGAAAAATATTTGGACAGTGACACAATCTTCATGATTTGCGCTCTGCATGCCACCATATTGGATTTGAAAGGAAACAACTGAGATGCAATTCAAGTGTATACTTTCCAGGTTTAATGCAATGGGTTGAACAAAAATATCCAGTAAAATGTTTAGGAACTACAACCATTTTTCTACAAAGCCTACATTACCATAAATAAAATGTTCATTTTTATTATTTTGTAAAGAATCCTTAATTTCATCTGCCCAAAGAATGCTGTTCCTGAATTGTGCTGTATTCTTTAGATCAGGGGTCCCCAACCACCGTTACGTAGCTAATGGCAGGAACCTGGTCTACAGCGCTGTACACCGGTGTCCCGCCAGCACGCCCCGGTGTATAGCGCTGTTTGCTGTATAACCCCACCCCATATGACAAAGGCCCCCCCCCCCCCCTGCCGGGCCATGGCACAAAAAAGGTTGGGGACCGTTGCTTTAGATATTTTTTTGCAAAGTCTAATATGGCCTTTCTATTTTTGAGGCTGATTAATGGTTTTCACTTGTGGTGAATCCTCTGTATTTGCACTCATTATCTTCACTTTATTATAGACTTAGATACTGCTACACCTACTTCCTGGAGAGCATTATTCATTAGGGTTGATGTTGTGATGGGTTTTTCTTCACCATGGAAAAGACTCTGTGATCATCCACCACTGTTGTCATTTGTGGACGTCCAGGCCTTTTTAAGTTCCTGAGCTCACCAGTGCGCTTTTTTTATCAGAACTTACAAAAATGTTGATTGTCCGTTATCTCTTTGATGGTTTTCTTCTTTTTTTTTTTTTTTTTTTTTTTTAGCCTGAGAACACCATTTTAGCATGTTGTGGGTTCACAGCAACAGCTTCCAAATGCAAATGCCACACCGGGAATCAACTCCAGACCTCTTACCTGCTTAATTGATGATGGATTAATGAGGGAATAGCCAATGCAGCCCATTAAATAGCTTTTGAGATAATAGTCTAATTACCTTTGGTCCCTTGAAAAAGAGGCAGCTACATATTACAGAACTGCACTTCCTAAACCCTTCCTTCAATTAGAATGTGAATACCTTCAAATTAAAGCTGTGAGTACATTTTAAGTCCATATTGATTATATAACTGTATGTTGACTATGTTTTGGTAAATGGCTAAAATGCCAAAACTTGTGTCACTGTCCAAATATTTCTGTATTTGCATATCCATAAAAAACTTGATTTTCTCTGTAATGCTTCATTGGTTAGTGGCCACAAAGGTGTTTTTCTGCACCTGTGAAAGGCCCTTACACTTCACGATCATTGACTTGGGAGGCATTTTTACCTTTAGCAAGTCCTTGTAAAAGATGTATGCATTATTTTTTTACTTTCCTTGTGAGAGTGATTCTTGTGCAGTAGCTAGCAATGAACTGGCCATTATTACTAATATGTATCGTCTCGCGTTGTCCTAATTGACTGCATAATATGAACATTTGATACTGAGGATGAAAAGCATTTCACTAACGAAAGAAAAAAAAAATCATTCTCTTGCCCTAAGAAAAGTAATTTGTAATAAATGTGTATGTAAATGATGCAAGATCTCTCCTGTCAGAATGATTAAGGAATCCAATTACTCTGTTAAACTGATTAGAAACTAGTTTCTTCTTTTCTCTGACTATAGGGGTTTTAACTACATGTAAAGAGAAAAACGGGAATGGACTTGGCTGAAACCCAAGGGTTATTAAGATTGCAATTCAACGTATTTAGGTGATGTACAGACTTGAAAGAAAGTCCCAGGCAGCAAGACTTCCTGCTCTGGGATCTCCAAACACTGATCATTCACTGAACTCAGTTGTCTTGCGCAATACTCCCCCCAACACAAAGTACCTGTTTTTTTGGTACAGTAATTGTATGTGTAAATGTAGGCATATTTTAATGAATAAACATTGGTGATTTATTTATTATATATGTAATTAATGTTTCATTAGGAGACATCTGGACACTAGGAGTATCACCAGTGTCAAGAATGTCCATGAGCTTATAACAGGCCCATTCCAGTGAACAAGACTGTATCAGAGTAGCATCTCTAAATAGTGACTCGGATTATCTAAGTTAATTAGCACTGAGTAGACTATTGTGTGGAATGTAAACAGTTTCCTCAATTTTCAACCTTAACCCCTGAATGGAGGACTCCCAATTTGCAGTTCCCATAATAATCACTGATTGGTGGCAGTTTATGCTGCACTAGCATTGTCAGGAATGGAGCTGGGGTAATTACCAGGGTATTTGTGAGTAACTGACAGGACAGAGACAGGAGCATAGTCAGGAATAGCGCCAAAAGTAGAACAGCAAGAACCAGGCAAGAGCCAAGTGCAAGGAAGAAGACTGAGGTCAAGATCAGAGCTGATCAGAAGTTAGATCAGGATTAGTAGCACAGTGAACAAGAGCTGGGAAAGGGGATGAACCACAATTATAAGGTAGCCCATCCTTTAAAAAGGCTATAAGACCAACAACTCTTTAGGTGCTGTGTGACTCGGCAAGTAACCAAACAAGGCCATTGGTTGGAGCTGCAGCCATGTTCTGGGACTCAACACTAAAACTGGCAAAGGTAAGTAAGGGCTAGTTCAGGAATTGGAAAATGAAGAGGAATTTAAGGTGGACATCCATCTCGGATTCTTCTTCATTTTCCTCCCCAACCCTGGCTCCTTGCGGCAGAGTGCTGATGCACAGCATCATCTTTCCGTTGAAGTTCTACACTGCTGATTAAGCCCAGATGAATGGGTCTAATTAGTGCGAAATCTCACGACGCAGACTCTAAAGCCGAATCAGCTGCGTAATCCGCAGCAAGATCAAACAGGACATTTATTTTTGCCAACCTTTTCCAATCTCTTCCTGCCATTGAAAACAATTAGAGGCAGAATCTGGGGTAGAATTCACTACAAAATCAGTGGCAGATTCCACCGTGTGAACGGGGCCTAACAGTTACAGTTTATTAAGCATTGCATTATTCAATACATAAAAGCCCACTGTGCCTAACTGAGCACAATGATCCCATCATGCTAGTTATCTGTGGGAGTCTCAGGATCCCTTGCTAGTAATAAAGAAAAAGTTAAATATTATTTTTGACATACTGTATATCCCGTGTGATTTTCAGGATCATTGGTCATAATAGAATAACACTCACTGGTCAATAAATTAGAGGTTGGCGCTCCATCTTATGTAGCTATTCTTACATAGGTTTAGGCACCAAATGGCCAGAGATGCCCAAATTACTGGTGACAGCTAAGGCGCCATGCTGTGAGAATTCACTGGTCACATACCCTAATGTTGGTTTTTATCATGCATTTCTTTTAAACCTTATTGTTTTTTCCCTATATGGTGACCACCCATGTGTAGTATACATTAAGTGTGTGCCTTCTGGAGCAACCATGAGTCTCTGTGATTTATTGCTTCTTGCTTTTTTCTGTGATACCAAGACTTGTGCCTACGTATGGATTGTCTCCTATTCGTCACTGATCACACAATGAAGCATGGTGTTCATGAACCCTGTTTTCAAGGTGAGGTTGTTTGCAGGAAAAATAAAATTAGTTCTGAAAATGGAAGGAAACAACAGGGAATTAGCAAACCGTTTTGCTGAGTGTGTTTCCGGCAGAGAAGCGTGTTTAACAGCTGCTTGTTTTGGCCACTTGCAATGTCCTGCCTTTTTTCTCTAAAGTGGAAACTGAATTGTGTTTGTGTCAGAAGGAATGCAGGCTGCCGGTGTGCGCAGTCAGGAAGAGCTGAACTCTCACTGCTATTTTGACAGTTGCAGTAAGAAATCTCTTCATGCCTTCTCTTTCATTCTGGGAAAGCCCATACTTGAAATGCCTGTAAAGAGGTGGAGAATAAAGCTTAATCCCAGACACACAGATCTGTGAACGTTACCTTCAAACGTCTCACGCCCCAAAGGAGTTTTAATCTTATACTGCAACCGACTGGCTGAGCAGATTCTGTGAGTGTAAACTAAAAACCGTTTAAGATGAAGCAAATCCTAGACACATTATGAAAGTGTGTATGGTTTCTAATCCCTAGGAAAACACATGGCTGAGGCTTTGCTTTGCTGTACTCTAGCCGAGACGTACTGATTGAAGACTATGGTAGAAGAAGGCTCTATCAACGTGTTTTGATTTTGTCTGTAGAGCTAAAAGTCTTCTAGAAACTATGTCTGTGCTTGGTGTTTCGTCTAAGTTAAGACAGCCAGCTGTAGGATCAAAGCCAATACATACAGCTCTACCTATACCACATGTTGGCAAGACCATGTCGCAGCAGTATCCATCAAGGTCCCTGGAGCTGATGAAGGCAGAGAAGTCATTGAATTCTTGTCAGCTCATGTTAAAACCGTCCTGTGATTTTGACGAGAAGAAAACTTTTCAAGGCAGCGTCAGAGAAGCTGAAGACAGAAAGGTGAGTAAACTTTTCTATAAATCCTATCCTTTCACCCTGGTCTAAAGGGAATATTGATTTGCTACCTCAATCTCTGCACTTCTCATTCATTCCTTCATTTGTCCTCTTGAAGGATGTTTTCGTAGTAGATGCTTTATAGCCTCCTTTATTAGGAACAACCCATAGCTCATTGTGAGCGTATGCCTGCTGTGTTGTTTTAGGGGATTATTGATTGCAATGGGATGTCCTGCAATATTATATTTCTGACACTTCCAATAAAATCAGCATTTATTGCAATGCATCACATGAATTTATAATATGAGGGTTGGTTGGAAATGGAAAAGGTACTGCAGTGAATCAATATTAGTAGAAGTGGCGAAATTTTTATTATCAGAATATGGCAGCATTAGTTATATTACAATGTGGGTACTGAATGTGGTAAAGAAAGATTTTTAGTAGTGGTCATTCTTACAGCGTAGCCTAATTCCATTCTTTATCTGTACTAACAGCGCAAGACTGAAAGTTAACTGGTTAATTACTTTGCGTATGAACTATAAATGAACATTATTATTTTAATGAATAATACATGTGACTAATAAGAGGCCTTCCAGATATATAGTGATATTTTTATAGCTGTACATCAGGTTATCCTTAAAAATTGATATTCTGGCACTTATTTACGGCATAGATCTGCCTCATCACTTTAACTTTAAGGTCAAACTTAGGTATGTTCACTAAGGGTGAAGACACATGCAGCGGTCTCCAACCCCCAGAAACACATGTTCAGTAATAGGTACCGACCAATAATCAATAAATGTGTCACCCTGTCAAGTGAAACACCAGTGGCCCAGCCTGGCATGCGGCCAAAGCCTCTGTGTGTGTCTTCACCCTCAAAGAACCAATTAGGAAACTCCGTTTTATTTGTCTTAGATCAAAAGCTTCTCTTTAATTACACATAGACTGTTTTATAAGCATTCAATAACCTAGAATCTCTGATAATCTATCACCTGTCAGGTTCCATTAATCCAAAATGAAAGGAATTTAGCTGTGTATTTACAAAACTGATGTTAAGATGCATTGCATGTTCCTGTTTTTTTGCATATATAACTTATTTTGTAGAGACTTACATGGCCATCACATGTGGGCGTTTTGAAATGGCTGCAAAAGTGGTAGGAGGATACAGTGACAAGTGGTACAGAAGAGAGAGTGTAGTGAACCACTGGGACATTATAGATAGTATCCTGTAATCTGAATCCAACACTACACCTGACATACATTAGTATAGAAAACTTTGGCATGATGCCGTAGTGGTTAGCATTGTTCTCTGGTGGCACTACGGGCCCTGGGTACAAATCTTCGCAAGGGCATAATTTGCATGGAATGTAAAAGTTCTCCCTTTGTGTGCTTGGTTTCCTCTGGGTTCTTTGGTTTCCTTCTACATTCCACATGCATATTGATGGGTTAATTGACTTCTTATGCAATTTGGTCTAGTGTGTGACTGTGACTGAGAAGGAAATTAGATTGTAAGCGCAAGTGGGGACATGGACTGATGTGAATGGCGACAATGCTCGTACTTACCAATATTTACAGTGCCTTGCGAAAGTAGTCGGCCCCCTTGAACTTTTCAACCTTTTGCCACCTTTCAGGCTTCAAACATAAGGATATAAAATTTTTATTTTTTTGGTGAAGAATCAACAAGTGGGACACAGTCGTGAAGTGGAACGAAATTTATTGGATATTTTAAACTTTTGTAAAAAATAAAAAACTGAAAAGTGGGGAGTGCCAAATTATTCGGCCCCCTTAAGTTAATACTTTATAGCGCCACCTTTTGCTGCGATTACAGCTGCAAGTCGCTTGGGGTATGTCTCTATCAGTTTTGCACATCAAGAGACTGAAATTCTTGCCCATTCTTCCTTGGAAAACAGCTCGAGCTCAGTGAGGTTGGATGGAGAGCGTTTGTGAACAGCAGTTTTCAGCTCTTTCCACAGATTCTCGATTGGATTCAGGTCTGGACTTTGACTTGGCCATTCTAACACCTGGATACGTTTATTTGTGAACCATTCCATTGTAGATTTTGCTTTATGTTTGGGATCATTGTCTTGTTGGAAGATAAATCTCCGTCCCAGTCTCAGGTCTTTTGCAGACTCCAACAAGTTTTCTTCCAGAATGGTCCTGTATTTGGCTCCATCCATCTTCCCATCAATTTTAACCATCTTCCCTGTCCCTGCTGAAGAAAAGCAGGCCCAAACCATGATGCTGCCACCACCATGTTTGACAGTGTGGATGGTGTGTTCGGGGTTATGAGCTGTGTTGCTTTTACACCAAACATATCGTTTTGCATTGTGGCCAAAAAGTTCGATTTTGGTTTCATCTGACCAGAGCACCTTCTTACACATGTTTGGTGTGTCTCCCAGGTGGCTTGTGGCAAACTTTAAACGAGACTTTTTATGGATATCTTTGAGAAATGGCTTTCTTCTTGCCACTCTTCCATAAAGGCCATATTTGTACAGTGTACGACTGATTGTTGTCCTATGGACAGACTCTCCCACCTCAGCTGTAGATCTCTGCAGTTCATCCAGAGTGATCATGGGCCTCGTGGCTGCATCTCTGATAAGTCTTCTCCTTGTTTGAGATGAAAGTTTAGAGGAACGGCAGGGTCTTGGTAGATTGGCAGTGGTCTGATACTCCTTCCATTTCAATATGATCGCTTGCACAGTGCTCATTGGGATGTTTAAAGTTTGGGAAATCTTTTTGTATCCAAATCCGGCTTTAAACTTCTCCACAACAGTATCACGGACCTGCCTGGTGTGTTCCTTGGTCTTCATGATGCTCTCTGCGCTTTAAACAGAACCCTGAGACTATCACAGAGCAGGTGCATTTATACGGAGACTTGATTACACACAGGTGGATTATATTTATCATCATCAGTCATTTAGGACAACGTTGGATCATTCAGAGATCCTCACTGAACTTCTGGAGTGAGTTTGCTGCACTGAAAGTAAAGGGGCCGAATGATATTGCACGCCCCACTTTTCAGTTATTTTTTACAAAAGTTTAAAATAACCAATAAATTTCGTTCCACTTCACAATTGTGTCCCACTTGTTGTTGATTCTTCACCAAAAAATTAAAATTTTATATCCTTATGTTTGAAGCCTGAAATGTGCAAAAAGTTGAAAAGTTCAAGGGGGCCGAATACTTTCACAAGGCACTGTATATAGCCTAGATCACAACATTTAAACCCATTTCCGGAAACATTTCCAAAACAGCCTATTTTGAGTACGGATTACATAACTTTTGCAGTCAGTTGGATTGTACCAGCAATATTTATACAATATGCCCAAAACTACAAGACAAACACAGAATAGTAAATAAAGTAGTACTATTGCCTAACATATGTGCAAGCCAAGGTGAGAGGTTTTTAGCATACTTTATGCTACTTTCATTTAAAGGGGTTGTCCAGTTTAAATAATATTTTCATATCTGTTGTCAAGGAATATTAAGTTAATGGGGGATGGGTAGTCTGTACAGGATTTTCATCTCTTGTGAAATGTAGAGAGTGGCTGGACCTATCTTTTCATGCATTACACAGACAACCCCTAATTCGAATGGGCACTGTGCAATTCTTATGTTCCCCTATAGTGGTGCTGCAGAGAAATAATATGTCTGAGATCTAGAAAAAACTCATAGTGTTTGACAGAGTGTCAGTCTTACCATGCTGTCAAATCTTACAATATAATAAATGGACTATTATAACTAGTCTTACTGTTGTTTGTGCATGACAGGGTCAAAAAAAACTGAAATCAATTGTATCAATGCCATATGCTGATACTAGATATTGGGTACGGGATATAGAATGCCTAAACTAGATACATTTGTACCAAATTCCTACAGCAAGAAACATTTTTACCACCCGGTATGCAGAATTCATTTTGTACCTGCATACATGAATAACGTATAGTAGCCATACTATCAAAGGTGTGTCCTAGGTAACATAACTGTAATGTCATACTTGTTTTATGTGGGATATAACAACAAATGAGGGTATTAAGCAAGGGACAAGGACAAAAGAAAACAATTGAATTATGCATAATGCAAGGAAGAATAAAGGGTTGTTTGTGCATACTGTGATGCAGGATAGCAGACCAAGTTATATAATGCTTTATAACTTGTAGCTTTATATTTTTGTAATACAGTGAAACCTCTTTGAGATGACCATGCAAAATTGCATTAAAAACTGTTTTTCTAGGGGGGTGGTCTTCTCAAAGACGATAAGATGGTTAATATGGAAAACTGTAAATCCATCACAGAAAAAGACTACAGCTATGGACCGTAGAATAAACAGACTGCAGCTATATTAATGCTGTGTAAATAAGATGGTCAGTGACCAGCCTAAAATGTGGTGCTAGTGAGTGTTTTTGTGAATTTCCCCTATAACTCTATACAGAATATCCACCCAAGATACTGGTGAAATTTTGGCCAGACATGATATGAGTCACATTATCATTTTTTTCCACACCCTCATGGAGCTTGTGTGCCCTGGGATTCCCTCAACGCGGCTCATTTTTCTTATTTCCCAATCCATCTGGCTGCTGTGAAATGTTAAGTTGTAACTGCAGCAGAACATGCTTTTCACAAATACAACTTTAGCACATAATTTAGAAAAATGCTAAGCAATGAAAAGCTATTGCACGTATTGTAATATAGTAGCCAGGGCATATGTGGTGTTCATGACTGGCGACATCACATCACTGGGATCTTTTCAGGCTGCTATGTATTGATGTATAATCTGGATGGTCTTAAGATACAATAATATGGAGTTTTGCAATTCGGAAAATGTCTCCAGTCAGCCAATAAAAGTATATTTGGTCTTATCTCCCAGACTGACCTCTCCGACTAAGGCTCCATACACACGACCATGTGCGATGTCAGTGTTTTAGCCAGTTTTTTATTGCTAGCACACTGGCCCATTATATTCTATGACTCCATACACTCAGCTGTGTATAATCATGTATGGGGCTATGAGCCCAGGGCAAAACTCATGACAGGTCTTTTTTGCAACCGAGGTTCACTGAAGAAAGTGAATGGGTCCATGGAGGCATGGGTGGCACACAGATCTCCATGTGCCTTCTGCGCCATTCAACCACATATCCTGCACATGGGCATGTAGCTTTAAGGTTAGCTGTATGTAAATGGATGGCCTACTGTTTGGATCAGTTTCTTTGAACGGGTTGTTGAAATGAGGGTCAGATGAAGCGCATTGGTGCAAGAAAGGACCGTCCCCCAGACACTGCTGGTGCCTCTCTCCCACTGCTGTGTTTTTATCTGATGTGGAATAAACCTTTTAACATACTTGGTGAGTGCCCCCTTTCTTTCTTCTATTATTGTTGAACAGATTATCTAAATATGATGTTACAAGTCAGAACCCTGGAGTATGCCTGGAATTAAGTTGTCTATAGATCACTGCTGAAAGTTTCATTTTATAAAGTATGCCTGAAGTCCAGGTAGAATTTGTGGTAGCAATAATATTCAGAGAAACGTCTTTTGTATACTACATAATATTTGCGCCGCCATAATAATTAATTAAACTTCATATCAATATAACAAAAGAAATAAGGTTTCATGAAGGTCATATTGCTGACAGTTGTACTTGCATTGTGTACTTTTCCATTCCTAGTGCCAGTACATAGCTCTGCTGTTATTGTTTTATGATGGTGTAAGATAGTTTGGCGCTGGCTGTGTAGTTTAGGCTTTGTGATAGATTTCAGTGTGGAGAAAAAATACCCTTAGGTTATATGAGCAGGTAGCATGAGACACAGACTGTCACTAAATACAGCAGCATTCCTTACTTGACCGGACTGTCAGGATGTGATGTTTGAGGAAATATGACTTGAAACAATAGCCCATTGACATTTTGTAGGTTTATGAATTTATTTTACAACATTCATTTACACTTGAGCTGTACATTATTCTGAGTGTGTGAAAGGTTACTGATGAACGTATGGCCTGGTATTCTGGCTATGCAAAAAAAAATAAGTAAAAAAGCATAATATGATAGCAAATAGGAATTGCCCCTCTTTTAAATGGGGGTGGTTTATAATAAAACTGGGTGATGCTGGCAGATAACAATAGGGAGGTTTACAGTCTGCACACAAAAGGAAAGAGACCACATAGTGTACATCCAATGGAGCCCTCAATTATCATCTGGACTTTTGCCAACCAAGACATAAGAGTCTGATGTTTGTTTCTCCCACAACTTTACTCTCTTTCAGCCCACAGTAGCTGTAGGTCTGCCTATATAGTAGGGCTGGGCAATTAATCTCAAAATAACCAAAGCCGAATGTCAACCCGGACAACCGATGCGATTTTGTGCATGTCGGTGATTACAATATTCGTGAGGTTCCACCTGCAGTATCGTTCGGACCGAACACCTCCAAACCAAAACTGCTATCACCAGGGGGTGATCAAACATAAAAGAAACAGTGTTACTCATCTCTCCTGGGTCCTGGCGCAATTCCCTATTCTCTTTGAGTCTTCTGCTGACATCAGGGACCGTTGAGGCCTGTAATTAGGCCTCAGTGATCACGTGGATCATGCGGTGGCGCAATGCTTGTGTCTATGCGTCACAACACCACGTGATCGCTGAGGCCCAATGACAGGTCTCAGCAGTCCCTGATGTCAGTCAGGAGGCCCGAAGAGAACAGGGAGTCGCGCTGTTCTTCTGCTAAATTATACTCTAGGATCTGAAGAGACCTTAGAATACAATAACCATTTTGCTTCATATGCATCCGGTCTGTACTAAACCGTGAATCTTGTGAAGTTCTCCCAACACTCCTACTTTAAAAGGGGCGTTATTTTAATAGGTGTGTGACCTAAATAAACACCATCAATTGTAATCAAGGTAAAATGCCCGATTAATTGCCAGCCTTAGATGACCTGTATGCTGCCAGTTAATGGTGTGTTCCAGTTCCTATTTTTAAACCCTGCAGCGGCTTAAAATAACAAACACTGGGATCCAACGGAAAGTCTCCATTTGGGCCCCCGATCTTTGTTGACATTTGAACACTGCTGGCTGTATTGTGCACGCGCAAGACAGAGGTCAGGAACACCTAGGTCCTGAACTAAGACTCTCTACAGGAACTCTGGCTATATGAAGAGGTGACTATACAGTGTTTATTATAAGTCTCATCAGGGGTTAAAATAGGAACTGGCTGGGACACTACTTTAATCCAGAAGTCATGAGGAAATAACATTATTGTCTATTAAGTATTATTCTAGAATTATATTATTGAATTGCTCCTGGTTGGGAAGGAAGTGTTTCTGGGTATAGAGCATATAAGGAAATGACTGATCATAGAACTTCCAATATGCATGTGTAGGGTGATCTTTGGGGAGTCAAAGGTGAATTTATGATTGTATAAAAGTTATATCCTTTGCAGCAGGAAAACACATTTCTGCATTGCATCTACTTTGTCCTCAGTCTGGAATAAATATGCATTGTAATAAGTCTCTGGGCCAACTTTCACTTCCCAGAAATGTTCCTTTTCTTGTTCCTTCTTGCCATGCGAATATTTTAAAAGCTTTAATATACAGTGGTGTACTGTACTGTCTATATACGCCTATGGTATGCCTCTCTGCTACTTACATTTTTGTCCCATTATATGTAAACATTGTGTATTTATAGAAAGGGTAGGGATAGACATAGATTTATGTAAGGTGATCATTCTCATGGTTAAAGCTATAGGAAAGGGATAAAAAGAGTAATCTCTCTTTTTAGTACTGTGACTATATAAACACACTTTGTTGTGCAGCTATTGAAATCTACCTGGAATTTTTGCTAGGTGGTGAGCAGTAAGGAATGCTTGTCATACAGTATATCTCTTACATATATAAAAATGAGTGTCTGTCTGTTCTTTATGCACGACCAAACGACTGGACCGATCCTCACCAAATTTGGCACACATGTACATCAGGTGTCCGGGAATATTTTAGACTGGGTCTCAGCTCTCTTGGACGTACCGTTCCTGAGATACAGTATTCCCAAAAAATGACCAACATTATGCTAATACAAGCCTGCAAGTCTTTCACTCATATTCCAACTGCCATACACACGGTCACATGTCCCTTATCAGCCAATAAGAGCTTGCAGGTGCTTACTCTCCTCAGGCACACAGGTTTCCATAGCAACCAAGCTATGTATGACCTGTATTAGTCAATAGCAGTTCGCAGGACCTTAAATATTCAATCATATCATGTGTATCAGCCAATATAAGTTCACATTTAATTTACCAGGTTTCCATAACACAGCCATAAATAGACTGTACCTATACTGGACTCAGTGGCGTAACTAGCAATGGCTGGGCCCCAAGGCGAACATTTGACATTGGACCCCCCCCCGGCAACCACCCCCCCGCACAAACTGCATTCCTGCACACACTATTATGCCCCATAGTGGCCCTTGCACACAGTATTCTGCCCCATAGTGGCCCCTGCACACAGTATCATAGTGGCTCCTTCATATAGTATTATGCGCACTTCCCGCTACTTCTTCAATGTTGGACCAGATGTCACGTGAGCCAGGCATGCATCTCGACTCATAATGACGTCGGACTGGCCCACCTACATCTGGGACGCCACCAAGGAGGCCCGAAGCCTGCTGAAAAGACCCCAGAGTATAATGATAGCAGTGTTTGTGTGATCCCTGATCCTGCTCACAGCCGCCTCTGCAGAAGGTGAAGCGCAGATGGCCGTGAGCAGGAGCGGGGATCGGTAAGTAAATAGGGCCCGTTACCTGCTGGTGTTACACCAGCAGGTAACGGCCTATTTAAAAAAAAAACATCAGGGCCCGCTGGGACCCCTAATGTCCCGGGTCCTGTGGCAGCCGCTACCACTGCTACCCCGGTATTTACGCCACTGACTGGACTGCCATACTGGATTTCAGCATTCATATATATTGAAACGTTTTTAAACTACTCATGCTTCCTGCAGCAAAACGCATGGCTGCTGCTCGAGCTAATGAAAACTCTCAGCAGGCCCAAGCCTGTCTCCAATCTGATAAGCTATGTCACAGACAACAGCGAGCTGCTGAAACTCCCCAGCAGACCCAAGCCCGTCTCCAATCTGACAAAGCATTGTCAGCCACATGCACACAGCTGCACTCCATGTTTCCATAACAACCCAACCATTTTTCTTCACTGCTGTAGGTCAGCTTTAAAGGGGCAGGGTGCTGTGGATGACACTGTTACACAAGGTCACATACACACAGCTTTACTCCAGGTTTTCCATAACAACCGATCGCAGGTTTTTCACTGATATCCAAACTGAGATACACATGATGCTTATGGACCGATGGAAAATCGCAGGTACTTCAGTCTTAACATACACACAGCTTTACACCAGGTTTCCATAGCCACCAAGCTATTTATGTCCTGCATGAGTCAATAGCAGTTCGCAGGTCCTTAAATATTCAGTCATATGACGTGTTTCAGCCAATATAAGTTCACATTTCATTTACCAGGTTTCCATAGCAACACAGCCATAAATAGACTATACCTATACTGGACTGGCATACTGGATGTCAAGTGTAAAACTGGCCAATTCTTATGGGGTCACTACAAAAACAAAAAATTAAATATACCCGTATGAAGCCGGGTCCTTCTGCTAGTTATGTATTAAAATAACTATATTGTTTGGCTAAACTGGCATTTCCTGCATAGAGCATCATTGGTGGGCAAGTCATAGTACTGTACATATGCAAGATTTATATACAATTTCTTGCTTTTGATCTCCTCATAACCTTGCTTTTAATATATAGGACTGAGTGGAATTTATGCAGTAAATGCATTAATAATATCATCCTCCAAGAAAGTTGTGATGATACACATTTTGATTGTCACCAAACATTTCCTTAGCAACATTCCTAGAATGCATGGGGTGACAACTGCTTATCTTTTTTCCCTGTGTACTGTGCTGTTGTCACTGAATTTCCTCCAGACTGTTTCCTGCAGAGGATGTAAAGCTGCTGCCTACCAATCATTTCTGCCCTTCTTGTCAGTGGCCAGGACATTGCACAGTGCCTGTGACATGAGTGCAGCTGTACAGGGCAGTCTGCAGCCTTCCCTTTTATTTTTCTGTGCCTTAGACCTGCTGGTGTGACTCTCTAGCATTCTGCTTATTCTTTGAGTTGTCTATAGTATTGTAGCTTTTGTTGTGATCTGACCATGCCTCCAACTAACACATGGTCAAGGCATCATGAGGTATATAGTTTACAGAAATTCATACAGGAAATGATTTCTACATTCAAGATGGCAGACAGAGGCTGGATTAATCTAATTCAAGAACGGTTAGATATAGTATATGGCAAAATAGAAGAAAACTGTTATAATGTGACCTAGGGTAGTAGTGAATTTATGCTCCTGTTAGAGTTTCTTTTAAAAGTCATATTTCTCATATACATTATTGGAATACTCCTGTAATAGACATGTCAACTGTCTTGGCTTTTTGCAGGGTGTCCTGGTTTTCAGGCCACCATACCTGGTCGCCAGACCACTGTTCACCTGGCCACTTGGCTTATTTGTATTCACTGCACTGTGAGTTTTGGTTATGGAAAAAACTCCCATTGAGAATAATGGAGTTGGTGGCTCAAACAGTGGGGTGGCAGCTTTGCATACATTATAGGTGTGATCACACCTAAAGATTTAATTTTAATAACACTCTATTACAGGGGTCAGCAACCCCTGGCACTGGTGCCGGAGTCAGCACCCTAGGCATATCTACCTGGCACAGGACTCTCTCTGCTCCAGGTGGCAATCTCTCTTTAATCGTCCATGTAAATGCAGTCGGACGGGGAGGACGCACTGGGAAGTGGTGGGAACATGAGGCAAAATGTCAAAGTGCCCAGGCCAGTAGCCTAGTCAAAGGACAGCAATTACCTGTGCAAAGTATAATATGGCAGCTAAATTTGCCCAGGATTGCTGCAGATTACACTTAGCCCCATGTCCAGTCCAAATATGAATCATTTTGCTAAAGGATCACATTGAAATGTAAGCTCAGTCGACTAACTAACTGGTTGCAGTTATGGTTTGTGTTATATGACTTTCATGTACGACAGTGTTTCCCAACATTTTCAGACTCAGGGTCCCCCTGGAAAAAAAAAAAATTCCTTGGGGCACCCCTACCAAATAATTTTTACCAAAAGAAAAAAACATCCTAAGGATGCAGATAACATTGCATAAAGGCATGGGATCATTCTTCTAAACACTTCTAGAGTGTTGAGGCCCCTGTTGGTAATCACCGATGTAGGAGGGAGACACCCTTACAATTATTACATGGCTCACTGAGTACTTCATCTTTTGATTTTTTTTTTTCCAATTCGGCACCCCAGCCTAAAAAGGTTGCTGACCCCTGCTCTATTAAATGACTGCCATAAAACATAAGACGTTACATAGACATATTTGGTATTGCCATAGCTGTTACGAAGTGTGATTATTAAATGGCGTAAATAAAAATGGAGAATTGGTTCAATATTATAATATGGAGTATGAATATATTTAGCTGTGCCCTTTTATAAAGGACATGCCCCTTGAAAAGGCCACGCCTACTTTTGCTGTGAAATGCCATTTGCAAATCACCCTGTTAAGGGCTCTCCTAGGTTGATGTCTCTGCTCTAAGGTCATAATATTTTATTCATCCTGAAACTTTTATAAATAAAATGTAAAACTATGTTTAGTTGTTATTTTTTCTTTGTGCACATTTTTATTTCCTCTATGTCATAAATGCATATGAGCAAATACAACTGACTGTCAAAGGACGTCCACAGACTACAGTAGAACAGGAAATCATCTCATTGCTCATAAGTGACTTATTCAAAGGAATATGTGGAATTGCATGTGTTTATGTGCATTACAGACATAACAATAGGATTTCCTGACAAACAGTCATGTTGGTTACATTTCATAACAGCATAAAGGAGATATTCCATTGTGGAATGATGTGATATAGGCTGATTCATCTATTAAATTATTATCTATGTTAGCAGTGGAATTGTTTTAGCACATAACCATAGGGGTCTGGAATCTTCCAATGAATACAGTCCTTGGTAGCACTGGTCGAACATCACTGACTGGCATTCTGTGAATTAGAGTTTGCCAGTGTACACAGAAACGATTTGTAAATCTACAGTAAATGGGCAATAAAATGGCTCGTATTAAATATGGATTTTACCTTGGATTTGCCGTACACTTGGTCACAAAAGAGTAGGTGAAATCTGCAGCACATCAATAATAAACCTGCATCAGAATAGAAAGTGCTCTTAAATCCATGCATTTTTTTTCATCTTTTTGTGAATGTTTTTTTTTTTTCTAACCCTCAGTACCTACATTGTACAGTATTTAGTTGCATACTATGTTTTATGGCATAAATGTACTTGTACATGTACTATACATGTGAGAACTCAAGGACATCGGCCCACTGTTACCAAGATGCTTGCTCCAGAATTCTGGTAAAAGGTGCATCTTCTTTTTCTGGTACAAATCAGTCTAGGCAAATTTACTACTGATAAATATAAAGACTAGGAGAGTCACCCACCAGTATCCAGACGCATTAAAACATAGTTTTTATTATAATATAAATATTAAAATACACAAGAAAGACTACAACATAAACAAAAAACTTATATGAAAGAGGGAAAGGTAGGTCAAATATAGGACCTGTTTAATATCACACTACTACTGTGTATAAGGTATGTGGATATATAAGCCTATCCCAAATAACCCTTTCAATTCCACATGTTAAACTAGCAGCAATTGGAAATTACGGTAATATTTATAACCTATAAAAGGGGGGAGTTCTACCTAGCATCAACCATTTTAAAGTATCAAACTCCTAATGCCACCTTGGTAACACAGCGGCCATTTCAAACCGTAACATACCACTAAAACACTTATTGGGCTATTTAAGGTAACCTTTTAGGACTAGCAGGAACTCTGCCTAGCATCCATACCAACACTTAACATATAGGCTGGTTTAAACTATAATGTCCTATTAACACCTTATATCACGGCACCTAACTATCACCAAGAAGTCCCACTAACACACCAAATAAAGTGTTATAAGTAAGATCTTCAGACTTAAAAGCGCTCTGCCCACTACCCACAGTGTTATAGTGGTTAGGTGTTAGTAGTATATCACGGCTAAAAATTAGTTGCTGTGACATGGAGGTAGCATAAAGCATTGAACACTATAACACTGTGGGTAGTGGGCAGAGCGCTTTTTAGTCTGAAGATCTTACTTATAACACTTTATTTGGTGTGTTAGTGGGACTTCTTGGTGATAGTTAGCTGCCGTGATATAAGGTGTTAATAGGACATTATAGTTTAAACCAGCCTATATGTTAAGTGTTGGTATGGATGCTAGGCAGAGTTCCTGCTAGTCCTAAAAGGTTACCTTAAATAGCCCAATAAGTGTTTTAGTGGTATGTTACGGTTTAAAATGGCCGCTGTGTTACCAAGGTGGCATTAGGAGTTTGATACTTTAAAATGGTTGATGCTAGGTAGAACTCCCCCCTTTTTATAGGTTATAAATATGACCGTAATTTCCAATTGCTGCTAGTTTAACATGTGAAATTGAAAGGGTTATTTGGGATAGGCTGATATATCCACATACCTCATACACAATAGTAGTGAGATAGTAAACAGGTCCTATATTTGACCTACCTTTCCCTCTTTCATATAAGTTTTTTGTTTATGTTGTAGTCTTTCTTGTGTATTTTAATATTTATATTATAATAAAAACTATGTTTTAATGCATCTGGATACTGGTGGGTGACTCTCCTAGTCTTTATATTTATATTTAATTATTCGCACGCAATACCTTATTACATATTTATTCATTTGAAATTTACTACTGATTTGCACCAAATCAGAGTTTTACAAAGCACCAGATTTACTTCTGATATGCTCTGATTCTCTGGCATAAAGTAATGGACTGAAATACGACTAAAAATTGGCTCAAAAAGAGCAGCGACGTCTAGCTTTATGCAAGATGCCTAGTCCATCTATTAGACAGTGTTTGTAAATGTGGGCCAAAGTCTTTAGTTGAGCTCTTAGACCCGGGGTCAGCAACCTTCGGCACTCCAGCTGCTGTGAAACTACAACTCCCAACATGCTCCATTCACTTCCATGGGAGTTCCAAGAACAGCAGAGCAAGTATGCATGCTGGGAGTTGTAGTTTTACAACAGCTGCAGTGCCAAAGGTTGCCTACCACTGTCTTAGACCTTTAGACTTATCTTGCTTCCATTTACCATGACAGAAAGTAACTGACTGATACTTTTGTTGGACACAATGTTTCACATGGCGTTTATTTCTCATTTAAGTAGTAGAGTAAAAATTATCCATTATCAGTGACTAAATGTATATTTGTGCATCATATAGTCCTGAACATAATGTATATCCTATGAATTTATATTTTTTCTTCAAACAAGTTGAAAAACACGGAATCCTGGGAAGTGTACAGTATTTTAATAGCTACTATAAGGTGAAAGTAGCTAGCTTCTTCTCTCATTTGAATTTGAAAATACTGTAGCTGCCAGTCCAAAACCAAACCACATGAATAATAAAGATAAGATAACAAATGTAGTAGTTTAATTGAAATGAAGACGTATACAGTAGCTTGAGACGTTTTTGTTGAAATCTCAGGAAATACACTTGAACATAAAATACAACCTGATGAAAGTAACGTTTTAAAATACATAAAGCAACCATTGTTCTCTTGTGTTCCTTATAAACTGGGCAAACTGGATTTGTCACAGTACCAAGCCTTAACAATTTATCAGCTGTACGAAATCTATCAACAGCTAAAGCCTATTTTTATCATCTATTCTCTCTCCTTTCTACTACGTCCGGTATTGCATCTATTATTTGTAAGGATCCTCAACACTTCCAGAAACTCACACCCACAGGTGTTTATTTGTACAGCAACTTGATGAAATACTTGAATTTTTCAGTTTTTTATCAGATGTATTAACATTTGGAATATAAACCTAAGTAAGGATTCAACATTATGGGTGAAATTCTCATTGTTGACCATAGTAACTGATCTTCAATCATGTCATGTTGGAATCATATTGGAAAATATGTTTTTGGACTGGATTGACAGTATAAGCATCAGTGTATCTAGTTTTGATGCATAAGGTTTTTTGCCAGGAAAATAAAAAACTGATGGCTTGTCATTAGATACCATAGATCAGAATGGTGTGGGTCTGCGTGTTGGCACCTTGGCCAGTCAGCTGTTACAAGAGCTGTAATGTTCACTGATACCCTTTATTATTTGACAGGCATAGCTCAATACATTATATACTGGCTGTGTCTGATGTTACAACTCAGAGTAGCTCAGTCCCATTAAGTTGAACAGGGCTGAGCTGGGATGTCAGGCTCAGCCACTACAAAAAGCTGCTAGGTAAACACTGAGGGGAACACAAGCTTTCTGGAATGCCACGGTTTCGTCAATAGACTGATCATGAAAGGTGCTGAAAAACAGATCCCCAAGATCTGATGATGATGGCCTCTCCTAAGGATAGGGCATCAATTTTTCAGTTCCCCTTTAAGAAGGTAGTCTGGCTTAGAAAATCTATTTTCAAAAATCTTTTTTGGGTGTTCTGTTAGTAGAGGGAGATCCATAATTATTAACCCTAGAAATTAGTGCATATTGGAGAGGGACAACAAAAAGCATCCTTTCTCAGGAAGGCATGGCATGTCTAGACATTATATAGATCATCCATTAGAATGAACTCTGTGTAATGCTTCATCATTTGTGGTGGCACTGCAAGGTAACTGAATACTTCCTGCCAGGTTCCCTCACAGGCAACATCTGAAAATAGGGGGTCTCAATGTTTGGAATATCAGTCTCCAACATAAAGTCAATGGCCAAAGTAGTCAACTCTTTTAAGGGAGTCTGTTACCAGCTTTATTTGCACTTTTCAAAAATTTGCTTTTTCAAGGAAATGGTGCATCTCTTGGACTGTCTAAAGGTATGATGGTGCTTAGCCTGATATCCCCTACAATGCACTGTGGTTGGTTTGAGAAGTCCAGTTTACTGGTAACATACTCCTTTTAATTAAGGGTGGGTTCACACCTGCGCTTGCTATCCGTCCGTTGCCAATCCAGTGAAAATCTCGGCGAACTGAATTGGCATCGGATACAGACCGGTCAGCGACACATTGGTTAAAAACCCATTCATTTGAATGGATTTTTAAAGCAATGCGCGGGTGTGCGCTTACACTAAAATAGGTTTTGTGGACTATTATATTGGTGACCTATCCTTAGGACAGGCCATTAACATTAGACTGATAAAGTCTGACACATGGAAGCCACACCAGTAAGCTGTTTGACTAGCTTACAATGCTTGGGTGAGCTCCACTTCCTCTTCTCAGGTCAATTACATCACATTCAGTGCTCACATGGCTATGATGCAGGTCAGTCCCTTTCAAGTGAATGGGGCTGAGCTATAATACCAAGCACAAAGGTGTTGGACCTCTTCTGATGTAGTAGTGTTGCCTGTTACTAAGGACAGCTGATCAATATCACAGTCCCGCAGAACTCCTTTTAAGGCATATGGTTAATTAAAAATCTGCTCAGAGCTGAGGTTACTGGTTGTCCTTTATCACGATCACTAAAGACAGTTCAAAAGCATTTCCAATCCATGAATAGTTGTGAAGCATTATGGGATTGAAATGTGTTTAGTTCCCACTGTACTTAGTTGTAATGCTGACATATTACACATGATTTTTTCAGCCTGGGTTAACATTCTACTTATCTAATGGTAAGTGTCTTTGAATATACAGGAAGTTTTCCAGGAGAGCATTTCCAGAGATGCTGGCTCCTGTTCACTATGCTGGAGACAGATTGAGAAATCCCTGTTAACCCACAACTGAGTATTTTCATCAGAAAAACACAACTGTACAAGACTGCATTATATATACCATTAGAAGCTGTGATAAGGCCATTAAATAAATACAAATTAACTCTTTACTACACAGTTTACTGCAGAATGCAAATTTAACCTGTTTTTCAAGATGTTTTGAAATAGTCAGATTTATCCCTATAGTGTGTTGTGCTATATTTCTCACCACCAGTCTTTATAGAATGTTGTATGTGGTTAGCCAACAAATTATACTATATTTGTAAAATTATTTTGCTAAATTAATTTAGCTTTTTGAAAGTAACAATAACAATGCATTGTGGTGGCCATGACAATTGCTTGGACCATGATCATAGAAATATAAAGGATTATGAACAAAGCCCTATTACCCCAGCAGTGAAATTATTAAACTGAAACTTCTTATAGTCCTCCATCTGCACATGAGGAACAAAGCAGAGAAAATGCTTTGTGCTTTTATTACATTCATTTTTGGAATGCTTGTGTCATTACAAAAAGGCATCAAAATGCGATGTTAAGAATTATCCTAAGGCTACATGCACATGTGCATGTGCCAGGTCCATGGTAAAACAGCACGGATGGCATGTGAATGATATCAATGAAGGATATATTCCCTTCATAGAAACCCAGGCCATAAAACAGACAGATATAGGACCTGTCCTGAGGTTTGCCCTGGGCTTACAGTTGTGTGTATGGGGCCATAGAAAATAATAGGCCAGTGTTCTAGCCATGAAAACACGGCTAGCATACTGAAAAAGCACACATTCGTGTACATGGAGCAGTAGTGTAATTTCACCATCATAGAACTAAATTTAATACAGTATACACCATCAATATTTTTTAACTTATTAAAAAAATATTTTTTTTACTGAGCAATAAAAGTTTTATTGTTTAAAGGGGTTTTCCAGGCAAAAAACATTTTTCAAAAAAAAAAGATCTGTTAGTGCTATTAATAGGTTAATAAGTGCAACCAAATACCTTTTAGCAGTGTTTTAAGTGATTTCTGGGATTCTCTGGGAGCTCCTGGCACCTTCTCCATTTGTTTACATGGGTAGCTTTTTGTTCCATTTTCCTACAACTACCATGATTCATTGCGCTTCACTCATACTACCTTCCTCTCACACCTCTCCCTGTTTCCCTAGCCAGCCCACCTGCTACTAGCCCTTCCCAACTAACTAACTCAACCCACCCCATCATACTTACCTGTCTTCCTGTCTGGATCTTCTGGGCACAGGACGTCACTTCCTTCTGCACTGTAGATGGCACTCTGGCTCTATTGCGCAGGCGTGGGAAGACGTCATGAAGTGGAGGAGCCAGCCCCCCAGAAGGAAGTGATGTCCAGTGCCCAGAAGATATGGACAGGAAGACAGGTAAGTATGATGGGATGGGGGTTAGTATAGGTGATGTTCCGTTTCCAGAGACTGCCCCGGTGATCTAGGTAAATATAGCTTTTTTGTAAACTAAGTAAAATAGAAGGTAGGTGGGGGAGAGGGTGTTTAGCTTCGAGTAGAAATATCATTTTATCCCGGACAACCACTTTAATAAAAACCTTGAAAGGACTTTATTTGTCATCTACTAATTTATACCATACTACTTGTTCGTGTCCTACCTTGTATGTATCCATGCATATCCCTATCCCTATTATCCCTATTTAGATGTTTAGAACAGATTTGAGTTGCAGAAACTTCTGCAACAATTGTGCTGTGCATGAACATACCGTAAAGTGGGTAGCATGTGATTTCTTAAGATGCTACTCACTTTTAGTACTATACCAGGCAGTAGGGAACATGTATTCACTGCTAAATTATTTGTGACAAAGTTGAAGTAGAGAATGGTTATGTGCCACTTTGAGTACTTACATGTAGTCCTCAACATACTAACTTGGCTTATAATATGATATTGTTTGGTAGTAACAGTTAATTGGTTCAATGGTGTAAACCGAATTTGAGAAATACAAGTACAAGATAAATGAAACCAATGTGCAAAGAAATACTGTCTGAATAACATTAATTTGACTCTGCCTTTGAGAACTGCTGCTATATCTTGGTAGTTGATAGAGAAAATCCCAATTAAAGCATTTTCTGTATAAAACAGATTGCATAATGTGAGATGGCACGTTGTTTAACATGAATTATTTTTATGTAGGAAGTGTTGACAGAAGTAAAGCAGCAGTTATGCCATAAGTGTGCTCTCGGTGAATACACTTTCTGCAAATGCAATTTATCATACTTGCTTCACTACACTGAAAAAACCTGCTGCGTTTTCTCAGCTATTACTGACTAATTTGACCCTGAGTCTGCTTGGGTTCAATGGCACAACCAGTTATAACCCTTGACATTTTTTTTTCTGCTTTGTAGCATTGAACCCATTGCAGTGGGCAAAGTTTGACAACTGTGACTAGATAGGTGAGGAAAGCTATCACCTACCTGCTAGGGTTTACTGCTGCCAGGTTTAGGGTTAGTGCACACACCAAAGTCTAGTGCCATGTTTCTAAAGGAGAAAACCTCAGTTTATATAATGTCCATTGGAGTTTGGCACAACTTTTTTTCTGTTGGATTTGACCTCTGTATACCTCCCTCCACATCTGGCAGTCCTATTGCAGCTCTGCATAGAGTGGCTCTAGCCATCAAAAATTTACAGGCTCTACACAAAGGGTTCAGGACTTCATGTCCTCCTGATGAACGCTGCAAACAATGGTTATAGTGATATAAATATTTTACACATATTAAAAAAAAATAGATTGCTACCACACATGATTCCATGTGGAAACCAAAATCTTTATCAGCTAAACAGTACTACCCCTTTAAATTGTAGTCTCATCCGTCTGCCTGTACCCTAAATCAGGATTTAATGTGCCAGTTTGTTAATGCTGCCTTGAAGTGAGTAATTAAAGAAAATGACTTGCATGCAGTTCAGCAAGCGCTGACATTTTTCCAATTACTGTAGGCTTACAGTATCTTGGCTTGATGTTTCTTTGGTCATTTGGAGAAAGCATTAAAGGAAATTGTATAATATTTAATTATTTTGCCTATTTTCCTGATGTGAAACATTAGACAGCAGGTCTAGATTATAATGGCTAAAAAATGCAGATCATTCAACATTGACCTAGTAATAGGCACTATTTTATGTGGTTCTAGTTTCTAGTCATGGTGCAAAGCAGCGCTGAGATTATCGTAATTTATCATAACATAGCCAAATGGTAATGTCCAAGTCATTAGAGAGAATCCTTGGTATGAAGATACACAGGTTAATATACAGTACAGTAGTAGAGTGGCTGTATCATCTATAAATTGAGCTGCAGTATCCTTCCTACTGACCTCAAAGGTGTGTCATTACTTACTGCAGTTGGTTTAGATCACACAGGTTTAGTACTGCTATAAGGAAAGATCTTGACTATGCAGTTACTCTGCTGTTATAAAATTTGGGACTACAAAGCTATGTTGCTGTTGTAGGAGAAGGCTCAGAGTACACAACTGACTGCTGTTATAGGAGGTCCAGACTACACTACAAGACTCCTGTAAAAGGAGGAAGTCCAGATTGCAAAACTGGACTACTGTAACAGGAGGAGCTCCAGACTACACGACAAGACAGCGGTTATAAGAAGAGGTAAAGACTACACAGCCATACTACTGTTATTGATGGAAGCCTAGACTCCATAGCCTGGCTGCGCCTATAGGAGGTATTTCATACTATACAACAAGATTGCGCAGTCATTCTTCTGTTAAAGGCAAAGGTCCTGACTTCACAGTTACACTGCTGTTAGAATAACAAATTCAAACCTGACTCCACAACTATTCTGCTATTGTAGTGTCCCATTGGGAACACTACAAAAATGGTAGGCTGTATTTATCTATGTATGACGTGTGGATGTGTCCCTGGGGAACCACTACTATTATCAGATACCTTTCAGGCCCCCTCGGCATTGCACCAGCCTAGGAGGAGTGTGAGAGGATCTGGTAAGTGACCACAGTGACTGCTACCTCCCAACCTCCTGTCCTTACTCCCTTCCAGGCTGCTAGACTATGGAAGTTAAAGACTCTGACTACACAACCTCACTGTTATAGGAGATAAGGCTTCTGCTATAGGAGATAGTCCAGACTACAAAACCTGGGCAAAAACTCAGTAAATATTAAATAAAATACATTACAAATTTAGCATCTTTAAATGTCAAGATGTCAGCGAACCAGTCAGGGGGTAGTTAGTGCAGTCAGTCTGCAGGCAGTGCTTGGCTCTCTATTTTAACCTGCACTGCATTCTTCTCTAGGCCAGTTATTGTTTATTGCAACATGCTGAGCTATCCTAGTGATATTGGACTGTTTATTGTGTTTTCTAACCCAGCTTTGATTTTGACCTTTTTGTCTTTATATCTCTCAAAGGCCTGATATGTTTTGGATCTGGGACTTTATGAATCTTATTTTATCTCCTGTTCTAGGACTTCTAGTTCTGTGTTTTGACTCTGTCTCTGACCATGATATTGGTTTCTTCTTGAGTATGATGATTTTTCCATTGATTACCTGTATTTACCCTTGTTACATATGGTTAAGTTTCACCCTGTTTGCTCTGTTGGTTGGCAGCTATTCTGCAGATTAAGCCTGAGGATTTGCAGCAGTGGAGTACAGATCTCTGTACAGAGGTTAAAGGGTGAAAAACTTGCAGTCCCTTTTGATTCTGCTAACCAGAGTGGCTTTGGCCAACTTTCACATAAATAAGCCGAAGGGCTGACCATCACAGAAAGATTGAAAAGAAATATTTACAGGTGCTTCACATAAAGATTGAAAATAAAAATTATTTCAGATGCTTATTCTTACATTTTATAATTCATATGATTCATTAAATTAATGATTATAAATAAAAATCCCTATGCATTTAGTGAAGTCACTCCATTGGGAGAATAATCAATGCTTTTTCTCATTGATAAAGATTTCAGGCGTCTAGAATACACTGTAGGCCCAATGCCAAGCTTGCTTCTGACTCTTTTGCTGAAGGGAAAGGTGCAAAGTTCAGGATAGTCCAAGCTATTCACCGCTGATGTTATCTTAAATCATCTGTAGCCTCTTCCTGAATAGACAATGTGATGTGAACTGTAGAAGAGGAACACTGGGAAAACGAGTATAGCCAGCTGTGCATGTCTTAAGGCCAAATGAAACTGTTGGCAAGTTGTCATTAAAAATATTGTATATTTTGTACAGCAGAGTGTAATGGAGCATAATAAAATGCCTTTTAAGAGCTCAAAGACTATACATCTGTTAAAATCTATAGACTGTATTCAAAAGGGCTTATATTTTCCTGTGTCTTTTACGAACTATGATAAGAGGCTGAAAGTCACAATACTAGTTATCTGTTCTAATGCAGTCGAGACCGTATTAGTTATGAAGAAATACAAATCTGCAATTTGAGCCCTGTAATTAAGTCTGACAGCATGCAATGAGCTATAGTGATGGTAACTGGTACTGAACTGGTGATATTCTGGTCATGATAGACTTGGCGCTGACTTCAGCATTACTTCCTGGCTCCTCTGGGAGTTAAAGAAATTCTTCACTGATCTTGGTATTAGTTGTGAGTGCTCCTCAGCCTCAACTGGTGAGGTGGACAGGGAAGAACTTTAGAATATATATTGGTTCTTTCTGTCATCTAATAAAGTTTATTATTCAAGCCTGTCTTGACTTCTCATTTACGTTGCCTCTCTCCTAGTCTGATAGCTCCACTTTCACATTGGTTTCAAAACAGAAAGAGAAATGCCCTCCTTGGTGTTGTCATATGACCAGTGATGTGCTTGAAGGGTTTTTGCTATCAATACCAGACACAATTAGTGGACAAGAGTGATGAATAGATAGTTAATCCCTTTAAGAAAATGTTATCATGTTACTCTATGGCTGTGTGTCATAAAAACAGAGTTCTAACCTCTTTAAGATGTTTGGTTCTGTTTAGTTTAATTAAATTGAAATATTAGATACTTTTTCCTGCCCTAGACCACCACTAAATAGCCCTTCACCATCCTAACTGTTAACTACATAATCACATAGACCTCCAGTGATACTTGATATAAGCCCACAATCATTGTAGACCACTATGAATAAGCCAAGACTCCTATTACTTAAATACTTTTACCGTACTAACTTCTAAACCACCTTCTGTAAAATGTTGTATGCATCACTGTACATGTAAATGGTTGACAAAGTAAGTAGATTTCAGCTGGAGGGTAATTTTTCCACCTCTAGTATAGGTAATAACACATTTGGAAATCTCACTTTAAAAGTTCTCCATTTGCCCTGGCATCCCACAGTCTTTGTATGTAGGGAAAGACCCGTCAATCACAGTAAGTAACCGCAGGAAAATGGAGCTGTCCAGAGGACACTTCTCCCTGAGCCTGGCACATAACACAGGCCATGACCCAATGTTAAAGCTACAGTATGTTTTCTCTCAAAAGTCAGCGCTTTAGAGTTAAACATAGCTGATTATTATTGTCGGACCAGTCACTAAGCCATGCTTCCTGCAGCACACAAGACTTACACACACATAATCTCTATCCTACAATAAATATACACTCATCTGACAAGCTATCTCTTAGTCCACATATTGTTAAAATATTCTATTACTTGGCCAACGTACAGTAGGTCAGTTTTGTTAAATTTTATTCTATGTCCATGGAGATCCATGAGGATATAACATCTGGAGAATCCTCTAAAGACTGATAACTAATTCTTTATTGTATTCCTCTGACAACATTTCAGAAACTAACAAAGTTCTACTTCCTTTGTTAAGAAGGGGACTATACCACACTCATTTTTGTCCATGAAAAATTATGAGGACAGTTTGTATATTTCTAACCCCCTTTTTGTGCCTCCTAGATTGTAGAGTTACTGTAGATGGGAAGTTTAGTAGACTATATGTGACAAAAAAAAAAATCACTCCTTTAATTCTGTGCAAAGTTTTTGTAGTCAGTTGTGGGAAGCTTTAGTCCAATATGAAAAAATAAATCTGTGGTTGTTTAGTTTGGCTTTCTTTTCCAGTTCAGAAGAAAGAATTTGAAATGCAATTTGAAATTCTTTTTAAAATATGGATTATACCAAGAACAGCAAGGACACAGCACAATCGGAGGAAGTATGTTAAAGCGTGCAGCCTTAATATCTTGTTTCCTTTACTTATTTTTTGGTGATATACAGTACCGGTTGCAATACTGTTAAAAAGAAAAACAACAATATTTACCTGTGCAACTTCATTCATGAATGGATGTTTTTATTCTGTAGTTTTTGGCAGTCTACACAAATGTGACACAATGAGCTCTGTTAGAAAAACAGTGTTTCGTGACAACCCATTGATTGATACTATTAATTTCTATGGGCTGTCGTGATCTGTTTTTTTTTTTTTTTTTTGTTTTGTTTTGTTTTTGTTTAAGGTGTGTATGTTAAAGTGCAGTTTCAACAGTTTTTCAATCAGATTGAATCATTTTTGTAAATAAGTAATATATTGGCAAAAATTCAAACCTGACCTAGTACAACTGTTTTTTAAGGTAGTACATTAGTAATTGATATAATGTCAAAATGTAGCATATATAGCCTAGTGACGGATACAAGAATTATGGGATGTTGTCTGTAAAGCACAGGGGCAACTGTGTTGATGACAAAAGCTATGATACGAGGTCCAGAGGTGGAACTCCAGACTATAGTAATGACAAAAGAAGGACAGATAAATATTCTTCAACCAATAAGCCTTTTTCCTATGGATGTAGGGTAGGAAAATTTGTTTTTACAGGTTCAAGACTCCTGGTCTCATGTTTTCTAAATTTTATTAAAGACCAATTTCAATTAAAGGAATTTTACTGTCTCCTCTTCCCTCTACTTCCTGGTTTCAGTGACAAGATGGTGTCTCAGTCTGTGTGATGTACAGCTCAGGCCAGCAGCGTGTTAAATGCACACTGTTGTCTTTGGATATACATATAGAGATATCAAAGGCACTGATCAAGGCGCTGTTCTAGCCTTTATCATATTGTAGAGGTAACAGAGTGCTCCATTAGTCATCAATCACAGTGCAGAGATGAGAATAGAGCCTGTCAGGTACAGAAACTGAGTCAGCCAACCACCAAAGCTAGATAAGAGAGATGGTCAGAAACCTAGGCAATCATCTGTGAACACTGAGGAAACATACTCAGCTGTATTTGGCAAACAAGGCAAGATAGATAAAGCAATATATTGGGTAAAACACTTCAGTTATCTTAAAGAGGACCTTTCACCACCTTCACCAATTCAAGATCTTACCTTCTGTTAATAGGCGCCACTCCACTGACTCCTGCACTGTTGGAATTTTCTCTCTAGCCCCCACCATTCCCGAGCAACAAGCACAGTTAGTTTTGATGCCTGATGTGCTATTTAAGCTCTGTAATGTAAGTAGGGCAGTGTCAGCGGTTTGTGATTCAGAGCTTCATTCAGAGGCAGCCAGTGTTAGAGCTCAGAATCATATCCCTTGTCTGCTCCTGCCTGACACTGCCCACCTGACAGTACAGAATCTAAATAGTACATCAGGTACCAAAACTAACAGCATTAATAGCTCGGGAATGAAGGGGGCTAGAGAAAAAATTTAAACTGTGCCAGAAGCAGTGGTGCAGAGTCTTTGAATTAATATAAAGACCTTGTCCGCGATAAATGGAAATTCCTACACGAAACACTCTACCACCCACTCCTACTTCGTAAATAACATAATTTATCAAAAATGTATATTTACCCATATCCGTGGGGCCACCCCAGGGATATTTTCTGATTAGTAGTAGAGACGTTCCGGAAACAGAACGTCACTACTACTTCCCCCCCCCTCCCATCCACTCCATCATACTTATCTAGCTTCTTCCTGTGCGATGGCTCCTCCCTGTTTTCTGACTGTCAGCGTGTGCTATAGACCCAGCGCTGCTCTGTGCAGATGATAATCCATCTCTACTGCGCAGGCGTGGGGGCAGCATCAGAGACCTGCGCAGTAGAGGTGGATCGTCAGCTACAGAGCAGCACTGGGTCTATAGCACACACGGCAGTCAGAAAAGAAGGATGCGCCATCCGGCAGGAGGAAGACTGGAAAGAAGAGAGGTAAGTATATAATGGGGTCAGGGGTTGATCTGAGTAGGTAGGGAAGGGCTAGTAGTTGTGAGCGGGATAGCTAGAGACAGGGAGGGGGGTGTATGGTAGGGAGGGAGGGATAGAGGAAGGAGGGGAGTGAGGTGAGAGGTAGCTAGCATGGAAGTTACGTAGCAGGAAGCTGAACCATATAAACAAATGCAGAGGATACCAGGAGCTCCCAGAAATCACTCAATACACTGCTAAAGGTATATGGGTACATTTATTAACCCATTAATAGCACTAACAGAACTTTAAAAACAAACAAACATATTTTGCCCGGAAAACCCCTTTAATGTTGCCATATGTTCAAAGATGTATAATGTAACACACAGAATAATTTGGCGAGGCAGGTAAACTAGAAGGGGCTGGTAATAATGAAGGCTTCACATTTCACTGGCTTGTCATATCTGCATTCTGTAGGCTTTTCTTTATTGTATTGTACTAAAGATACATATATATTTGACTTATACTATGATTATAATGAAATTCAAAGAGATCTTCTTTAATCCACATACATCTTTATTATAGAATCAATATATTGATATGATATGTAATGGATTAAGTTATGTACTGGATGTAATAATTGGAAAGTCAACATCTGGAAATATATCGTTGTTTACAGATGTGGCTCAATGACCTTTGTCTGGCTTTTTTCACTTTCTCAGACTTATTCCTGCGAATGCTCAATTTTCTCAGACTGGGAACTCTACAGTGGAATAGAAATTGGGTGTAAATATTTTATGCACAGGCCAGTCGTTTTGGCACAGTGAGTTCTAACTGAATACAAGCCGTTTGCACAGCATTTGTCTGGCAAAAGGACCAAGAGTTTTCAGCTTTTCAACTGGGATGTCAGATGACCTTTATTCCCTATTGTTCATGTATTTTTCACATCGAGCAATCGACATTTTCAAATCTAACATTTGCTGGCAAAAAGCAGGCAGAAAGTTAGAATATATAAAAAAAAATCAAAGTGAAAATATTACACCATCTTTGCTCATAATGAAAAACAGATTTGCAAAATGTTTTTGTATGCACTAATAGAGAAAACCCATGCTTGAATTCATATTAAGTATTAAAATAATAACTTGTGTATGATAGTGTAGACATTACAAAACCACACTGAACTAATTATATGATGTGTTTCACTGGTGATAAGTATGCGATTATTATGAGCGCCACAGTCTTTTGTCCGTTACTACTTTAATAGACTCTTTAAAGAGAAACCATACAGAGTTTTTCTTTATAATTAACTGTAAAACATGTGGTCATGGGTATTGAGAAAGTAGTTTTGGTTGGGCTAAGTCTAGTATCTAAGATTCCTAGACTGTAGCGGAACCTCTTCTGCCCTACAGATCATAAAAGTCAAGAACTAGGGGGTATTTATATTATCAACTAGCAGAGTATAATGCCTAGGGAAAAGATTCAGTTTCCCGTCCTGCTCATGTATTTAAGTGTCCTACAAGTTGGTTGAATTGAAGGGTCTGTATGTTGCTTCATTTTATTCAAACAATATATACATTCAAAAATAATATTGTATATAGGATTTTCTGATTTAATGCCATCAAGTACGGTAAGTTTTTAGTTTTTTAAGGTTCCACCTCATTGCATAAAACCTTGGAAGTCCATCAGCACTCCATATTAAACTAAAATATTGCTTGCATTTTGCTATCAGAGTTTGATGAACTTTCATCAATGTGTATTACAGTATGTGCCCATCCTATCATATTTAGTGTAACACACACAGGCCATATCTTGGATCTGTATGTGGGAATCATCACTGTCTTCACACTTGTTTAGTAATATATTGGCATGTGCTTTCATATTACTTTAGTCCTCATAACAATGACTTACGAGTTGTTATTGCTGTCATGAACTTACTTTCAGATAGAAAAGTGAAAGGCTGGGCTTGTCTGGCAATGAGTGCATGACCTTTCAGCTTTATAGAGACAGTGGATGCATTACATTCATCCAGTCCCAATAGGTTGATTGAATAATTTACCGTATTTCTATTTGACAAGCGTGGATATCCATAAAGGTCAATTACTTCCATATGGTCTTTTTCTATTCTAATTTTCTAGAATAGTAACCAATGAAAAAAATTTAGGCTTTTGGCAGTTTGGATTCTTAAAGCTACACGTGTACTGCAGGGTAATATAGGTTTGTGTGTATATATGTCTGTGTGTGTGTGTGTGTGTGTGTGTGTGTGTGTATATATATATATATATATATATATATATATATATATATATACACATATACAGTGGGGAAAAAAAATATTTAGTCAGCCACCAATTGTGCAAGTTCTCCCACTTAAAAAGATGAGAGAGGCCTGTAATTGTCATCATAGGTAGACCTCAACTATGAGAGACAAAATGAGAAAACATAGGTAGAAAATCACATTGTCAAAAGTTTGGGGTCACCTAGACAATTTTGTGTTTTCCATGAAAAATCACACTTTTATAAAATGAGTTGCAAAGAGAATAAAAAATATAGTCAAGACATTGACAAGGTTAGAAATAATGATTTTTATTTGAAATAATAATTTTCTCCTTCAAACTTTGCTTTCGTCAAAGAATGCCCCATTTGCAGCATTTGCAGACCTTTGGCATTCTAGCTGTTAATTTGCTGAGGTAATCTGGAGAAATTTCACCCCATGCTTCCAGAAGCCAATCCCACAAGTTGGATTGGCTTGATGCGCACTTTTTGCGTACCATACGGTCAAGCTGCTCCCACAACAGCTCAATGGGGTTGAGATCTGGTGACTGCGCTGGTCACTGCATTACAGATAGAATACCAGCTGCCTGCTTCTTCCCTAAATAGTTCTTGCATAATTTTGAGGTGTGCTTTGGGTCATTGTCCTGTTGTAGGATGAAATTGGCTCCAATCAAGCACTGTCCACAGGGTATGGCATGGCGTTGCAAAATGGAGTGATAGCCTTCCTTATTCAAAATCCCTTTTACCTTGTACAAATCTCCCACTTTACCAGCACCAAAGCAACCCCAGACCATCACATTACCTCCACCATGCTTGAAAGATGGAGTCAGGCACTCTTCCAGCATCTTTTCAGTTGTTCTACATCTCACAAATGTTCTTCTGTGTGATCCAAACACCTCAAACTTCGATTCGTCTGTCCATAACACTTTTTTCCAATCTTCCTCTGTCCAATGTCTGTGTTCTTTTGCCCATATTAATCTTTTCCTTTTATTAGCCAGTCTCAGATATGGCTTTTTCTTGGCCACTCTGCCCTGAAGGCCAGCATCCCTGAGTCGCCTCTTCACTGTAGACGTTGACACTGGCGTTTTGTGGGTACTATTTAATGAAGCTGCCAGTTGAGAACCTGAGAGGCATCGATTTCTCAAACTAGAGACTCTAATGTACTTGTCTTGTTGCTCAGTTGTGCAGTGAGGCCTCCCACTTCTCTTTCTACTCTGGTTAGAGCCTTTTGTGCTGTCCTCTGAAGGGAGTAGTACACACTGTTGTAGGAAATCTTCAGTTTCTTGGCAATTTCTCGCATGGAATAGCCTTCATTTCTAAGAACAAGAATAGACTGTCGAGTTTCACATGAAAGTTCTCTTTTTCTGGCCATTTTGAGAGTTTAATCGAACTAACAAATGTAATGCTTCAGATTCTCAACTAGCTCAAAGGAAGGTCAGTTTTATAGCTTCTCTAACCGGCAAAACTGTTTTCAGCTGTGCTAACATACTTGCGCAAGGGTTTTCAAGGGTTTTCTAAACATCCATTAGCCTTCTTACACAGTTAGCAAACACAATGTACCATTAGAACACTGGAGTGATGGTTGCTGGAAATGGGCCTCTATACACCTATGTAGATATTGCAATAAAAACCAGACGTTTGCAGCTAGAATAGTTATTTACCCCATTAACAATGTATAGAGTGTATTTCTGATTCATTTAATGTTATCTTCATTGAAAAAAACTGTGCTTTTCTTTCAAAAATAAGGAAATTTCTAAGTGACCCTAAACTTTTGAATGGTAGTGTGTGTGTGTGTTTGTGTGTGTTATATATATATATATATATATATATATATATATATATATATATATATATCTCAAGAGAAAGAGGCCAAGAAGAAAAAACAGATAAACATGTCCAAAATATTGTTAAGTTGATGTTTAAATATAGTAAAAGTGAAATTAGAACATTCTGACAAAATAGATATCTGGTACATGTACCAAGTCTGGTTCACCATTAAGACTAGGGCTACACACAGGGCCGCACCTGCCATGAGGCGACCTGAGATAACAGCCTCAGGCAACAGCTCCTAGCATATACTGAGGGGAAGCATTTTTTTAATTGGCCACTATCTATTGGTTTATTCCCATCGCTGCTCCTGTCCTGTCCAGGATCTATTTCTTCCTCCAGAGGGAACTTCAGCATTCTTCAACGTCTGTGCGGCACCAGGGGAGGTGAGTAAAAACAACAAACGGTTATACTCTCCTCTCTTTGGTATTCAGTGGTCCCCAGCGTCCTCTTCAGGCCTCTGTCCTGTGTCTGATTCCATGCACCCCAGGGTCACCGCTGAGACCCTGTGATTGGGCCTCAGCAGTCATGTGGGGCATGCCAAGTGTCATGATGATTCTCTGATTTTCATAAATGGTTGATGTAAATGATAGTGAGTATAATGTTCAAATCTTCAACCGCTGAGTATTAATCCAATTTTATTGGACAAACCTCCCAATTATAATGCACAACAGACTTTCTAACCATTATATAGGTTGTAAAGAACTGATTATAGTCATTTGTTGAATTTCCTACATGAAGAGGTCACATTTACTAAGATCAAAAGCTATTTCAAACAAAAACATCTTAAAAGGCCAAGTTACATGTTAACATAGGACAATAGCATGGTTTCTGCTTGAATTTCTATGCAGGATATCAGAATAGCTTCCCAGACCTGCTGTTTTGATGTGAACTGCCTCCCACCCTCATAGATCTTTTGCTTGAGGATACTTCAAAGGTTCTCAATAGGGTTGAGGTACCACAACATGAGTGTCTCTACTTTTATGCCCATAGCGGCCAACGACTCAGAGGTATTCTTTGCTGCAAACTCTATATACTTTGCAGACGTCAATTTCACACCCTTAGGCCGTTGCCCCATTGTAGAAAATCCCATACACACATTGGGGAAAAAGATGCGCAGCAGACAGGTTGCGATTTCCAAAACCATTGCGGTTTTGCACTATTTGACACTTTTTGGAAGCAGAGAGATCCTTTTTCTTTCCCATATTGCTTGAAACTTGTGGCTTGTGATTTTGCAGCGGCGGAAATGCTGCAGCAAAAACCACAGCGTTTTACAGTCCCTGCAAAATAGCTAATCCCATCCATGCATGCAGAAAAAAATCTTCAGCGGACATACTGCAATTTCAACAACCGTCGTATTTCTATAAATTGCAGCATGTCAATTATATCTAAAGAAACGCCGGCATTTTCCCTATAGGTGTAATTGAAGCAGAAAGTCCGCAGAGGAAAACTCTGTGGACATTTTGTGAAAAGCACTGTGGGAAAAACTTCGATGCGTTACCCCCGTGGTTTTTCCCGCAGTTGTTCCTGTAGTGCTTTTTTGCTGTGGCCTTTGCCTTAAGTGGCCTAACAACTCTCTCCCCATAATTTCTGCCTAAGACAAGGCTCTGCCACCTCCTTGGTGATATCACAGCCTTGTTGGACATGGTGGCCATCCACCAACCATCCACTACTCCATCTGAATCATCCAGGGTTGCACATCACTCATCAGTAAACAAGATTGTTTCAAAATGAGTCTTCATGTATGTCTGGGCCCACTGCAAATGTTTCTGCTTATGAGCACCATTTAGGGGTGGCCAAATAGTAGGCTTATGTACAACTGCAAGCCTCTGGAGAATTTTACACCTTGAGATTTGTGGGACTCCAGAGGCACCAGCAGCTTCAAATACCTGTTTGCTGTTTTGCAATGGTATATTAGCAGCTGCTGTCTTCGATGAGTTTGACAGAAATCATCTTCATTATGCCTTTATCTGCACAAACCCGTCTGTGCGATTCAGCCACAAATCTCTTCACAGTACAATGGTCACGTTTAAGTTTTTGTGAAATATCTAAAGTTTTCATACCTTGGCCAAGGCATTGCACTATTTGACACTTTTTGGAAGCAGAGAGATCCTTTTTCTTTCCCATATTGCTTGAAACTTGTGGCTTGTGATTTTGCAGCGGCGGAAATGCTGCAGCAAAAACCACAGCGTTTTACAGTCCCTGCAAAATAGCTAATCCCATCCATGCATGCAGAAAAAAATCTTCAGCGGACATACTGCAATTTCAACAACCGTCGTATTTCTATAAATTGCAGCATGTCAATTATATCTAAAGAAACGCCGGCATTTTCCCTATAGGTGTAATTGAAGCAGAAAGTCCGCAGAGGAAAACTCTGTGGACATTTTGTGAAAAGCACTGTGGGAAAAACTTCGATGCGTTACCCCCGTGGTTTTTCCCACAGCACTTTTTGGCTGCGGCCCACTATTGTACGTGGACCTTAGCTTAAATAGGTTTCCTTCAATTGGGCTCATCTGGCAATCTAATTATCATAGGTGTTTGAGATTGATTTCAGTAGTTCAAATAGCCCTGAGACACGAGACGATCCATGAGTTTAACTGAAAAACAAAAAATGAAATCTTTGACATTTAATTCCGATTTGCATAATTATTTGGAATGCAGTGTAAGGCTAACCTATCACTTTCTGGGGCCTATAAGGTGGGAGTATATTGTCTAAGGGAGCAAAAAAAAGAGGGCAATATAGTGTGCATGGGGCTAAAAAGGGACTGTGTGAGAGCCAGTAAACGGGGAAATATACTGTTTGGGCACCAGTAAATGGGGCAATATAATGTATGTGGACGAGTAAAGGGGGCAATATACTGTATGAGGGTCCGGTAAAGTGGGCAATATACTGTGCGGGGACCAGAAAAGGGGGTGTTATTTTGCGTGTTATGCAAATAAGAGGATTTTTAGATCTGCAAAGGGGGGGATGTGGCCTACAGATCCACTGGGTTGAGTATGAGGCGGGTGCCTTTCTATAGGTCGCCTCAGTCTGCAGAGAGGCTAGGTTCACCCTTGGTTACACAGTGAATTTGGCCACAACTCCGGTCACACAACCAGGGATCACTTGATTGCTTTGACATCCTGCGACTCCTTCACTCATGTTAGTTAATGGAGTTATGTTAGTCACAAAAAAGTTGAGCAATGTTCAACTTTTTTTTATAACTACAAATGGATTCTGTTTTACTACATATGTATTATTTTTTTTACATATATTGATAAAATTGTTGATTTTATGGATGTGTTGGCTCCGATTAACATCAATATTTAAAGGCTGGACAACCCCTTTTAAACCCTTATGGACACTGAAACCCATAACTTTTTTTTTTTTTTTTTTTTTATATGTACTATAGCTGTTTGAGGATTTGTTCTTGAAATATGATTTAGATTTTTTGATGGCATCATTTTGGAGTACCTATAAATTATGGGCTAAGTTTTATTAACTTGGCACAAATAACATGTTCATTCTGTCTTTGAGGCTAAAGCCACCCATTGCAGAAACGAAGTGTTTTTCCCACTGCGGAAGCACTGTAGAAAAAAAAAAGCTTTGATTTACAGTACCAGTCCAGTGAATGAGATTCTGGCTAATGCAGAAAAAAGCTAAACGGAAAACGCATGCAACTCATTTTTGAAAAACGCAGCATGTAATTTCCCTTTAGTTTTCCCTATAGGTTTAATAAATGAAGAAAATCGGGAGAGAAAAACTCAGCAAAAATGCTGTGGAAAAAAAGGGATGTGTTTCTGCTGTGTTCCGCAATGTGGGGCCTAAGGCTTAGAGTCCAGTGGGTGGTCCTACTAAGTGATTAATGGCCTTTCCTGTATGATTGTGTATACAGAGATAAGTAAGTAAGTCAAGTAATGGGATCGTTGCAGCAGTGTTGCTTCTATTACTTCAATAGGAGAGGTGCTGCATGTGCTACTTGTCCATTAGCAGATTCCGCACTTAGAGGCTGCTGGAACAACAGATCTGTGCGGGGTATGAAAAATCAATTTGAGGCCGGACAACCACTTTAACTCCAAGATGGCTTCTAATATCCTTATCACTTGCAGTAGTTGGATGGAAATCAAAATAATGCACAATATACATATGTCTAGAAGGTTATAAATCTGAACTTTATCTCAGTTTTTCATCATAAAATCACTTTATATGTATATATGTATAACTTGCCTTGTTGCATTATTTTCATTTATTTTATGTTACTGCAACAGTATTTTCCAGGGTTTAACCGAAACTCCTTACATGGAAGTGCTGCATCCGCATACATGGCTCAGAAATAATGAAAATTACTATAGGACAAAGACTTCTCTAATTGTGTTCACTAAATGAATCTGCTCCATTCTTCTAAAGCCAAGATTTCTTTTGCCTTACCAATATTATTTCAGCAAATATTTGTTTTAATTTCCATTAGAGACAATGCACAATTGTTTTCATCATTTTGTGAAAATTGATCCTAACCACAATAACTGAATTAGTTTTTGTCATTGTGTGACTGTGAACACTTGCAAGCTGGGAAAATGTTTAGAACAAATATTTGAGTATTATTCTCTTGCTGTGCTTGGATAATGCAGAACTTTATTTTGCAATGAACAATGTAGGGGAGCTTGATCCCTTTCCCAGAATTACCAATTCTCCAAAAACAAATACACTTGACCTGTTTAACCTTCCAGTTTATTGCTTTGCTCCTGGCATGTATTTAAATAACAGTTATACTATGTTATATTTTCTACAAGGTATAACTGAAGTAGATGACACGTTGTGGTGACTGGTTAGTTTAAATGAACCTGGAGTCATGAGGGAGCTATATTAGGTCATGAGGCTGCAGTATACTGTAGTCTCTTGGTCTCTATTTTCATATTTTTTTAATCTTTTTTACGTAGGGCTTTCTAGATCTCATATTAGGTTGCATACAATCAGAGCCCTTCTGTTATGACGCCCCCTTTGTTTTCTGTTGGGTACAGCGTGCCATATGCATGGTTATGTACAGTTCCAATACCATACTATCATGTGGCAACTTTAGTACAGTACTATAGTAGTTTCCTCATATGGGGCAGAGAGACCCCTGCATTTGCAGCTTGTACATGTGCAGAAAAAAGAGCACAACCCACACTGAAGAAATGATTTCATAACAACACAAATTATTCCAGAAAATGTAGTTCTATATTGACCTAAATTTTGGCAGGCCTACACAAAAACAGCTACTATGATAGTGTCTGAAAATATCATTGGAAGGGACAGCATATATATATCTGTGTGTGTATATGTATATATATATATATAGAGAGAGAGAGAGAGAGAGATACACGTGTATCTATCTATAGAGATATACGGTATAAACCTCCCCCTTTTTTTTTCAAATCGCTGGAGGTCCCTCTTTAAAAGTGGTTATCCCAAGTAGAATATATTTAGATCCATCCTGTAATTGGCAACTTTTTGTATTTATTTTACCCTTAATAAAAAATGATTCTGTAAATAATTTTAGGATAGCCCCACCAGCTATTTCTATTTATAGTATGCATGCTGTGGTGGACATGTATGTTAAGTGTTGCTTCTTTGCTTGTCACAGTAGATAACAGAGCCTGTGTTACTGCAATTGCACTCGCTCAGCACCTGCTGAGGCAAGCAAACTCTGTAACTTGAAAAGCAGCAGCCGTATCAGTACAAGGTCTCTTCACTGCATACCAAGCACAGTGCCTTTCATTGTATAGTGACCGTGCTTGGTATTGCAGCCCATTCCATGCATTTGAATTGAACTGCATTTCCAATAGGCCATGTGAGGTCACAGTCTTGTGAAGACAAAGGTGCACTCACTCACCAATTCAAACTGATCTGTGGGGTTGACGGTAGTCTGACCTGATGTCAGTGACCTATACTAAGACTCATCAGTATTAAACTCCTAGAAAACCCCTTTTTTGTTGCAGATTTTGCTGCTTTTGCCTGAGCCAAAGTCAGGAGTGGCTTGAAAAGGGATGGAAAATATAAAGAAAGCACAAAGTTGCTTCCCTTCTGTTAAATACACTCCTGACGCAGCAAACTGCAACAAAAAACGTTGTGTTTCCATAACATGGGGCTTTAGCCTTAATGTTACTATCTGTGAAGGTATGTTACGTTATCTTTTTTTTTTTTTTTTTTTTTTTATGACCCTAGAGTTAATATTTATAGCTTAGCTGTTTCTACTAGGAAACCTGAAGAAAGCTAACTGCTTTACTTCCTTTTCTACCCTTAAGTGAAACAGCAGCATTTGAAGTGTCTGTGTGGAAACCCTTAGAGGAGGTTTAACTTCTGGCTGCAGAATGCCCCAAGTGTTGATAATGAACCTGCCGGTGCTATGCTGCCGCTGTATTCATGGCAGGTACATCTGTAAAATTGTCTCATGGAAAAAGTGAAGTTCTTCATTAACCTGCAAAATGCATTTCATATAGAGAGGATTGTCATTACCACAATTCAGATCAAGTTTTACAACCTAGTTATAAAATACATGCTGTGCTATTTTGCTGTAGTTTGATCTGATTCTATATAGAGTTAGGTCCTGTGCCATACTTCTGTTTTTATCATTAATATGGTTTCCACTCGGCTTTGAAATCCAAAACCTTTTGGGTATATTTTGGTGTCTTATGGCACATCTAAAACATATGTTGTTGGCCCAGAGGTCCACCGAACCCTATAAAGAATATTGCAGTAATCCCTTATTATTAACTTCTAGGTTATAGTATAGCCATTCATATTTGTAATGTTATAGTACATTAAGCCAACCCTATTGCATTATTATTATACAGTATATATGGCTATATTTTAAATGCACTAGTGGATATCTGAATAATACAGTTGCCTAATGTGCCAACCATAAGTTTATCAAAAATGAATCTATGCTAATAATATCTATGTGGCATTTATTCATATTGGTCTTTCAAGTATGAGGATTTGAAACCCAGATTAAAGATAAAATCCTTGTTTTAGATTACTGGAGATTAAATTCGATATTTCTTTTGGGGTTGGGAGGAGGTCTCTCTTACTCATGTTTTCACATCTCAGTGAAATCTCTGCATTTCGCAGCTCTCATGTCTACCCAGCGAAATTCTCAGCATAAAATAAATATTTTTGGAGAAATATTTAAACATTATTGTTGTTTTTAAGAGCCCATCTAAATGTCTTGTTCTGTTTTATATTATGTATAACTTTGCAGAACCTGGCAGTCTACATAAATGTCTGCTGTAACAGAATGGACTCAAGGAGAGAGGAAGGAGGTCCTGGAATCAATTCTCAATTCTGCTCCTCATTATGGTGTGTTATTAAGATTGATGGAATTGGTCAAGTGCAGTCTTACAAATAAACTATGAAGCAGTTACTTTAATTCATTTTAAGGTTGACTGCTATAGCATAGGAGAACACAGTCACTGTAGCTGTAGTTTGTGGGTCTTTTCCATCCCTCTGCATACCTCTTGAAAATGCACATTTTCTCTCTCCATGCTTACTTAAAGAGGACCTTTCACGTCCTCATGTACATGCGGTTTTACATACCGCTAGAAAGCTGACAGCGCGCTGAATTCAGCGCACTGTCGACTTTCCCGTTATATGCCCCGGGGCTGGAGATATCAGGGGTCTAAATTTCACCATTCACTGTCAGAAGGGCGTTCCTGACAGTCTAGCTGCGCTGTGAGGCACGCCCTCCCTGACAGTATTCCTCCATAGCTCTGTACTGAGGGGGCGTTCCTCACAGCTTAGCGTCATCATAGCCGTCGTCCATAGCCGAGCACTGTCAGAGGGTGCGTTCCTTACAGGGGGTGTTCCATCAGTACAGCGCTATGAACGAGCATAGTCAGGGAGGGCGTTCCTCACAGCGCAGCTAGACTGTCAGGAACGCCCTTCTGACGGTGAACGGTGAAATTTAGACCCCCGATATCTCCAGCCCTGGGGCATATAACTGGAAAGCCAACAGTGCACTGAATTCAGCGCGCTGTCGGCTTTCTAGTGGTATGTAAAACCGCATATACATGAGGACGTGAAAGGTCCTCTTTAAAGCTCTTCCTTGTGTGATGCTAGCCACTCAGATGTCTCCTCACTTTTGCATCCCTTCCTGCTCATAGCATAGGACACAGAGGCTGTTGTGTCTCCATCTCCATCTATGGCTAACTTCAGATGGGCATATTTCCCGAATACTGACCCGATCTCAAAGAATTATAGTCATTTATGATGCTAGGAGTCCCTGCGTCCAACTCCCTGGAAACTACTGTCCCCTACTGTAATCATGTTTTCAGTTCAGCTCAGCAGCCCTATAGGAAGGCTAGATCATGCTTGGAATCAATCCGGACTGTATTTCACGGTCCAAATACACCCATGTAAAGCTGGTCTGTTACTCATATTTGGCAGTGCAATGTATCATTATTTACTGTACAATGGATACAAATAAAATCTCAGTGGGGACTGGGGACAGGGTAAAATACAAAAATATACACACCAACCCCTGCTTGGTTCAGGCGCTCGTCTCCTGTTCCCTCTGGTCCATGGACTAAAGTGACGTCTTTGGTACCCAACTTGTGACTGCTGAGGCCATTGATTGACTGCAACAGTCACCTGACCCTCTAAACTTCCAGCCCGGCAGTCCAAAGAGGGTAGATAAGTATAATTTCTTTTTTATTTTACCCCTTACCCAACCCCAACTGAGATTTTTATTTAGCCCTCAACCCCCTTAATGTCATGGTGCTTTACATATGGAAAGGGTTTACATACATAATACAAAAACTAGCACAGTGCAATAGACTAGCTAAGGCTTAAAATCTACTGAGGGTGTCTGTCTAACTACATACAGTGGGGAAAAAAAGTATTTAGTCAGCCACCAATTGTGCAAGTTCTCCCACTTAAAAAGATGAGAGAGGCCTGTAATTGACATCATAGGTAGACCTCAACTATGAGACACAAAATGAGAAAATGTATCTAGAAAATCACATTGTCTGATTTTTTAAGAATTTTTTTGCAAATTATGGTGGAAAATAAGTATTTGGTCACCTACAAACAAGCAAGATTTCTGGCTCTCACAGACCTGTAACTTCTTCTTTAAGAGGCTCCTCTGTCCTCCACTCATTACCTGTAGTAATGGCACCTGTTTGAAATTGTTATCAGTATAAAAGACACCTGTCCACAACCTCAAACAGTCACACTCCAAACTCCACTATGGTGAAGACCAAAAAGCTGTGGAAGGACACCAGAAACAAAATTGTAGACCTGCACCAGGCTGGGAAGACTGAATCTGCAATAGGCAAGCAGCTTGGTGTGAAGAAATCAACTGTGGGAGCAATAATTAGAAAATGGAAGACATACAAGACCACTGATAATCTCCCTCGATCAGGGGCTCCACGCAAGATCTCACCCCGTGGGGTCAAAATGATCACAAGAACGGTGAGCAAAAATCCCAGAACCACACGGGGGGACCTAGTGAATGACCTGCAGAAAGCTGGGACTAATGTAACAAAGACTACCGTCAGTAACACACTACGCCACCAGGGACTCAGATCCTGCAGTGCCAGACGTGTCCCCCTGCTTAAGCCAGTACATATCCGGGCCCGTATGAAGTTTTCTAGAGAGCATTTGGATATTCCAGAAGTGCATTGGGAGAATGTCATATGGTCAGAAGAAACCAAAGTAGAACTGTTTGGTAAAAACGCAGCTCGTCGTGTTTGGAGGAGAGTGAATGCTGAGTTGCATCCAAAGAATACCATACCTACTGTGAAGCATGGGGGTGGCAACATCATGCTTTGGGGCTGTTTCTCTGCAAAGGGACCAGGACGATTGATCTGTGTACATGAAAGAATGAATGGGGCCATGTATCGTGAGATTTTGAGTGCAAACCTCCTTCCATCAGCAAGGGCATTGAAGATGAAACGTGGCTGGGTCTTTCAGCATGACAATGATCCCAAGCACACCGCCAAGGCAACGAAGGAGTGGCTTCGTAAGAAGCATTTCAAAGTCCTGGAGTGGCCTAGCTAGTCTCCAAATCTCAACCCCATAGAAAACCTTTGGAGGGAGTTGAAAGTCTGCATGGAGGAATGGGCCAACATACCAGCAACAGTGTGTGCCAACCTTGTGAAGACTTACAGAAAACGTTTGACCTCTGTCATTGCTAACAAAGGATATATAACAAAGTATTGAGATGAACTTTTGTTTTTGACCAAATACTTATTTTCCACCATAATTAGCAAATAAATTCTTTAAAAATCAGACAATGTGATTTTCTGGATTTGTTTTCTCATTTTGTCTCTCATAGTTGAGGTCTACCTATGATGTCAATTACAGGTCTCTCTCATCTTTTTAAGTGGGAGAACTTGCACAATTGGTGGCTGATTAAATACTTTTTCCCCACTGTATCTATCTGTCTATACATATAGAAAGCTATAGATGTATATATCCCAAGTATATGGTCAGAAGTATATTGATACCCCTTGTTATTAGTATTATTAACCACCCTTTAGTAAGTAGTAGGGTAGCATGGTGACACAGGGCTAGTACTATTGCCTTGCAGTATGGGCTGAGCTCAATGTTGACATAACATAGGGTTTCTATGTTTCCCGTGTTTTCTTGGGTTTCCTCTTTCTGCTCAGTTTTCTTGCACATTTCATAAACATACCGATAAGTTAATTGGCTTAAATTGTTCCTAGTATTTATTAGTCTGATGTAGAGAATATAGATTATAAGCTCCAATGGTGTCATATTTTGCAGTCCTATACACTGACTGTCATCACTCACATAAGCCTAAGACTTCTGCCATTTAATCTGTTGTTCTGATACATGACAGGATCAGTACAATGGACTGAAAAAAATATAGAATAACAGATGCAGGTGGAGCACACTTTGTCAGTATCTGATATCATTGAGTGTAATATTAAAAACAAGAAGTTTCCTTCTGTTCTGAGAAGAAAGTCCTGTGTGCATAATTATCTATGCTGTTTGAAAAGTAAACAAACAAGGAGGAAGAAATTTTTGTTTCTGACTCCCTGCCTTCCCGACCCATATTTTTAATTTTTTTTATTTTCATGTTTACAGAGCCATATGAGTGATTTATGTTTGCAGGTCAACTTTAACTTCGTAATGGTATCAATAAATATTCTGTACGAAGTACTGGGAAGCTGGAAAAAAAATTCAGATTGGAATTGGAGAAAAACTGAATTTATGCGACATTCTTATGGGCTTTGTTTTTACTGAATTCACTGTGAAGCCAAAAAGACATGTCACCTGTATTCTATGGGTTGATATGATTCCTGGGATGCCAAATTCATATATTTTTTTTTTTCATGCTTTAACCAAAAAATCCAAAACTTTGCAAAGAAAAATGTTTTGGAGTTGCCATATTCTGACACCCATAACTTTTATATATATATATATATATATATATATATATATATATATATTTCTGTGTACGGGGATGCATAAGGCGTATTTTTTTTTTTTGTTGGGCCAATTTGGAGAATGTCTATTGCTTTTATTGCTTTTTATCCATGTTTTTATGGGAAGGCGAAACAGCAAAAAAAAAAAAACGGCGGTCCGGCTCTTTTCATTTTTTTTTTTCCTGACATGGCGTTCACCATATGGAAAAAATATTTTTATAAGTTTGTAGACCAGGAGTTTTTGGACACAAACATACCTAATGTGTATGTGTGTATGTGTTTCACTTTATTTTTTTTACTTTTATATGTGTTCTAGGGAACGGGGGGTGTGATGATTCTGCTTAAATATGGCTATAACTCAGAGATGTATTTTGATCTCTGGGTATAGTATCTCCCTTCTTACCTGCATTTACTCATAAGGTGCGCAGCTATAATCCTAGTTGTATGTTATCAGTAGAAGCAACATTGTAACAATAGGGCTTTGTATCCATCCCAGCAGGGATTCATTGTATTCCTACACAGCTCTGAGTGATCAAAGAAACATGCATTGTGCAGGGAGATCAGACCTGGCTGATAACATTGTATCATTTCACTTGGTCTCAGCTCTTTACAAAGGATCTGGACTTGAGTGGATTAATTCAATCAGACTTGCTGCCGCCGGTGACCTCATTCTGGGAGGTGGCATAAAGGGTATAAAAGATGAGGTAAGAGATTATGCTATGGAGATTGGGCAGAGACTATGACTGAGAGACTGTGATGAGAGCATGCAGGCTGGATTATTGGATTGATGCCACATGCTAGAAGTTAATGCCACATGCCAAGAAGCCTCCACTGGGTTACTCACACATGCCGTGTGTGAGTGTTGGACTATAGAGCCACATCCAGGAGATGTGTGGTAAAGTAACTATTTCAATGTTATTCCCTTTTTATTTTTATTGTACTGTATATTGTAACTAGTAACTGTTAATGCTTGCATACATCTGCATATCTTTTCTGAAGTGCATGTGTTAGATGTTAATACCGACCCATTTAGGGGTTAATAAATATATAAAATTTAGAAAGCTTGTCTTGTATTTATCTTGTGAACCCGGCACTCACTGGCGGTGAGTGTGGTTTTTATATGAAAGAAGACTCAGGTGTGGCCACAGCGGTGTTGGCGCACTGAGAATCTTTCACAGGGGGTGATATGATTTTGTGGTTTTGCCATGGTTTTTCTGTCACTGGAATTTATGGATTGAAGTATCCTGCCCCAGAGCACCACAACTAGGGAGAGCAGCTGTCTAGTCTAAATTTGGTCTGTCTAAAACTTAGACACTATTAGTAAATCTGCCCCAGTGTGCGCTGCATCTGTCATTCCATTACTTTTTTCAGTCTCAGCCTAACCTCTCTAAAATGTATAAAAGGAAATTAGATGCATACAATGTAAATTTAAGCCTATGGCCTTATGTATTGATTTTTTTTTGTTTTTGCTTACTACAGACAATTCTATTTTGAACTTCCCCAGTAACTAAATATGTTGGGTTTGTCTCTGCTATACAGCAAACCATTCTTCATCCACAAGGCTTTGGTTAGGGAAGAGTAGAGGCCAGCAATAGCTCTGCTACAACTCAGTTGTAATCTATAGTAAACAAATTAGTACTCTAGTTCTAGCAAGAAGCCAGAAAGTAGACTTTGATCTTGGAACAGCATAATGGGAGGATTCGTGAATGAAATTTGGCTGTGAAATTCTTTCCAGCTAGCTATTTACTATGAATATGGTGTGTGGTGTTCCTTACCTTTTAAGGCTATGATGGTTTTTATCTGTTTCCTAGATGATATAGTCTTGGATTTTTGCTTTATTGTGTATTTGATTGTTATGTGTAAGTGTAAACCTATGGTAATTGAAAGAGCATAATATAGGTGCATTTCAATAAATTAGAATATCTTTGAGACGTTTATTTCTTTCAGTAATTAAATTAAAAAAGTGACCTCCTATATTTTCTAGATTCTTTACACACAGAGTGTTCTATTTCAAGTGTTTTATTTCTGTAAATGTTGATTATGGATTACAGGTAATGAAAACCAAAATCTAAGAAAATTTGAATATTGTAAAAAAGTTCAGTATTGTAAATTCAGTGTGTCACCTGCCAAGGTTTCCTAAGCCTTTAAATGGTCCCTCAGTCTGGTTCAGTAGGACACACAATCATGGGAGATGCTGATTATGAATTGTATTACTGAATTACTGAAATGAATGAACGTTTCAAAGATATTCTAATTTATTGAGATGCACCTGTAGCTATGTTATAGAAGGAATGAAGTGGCTGGCAGTTTGTATGAATACCTTTAAATGAATTATAATAATGTATGGTGCAAAGCTAATAAACTCTTTTATCATCTTGACCTGCACATACTTATTTTGAAACATGAAATTGTCTTCTGATCATTATTTCACCTATTGTTGGTATTGCTTTACGATAAGAAGTTGTTCTAAATTCCTATAATCAGATCTTCTTCACATAATATGTTAATAGTGAAACCCCTATCCAATAACTTTAAAATGCCTCTCGGTTTCAGTGTATATTGATCTCTGTGTCCCCCTAGTGGAGTACAGTGAAACTATCAAGTTTCAGGATTTTCTGTTCTCTACTAAACTGCCCTGTCTGCAAATGATTCAGTTACATCTTTATTACCAAATAAAGAGAATGGCCAAAAACATCAGCTAGTCTTCAAAAAATCTTTAAATCAGGACTAAAAATTTGCAAGATTTAGATTTTAACTCATCTGTGGACAGACTGTTGCATTCATTTTTATGTGTCTGACATCCTTTTATTAAATACAGTCTTACTTTGTTGACAAGCTCTTCATGTTTTTCAGTTCTATTTTTTTTTTTTTTAACATGTAATGTTGAACTGAGTAAAATTAAAGAAAAAGTCTAATGTTAATATACTCCAGCTAGACTGGAGTATATTTGCACTGATTTTCTATAAGTTTCTGGATTCTCTGCAAAAAGACAATCTTGTATACAGTATTTGATAACTGTAATGTCAGCCACACAATAAGTGTGGAGTTGTATCACAGATAGTAGTGCACTGTAGGCTTCTCTTCTTGTCACTTGTCCAGTTTATGATGCAATGAGACAATGTTTTCTCAGCTAGCAGGTTCCTTGGTTTGGTCTGAATTAATTTTAGGGACTTTTCTGGGGTCAGAATTAATTTTAAAGAGGACCTTTCTCTATTATTGGCTGTTATATACCACTGGAAAGCTGCCAGTGACTGCCCTGGTTTCAGAGATATCAGTGCCTTTAATTTCGGCACCGATATCACTGCACTGCCAGAGGGATTGTCCTTACAGCTCAGTATCATCACTGGGTGCTAAGCAACACTTCCTTGAATAGGACCTGTCCTGAAATTTGCACCCAGCTCAAGGTCCCATACACTGGACCATGAAAATCAGGGCTGGCGTTAGGAGTAGCAGAACGGGCAGTTGTTCAGGGCCCCCATCCCCAAAGGAGCTCCCTGGGATACAGAGCCTGATGCACTGAGAGGATGCCCAAGAGAGTTACGGCAAGGTGAGTATAACTGTTTGTTATTTCCCCCCACCTCCCTGGGCCTCCGATTATTATACTCTGGGGTCTGAAGAGAAGTTTAATAATAGCACTAAAACAAACAGCAAACCTCACGAATATTCATCAAAACAAATTTTGAGGGGTTTGCCTGAAGTGGCTCGAGGCTCTGGGGAGTATATTATACTGTGTGGGGCCACTGGGGAGCATTATACTGAGGGAGCTCTTGGGAGAGCATATTATATTGTGTGGGGCCACTGTGGAGCATGATAGTGGGGGGGACCAAGGGATCATTGTATTAGGGGGGCCCTCTGGTGAGCATATTATACTGTGTGGCCACTGTGGGGAGCATATTATACTGGGGGGCCTCTGGGCAGCAAATTATATTATGTGGGGCCACTGTGGATCGTTATACTGTGTGGAGTGTTATACTGTGCGGGGCCACTGTAGAGCATTATACTGTGTGAGGCCACTGTGGAGCTTTATACTGGGGGCAGTGTGGGGAGCCTATTATACTGTGAGATTTATTCTTCTATGCTGTGGGGAGCCTATTATTCTGTGTGGGGCCACTGTGGAGTATAATACACTCTGTGGGGCCACTTTGGAGCATTATACTGGGAGGGGCACTGTGGGGAGCATATTACACTGTGTGGGGCCACTAAGGGGTATTATATTGTGTGGGGCCACTGTGGAGCATTATAATGTGTCGGGGCTCTGGGGAGCATATTATATTGTGTGGACCATTATATACCATATGGGGCCACTATGGGGCACTCGGAAGCATTGTATACTGTGTGAGGCCACTGTGGAGCATTATATACCATGTGGGGGGACTCAGGGGAGCATTTTATTTTGTGGAGCATTATATACCATGTGAAGCATCATACTGTTGGGGGGGACTCAAAATTCCTGCTGGAAGCCCTGTGTGCTATGTCTGCATCACAACTCCCTCACTATAATCTTGCACATACGTGTAGTGCTCCATAGCTGTGTCATTCCCCATGCAGTACTGTGCATGAACCAGCCATGTTGGCATTGGGGAATATAGGGGATGACGATGCAGGGAACTTACTCAGTAACGTCGGATAGTCAGCACATATGTAAAATCTCAGAGAAGGAACTGTGTGGTATGAAGCTGTTCCTCTGGTGGGTCCTAGGCACTTCAACCCTACACTGTATAAGGAGGAACAATTTTATATATAAGGCGAATTATATATGGGGGGTGCTATTATTAGGATGAACTATTTATAAGGGAGGAAGTATTTATGATGCCTATAAAAAGGGGGAAACTATTATATATAAGGCATCTATTATAATCTATGAGCTATTATTTATAAGAGGGGATCTATTTATAAGGGGTATAATTGTTAACTGGTTTATTATTTAAAAAAGGGAGCTTTTATTTATAAGGGTGAACTATTTTATAAGGGGGTATTAGTGATAATGGGGACTATTATTTATAAGGGTAACTAATATTTATGAGAGGACTATTAGTAATAAGGGGGAACTATTTATAAGGGAGCAATATTATTTATAAGGGGTGACTGTAACTGATAAGGGGGAACTATTACAGATAACGGGGAATATTTCTGATACAGGACACTATTTATAGGCAGTAACTATTACTGATAAGGGTGTAATATTATTTATAAGCAGGGACTAAGGAGTCACTATAATAACTGATGAGTGGGTTGAAAAATCTATTAGGGGGTACAAAGGTGGTCATTTGATTTGTGTGTGGGAAAATGGGGTTGTTATTACTGTTTGGGGGGCAGAGAGGAGGCATTATTAAAAGGGTTGCCACTGGAAGATGATGGCACTGTTTGTATATCAGCATTTGGGGTCCTGCTTTTAATTTTGTCCAGGGCCACACTTTGTCTTAAACCGGCCCTGGTGAAAATACAGGGTTATGTGTAAGGGGCCATAGAAATTAATGGGTCAGAGTGCTAGCCGTGAAAAACTGACTGTAAACCTATTCAGAGCCTAAGGCCTCAACCATGTGCACAGTCTGAACTGAGGTTTAAATGAGGTGTGAATTAGAGTCCTGCTCTGTGCTCTGAATTAATTTTAGGTGCTAGTTTAGGGTCTGATTAATTTTAAGCCCTAGTCTGGGGTCTGAATTGACTTTAGGAGCCTAATTCCAAGCCTGAATGATGGCTGCGTTTACAATTTTTTTTTTTTTTTTTTTTTTACTGACACACAGTTTTTAATAGCAGTAATGAGCAACGAATGTTACTATACATTTCACCTATATAAACTGAACACCTTTGATGTACTGATAGTGTAGAAATGTACTATTCATACCCGCAATTAAAAAATGCTGTCTACACCGCAATGTAAATCCATCTTGTGGGGTCTGAATGTGTTTAAGGATGTGATCTGGGGTCTGAATAAGTTAGTTAATTTTGAGGACTAGTGTGAATTATTTTAGGGGGGTCTATAAATCTTGAGGTAGATATTTCTAGAGTGCTTATGAAATGTTAACAAAGTGACATCTTTACTATTGGTGTTTAGCTCAGACCTTCATTTAACCACAGACCCAGGTGAGCAGAACTACACGGAAACAAATTGAGTTCTCCTTCCATAGAACATTGAAGTAGACTTAGTGTTTCAACAATGTACAGTATGTTACTGACACATTGCATTTCACCTGTTTGCAGACTGACGTGATAGTTTGCTGGTTTCTGTGACGTGTGTTCCATCTTGTTATTTAGTTGTAACCTCACTTGGAGCTACTGAACACACAAAAATAGTTAAAGGGGTAGTCCTACCTAAAATTTTATTTGTTAGGCCATGGGAGGTGAAAAAAATAAAATAAGACCATACTCACCTGTCCCCTGTGCTCAGGCGCCTCCCTGCGCAGTTCAGTCCTGCAGCTCCGTTGTTGTCTTGCGGCGGAAGTACCCACCCCATGTGACAGCTAAGGCCAATCAGCGGCCTCAAAAAGGGAACCGGAGACGTCACTACCTGTGACGTCCTCGGTTCCTTTCCTGAGGCTGCTGAATGGCCTCAGCAGTCACGTGAAAGCTAAGGCCAATCAGCACTCTTAGCGAAAGGGATTCGGAATGTCACAGCCGGCAAGAAATTCATGAACAAGAAGGCAGTCGACTGTACCAGCCCACCCTGGGAGAACACCAGAGCATCGGGACAGGTGAGTGTGTGTGTTTTTTTTTTTGTTTTTTTTTGTTGTTTGTTTTTTTCACCTCCCCCTGGCCTAATTATAAAATATTATTTAGCCTGAACAACCACTTTAATTGTAAATTCTTTTAATCTGAAGTTAAAGCATCTAAGAGTAATAACAGCTAAGGCACAAATGCAGTAGTTTTTGGCTGTGTTTAAATAATAAGGCAGAGCACCTCACAGAACAGTACATTGTGATTGGTCCATCAAAGCCAAATGTGGTTAGCACCTTTCTCACCTTAGATAGTTGCGTGTAGGACACAACAACTATTTCACTCTGCAAGTGTTCACAGCAACTGTGTAGCTGTTCTTTAAGCTGGGTGATTGGTTTTGGGTAATCGAACGAGACCTGGAGTCTCATAGAATATTAAAGGGTACCTGAGCTTACATAAAAAGTTGAAATATGTGCAGGGTCTTGCTGGACAACCTGTTCTATGACTGTATAAGGCTTCATACATGGTTTCCTGTCAGTTTTTCTGGAGCTAATAATCACATTATGGCTGAAACACATTTTTACATTTCTATCTGACTGTGGGCATGTACAATAAGAAGCAGTCTGCACCCTCCCCTATCCATTACTGATGCTGTTCTGCCATTCTCCCAGGAATAGCAAACAATAGCTGAAAAAAAAGCCTGGGTGACCTTAATATAGGAGATCCAGGAACACTGCACTATAAATACAGGGCAAATACATGGCACATACATACATCCAAGCAACTAAAACACAAGAAAAAAAAAATCTATGAGTACTGTCTGGAAAGCTTCTTGCTGTCTGTGAATAATATTACACAAGCAGCCAGAAATAGATACAAGTGCATAGTAGACTTTTCTTACATTGTAAACTGTGAGATTATCAGAATCTTCAGTCCTTTGCACATAGCAGTTTGCAGACAGGCTGTGAGGAGAATCAACCTCTCTCATTTATATTCACTGTGTGAAGAGGGAAAAGAACCTCCCTCTCCACTCACTGTGATCTGTCTTGCTTCTATCCTCGTATCTAGGGACATACTGAACTGGTAACAAAGGAGTGAACTTCAAATTAGCTAGGAGGGAGACATCTCAGGCTGGAACTTTAGTGAGGTTTTTAGTGAATCACATTCTGAATGAAATGAGACTAAGTTGTCTGAAAAGTTGGTGACCATTTAAGCAAACAAAAGCGGAAGACCACACACACTCATAGTATTAGCCTGGGAGTGCTGAAGATTGCATCATTCACTACAGACTTCCTAACTGCTTTTCCTGGATTGGTGTATAGCACTGGACTGTGGAGTAGTAATCTGTGGAATGATAAGTCTGTTTGTGATATGTCTGGTGAATGCTACCTACCAGAATGTATATTCCTTACTATACAACTTGGCGGAGGAGGGATAATGGTATGGGGCTGCTTTTCTTATTTCCATTGAATTGTAACATTTTTGCTTCATACTACATACAAAGACATTTTATACAATTCTATGCTTTCAGATGTAATATATGGTACAGTGCAAATGACAGCTTGATGTGTGCTCCATCTATAGAAAGCTGTCATGAAAGAGAATTTGATTGACACAATTTTTTAAAGAGGATCTGCCAAAATATGTTGTGAATAGAGTGTAATATTTTCCACTGAAACTATAATTAAACTTTATATCCACAAATATTTGCAGTATGCATCCCCACGATATTCAGTTATAGTTCTGCAAGCAATGAACATTGATCAAACCAAGTCATGTGAAAAACAGAATTCTGCAGAGGTGCAAATAAAGGCTTATACCTTCAACTGCTGCACTACCTTTTACACCTTTTTATAGTAAGCCCATAACAATATGTCCCAGTCAGCTACAAGATTAAAACTACCTGTCTTATACTGTGTAGATATCCTTTATGCCACCAAAACAACTCAGATGTGTCAAAGCTTGGATTCCACAAGCGCCTGTATTGATTGGTCTTGTTTTTCTAGCACATCCCATAGATGCTTGCCCGGATTGGGGGTATGAGAAATCTGAGCCAAGTCAACACCTCAACCTCTTTTTTTTATATTCCGCAAACCATTCCTGATAATTTTTTTGCATTTATCATTATTTATTTGAGTTTATCAGATGCATTAGCTGCTGCATGCCCCTTCATGTGAAGATATCCTCCTCTTCTTATTCTTTGCTGCGTTAGAAGCAGCACTTCTCACTACAGCGCATGCAAATCCTGCGCATGCGCTGTAGTGAGAAGTGTTGCTGCTAATGTAGCGAAGAATAAGAAGAGGAGGATATCTTCACATGAAGGGGCATGCAGCAGCAAGAGAAGGCCGAATAGTGGATATGACGGTGCTGTGTTCGGAGCACAGGGGGAACGCATCCTGTGCTCCGTGTACAGAATTAGCATATAAAAATAGAAAAGAAAAACTGCGTCGAAGAAAAGCGAAAGAAAGTTAGGGATAGAATAGCCTTTCTAAAGGCTATTCCATCATGCCGTTAGGCAAATTTGCCGAAATCTAATGATAGAATCCCTTTAAGTTTTCCAGTGCTGTTTTTGGAGATTGAAACTGAATTTCCCATGGTTGCACTGGGCTTATGCCATACAATATCCAGACAAATAGCACATATAACACTCACAAAATAGTGCCATGCAGTGCCTGGAGAGTGTGACACGTTTAGATTAATAGAGCTGCAGTATATAGATATAAAGAGTAGCATATAGATTGCTTGGAGAAATAGTACATGTTGTCATAGCACCCTGCAATGGGCAAATACAAATTCTAATATTGTACACAGTAAAATATTACATACAAAGGTCAGATAATGCCACATAGTTCTGGGGGAAAAAAACTTCATAGTGGCCATATAAATTGTGCTATACAGTGTTGGAGCAAAAGTCCCATTTAAATGATGTCATACACTGACTGCTCACTGCTGTGGGGTTGCCAGGACTTTAATCTCCAGTAGCCCTGGAGCCCAATAGCAGTGAATGGAGCATCGGACAAGCAAGTGCACTGACGCTTCTTTCACAGGGAGAATGCAGGAGGACTTTGTCTACTGTTCTCCTGATCACTGGGGGACACAAAGTTAGGACTCCCTGTGATGTGACACTTATCCTCTATCCTTTGGATAGGGGATAAGTGTCTGTAATGGGAAAACTCCTTTAAAGGGGTTGTCCAGGATAAATTGAAATCCCTACACTAATCTAAATACCCTCCCCCTCCTACTTTCTAAATAACATAATTAATCAAAAATGTATATTTACCCATATGACTGCCCCAGGGACATTTTCTGATTATCCGGTGAAGATCCGTTTCCCCATTTCTGGAAACGGATCGTCACTACTATTCCCCCCCAATCCACTGCATCATATTTACCTTCCATGGCTTCTTCCTGCAGGTCGGCCCCTCCTTTTCTGACTGCTGCTGCTTCTTCCAGCACTGCTCTGAGCACTGCTGCCGATAATCCACCTCTACTGCTTACCTCTCACACATGTGCAGTAGAGGTGGATGGTCGTGCGCTGGGAGAAGAGCATGCGCCTGCAGAATCAGTAAAGAAGGAGGGGCCGACCCGCAGGAAGAACCCATGGAAGGAAGAGAGGTAACTATATAATGGGGTCGGGCGTAGGGTAGTAGTAGGGAAGGGCTAGTAGTAGGTGGGATAGCTAGAGAGACAGGGAGGGGGGTGTATGGGAGGGAGGGAGAGAGGAAGGAGGGGGGAGTAAGGTGAGAGGGGTTAGTGTGGAAGTTACATAGCAGGAAGCTGAACCATGTAAACAAATGCAGAAGATACCAGGAGCTCCCAGAGACACCCAGAAATCACTCAAAACACTGCTAAAGTTATATGGGTGCATTTATTAACCCATTACTAGCACTAACAGACTTTTAAAAAAAATAATAATTTTTTGCCCGGAAAACCCCTTTAAGTGTAGAACCGCCATGCTGTGAATAGTCGGGCAAATTGTTATGACTGTAATTCTGTATGTAACAATCATAAAAGTATTGTATTTCATAATAAGCAAATACATAAGAATTAATTTCTAATCTTGGGTGCAGTGGGGAGCATCTCAGTTTTCTCCCAAATTCTAGCTTCTTATATTTATTAATGAGTGACAACTATTTCATCACAATTATGTGAAGATTATTAAAGGGAATTTGCTGCCAATTTTGTGCCCCTTTCCCCCATCACTCTGTAAAAGTTCTAACGCTTCTAGCGCCGCAGTGAGAATAAACATCTATAGATACCTATTTTGCTGACCATACTTGTTGCGTAACAGGGAAAATAAAGTTTTAATTGTGTACTCAGCCAAGTGCCCGGTGGGCAGGGAGGTGGTCTGGCTTCCCTTTCTTCTTTCTCCCCTATGTCAGTGCTACTAGTGGTCTCCTGCGTCATAATAGATATAGCCATCACTGAACAGTCAAGTAGGGAGGGAAGCCAGGACATTTCTCTGTCTGCTGGACACTTGGCACTTTCCCAGTTATACGATGTGCTGCCCAACATGTGTATCTTTGCAATTGTATTTACTTCACCTATCTAGTTGTGTTAGCACTTTGGGTGGGGGTCAAAACTGATGAAAGATCTGCTAGAATGTAATTTATTGCAAATTGTTAGCTTTCTTAAATAATAATAACTGTTAATACATGTACAGTCCTGTTATTTATTAAATAATTGAAATAATGTAGAAATTTAGTTTGCAAGTGTAATTATGTAAGATGACATATTCTAGAACTGCACACGATGCTTGTTGCTTCCACCACATGTTATGAATATGTAGTAAAGGAACTGGGATGCATTTACTCTGACAGGGGTTCCTGGAAAATCTCCTGGAATCAGTTTGTCTAGTAGACAATAAATTAGCCACCCATTAAAGCATAATATCTGTGTTGAATGCGCACACTTCATTTACATTAGTATAAAGTCGCATGTTAAGAATAAAAAGGCTAATTAAATAAACTTAATCAGATTATAGCATGTGAAAAGTTATGAAAGCTCAGCAATTTTTCATCGGAATAAAAGACACGCAATAAAATCTTGTATAAACTGGATCATAACAGATCTGTATGTAAACCATTAGGCTGTTAGATCATTTGTTTCTCATTAATTCCCTGTTATGTTTTACTTTCTGTAGTACTTCCAAATATTACTTCAAAGCAGATGGTGGATCTTCAGCGCCTTGAAATTCTTAAAATGCTACATATTCACATATAACCTGTCCTAAAAGTAGTTAACTAGCTTGTAAGTTGCGCACAGTGTAGATTGTATAAATCTGTATGACTAGGTTCATATTCACATTTTTGCATTAGAGATGATGACAAACTGAGTTTTTCTTTCTATCATTATTTGACCTCAATCATTTTTATACACCCGTTTTTTTTTATCGGGATTTTTACAAAAAGAATATAAGGAATATTATGATGATGTTATGCTAACATGGTATACTAAGACAATTAAAGTTGTTCTATGACTAAATATTACATTTATCTATTAGATCATTCAATTCAACATTTTTTTTTCCAAATAGGATAATTTAAAATGAACCTGTCACATGAAAATACAGTCTAATATACAGGCAGCATGTTACAGAGCAGGTGGATCTGCGCAAACTAATATGGATTTGTGGGAAGCAGAGGCGTAGTTAGGGGTTGAGCACAGGGGGGGCAAACATGTTCAAGTGGGTCCCCAACTTAGGTATACCGATATTATCACTATACGGTGACCGTATAGTGATAGATATTGGCTGTACACAGGGTGAATACAGTGCAGTATCATTTAGTGACTTACCAGTGACGTCTCTGACTAATTGTTCACATTTTCCATTCCAATTTTTCTTCCATCTGGACCACCATAACTATTTTTTCCAGTCTCTGTAAAGTTTGCAGAACATACATCTTTGGCTCCTTACTTTTCCAGGCACCTGACCCACATTGTCCTCACCTGCACACCCCCCATAATGAATAATACCCACAAGTGCATCTTTAAATTAACTTCCCTGTGTACCTCCTTTAAATATTGCCCCTTATTATTAATGCCCCAGTTGTTTCCTAATTAAAAGGTAAAAAAAATTTTAGTGGGGTTCCAATACCCAGGAGCCCCAGGATCAACTGTTTGAGTGGACTGTGGTATCTGTGTAAGCGCCGTGACCCCTTCTCTGTTTATATAGTGTAGAAAGAAATAAAAAGAAAAAACAGCGCAGAGCGCTAATAGTATAAAACCAAAGGATGATAAATATCAGAACACTGATACAAATTGCTCACCTTGGTGGGTTGTGATCAGCTCACAACAACTTAGTAGGCATGTAGAATCAGATTATCTTCATTGGGACCTTGTGAAGCAGCTGCTAGCCTCGGAACCGTGGTGTGAAGCACGTGTGGAAGAATCTAGATGCAGGTAGAAAAGAGGAGGCAGATGAGCACTGGTCCAGAATAAATGTAATCTTTAATCAAATTGAATAAAACTCATGACGCGTTTCGGGCACAAGCCCTTTTTCAAGTGTGCATAAAAAAAAGGGCTTGAAAAAGGGCTTGTTCCGAAACGCGTCGTGTGTTTTATTCAATCGGATTAAAGACTACATTTATTCTGGACCAGCATTCATCTGCCTCCTCTTTTCTACCTGCATCTGGATTCTGTTTATATAGTATCATACATTTCATAGCGGCCATGTAATGTAAACACAGCCTCGTCTTATACAAGTCTATGTGACAAGGCTGTAATTACATCACACGGTCACTATAAACAGACAGTGTGTGATATAAACAAACGCCATAGCCCCTTGATACAGCTGATCAGAGGGGGGGGGGCACTGATCTCTTATTGATGATCTATTTTGAGGATAGAGCATCAATAAAAATGAGCTGGAAAACTCCTTAAAGTCAGGGCCGCACATGGCATAAATGCCGTGGTGTGGCCACGGTGTAAATGCCGTGGTGTGGCCATGGTGTAAATGCCGCGGAAAAAATGCAGCCTTTTACAGTTCCTACAAAGTTGATGGGATGATGGCGGATTCCCTATAGGTATAATGGAAGCAGAAAGTCCACAGAGGAAGCCTCTGCGGACTTTCTGCGAAAGCACTGCAGGAAAAAAAACGTGATTGGTTACCGCCACGGTTTTCCCTGCAGCACTATTTTGCTGCGGCCCACTACATGAGGTCTTAGTCTTAATAAAGCCCAAGTGTCACCTTAATTAAATTAATTGCCCCCTCATATTATGCCCCTGATTACCCCTGACATAAATACTGCACCTCTAATGACCCCTTTTATAAATGATACCCCCTAATGACCCCTTATATAACCTCCCCCCCTTGTATTCATAATTCCCCCTAATAGTCCTTATATAAATGAACCCCCTTACGTTCACAATGCCCCCTTATATAGATGACCCCCCCATCATCATAATGCCCCCTAATGAATCCTCCCTTTTAATTCTCCCTCCTAATTCCCCCCCTTATACTATTAAAACACCCACAACTGCGCTAAAAAAAAAAAAAAAAAAAGTTATACTCACCTACTTCGATCCTTTGGTGAATGGAGCCGCCGCCACCACCTCCTCTTCTTGGCCCTACGCTCTATGCACAGGGTTCACGCATAGGACGTATGCGTCTTGGGGTAGTTGCGATGCTATGACGTCATCATGCTGCCTGTGCCGTGTGTCTTGTAAACCGCAGGCCTGAAGTGGCTTGCGGTTTACAAGACAGTTAGCTGCAGTATTGGTTTTAACTAGATCGCTGTCTGCAGACATCGATCTAGTTAAAAGTAAAACATATATTAATGGCGGCCCTAGGGTGGGCCCCCAAAGAATCAGTGGGCCTGGGGCAGCCACCCCCTCTGCCCTCCCGCTAGCTACACCTGTGGTGGGAAGAGAGTCTGTAGAACATGGACTTAATGTATATCTCTGCTTATTGTGGGTTTAGGACAACACTGACAACTCTCTTTCCTATGCACAGTAACACAGGGAACTTTTTCCACACAACTATATTTCAGACTCCTCAGGCCCTCATGCCTGCAGACTGGAGTGCATTTTCAGTGAGCGTGAAATGAAAGATTATCAGGGGGCACCATAACAAGTAGCAACAATGATATCTAGACACTGGAGCTTTTTAACGTTTTCATGTGCCAGAAAAAGTATCTTACTAAAGAGGTTGTTACATATATATACATACATACATACATACATACATACAGGTCATTAGATGGGGCAAATCCTTGTATTTTACACCCAAAATAAATGACAGGCCATTTTTCTACCACAGATTTTTGTCCTGCTGTACTGCAGTAAATCTGCACAAAAAGTGGTTGGAGAAACTTTATTCATATAAATATGGAGTTTCATGGGGATTTTGTCACAGAATAATTGCTGAAATCCACAAAAAATTTCCATTGTGTAAATGTGCCCTAAGATTGTACCTGTAAATGACAATATATGATTCTAAATTTCTCTCCAGTATAGGTAAAGAATTTGGAACTGATCTTTAGGCTACTTAATGTATTTACTATGTTAGTTTTGTGCTTTTTAATGTTATCAAATCTGCATATTTCACGCACGCGAAAGGGAAAGGGCATCATAGGACCCTAAAAACTTTTTCAGTTTTGTATTGCTTGTATAACCATTCCCCAATGTGACAATTTGTCACTGTTGGAGGCCTACCTAGGCCATATACTATTTTGGCACTTTTCATACCATAGTCCAATTGCAACCACAATAGAAAATCAGTTCTACAAAACAGTAATGAGAAAAAAACATTGCTTATTAATTCTACAACATCCTCATACTGGGACATCAGGTAGAGCATTGGTGCACCTTACCTGCCTCCTATTACTGTTAAGAATTAGGCTCTCAAACTCGTGCTCCACTTCCTTGTTAGAAAATGTTGTGGAGTATGTGGTTTTATACTGTCTTAAATGGGGCATGTGGCTTTGCTGTGAGAGGGGCATGGTTTAAATAGGGTCAGAATTTAACTTCCAAATTTGGCGCAAAGTAAGAGACCTGAAAGGTAGTGTTGGAGACATATGTCAGTGTGGTGCTTATCAGACTGCCTATCTGACTTTTAGCAAATATGGTTCAATATACTTTTCAATATAGTTGTGTGAGGTTTAACCATCAAACAAAAGAATTGATTAAACCTTGTAAGGGGTGATCAAGAGAAAATGAAATATTCCTGGTGGCAGGGGCAGTCATGACAAAACAAATGCAGCCATACTCACCCTTCCACGCTCCTCCACTGCAAAACTGCAGCTCCTTTTTCTCTCGTCGGTCCATGTTTTCGACACTGCAGGATGATGTCACCGACTCCAGCTTCATCAAATCACAATGGCCTGTCACTGGCCGAAGCTGTAGTTGGCAACGTCACCCTGAAGTGCCAGAAACACAAACTGATGGGAGCCACCGCTCTGCAATGGAGGGGTGAGCAAGGCTGAATTTGTTTTATGACTGCCCTTACCATCAGGGAAGTTTTAATCTCTCTATGCTTAGCAACCATGAAAAGTTGGCAAGTTCACGTCATCTTTTAACAATTTATTTTAACAAATTTTCCTCATAGCCAAAATCTTCCATACCCCCTGTTAATTTAGTTGGCCTTTTCAGTACTTTCTCCATTTGAATGAAATCTTGATGTATAAAATAAAACAGTATTTTCACACTATTGTTTTAATAACTGATAAAATAAGATTTTCTTTTTAAGCCATAGCAATATCCTGTTGGCTCTAGATGCAGCAGATTGGCATTGTGTGCTATAATTTCGATTGACATTTAATCCATTTTAGGTCCATCCCATTATTACTTTCTTAAAGTCTGTATTTTGGCTAAGGATGTGTAATGTTATATTTACCAACAGTGAATATCATTTGCCACTTTGGGACATATAGCCCTATGCGTTGTACACTGACTGTAATCACTCATACAAGTCCCTCTTCCTAGTGAAGAGGGGGGGGCGTCGCAAAATCTGATTTAGGATAAATTTACACTGAGTTTTAGCATCCACAAAACTATTCGAGGCTAAGGCCCCACGTTGCAAAAATGCCACTCCTGACTTTGGCTAAAAAAAAACGCAGCAAAATCTGCAACAAAAAACGCTGCTTATCCGCAACTTGGGGCATAGGCCTAAACCTGTGCCATGAAATGTATGTTTGGATGCTTGCCATTGTGAGTCTACACAGTTACATGCATCTGTATTTTATATATAAACAAAATTATAATGTATATTTTTGAACCCTGACATGTGTTGGCCCAAAAGACATCCTTTGAGCATACACCTGGCCATTAAACATGTTGGTGTGTATATTTCTCTGGAGAATTTCATGCAATGCATATACAGTGCCTTGCGAAAGTATTCGGCCCCCTTGAACTTTTTAACCTTTTGCCACATTTCAGGCTTCAAACATAAAGATATAAAATTTAAATTTTTTGGTGAAGAATCAACAACAAGTGGGACACAATTGTGAGGTGGAACGAAATTTATTGGTTATTTTAAACTTTTGTAAAAAATAAAAAACTGAAAAGTGGGGCGTGCAATATTATTCGGCCCCTTTACTTTCAGTGCAGCAAACTCACTCCAGAAGTTCAGTGAGGATCTCTGAATGATCCAATGTTGTCCTAAATGACTGATGATGATAAATATAATCCACCTGTGTGTAAGTAAGTCTCCGTATAAATGCACCTGCTCTGCGATAGTCTCAGGGTTCTGTTTAAAGCACAGAGAGCATCATGAAGACCAAGGAACACACCAGGCAGGTCCGTGATACTGTTGTGGGAAGTTTAAAGCCGGATTTGGATACAAAAAGATTTCCCAAACTTTAAACATCCCAAGGAGCACTGTGTAAGAGATCATATTGAAAAGGAAGGAGTATCAGACTACTGCAAATCTACCAAAACCGGCCGTCCCTCTAAACTTTCATCTCAAACAGGGAGAAGACTTATCAGAGATGCAGCCAAGAGGCCCATGATCTCTCTGGATGAACTGCAGAGATCTACAGCTGAGGTGGGAGAGTCTGTCCATAGGACAACAATCAGTCGTACACTGCACAAATCTGGCCTTTATGGAAGAGTTGCAAGAAGAAAGCCATTTCTCAAAGATATCCATAAAAAGTCTCATTTAAAGTTTGCCACAAGCCACCTGGGAGACACACCAAACATGTGGAAGAAAGGTGCTCTGGTCAGAGGAAACCAAAATCGAACTTTTTGGCCACAATGCAAAACGATATGTTTGGCGTAAAAGCAACACAGCTCATCACCCTGAACACACCATCCCCACTGTCAAACATGGTGGTGGCAGCATCATGGTTTGGGCCTGCTTTTCTTCAGCAGGGACAGGGAAGATGGTTAAAATTGATGGGAAGATGGATAGAGCCAAATACAGGACCATTCTGTAAGAAAACCTGTTGGAGTCTGCAAAAGACCTGAGACTGGGATGGAGATTTATCTTCCAACAAGACAATGATCCCAAACATAAAGCAAAATCTACAATGGAATGGTTCACAAATAAACGTATCTAGGTGTTAGAATGGCCAAGTCAAAGTCCAGACCTGAATCCAATCGAGAATCTGTGGAAAGAGCTGAAAACTGCTGTTCACAAACGCTCTCCATCCAACTTCACTGAGCTCGAGCTGTTTTCCAAGGAAGAATGGTCAAGAATTTCAGTCTCTCGATGTGCAAAACTGATAGAGACATACCCCAAGCGACTTGCAGCTGTAATCGCAGCAAAAGGTGGCGCTACAAAGTATTAACTTAAGGGGGCCGAATAATTTGGCACTCCCCATTTTTCAGTTTTTTATTTTTTACAAAAGTTTAAAATATCCAATAAATTTCGTTCCACTTCACGATTGTGTCCCACTTGTTGTTGATTCTTCACCAAAAAATTTAAATTTTATATCCTTATGTTTGAAGCCTGAAATGTGGCAAAAGGTTGAAAAGTTCAAGGGGGCTGAATACTTTTGCAAGGTACTGTATTTAGCCAGGCACTAGGCTCATTACATAGGCAGCAAATAACCAATTAGTTAAAGGGGTAATGTGGAGAGATTAATTTTTAACAGTACATTCCCTGCACTGGATAAACATTCTTACTCCTATAGATAAGGGTCCTCCTGTTTCCCCATGATTAGCTGTGTAGAGTGCAGCAGGTGGCTCTATGTTACAGCAACAGGAGTAGAGCAGAGTCGGTGATGGCGCATAGAGCTAAAGAGCAGCAGGGGAGGGAGAGCAGAGGCATCCAGCAGCCCACTGCACTCTGCAAAGCTAATAGTCAGGACTTTGGGACCTTCATGTATCAGTAAGGTGTTTATCGAGTGCAGTGAATTCACTATAATGCATTTGAAGAGGTTATACAGGGAAAAATAAAGCTTACCAATACATATTCTGCACTGGATATACTTTATTTCTAATATATAATTCGGTTCCCCAGGGCCCTGTTTATTACCTCTGCAGAGCACAGCAGGGAGGCTGTTCGTTTTGTTCTTCTACCTGCCCTGCTGCTCCCACTCTGTCACATGATTGACTCCGCTCTACTCCATAGAATTGTAGACAGAGTAAAAGGAGTTGGTGACATCACATCAGCTGGTGCGGAGACAGGGAAGACATCAGATGCACCCAGCTTCGCTCTGCAAATGTAATAATTAGGGTTATGGCTATATATTAGTAATACAGTTAATCCAGTTCAGGTAAATTTATTTTTCCCTGTATAATCCATTTAATCTCCCCATATAAACCCTTTAGTGGGAGGGTAACATGTGCACCCAGAGGAAACCTGTGAAACCTAAGGTGCACATACACATTAGATTGTCAGCTGAACCCTTGATTTTGACAGGACTGGCTATCGTCTGTTGTTCCTGAAGCAAGGGGGGTCTTTTGACTCTTCCCTAAAAGATAATAACATCAGGGGAAAAAAGGATCTACAACCTTAAATTTCAATGCCTGATCCTTTTGGCGGGAGATGTGCCGTCGCCAGAGGTGTATGACAGCAGCTTTCTCCTCTTTCCCGATTCACAACATACAGTATGCATGCTCAGCTGCACTGATGGGGGTGTAGGGCAAGACAGCTGTTGTTTGGAGAAGCATTCAGCCAACCGCTATACAATATAATGTGTGCCCTAAGTATACAGCAACTTTATAATCACGACAGTACTTTTTGCCAATAATACATAAGCTATTATTTTACATATGAAACAAACAGAAGTAACACTAACAAGGGTTAACCGGTAAAGAAGGTGCATTCCAGAGAAATACTGAATGTACTTCATTCCTTTCTGAGGCAAAAGCAAAATCTGTATTGAAATGCAGAAAGTGTAAAACGATAACTATTCCTGTCATGAGTAGTGCTACAATGTTTGCTCTCAGGTTGTTAGCGATTTTGTTGAAAGATGTTCTTTAAGATTAGTACTTGCAGCTGCTATACACTTTCATATGTGAGGTATTTGGAGCCAGCCTTGATCAGTTTTGCAGATAAAATGTCGGTAAAAGAATATACCTTTCAGTACGACACATTTTAGTACATATAGTCAGTACATAGAGATAAGATTCTTCTAGAGGAATAACAGCTTAAAGCATTATTATTGAGTTCATTGGAGCGCAAATGAGGGATATGTTTATAAGCAGTGGTGAACCTAGACTCTTTGCTGCCTGAGGCGGACTATAGAAAGACATCACCCCCCAAAAAAAAAAAAAAAATTGAGTTTCCATGCTACTAGATTCACACGCTGTTCTCGTCGCACAATATACACAATACACAAAGTTATAAAACAGTTTTTAAGAATTCTTCTTACTGCATTACTTCAGTATCAGATGAACAACACGGTATTAACAATGACAATAATGTCAAACATCTGCTTGGTGGATGGACGAGCCCACGTAGCCCCCATTCTCTATAATAGGAGCGCCGCAGATAGCTGAGTACTGGACTTCGGGTATCTTTGGCAATCCCATTGAAGTGAATGAGAGCCACGCGGGTTCGTCCATCCACCAAGCAACATGCCTATATTCAGCCTGGCTGCGGCCAGGCTGAATATCCACCCAGTGAGGGGGAAGGAGGAACCCAATTCTCAGGCCCAATGGGGGTCTCAGCAGACAGACCCCCATCAATCAGGTATTTATCCTCTATCATTTAGGTGAATACAGGGCAGTAACGTTTTGTGACTCACAGGTGATGTCTCTGACTAATCCTACACATTTCCCTTTGGACCGCCATGATCATTTCTTCCAGCTGTAACTTGTCTCTGTAAAGTTTGCAACACAGACATCTTTGGCTCCTCACTTTTCCTGGCATCCAACTCACATTGTCCTCACCTACACACCCCTCCTGCTGCTACCCCAATTATAAAATATATGATATAACCCTCCATAATGAATAATACTCCCAAGTGCATCTTTATATTAATAATGTCCGTGTCTACCCTGTATAAATAGTGCCCCTTATTAATAATGCCCCAGGTGTTAATGAACTAAAAGGTTTTCCAGGTTTATAAATAAACTAATCAGTGGGGCTCAAAAACCCAGGACCCCTACTGATCAGCTGTTTGAATGGTACCTGTGTAAGTGCCGTGACCGCTTCTCTGTTTACATAGTGTCATTCATCTCATTGCGGCCATGTCTATACATGTCTATGTGACAAGGCTGTAATTACATCACACGGTCACTATAAACAGACAGCGTATGATATGAACAGGCGCCATAGCCCCTGTTTATAACGCCCCATTTACAGACACTATAATGTTCCACAGCAGCCCCTGCACACAGTATTACACAGTATTATGGCCCGCAGCGGCCCCTGCACACGGAATTATGGCCCACAGTGGCTCCTGCACACCTGTATAATGGCCCGCAGCTGCCCCTGCACACGGTATTATGCCTCGCAGTGGCCCCTGCACACGGTATTATGCTTCGCAGCGGCCCCTGCACACGGTATTATGCCTCGCAGTGTCCCCTGCACACAGTATTATGCCCTGTTATGGTTCCGTGTTTTGTTTCCATTGGTTTTTGTTTTCTGGGTTTTTTCTTTTCCTGGTTTCTTGGTGTCATGTGAGTTTCTGGGGGATGGGGGTTTTTTTGGTTAGCTTTTTAGCTCAGTCTTGTCTGGACTCTGTGCAGGCCATCTTCTATTCAGCGATCAGCCTGACTCAGTCTCATTGCTTTCCTGAAACCTTGGATCTATTAACCAGTTCCAGTAGTTATTTGTTGCATGTGAACCGGGAGTAGCAAGAATATTAGATTCTAGGCTTCTCACTGCGGGCAAGTGTTTTTGAAGTGTGAACAGACAGGGCTTCTTTTAAATGTTAGTATTTCTCTCGACCAGCCTCAGTTAGTGTCCATTCCTTCTGATGCCATTTTAGGAAGAAAACATGACCAGAAGTGTTCTTTAGTATTTTCTGTAGATAGGAGTCTGTTCACACATGATTTTGGTCTGCTACCTGTTTTTGGGTGTGGTTCTCTGCAAATCTCTTAGAGAGGTTGTCTGTGATTGCCTCACGGTCTTTGCTGGTTTGAATTCCCTGCTGCAGGTTGTGAGTCCGGTCTATTATATGTTTGTTGTTTATTTAAACTTCCTATTCCTCTGCTTGCTTTCTATTGCAGGATATTTCCTATATAGTTTAATGCTGTTTGTTTTTGTGTTAACTGTTACTTAGGTCCCCTGATCGTAACAGACCCCTGCACACTGTATTATGCCCCGCAGTGGTCCCTGCATACAGAATTATGGCCCATAGCGGCCCCTGCACACGGTATTATGGCCCACAGCGGCCCCTGCACACGGTATTATGGCCCGCAGCGGCCCCTGCACATGGTATTATGGCCCACAACGGCCCCTGCACACTGTATTATGGCCTGCAGCGGCTCCTGCACACTGTATTATGCTCCATAGTGCCTCCTGAACACGGTATTATGCTACATAGTGGCTCCTGCACACGGTATTATGCTCCATAGTGGCCCCTGCACACGGTATTATGCTCCATAGTGGCCCCTGCACACGGTATTATGCTCCATAGTGGCCCCTGCACACGGTATTATGCCCCGCAGCGGCCCCTGCACACGGTATTATGCTCCATAGCGGCCCCTGAACCCGGTATTATGTTCCATAGTGGCCCCTGCACTGGTATTATGCGCCACAGTGACCCCTTCACACGGTATTATGCCCCATAGTGGCCCACCCATGAACTATTATTATACTCTGGGGTCTTTTCAGACCCCAGAATATAATGATCGGAGACCCAGGTGGTGACAAACATAAAAACTAGTTTTACTTACCTATCCTGGGCACCGGCGCACTCCCTGCAGCCTGTTTAATTGTGCACAGACGTCACATGGATCAGGCCGGCGTCACGACCTGATGACGACACCAGAGAACCGAAGGCTGCTGGGAGTAACACCGGATCGCAGGAGAGGTGAGTAGCATTGGTTTTTATGTTCCCTCACCTCCCCTGTGTCTCCAATTATTATACTCCGGGGTCTTTTCTGAAAAGACCCCGGAGTATAATAATAGTAGTATTTGAGGCCCGCGGCCTCACTTACCGATCCCCGCTCCTGTTCACAGCCGCTTCTGCTTCCCCTTTCTGCGTCCCATAGCAGAAGGGGAAGTGGAGGAAGCCACGAGCAGGCGCGGGGGTAGGTAAGTAGATAGGCCATTACCTGCTGGGGTTGCTCCAGCAAGTAACGGCCTATTTATAAAAAAAAAAAAGTTAACCTCACCTTCCTGTGATCCCTTGATGGAGCGCCGCCTCCTCTTGTCCGCGCACAGAACGTCTGCGTCTCAGCGCAGGAGGCGGGATGACGTCATTGTATCGCCGCCTGTGCTGAGATGCGGACGTCTCATAAACCAGTCCAGGACAGGATAGTGACGGATAGCGCCCGCTGAGGCGGCCGCCTTACTTCACCTCATTAGAGGTGCACCCCTGGTTATAAGGGTCAAGACCATCATACATAGCAAGTTTAGTATTGTAGTCTCGCTTATTATGGGAGTTTTCAATGTGAACTTGATGTGATCTACTGCGTATACTTAGTTGCACATATTTCTTCTCTAAGGACAGCACCTGTGGCTATAGTCACTAGGGTGAGAGATACATAATATGTTGGAAAGCTTTCTGGATTCCTACTATTGATAGCTCTCTAAAGTGAGACTGTGACTGTAGGGTGGTTTGTGCTTGTTTATACACACACGGCCATGTCCCCACTGTAATGACTAACTATTCTCTGACTATCCTCTGCAGGTGTATATGCAGTTCAGTACAGTCTAGTCAGTACAGTCTAGTCATACATATATGTAAACACTTCCAAAAACCCTTAAATTCCAATTTGAACTGGATATAAATTCCAGACTGTCAGCGCCATGAGCACTGGAACAGATGATAACTATTTTCTAATCCTAGACAATCCCTTTAAATAAATTGTGGTCTTATAAAACCTCCTTCAATAGTTTAAGCTGTACTGAGGCTTTTTTATGAAGAATAGTAGTTTACATTGCAGTCTTAATCACAATAATGATTTTTTAATGACTTTTTTTTACACTACAACGTGTATTTATTTACACGGCCATGATCCTAGTGATCATAAACATGATTGGCCATTGTGAATGCAGGAAAATATCAATCATTTTATTGTTTCCAATTCATCTCTATTGATGATACTGGAATAACGGCTGTTGCTGAGCAATCTCAGGCTGGGAGCAAAGATAAGTGATGTAGTGATGGAAATGTCCATTGGCAACAGTGTTTCAGACTGAGGATTGTTTATTGATAGCTTGAGAAATTGTTAATAAAGGGGCTTCAAGGTTCATATTAACTTATATATTATAGGATATGGAACATAAAGAGAGTTGTTTCTAAATAAGCTTTACTTAAAGAAATTTATGGGGGTTTAGTTGTGGAATGTGCTATTGGGTCTATGTTTTGTTCTACAGTTGTTTTATTTCTTTATTACATTCATCTTTGGATAAAAGGGAATCTCATATTTGCTTCATTAAATGAGTTATCCAAAAATCAACACTTATCACCCATCCATAGGATAGATGATAAGTGTCTGGCCACACAGACCCCAAGTACCATGTCCTTGTTTGAATGGAGTGATGGTCCTGCATGCTCAGTGCCTTTCCATTTAAGACCTATGGAACTATAGCTTGAATGGAGCAGCATACATGTGTGACTGCTGGTGCATTCAAACAAGGGACAAAGGCCCTATTCTTGTTGTCTGTGGGGGTCCCAGTGGTGGGAATTCCAGTGATTACACACTTATTACCTAGCTAGTGAACAAGTAATAAAATGTAAATCTTGGGTCAACCCCCTTAATAATTACTGAGTACTATTTAACAAGTTGAGAATCAGCTGCAATACCAAACAGACCCACAGAAGTATGTGACGCTATTACTAATTTAAGTGAATGCTGCAATACTAGACTAAACCGAAGGACAAGGATGAAGAAAAAAAAAGCCAGATCCACCTTCTAATCCTGGATAATCCTATTAAATCTACAAGGATCTTTTACAAAAATCTAGTGTTGGATAGAGGATAAAAAGTGGTGCATTAAAGGGATTGTCCAACTCATTTTTTTTGTTATCAAATAGTGCTGCTGAGGGTCACTTAAACATAGCAAAGCAGTGTTTCCCTCTCCTTGAGCCCTGATTTCCAGTTGTCTACAGGTTCCCTGGCCATTTGTGCTAGGGGGACCGCTGCCAACCAGTCACAAGGCTGTGACCTCTTTACAAACGGCATGTGACTGCTGTGATGTGAGGTGACCACTGAGCCCGATAACCAGCACAAACAGCCTGGGACTGGTATATAAACGAATGGAGCTGTTAGCGCTAGAAATGGAGGCCCAGGGAGAGGTTAGTACTGGTTTATTATGTTATTGGGATTCTCAGCAGCAGTATTAAATAATAAAAGGCAGACAACCCCTTTAATATCTATTGGTCCAACAATGATGTACATCTAGGAATAGCTGTCATTCCTTGGTTACCACTAATAGACCAAATATGATATGTGAAAGATGGCTTACATGTTAAGCATTCCAGAAAGTGTTTCCTCCACTATGCCACACAGTCCATTCATGTACAAAACATAATCATAATCTGTAGTAATTTATTTAGAATGTCAGATGAATTTTTAGACACTCTCTGTAAAAGGAAACAAAAGATTTTTTTTTCTCTCTCCATTCATTCAGATGCTTCTGCCAGGTCTTGTCATCAAAGCTCTCTCTATTTATCTATTAGAACTCTGGAGAGTCTCTTGATGGAGCGCATAACTATATTTGGATGTGATACATTGACGGGTTAATGGCTACAACCATAAAAAGCTATTCACTTGTAACTCGAAACTACAGTATGAGGTTCCGGATTTTAATGCTCTGTTAAGTAGAAGGAGCTTCGTTTAGTAACCACAAACTGATTGAAAAAGTGAAATAAGAGTTTAGTGAAAGCTAGTCGGGACTGTACAAGGGGCGCTGGTCTTTGAAGAGTCCACAGATAATGCTCTTCTTATACATGTTTCATGGGTGTATGTGTCAGTAGATAAAGTGAAAGCATTTGCAAGGAAATGAGTAAGTATAAGTCACAGTCATTCCGGTTACAGTGAGTAAGACCTAGATAAAATCAGACTATGATGAATTATAGCAGCTCTAACCCTAAACTGTGAAATGTCAGGATAATAACATTGCTGCATATCATAGTTAAAGGAATAAACACTTCTGTGTGTGTGTGTGTATACAGTACAGACCAAAAGTTTGGACACACCTTCTCATTCCAAGAGTTTTCTGTATTTGCATGACTATAAAAATTGTAGATTCACACTGAAGGCATCAAAACTATGAATGAACACATGTGAAATTATATACTTAACAAAAAAGTGTGAAACAACTGAAAATATGTCTTATATTCTAGGTTCTTCAAAGTAGCCACCTTTTGCTTTGATTACTGCTTTGCACACTCTTGGCATTCTCTTGATGAGCTTCAAGAGGTAGTCACCTGAAATGGTTTTCACTTTACAGGTGTGCCCTGTCAGGATTAATAAGTGGGATTTCTTGCCTTATAAATGGGGTTGGGACCATCAGTTGTGTTGTTCAGAAGTCAGGTGGATACACAGCTGATAGTCCTACTGAATGGAGTGTTAGAATTTGTTTTATGGCAAGAAAAAAGCAGCTAAGTAAAGAAAAACGAGTGGCCATCATTACTTTAAGAAATGAAGGTCAGTCAGTCCGAAAAATTGGGAAAACTTTGAAAGTGTTCCCAAGTGCAGTGGCCAAAACCATCAAGTGCTACAAAGAAACTGGCTCACATGAGGACCGCCCCAGGAAAGGAAGACCAAGAATCAGCTCTGTTGCGGAGGATAAGTTCATCCGAGTCACCAGACTCAGAAATCGCAGGTTAACAGCAGCTCAGATTAGAGACCAGGTCAATGGCACACAGAGTACTAGCAGCAGACACATCTCTACAACAACTGTTAAGAGGAGACTGTGTGGAGCAGGCTTTCATGATAAAATAGCTGCTAGGAAACCACTGCTAAGGACAGGCAACAAGCAGAAGAGACTTGTTTGGGCTAAAGAACACAAGGAATGGACATTAGACCTGTGGAAATCTGTGCTTTGGTCTGAGGAGTCCAAATTTGAGATCTTTGGTTCCAACCACCGTGTCTTTGTGCGACGCAGAAAAGGTGAACGAATGGACTCTACATGCCTGGTTCCCACCGTGAAGCATGGAGGAGGAGGTGTGATGGTGTGGGGGTGCTTTGCTGGTGACACTGTTGGGGATTTATTCAAAATTGAAGGAATACTGAACCAGCATGGTTACCACAGCATCTTGCAGCGGCATGCTATTCCATCCGCTTTGCGTTTAGTTGGACCATCATTTATTTTTCAACAGGACAATGACCCCAAACACACCTCCAGACTGTGTAAGGGCTATTTGACCAAGAAGGAGAGTGATGGGGTGCTACGCCAGATGACCTGGCCTCCACAGTCACCAGACCTGAACCCAATCGAGATGGTTTGGGGTGAGCTGGACCGCAGAGTGAAGGCAAAAGGGCCAACAAGTGCTAAACATCTCTGGGAACTCCTTCAAGACTGTTGGAAGTCCATTTCAGGTGACTACCTCTTGAAGCTCATCAAGAGAATGCCAAGAGTGTGCAAAGCAGTAATCAAAGCAAAAGGTGGCTACTTTGAAGAACCTAGAATATAAGACATATTTTCAGTTGTTTCACACTTTTTTGTTAAGTATATAATTCCACATGTGTTAATTCATAGTTTTGATGCCTTCAGTGTGAATCTACAATTTTTATAGTCATGAAAATACAGAAAACTCTTGGAATGAGAAGGTGTGCCCAAACTTTTGGTCTGTACTGTATATATATATATAACAACAAAATGGGCACCACTCCAAGGTAAGTGGAAAAAAAAGTTAGGGCATATTTGGCTTGATAAAGGCTCATGTATATGGGCTTAAACATCGCTGTGGTTTCTGTGTGAAATTTACCTTGGAGTTCCGCCCATTTTGTTGTTATATTGTTATTGAGAATATATATATGTGTATGTATGTATGTGTTATATATATATATATATATATATATATATATATATATAGTTAGTTAGGTACTGCAAATGCTAGTGAATATGTACTTTTGTTGTCATATGAAAAGTTTAAAGGGGTTTTCTGAGCTGGGGTGGGTCTTTGATATTGATGACCTATCCAACCTTAGGATAGTTTGGCAATACACAGATTGGTGTGGGTCCAACATTTAGCACCCCCCACAATCAGCTATTCTATTGAGCATTCAGAGCCTGATTTATACAGTATACAGAGCTTTGCGTTTCCGCAACATGGGGCTTCAGGTGGTTTGTGAGTTTATCAGTAAATAGCTGGGGCATGGGTTTTTTAATAGGCTTTTAGTTTACTAAAATGTATATATTATACACAATAACAGTATATGTTTCATAACACAATGGTTACTAGATACTCAGTTAAACATCATCTCTAAGTGGTGACCTTGTCTTTTTTTTTTTTTTTTAAAGAAAAAAAGGAATGAAGAGAGAGTTGCATGATTTTATGCTAGTTAGTTCAGTGTCACTACTAGCAATGTCAGAACTTCCTCTGTAACATAATTATTTTCTATCTGGTGTGGACTAGTGTTTATGTTTGTGTTAATAATGGCCACTTAAGGATGTGTTCTTCCTTACCTTTCCCCTTAGCTCAGCATATCCACAGATGAGTGGTCGGAGCTTAGGAAAAAAGAAAATCAGGATACTCTGTTGGGAGATGTGTATGCCATATGTTTTTATACATAGCTACCAATTGGTTGCAATATATATTGTTGCCTGTAAATTTGTATTGTGAGAAATTTGACTTTAGCATTGAACACATTTTTATCTATCACCCTGACAACAGAACTGTAAACCTGTGTCACCTTTATCAGAATCTGCTTCCCATTACAGTGTGTTTTTTGCAGGTTATTCGGTTATTTCATCCGGTCCTAGTTTATCATCTGTATGTTTCAGTTAATTATTAAGGAGTCAGCAGTAGAAAATTTTTGGTTTGGTCCCCAAATCCTGTATATTTTGTCATCTGCAGTTCTATTAGTAGTGTGACTTAAAGCATACCTCCAGTTCTAAACAACTTTTCATAAATATATAGTGCATTTAAATATCTGACTACTTGTTTACATTATATCTGTCTCTGTATTCATCCTCACACATAAAACTCTATGAAGCAAGGAGGGGTTGAGGAGTAATTGACTGGTTAATTGTTTTATTGCCACATTCTGTGCACTCCTACTCGCTTATCTACTACCTAGAAGTGCTAAAAAAGCAAGGAATAGCAGAGTGTAGCAGCAATTATTTAAGTGTCTCTTCTATTCCCCTCCCCCCTTCATAGACTGATACAGAGAAAGTAGCTGGCTGAAAAGCGAAGAAGAAAATATATTTTTTTAATAAGATATATTACAAAATTTCCTATGTTAACCTGTACTATTAATTTATGACAAGCTGTTCATAACTGGAGGTACACCTTAAGGAAGGGGTAAGCTTTTATTAATATTTAAAGTTGGATAGTATCCATTTTTTCTTAGCTTTTCAAAGCAATCCTTTTTTACTGTCACGAGATAGCAGAGCCATAAATTTAAAACAAAGGGAACTACTGCATAACTTCCTCTGCCAATCCGCAGCTGTCGAACCTTGTCTATATCTCTCCAGAACATTGGGGCCTCGCCTGCTCTGCTGGCTTCATTCAGCTGTTACTTAGCCTTAGGACTAGACACTTAATATCCAGGATAGTTATGGTACAGTAAGTATCTTTATTCCCAAGTGCAGTTGACTCTTTAATAAATCATATATTGAGGATTTCTGTAAATTTGCATGGAGCGAGGGTCATCTTTTACAGATGATAGAAGTTGGTATATGGTCTGTTTGATCTTCAGAAGATCCATATATAAAGTGATCCACATGCATTGACACGTACGCTTGCAGTATACACACACTTATATACTATAAATACAGTATACTACACTGATCAGGTGTAATTGCCTTATTTACTATAGGAGCTAGAGCTATTCAGGTGTAAGGCCACTAAAAGTATTTATTCTTTATCCAAAGAATAGAGGTTAAATATAGGATAAATACCAGATCGGTGCTGATCTGACTACTGAGACCCCCACCAATCCTGAGAACGGGGGTTCTTTTTCCCCACTGCACATTCAGCCTGAAGACTTAAAGGGGTTGTCAGGGATGAAATAAAAATCCCGTAAACTAAAACCCCTCCCCCGCCGAACTTCTAATTTACTTATACTAAAAAAAAAATCTATAATTACCCATATCCCTGGGGCGGTCATGTGTCTGCCCCAGGCTCACTTTCTGATAATCCAATGATGTGATGTTTCCCGTTTCCAGAACGGAACGTCACCAGTACTCCCACCCCTCCTCCATCATACTTACATGACTTCCTCTGTGGGAACGGATCCTCCTCTCTTCCTCTCTGCTAGCGCTTGCGCAGTCTGGAGGTGCCTCCGACAAATGTGCAGTAGAGATGACACTCCAACCTGCACACAGCCAAGCACCGTAAAAGAAAAGGAGGAGTCGTTCCAGAAGGGAAGTCTAAAGAGGAAGACAGGTAAGTATGATGCGGGGGGGGGGGGGGCTGAGTTAGTTAGTTGGGAAGGGCTAGTAGAGAAACCCAGAAATTACTTAAAACACTGCTAAAGGTATATGGGTATACTTATTAACCCATTAATAGCACAACAGACCTTTTTTAAAAAAAAAGATTTTTTTGCCCCGAAAACCCCTTTAATTGACATCAGAACATGTTAGTACTTCTCTATAGATGTCCTAGATAAACCTGGGATTGTTTCTGAATGTGAGAGAGATGGTTATGTGCAGATTATCCTCTACTTACTGTGAGCAGTGAATGGCAACTAGCCCCACCCACCAGCTATCTGTGAAATGCAAACTACAGATAGTCTTAAAAGCAGAAAACAGCTAAAAAAATTTCAAGATACAAGTCATATGATGGCCAGAGATAGTGTTATTCCCATGTACACACACTACACTATTGACTTATTCAAAGCTTGTTTAAAGGTTAGGTATACTTTAAATGCTTCAGTTGCTGCTTTTGTCTCTTGACTATATGTTAGATTTACATACTTCCCACGGTCCCAGATTCATTGGCACAATCCCATATTCACTGGCACTGACCCAGATTTCGGGTGTTGTACCGCTGTCACAGGATATTAGAAATATGGCCTGGCTTCAACTACATCATGAGTACATAGAGTTGAGCACAATGGAGAGGCAGGGAGCTATACCTGCCTGGTTCTCCATTCACCCAGTATCACTGCTGTCAGTGGCCTGGATGTAGTGACATTGTTGCATGTAGGGGACCTGCTCCAGGGGAAAGGAGTGAAGTGAGTATATATTTTTTTTTTTTTGTAATATGACATAAGGGGCATTATACTTTGTGGGGATGCATTGTACCATGTGGAGGCTACAAAGGAAGTATTATACTATAAGCTGGCACAGGCAGGGTATAATAACGTTTCTTTAGGATGGTGGCAATATAAGATTCAACACAACCGGCACTGCACTTCTGTCACTGACAACGTGCTGCTTCATTGTCCAGCACTCAAGGAGCCACTTCCCAGACATAGTTTCAGGGTGGTATCTTGACAGGATGCAGAAGATATAGTTGCACTCAGACTCAGGAGCCTTAGGGGCACCATAAAGTGTCTTTTCCCAATATGAAGAGACCAGCACTATAAAAAAAAAAATACATTATAATTGGGGGGCCCTGGTAAAGACTTTGTATTTGGGTCCAGGAGCTTCATGTTCCACCTCTGCAGCATGTGTAGCCTGAGCACCTAAAGTCAGTAGGTCAGACCACGGGAGAGTAACAGACTGTTCCTTTGGTGCATACTACATCAATATGTGGCATACTAAGTCTCCTAACACTGTGCTCTCGCCACACTCCCTGACTCAGGGGTTTAACCCTTTCCAGTGCAATGAACTGTACCACCTTGCAGGACTTTGTGTGGGACATTAAGTGGAAATTATACTGTGTGGGGGTACTATTATTATTGTTATTTATATATTATTATTATTATTATTATTATTTGTTTATATATATATATAGCACCCTTATTTATTATAGCACCATTCTATACTGTGTGGAGGACACTAAAAAGGCTTCATTACTGTATGTTACACAGCAAATGCCACTAGGTGGGATTGACTGGGGTCAAAAGGAGCATGGGTGGGACTGGGCTGGGTTAGGTGGTGGTCTTCTCAAAAAGGTGGTCTTTTTGGCTGAGGCCCCATATTGCAGAAACACAGCTTTTTTGTTGCAGATTTTTCTGCAGATTTTTGAGCCTAAGAAAAGAATGGCTACAAAAGGAATGAAAAATATCTAGTGAATTCCGTCCACACATTGCAGAAAAATACGCGCAACAGAAATTCTGCAATTTCCAAAATCGTCACGGTTTTGGAAATCGTAGCAAGTCTTTATACCTACGGAAACGCTAGCAGTTTCCCTATAGGTATAATGGAAGCCTCTGCCGACTTTCTGTGAAAAGCGATGTGGGAAAAACTGCAATGCGTTTCCAATGAACTTTGGCTAGAAAAGACCTCAGAGAATGTCTACCCTGAATCCTGATATTTTTTTTGCCCCATTAACTTGAATATTTATAGAAATACTCTCACAAAAAAGAAGTGGCTGGTTGGTTTAGATGTCTTAATACAAATGTGGACACCACAACTACCACATCAACCATGAATGTATGATTTATGTTTTATCTTACATACAGCAACTATATTAATGTGCAGCATGCGAAGAACATGATAAAAAGCTGAAGGACCACAATATAGTTTAAAAGGGTTTGTTGGGCATTGCTCATGTGAGTCATGTAACAGATCTGATGCTGCCTTTATTTTCGTTGTTTTGCTCCTTCGACATATGTGAATGAAGTTTAATAGGACAGGACTATTTTTTTATCTTCTATATCAATTCCCTCATAAATGTGAAGTGTGCACTTAATCTAAATACAGGAAGCTTGCAAGTTGTTGACAGCCCAAACCTTAACATCATCATCATCACCTGTCCAGCTTGTCATTGAGCATGTTTAGTCTTACGCTCCTGGCAGTAGATGGCTGTGTGCGGCTTGTGTTATGTTGACAGCTAAATGTGCAACTATGCTTCCACTCCTGGTCTATAATAGCAGTACTCCAGAAATGTAATAATAATCTTCAGTAAAGTACATGCGAGGATGTTGTCATGTCATAAAGAGGTTTGTATTTTACTAGGCTATGTAGGAAGAACAATGCAGGTTATGCACACACAGCATTTGGAGACAGGCCCAGTCTGAACAGCTTTTGACAGAAAGAATAATAAGTTCTACCTTTTCCTATTGGTTTCTTAAAGGCTTTTATATTTATTCTAATCCTTTTGCATCATTGAGATATCCACTTGTCTGTTTCTCTGCCTGTGAAATTATAATTTCAGTTTTTGAGACTGATCAGTGCATTTTCTTGTTTTTAGTAAAAAAAAAAAAAAAAAAAAAGGAAAAAGTTTCAAAAAAGAACGTTATCTATCAACGTCCAATATACATCTGCCCTAGTGTGATTCAAACTGGTCTGACAACTAACAGCCTGACACTGGTTTAGAAATGCTGCACTCTTCCTTTCTCTATATACCACTGTATTGTTCTTAAAGGAGCATGAAACCTAGAAACAAAAGAAAAAAAAATAGTAAACATGAGATGATATTGCCCCCACTATCAATCTGCAGCATTTTCTTGAAGCATACATGTTGTAGAAATTGTGCAAAGAGCACAGTGTCCTGCTGATTTGTTCAAATTTTACCTAAGGACCGGCTGAGGGATGTGGCTTAGCTATCTTAATGTCTAGCTATAAACATACCAGAGAGGGGGAGGCTCCTGCTGCAGCCAGCTGTGCCACAATCAGGCTCAGAAAAGTGAAGAGGAAGGATATGGCTGAACTCCTGTGACAGACAAAAAGGTTTCTTAATATCTTTCTATGTTTTAATTGCAATATAAAACAGAATAGGATCAAACGGAACAAGTAGAATAAGGGAGGGACTGCTGGGATTATTATTACAATTCCTTTACTTAAAAGAGGACCTGTCACCAAGCCTAAAAAGCCCAATGGTCTACATCATCTGAGGTGCTGTCACCCTGAGTATTTTTGGTGTTTTATTTATTTAATTCCTTTCAGCCATTTCTCTAGCATTGATAGAAATTAGGGTATACAAGCCAAGTGGACGAGCCACTGTGGATTCTGTGGGGCTGGGGTCTCTGTGTGATGTATGTCATGTCATGACAGCATCTATCAGATGAGGTACAGTATGTCATTGGCCTTTTCAGACCTGGCGACGGGTTCTTTAAAGAGGTTGTCCAGGGGAAGGTGATAAAAAAAAAAAAAAAAAAAAACATACTCACTTGTTACTGTTATCTTCCATGCAGTCCGGTCCTGTGGCTCCGCTGTCTTGTTTTACCGGAAATCCTCGCCGTACTTTGACACCCAGTGTCCCTTTTCTTAGGTCACTGATTGGTCTCAGCGGTCACTTGACCACTGAGGCCAATCAGCAGCCTAAGAAAAGGACACAGGTAGTGACGTCCCACGTTCTTTGCTGAGACTGCTGATTGGTTTTTACAGTTTTTTCACCTTCACCAGCCTAATTTAAAAAAAAAAAAATATATATATATATATATATATATATATATATATATATCCTGGACAACCCTTTTAAGTGTAATGTGCTGAGTAGTACATCCTTTAGAATTCAGAATGATATAACCAAATATGTAATTGTATCCATATCTCTCTCTCTAGTTCAGAGTCCTGCTTTCTTTTTAATTCACGCAGGTAAGGGGATGTTCACACTACCGCTGGAGGTACATTCAGATAAGTTCAACAATAAGTTTACATACAGTCCTAGGGAAAACAACTGATATCAATATGAGCTGAGCAAAATAAGAGCCTCAGATCTACAGCTACATCTGTATATTGGTTGCTTTCTCCCTCAAGATGTCTGTTTCTTTTATATACTGTAGCTCTTCCAGCCTGCCAGTAATGGGCCTAGTTAAAAGATTCTGTTTTACGGTATTTACTGATTTATAGGTCTCCAAAATCAACATTATCAAGTGGTAAGAGGAAGGATCTTTGTATGTTAATCAGACGGACATCAAACCTTACATGTGATCCTGGTTGCTGTCTCTCCATCTGTTGTATGTTATGTCTATGAGAACTAAACCTTGGGAAGCTATAAAGACTAGGAAATGGTGATAAACATTACCCTTAAGAATTGTAACATTATACATAATATTCCAGGCAAAAACACCTGGATTGCTAGCACTTCATTAGTGAGGGCTGAGTCATGGATCCCAGGATATTGCATCTGCTAACCATAAAGAGGGGGTAACACTGACTATTTATGAACTCTATTACTCTATGAACGCTTGTATATATTGTTAATAGATCATGGCTAAATTTATCAGAGAAAAAAGAAAGCACGACCTTACTTTAATCAAGTAGAGAAAAAAGGAACCTTCTGGCTGTCACAATCCGATCCAGATTTCAGCACAGTATAAATGCTGAATTATGATTTCTGTTATCCAGGGAGATCAGAAATGTGCAAGGTAAATAAGAAACAGTCTGCTGAGAGCTGCAACATGTTTGCCAAAGCACAGCTAGGTACCTAAAACTCATAATATCATTTTATATTCCGCTCCAATATTCCCTTCTAACTACAGGTCCATGACCCAGCAGCAGAAGCATCCAGACGCTTTCCTGCCAACGGTTAACTGTATTTGTTATGAGTTACAGACTGAGCTATCTGGAGGGACATAACACACTTACCTCCACCTTAATACTCATGTGGACACCATGTGTAGTATGCTTTGCGTGACTTGCTGATCAAGAAGCTGTACAATATGCTCTGGAAGGGATAGTGTTGTCTGGGTTAAATGGAGTGAGGTGAATGAGACTGCACTGTATTTCTAACCCCCAATAAAGTTGTGTTGTCTTAAAAGGGTTTCCCATGAACAAAACCTCATTTAAATTAGTCGACAATTATAAGTGAAATGTTTCTGCAAATATAAGTAACTAAAAATTTTGCAGAGTTTTACAGATTTTCCTGCCTTTATGGCTGTATCTAGTGTCACCACTAAGATGGTTAGAGAAAATCTTTAAAATTCTGCAAAATTTTTAAAATATTTCGATTTGCTAATTTTTTTTTTACTTGTCTATAAATTCAGATTTGGTTACATTCATGAGAACATGTAAATCTATAATTGTTTTATTATTCAAAGCGGAGAGTGGGAAAGTAGTTACATAAAACATCATTACATATGGAGTAAGGTAAGTACTTTTAGGCTAAGGCCCCACGAAGCGACCCGCAGCGCTTTTTCCCGCAGCGCTTTTCACAGCGGACTTTCTGCTTCAATTATACCTATAGGGAAACCACTGGCATTTCCGTAGGTGTAATTGACATGCTGCAATTTCCAAAACCGCGACGGTTTTGGAAATCTCAGCATGTCCGCTATGTGTATTTTCCCGCAATGTGTGAATGGGATTCGCTAGAATCCCATCCACTTTACAGGGACTGTAAAACGCTGCGTTTTTTTTACGCCAAGTGGGGCCTTGTCCTTAGACTCAGTTCACTTCTTCATTGTGCATTGGACCTGGCATATTGAAGGACTTTACACTGTTATGGGAAGATTGTGGCTGGAACTATTTTGGACATTATGATATATTTAATCGAAAATATCAAGGTGGTTGTGGGTGTGTGGAGAGTTGGAGATATATGTCCTTTAGACTGGGGCCCCACGTAGCAGCAAAAAAACGTGGCATTTTACAGTGCCTGCAAAGTGGATGGGATTCTAGCTAAACTCATCCACACATTGCAGAAAAATATCCGCTGCGGAAATGCTGCGATTTCAAAAACTGTTGTGGTTTTGGAAATCGCAGCATGTCTATTATACCTACGGAAAGCTGGCATTTTCCTTATAGGTATAATGAAAGCAGAAAGTCCGAAGAGCAAACCTCTGCAGAATTTCTGTGAAAAACACTACGGGAAAAACTGTGATGCGTTTCTGCCACAGTCTTTTCTGCAGCGCTTTTTGACTGCGGCCCATTAAATGGGGCCTTGGCCTTAAAGAACTTTCTACATTCTAAATGCTTTAGTGTTCTTGAGCGAGGAATCTGTAATCCTAGTGCACCCTCAATATCTGCAATATACATATACAATAGAGTTGTGTCTTTACTTTAATGGTACGCCTCACTTTGTGTCTGCACAGAATATAAAGTTTACATGCGGTGGCAGTGGCTTCACATCTTAGCTTTAACCCTTCTGTTTTACTATTGTATCTTTAACAGTGGGTTGGCCTAGCCCACCATTAGGAGCCATCAGCAATCTAAATTAATGGGCCAAACATAGTTTTACTGATGCTACGTGTGCCATCCATGGGGGTATACATAGGTGCTATACCTCAGGAAGTCCTAGTTGGACACATCCAAATGCAGTGTGAATGCATCCTAACACTTACAGCACCTGTACTTATCTACATACAATTTTTCAGTTTTTTACACTGAATCCCAGTCTGTCACAACCATCTAAGAACCTCAGTGTTTTTCATTATGCATGAAAAGTTGCAAGACTTTACAACATAAAGAAACACTAATATATACCTCCCAACTTTCAAAGGACAGAAAGAGGGACAGAATGTGTGGCGTGCATAGTGCTTCGCGGCAAATGCAGCCCCACCCACTTCTGCGCTGACTTTGCCCCTTCCCATCCATTTCTCTTTGTGCCCCCACACAGTATAATGCTCCTACAGTCACCCTAACATTATATGCCCCCACATTATAATGTTTCCCTCCAATTGCCCCCACCCTATAAAGTCCCTCTCCTGGTGCACCCACAGTTTAATTTTACCCTCCAGCTGCCCCATTTTAATGACACTCTCCAGCTGCCCCATAATTTAATGTCCCCTCCAGCTACCCCCACAGTTTAATGTCCTCCTCCTGTTGCTCCCAGTTTAATGTCCCCTTCCAGCTGCCCCCAGTTTAATGTCCCCATCCAGCGACCCCCACAATTTGTCACCCTCCAGTTGCCCCCAGTTTAATGTCCCACTCCCGTTGCCCCCAGTTTAATGCAATACAAGGGATCGGAGTTATTTGCTTCTGACAGACAGTACCGTATATAGTATGGACGTCAGAAATTGCCTTGTACAGCTGATCGATGCGGGGGGCTGGCTGTCATACCTTTGGTCTTTCCTAAGGATAATAGGCCATATAATATCCTAAAATCTGGACAACCCTTTTAAGTGCATCTAACAGGCAAATTTTTAGGACTTAATTAGGACCATTTCAGATGACAGAAACCAAAGAGGTTGAATTAAAAAAAAAAAACTGATGCAGGGCTGAGAAGCTCTTCTGTGCTCACAGGTAGTTAGTTACCTGTGCTATGGAAGCTCGCAAACTATAGTAAAGCCACCCCTCAGGTAACTACTGATATACCCCAGAGAGGTGAGAGGGGCTGAGTGAACTGAGGGTTGTGTGCTAGTTACGATCATACAGTGCTGGCCAAAAGTATTGGCACCCCTGCAAATCTGTCAGATAATACTCAATTTCTTCCAGAAAATGATTGCAATCACAAATGCTTTGGTAATAATATCTTCATTTAATTTGTCGTCAATGGAAAACCACAAAAAGAATTGTCAAAAAGCCAAATTGGATATAATTCCACACCAAACATAAAAGGGGGTGGACAAAAGTATTGGCACCCTTTGAAAAATCATGTGATGCTTCTCTAATTTGTGTAATTAACAGCACCTGTTACTTACCTGTGGCACATAACAGGTGGTGGCAATAACTAAATCACACTTGCAGCCAGTTGAAATGGATTAAAGTTGACTCAACCTCTGTCCTGTGTCCTTGTGTGTGCCACATTGAGCATGGAGAAAAGAAAGAAGACCAAAGAACTGTCTGAGGACATGAGAAGCAAAATTGTGAGGAAGCATGAGCAATCTCAAGGCTACAAGTCCATCTCCAAAGACCTGAATGTTCCTGTGTCTACCGTGCGCAGTGTCATCAAGAAGTTTAAAGCCCATGGCACTGTGGCTAACCTCCCTAGATGTGGACGGAAAAGAAAAATTGACGAGAGATTTCAACGAAAGATTGTGCGAATGGTGGCTAAAGAACCTCGACTAACATCCAAACAAGTTCTAGCTGCCCTGCAGTCCGAGGGTACAACAGTGTCAACCCGTACTATCCATCGGCGTCTGAATGAAAAGGGACTCTATGGTAGGATACCCAGGAAGACCCCACTTCTGACCCAGAGACATAAAAAAGCCAGGCTGGAGTTTGCCAAAACTTACCTGAGAAAGCCAAAAACTTTTTGGAAGAATCTTCTCTGGTCAGATGAGACAAAAGTAGAGAGCTTTTTGGGAAAAGGCATCAACATAGAGTTTACAGGAAAAAAAAGAGGCCTTCAAAGAAAAAAACACGGTCCCTACAGTCAAACATGGCGGAGGTTCCCTGATGTTTTGGGGTTGCTTTGCTGCCTCTGGCACTGGACTGCTTGACCGTGTACATGGCATTATGAAGTCTGAAGACTACCAACAAATTTTGCAGCATAATGTAGGGCCCAGTGTGAGAAAGCTGGCTCTCTCTCAGAGGTCATGGGTCTTCCAGCAGGACAATGACCCAAAACACACTTCAAAAAGCACTAGAAAATGGTTTGAGAGAAAGCACTGGAGACTTCTAAAGTGGCCAGCAATGAGTCCAGACCTGAATCCCATAGAACACCTGTGGAGAGATCTCAAAATGGTAGTTTGGAGAAGGCACCCTTCAAATCTCAGGGACCTGGAAAAATTTGCCAAAGAAGAATGGTCTAAAATTCCAGCAGAGCATTGTAAGAAACTCATTGATGGTTAGCGGAAGCGGTTGTTCGCAGTTATTTTGTCTAAAGGTTGTGCTACCAAGTATTAGGCTGAGGGTGCCAATACTTTTGTCCAGCCCATTTTTGGAGTTTTGTGTAAAATGATCAATGATTTGACTTTTTTTTTCATTCTCTTTTGTGTTTTTTCATTGCAAACAAAATAAATGAAGATATTATTACCAAAGCATTTGTGATTGCAATCATTTTCAGGAAGAAATTGAGTATTATCTGACAGAATTGCAGGGGTGCCAATACTTTTGGCCAGCACTGTATGACCTGGGGTTGTAGTTAGCCCAAAACTATTAGTTATTTCCTCCTGGTGTTTTTAGCTGCTGGAAGTCTAAAAGACTCCGAAGAGGAAATCTCAAAATGCACACACTGAATGTTCTTTTCTGATTCAGAAAAATGGATCAAAATAGGACTTGTCCTAATGTTTTTTTCACTTCAGTGTGTATGGCCCCCATTGATTCCAGTGGGTTTGTGTGCAGTTCATTAGATTCAGACTGCAGAATAGTCATTAAAATCGGACAATACTTGGTCATCTGAAAGAACCCTTAGTATTGGAGCAGTGAATTTTCACAGGTGTTATCTCTGTGGAATATCCTACAATCATGGCATGTTGGGGGAACTTGAAGACTGGAGTTGAGAAACACTTGTCTAGTGGAAAAGGTATGACTGAAATTAAAATCTAGGTAAGATGTTATTGGAGAGATCTATTTGGTCAAGTTTCCGCTCTTGTGTTTAGCAGATGCAGTTGGTATTTCACCTAGAAAGGAATTTCTAAACCTTTATTCTAAGTTGAATTATGTTCATATGTAGCAAACATTCTTTGGATAAGTACGCCAAGTTTCTATATTGTGGGGTAAGGAAGGGGCAAAGTATTCACTGCTGTTACATATATTTACTTTGATTTTCAAACACATGGTCCATGTGTATGAAGTAAATCTAAAATGTGACATAATTTAGGATAGGTTTTTTTTTCTTGTTCTTTATTTTTTGGTGAGTCAACTTAGTCAATTTGACTTTTTTTCCTCTTTTGCATTTTCCTGTGTGGGTGCAGGAAAGGCACATTATATTGTGTGGGGGCCATACGAATGCATTATATTCTGTGGGAGCCTCAAGGACTGTGTGTAATTTAGTGAGATCAAAGCACATGGGAGGGGCTAGAGGCATTGGGAGGTGTGACTGAGGTCCCAGCTATGACCAGTGATTTGCTGGAATAGCAACTAAGTAGCTTTGAGAGATATATGCAGGTTTTTCACTCCTCTACTATGAATTCTAATAAAAACGAATGCATTTACTGATTTTCTGTTTTTTTGACATTTTACTTAAATATCTAAATATTTTTCATATTTATAGTGATAATGAATGTATTTTTCCACCAAGAAATAAAACATTGGTCCAGATTTACTATTGTCATTATTACAGAAATCACACCGTTATACAGAATAATGTCCCATAGTGGTCCCTGCACATGGTATTATGTCCCACAGCCATAGCAGTCCCTGCACACAGTATTATGTCCCATAGCGGCTCATGCATATGGTATTATGTCCCATAGCAGTCCCTGCACATGGTATTATATCCCATAGCGGCCCCTGCACATGGTATATGTCCCATAGCGGCCCCTGCACACAGTATTATGCCCCATAGCAGCTCCTGCATATGGTATTATGTCCCATAGCGGCCCCTACACATGGTATTGTGTCCCATAGCAGTCCCTGCACATGGTAGTATATCTCATAGCAGACCCTGCACATGATATATGTCCCATAGCGGCCCCTGCACATGGTATATGTCCTATAGGGGCCCCTGCACATGGTATATGTCCCATAGTGGCCCCTGCACACAGTATTATGTCCCATAGTGGCCTCCTGCACACGGTATTTGTCCCATAGCGGCCTCTGAACACTTTATTTGTCCCATAGCGGCCCTTGCACATGGTATATGTCCCATAGTGGCCCCTGCGCATGGTATATGTCCCATAGTGGCCTCTGCACATGGTATATGTCCCATAGTGGCCTCTGCACACGGTATTTGTCCCATAGTGGCCTCTGCACACGGTATTTGTCCCATAGCGGCCTCTGCACACGGTATTTGTCCCATAGCGGCCCCTGCACACAGTATTATGTCCCATAGCGGATCCTGCACATGGTATTATGTCCCATAGCGGCCCCTGCACATGGTATTATGTCCCATAGCGACCCCTGCACATGGTATATGTCCCATAGCGGCCCCTGCACATGGTATATGTCCCATAGTGGCCTCTGCACACGGTATTTGTCCCATAGCGGCCCCTGCACACGGTATTATGTCCCATAGCGGATCCTGCACATGGTATTATGTCCCACAGCGGCCCTTGCACATGGTATATGTCCCATAGTGGCCCCTGCACATGGTATATGTCCCATAGTGGCCTATGCACACGGTATTTGTCCCATAGCGGCCTCTGCACACGGTATTTGTCCCATAGTGGCCCCTGCACACAGTATTATGTCCCATAGCGGATCCTGCACATGGTATTATGTCCCATAGCGGCCCCTGCACATGGTATTATGTCCCATAGCAGCCCCTGCACATGGTATTATGTCCCATAGCAGCCCCTGCACATGGTATATGTCCCATAGCGGCCCCTGCACATGGTATATGTCCCATAGCGGCCTCTGCACATGGTATTTGTCCCACAGCGGTCCCTGCACACAGTATTATGCCCCACAGTGACCCCTGCACACAGTATTATGTCCCATAGCGGCCCCTGCACACGGTATTATGTTCCATAGTGGCCCCTGAACAAGGTATTATGTTCCATAGTGGCCCCTGCACAAGGTATTATGTTCCATAGTGGCCCCTGCACACGGTATAATATTCTAACTTTCATAATATTCCAATTTGTGCCACTCACTAGCTGTTATTATACTGTGGGGTCTCTTCAGACTACAGAGTATAATAAGTGGAGGGTGAAGAGAGGTGACAAACATAAAAAAACAATGTACTCACCAATCCACGCTCTGCAGCCACTCTGTGTTCTCTTCAGGCGCTTCTGCTTGTAGTCAGCGACCGCTCATTGGGTCTCAGGGGTCACGAGGCGTCATTATGCATAATGACGTCAGACGCAGATGTGACACCTGAGGCCCTGTCAGCTGACTTCAGGCAGAAGCGCCTGAAGAGAACACAGTGGCTGCGGAGCGCAGGAATGGTGAGTACATTGTTTTTTATGTTTCATCAACTCCTCAGGGGCTCCGCTTATTATACTGTGGGGTCTGAAGACCCCACAGTATAATAATAGCAGTTTAGTTTCGGCCGTGTTTGGTCCAATCGAAACTGCTGGATGAGGACTCGGGCTTCCGTGCCAGGGAAATAAGACTCGCATTCCACTCTTGGCACGCGTGCCAGAGGTTGCCGACCCCTGCTACAGGGAAACCACCGTCGTTTCCATAGGTATAAATGACATGCTGTGAGTTCCAAAAACGCATCGGATTTAGAAATCGCAGCATTTCCACTGCACATATTTTTCTGCATTGTGTAGATGGGTTTTGCTAGAATCCCATTCACTTTGCGGTGACTGTAAAACGCCAAACCACGGTGTTTATGCTATGTGGCGTGCCAGCCTTAAAGTGTCTAAAAACTTGATAAATGTGGTGCACAACATGTTACAGGTTTTTGGCGCAAATTTCGTGAGAATTCTGGCACATTTTGCTTAATAAATCTCTCCCAAAATGTCAGAAACCAATTACTTACCAGGAACCATCACCGTGGACATATAATATGTTAAAAGAAGATTGAGTCATCATAGCAGTGTGGGATCTTAGAATGATATTTAAGAAAGCCTATCTGGATGACAGGTGGAGTTGTAGATACAGCTCCCCTCGTACAAGCAAGTTATTGCATTAAGTGACTTGACTATGCTCCTGTTTCGCGCTCTGTTTTTATACTAATTGGATGTGATTTATAATCGGAATCGAACATGTTTGATGCGGGAATTGGATTGTAGTGAGAGGACGATTTAAGGCTGTACTCTATATTGTGGGTGGTAGAAAACTGCCGTTCACAGAGTTTATGTGGTTTATTGCTATCTTTTTCTTTAAGTTTGATTTTGGCTGGCATTTATTTAGAAATGAAGAAGGTTTTGATTTATTCTTATAAATTATTATTTATCCTTTGTTAGGTTGTTAATGCTATTGCTTTACACTGATGTGAAGATTTCCTACTATAACATCTTTGGAAGCTATAAGATATATCAGCAAAACAAAAACAAACTGGCGTTGTAGATGTAGAATCCTCTAATCCCTGGCACCTCAGGACTGAAAAATCAATTGGTCTTAGTCATTAAGGAGGAAGCAGGGTGACTGATTTGTGACAGCAGTTTCCTTGACATCCATGAAGTGAGAGTGCATTTCTTGTGTGGCCAGAGAACTATGGCGACCCTCATAAAAAAAAAAAAAAAAAGTGAGTCATTAGAGCTGGGAATAGGAAAGAAATAGTTTAAATAATAGCAGCATAACGGTTTCCTTTTGAGCTGTGACTTCCCCGTTTGGAATGCAGTTCTGAATACTTCTGCTATTGAAGTCAAATGCCTCTCTGAATAATTTTTATTATCTTCTCTCTCCCTTATCCCTCCCTCTTCCCTATGTCTTATAGATTTACACTGACTGGGCAAATCACTACCTAGCAAAGTCTGGTCACAAGAGGCTGATAAAGGATTTACAACAAGACGTCGCTGATGGTGTCCTGCTGGCAGAGATCATTCAGATCATTGGTAAGTCTGGGGTCCCAGCTGTGCTATAGAGGAGGGATAGATTTCAGGAAGTAGGTTAGTGGTAGGATGGTTTTGGACTTGAAAAGGTTAAGTTCAACGGGTGTCTGCCTGCGGTGCACTTACTGACTCCAGAGCTCAGACTTTTGTGTGAGTGCTGTGAAAGTTCATTTGTATATAAAAGCTGGGAAGTATCAGCCCAACCGTTATATTACAACGGCTTAAAGTGTATCCTCCACATGCTGCAGTGTCAGAGATGAAGACTTGATCAAGCCATATGTCTCCCATGTGTGCATTTTGTTTGCTGGAGGGATCATTCTTTCTAGGATGCCTTGAAACACTATCCATGTCCATGCAGAGACAATTGGGGAGGATTTCATGTCAGCAGTTACTTGGCAGGGGCTGGGAAATTAGCAGTAGATCACATTCACACTTCCACTGTAGTAGGATTGTGTATGTTTTATGGTGTGTCTGCTAGCAGGAGTGGTAGTAGTACTGTAGGTGAGTAAATAAACTACGCCTTAAGTTTCACTTGTATCTTTGTTCATCTTGACTTACACATCATCTTTTTTTTTTTTGTTAAGCAAATGAGAAAGTGGAAGACATCAATGGCTGTCCAAAGAGCCAGACCCAGATGGTAAGTAAATTCTTTATTGAAGTGTATAGATGTATATATTGCATGTTGTTATTTTATTCTTAGTATTGTTTAGTAATAGAATGTGAAGTCTCTTAATTCACAGTATATGTATTATGCTTATTGATATATAACAAAGTGAACCACAGGGAAACAAGAGTTCAAATGAGGTTGTTATATATAGAACCTTTTTTCAGACAAAGGCACCTGTCAACACAGTGTGACTCCGTTCACTTACATTAATGTAAGAGTTGTAGGGCGACCTGGTGATCTTCGGTTGCGTGACGGTAAGAACAGCCAAAATCACCATGTAGTCTGAGCCTAAGTCTTATTCTGTGGGAATAACTTTCTTACCACCTTTCAATGTAGAAAAATCACTGTGAACTAAGTTAGATGCTGTTGGTTTATTATTAAATTATGTCAGTTGTCAATAGATGTATGGTCCTCCCAAATGAAGCTATAGCAGTCTAGCCTATTTTAGTGACTTAAGGTGTATGACATCACCCTGGCCATTTTAAATATATACACGTTACATATGTATATTGCCTTCGCAGTCACGTGCAGCCAAGCGGACATTAGGTTTTTTATTCTGTTCGTACTTGTCCATTTAGGACTGGGTGCTGTTTATTTAATCTGTAATCCATATGTATGCCATTATGTTTATTATTCATTATGTGATGCCAACATATGCAGTGCTGTACAAAGTGTACTCCTTCACATCAGTCTCTGTCCTTGCTGAGCTGTAGCTCTTGTACCACACACAAACACCTCAGATTCATAGGGTGCCAGTTTACCTGGAATCATACTCCTAGAAAGTTTTTTTTTTTTTTTTTTTATTTCCTCTATTTTATAGGGCACTATGTTCCCTTGATCTGTGACTGGAGGCACTCATGTTTATAGAAGAAAAGCTGTGACGTGTATGATTATATTGTTCAATTGGTATAGTATTCTAAAGCTCTATGCTTAAAGGGAACATTGGACAAGCTTTTTGATATGCATGCTTCATGTTATAGAGAAGGAGGAGCCGAGCAGATTGATATACAGGTGACATAACGTTTCATTTATTGATGTAATATGTTGCTAATTTTGGCCTTGGAATCCAGTGGCCAGTCCCACTTAGTGATTGACAGCATTCCCTGTGTAAGTGTGCATAACAGAGTAGGACCACCTCTGGACTACCAAGTCCAGAAAGAGCAGACATTTAGATCAATAAAAGTCAATTAATACAAAATCTTTTCCCACAAAACTACCGTATATATCAATTCTGCTGTCTTACATGCTGCAGAGTAGGTTGCACTTTCAATGTGACAGGTTCCCTTTATATTGTAGTGATCTGTGGGCCTCCTCCATAGCGGCCTAATTGCATTCGCCTGAAGCTGTCATACCTAAGATCATGACTTGAGGACATAAGTTTGATCTGATGTATATTCAAACTAAGAGTTTTTTGTTGTAAAATTATAGACTGTAGTTCTTGACCTCTTGTAGACTTATTTTGGGAATGTGCCCATGTTCAAGCACAAAAAGGCACCATTGCCACATATTTTTCTTATATTTCCTTATCCACCTTAGGAAATAGTATTATTACAAAGGCAAAATCAATAAGTAATTTTATTTGAAGTAAAAAAAAAAAAAAAAAACTTTTATTGTTAGTAGTAGGTTTTTTTTTCCCATGTAAGCAACAACTATATGAACTGTTGTACATGCAAGTGTATGCTGTAAGTAATGAAATGGATCACTGCACAGTTACAGTATATTTTACAAATACACTGTGTTCCAAATTATTATGCAAAAAGTGTTTAGGAGTGATAAGGTAAGAATTTTTTTGTTTGTCAGTTAAACTCATTGATGGTGATGTGTGTCAGGGCTCTTTATATCACTGAAAGCAATTGCAGACACCTGTGCTAATTAGTTTGGCAGGTGTGTCCAATTAAAGGCAAGACTACTTAAGAAGGCTGTCCCACATTATTAAGCAGCCTACATTTTCAGCCAAAATGGGAAAGAAAAAGGATGTGTCGGCTGCTGAGAAGCAACAAATTGTGGAGTGTTTAGGTCAAGGCATGACTACAATCAACATTGCCAAGACACTTCATCGTGATCATCGCACAATCAAGAAGTATGTAGCTGATTCACAGCACACACGTGTGCGTGCTGATAAGGGAAAATTGAGGACTCTTTCCAACAGGCAATTACGTCAGGTTAAAAGAGCAGCTTCAAAAATGCCTTGTCATAGCAGCAGACAAGTTTTTGAAGCTGCTGGTGCCTCCAACGTCCCCCGAACAACAAGATGCAGGGTCCTTCAGAAGTTTGCAGCTGTGCGTAAGCCATCCTGTCGACCTCCTCTATCCACTGCACACAAGCAGAAACGGCTCCAGTGGGCCAAACAATACATGAAGACTGACTTCAAAACTGTTTTGTTCACCGATGAGTGCCGTGCAACGCTCGATGGTCCAGATGGATGGAGTGGAGGATGGCTTGTTGATGGACACCCCATGCAAACACGGCTACGGCGCCAACAAGGAGGCGGTGGAGTAATGTTTTGGGCGGGAATCATGGGGAGAGAGATTGTCGGTCCCTTTAGGATCCCTGAAGGGGTAAAGATGAACTCCATAATGTATGTGGAGTTTCTCAAACAGCACTTCCTGCCATGGTTCAAGAAGAAGAACCATGCATTCCGCAGAAAGATCATTTTCATGCATGATAATGCACCGTCTCATGCTGCAAATAACACATCTGCATCTCTGGCTGCTATGGGCATAAAAGGGGACAAACTTATGGTGTGGCCCCCATACTCCCCTGACCTCAACCCCATTGAGAACCTCTGGAGCATCATCAAAAGGAGTGTCTATGATGGCGGGAGGCAGTTCACATCTAAGCAACAGCTCTGGGAGGGTATTCTGTCCTCATGCAAAACAATTGAAGCAGAAACCATCCAAAAACTGACAAATTCAATGGACGAGAGAGTTCAGAAGCTTCTTTCGCACAAGGGGTCCTATGTGCAAATGTAACATCACCTCGAATAAAGTTTTGGCTTGAAAACTGTTTGATTTCAGTTTGTAATAACCTGCTAATGCTTATAATTTCACAATGACCATTTTTTGGTTCTTAATAAAAATGAAAAGGTTGCAAATTCTGCTGTGCATAATAATTTAAAACATGCATTTTGAGTGTTTATTTTTTTTAAATATACTGTTATCATAGGCAGTTTGTTCAAAAATCTTTCAATTATACTCGAATAGTTGATGACTGGAAAATTACAATGACTGCAATTCATATAGGTAATTTTGGAAAATATGAGAAAATATTATTTACATAATAATTTGGAACACAGTGTAGTAAGATAGTTTGCTGTAAACAATGACACCTGCTCATGTGTAAATCTATACAGAGCCATGGGAAATGTTCTTGTTCAGTGGCTGAAACTGTGACCTCTGTGGTTAGAATTAACTGGATTACATCAAGGGCACAGCTCAGGAAGCTACTCAAGTTGACCTAGTCATTAAGATGTGAGTATGACATCAGTGCTTGAGTTGAATCATCAGTTACCTTCCATTGTGGAGGCATCTTGGGAGTGATCTCAGATACAGTGATGATAATAGTGGAATAGTAACATACTATATATAGCAAAATAATCATGTCTATATAACAGTCTTACTCACTAATGGAATATCACTAGGATATGTATCATATTACGATTGATGGGGGTCTGAACCACACTATTCGTAAGAATGAAGGGAAAACAGCACTGCTTTGGGCTTTGCTGCATAACAGTGTTGCCAGACACCTAGCTTTGCAGTGAACTATAGCTGGCCACATTAACTTAAAAAGGGCTACACTGTAGTTCCCTGCATAGTGGATGAATACTACTGTGTAGAGGAAAAGAAGTGAGGGGCATGCAGCACTATATCGGTGATGCATCCTCTTTATTCTCAGTTTCAGTGGGGGTCCCTGAGGTTGGACCCCCACTGTCATAAAGTTATGGAATATCCTGGCATATATTGAGGACCCCACTGATCCAGAATTGTTGGTATATTTTCATAATATGCCATTACTTAGCAACCCCTGCTGATCTAAAAGTAGTGGAACATTCTAGTAATCTGCCTTCACTTATAATATCGAAAAAAAACATACGTTGCTAAATGACTAAAAGTCCACATGTAGATATTAGTATAGGTGACTGGATCATATTGTCTGACAAAGTGATGTCCTATATTAGTTAATAGAGATTTCCCAGGAAGATGACCCTGCGGACTTGCTGTATCTACGTTTTTAGATCTCTAGATTATAAAATAAATGTAGTGGTAGTTTTATAGGATATTCTTGTTGTTACAAGAAACATGCTGTAGCAAGGCAGTGTCTATGTAAGGGAAATGGCAAAGCATTTCATGGACATTTAGGTCAAGTTATTTGACAACTGCATTTTAAAAATAGAAGGTCAAACTCTGGGCATTCACAAATAGCACAGGCGACATGATTCTGCTTTTCTATGTTTAATACATTTATTAAATTGCTAGCACGTATTTAAAGCTCTTTCTTAATAGTCATTAAATATTTTGTCACGTCATATTATACATCTGTACAAGAGCCATAACGAATATGATGAATCTTATAATCTTTTTTGTTAGGTGTCCTATTGGATCCCATTAACTTACATTGGGGTGTCCTGTTTCCTGTTCTTTTCTTGGATAGTATTACAAAGCTGACTACATTATTCTGACTGTCAAAAATTATTCTGGCTAGTAAACAAACAGTAAAGAACTAATGAAAATTTGGCCAGAACCATATATATGTCACTTATTGTTTGTATGTTTTACAAGGTCTAAGGCTGGTCATGTAAAGAGCCAAACATTAACCTTTTTAGTTTGGCAACCTTAAGTTGATGATTGTAGATGGCCATATACAGTGAGCCTACACAAGACAGGTTATCAATTCCTATGTTGCTATATAAAAAAGTGTTTATTTGTATGTTATGCTTATTCCACTGACCGATGTGTTGTACTGCCATTGATAATGGCAAATTGTGTGTAGTTGGACCCAGCAGTTTTACCATAGGAGGAAATACTAGACATGTGCCATGGTATGTCCCCGTGCTAACTGCGGCATGACATGCGAGTTACTTCCTGGTGAGGGTGCACTGTATAAGAGTGGCCTTCACACATTTCTGGGCAGTGTGAGAGTTGGTGGATATAAGGCCAGAGTTAAGTCCGTCTGCTTGGTCGGTTTGGTCCATACCTCCCGGGGAACAGGAGGTATAGTCTGTGCAGTAGGGAGTATCGCCTGTGGTAACTGGAGTGATGCCTATCCCCTTGTGGAAACTCTGAGTGATTGAAGTTGTGGGTGAAGAGTGTTGCAATGTTGTGTAAGTTGTACCTTATTTTGTATTTCTACAATTTAGCCATGTAAAGTTTTGGATCCAATAAATGAAAGTCTGGTGGTTTTCATTTGTGACACAACTTCACTACATAAACAGGGTCAGATTAAATGAGTGCCGACCGGCGTGCTGTATCATCAATTGGCACTCATTTCCACCTAATATTTGGCCCATGTAAAGGGGCCCAAATATTGTAAAGGAATCTTCAAGATCACTCTTGTGATATGCGTGTGATAGTTCTGTTACTAGAAACATAAATATTGTACTAGATGATAATGCGTTATTATAAAGTTATCGCTTTGTTTGTTATGACTGTGATATCACTTTGAAGTTTATCTCTATGGGAAGAGCTTCTTATTTTAATGGTAAAAACAATGGTTGTTTTGAAAGATAAAGGATTTAACACAAGGGGGATTCTAATTGTAAGTAGAACGTGCAATTGATCTGAAAAACTGTGGAGACTAAACACAGGAGGTGATGAGGTACAGTGTATAATTGCCATGTAGTAATCTGTGTGGTACATAGAAGTTGTTCATAGACTGTGCAAACATTTTTAATTTCCCTAATTAACAATTCATTTGACAAAAGTTCCCTAAATATCAGAATAGCAAAACAAAAACATAATTCAGTGTGATTTCTGGCAAATACCTGAGGAAGTTACACGGTAAGTTATTGTAATTATTTGGTTTATTTAACAGTAGGTACTTTACACTTCCTAATCCTTTGTCTCTATTGTATTCTAAGCAGTGACGCTAATATGTTAGGGTTTTTGATTCTCAACTGATTCCTCTTCAAGAAAGCAACATGGATTTTTGCCCTCCAAAAAGACATCTGGCTGTATTAGGGTGGTTTGACACACATAATTTCTTGGAAAAATGCTTCAACTTTATGGAGGTTTTCATGCAGTTTTTTGAGCCTAAACCAGAAGTAGATTCAGAGGAGATGGATACTATAAAAGAAGAATTAATACTTCTCCTTCTTGCTGGGTTCAAAAAATACAGTGGTATTTTTATAAAAAACCCTGTATGTGAAACCACCTTAAGGCCGGGGCCGCACGTAGTAGAAACACTGCAGCATTATCTGCGGTGTTTCACAGTACCTGCAAAGTGGATGGGATTCTGGCTAATCCCATCCACACATTGCGGAAATGCAGTGATTTAAAAAAAATGTTTCGTTTTTGTAAATCGCAGCATGTCTATTATACCTACAGAAATTTTGGCGTTTTCCGTATAGATAAAATACAGACAGAAAATCTGCAGAGGAAAACTCTGCGGACTTTCTGTGAAAAGTGCTGTGGAAAAAAACGCAATGCGTTTTCACTGTGGTCTTTTCTGCAGTTCTCTTTAGCTGTAGCTCGCTACGTGGGGCCTTAGCCTAAAGGAGCATTCTCATGAACATAATCATATTTCAATTTGTAGACAATTAAAAGTTAAACATTTTTGCAGATATAAATAATTAAAAAAATTTGCAGTATTGGATGGGTTGCCAATGGATACAACCATGAATGCCAAAACTTTTTATGGTCTGGGATTTGTAAAAAACCCAGCCCTGATGATCTTATTGTGGTTTAGGTATCAGGTAGGGACACTATATGTATAGGATGATAACGCTGCACTATAACTGGCAAGTTTCTAACAAGTCCTAGACCATAGAAAGTTGCAGCATTCATGGTCATATCCAGTGGCAGCCTATTAAGATAAAAGACTGTCACCACTAAAATGGTTACAGAAAAATGCTAAATTTTTAATTATTTATATTTTCAAGAATGTTTAACTTTTAACTGCCTACAAATTTAAATATGGTTATGTTTGTGGGAAAACTCTTCAAGGCCTTATTCACAGGACAGTTAAAAACGATAGCTGTTTTCAGAGCACATTGATATCAGTTTATCTATTCATGTGTCAGTTTTTTACTAACTGTTTTTCACAGCCTTCAAAAAAACTGACATACTCTATCTTTGTCCGTTTTCATGGAAACATGGAGTTGATGGAAATCAATAGATTCGTTTTAATTGATGTAAAACATATTGATATCAATTTTATGTCTGTTAAAAAAGAATCAGTTGGTTGGACAAATAAAACTGATGCAAAATGGATGACACTCTAGTGGAGCCATAGGCACCGTGTAATAAAAATCAATGGATTTTACTATACACTGCAGTACTTTAATATGAGCAATCAGACCCCATAGGGTCCCTAGATCACCTATAAAAATAAAAAACATAAACATTTTAGGTATTCCGTGCTCAAAAATGCCCAAACTATTAAAATATAACAATATTTATCCCATATGGTGAACGCCGTAGCGAGGAAAAAAATCAAAATGGCCAAATAGCTCTATTTTCAACAATTTGTCTACTAAAAATTTTTTTTTTTTTTATAAAAATGGTATCAATAAAAACAACATCTTGTCCCGCATGAAAATACTCCTTACTCAGCTACATACACTTAAATATGAAAAAGTTATACATGTCAGAACATGGTAAGTCAAAGAAATGTTTCTATTTTGTAAAGTTAATTTTTTAAAAGGTAACAAAACACAATGATCCACAGAAAACAGGCAACATGCCATTTTTACCACATAGTGAATGGCGTAAAAATTAAACCTATAAGAAATTGGTGTAAATGCGTTTTTTTTTTTTCCAATTCCACTTCATTCAGATTTTTTTTTCAGCTTCATTGCACAGTATATTGAATGGTGCCAATGGTACAATTTGTTCTGCAAACAGCAAGCCAACTTCCTCACTACCGTGTCCTCCCAGCACGGTCCAGTCCTGCTGCTTGACTGTCTTCTTGTAGTGGAATTCCTGGCCGGCTGTGAGGTCCCAGATCCCAATCAGCAGCCTCAGCGGTCATGTGCGGTGGGGAATTCCGCTGGAAGACAACAACGGAGCTGCAGGACCGGACCATGCCGGGAGGCACTGTAGCACGAGGGACAGATGAGTATGTTTTTTTTGTTTTCTTTTACCTCCCTTGGCCTAATTAAAAAAATAAAATTTTAGCCTGGGCAACTTCTTGGCTTTCTTTCATTAAGTATTACTCCTTCATCAAAAAACTGTACACTGCCTTACATGCAGACTGTGATGGCATACCTTGATGGACACCAACCTGCTTCTTTCCCTTAGTTGAACATCTTAATGCTGTATTGGTAAACAAAAAAAATCATTTTGCTACCTTTTTTGTGTTAGTTAAAATTTCATAGGAAGTGTGGTCTATTAACAAGCATCAGGGGGGTTATATCTTCATTTTTGTTAATTGACAAAAATTACTTATTAACACTTCTGTTTTTGAAAGCAGCATTACTTTGCAAGGCATGGAAAAATGCTGCACAGTACTTCAGGTCTGCTTTGAGGAAAGTCCCATTGAGTTGGACATTTCAATTGCTTCTATCTTTTGAGATAAATTCAATGACTTGAATGAAGTATTCACAGCCCCATGAGAAATGCAGTGGTGTATATAATATAGAGGGTTTTTTTTGTGTGTGTTTGTGTGTACAAAAAAAACTAAAAAACATCTCTGTTAGTAATTCCTAAATAATTGTGGTGTATTTCCAGATCTGCAGGGCAGGATGCTGCAGAGGGAATGCAAGATACTGCATCTGTTCACTTAGAAATATATGGCATTTTTAAGGAAATTCTATGTACAAGCACCAGTTAGATTTACTTTAGCAGGCTTCAACATTCTTAACAGTCAGTTGCACACCATGCTACATATAATATGGGAATATTCTGAATGCTCGAGAGTATTCCCGATGTAACAGATGTAAAATTCATTGGACCTCATTTTATCAACACTGTCTAAGGGAAATTGTGGCCTTGTTGTATATAGTAACTGATCAAGCTCCATGTTTCATTAACTAGTACTGTTATGTAAATGAAAGCTGATTGGTTGCTCTGAACAAGATTAACTGTCTATCTTGTATATAATACTGTATTATTATACTTATTATACAGTGTGTCCCACTTGGTCAAAACATACATTACACAGTGAAACTGGATGTGTCCTCTGTTTGCCCATGGACTCAACACATGAGGGGTTCCTGATTCTCATTCATTAAAGGGGTTATCCGGTTTCTACTATTGATGGCCTATCCTATGTGGGATCCAACACCCGGGACCCTGCAAATTACCGGTACTGAGGCAGTGCTGGAGAGCCACGCTTCTCACTTTCCATACAAACTGGAGCAGCAAGTGCAGGCACTGTAGTACTGCCCCAATGAAGTCTATGGGGCAGCACTGTGGTACCTACACTCATTGGATAACCCCTTTTAATGTATGTTTTGACAACATTTCATTAAAATGTGTTACTTACTCTTGGTGTTTTAGCTGATTTTGTTCAGGCCTTAAACAAGTGTGGAAACCCTGCACTATAAATGATAAAAAAAAACAAAAAAACAGTATGTATGTTTTCAAGGATGTAAACAATACCAATCTACTCTACATAACCCAAACTAACAGGCTGCCTGAGTAGAAGCAGTGGAAATGAGTGGCCTCTGGTATTATTAGACAGAATGCTTCCAACAGATAATATATAGGCTAGCACCACCCTTTCAGACTGTTTATATCAATGAAAAAGGCCAGTTATCCGAAAACAAGCAGTATGTGCAACCTATGTACCAAGAAATAGAGGTGTGCATACTAAGGTCAAAAGAGAAACACATTCAGTATAAAAATAAACACTTTATTTAACTACAATGAACTAAACACACACACATATATTTAAAAGTATGATACTGTATGTACATGAACAAACTTCAGGGGACATAGTCACAATAAATGGTATAAACCCCACAAGACTACCTTCCCCAAGAAATACTGGTTGCTACTGCAAAGAAAAATGTGGAAGAATTCACAGTATGAGACAGTATCCAGCTGTGTATATAAACTATCAAAAAATAACAAGTTATGATGCAGAAGATTTAGAACAAAATCATTAGATCATCCAACATCAAACCTATACCAAATAAAGATATAGTCAATATCACCAAGTGAGGACTTTTGCAAGAACAGAATGTTTCAGTAATGTTTCCGTTATTACAATGCCTTATGTGTCTTTCTGTATCTTTTTAAAGATATATAATAGATAATAGTTTACCATGAAGCTGCTTAGGGTGGGTTCACACTTGCGGCGGCACTCCGTCTGTCGCGAATCCGACCTAAATGTCACAAAACTGGATAGGGAAAGGTTTGCGACGGTTTGCTTAAAAATCTATTCACTTCTATGGGTTTTTAAAGCAATGCGCGGATGTGTGCTTACACCCTGTGCGCCGCAAAGCCATTTTTTTCGTCGGAAACAAAGTCGGACATGCAGGACTTTGTTTCCGACAAAAAAAAACCGGCTTCGCGGCGCAGAGGGTGTAAGTGCACACCCGCACATTGCTTTAAAAACCATTAGAAGTGAATGGGTTTTTAAGCAAAGCGTCGCAAACCTTTCCCTATCCAGTTTTCCGACATTTAGGTTGGATTCGCGGCGGACGGAGTGCCGGCACAAGTGTGAACCCACCTTTAGATATATATTTTTACAGTCTGTTGTTTTGATCCATATCAGAGGATCAGAACAATGGACTGTAAAGCTGGCAAAATGATTGATACAAAGTGAACACTTTTTTTTCCATTTGTATCCGTAATCCTTTCACTTGCTTTCAGCTTTCATATTGTGTTTATTCTTCAGATGAAAGCTGATGGAAGGGACTTTCAGTGATGACAGATACAATAGAAAAGTATTCAATGTATTGATCATTCTAACAGGTCCAGTCCATTGTTCTGGTCTTCTGATGGATCCAATGAACGTACTGTAAAACTGCAGTGTAAAGCTAGCTTAACAGACAGAAAGAGGAGACTTTGTTATTTTGCTCTATCCAACTGCAGGCTAGAATCTTTGGCATACCTATGGCAACTGTTTTAGAGTAATCTCCTGTATTTCCTAATCTATAACTCAAGCCATTGAGTGCACATTTGAAAGCACTCTTAAATTTCCATTAAATGTAGTTATTTATGCTGTATACTCTAGTCAGTTGTTTGGAAGGGAAAGTGGTAAGTCAGTCAATATTCCCAAGTTAATCATTCACTGTTGATAAATGTGCAGATTCCTTTGTGTTTTACGGGGTAAATACCCTTATTTTTCTCTACCTGACTGTTAAAATAATATTGAATCATTTGTTTTTCACTACAGGAAAGCAGTTTAGCTCACAGGAGCAGCAAATATGTATACCTTGTGAGTGATGTCCAATTCCTGCTAACACCAGTTAGACTCCTTTATGAAGGGGTATGGTAATATAAAGACGCACTGTTGCTTATAGTCACTTGTATAAAGAGAGGACAAAAAACATAGCTGGACATTTTCCAAGGACTGCAGCTGCTGTTCCCTACTGTTTCCCTAATGCTTTATAACTTCTAAACATAAATTCTAAAATCCTGTGTGGTGCCGAGCTTTGAATAGGGGACCTGCAAATCTGTGGGATAATAAAATTTCCATTTCTTCTTCATAAAAGAGCAATAATACATACAAATACAAAATATATGAAGAAGTCTTGGGCATGTCCCTGTGTAATATTTTTCCAAAGTCATTGTTTGTACATTATTTTGAAAACCTTGTGCTTCAGCATTCAATGTCTCCTTTCGAAGGTGCAGTTTAGTACTTATATATGTTATGTTTTCTTGGCTGCTTCTTGTATGACAATAAATCAAACAACCTACAAGAGTAACTGTTTTTGTTCCCCATTACAAACCAATCACAGGAAAACTGTTATCCCTAACAGTTATTGAAAAATGAAGGCTGCACTGAGATTTGTTGCTATGGACAACAGCCTTTTTGTTTGGAATAGTTCTCAGTGGTTAACACTGTTGCCTTACATCGCTGGGTCCTGGGTTCGAATTCGACCAAGGGCAACATCTGCATGGAGTTTGTGTGGGTTTCATCTGGGTAAATAGCTAGATAGGCTAAAACTGCTGTCCCTTGTGTGTGTTGGGGATGAGTGTCTACTCCACAACACTCCCTGCACTATCACTCCCTTGTGTGAGAATAGCACATTACAAATGTTTGTCCTTGTCATCTGTCATTGTTTCATAAATAGCCCCCATTATGTTTGCTGTACTGTATAGCAGGTAATGTAATGCTACTTGGAAACTGCCATGATTTCAGAGAAGGGATGAGAGCACATAGGAAACCTAGAATGGGGGGTAGGCTATACAGTGTCCTTTGATTGCAGAAAATAACATCACTGGATGATGTTGCTTAAAGAACGAATGGCATTATGCTAACAATCATGGGTGTAACTTGAAGGGGTGCAGAGGGTGCAATTGCACCTGGGCACAGGAGCCTTAGAGGACCAATATGGTGCCTGTTTCCTATATGAGGTGACCAGTACCATAACTGATGCAATATAGTTGGGGAGAAGAGGCCGGTACCAACTTTGCAATGGAGACAGGAGCTTCATATTATGTCACTGCTTAAGGAAATGATCCGTGACATAGACTGTAGTCATGGCAAAAGTTTGCATCAATGGGCCTATATGACTTCTCAGACCTGATGTAGAACACCATTTTTTGTTACTGCTGGAAATTGTCTGGATTCAAGCTCACAGATTTGATCTTCTAAATGTCTGTCTGACATGTGAGAAGATCACTTTTGGCTGGATTTTCCCTTTCAGTAAGGCTGTTCAAGTCCAATCTGGGTCAGTGTTTAGAAATTGATTATTCAGAGGTGTACCTGGGATCTTTCATCCAAGGGTAAAGATTCTATTCTAACTACTCTTGGAGGACTGTACTATATATCTTCAGGCTCCTGTTTTCTCATTTTGCTTATAGGTAGATCAGTAAATGATTTGCACAAAATTTTTATGTGTCTGATCAATGGTGTCCCAGTGGTTGGAAGAACGGGGGTTTCTCTGTGAACTGTATGAATGTAACTGCATAGTAAGCATACAAGCTACCACTACAGTAACCTATAGCAATAATCAAGAAAAGAAGTAAGAAAGCACTCAAAATAATAAAAAATATCAAAAATTTTTTATTGAAATACAAAATATAATATATAAAAAATACAAAACAGAAACAACAGTACAAATACCAGTGTCAGCACATATAGAAAGAGAAAGGCAGAGGCTGAGTAATATAAACAAGTGTAAAGGTAATAACATACCACCATGCATAAATTACATAGAACGGTATCACTGTAGGGGATACTATAGCTGATAAAGGACAAGTGCACATGCAAAACCCCTATATCAATGCCCAATCCATCAAGATATACATGTATTTAACAAAATAAATTGCATGGTATAGAATCAAAACATACCCATATCGTTGGAAAATGCAATATACCAAAAGTGCCGCTGCCTGCTGACAACACCCACACTGCTGACTACAGTAACCTCTAAGGGACTGCTAAAGATAGACTAGCTCTACAATCTTCGGCAGTTCCTTAGAATTGAATGGAGTGGGAGAGAGGTTATCTTGTGTATAGGTGATAAAGTAAATTAAAAACTTAGCACAACTACTTTAAAATAACGTACCCAATGTGATATTAAGTATTGGTTAACTTAAAGTTCTAAACAAGATTTAGAACTGTGGGCTATTAGTCCTGCCTTTCAGAGGTTCATGGGCATGTAGTCACACCAAAAATGGGATTTACGATTACATATTTGTAATCTGAACTGAATGTGGTGTGCTTTTATATAGACCGGAGCTATGTCCTAAAATACATTAAAGTCTTTTGAGGTATATCCTGTAAAAAGAAAACCAATGTGTTTCTCATTAGAAATTAGTATTATATCAGCATATATAGGGAGTACATTCATTCCCTGTCCTAATGCAGTGTAGAGTAATTTATGACTACACACATCAATTTCTATTTCTCATGGAAACCCATTGACCTACCAGTATGTTTTTTTGTATTACTGGCGGAGCAGAAAGGGATAACCTGTAAACCCTACGTAGATATTGCCTTTAAGCCCATATTTTTTAAAGCATACAAGTAATTTTATTTTCTCCATCCAGGAATTTCTGGTGATATGTTTATATATGTAGACTACATTCTTATTATCACAATTTACATTTGGTCCAGAGTAAAGCAAATAAGTTAATGGGAACTGAAATCCTATATGGCACTGGTGAATTTACAAGGCAGTGGTTGGGAATATGAATATTACTTTTTAAAGGGTGTTAATTCAAATATTTTCAGAAATCAATAGTGCGCACTACTGTAAGAACTTTGTAATATATTTTATTTGTGAATTTTTTATTTCCCTCCACTTATCAGGCTCTTTTCCTCTTCCCCCTCCTAAACTGCAGAATTCACTGCTCATATCTGTCATTAGTAAAGACAGGCTACAGCCTGTCTATGGAGTGGAAAGGAGAGAGGGCCCTAAGTGTAAGGGCCTATTCCAGATAACAGTATGTTTTGTATGTCCTGTATTCACATCAATATTTAGTACTGTTAAAACTGCTAAAAATGATTAGCTGCAGCGGCTTGTCTGTGTGTGTGTCTCTCAGCAACTCCTCCTTTTCCATAGACTCTAAAAACTCTACTTACACCACAAGAGTTGCCTGCAGGATCCGGTTGTAGTGATGTCTCCAGCTTGGCACTCTTCGCACCTCCCTGCTGCAGACATCATCTGCAGAAGCCTGACTGGTGGAGCACGGAGCTGATAGCTTCTGGCTTTACAAATGTATTCAATTTTATCTGCATCCTAAGGACACAAAGTTGAAATCGCTACCTGACATCTAGAACAGATGCACAGCACCCAAAATGCAGCACTGTCCTGCTCGATCAGGGTCGGCTCAGGGAACCCTGACCACCATAGAGCCTGGTGCAGATGCTGGTTTGCCCTTTGGTTAAAGCAGCCCTTGACTAATCCATAGGTTGTATCTGGTATTAAAGCTCAGATCCTTTGCAGTTAATGGGGCTAAGCTGCATAATCACATATCCTATGGACAGGGTGGATGCTTTCTATTCCTCGACAACCCCTCTGCCTTGAATCTGGTAACTTGCTACTTTTCTGGTATCACACCAGAAAAAAACATTAACGTTAAACCATAAAGAATAAGTTAAGGTTCGCTGCAATTGTTCATTTACTGTGACATCATATATGATGCTAAAGTTTTCTACATCTGTACTACAAAGTTCCTGTATTCACTTGTACTATTGATTTATGAAACAGCAGCTACTCTTTCATACTTTGTTTTGGATTCCTCCCACTTTCAAAAGGCGAATATCTAGTAACCAGCAGTAACTGTTCATTCATATTCTTCATATGTCCATTTTCTTCATGTTTAATACATCTCATTTAACTCTGTACAAGAAGCAAATATAAAAAACCTTATTCTCATACAATTCTCAGAAATAATCATTTTTACCATGTTCTTTTTTTTACTGGTAAATTTTTAGAATATTTTGGAATCGAGTGAAAAGCAGTGTTGTACTGGCGGTTATCACATTGTCAATAACATAATAAAACCCCTACATTGTCACTAGCATACATTTTGCATTGGCACACTTCTCATGCAGAGCTGTTCAGAGTGGTCTTTCATTGCAAGTCATGATCTCTTCCAGGCATACACACACACAGTGTTAGGTCCTCTATGGATGCTTTCATAGCTTTCTTGTGCTGTGTAAAACTTGGTTTTATATTAAGTAGGTGGACTGCTGATCTGCCGGCATGCCATTCTGGATCTGGCCTTTATGAATTGTTTTCTAAGCCCTACAGCTGACAATAAAAGCTTTATTAGTGTTTCCCAATTAGCAGCTATCGTGTCTGCAAAACACTGATGACTGTGGTGAATGTGAAGTATTCATTGCTTTTGTAACGTAAATTGCAGGCTGGCACATTGTGTAAAGCAACACTAGTGACTTGTTATTTTCCTTCATGTTGCAGACTGAGAATGTTGATATCTGTCTGAACTTTCTGGCAGCCCGGGGAGTTAATGTACAAGGCCTCTCTGCAGAAGGTAAGACAATCCACAATACACTAGCATGGTCTCCAGGCTCCATTCCTTCACATTGATAATTTAAAAAGCAGATAATCTACATTTCTAAGCATTGGTATTTATCATTTGAAGTAGTATAATGTCATGTTCTTTGAAATCTATACTGGCTTTAACATCAATAATTTAACTTATGTCCTAAAATCTAGACATGCTGAACTATTAATATAATCCAGACCTTGGGTGACCTTGGAATTTCATTGTTAAAGGTGCCTGAATTAGCTTGTGTTGGTGCTAAGCACTGCCAGTTCTTTCACTGTAAACACAGTCTAGGAAGGTGAGAAAAGTGATTTTCATTCAACCCTTTGATGTATGCTGATTATGGGTAAAATAACTTACTTAGTATATACCCATATAAGATGATTACCCAAAACAAGTTTAACAACTGTTTATGTGGAAGTTAGCAATATACAAAAAAATTACTTTTTTATGGCCTTTCCTGTAGGGGCCACTTCCCTAACTCATACTATGCACAACACGGGACCAAATCAGTTGACACAAGTTCTTGTATAGTGGTTGGGCACAATTACTGCAGCTCAGCTTCCATTTAAGTCAATAGGAACAGAGCTGCAATATTGAACGTGACCACTACAGAGAACACAGAGCCAACTGCTCTGTGTGAAGCATTCCCCTACAGATGATCTAAGCAGCGGCTGTCTGTCTTCGCACCATCATTCAGATGTTTACTATTTTCTGGACAATCCTTAATATACCTAGTGTCCTCCTTTTCAGTGTGGCTGTTGCAGTTCATCCAGTTCTGAGTCCCCTAAGTATGTAAAGTAGCCACCAGATTCTCATCTGTGTTTGAAAAAGCTGCTGAACTTGTGATACACATATCTGGATATGGCCAGCCAAGAGGACAGATAAGAGAGGTCACACATTTATTGTAATACATAAAGTTATTAAAACCATTTGGATTGTTAGTGATCATCTTTACATTAATAGCCAGATTAACACAGTACTGCAGGAGTAATAACTTGTATAGGCAGAGATTCATTGAGAATAAGGTAGATGCAGGGGTGTAGCTATAAGGGGTGCAGAGGGTACCTCTGCCATAAAAAATATACCACTATTCTAAATGTCACACAACAGATAGGGACCCTATTACAGATTTTGCAATTGGGCCCTGGAGCACCAAGTTTTGCCTCTGAGTGAAGTCAGGTGGAATAACTTTAAGCTCCTTGGCGCCAATGCGCAATCCCCAATGCTCCACTTCAACTGCCTTTTGGGGGCACCAGAGTCAAGGAGCAATGGCTATCTCTGAACCTGCTATATAGCTATAAATTCTGCCAATAGCATAGAATGTGAGACAGGAAAACAAAGCTCAAGCTATAAGTTGACATCCAGCAGCCTGGTGGCAAATGCTCAGCTGCCGTAAACCAGAGGGTGTGGATACAATTCCCCAAAGAAACAAAGATATGCGATGTAAATGTTTGTCTTCCTAGTGATTACTAGAATGGGGTTTGGATTTGTACTTGTGTGAATTTTTCATGATATTAGAAGAGGGGTCCTGCTGTCTTTAGAATGCTGGTATTTAGAGACATACATATATTGAATATCGAGAGCAATTGCAAACCATGTGTAATTTAAGATGTGAAAATGCTGTTCACTATTTTTATAGCATGTTGCTATGTTTGTAATATATATATGCTAAACAACAATGCTCATTCGGATTGTCAAATATGTTGAGAAGTGCCAGTCATTTCTTTAAAATTATTGGAGTAAAGTAACAGCTGCATCTTTAAGCTGGAGGTGACAGTGGATGTTGCTGTGTTTTCCATATGTAGTACCTGTAGCATATATGTACTCTGTTGTTATGATGTAAATAGCTGTCTCTTTATATTCCCCATGTTGATATTATTGTAGACATTCTGCACAGTAACAGATGCTAGAATGGTTAGATGTTGGTTCTCTCTGGCCTGGTGTGGATTCAGTAAGTGGTGCTGTCTCAGTTCAGTTCTGGAACAATATTTAAGTTCGTTAATGCACATCTACAGTATTTGCAATATCAAAAAGAAGAACATTTATATGGCAAAGCAAGACAGAGGGACTTAGTTCGAAAGTAGGAATCGGCTGTGCAAAAGAGGGACGTTTGGCAAGTATGCATGGACTCCTGTGTTCACATCACTTCCAGTGACTGTTAATATTAGGCACCATCCCTCAGGTTATGGATGGAGTTGCATTTAGAAGAGCCATATCTACTTTCTGTGACTTGGACCATGCCGCAATAAGAAAATCTGAGGCTGAGGGTACGTTAGCTGTGATAGGTGGAGCCCACCAGACCACACAACTAACGTACCTGGAGCCAAGGCAGCCCCACCCCAGGCGTACTTCTAACCACTCCATTCTAGCATCAACCCTGCTGTGTTCCATGTGTGTCCCAAGCGAAGGCCAGTTTAATTCTTCCACATTGTCTGAATGCTGCTACAAATCAGAAACCTGCAATAAAAATAACCAGCAAGGCATTTGTTTTAGTTATGGTATACTTGTCCAATGTAACTCCCTGTGAGTTGGGTATTAGCCATTGTACATAGATTGGTGACTTAATTGTAGAAAGCTAGCTAAATCATTTAGATCATTCAAGTTGCTAGTTTTAGTTGAGGGTACAACAGTTAAAGTGGTTCCAAGTCAAAAATCAAGTAGTTGTATGTAGCATGAACCCCTGCTGTACTATTCTCTTATTCAGCCTGTCTGACCGCTGAATCCATCCCTAGGAAACTCTGGCAATGTAGGGGGCAAAGCAGAAAACTGCAACATATAGAGCTGCTTGTGTACCGTACTTGCAGCTCAGAGGAGCTGCTTACATTGAAGTGTATATAGTGTGACAGCTTGGAGAATTAAACTCAAAATGGCGGCTGACTCCTGGTCCGGACAGCGGTGGTTCGTGGTACTGGGCGCCGGAAAGATAGCTTTCAGACGGTCCAAGTGTAAATAAAAGTGGCTTTATTCAGCTTAACTGCAACATAACAAAACAACAAAAAACCTATGCCACAGTTAGGGCCTAACTCACTCCTTGAGCCCCTAACTGTCCTGACTGTTACTCAGCTCTAGCAACAGTCCTCTGTGGACGCCAGCCCTCTGGGACAGAGCCTATCTCTCTGCCCTAGCTGGTCCACTCCTGTGGACGCCAGCCCTCTGGGACAGAGCCTCTCTCTCTGTCCTAGCTTGTCCACCCCTGTGGACGCCAGCCCTCTGGGACAGAGCCTCTCTCTCTGTCCTAGCTGGTCCACTCCTGTGGACGCCAGCCCTCTGGGACAGAGCCTCTCTCTCTGTCCTAGCTGTTCCACTACTTCCTGCTTCCTGCAGGACACTCCAGCCCTCCTGGAGTTACGTGCCACCCCCCCAAAGGCGTGGCTGAGAGCCTTTTCTGGCCTGGCCTGGGTCGCTCAACAGCGCCCTCTGGCTCACATACTTACAATAGTTTCACCCATGTTTGCACAGAACAGTTTATGTTCAGTTCAAGTTTGTATTAATCTATGTACAGTGTCCTACACGCTCTTTAACTCACATAGCACTCTAATTCCCTAAAATTTCTTAGAACAATCTGTGAACTAGTGTTACTAGTGTTTTTTTTGGTAATTGTGCGGGGGAATGTTTGGTGACCATTTTTGTAATATACTCTATTAACCTATGCAACTCCCTTTTTAATAGAAAACAGGCTGTAACAATCTCATTAGCAACCCTCTAAATGAGCTGTTACTAGGGAAAGTCTTTACACATCTGTATTGTGAATATGCAGAGCTGAAGTATTCAACAAAGGGGGTATGGTCAATTCAAATGGCTGTATCTTCGATTTTATTCCACCTACAAAAATGGTACTGATATCGCAAGAAAGAGAGATGTCACCTGAAATACCACCAGTTAAAGATTCAATTGCGAATGCAGCTGCATATAAAATCCCATTCCTGACTGTGTTTTAACTAGTGATAACTTTAATTCTTTTATAGCTTTTGATACCAGAACCATTTTTCTAAGTGGTATAAAAACCAGAGATACAGCCATTTGAAGTGACTATTCCCCTTTGGTAAATGCTTCACCTCTACATGCTGCATTGAGTACAGGTGCACAGACAAAGTCTCCCTAGCAATCCTTAGTTATAGGATTGCTAATGGTAACTTTACAGCCTGTTTTCTATTAAAAGGACATTAGATAGGTTAATAAAGTATATTACACCCCCCACCCTGACACAATAGCAAAATAAAATGGAAATTACACTTTAATGTTGTGTGAAAATAAGAATTCATATTTGGTACTAAAGTTATTACAAACACTGGGGTGTGGCCTTATGTCTGCCTGAACAGATACCCTCCACTGAGCTCTAGAGTTCCCTGTCCCATCACCCTGCCTAATTGTGCATCATCCTGTACCTCTTCTTCAGTTCAGATCTTTGAGACTTGGGCAGGGAGCTGCCATTTACCACTGTGTATCATTGAGAGTATTGTTCAGTCTCCTCTTTGAGGCATGTGTTGTCCGTGGCTATCTTGGATTCAGAGCACTACAGGTATTATCAAAACTCAGTCCTACCTTACCCTGACTGCCCTGGCGAGGAGTGAATGAGCCCTGCTGAGTAAGTGCTCTGCTTGGAAGATTGGAGACCCTCAGTGCAGTTGTAGGTCACCTTTTCCTGCAGTGAGACGCCACTTGTTCAGATGTCTACATGTGGAAGTTCAGGGAGGAGACTGCTGGAAACTGTAAGCTGCCTAATGTACATCACTTTTGTGGTATATCGGTTGGAAGACACATTTCTGATAGATACTGATTTAGAGACTTTGTCCTCCTCCAGTAACTTTTAACAGGCATATCCTATAATTTGTATCCTGTAATATCTGAACCGTGCCCTCAGCAGTCTGTGCCCCACACTCTGATCCAGGGGACTGTCCAATTAACTGTTTCTTTGCTGCTCTCCTCCTCCTTCTCGGCCCCTGCTTGTTTGTTTTTCGGAATTTACTTTCCTTTGGACTTCGTTGTACTCTTTCTGCTCCCTGTGATCCTGCAGACCCCTTTTAGATCTATATTGGACTGTGCTATACTCTTCTAGTTTGCCAAAGGGGGAGGAAAATGGAAGGGAAAGCGCAAGTTGCTGGTGGACCATTGCAGGCCTCCTTCTGCTGAAGAATCTATGAAGAGGACCTTGGAAACCTTGAACGTAGACCCCCTCTCCTTCTCTCCAGTGGTGTTTCGTATTCAATCCAATGTGGCTAAGAAGTTAGAACAGTCCTCCAGACTGCCAGATCCCCTTTGCGATGACTCCCAGGAGTCCTCTGTATCACTGCTTGAGGATTTGCCGTGTCAAACCTGACTTCTTCTTTCTCCTCCGAAGCCACCAACCTCACCTCCTACTATCAATCAGAAATTTGAGAAGATCCTTGTTGCAATTAACTCTTGCCAGTATATGCTTGTTATTAAAGTGGATGAACTTCTGTAGGACTTTATCTCTAGGCATGATATGCTAAAAATTAGGACGTCTACCACATAGACAGTATACAGGATCTCTGAGGTAAAAGATGCTTAGCGTCCTATGCCAGTCCAAAATGGCGACCTCCAGAGACAAATGGATTGCGATTGCTAATGGCTATGCTGGTCATTCCGCTAATGGCTACGCTGATCTGATAGCACTGATCCTCTGGCCTTCTTTAAAAAGTGGCTGAAGGAGACTCTGTAAGCCAACGTTTTTCTCACCAATCTTCACTATTGAACATGCACTAAGCCTGGAGGCCCCATGACAGCTGTTTGCTTGTCTTCAATAAGACACAGATGCTATCCTGAGGATGACCTGGCTGAAGCGAGAGATACTGATTTAACATTAATCAGATCTTCTTTCATTCTAACTTCTCTGCTTCTACCTTTAAAAAACAAAATATAAATAAAAAGTTTAATTTTTTTTTTTTAAACACAAATGTCCCCCAAAACATATATATCCTACCTCTTCTGAAATCTTCTCTTTATATCCCAGGAGATTAGTGCCCCTTTCTAATACGACAACTGACTGGAGCAGCAGCCTCCTTACTCTACCCTATCTGCATTAGGACAAGATATTGTTGGTTTCCCTATGGCCGACCACTAGTCAGAGATGGAACAGATGAACAGATTAACCCATGTGTTCTTTGCAGGATTTCCACAAGACTGTCAGGTTCATGCAGAAAATGCTACAGACTGACAAACAGTGAAGGAAGCCTTATTTATTGTTTACTTTTGTAATTATTTTAAGGTTTAGCTTAGTGTTCCTTTAACCATTGCTAAAATACTTGATGTTGTTTTATTGTCGTCTAGGCATTTTTACTATTGTGGTTATAACTAGACACTTGTGTAAATCTGGCACATCTTTGCAATATTGTGGCATGTCTTTGGCTCATCTAGTTTGGGCTAAAAAAAAATTTTAACTTGCTAAACATGTGGGTGTGAATTTTTAGAAAAAAAGAATGTGGGTTAAATGCACAATGATGTACAAAAAATTTGCCAAAAATGTAAAATTCTGGCTCAAGTAAGCCAACTAAAAAGCGTCATACACGTAGACTAGGTGGCTTAAAAATACTCCAGGTTTATCAACCAGCACCACTGTCTGTGATAAATCTGGTGCATTTCATACTGCCTAAGTTTACACTGTCGACCAATTAGTAAATCTGGACCATTGTCTTTGTAAATGCCGTTTTCTGTTTGCGCAAAAGTTAAAAACCACATTTGTCTAAACAAAGGTATCGGAGATTGACATATCATTTACCCATTTGAAGAGAAAAGATAACTCTCATCTGTAGACCAGATGCTGGGCCTAAGGACTTCACCGCAAACTTTTCATGTGAACATTGTAGACCACAAAGCATACTTTAGCAATGTCCATGTATATAATATTTGTGTTTGACATAACAGTTTTCATGTGTTAGATTTTTAGATCCCTTCTTTAAACAAAACAGAATAGTAGCAATGTTATTTATCAATGTTTTACATAAAAAAAACTTTTGATGCTAAACTAATCTTTGCGATGTTTCTCTTGGATAAGCGCCTTGCTACAATATGTGTTGGAAGGATAACAGAAATCTATGCAATACCCAATGTGGACTTTTATCTCTGCACTACAAAACATATGAGTGCAGTAAATGGTAGTCCATGGCTTTTTTTTTTTTTTAAACGTGCTCACCTTATTTCCAGCCTTTGCTATTGTCTTTTATTGCATTAGCTCCAAACTAAAACATAGCAGAGGGATAATAGAATACAATATCAAATTTGACAGGTTTATAGACCAGCAATGTAGCTGCTAACCTTCCCAGCAAAATGTTCTCACTAGAAAAGTGAATTGCTTTTTTTCTCAGAGGTAAAGGGAGTTTATCTACAGTACATGCAGCTGACTTCATGGAGTTTGTAAAAATCCATGAAGAGGTTAAACAAATACTCCGTATAAGTCTATGCTATAGAATGACTTTTTCAGTTGCAGAAGTTTCTGTGACAAATATGCATCATGTGAACATACCCTAAGAAGAATATGTCTATAAACTGCTCATTGACCCGAAAGTTAACCAATGTGAGGTACTTTAAGTTTTCATGATCTAAAGATTTGGTCTTCTGCTTAGACCTTTTAGGTCTCTTACACACAGGATATTACAGCCTCAGATACTCTGTGTTCTCTATCTCTATATGATACCTCAGTGTAGCACCATACTATACATAAAAGAATAAAAAATAGACAAATTATAATTTAAACAAGATCTGTCACTTTTCCCAACATGTCTGATTTCAGAAATACTTTCATGAAATTTTTCAGTTCTGGAATATCTTTTCTTAGAACTCTGATATAGTGTTCCTCTTTTATTACTCCTAGAAATGTTTTAACTAATTGATAAGTGGGTGTTACCAACTGATGTGTCCCTATATTTGGACAACATAAATGTTGGCTAAATGCAATGTTTGCATTGGAATCTGCAACAGGAAGCCGATTTCTGCCACAGATTTATAGCTTGATCTGCATGCAGACAATACTCCTTTAACTGGAAAATTATGCCATGTGGACACACTCTTTTTGTATGTTGTTTTCTGCTGTAGGACCTGTACTGTCTTGCATCACCACAGAGTGCCATGTCCTCTTTTTCTGGTTGCAGCTTTATATGTTTAGTAGTGGATGTGCCTGGTATAACATTTCACTCCCATTTGCCAATGCGCTTCGATCAGCGGGATATACCGGGAATCGGGCCTCACCAATCTGAATTTCACAGCCGATCAGTATTGTAGTCCCAGAGATTCCCCAGCCTTTTACTTTTAGACTTGAGTGGTCAGATCTGATCCTATCTATAAAATTAATGTGGTACAATAGAAGGAATCTGAGTGCTCACTTTTCTCAATGGTAAAGCTAGTATGTGATCTCTGCAGTAATCACACACGGAAGAAGAAAATTATCCTAATGTTTTTCTTCATATTTATTGCACTTGAACCCCTGCCATAAGGAACATCTATTTTATTCATCTGTGGTTGCTAGTTATGCCAAATAAACTTTAAAGGCTAAAGACACTTCCTTTAAGGACATTCATTTTATAAGGCAGCAGTGCAGAAAATGTTATTCACATATGTGTGTAATATCACATATGAAAGCATTGCCTTTTCTTTGGCTCATCTTCAAGATGTTGTGAAATGTATCAGCTCTATAGATTGTATGAAAATGTGATCTTTAATCTCATGAGACAATCGGTTTTCACATTTTGGAGTAGTAGAAATTTTTTACCCATGCATTTGATTGGATTTCTACAGAATTCTGGACACATGCTACAGTTTCTTTTAAAATTTTCTTCCATTACAGACTTACACCATAGAGTATTCCTTTAAAAGAAAAAGGCTGATATGAAAAAATGTGTCATAGGACTATGGGTTTTGTTATTAAGTTCAACTCAAGTCTAGCTTTAGGTCTCCTACACTTAATATGGACAAGTGTCCTAAAATCTATCCTATAGGCCCTGGCAGGATTTCATTAGGGGGTTTCCAGCATATTTGATAGCAATGCAGTGCATCATGCAGCTGTAATCTCGCAGTCCAAATGACAGAAGCTCGAAAGAGCTCATTTACATATTGACCACAATGGTGTATCTAGGTAGCGCAAGCACTGAATCACCATCTGATTTAGCTGACCCTAACTTGTTTATCTGTGGGGCAGGCTATGCCAACAGACTGTTTCAGATTCAAACAGTGCAGACTAGGCCGAGACAGTCTAAAAATGCAGCACATTTATCACAGTGGCTGATGCTGGATGATAATTCTGGTGCATCTTTAGACTGTCTAGTCTATGTTTATACCACCTATTAGTCTGTGGGTCTAATGACCCAAACTAGCTGTACCATAGATTTACCTCTGAGATGAAGTAGGGACTGGATTTGCAGTTGTAATATGGCCTGTTTAATATTGCTGTATTAGAGATCTCTGAGTTAGTCCTTAGAGAGAGAACCAACATTAATACTTTTTAATAAAAACAATTTGAAACCGGTAAATATAAGAGAAACTTTGGTTGATACCTTTATCTTTAGTGAGTTTCTGTATCTATTATAGTAGAAAACTCACTTTAGAAAAAATGAGCAAAGCTATAGCTCTCCTTATTATAATGATTGGCTTCTATTTCACAGCTTTGGCCATACAGCATTGTATTGGTATTTATTTAGGCTCCGAGTGAGCCTTTGCTTGTGTTCTCATTGTGATTGAACGATTCTAAGTGCATAACTGAGGTAGAGGTCTGTTAGGGATTAGAAGTGTTCTGTTCCAAAGTAATGTTTAGATAAAAAGAATAAACGGCGAGTACCTTCACACACCGCTTATTGCAGGTCATGTGTGGACAACAGGAGTTCTCCAGAGGATAGACAGTAAACTAATGGGGATATAAGGCCATACAAAGACCTGGAAGAAAAGCAGCTGCAGAGAAGACCAGCAGTCTTTTTCTTTTTCCTTATTTTCACTGAGACTGTTCATTCTCCAAATATTTTGAATATAAATTAGACTCCAATGTGACCCTTCAATAGAGAAGGTGGAGAGAACTTTCTGTTTTAGTTTGATTTGCAGGATGCCTGTTCTTTATCCTGGCCTTTGGCAAGGCTTGATATAAGTATGTTGCTGTCTGGGATGGAAATTAAATTGACACTTTTCGTACTACACATCTGAACCATATTGCCTTTTTTATTTGAACAGATCTGAGATTCTGTTGTTTGTTGGCAGCAATATATAGCAAACAAGCTTCAGTAAGGCTAGGTTCACACTGTACTTTTTCATCTGTAACCTCGTGTTTTTTTTAAATTGCTGTAATGGGTAGAACATTTTACTGTGTATTTTAACTGAGCAGTAGTTTTAGAGTAGTGCCACATGGTGTACTTTTGATGTAGCTCTGTATGCCTCAGAATGGAGGATTCGGAGTACAGAAGCAGGAAAGCTACAGTGCTTGTAAGAGATAAGTACCACTGCCCTCTGGGAAATCTGGAGAGCATGGCAAAGATCGGGGAGGGGAGGGGGGATTAGCAATGGCCGGATAGCGAGGTGTTGGGGGGGGGTTTGAGCTGTGTCTATGGCTCAGCAGAGCAGAGTATTATTGGATGTATCCAGGCACACAGATACTAATCATAAGGTGTGGCTCTGTAATACCAAGGTTTAGTACCGCTTCTAGACCTGCTAAGATGCACTGAAATGAGCACATCCCCCAACTTGTGGTTTACAGAGCCTTATCAAAAATAGTGATTTTCAATCAGATGGCCATTAGCTTTCAGGAGAAATGCATAGTAACATGAGCAATTGAAATAAAGAGCAACATGTGAACCCAGCCTGAGATGCATTATAATGATGAATGTTACCTCATGATTCTGATTAGTAGAGGAGTGATTGAAAAGGACCACATGGTACACCTAGTCTGCCCTTCTATTATTTCACCTTTGGATATAGATATGTGCACCAGGTATGTTTAAAGGGTCACCAACTTTCATTTTTATTTTACCACATGTGGTCAATGATAATGGATACAGTTAGAAAGTCTTCCACTTGTACTGTTAAATCTGCAGACTTGAACATCTGTAGTGTGAAGTAGCGTAAATGGAATTTTGTTTGAAATAAACTCTTCTGGTCATAAAACATGCATTGCCACCATCAAGTCATGATTTTCTTTCTCCTCTTTTTCTACAGAAATAAGAAATGGAAATTTGAAAGCCATTTTGGGACTGTTTTTCAGTCTGTCACGCTTCAAACAGCAGCAACATCAGCAGCAGCAGTATTATCAGTCGCTGGTGGAGCTCCAGCAACAAGTGACACATTCCCCTCCGCCTGCTGAAGGCAGTCAGTCCAAAACGCAAGATATGCAGTCTAGGTGAGCAACTTTTATTGTCATTATACTTTTAATCCAGATTACATGGTGTCTAACAAAATATGTTACTGTATGGTCAAAGAGCCTATAAAAAAATGAATTGTATACCTCTATTGGTAGTAGGAGTGCTAGTAAAAGTTCTAGTTTGCAGATGAATAAATATACTATGTTACAGGTGCAGCACTTAAAGGCAAAGATGAATTAAAACAATATATTTGCAATAGATATGTAGTATGCTTTTAATTACAGTGGGTACGGAAAGTATTCAGACCCCTTTTAAATTTTTCACTGTTTGTTTCATTGCAGCCATTTGCTAAAAGCAAAAAAGTTTATTTTATTTCTCATCAATGTACACTCAACACCCCATCTTGACAGAAAAAAATCAGAAATGTAGATATTTTTGCAAATTTATAAAAAAAAAGAAAAACTGAAATATCACATGGTCATAAGTATTCAGACGCTTTGCTCAGTATTGAGTAGAAGCACCATTTTGAGCTAGTACAGCCATGAGTCTTCTTGGGAATGATGCAACAAGTTTTTCACATCTGGATTTGGGGATCCTCTGCCATTCTTCCTTGCAGATCCTCTTCAGTTCCGTCAAGTTGGATGGTGAACGTTGGTGGAAAGCCATTTTCAGGTCTCTCCAGAGATGCTCATTTAGGTTGAGGTCAGGGCTCTGGCTGGGCCAGACAAGAATGGTCACAGAGTTGTTCCGAAGCCACTCCTTTGTTATTTTAGCTGTGTGCTTAGGGTCATTGTCTTGTTGGAAGCCGAACCTTCGGCCCAGTCTGAGGTCCAGAGCACTCTGGAAGAGGTTTTCTTCCAGGATATATCTGTACTTGGCCGCATTCATCTTTCCTTCAATTGCAACCAGTCGTCCTGTCCCTGCAGCTGAAAAAAACACCTCCATAGCATGATGCCGCCACCACCATGTTTCACTGTTGGGATTGTATTGGGCAGGTGATGAGCAGTGCCTGGTTTTCTCCACACATACCGCTTAGAATTAACGCCAAAAAGTTCAATCTTCGTCTCATCAGACCAGAGAATCTTATTTCTCATAGTCTGGGAGTCCTTCATGTGTTTTTTGGCAAACTCTATGTGGGCTTTCATATGTCTTGCACTGAGGAGAGGCTTCCTTCAGGCCACTCTGCCATAAAGCCCCGACTGGTGGAGGGCTGCAGTGATAGTTAACTTTGTGGAACTTTCTCCCATCTCCCTACTGCATCTCTAGTGCTCAGCCACAGTGAACTTTGGGCTCTTCTTTATCTCTCTCACCAAGGCTCTTCTCCCACGATAGCTCAGTTTGGCTGGACGGCCAGGTCTAGGAAGAGTTCTGGTTGTCCTGAACTTCTTCCATTTAAGGATTATGGAGGCCACTGTGCTCTTAGGAACCTTGAGTGCTGCAGAAATTCTTTTGTAACCTTGGCCAGATCTGTGCCTTGCCACAATTCTGTCTCTGAGCTCCTTGGGCAGCTCCTTTGACCTCATGATTCTCATTTGCTCTGACATGCACTGTGAGCTGTGAGGTCTTATATAGACAGGTGTGTGCCTTTCCTAATCAAGTCCAATCAGTGTAATTAAACACAGCTGGACTCCAATGAAGGAGGATCAGAAGTAAATGGCCAGCATGTGAGTTAAATATGAGTGTCACATCAAAGGGGCTGAATACTTATGACCATGTGATATTTCAGTTTTTCTTTTTTAATAAATTTGCAAAAATATCTACATTTCTGTCAAGATGGGGTGCTGAGTGTAGATTAATGAGAAATGAAATGAACTTCTTTGCTTTTAGCAAATGGCTGCAATGAAACAAAGAGTGAAAAATTTAAAGGGGTCTGAATACTTTCCATACCCACTGTATAGGTTTACAGAGTTACTGGGCTATAACATTGATGTCCTATTTGTACAACCAGCATTCAGTAAGGCTTTAATCCTTCAGAAATTGCCGGACTAAAATGTTCTGCAAGCTTGACTCTTTTGTATGGCAATTTCTGATAAAATATATACAATACTTTTAAGAGGTTGTCCAAACTTTTGTTTGATGACCAAAGGCAATCATATGATCGATGTGACCACTTTCTCTGTTTATACCACATGCCGTATGTTTCATAGCAGCTGAGAGATGTAATTAGTCTCTTCCTATAATCTTTTCATGCAAAACCTGCTTAACTCCTCCTGCTCTATAACTTGCTACCAGACGGTATGTTCAATGTGACAGCTTCCCTTTTGAAATCAATGTTATATTCCCAAAAATGTTATATGGATTTTCTTGTAATCCTCATTAATGGCCTATCCATAGAAAAGGTCATAATTAGTTGATCTAAGGAGTTGGACCCCTACTCATAAGCATAATGAAGGGGCAAAGTGATAAGTGGATAAATTGAGCTATAGTTCCTTCAATGTTGTCCCATGTGCAGTGGTGCATCTATACACATCTATATGCATCATTTCCAGCAGGAATGAGAAGTGTACGTCCTTCCCATTCCTTTTAAATCCACTTCTGGCATTGGCTCAACAAAGTACATGAAAACACAGCCACATAAACTAGCTTTGTTCCAACAAAATGTGTGTGAAATCACCCTGGAGCTGAAGACACAATTTGAGTATTGCTTTTTGATGCAGATTTTGATTGGGCTTTTTGAACCAAAGCCAGGAGTGGATTAAAAAGGAATGGAATATATAAAGGCTGAATCCACGCCAGGCTTTGGCTAAAAAAAAAATACTGCAAAATGTGCACCAAAATAAGCTACAAAAACTTAAGTTAAATGTGATTTCCTATATCATGTGCAAAAGACCATATTTAACAAAAAAAAAAAAAAACAGGTTTGTTAGAGATGTGCAAATATGGTAGATATTTCACGTGGTTTACTTAATGACTCATTTATTAAAGATGTCAACATTTGTATTGGGTGTAGACAGAACCTAAACTGGTAATTGGAGTAAACCTCATGTATCGCTTGTGCCATACAATAATATAGATAAATTATTAAAGGGAGTCTATCATTGCATATATCGATTTTTAACTGACAACACGTTGGAATTGCCTTTATAAAGGCTATTCCAACATGGTGTCAGTTAAAAATTGATATAAGCAATGATCGACTACCTTTAATACTGTATGAAAGTGATACAGATGCAGTACCTGTGAAAGGCTCCTAAATGGTTTGGGATTCTGTCACTTTGCATAGTTCATGCTTCATGATAACTATGCAAGTAATGTTTTTCTACCATTGACAAGTCTTCATTGAAACTCCATTCCCAGCCACATGGTTTACTGTTAATGGGAAATATGCCATGGGTAACACGGAGTACAAAACACTAGTACTATGTAACAAAACACAAACAAGTCTGCTAAGTGGGAGAAATATTTAGTGCAGTCATTTACATTTTCTGCTCTAGAAACCACAAAGACATATTGTAGTGTTTTTTCCTCAGAAGACAGGCTAAGAATGATATCCAGTGTAAGATAAAAGTTTGTCACGTGTGTTTGCTGGAGGCAAAAGTAGCATGACAATCACTATAGTGGCTATAATCACAAGTTGTGAGTTTTCCTCAACCATGTGCTACCATGAAAGCCATGCTATAATCACACAAAAAATGATGAAAACATGTCCATGATAACTGTCAAATTAATTAAGGCGTTGAGTAACTTTGAGTTTTATCTTTTACTAATCTTAATTAGACTGTGCAATACTATCCATTCATATGACAGACAACCTACGCAGGTTGTGTGGCTCCCTAGTTCAGAGCTGCATGGCCTCAATGTGCTGCCCATGCAAAAAAAAATTATGGTAGAATCTTATAGAATCTGGTAGAAGAAAGCTTTAAAGGGGTTTCCCAGTATAAAAATATTGATGACTGACCGACTGTTATCAGCAGATGTACCGAAATTTAAGCAAGATGCAGTTAGCTGCGTTCTCTGTGTAGTGGCCAGACTAGGTTACTACAGATCAGCTCTTATTCACTTGAAAGGGAGCCAAATTGCAGTGACTCAGTCACCACACTGAGAATGGACCTGTCTGCTTCCTGCTCCATTCTCTGTATGTCTGCTGAAGAGAGAACCTGATCAGTGGGGGTCCCAGTTGTGAGATCCCAACTGATCTGATACTAATGACCTATCCATAGGATGAGTCATCAATATTTTTAGCCCAGAAAACCCCTTTAATTTGCATTTATATCAAATTGTAAGCATATGGAGGTAAAGTAGGCTGCTCAGCTCATGCAGCTTTATGAAATCCCGATTATGGCTTTGTATAACAGGAAATGTAATAGGATCTAAGATTATCCAGGATTAGAAAACATGCCTGCTTTCTTCTTCTAAACAAGTGACATCACATCTGTTGGTCACATAAACATGCTGTAGCATTGGATGTGATGTCACTTCCTGGGAAGAAGAAAGCAGCCATGCTTTCTAATCCTGGATAACCCCTTTAAACCAGAGAGCAATGCATTGTGGGAGCTCAGAAGACAGCTGTTAAAGCACACGTTGAACTGTTTTATATAGATAAGAGAATTTTGAAAGTACCTCTGTATACTAATAGATACATGAAATGATTCTAATATAAACAGGATAAAGAAAGGTTTTCACACAGTGACATAACAAGTAGAGTAGTTAACTACAAAGCTGATATTGTCATGTCTGAGAGATCACTGATCGCATGACAGTCTTTTTCTTATCTGTATGGAAACTAAACCGTTGTCTGGCTTTTTTTTTCAGTTCAGCGAGATGGTTATAAATACAAATAACTCCTTCGCTTCCATAAAAATGTATCTAGTGTATTATTTTGGGACATCCAGCTAGCTAGGTAGGGTTAACTTTCACCAATGTTTTTGGTATAGTTCATATAGAGATAGGTATATACAGATCTCATAAAAATTGATGGCCCCTTTACATGAAATAACTTTAACCATCAGCTTGTTGTGGTTTGAAAAGTGCTTGGCCAGGATCTGATGGTTCTGGTCATCTTATTGCTAGAGGTAAGAAAGTATGAAAGTCTGAGGAGTATTATTATGCCTAGCAGCAGCTGTCAAGGGATCCATACCTTAGGCAGTTATGCCTATTGTATATGCAAATATTGCTACCAGGTGGACTGCCAATGGCAATGTTTTTTTTTTTTTTTTATTTAGTCAGCATAAAGTACCTACACAGTGAAATAAATGGACAAGCTAATAGATTCCGCAGCACCATGTAGGCATAAAGTAACTTTTTTTATTATTTTTCATTTATTTTAAAATTATTACACTTCTGAATTTGAGGTTTTAAGTGCACATTGTGATCAAATTGTGATGAACTCTACACTGCGCTTATATTCAGGTGAACATGGTACAAAACGGACATGAAAAATGTACATTTTTAACAACCATTTTGCATGAAAACGAACAGAAATAGGACATGAACTATTTCTGAAGCATTAAAAATTCGATCCTGTGAATAGGCCCCATTCACATACAGTGAATTTAATGCAACTGTGTGACGGCCATTAAAAAACTGTCACGGATGATTTTCACTGTTGTGTTAATAGAGACTTAGCAATGTACCTGTGCGACAATAGGCTTTTTTCTCAGGATAGCTAGGAACCAGCAAATTAAGCCTTAGATAGGTAGAAGGAGTACTTGACCACAATGAAAGCAGTCACCACCCTCAAGATGTATGATGCACAAAGCAAAGTTATTCAGTCTTTTCATCATAACAATCGCTTGGGAAAAAAATTTTTTAAGGGAGTGTTGATATTTAGAATAAAATAGTTAACTTTGGTAACAGAAGCAGCACCACTCCTGACCATTTTTTGGTGTTGTAGCTAAAGGTCTATTCTTTTACCAGACACAGCCCATGAACAGTTGTGGTGTGGTTTCTAAAAAGCAGTAGTCCTTATAATAAAAGGGAGCTGTTCTATCCATGAGACCAGGATCAGTATGCATGGCACATTCATTCCAAATGTCTGCATACAGCAAGTCAAAATGTCTAGCTAAGCATGAGCTGAAGTTTGTTATCAAGTGTGAACGTTGTAAGACCTATTGTCTTATTCATTTCTTACTGTTCATACAAACATAAAAAGGAAAAGAGGTTAAAAAAAATGAATCTTTATTCTGGAAAAAACTTAATCGGGTAAATCCAGTAGTTTTCTGTTCTGCAGACATTATGATAAAAACCAGCAGCCACAGAAGGTGCTGACTGTATGTACATTACCATTCTTGCACATTGAATTAACTGACAAGAAATGTTTCCTACAAGATAAGGGGAATTTTTTTTCTTTACTGCTGTAAGATTCTTGCTAGTCTAGAAGGAGCTTTTAGTGTTGGCATTAGTGTTGTGTGAGATCAGAAAAAGGTATTTTTATAAGAAAATGCCAATTTGTAAGTGCAGAAGCCAATGGAAAACAGTGGTGTTTTCTGTGAGAGAAAAATTACACTTGTTTTTTTTTTTTCTTCTAATCTCATATAGTTCCCTTAAAGGGGTATTCCAAGACATATTTATGGTCATCAGTATGAGTTTGGTGAAGGTCTAATTTGGTAGTCCTGCTAAACAGCTCTTTTAAAGGGCTTCTGCATTCAATGCCTCTCTATTGTTTACATCTGTCTGTCTACCTGCACACTGTCTACTTAGGCTATATTCATACAATTGTGGAGAGTAACAGCCGTGAAAAATGGACAAAATTGACCATTTTTTTCATGCTTTTCATCTCATAAATTAATGAGGGCGAGGGAGACTGCTGTGCACTGCCTATAAATGCCTTCACTGGGGGTCAAACTCACAAGGAACGTTTTCTAGTTAGTTCTGTAATAAAACGCTGTGGGAATAACGGTGGTGGCAATGCAGTGCGGTTTTTCCCGCAGTGCTTTTCACAGAAAGTCCACAGAGGTTTCCTCTGCAGACTTTCTGCTTTCATTATACCTATAGGGAAACCGCTAGGGCTTCATAGGAGTTTTCTGGTAGCTGACTGTGTATTGGACCCCTCATCAATCAGATATTGATAGGTCATCCTCTCTAAGGCAGGACTGAGCTCCTGTGCAGCGACACATGTTGCACATACTGGGGCAGATTCATTTTTAGACATAATAATAGATGTGCCCCATTGTGTGGTATATCTGCCTCTATATGTGCCACTGTCTCTTCTTTCACAAATGGAGGTTTTTTTACATGTTTCAATGACAGACCTGCTTCTCAATAGATGTATGGAACCAAAAGCTACGGATACCACTTTATTGCACAAAATAGCAGCAGCCCAAATGCTAATGTACCGCTCTCACTGAATAATAAGAGGCCATTTACATTTGTACATTTTTGTGTTTCCAGAGAAATGGTACCAAATATAAAGAGGGGCTTTTTTGTTACATGTTGACTCATAAAAGAATGAAGTAAAACTATAATTTGCAGAACAAAACCTATGTATTATTCATTATTAAGATGATGAAAATACATACGTATATGAGGAAGTCAGTATGCAGGGATTTTCAAGTCTCTGTGCATAGGGAATAGCACTGGACAGAAAAACTGTCCATGTTGCCCATATAAACCAGAGCTCAGCTTTCCTTTCTTAAAGAGAACCTGTCATCACTCCTGACATGTCTGGTTTAGTACATACTTGTATCCCCCATGAAATAACAATACTGGAACACCTTTTCTTAAAGCTGTGCATGGTGTTGTTCCACTGTTGTTCCTCCTGCAAATGAGTAAATACATTGAAAACTGAGAAATGACCTTCCCAGTAGGATGTATCCCTATACAGTGTAATGCAGTGAGCATTCATTGGACACTGTCAGTGTGTGAATAGACAAGAATTTCTAGAGTTATTGTCTTGGAAATGTAAGCATTTAATAAAACTGGCATGTCATAAGAGTTAACCTGTCCTCTTGCTAGGGAGTATTTCACCAGATCCCAGCCCTGCAGATACATAGGTTAGGAACAAGAGAAAGTAGTAACTGGATTTATATTAGTTGCACACCAACTACCCAAGGCTGGGTTCACATCTGCGCTCAGTGAGCACTCGTGGATTCCGTTCCCCATTCCGCTTTAAAAATGCAGAGAGAAAAGTCCTGCAAGAAGAACTTTTTCTCTCTGTATTTTTCGGGCAAAAACCCGGCGGACCCCATTATAGTTTTTCCGCTGGATTGGGTTTACGTTTTTCGGGTCCCCAAGCGGACCCAAAGAACGGAAACTCAAGCACAGATGTGAACCTAGAGTAAGACATTTGCAGGAATGCCTCTTTCTGCTCCTATCAGGCAATATTTCAGCTTCCCTTTCCTCTGCTAAAATAGCTTGCACACTGAAAATCCCTGCTTTATCTATTGTGTGATGAGCTGTAGGTCACATGACTCAGACTACACAAATCTATACAAGACGGGAGGGGGAGGAGTAAGCAGGAAGTGCAGGAGATAAGAGAATAAAGGCTGGCGCTAAACAGGAGCTTTTTTTTTTTTTATCACAGCCAACAAGTACTTCATTCACATAATTATTGGTCAGTACTTTGCTATACTGTATATGTCCTGAATGGTGTACTCGGACTGTTTCTGAGTGAGAGGGAGAGGCAGTTATAGCATAGATTCTTCTCCACTTACTGTGTGCAGTGTATGATTGCTAGTCTCCACCCACCAGCTCAAGAGAGAACTGCAAACTACAGATACAACCTACAGATGGGAAAACTTCTGAAAAGTGCATTATATAAGTCATATTATCACCAGAAATAGTCCTACTCCTCATGTATACACACACAAGCTTATCCTGAAGAGTCAAATTAAATGACAGGAACACTTTAAGTAAAAGGTTTATTATTCCTTAGGTATGAAAAGGTTTGAATCACCCCAGTCTCTGTACAGTGTCTTTTAAAAGCTCATTACTTTATTAGGCACTATTGTGTTTACTGTACTGTAGGTCCACCATGTTATATGCAAACATCACTAATTCACACGTTTTCTAACATCCTAACTATGCACAAGTAAATATTTCTCATATCAACAGTACATGTAGCTTGTATGTGTTCATACACCCAAATGGACTCCTTTGTAATGTATGTTAACTTGTGACTTTTCAGCATATCGCCTTTACTTTGTCTATTGTACTGTACATTGAGTTTACAAAGTGTTAGCTCACTGTTATTCCATTGTAACTGGATGTTCATTTCTTGCAGACATTGCCTTTAATAATGTTACCATAGTGTGTGCTGTGTACATTGTTCTTGTCATCCATCTGCCTAGTCAGTGTTAAGTTTTTGTGCATGCTGTTCCAATGCTTTTATTTAATTGTTCTGTTTCTTCTCACAGTCTGGCAGCCAGATATGCAACTCAGTCTAATCACAGTGGGATTGCAACAAGTCAAAAAAAGACTACTAGGTCAGTCGACACCTCGGATATATTGTGTTCTAATGATGGCCATGTATATTGTGTCCTATTCCACAGACACATCAGAAATTTAAGAAATCCATCATCTTTAACATAAACTGAGCTGCCAGATAGCATTCTTCACAATGACCAATCATGAGCAGTATTACTTTTGTCACTTATTATTGCAACAATCTATGGTGTATATAGCAGACTTTATTATTTTTTATATATTACACACATATTTTTGCATTATGTTTACTGGCTACATGTATTTATTTCATATATAAAATGTAAGCTATAGTTCTGCACTACTTCTCCTAGTGTACCAGTTTGTATGTCATGGGCAAGTGCTTAGTCCTCATGTCTCTGTTGCTTGTGACAGCAGTAATACGGTACATTAGTTCCTGCTGATGCATGGACTTGGCAGCATGCCTCACAGTGGTTGTTTTAAAGCTCTGCATTTGGGCAAAAGATTGTTTGCTTGTGTTCAAAGGACATTAAATGGACACACGAATTAGAAGTAAGTAGACCTATTTGCCTACAAAACTTTATGTAATTTTGAACAAATATATGGAGTTCATAATCATAATAAGATGCCTTTCCTTTGGTGTCTTTTCATCTTTGTTTAGATCATCTAAAGGTGTTAACCAAAGATTAAAGTACTGTTGTTTTCTTGCCTGGTCTTCTTGTCTGGACTGCAGATAGATCTGTGTGTGAATGTGTCTGTTGCAGCATGCGTACTGCATCTCATCTAAAAACAAAGCAGTATGCCCTGGGAGATCAGCCATGTTCCCTTCCTCCTCCTCATTGTTCTATGCCTGGTTGTAGACATTAGGACAAAAACATCGATAAGGCTTGGTTCATGTACTGTTTGTATTATGTATGGTGGAAAAGTTCTCACCATGCACAATAAACATGTCTGTCCATAGGGTTTCATTAGCGAGATTGAAGCCCAATGAATGCCCCTCCTGGCTAGGACATCAGTATACTGCAAAGAAAACATTTGAAATGGCGTTTCCGACTACTTTATTTCATACTATTCAGTGAAAAAAAACAAGCTATAAATTACTCAAGTTTTTATAATTGTGCTCTAAGCGTGACCAATACCACACAGTTCTAAGGCACCTATTTAGCATATACGGTGGTGCTTTAAAGTTTGTGAACCCTTTTCTGTATTTCTGCATAAATTTGACCTAAAATGGCATCAGGTTTTCACTCCAGTCCTAAAAGTAGATAAAGAGAACCAAATCAAACAAATGAATTTGTACTATTTATGAAAAGTTGTTTTATAATTGGAAGCACTCTTTAAGCCAAAAAATTCTATTTTGGCGTCATCTGTCCACAAAACATTGTTCGAGAAGCCTTCGGCTGGCCTAGATCTTTAGTGAGCTGCAGATGGGCACCAGTGTTCGTTTGAAAGAGAAATGGTTTTCACCTTTCAATCCTGCCATGCACACCATTGCTGGTGGACTTATGAATGTTAACATTAGCTAATGTGAGAAATGCCTTTAGTTGTTTAGAGGTTGTTTGAGTTCCTTTGCTAATCCATTAAAGAGAGTCTGTCAGCAGTAAATTGGTTATAAACCTAATCCCAGTACCTTGTAGAGGTAATTCTACAGTTTCCAAATATGCCTTTGTTATTCAGCTATGGAGCCCCATTTTCATGTAAATTGAAGTGTTATTCATATGCAAATAAGGGGAAAAGAGTTATGTCTGTGAATCTACAGCTGAGACTGAAGCCTGGGCAATGAAAGCCACCCCCCCCAAAGCACTTTCCTATCATTTGCATATGCATACAACAGAGTTTCACATGAAAATGGGGCTCCAAAACTGAATAACACATTTGTAAACTGTACGATCACCTCTACAAGGTAGTGTGATTAATTTTGTAGCAAATTTACTGCTGACATCACACTTTTAGCCTCCTTTGAAAGAGAGTCTGTCAGCAGAGCTGTAGCCCTGCCCCTCAGCATTTTCACAACTGAAAACAGATCAGCAGGGGCTTAAGCCTTGTGTATTTTCCGCAAGATTTCTACAAAAATGTTGGCTTCAGGACACACATAAAATGCATAAGGGTGGCAAAAAGTATAATATTCTAATAATATTATAGAACTACTGATTTTGTATTAGTTTTATAGTAAAATCATGTTTAGTTCATATTTATGGATTTTTTTTTTTAAATTATAAGTACCCTTATGTAAGTAGAGCATAGCCACAAATTTAATGTCTTGCAAATAATATCTATAATATAAATAATTTCTTTGTTTAGTTTTAAAAGTTTTTTCACATATACATATTCATGCATAGAACATTATACAAAGTACAGCAAAATAGGAAACTTACTCCTGGTGTGTGGCCATGACCAGCTAGAACTCAATTTTGAAACAAACTTCTTAATCCTTTACAATCTTTGTAGGACAGAATGCTGTCTGAAAATCTCTTTGAGCAGAGTACAGGTTTATACTATCCATGTAGAACTGGAACCCCGTTCACAACATCTGCAGGGGCTTCCTTTATGGTACATCATACTGTACTTGCAGACCATCCTAGATTATCTAGGAGTCCCCTAGCCAAAAAAGAAATGATCTTCCTGATCTCCTGAAGAACAGACAAAGAATCTTTCTGTCTGTAGCAGTCACTATGTTTTATTGTATATGATTATTGCATCTTATGGTACATCTTTTAACATGGCCTACAGTGTGTGTAATCGCTTGTAAATATCGACATTGCATTCACACATATACAATTTCATTTGGTGCCAACAAATCTTTCTTGGTGTGTTATTTTTTCCTGTTAATGAGTGCATTTTGTATATGATTATTGCATCTTACTCCATTTAACATGCGCTATGGTGTGATGTCTACCTGTACTTTTGACCGTTTTCCATTATAAACAATAAGTAGATGTTCATTGGTGAGTGTTCATTGATAGGGTGTGATCTCATATGCTAGTAAATGTGCAATTTGTATTGGTGAGATTTTTAGAAATTGTTTATAAATGAGAAGAAATCAGATTTGGCACTCTTTTTTAATATGGTATATAGAGACAGAGGGAGTACCTTGCTGGATTCATTATCAAGTTGTACATCTGTTGGGTATCTTACTTCAAGGTGCCAGTTACACATAGCTGGAGATCAAAACCCTACAGTTATTAATGGTGTAAAACTGTCATCAATATTAACTTGACAGTGTTAATTTTTTGTATAGTAATTCTATGTGTTAAATGGTTATCAGCAGCTATCTGTGTTTGCTATGGTTCACACTGCCTTTCACTGAGCATGCTTTGTTCGGTCAGTGTTGCCTCTCCTGTGTTTGAGCATACTAAAGAGGTTGTCTGGTTTCCAGAAAAAGTACTAAAACTGTGTGATCAGTTTCTGTTAATAATTAGGCCTAAGAGCCAAGATCATTGCGATTTCTGGGATAAATTAATGTCATTTATGGGAGCTGGAGAGACTCTTTTTCAGTAATATTATACTTTTACATACTGCGCATTCACATCAATAAATAAAACTATATGGAGCTTCAACCTTAATGACCTCCCTTTCTATTGCCTTTGTTTAAGGCACTTTTATATTCCATTATTTCTTTTGCAGGGAGAGTCTCTAATTCCAGTGTAATATGACTGGTTGATATTAGGTTACATGTTATTATCTGTCATCGAATGACAAAGCAGTGGTTTGCAAAATCAGAAGAACATAAAATTACATTGGGAAAGTTTTGGTTACTGTATCTGACATTTAGTGCTATTAATCACAAAGATGTATCCGTTCCAAAAAACTTAATAAGCACACATCAGAGATGAAATCTGTATAAAAGGAAGTTAAAAGACTAACAACTTTTTCCCATGTAGAACCTCTGAAAGTGTTAAGAATGTTGTCTCTCTGAACTTCCAGAGGATGATTGTCTCACATCTGTGACTGGCAACATTTTAAAGTATTTTGTAATTGTAAACCACTCACCCGATTGTCATGGTCTGTGGAGGAGATGACTTATTGGATTAAGAACGGATATGTGGTGAGTGCAGAAATGGCTTATCACTGTGCACTTCTCTAGTCCAGCTTCATCATTATTATTATTATTATTATTATTATTATTATTATTATTATTGTTGTTGTAAGCATGGTCCATCTTTATGATTAACTTGACCTATTATATCAGAACATGAGGCATGTATACGTCTCACTGTATGTGACTGTACTGTGTTAAGTAGACAGTTTTGTCTGACTTTACCTAAATATAAGAAGTTGAGCATAAGTATTTTGCTTATATCTACTAAAAAGGACTAAAACACATGAAATAATCAAATGATTAAATAGATTTCCTTATCCTTTGGGACCAACAAACCAATTAAATCCTGTGTTGCAGTCCCGAAGTACTAGTGGCATGTGGCATCCATACTAGTGGCATCCATAAATACCACTGTTTTTTCTATAGCAAAAAGAGCAGAAACCTCAAATGTCTACAGCATGGAGATCCAAGCAGGTCATCCACTAATAAGCAGGTCCATTACTAAGCAACAGCACACACACAAAAATGAAAAAATAAAACATCCATTTATGGGTACTTTAATAAACACATAAAATGGGAAACTCTGGTTGTATCTTATATATTTTTTATTGATATGTGTTTTCTGTTGGGCACACATATTAAACTAATTCTAAAGCTAATTTTTAGTAAAGTCTGTTTATTATTAACTGTAAGAGTGACCCATAGATTTGCTCAATTGATTGAAACTGGTTTAGGTATGTAGCTCCAGTCAATCATTACATCACATTTACTCACCAAGAGAAGAGACCTGCAGTTGCACAGCTTTCAATCAGGTATGGAAGTGTTCTTATTTCTCTTACTAGAACTACTTTATACTTTACTATACTTTGATCTTTAATATTCCAAGCTTCTTCTATGAGAAGTAATAGTTAAATAAGACAGCTTATGACTCTTCTTGTTCACTGTACTAGGATATTTATATGGTCAGCATAGTCTACAGCACAATATATTGAGGGGAATTTACTATTCCTGCTACGTGAGATAACTGGTGTAGATGGAAATAGTTGTGATGCATCTTTGACGCACAGGCCTTTTTTTGCTCTAAATATGCGCCACATCCCTCTTTCTGCACGTGCTCACCACTTTTTTGCAAAAGTGGGCAGAACAAGGTAGAGATCAAGGCAGGCCAAGGTGGAGATGCCTCAGTCTGACAAATTTACTATAACTCATGCCATAAAACTTGTGTAGTTATATAGGAAATCTACAACAGTTACTAGAGTAGATTTCCGTTCTGGTGCACAGAAGTGCACTTGAATTATCAAGAGTCTAGGGTCTCTTAATAATTCAGGAGCAGTTAGCTCCAGTAGAGGAAATTATTAAGATTGGAGCACAAAACGACAATCTTAATAAATTCCCCCCCCTTTGTATTCACCACAGCCGACGTCAGCACCCAGCTTACCTGGGCAAGTGCCAGGGCTCCAAGTTCCTGAGGGGCCCACGTGGCATGGCATAATGGTACAGGGTGCAGGGCCTGCGGCCAGCTGGAAATGGCTGAGGCCCTGGACCACCATGATAGCGGTCGGGGAAAGCCTGGTTCCCCGACCGCTATACATACTGCTAATGGATAGATAGATAGATGCCAGCCCAGGGGAGGTGACTAAAAATAAAAAAAAATATACTTATACTCACCTCTCCTGGGCTCAGCATCCTCTCTTGGGCTCTTCCGTCCAGTAACTAAGGTCACGCACGCCCAGACGTCACTGCTGGGGCCTGTGATTGTGCCCTAGCGGTCACATGGGGTGCGTCGGCGTAATGACTTCATCACACCCAACGTGACCGCTGAGGTCAAATCGCAGGCCCCAGCAGTGATGTCTGGCGCACGTGACTTCAGTCGCAAAGCAGAAGAGGACAAAGGAAGATGCTGCAGACAGCCGGACGGAGCGAGGATGCCCAAGAGAGGTGAGGTAAGGTGAGTATAAGTGATTGTTATTTTTAATCACTTCCCCTGGACCTCTACTTATTATACTCTGGGGTCTGAGGTGACCCCAAAGTATAATAATAGCACCGGCTCTATGGGGGGCTCTTGGGAGCATATACTACTGTGTAGGGGCCACTGTGGAGTATATAATACTATGTGGGGCCACTGTGGGCTCATAATACTGTGTGGGGGCAATTGTAGAACATATGTTACTGTGTGTGGGCCACTGTGTAGCATATGATACTTTGTGGGGGCCATTATGGAGCATATGATACTGTGTGGGGACCACTGTGGAATGGCACTATTAACAGTATCAGGCCCTGTTCACACGGTGGAATCTGGCACTGATTTTGCAGCGGATTTCGCCCCTAAATCAGCGTGAGATTCCTCCCTCACTCTGCCTCCTCTTGAAACTAATTGGAGCAGGAAGCTGGAAAAATAAGCTTCCTGTTGGATCTTGCCGCAGATTGTGCAGCTGGTTCAGAAGCCGCGGTTTGAGACTCCACACTGGTTAGACTCATTCATTTGGGCCTAATCAACAGTGGAAAGCTGCAACAGAATGCTGATACTCTGCACCGTGAGCCGGGGGCAGAAGATAAAGAGAATCCGAGGCAGATGTCCACCTCAAATTCCTCTCTACTTTCCGATGTCTGAACAGGTTGTATCTATTTATATGGAATGGACTGTATTACAGTACACTCCAGTAGGACTACCTCAGTAAAAACAAAAAAAAAACACCCAATTTCGAGCGAGCAGTGGATTTTTGAGTGGTTTCACTATATATATATATATTGTATAAAGACACAGGTCATACTAAGGTTTGTATGCACCCTTCACCATGGTGCATTCTCATATAAATCTATTATAAATATATATAAATTGTGAATCTAGTTTTCTTTTTTGTTAATAAAGCCAATGAAAAAGATTGCAATTGCCAGTGTGTCGAAACTATACAGCTTTGTATACTGTAGCGGATGGAGAATTTATATACTATACTTTTCCTGGCTACTACAAACCATGTACTATATAGAACTATACTATTTCTGGTTCAATGTAGTTTAGGTAAACAGTTCATCAGTGAAGGTGCTGGGAGTTGAAACCTTGCTGATCTGCTATTGATAACTTATCCTAAAGAAGGGAAAGAATTGTCTGTTTTATGTATAGCTTGTGGAAGTGCGGAGACATGACTACAGTCAACGTGCCTACTTTTTGAAGTTCAGTGTCATTTTCTCTTTCCATAAAGCCATGTCCCTTTGTTAGCTTTCCCTCTTCGTCGCACAACATGGCCACAAACAGAGTGGCATGTATTTTGGACAAGATACTAATACATGTGCAGTACTACAGTTGACCATTTACAAAGCTATTCTCCCCTGAGAATGATTCATAGCTGATGGAGCCTTACCAGTACAGAATATGGAATCTTATGGTGATACAGTAGATACAATACTTAAGCTATAAAATATTGGTTACTAAACCTGTAATTGTGTAATGGCTACTGCTCTGTGACACAGTGATGCAAACCATAAACCTGTAACAACCCTATTTAGTGACTATTCAGCTGACCACTAAACTATTCCACTGGGGCCTTTTGGGTATGGAAAACTGCTTTAAAGATTTTTTTTTTTTTAAGATGTATTACATATCAAAATGTAGAGATTTATTATCTGATCAGTTTTCAGGCGTAGAGATCATAGTCTAGCTGTGCTCACAGATACAATTATACGTTTCTACTTTCCATTCATAATTTGTTCCTAGTTAAATATTTACTTTGGTTTTTCCATTACAGCAGGACTTTCCCACAGTGCTTTGGCAAGTAAAGTCATTGATCTTACAACTCCTCTTTAATTTGTGGTCTGATATAAAGTGTTGGTGTAGGTCAAGGCCATTGTGGTGAACAGAAGTCTTGTGGCTGGATATTACATTTTTGTTTGGCTCCACTCTTATAAGTTAGATACTGTTATGCTCAGGACATAGATAGCTTACTTGCTCAGATTTGATTCATGGCACAAATTACATAAGCTATATTTTGCCATTTGAGATATATTTCCTAATACGTGTCTTAGGTTAGTATTGCATGTAAACTGCTGAGCTATTGGTATTTAAAACTGCAGTTTCTTAATAGAGATGTATGACATAATTCCTAATATTACTTGCTTTATTAGTTTGTCTATTTTTATATTTATTTCAGTCTGTAAGTATGTTTTTATTGCATCTTTGGCTATGATATCATAATGTCTAAAGAGTACCTATAATTTTTTCTATTTTTAATTCACATTGTATTGATAAACCATTGTGTTTTTGGATGAGTAAGTATGGGTTTCTAAATAAGGCTTTTTTGTATTATTTATTACTTGCAATGGCTGGCAGTACCCTAGAGAAGAAGCAAGACAGCACCGTTTCTGCAGAGTTTACTAAGCATGAACGTACTAAAAATTGGGCATTGTATAATTGCAACAGGCAATCGATCTTCAGAACATCATAAGACATGTTACTTTTTCTTCAGATACAGATTATTAATAAATACAGTTGCTGAGGAATCAGCAGATCTGGTTGGTTAGTTGATTTATGACTTATGAGTGTATTAGCAATTTTTTTAATGGATTATCATTGAACTTTATATTAGTCTAAACGGAAGAAACTGTTCTATGGTTTATCTACAGGATCAATAATTTGCTGTAGTATAAATTTGGAAATGTCTTGACAAAACATGACTGGTATGTCTGTTTATTAGATAATACATGGACACAGTGCAGTCCTCTAAACCTCTGTTATGAATCCCAGTTGTTTGTATTGTAGGATTGATCACAAGAGAAGGTGATGTCAGGTTCATATGCTTAGGATGTGTATGTCTGATGGAGACGTGTGATGGATGCCATACAGTGGCTTCCAACTCCCATATACAGTCATATGAAAAAGTTTGGGCACCCCTATTAATCTTAATCATTTTTAGTTCTAAATATTTGGGTGTTTGCAACAGCCATTTCAATTTGATATATCTAATAACTGATGGACACAGTAATATTTCAGGATTGAAATGAGGTTTATTGAACTAACAGAAAATGCAATATGCATTAAACCAAAATTTGACCGGTGCAAAAATTTGGGTACCCTTATCATTTTATTGATTTGAATACTCCTAACTACTTTTTACTGACTTACTGAAGCACAAAATTGGTTTTGTAACCTCACTGAGCTTTGAACTTCATAGCCAGGTGTATCCAATCATGAGAAAAGGTATTTAAGGTGGCCAATTGCAAGTTGTTCTCCTATTTGAATCTCCTCTGAAGAGTGGCATCATGGGCTCCTCAAAACAACTCTCAAATGATCTGAAAACAAAGATTGTTCAACATAGTTGTTCAGGGGAAGGATACAAAAAGTTGTCTCCGAGATTTAACCTGTCAGTTTCCACTGTGAGGAACATAGTAAGGAAATGGAAGACCACAGGGACAGTTCTTGTTAAGCCCAGAAGTGGCAGGCCAAGGAAAATATCAGAAAGGCAGAGAAGAAGAATGGTGAGAACAGTCAAGGACAATCCACAGACCACCTCCAAAGAGCTGCAGCATCATCTTGCTGCAGATGGTGTCACTGTGCATCGGTCAACAATACAGCACACTTTGCACAAGGAGAAGCTGTATGGGAGAGTGATGCGAAAGAAGCCGTTTCTGAAAGCACGCCACAAACAGAGTCGCCTGAGGTATGCAAAAGCACATTTGGACAAGCCAGCTTCATTTTGGAAGAAGGTCCTGTGGACTGATGAAACAAAGATTGAGTTGTTTGGTCATACAAAAAGGCGTTATGCATGGCGTCCAAAAAACACAGCATTCCAAGAAAAACACTTGCTACCCACTGTAAAATTTGGTGGAGGTTCCATCATGCTTTGGGGCTGTGTGGCCAATGCAGGCATCGGGAATCTTGTTAAAGTTGAGGGTCACATGGATTCAACTCAGTATCAGCAGATTCTTGAGAATAATGTACAAGAATCAGTGACGAATTTGAAGTTACGCCGGGGATGGATATTTCAGCAAGACAATGATCCAAAACACAGCTCCAAATCTACTCAGGCATTCATGCAGAGGAACAATTACAATGTTCTGGAATGGCCATCCCAGTCCCCAGACCTGAATATCATTGAACATCTGTGGGATAATTTGAAGCGGGCTGTCCATGCTCGGCGACCATCAAACTTAACTGAACTGGAATTGTTTTGTAAAGAGGAATGGTCAAAAATACCTTCATCCAGGATCCAGGAACTGATTAAAAGCTACAGGAAGCGACTAGAGGCTGTTATTTTTGCAAAAGGAGGATCTACTAAATATTAATGTCACTTTTCTGTTGAGGTGTCCATACTTTTGCACCGGTCAAATTTTGGTTTAATGCATATTGCACATTTTCTGTTAGTACAATAAACCTCATTTCAATCCTGAAATATTACTGTGTCCATCACTTATTAGATATATCAAATTGAAATGGCTGTTGCAAACACCCAAATATTTAGAACTAAAAATGATTAAGATTAATAGGGGTGCCCAAACTTTTTCATATGACTGTAGTTCCTTTGTAATTTAAAAAAAAATATATATGTGCAGTGACCCTCTGTATAGGATAGCACAGTCTGCTGGGCTTTCCAAAACTGTTGAAAAAATGGTATTACCAATACATGTTGACCAGATGGAGGCCAAATGGACACTTTTTACCTCTTCCTTGTAGCCAGGGCTTATAGAAACCTTAACATATATTCCAGGATTTTTTTCCAGTATATAAATGCACAGACATGTCATCTTGAGTTCTTGTCGTTAATGAGCAGGAAATAAAATATCTTTTTTGACATTTATAAAGCAAACAAAGTTACACTGAAAATAGTGATGAGGTCTAAGTAATGTTTATTACACTTTGTGGTTAATTTTCACATTTCTTTTAAATGGTTTGTGTTGTGTCCTGCACAGTAACTTTTCTGTTCCTATAAAGAAAAGCATTTATTGCAAAACTGTCAGTACCACGAAACACTTGGCATCAGTGCTCTGCTCAGTCTATCTAACTTGGGCAATAACATCATTTTTGTGTGTACCCTAGACTTCCAGGACCTTCCAGGGTGCCAGCTGCAGGCAGCAGTACCAAGGTTCAGGGAACAGCTAATCTAAATAGAAGAAGTCAGAGCTTTAACAGCATTGACAAAAACAAACCACCTCAATATGCAAATGGAAATGAAAAAGGTAAGTGCCAGAAATTATTGATGAATCAAGAACTGAAAATGTCGAGAGCTGATTAACAAAGGATCTTTATATGTTTGTTGTTTGATTATTTGTTTTGTAAACTACCTTACCTTATCTTCTGTATAGTGTTTATAATACATATTATTGTAACTTATACTATACGTAATAGATATATCTACATTCTCTTAAAAAGATACATAGAATTCTTTTCTCATATGTATATTTATACTGTGTGTTTATCTATATATATATCTCGCTCTCTCTAAATATATATATAGCCACTAAACTTAAAGGCAGTCATGAATTATATGGCAAATTTATTCCACAACTTAATAAGTTAACAACTTTCAAATACTTCTTACTGTGTTACAGCACTTGCAGTTTATAGTCATTGTCTATAAGTTGGTCACTGACTGTACTTAGTATTATTTTGACAAAGCATGTATATATAATACTTGAACACACAGATTTATTATTACTTTCAAAGATTCTAACATAGATTGCACATCATTACTATCTCAGAAAATACTTAAGTGGTGCCAGCCAGGCTAAAGCCCAACATATTTATTTTATATATCTGTATGATGCTAATCATTTTAAGCCATTTGTGCAATCTGCTTTTCTATCACTGCTTTTCTGTTGAGAACATTTCCATCTCTGCCAATTGCAATAATCATCTAGCTGGCCACCAGATGGGGACAGTGTATAGGAAACATATTTTCTGAGTTTAGCTTTAGTGCACAGCTTTCTTCACTTTCTTGGGATTTGAAGCTGATAACCATTGTCATTAACTGTACAGAATTATTTGCATTATGGCCTATAAGTGCAACATGTAAATGATTGTACCCTTGTGGCTAAATAAAGCTGTATATTTGACAGCTCCTATAGATTAATATATAAACATTGCAGTGTCATGTTGAGGAAATTGAATTCAAGTTGCTTTATTTATTTCAAGGAGTATGGATTGAATCATCATCAATCTATACTGGTGCCCTCTTATTGAACAGCAGCAGGCAAAACCCATGCTGATATTACCGACACTGTTCAGTATTAGTATAGAAATGACTGCAGAACATTCTGTGTCTTGGGTGATTGCTTCTGCGTAGATTATTTTGCCTAGTTCAGCAATTGTTAGTGGTTTAGATTTTCTTGTGATTAATTGATCTTATGTTACAGGATTGCATCTTGATGAGTTCCCCATATATTTTACTGATGAATGTCTAGTAAGAGATTTACATGTATTTACAGAGCTGGCCCTACAGTTGGTGCAGCTGTAGGCATTATCTGTGAATGCACCCTAAATAAGTAATATTACTCTCAAAATACCATACTACATAAGATATCTTCTACAAGAAAACGATCTAAAAAGAAAGATTTAGACTTTAAACTTTCTTTACTTTTCTAGGCAGTGTATGAGCCAATTTTGACGACATAGTAAAGCTATTGATTTGCACAATATGCCCTCTATCTTTAGGCACTTTTTTGAACTGAGCTTCAACATTTTGTCCCCTATCTTTAGTTACTTTAAAGTACAGTTAGGCTAAAACCCCACGTTGCAGAAACGCAGCTTTTTTTGTTGCAGATTTTGCTGCAGTTTTTTCAGCCAAAGCCAGGAGTGGACTGAGCAAAAGGTAGAAGTATAAGAGTTTCCTATATATTCCCCATTTCTCAGCCTAAAGAGAAAGCTACTGCTATCTATTTATTTAGCAGTAGTAATGAGAGAACTGAATTCTAATTACCGTATATACAATACAGAGGACTATCAACCTATAATAGGAATAAGTTTGCAACACTATACAAAATTTGAATCTGCTGACATCTACCATATGCTGTCACATAATTGTAGACCACATCAAAGACATACAGTCATGGCCGTAAGTGTCGGCACCCCTGATATTTTTCCAGAAAATTATGTATTTCTCCTAGAAAATTATTGCAATTAAACATGATTTGTTATATACATGTTTATTTAATTTGTGTGTATTGGAACAACACAAAAAAAAAACAGTGGAGAAAAAGCCAAAAATTATATAATTTCACACACAACTCCAAAAATGGGTTGGACAAAATTACTGGCACCCTCAACTTAATATTTGGTTGCACACCCTTTGGAAAAAATAACTGAAATCAATTGCTTCCTATAACCATCAACAAGCTTCTTACACCTCTCAACTGGAATTTTGCACCATTCTTCTTTTGCAAACTGCTCCAGGTCTCTCATATTTGAATGGTGCCTTCTCCCAACACCAATTTCTCTCCACAGGTGTTTAATGGGATTTAGATCTGGACTTTTTCTGGCCACTTCAGAACTCTCCAGCACTTTGTTTCCATCCATAAACATGTGTATAACAAATCATGTGTAATTGCAATAATTTTCTGGGAGAAATGCTTAATTTTCTGGAAAAATTTCAGGGGTGCCAACACTTACGGCCATGACTGTAGAAAGGAAGGTACTAGGTTTTATGAATATTTTTTTTTATCCTAACTGCCCCCTAAAAGGCCAGATACTATTACTGAGGTTATAAGGAAAGACTGACATTTTTAATATCAATCTTGCATGTTGTAGAGACAATTTTTAGATTTTTACGATATTGCGAGTAAATGCTTTCCAGAACTCATGTAATGCTAGCACCTTGTTCTTGCTGGCACACTACCTTTCTCAGTAGACCTTGCTGCCTGGTTAGCAATGCATGCATTCCCGTTTCTTGAAAAGATTATTCACATCTCAGCAACTGCTCTCCAATTCCAACTTCTAGGGTGGGACCCATGAGAATAGTCAAGCGGTGCTCCCATAGAAGAGAATGGGAGCTATAGATATAGTATAGCACAGTTGAACTACTTTGTTTCTGTAGCTTCACAGTTACTGAAACCGCATTGCTAAATGTGCTAACTGTTTCCGTTGCTCCCATTCTCTGTGGGAATTACAGTAACAGGATCAACTGTTCTGGAAAGTCCTGCTATAGGGGCTTGGGAGAAATTAGTGTGCTCATCTGCAAGCTTGCATTTGTCAGTCTCTGTCTGTGTGTTAAAGTTTTCTTCTCTTACTACGCCATGTCTGGCCTTAGTAATGCTCTAGTTTTTGCCTGTATTCATGTGTGCCTGCATAACCTTCTGTCTATATGCCAGAGTCTTGCTCTAGTTTCTACTTTTATTCTTGTGTGGACATATGCCTTTCTATTTGTATTCTTGTATTACCTTCCATTACCTCATGTTTGGACTCTGGTCCTTCTGCATGTATACCTGAGCAATTCTCTCCTTCTGTCAATATGTTTGAGCAGTGCTCCTGTTTGTTTGTATTACTGTGTATCATGACCTGCTGTTTGGACCTTCTGCCTATATTCCTATATGAATGCATTTGTCCTTCTGCATGGATTCCTGTGTGTCATGATCTCCTTTTACTATGTACCACTGCTATGTGTTTATACGCATGTCCTTAGGCCTCAGTTTGTTTCTATGCATGTCTTTTTGTCTGTATGCTTGAGCCCTAAAAATTTAGTGGTTACCCATAGTCCTGGACTTTGGCCTGAATGCTATCCTGTGAATCTCACCCAAGTATGTTCTCTTAGGGCCTGCAGTTGGTCCTTTATCTTAACCTTTGTTTCCATTGTCTTGAGGCCTGGAGCTGGGCCAATATTCTTCAACCGTATATACCTTACCCTGGAGTCTGTGTCCTTGATGCCACTGTTCTTGCTATAATCTTGGCTTAGTTGTTTCTGCTATAACTTCAGCTTTACTGATCCTGCTACCTGTATTGGCCTTCTACTATGGTCTTCTGATATAATATGTACCTCTGCTACCTGTCCTGGCCTCCGGGGCTTCTGCCATGCACTTCTTTTTTAGTATGCAACTCTATTTGTCCTGATGGACTCCTGTGCAAGGCCTGGCCTCTTCTATCTGTATGACCCAACCTGTTCCTTATTCAGAATCTCTTGTACTCCTGAACTACTGTTTGCTTATTCTCTGTGCATGTTTCCATGTTTGTTTCCTGCTCTGATTTTTGTCTGTATACACACCCTGCATTTGCCTGATTTTTGATGCACTGCACCATACCACCATACCCCCCAACTTGTCTGGTTTACTGTCACCAACACCAGGGCCACTCCAAGAGGTAGTGACCTGGTGGTCTCCCCTGAAGCAAAGTCCAGATCTCCATAGAAAAGTTAAAGGGTGAATACCAGAGGGGCCATTTAGACAATGTCCTTAGAAGTGGCCCTAAGCCAAACCGCTTTGGTAACACAGTGGGTCTATGACCTTCTGTCCATTACAACTCATTTGGACAGTGCTTATGCATCTATCTTTGTAAAGGTTTGAGGGATCTGTGAAAAACATCCAAGATTTAAAAAGGAGAATCCAAAATGACCATTGTTTGAATATGTGCTCGGAACATCTAATAGGACACTTGTATTTTAATTTGAGATGTAATTCTGTCATGAACATATGTGCAGATGTGTTCAATTTCTTATTAAAAAGAAAACCCAATTCAACACAATATCACAACATGATAATAAAACACCTACACATGTAAACTGTATGATACAAGTGCATCTCAGTAAACTAGAATATCATCCAAAAGGTTTTTTTTTTTTTTTTTTTTTTTAGTAATTCAATTGAAAAAGTGAAACACATATATTATATTGAGTCATTACAGAGTGAACTTTTCCAAGTGTTTATTTATGTTAATGTTGATGATTATGGCTTACAGCCAAGGAAAACCCAAAAGTTATTATCTCAGAAAATTAGAATATTAGATAAGACCATCTGTAAAAAAAATTATTTAACACAGAAATGTTGGCCAAATGAAACGTATGTACAGTAAATGCACTCAATACTTTGTCGGGGGTCCTTTTGCATGGATGACTGCACCAATGCGGCGTGGCATGGAGGCGATCAGCCTGTGGCACTGCAGAGGTGTTATGGAAGCCCAGGTTGCTTTGATAGCAGCCTTCAGCTCGTCTGCATTGTTGGGTCTGGTGTCTCTCATCTTCCGCTTGACAATACCCCACTCTATGTGGTTAAGGTCAGGCGAGTTTGCTGGTCAATCAAGCACGGTGATATTGTGGTTATTAAACCAGGTATTGGTACTTTTGGCAGTGTGGACAGGTTCCAAGTCCTGTTGGAAAATGAAAATTCCATCTCCAAAAAGCTTGTAGGCAGAAGGAAGCATGAATTGCTCTAGAATTTCCTGGTAGATGGCTGCGCTGACTTTGATCTTGATAAAACACAGTGGACCTACACCAGCAGATGACATGGCTCTCCAAACCATCACACAAGACCTCAAGCAGCATGGATTGTGTGCCTCTCCACTCTTCCTCCAGACTCTGGGACCTTGATTTCCAAATAAAATGCAAAATTTACTTTCATCTGGAAACAACACCTTTGACCATTGAGCAACAGCCCAGTTTTTCTCTCCTTGGCCCAGGTAAGACGCTTCTGGCGTTGTCTATTGGTCATTATTGGCTTGACACATGGAATGTGACACTTGTAGCCCATGTCCTGTATACGTCTGTGTGTGGTGACTCTTGAAGCACTGGCTCCAGCAGCAGTCCACTCCTTGTGAATCTCCCCCAAATTTTTGAATGGCCTTTTCTTAACAATCCTATCAAGGCTGCAGTTATCCCGCTTGTGCACCTTTTTCTACCACACTATTTCCTTCCACTTAACTTTCCATTAATATGCTTTGATACAGCACTCTGTGAACAGCCAGCTTCTTTAGCAATGCCTTTTGTGGCTTACCCTCCTTGTGGAATGTGTCAACAATGACTGCCTTCTGGACATCTGTCAAGTCAGTAGCCTTCCCTATGATTTTGTCGCCTACTGTACCAGACTAAGGGACCTTTTTAAACACTTAGGAAGCCTTTGCAGGTTTTTTGGGTTAATTATTCTAATTTTCTAAGATGACTTTTGGGTTCTCCTTGGCTGTAAGCCATAATCATCAATATTAACATAAATAAACACTTGAAAAAGTTCACTCTGTTTGTAATGACTCAATATAATATATGTGTTTCACTTTTTCAATTGAATTACTAAAAAAAAAAAAAAAAATACTTCTTGATGACATTCTAATTTATTGAGATGCACTTGTAGGTAGCATATCACTTTGTGATAGCATATTGTGAAAGGCTACTAACTTCAGGACACATATATATGGATAAGTCCAGCCAAGAGGAAAAGTAAGCAAGGATACATCTGTATTCTGCATGAGCAATGATTATTTAGGCAACCAGGACTTCATTGTACTCCATTATGTATTCTATGTATGATGCTTTTTAATACTATTAAAGGGGTTGTCCCACAGTTTAGTATTAATTTGCCAGGTTAGACTATGCAAAATGTGCCAAATTTTCAATTATGTTATTGTGCCTCCTGGTGCCCTTTTGATTACCTCACAAAATGTCCATCTAATGTATTGAATGCTGATGAGAAAATGTCATATCTAGCAAGCTGATTCTTATTTGCTGTCCTAAACAATAGCAGAAAACACACTGCTCCCTGTGTACAAAAGGACCAAGGTGATCTGGTTATGCTACTGAACATGTCCATATTTGGAAATGAAAAGAACACCAGGGGGTGCTATAACTATGTGACGGCTATATCCAGACAATGGAGCATATTTTTAAATTATTTCATTTGACAACAATTGGTTTGCCTGATGCAAAAGAGTAAATTCATATTTTTGTGTATTGTTCTACATAATGTTTGTTCCGGTAAAGTGATAAGGGTATGACTTTGTTAATGGGAAATGCATTGCATTTTTTTCAGCATTTTTTTTTTTATTGAATTTTTGCTGCATTTTAATCTGTTTTTTATTCCCATATTAAATCTATAGGGAAAAGACTTGCGTTTCTCCAGCTAAAATTAACATGCTGTGTTTTTGAAAAAAGCAAACGTTTTTGAAAATGCAGCTTTTCTGCAGCTCTTTTTTTCCACCATATGTGAATGAGATTAACCAGAATCTCACTCACTTTGCTGGTACTATAAAACACAGCAGGTAATAACACTGTTTCCAAAAATGGGGACTTAGGGGACGTTCACACTACCATTGGTGACCGTCAGTAGTGTCCGTTGCTATTTTCCGTTACAAGATTTTAGCATCGGACACTAGCTGAACCGTCAGAAATCCATTGAAATTTCCATTCATTTCAATGGTTTTTTATATTGTGTTCTTTAGTGTCTGTTAGTGTCCATTTGTGTCCATTTACACCCAATCCGTCAGAAGTCATTTTTTTTCCGCGGACAAAAAAATCCTACATGCAGGACTTTTTTGTCCATTTGGAAAAACGGATTCTTGATGTTTATTTTTAACATTGAAGTCTATGGGAAACGGACAGTAACTGATAGCCATCAGTTACTGTCCGGTTTTTTTCTGCGCATACTCAGAAAGCAGAAACAAAAAAAAAAAAAAAAAAAAACGGAGAGTGTGAAAAAATAAACACTAACTGATGCTAATGTGTCCGTTTTTTTAACTGATCCATTAATTTAATCAGTTAAAAAAACGGACACATTAATATCAGTTAGTGGCCGTTAATGTCTGTTATGATAGGTGACTGTTTTTTTTTGTTTTTTGTAACAGACACCTTCATTACGGAATCCAATGGTAGTGTGAACCCTGCCTTAACCTAATGGTGTATTTACACATTCAGGTTTTTGAATGCAGTTTTTGAAGTCCAAACTAGTAGTGGATAGAAAAGAAAAGGAGGAGAACAAGCTGTCATTGAAACTCTTGCCCATTATGATCCACACCTGGCTTTGGCTTCAAAAACTGCATGCAAACCTGAATGTGTAAATGCATCCTAAGGCTGGTTGCAGACGACTGTGCTGCAACCGGCCTGCTGTGAATTAAAAGCATGGGCTGCACACAGGGGACACAGGGATATCCCTGCGTGGCGCCCGTGTACGGGCCGTGCTTCCGCAGCTCCTTTCATTAAATGAATAGGAGCCACGGTAGCACGGGCTGCAAAATAGGACAGGAATAGGACCTGTTCTATCTGATATGGCCCGGACCGTCGGCCTACACACGGGACCGTGAAAATCACGGTTGTGTGTACGGGCCCATAGAAAAGAATTGGTCAGTGTGCTATCCGTGAAATACAAGGATAGCACACTGACCCACACCACGGTCGTCTGCAAGGGGCCTTAGGCATGAAGTTGCTGATGACTATAGGCTTTTGAGACATGAATTTGCTTCTAAAGATATAATATTCACATTACTAAACTGCTGCCAACAAGAGCAAAAATTGTCTAGACATATGTTACATTTAACAGAGTTTGCATTTTCTTTTCTGTAATAGCCTTATTAACTGTGATACACAATAAATAAAAGTAATACAGAAAGGTCCTTTAAAATACAAATGTTATCTGCATAGAACCAGTTCACAAGAAAAGAGTGAAAGGCTGAGATACTGAGATTTAGCTCTGTTGCTAAATTGTAAATGTGAAAGCTAATCTCAAAGTGTCACAGGCAGTGGAAATTACTACCAAATCCTAACTATACGTGATATTCACAAAGGACAAATAGGACACATTGACATACTGCAGTTTTTCAAAGTATACTAAAATTTTATGAAGATAAATAGAATGAGCGGGTCTTGCTGAGGTATGGATATTACATTTATCTTTTTAGGTGAAATACCAGACATGGGTGTAAGTAAAGGATACACCATAATGAATTTGTAATAGAAGAATGGTAAGAAAATCTTCCATTAAGTAGTTCATTGTGCCTCTCATATTATGTTTGTCTTCCACAGAATCACCAAAAGGCCCTCAACAGTCTGCAGGCATGAATGGAAATGTGCAATACCCCACTAGCTCTGGTCAGCAAGTGGTTTCTGCTATACCCTTTCCAAATGCCAGTAAGCCTTGGCGCAGTAAATCTATGAATGTTAAACATAGTGCCACCACTACCATGTTGACTGTAAAGCAGCCTAGCCCTGCAACCTCTCCTACTCCCTCCCCTGATAGACTTAAACCCCCATTGTCAGAAGGAATTAAAACGACTTCTGGCCAAAAATCAATGCTTGAAAAATTTAAACTAGTCAATACTAGAGGTGGCTTGAGATCTCAATCTTCACCATCAAATGAAGTTATTATTGAGGATGACTCCTTATCAGAATGTGGAGAAAATGAAGTTGGTTCTGCCTTGAACAGCCCTAAAGTGTCACCCAAATTGGCTCCTCCAAAGGCTGGAAGCAAAAATCTCAGCAATAAAAAGGGGTTGCCTCAGCCAAAGGACAAAGAAGAGAAGGGTAAAGATAAAAATAAATCAAATATTGAGAAAACTGCTAAGGAAGAAAAAAGAACAGACATCGGAAGTGTCAAAAAAGAACTCCAAGATTGCAAGCTTGATCCCCAAAGGAAACAAATCTGCTCCAGTCAAAAAGGAAACCTTGATTCCTCAGTCAAGTGGAATCCCTAAACCTGGGTCAAAAACGCCAGCAACAAAACAAACCACCCCGCCAGGTACTGCCGCCATAAAAGAGCCTGAAAAAAGTAGGACTACTAAAGGCAGTCAGACTATATCAACACAGAAATCTGCAAGCAGTGATAAAGTAGCTACACCCACTGAAGGGAAGGTCTCTGGTTCTTCCAATACTCACCTAGCCTCGACAGGCTCTTCTGGTGCTGGTGTCCAGTTCACAGGAAATGGGGCTGTGCAGCTTCCTCAGCAACAGTACTCGCACCCTAATACTGCAACTGTGGCACCATTCATTTACAGGTAATGGAAATAATACTGTTCCTTTAGTGAATGATAATTTACTGAAGAGTATAGCAAAGTAATAATGCTAAATATATACTCCTATGTATATTGCATGTACTAGGTGTACTACTGGACATATAGTCATTTTATGGTAATCCTACATAGTGTGCGAAATAATAGGGATCAATTGTTAAACAGCTTATATTGAATTAATGGATGTGTCCCAGAAATGTATTATAAGTGCATGTTTATGCCTAATACATCATGAGACTTTCCGTGCATTGATACATGTCTGTCTGTCAACCTAACTAGCTAGCTAGATATCTGAGATGCCTAGATTAGAAATGACAGAAAGATTGTTCTAATAATTTCAACTTCTATTTTTATTTAAAAAAAAAAAAAAAAAAATCTTCTGAAAAATAATGAACTATGAGTTTGGAATTTCACCTTAAAATTTAATTCTTGCCAAATATTTCCACTTCGTATAATGTATCTACTATGCTCTTGTGCCATACTAGTCCCAAGCTAAGTGACATACTTCTGTTATGGTGATTGTGCCTGTCCCATCACCAGCAATTGCTGGTTGTAAAGGACTCCACTACCCATCATTTAGCACCCTCTATCTATCACCCAATCGGCAGTCTTCGATGCATTTGTGCCATGTGTATGTGTCTAATAGGTTGCTTGTCAGTAAAGTACTGACAGGCAATAATATAGTGCAATATAGGAGTATTGCAGTGTAATGTATGAGTGATCAGACAGTCAAAAAGAGTCTGAAAAAAATAAAAAGCAACTAATTTATATTAAAAATAAGGATGTAAAATCTGAAAATACAGTATCTATAAAATTAATTTTCCCCATGAAAAATTCACATATTGTATAGTGCAAAATATACATAGTTTGTATTGCTGCATTTGTAACAACCTGTGTTTATAAGGTTAAACTGGTTAATGGTAAACAATGTTAGGCCAGGGCTCCACGTGGCGTAAATGCCGCGTTTTGCCTGCAGTGGAAATGCTGCGAGAAAAGTACTAGCGTTTCACAGTATAGTGGATGGGATTCTCTATATATATGTAGAGAGAGAGAGAGAAAGAGAGAGAGAGTATAATACAGTATGTAATAATGATGAGTTAGATAATTAAAAGAGCAGGCCGTGAAATTGATCTTTGATGTCATGTCATTTTTAGGTCCAGTATTGTGATGTGCTGATTAAACTCTTAATATATTGTTATAGATATCTGAACTTGCTTTTTCTGTTTTGAATTCTCTGCATAAATATAAAACTAAATTATAAAATCTTGGTGGCTACCTGCAGCCACCAGTAGGTGCGTGTATAGCTATCTCACTGTCTAGCAAACTAGCCTAAATTGCAGCTCTATTGGCAATTCCTATAGTCCTTATCCTGTACCTGGCAGTATAATATATAGGAATAGTTCATTTTGCAAGTAACTAAAAATGTTTTTCTCCTGTGGAACTTGCTTAAATGGATAATGAAACTGACTATGCAATTTAGTGTAACTGAATTATGTAAATAAGTGTAAATAATTGCAGTTGTCTGCTTGTAAAAGCATCCCTGTTGTTCAAAATGTATAGATCAGTGTATGTCATCCTTTTGTTACTCTGGTAGTCATACATTTCCATTACAATACAGTACTGCTTCTGCAGTATCCTCAGGAAAAGAAGCAAGGATGCCATTTAGTCTGGACATAGGCTTTCTTTCTGCTTCTCACATAGAAAGCCTAGTACACGCAGCAGCATTTATAAAAGGTAGACCACCTGATACAGACTCCAAGCAGTGAAGGAAAAGCCATTAGATAAGCTTCTTACCACTCCATACTGCTTTAAAAGAGCCACAGGGAGTCTGGGTCTTCCAGACCTAATAAAGACTCTAAAAGATATTTGTACTATGGCTGTATGAAATTTGCCTAGTACATGTAGTTTTCACTTGTTCATTTGTCTTATTTCTTGTGACCCAAATAGATGTGAATTTAAGTCAAAATGCACAAGAAAACGCACAATTACATTGTCATCAAATCTAAGCCTCCCAGAAGTATATGGCCAGCATCACAGAGCCTATAATCTGCAAGCTTCCCAATCCATGAAAATGATATTTTTATATTAAAAGGGCTACTTAATAGTTCAGCCCTTATGAGGTTCCTCTGAGAGGCAATATTCTTTGATGGTAAATACAGTAGTTGTCTGCATGAGCTGATTATAAACATCATAAGAGACATAACATTGAAGTAATCATTTTCAAGTAGTTTGGTGCATTTCTGAGATAACAGTATAATCTCCAGAGTGTTATATCTCTTCTAGCAACACTACTTCCCTTTTGCATAATTTATGAAAATATTGTCTCAAATTAGTGCTCTTGTTTAATGTGCGGCCACCAGCCGATGGATATCCTGAATGAACTGGGGAGAGAATATTTTTAATTTAACACATTAATTAGCAAGTATATTGATTCTGAAGATTACATAAGAAAAAAATTGTAGATAAAGATGAGTAATCTTCTTCATTGCAGAACACACTCGGAAAATGAGACCACTTCCTTACCACTTGCTGATTCATGCACAAGTCCAACTAAAATTGAGTTATTATATAGTAAGACAGCCAAACAGTGCCTGGAGGAAATTTCTGGTGAGTATTTCAATCAACAACTAAGTACATGGAATAAAAGTATTAATAGTTAACATGACCTTCCAGCCAGGAGCTAAGATTGAGAAGTACTGTACATGATTTTCCACTGGTTATTTTCCTGAGATCTTGCTGTAGTCCTGCAGTCTGAACCAAGGAGGAAACAGGGGGTGGATCTTAAACTACCACTGACTCCCTGTAGACACTGTAGCGAAACTGTACTTACAAATCATAACTCTGCCTTAAAGAGAATGTTCCACCACCTCTTCCATTTATTAGCATCTGTTAATAGGCACTGATTAACTGATTCCAGCACAGTTGGAAATTTTTCTCTAGCCTTCACCACTCCCGAACAATCAGTGCAGTTAATTTTGCAGACTGATATGCTACTTGGGCTCGCTACTGTCAATGGGCAGTAACAGATATGTGGGTGAGATTCCGAGGTCCAATCAGTCAGCCAGTGTCAGAGCTCAGAATCAGATGCCTTGTCTGCTGCTGCCTGACACTGCCCACCTGACAGTACAGAACCTATATTGCATAACAAGCATCAAAACTAACTACACTGATAGTTCGGGAATGGTGAGTGCTAGACAAGAAATTACAACTGTGCCAGAATCAGTGGAGCAGCACCTATTAAATTATACAAAGAGCTGGACTTGGCAGAGGTGGTGAAAGGTCCTCTTTAATGGAGCTGAACTAAAAAGCAGCCAGAGAAGAAATCTCAGAAAAATAAATAGCAGGTAAGCATTCCCCTGTGGGTGTTAAATTATATATCACTGTTGACTCCTCCTGACTGGAGGAGTTACATTAAGTGAAATATTGCATGTTATATGATCTTGCATTACAATTGAATCAGTTCATCAGCATTGGAAAATATTTTCCCTACTTGTTTTAAGACTGGGGTTCCCTGGATTCTGGGTCACATGATTCTGAGGGATAACAGCTGTTCTTTTTGGAACAAGTGCATGTCGACTTTTAACTGCATACTGAATTAAGCTGTTATTACAACATGGATTATCTTAATACTAATGTCTCATTATTTGTGAATCAAGTATGTAAAAATTTTCGCTAACAGAATGTGATGGTTTCACATCAACATCTTATTAGGTAATCTTCTAGACTTTTGGGACCCATTTCTGCATCAGAACCTGGATCAAATGGAGTATATTCTTCCTCTGTGGCTGGACAGTTCAACCCTAGACTTTCTATTAGAATATAAAGAAAGATTATCTGATAGTCTTAAATTATTTTAAAAAAATGTATGTAACTTCCCTAAAATTACATGGCAATGAAATTCACCTACTAAAGCTTTTGTATATTAGAACCATACTGAATTCATCCTTGTGTCCTGGCTTGGCTGAGTTGTTTGCCACTTTTAACAATGGTAGAACAAAGAAAATCTAAGAATTTGACTTACAATTAAACTGAATTCTTAAGTCTAACTTAAAGTTGGATTTTTTTTTTGTCCTGTAAATTAGTTAATATTCATTAATAACAAAGGTGATTTATTTAGAATAGTTTTTGAACTTTGATTTTGATGAAAGTATCATGTATTTCCAATCCTTTTACATTTTATAGTATGCCAAAATACTAATCAGGCTTTCATGTCTGAATCAGAAACATGTGCTTTCTCAAACTCTCAGCAAAAGGGAAACAGATGGTGAGAAACACAGATTTTGAAGTATAGCCCATTATCTAAAAATTAAGACTGAATAAAAGCTGAACACTGTGGGGCTAAAATTGTACATATAATTTGGCAGTAATAAATCAAACATGCTTAGTACAAAAAGTTACACAAAGAACACAGTAAAATCTGCATAAGAATTGTACACGATTCCCTATCTTAAAGGGAGTCTGTCAGCAGTAAATTTATTATAAACCTAATCACAGTACATTGAGATCTTTCAACAGTTTCCAAATATGCTATCTGTTGTTCAGGTTTGGAGCCCTATTTTCCTGTAAATTAGGAGACGTGCCTTTGCTTGCCCAGGCTTTGGTCTCAGCTGTAGTTTCCCAGACAAAGCACTTTCCCTCCATTTGCGTTAGAATAAAACATTGATTTACATGATATTGTAAATTTAATTTAACATTTTTGTTGCTTATGGTTCCCTTTAGGGGAGTTAAAACCTATATGTATTGTAGTATATTGTAAAACCCATTGATTACTATTACAGGCTTCCAATGGCAGCCAGTAATAGAAGCTCAGTAGTGACAGGCCTAAGAGCCTTCAGTAGGTAATGGAACACCGTCCCTGAATCTTACTCTGGAGGATGGTGGTCTTCCTCAACATGGTTGTTTCCACATTTGATCAAGGCATTTGAAAAGCCTGATCGCAGGCACTACCACCTGGTCTCCCCTGTTTAGAATAGATGCAGGTTCCTAGGTAGGCCTGCAGTACAGTCAATAAACCTGTAAAGCATGTTTCTCTGTACATATTTGTAGGTGGCATAAAGTCACCTACTGTATGTATAGTACATTATCGAAGAAGTGATACCACTGAGGTTGAGTGTACTGAAGCCTTACCGAGAAAGGGAAGCTCTACTTTGTTTTGAATTGTACAAGAAAGAAGATTTACACTTCCTTTTCAGGTTAATTGCTTGGTAGTTGTTATATTGGCAAAACAACAAAAAGAAGATAATCCAATAGGGAACATTTGTGCCAATTTTCTGGTGTAACAGTGGCACATCTTAGGTGCATGGATCTGATTTGCACCTAAGATGCACAGTATCAGCAGTTTTTTTCCCCCACTCAACACTTTTTAAAGGGGAACTGTCACTAGAACCAACCCTATAAAACCAGCAACATAGTTTGACAATTTAGGGGCACTTAGGGGAAGCCAAGTTTCTTTTCAACTTCCTCCTCTTTTCTACACTGCCTCGTCCTGTCAAAAATAGCAGAGGGGGTGGGGGCTGGATGTTGGAAGGCATTGCTCTTTGGTATGATGAGAACAATGGTGACCCTTGTTACTCCAAATAACTCATTTCCATATTTGGAAAAACTCTAATATGTCAGAAATGGAGGCACTAATCAAGAAGGGGAAATAATGTTGTCTGCATGTGACCCTAAGCTATTTAACTGTAGTGCTGATTTTATAGGTATGGTTTTGGTGACAGACTCCTTTTAAGACAGAAAACAGGAGTAAGTTATACTTGTCTACGCCAGTCCCTGACTGACATAGATTTCATTTCAGACACACAGGACCTCCAGTGTGCCAAAATTATTAACAGGTGCATCTTGCACCAGTGAGGAAAATTATTAAGACTGGCGTAGGAAATACCAGGCTTAATAAATTCCTTCCAGTGTGTGTTATGTATTGGAAGAACTACAAAAGTAGACAAAACATATGCCCATAGATAGCAACCAGCCAGGTAAGGTAATTTTTTTACTCTTCAACCTGCCTTAGGAGAATGAAGCTACTTTCTATTTCAGTGGTGCAGATGACGGTTGCACTTCTTTGTATACACCTTTTTTATACATGGGGACCAGTGTTATCAGTAATAGCATTCACAAGTCAGTATAGTGTCTTACAGCTGACCACTCCTTTTGCAGTTTACTTGAACTCATTTTCCTTGCATATGACATTGAAGACCCATTCTCCTTTTACAAAACAAAGCTCAATATTCTTCTGCTCTTGGACTGTGCAGTAAACTTGTGATGTGAATGCATCGCCTTAGGCAGTGACACTACAGTGAACTTCTCCTCAGCACACATTTATTTTTGGACTGTGCAGATGCTATAGGGAAGAAAAATGTTAACTTCATTATGAAACAAGGCAATAGATTCCTAGACCAAAATTGCACATCTATGTCTCGGCAGTATATACATGTACATATTAAGGATACATCACATGAATGTCCTATGCTAAGAATCTTTTAATACACAGTAGGAGATAATAGTCTGCTCAAATTTCAGAAATCTATATTAAAGCTCCATGGTAGTGTCAGCATCAGATTCTCTTATATTGGTGGCAACACTTGTACTTTGCTGACTGCTATTTAACATGCATAGATACAACAGATTGTTTCAACTTTAACCTGTAAGTAGACGACCTGTCGCATTGTGCCCTGGACAGCAGCTTGGTCTGATCTGGAGGCTGTCCGCTGCCATGGCAGCTAGCAGCATGTACTGCAGTGCACGGGAAGAGTCAAATCTCAGGATGCAGGTTGAATACTAAATGTTTGCAGACGACTTGTGCAGAGCTGTGCTTCACTTGTATTGAGCTCTGACGTTAGCACACTGTACTTGCAGCATCGTGTCAGATAAAGTGTTGGGGATCTGTCTTTAGAGACATCATCTTGAGGAGGCAAAGAAAACACAAGGAGAACGGGTTTCTTAACAGGTTTTTATTTGAGATTTTACCACGATGAAGATATTGTTTTTGAAGACCTCTGGCTGTGTGACGGAGAGAGAGAAATGGGTTATACTCCTAGGCTGGACTGGTGTGCTGAAGAAACATGCATTACATCTATTTCCTAAGGATTTCTAACAGCGTTCCTATCACCTCTGCAGCTGTGGCACAGAGATGGGTCTGGTGTTTCACACTGCACAATATAGCACATGCCTGCAAGGTGGAGCCTATATTTTCACTCGTCGTCTTCATGTAAACCTCAGCGATTTCAACCTTTATTGAAAGATGCAACGCCCTACTGAATTACCACTTGTCAAGAAGAAGGACATCCGAAGAGATACTTGTCTCAGGAAGCAGAAGTCTATGACAAATCTGTCATTTATCAGTGAAAGCACAGAAAATGGCATGCTCTTCTCATACCAGGCAAGCTGGCATGGAGAGGCCTCCAACTCCCAACTTCACTTTATCAAGAGGGAAAAGAAAGTTCAAGAGACTACTGGCTGTCTATCAAAGGTGTTTCCCCAGTCTGTGCACACTCTTCTTCCTGGTGCATCATGGGAAACCAAAAATGAGACTTCCAATTGTAGCCTAACTTCACACCGGAGGGCATCATATCATTTTACAGGAAATAAAGATGTATTGATGCTTTCGGTGGCAGAATGCTCACAACATGTGGCTAGCCAGCATAATACTAATTTATGTGACATTCGCAAGAGCTGGTCCGAGGAAGATGAGGATAACTGCTTGCGGGAAGGAACTGCTTATTTGGATGAGGAAGTCATCATGACCATGCTGGTTGATTTAGAACAGGCATTGTATTGTGAATCACTTGGTGAGTTAAGTGTATCCCTAATAAACCCTGAACGTATAGGTCCATTTTCATCTAATGTAAAGTAATTTAATTCTCTGTTCTGCAATTTCTGAATTATTTTGGCATATGTGTTGTTGGATTTTTAAAGGTGAATAACTTTAATAGCACAGTGTACATGGTAGATACCGTACAGATTTCCGCATATTATGAATTTGGCACTTTTTGCAAATTGTGGTATTCTGACATTATATAGAAAGTAGCATGGGATGATCATACAAAATAGGGGAATGCAGTGAACTGAATTGTGAGAGGCCATAGTAATATGTGATTGTGGTCAGTAAGTAATGTAGTATCTGTAGGTACAATATGGATAACTTTATAATTGTTTGTTGAGGGATGTAGTAGATTGTGTAATGCATGTATCTATGGTGTTTGTTGTGGTTTGTATCATACTGCGCATATACTGGAAATGACTACTTTTTAAGGTATGTGACACTATATTGGTCAAGTTTATTAATCTTCAAAGTTTAAGATTACCTCCTCTCCATTCACAGCAGCTGTGGGATGGGGGTTGGGGACCCTTTTTCTCAAAATACGTACAGGTCCCACAAGCGGGATCTGCATCTATCACGCATTTACAGTATGGCATACGGATTCAAGAAGTAAACACACCAGTTAACATCTTGGACTCTCTAATTCACAGTATATTCATATTTTTTTTAACTGATATCCAGTTTGATTAAGGATTCCAACTTCTAATGAAACCACTTCAACACAATGTCATGAAGGGTTAAGGCTGCAATTCACAACCACCTCCCAAGCTGAGTGGTCAAGATAAATATATATAGGATAGTTAGCGTATCACTATCACAATCAAGTTGTTTTTAGTAAAACTGCTGAAATTGTGATACACATTTCTGGAAAGGTAAGGGAGGACACTTTTGTAAATCTGAGCACTAGAGTTTTCTAAGAAAAGGTATGGATATAATCACTCACTTTGCCAATGAAATAACATCCTGCTACATCATTGCCACATTGCAAAACTTGTGGATTTACATTTTTTCCACTATTGGGGTTCTAAATAGAAACCATTCCTGTTGTATTGAAAATCTACTGAAAAAAATTTTTTTTTTTAGTGTAGATTGATTGTGACTTTCTACTTCTTCGTTACTGCCATGGACATTATTGCATAAAATGTTTTTTTAATTTTGTATTTCATTTGCTGCAATCTCTTCTATAGCAATAACTATATATATATATATCATGTATATATTGAGCAATTTCTTGGAACTGCTGTTCCTATCACTTTAAAATGGCTTATGTATGAGTGACACTTATGACAATACTGTTTGTTGTGTCACTGAGTGAAGCATGTACTGAATATCATCTATATATGAATAGACGTCTGTCTGGTCTTCCTTCGTCTAATTTTAGCGCCATCATTTCCCTACACTTTAGTGTAAGTGCCAGTTGCCAGTAAATTATCTCTGGCCAAGTTCCCAAATTTTTTGCTCTGCCAGCTGTCCTACCTCATGCCTATATGTGCAAATACTGTATACCACAGTAATTGTCTCACAATGGAAAAACCACAAAAATACTATGTCTAATAGATTAAAATATATATATATTTGTATTACTGTTATTGAAGTGGACATATTTAAGGACCTATAAGTAATTCATATAGTTAAATAGATATAACCACAATAGTGACTGATAAGTATAAAGATTTTTTGTATTGCTATTATTCTTCGGTTCTACCATATTTCTCTTACTTTATTGGTGTTGTACAAACTGGTGTATATTCTTATTTGATTTGTAGCTACATATACTGTACACCCCGTAAATCCTACACTACATTTTTATATAGTGATAGTAACTCTATTGACATTATTTTGTCTAGGTGAAGATCCAGAAACACGGAGAATGAGAACTGTGAAGAATATAGCAGATCTTAGGCAAAATCTAGAGGAAACCATGTCCAGTTTACGTGGAACTCAAATAAGTCACAGGTATGGAGGACCACAATTGCTAATTTGTAGGTAAAGTGTGTAAAGTATGTAAGTGGAGACATTGATAAATAAGCCAGGTGAGACTGTGTCGAACTAGGGTGTCTAGGGCCTACCAGTAGTATTCATTTTGGGGGCCTGCTATACAGCTAAATGTAAATATTACTTATCTCCCATTCAAAAATTTCTAAAACTGCACTGACTCGCATATTTACAGTATTAACCTGCTACCTAGCCCCTACCGTGGACCATTTCTGTCCTGTGGCCGTCTCAGTAGCTTGATGACTCACTCTTGCCTTAGAATAGGGCCCCTTTAGCTTTGTTAGCAAGTTGGCTAGTGAAGGGGGCCCTGCAGTGATAGTAAGAAGACATGACCTTGGAAGGAGAACAGTGGTTGACTTCCCTCTGTTTAGATGTCCTCTATAAATATAAATATTGTACTCACATAAGGGCACATAGTCTGTATATGATGCTGTATACTGCCTATCTGTATGTAGTGTACTGTGCCATACACCATTCATGCAGGGGTTGGGGGCTTAGGGCCCCTCTAGCCCCCCTGGGTCAAGGGCCCACCCAGGAATTCACCTGCTCCCCTGTGGGCCAGTCCAAGCCCGAGCTGAGACATTGTTTTATGGTTTTCTAAAATGATTATGAGAAGCTGCCAAATCTGCATTCAGTGCTAAACAGCATGAGAAAACATTTGTATCGAAATGCTAAACAATGGTTACTTCATTAGACCACAAGATAGAGAAGTTCGATTGGTCACTCCCCAGAACACATTTCCACTGCTCCAGAGTCCAGTGGTGGTGTGCTTTACATCACCTGGCATTGTGTCTGGTGATGTAAGCATCGCATGATGTTGTTTGGTCATGGAAACCAATGCTAGGAAGCTCCTTTCACACAGTTTTTGTGCTGATGTTATTGCCAGTGGAGATGTGGAACATTGCCGTTATTGAGTCAGCAGAGCATTGGTGACTTTTATACACTATGCGCCTCAGCCATTGGTGCCACTGTTCTGTAACTTTATGTGGTCTGTCACTTTGTGACTAACCTGCTTAGTTCCTAAATACATTCATTTTTCAACAATACCACTCATAGTTGATGGTGAAATATCGAAGATGAAAGAAATTTCATGTTCTAATGGTGGCATCCTAATACAATACCATGGTGGAATTCAGTGAGTTCTGTGACCCATTCTATAACAAATGTTTAGAAAAGCAGACTACATGACTAGGTGCTGGATTCTATGCACTGGCGGTGAAGGGACTGAATGAAACACCTGAATACAATGATTAAGAGCGGTGTCCCAAGACTTTTGTTTATATAGTGTAAGTGGACCAGGGACTAAGTTGTACCTCCATCTTCTATGGACATGCAACCAAACAGCTTTACGTACAACTGGTCCCTGTTAGCTTCTACTACATCTCCTTTTCTCTTATCAAGCGCACTCCAATTCACCACTATCAGAAGGGAGACTAGATACTGCCAGGTGTGCCCAACAAAGCCCTTCTTTCACTTCACCCCCCTGGAACTTCACATCTCCTAGCTGTGTGTCCAGGGGTGCTGCACAAACTACCTAAGGCTTATTGAGTATGTGTGAAGGATCTCGCGTTGCCAAGCTGCTTGGCACACCTGCGACCATCCTTCTTTACCTCCCACTCACACACCGTGAGCGGACCTGGTCATAGGATAATACGAAACGAGCTTTTTAAATTTTATATATTTATTAACCCAAGTGGGTCGGTACTAAGCATTAACATATACAGGAATATATATCAATTACCAAGCGAAATACGGATAAAAGTAAAGTACAGCACATCAAATAAAAAGGGACATAACATATAGAAAAAATACCGGCACAGGCTTGTACTCAGTTTCTCTGAGCCCATGTAGGAGGCCTCAGGGTCCTTTCTTCAGCACGTTACAAAAGCATGTCTGTCCTGCATGCTAGCCAGACTCAGAAGACAAAAGGCTTCAGGCCTCAATGCTAGGCCCATGCTCAGTCCATAGCAGGACAAGCTCTCCCATCCTCTCCAAGATAAGACCTTCCTGCTGCCTCTTTGCTCAGTGACAAAGAATCCAGGTCTCCCCCCAGCATATGGCTAGTGCCCCACCCACACGTCCTCCCCAGGCAGGCCCCCTTCCCCCTCCTTTGCAGAATCTTCTGAGATGAATGGCTTCCTAGGTGCTGGGAGAGATGTGTGTTTGTGGGTGAACTTAGGGTCACTGGCCTCCTGGAGCAATAAACTGCTGGCTAGAAAGGGCCATCTTCCATGGTATACACATAAAACCACTGAAGCATATCGTCCACCAATGTAAACACAACTTAAGCACAACATTCCCAAGGGTATGTGGAGGACTAATATGAGCAAGTAAAAATACATTTCCAAGAAAGACATATAACTGAGGGTTATAGATATTCATAAACCTTCATTCACTAAATATGGCCAAAAAAGTGCTCATTTGGCCTATGCGGGTAAGGGTAAAAACTCCCCTAAAAGTTACAAATGAGAAAAAAAAGTGGTGTAAAAAAGTGTCAGGATTTTAGCACAATGTGAAAATAAATGGCGGTTATGTATGTCATGACAGATTTTTTACTAATTTGGTGTTAAAGCTGATCAATAAAATGAAGCCACTTTTCATAAATGTAGGCCATAGTTTTTGTATTTGATTTGGTATTATTATGCTTAAATGCTGTCAGGATTTGCAGCAGTGGCGTAAGTACTGGGGTAGTAGCCATAGTGGCTGCCACAGGGCCCGAGATCTTACACTTTTTTTTTTTTTTTTGGGCCATTACCTGCTGGGCCCTATTTACTTACTGATCCCCGCTTCTGCTCACAGCCGCCTCTGCTTCCCTTTATGCGTCCCAAATCATGTCGCTGGGGCCCCCTGGAAGGCAGAAGGGGAAGTGGATGTGGCTGTGAGCAGGAGCAGGGATCGATAAGTGAGGCTACAAGCCCATGGCAAGAGTATTTGGAAAAACCCCAACAAATACTGCTATTATTATACTTTTCAGACCCCAGAGTATAATGATTAGAGGCCCAGGGGAGGTGAGAAAACACAAAAATCAGTGGTACTTACCTCTCCTGCAATCTGGTGCGACTCCCTGCAATTCTCGGGCCTCTTTAGTGATGTCCCAGACATCACGTGACCTAGGCCTTTGTCATTATGTGTTGCAACGCCAGCCTGGCTCACGTGATGTCTGTGTCGACATTGAAGAGGGCCAAAAGCAGCTGGGAGTGCTCCGGAGCCCAGGAGAAGTGAGTAACACTGTTTTTTATGTTTGTCACCTCCCCTGGGACTACGATAATTATACTCTGGGGTCTGAAAAGATATAATAGAGAAAATAGTTCATGGGTGGTTCGCTATGAGGCATAATACTGTGTGCAGGGGCCACTGTGGGGCATAATACTGTGTGCAGGGGCCACTGTGGGGCATAATACTGTGTGCAGGGGCCACTGTGGGGCATAATACTGTGTGCAGGGGCCACTGTGGGGCATAATACTGTGTGCAGGAGCCGCTATGGGACATTATACTGTGTGGAGTCACCGCTATGGGACATTATACTGTCTGGAGGCCACTTTGGGACATTATAGTGTGTGTAAAATGGGGCATTATACTGTGTGGAGGCCAGGAAAGGGGGCGTTATGCTGTGGGGGAAGGCCCCAAGCCAAATGTTTTCTGGGGGGCCCAGTCTTATGCCCCTGATTTACAGTATAGGGATAGCCTGTCAATACTGCTTTCTCCAGTCACTCAGATATTCTAGTTGGTGTTTGTACACTGTCAATTGTTGTCGTTGCCAGAGTAGGCAGGGCAGCTTTTCTCTATGGTCCTATCAGGAGTTAAACAGATTTTTTTACTTGAAAATATTGAATCATTTACATTAAGTACAAACTGTATATCCCTGAGCTAAGCATCCCTCTTATCCTATGCTTTCTCTTAGACAAAACTGCCAGGAACAACTTACCGATTGAATTTTAAAGAAATATCACAACTTTTATGTGCTATGTGGCACACAGACATAGTGGATCTGGACTTACTCTATAGCAGGGGTCGGCAACCTATGGCCAAGAGTGGCACGCGAGGCTTATTTCCCTGGCACCCGGCAGCGGACTCCTCACCCAGCAGTTTCGATCGGACCAAACAGGTCCGAAATGAAACTGCTATTATTATACTGTGGGGTCTCTTCAGACCCCCGAGTATAATAAGCGGAGCTCCCGGGGAAGTGATGAAACATAAAAAACAATGTTACTCACTATTCCACGCTCCGCAGCCGCTGTGTACTCTTCAGGCGCTTCTGCCTGAAGTCAGCTGACAGGGCCTCAGGTGTCACGTCTGCGTCTGACGTCATTACGCATAATGAGGCGACGCGACCCCTGAAACTCAATGAGCGGTCGCTGACTACAGGCAGAAGAGCCCGAAGATACAGAGCGGCTGTGGAGCGTGGAATGGTGAGTAACATTGTTTTTTATGTTTCATCACCTCTCTTTGCCCTCCACTTATTATACTCTGGGGATCTGAAGAGACCCCACAGTATAATAATAGCTAGTGAGTGGCACAAATTGGAATATTATAAAAGTTAGAATATTATACCGTGTGCAGGGGCTACTATCGAGGATAACACAGTGTGCTGGGGCCACTATGGGACATATACCGTGTGCAGGGGCCACTATGGGACATAATACCGTGTGCAGGGGCCGCTATGGGACATATACCATGTGCAGGGGCCGCTATGGGACATAATACCGTGTGCAGAGGCCGCTATGGGACATATACCATGTTGCAGGGGCCGCTATGGGACATAATACCGTGTGCAGGCGCCGCTATGGGACATAATACCGTGTGCAGGGATTGCTATGGATGTGGGACATAATACCAGTGCAGGGACCACTATGGGACATTATTCTCTATAACGGTGTGTTTTCTATATTAAGGATGTGTTTTTGCACAGAAAACTCAAGCTTTGTTTTTTTTTTTTGTGCAAAAATGCACCAGTTTTACATCGACTGAAAAAGTTCCAGTGGCCTAAGAATATATCTGCATCCAGATACATAGTGTGTATTCACCATAAGGATGCCGCCATATGGTGCTCCTGGACACATTTACCACTAATTGGCGGCTGTACATGTACTTTCATTGCTTCTAATCAGAAAGTACAGGAGCGTCCCAGGAAATAGCAGTAAACGCATGTGTCCTAAAGCATCTTGTGGCAGCACTTCTGTGTTATGGTTTGTGGTATATGACTTTAGTTTAGAGGTCGTCAGACTTACAATTATTGACCGGCACTCCGAGTACCTCATCTTTGATTTTTTTATTAAAATCGGCACGCCGAACAGAAAAGGTTGCCTACCCCTGCTCTATAGTATCCTGCATCCAGTTTTATATAGGTGATATTACCAAACCAGCAACTACCACTTCTCTTTATAAAGATTATATACTATAATTGGTTTATGTTAATAACACAGCAAGAAGTTAGTTATATATGTAGTATCTACTTTAATTCAATATGCCCCAGCATGTTATGTTATAGTACTTCTAAGATTTGTCTTAAACCCTAGTGTTTTGTTTGTGTTTGTACTTGCATTTGTAACAATTTATAATCTTAGGTTCATCAAACTTTTTAATGTTCTTTTTTGTAGCACACTTGAAACAACTTTTGATAGCACAGTAACAACTGAAGTAAGTGGGAGAAGTATGCCAAGTTTGACAGGTCGATCCTCAGCAGTGACATGGAGACTAGGGCAGGCTAGCCCAAGGCTTCAAGCAGGTGATGCCCCCTCTTTTGTTGGTGCTTATCCCAGAAGTAATACTGGACGCTTCATCCACACAGACCCATCACGCTTTATGTATACTACGCCTCTTCGGCGTGCTGCTGTTTCACGCCTTGGAAATCTATCACAAGTTGACATCTGCGAGAAGGGAAACCATGACCTTGACATGTCTTCAGATGTAGATGTAGGAGGCTATATGAGCGATGGTGACATTCTTGGAAAGAGCCTAAGATCAGATGATATCAACAGCGGGTGAGTACATTGTTTAGCTTCTGGAACATGGTTTCTCATTAATAATTATTTGTTGTATAGTCAAATAATGAACAGATATGTATATTCTGATATAGCTTTTACTATTAAAAGTGCACGGACATTTATTGTAAATATGAGATTTAATTTATATATTTACATACATTTCATGGACAGAATGTATAAATTATGCAGATCAGTAGATAAAAAGGTAGAAATGTGTAGCTTTTCCCAGCACTAAATAGACCAAAAATGTCTGTGATCCAGATACTGGTAAATTGTACATCTTCTAACACCTATAATTTATATTATGAAAAAAGAGAGAGACGCCCCCTTCTCCGTATATGTGACATATTACCTGAATGGTAAGAAGGAAGAAATGTTGCCTAGTTACATAGTAGATGAGGTTGGATGAGCACACAGGTCCATCAAGCTGAACCTATAACCCTACACTGTTGATCCAGAGGAATCTGGCAATAAATATAAAACCCTGGATCAAACTGTCCTTGCCAAAATCTAAAACCTATAATCCGTAATATTTCTTTTCGAGAAAGGCATCCAGGCCCTTTTTGAACTTGAACAATGAATCCACCATCACCACTTCCTGGGGCAGTGAGTTCCATAGCTTCACTGTTCTTACAGTAAAAATTCCCTGTTTATATTGCTGGAGAAATTTTCTCCTTGTCATGGTCACTGACCTAAGAGTAAAAAGGTCATTAGAAAGTTTTTTGTTGCTGTCCCTTCATGTATTTGTACATTGTTATTAGGTCTCCCCATAGACATTTTTTTCTAAACTGAATAACCCCAAGTTGGCTGATCTGTTATTGTATTCTCCCCTGGGGTCACTGTTAGGGGTACTATGCTTTCTTTCTAATGCCACTTGTTTTCCTCCATTTCCACATCTCTTTTATAGACACATAATATATGGGCAGATTTACTACTTTCTTTTAGACGGTGCAAACTTATTGTATGTTCACATGGAGGATTTTGGGCAGAAAAAAAGCTGCCTCAGGAATTTAAAACAGATTTTGGCAGCTGATTTTATTTTCTGAAATGTCTCTCCAAAATCTGCTTCAAAAAAACACTCCAAAATAAGCTCTCCCATTCATTACAATGGAAGTTCCCTTCAGCAGCTCAAATTCAGCGGAAGATTCTGCCCTGATTCTGCTTCCCATTGTTTTCCATGGGAGGCAGAGATGAAATCTGGACACTGAAAAAACAAGTCTCCTGCTCGATTTTACCATGTATTGAGTCCACGGCTCCAAAGTGCCTGCAGATTATGCCCATTTGTCTGAGCCTAATGAGCAGCGGAAAGCCACGGGGAGGTGGAAAATGAAAAGGAATCTGAAGAGGGTGTTGGTGTCAAATTCCTCTTCATCTTCCACCGTCTGAACTTAGCTTTAGACTACACAGTCTCAAACTGTAATAGATTAATCAAAGTATTTACTACTGATAATGCTGCAAATTTGGGGAATGCAGATGTCGTTGCATAACCAGAGCGTAAATGTTATTTCTTACGAACCACATAATGTACAGTAGCCTATAGAAACAATTATACTAGAACCTTGAAATTGGACTTTTTTCAAAGAAACCCTAATTAATGCTAGTTAATGCTACTGACTATTAAAATAGCAGTAAATAATATTCACAGAGTAAAGAAAAACATTGCTGAGCACTGTGGATATGAATGGCTTCTTTCAAACTAAGACTCCTGGCATGATGCTTGGTTAATCTCCCTTGACTTTAATGTTTCCCTGGACACCACAATAAATGCCTCTTACTTATACATTTTTCTGGCATTGCTGCAATTTTTTTGATACATTTTTGACAAGTGTTTAGAGTGGTAAAGGGGAATTATCATACTTTATATGCTCATCCTCTTTGATTTGCAGTTCCACATTGGCCCTCATTCTGTTTTTAATCCCTCCACATATTTATATTATCATTTAATTAAAACAATTTTCAGGCTGCATTAATGTGATAAACACAGAGGATTTGGCTTCCAAAAACTGTGCCTCAATTCCATTCTGGATTATTCTGGTATTTTTGTAGTGCAATAACTGATTTAGACAGAATTAAGTTCTTATACAACTGAAAAAAAAAAGAAACACTGATAACTACAGCACACATGCTCAGCCTGTCACCTGCAACAGGTCTTATATTAAGAAGTCATGCAGAACCAATTGTGTCTATTGTGACCATTCTGCCTGCCAGTGACCTCATAAGACAACTAAAGAAATACTGTATGCTGGTAGTAAATTAAGATCTATTACGTGCACTGTAAATCAGTGTGTGAACAAAAACTAAACTGGTGGTGTAGGATCATAGTTAACAGTAGTAAATTGGAGGGACCCATCAGGAGATTGGAGCTGAGGTTGGCTAGGATTGTATGGTAGCATGTGTCAACTAAAACTCAAGGCAGTAGAAAAACCAGTTCAATCTATACTGGACTGTAGCATGGGTTCCATATATTGAGATTTGCAGTAGATTACAGTCATTGGCACTTTAAAATATTCTCCTTTCATTCTTTAAAGATTCATTCTCAACTCTGTGCACAACAAAGGATTCAGGTTCCCAAAAAGCATTTCCTTACATTAATGGGTTTATTCCTCCTATTTGTATTGAAGAACTGCTGGGACATAACAAAATCAGCAGTATTGTACATCACAGTAGAAATAAAAGAAAATAAATACTCTCCAGCATAGTAACCTGAATCCTTGAAAATCAATTATTAGTCAATCTAAAATGCGATTTTCTACTTCATTTTCTCCAAGGTAACAAGTTGTTAGTCACTCCTGGTGACCTTGGTTATTATCACAGATGTATGTGAAATAACCTTCTTAATTTTTTTTAAAACTAAATGTAGTGCACATTTTCTTTGCATTAGGTATTTAACGGATGGTGGACTGAATTTATACACCAGAAGTCTTAATAGGATTCCTGATCTTACAACATCTCGTGATGTCATTCATAGAGGGGTGCATGATATTGCTGTAGATGCAGACAGGTAAGAAATGAGAGGTTGTGCATAGATGTATTTCTATTCAGGTAGAGGAAGAAAATGAAGAAGGAAGATGTTTATATTGTTTGGTAGAAATGTAATATTCTGTAGACTATATACTAACACCCTTAAAGGGTACCTGAGTTTTCATGAAAAGTTGAAATATGTGCAGGGTCTTGCTGGGCAGTCTGTTGTATGACTGTATGTCTTCATATGTGGTGTCTTATCAGTTTTTCTGCTGCTAATAATCATGTTATGGCTGCAGCACATTTTACATTTGTTTCTGAGGCTGTGGGTGTGTACAATAAGGAGAAATCTGCCCCTTCCTTTATCCATAACCAGTTAGCACATAACTAGTTTAGTTTGTTTACATATAATTTTGCAATGGGTAACTGTACAATGGCAAACAAATAGCTGAGAAAAGCCCAAGTGACCATCATATAGGAGACCCAGGAATGCTGAACTGCAAATAAAGGGCAAATACATGTAGCCATGACACAGGAAAAGAGTAATCTATGAGCTGCTTGCTGTCTGTGAATAATATCCCATCTGTAATCATGCAAGCATCAAGAAGTAGATAGTGCATTCATAGACTTTTCTTACATTGTAAGATGTGAAATTTACAGAATGTTCAGTTTTTTGCACAGAGAAAGCAGTTTGCAGACACATGTGGAGGCTGTGAAGAGTATCAGTGTCTTCCATCTGCATTTACTGTGTGAAGAGAGAAAAGAACCTCCGCCTCCACTTACTGTGAATTCATCTTGCACCTATGGAGATGAAACTTCCCTAGTAACAAGAGGTGAACTGAAAATTAGCTAGAAGGAGACACCTAGTGGCAGGAACTTTAAATAGGTTTTTCAGTCAGAAAGTAGCAACATTTTAAATTAAAGTCCATTACATTTTGGTTTAGAATCATATGCTCTATTAAATGAGACTATATTGTCTGAAAAGTTAGTTACCACTTAACTTTGTATTACATCATTGTAATTCATGTACATATTTGTATTGACCCCTGATATATTGGTCATAAGTGGTTAAAAACTTGCAGCATGATGTAAAGCCAAAGGAAGCTTATTTTTATATCAGTATTGCGTTTGCAAAAAAAAAAAAAAAAAACATTGTCAAAGGATTGGTGGTATGATATCATATTTTGTTGTATGACAATCCTCATTAATATGAGCTATGTCCTAATCTTATTTACATAGATGATTGATGTTCATTTTTGCATAGGTTACATATTATTAAAATTGATTCATTATAAAAAAAAAAAAAAAAAGCTATTACATCAGAGGATAAAGATTACATGGGGCATCCGGGTTGGAATGGCTCTAGTTTAGCCAGGAAACCCAGTGGTGGCTAACAACACAATAGCTTTTACAGGAATATGCTGCTGATTTTCCCATGTATATAACCATATTTATATTATTAGACAATTAAAAGTTAAATATTTTTGGAAATATAAGTAATTACATTTTGTAGAGTTTTAAAGGTGTTTTCTAACCAACTTAGTGGAGACAGCCTATTGTCTTCATAGGTTGCCAATGGATATTCTCATGAATGCAGGGACTTTTTATGGTCTGCCCATGCCAGATAACTTGTCCACAATCTGGAAATCTTGGTATGTTTTGTGACAAGTCCCAGACCATAGAAAGTTCCTGTATTAAAGTGTCTATTGACACTCAATCAAGAAAATCTATAAATGTCTGCAACATTTTTAATTCTTTATATTTGCATAAATGTTAATTTTAATTGTCTTCAAATATAAATATGATTATGTTATTGGGAAAACACCATTAACAGCAATTCAACAGTGTATCAGTCTCATGTGACCCCAGCCATAATAATCTGACTTTTCCTTTGGTGGCATTAGTAGCCTGGTATCATGAAGACAACTTCAGACCATACGTCCTGTTAGTGCATGTGGACATTAGAGAGGTGAATCCCCTTCTTCCAATGAGTTGTAACAGCTTGGACTTGGACAATCAATATATGAGCTACATTGGCAGCCACACAAAAAATGGCTCCCAAGTCATGCCATATTTACTGTGACTACAAGGGAAATATCTTCTGGCTCATATTTAAAGGTAGTCTGTCAGCATGAAAACTGTAATGAAAGTAATGTCAGTGCCTTGTAGTACCCCTTACACAGTTTCCAAATATGCCTTTGTTATTTAGCATTGCAGCTCCATTATTGAGAAAATAACTGTTTTCACCTAATTTGTATTTTAATAAAAGTGCTTTTGGGGTGTTTCTTATCTTTCCCAGGCTTTCTTATCTTCCCCGTTCTTCACTCTGTGCTATAGATTACTTTCCCTAACTGCTGGGCACCAGGGAACAGGGAAAATAAGAAACGCCTCTAAAGATTGTTTCACCTAATCTGCATATGAATAACATTTTCTTGATAATGGAGCTGCAATGCTGAATAACAGTGACATATTTGGAAAGTGTGTAGAGAGTGCTACAATGTTCTGTCATTACTTTCAGATTTTCCTGATGACAGACTCCATTTAAAAGCAATTATATATATTAAAACATTTTTTTAAATTGGTGAAGTAAGTACTTAGTAAGTGTATAAACTCTGCTCTGACTTAAAGAGAAAATAATCATTCAAGATTCAGTTTTTGGCTTTAGAAGATATCAGACTTTGCAACTGATAATATCTTATGTTGGGTAATTCTTACCTAAGATATAATGGCATAAGGTTTTATTTGTATCTTCATGTCATAGTAGGATTGTGTTGTAAGTGATGGAAGCATGGCAGTGCTCTATGAAATCTTATCAGGTGCTTTTCTCAGTGTTATAGGAATGCTTACAACTGCTCTGTCTTATAAAGAACAAATAACATGCACTTACTGTAGTTATTCTGAGAAGGTTCAGTTCCTGCCGGATAAGGATATTGGGTGGAATACTCATCTAGCTAGAATAGATTTGAGGTTCTGGCACATTGAGGGCAGGAGATGTACCGAACTGAATAAGAAGCATAAGTCTCTGCAGGGGAGGTAAAGACTGGTATAGAAACACGAGTCCCCCCCAATTGTTCTATTTTACATTCCATTATTGGCTATAAAGTCATAGATTTATTAAATAATATAATAACTGATCAGTGATATGCAGTATGTAGGAATCATTTCATTTCTACAGCAGTCACACAAAGTCATTAATATTTCATGTAAACTGTACTGTTTCCTACAGCAGATGAGCCTTCAGTTGTGCTGTCGCTGCAGTCTTATTCCTGTCTCTGCAGGCTATGCTGTATTTGCAGTGAATTGCTTTATCTATCCAGTGGTTTCTTGCTAATATGGGAAAATGAATAGCAGTTTTATTGAACCTCCTGAAGCAGAATTAGCAAAATATAGGGCAAAGTTAAGGTGGTAGAAAGGTAGTGTTTCAGTTTTCATCTTTAACTGTGTATGTTCTTCAGATGATTTACAATTATTTGCGTATCTTTGCAAATGAGATTTTCAGGACAGAGAAATGTAGCCCATTAGCAGTGCACCTGCCATATAGGCATTGCATTGTGCTATTGTTTGGTACAACACTGCTCAAACACATGCTTGACCCTGCTACTCTATACATGCTACACTTTACTGTGGACACAGGGGATTTATGACCACCATACTAGAAATTAGTGGGGGTCCTGCGGATGATAATAAAACCGTTAGTTTAACTGTGCTTAGCTATCTCTGGTAAAAATTTGGGTATGCATGCTACTTGCTATGTGAGAGAATTTTGTGCCTATAAATTCCTGAGATGATAATTTCCAAAGTCTGTGCTAGGTTGAGGCAATCTGACCCCACCCATTTCCTGTGTCTGTTTTTATATGAGTAATACTATGGGAACATGTACTCCAATACCAGCAGTAGCAACATGCTGCTGATTTGGGGGAGCACAGCTAGTGCAACGTGAAAGGAAAGCTGCCACTGTTCCCTTAAAGCTGAATGGCTGCACAGCTTTTCATCTACCACCAAACACTAAAATTACTAGCCCACTCAGCAAACACTCCCTCCCCGATGTGCATTGAAACTGATTAGGGAGCATCTTCTAGGTGATGCTGCTCTAGCAGCAGGGGGGACGCTCCTCATTGCTTTCCACTGCCACTACCCACCAATTCTATAGGGGAGAGAGTGATTCATCATATCCAGGGCAGATTCTGGCTTTTCTGCTTCCTGAGGCATGCAGTTATGTAAGGCAGATATGTAAATGATTTCAGATGTGTTGATAAGAGGGCATAGAAGTGCTTCCCCCGTTGCCCTATAAAAATGCTCTCAGATGCTATATTTGGGTAGTGTACCCTTTAGATTACACTACAACGCACTTTAAGATATTTTGCCCAGTTGACAGAATTTGAGAGGGGGGTGCATCATTGGACTGAGAGAAGCAGGATGGTCATTTTCACAAATTGCCTGCCATGTAGACCGTCCTGACTTGCCTGTTAGGAGATGTTGGGAGTAATGGTTATCTGAAGGCATGCACATGCAGCGAACATGCTAAGGATGGACGAGAAAGACCACCAGTAGAGAGGATCATTTGATTCAGTGACCAGCATGAGCAGTTCCTACAAATTCCTTGTTCAACATCACTTTATACCTTCAACACCTTCATTACACACCGCTTTCTCTGCCCACACCATTTCCGTGCATTTATCAGAAGGAAATTTTGTGTTGTGGCATCCATTATGTGACCTACCATTGACAGCCAGCCACCGCTGCCTTCATCTGCAATGGTGTTGTGAATGAAAAAAACGATTGTTACAAACTGGAACCATATTGTCTTTAGCAACAAATCCAAGTTCTGTTTGGGATCCAACAACAGTTGGATTTGAGTATGGAGGCCTCATGGTGAGTGCTTCAATCCTTCCTTTGCTGTGGAGAGACACACTGCCCCAACTGCTGGTGTGGTGAACTGGGGAGCCATCGCATTCACGGTCATTCACCCCTAGAAGTGATATGAGGTTTAATAACAGCTCAGCAATATATGGCTTTCAGCAGGATAATGCTTGGCCACATGCCGCAAGGGTTTTCCCAGGAATGTCTCTGCCAGATTACAACACTTTCTTGGCCTGCCCAGTTTCTAGATTTACTGCCAATTGAACATTTATGTGACTAGCTGGGACACCAGCTTCAGCAACCTACGAATGTGCAGGATCTACTGGGCCAAATGCAACATCTATGGGCATATGTGCCACAGGACACCATATGGAACCTGTATGTCTCCCATGTCCAACTGTATTTCATCTTGTGTCCAGGCTAGAGTCGGGCCAACAGTCCTGAAGCCTCCTTTCAATTGTACAGTTTTCCCCAATAACCTTTTCACTCTAATATTGTACCTATTTACATTTATCATCAATACATCCACACAGAGAAAGTTTTATTACATTCCAACATCTTCTTTTTGGCGCATTTTTTTTGTCAATGAGTGTACATGGTGGAGTCAATTACTATTAATGTGAGGCACATGGGGTTACTGAATTCATAATCGCCATGTGCTTCATATTAATATTAAGTAATGCCATGTCACATTATAGAAATACAGAAAACTGACATTTCTTTCCCTAATAATTTTATTGACATTATACAATGGTTTAAGTTCACATGATTATGTATTTGACACCATGGCAATTCAAGGGTGATGCCATACAGAGTAGCATTGGCCCAGCTAATCACTGCTCCAAGATGCTTTCTAGGCATTTTCTAATAAATTGTACAGTGGGCAGAGGTTGCACTACATTTTTTCGGAAAGAGTAATATTATGTGCATGTGAAGTGATGGGGAATTCTGCTGTGACTACTTTGGATGGTCCAGTGGCCATCCCTAATTGACTTTTGGGCTTCTTACTGCAGCTGTCTTATTAATAACAAAGTTCTGTATCCTCCGCATACCTGTAAATCTGTAAAGTGTTGCATGGTCACACAGGGTAGCTGCATACGGTCAAAACTCTAGTTACCATGACGATAACACATGTGGGCGAAGTTTCAGCTGCATGTAGCTACTGGGAGTATGCACGTGACGTGATAAAGTACAGAATGAGACTGTGGCATTGTCCAATATAGTGTTTCTGACTCTATACTTTATCACTTGACAACTCTTTATATAGTTGAAGACTGTTTTTCTTATTTTCACTTTTAAGTGTCCCATATATAATGTGTTACATGTCATAAATACATGATCATGTGAACTTGTTAACCGCAGTATAATGTCAAAAATAGTATTAGGGAAAGAAATGTCAGTTTTCTGTATTTGTACACTAGACAAATATTGGCACAAGTTCTTAGAGTCTCCTGACTACACAAACAGGTATTGATGTCACTTTTATAGCCCATGTTCATATTGAAAGGCAGTGGTGTAACTAAAGTCTTGTGGACCCCGGAGCAGTCTTTTGTCCGGGGCCCCCTACCTCATCTCTACAGCGAATTCTTGATATTGATGGTTACGGGTGCTAAGGAGTTTAATCAACCTTAGTGTGGTTAGGGTAATCTGTGGGTCTCCTTGGCTTATGGGTCAGATGGAAGCTGTAATCTCAATACTGATGCTAGTGCTTATGGGCCCCCTAAGGCTCCTGAGCCCCGCTGTGACTGCACCCTCTGCACCCCCTTAAGTTACGCCCCTGTTGAAAGGCCTATATCCAATAGAAAGCTGTCTTTCTTGGCCAGGATAAGGATGGGTTATTATAGCTTGGCTGGTGAGAATACATTGCTTCCTTATACTGTGGTTGATTAAAAAAACTATTTCTTTTGGACAGAAGAGCAAAGTTAATTTGTTCAATCTGTTCTGAAGCTGCGATAGCATTTAGACATTTATCATGTAACCAGTAGCTTTGAAAGTAGTCGCGCTCCTATTTTGAGGCGAGCCAGTGAGATTATACTTAGCTATCGGGTTCTTGTTGAAATAATGTTTTAAGTTTTTCTGGTTTATCATAAGATTCATAGTTTATTTATTATGCTTAAGTGATGAACCTATCGAATATATTCTGCCATTAGACTGTAAAGATTTCATAGGTCTTCTAATAGAGAACGGCTTTTGTGTCACAGAGCAGCTTCATATTTCTAGCTTTCTTAGCAATCATTTCAATCCCATCATCATTAGAGACGAGTAAGAGCCATTCATTCAGCTGTATTTATTGTGAACTTAAGCTGTAACAGGATAAGAGCCAGACCACAATAAAGGATTTCCCAACAATCCAATCTAATGTTCATCTATATCTGGGTCTTTGCCCACACATGAATATTTGTGTTTGATGTGATGTCCAAAGTTTTAGTGGTTTGTTTTTTTTTTTGTGAATATATATCTTAGATGACTAGGTTACGTACAATGTGTGTGGTGGTGATATGTTTGGATAGAGTCACTGTTTCATCTACAAAATCAAAAGGAGAATTTACAGTGGGATGAAGAAATAAACAAAGGTCGTTTTTATGGAATAGTCTGAAACTATGTGACTTTTCCTTTCGAAAATATTTAAAGGATTACTAATGTAAACTACACAATGCTTTTACATAAATGACATGACAGTAACTATCCATAAATCAGAAAAACAGAAAGATATATACTTTCTACAGCTTTCTGTCTATCTATCTCCATCAACCTGAAGTACCTACAGTATCTGAATTTCTAGCTAGACAAGTTATGAGTTTAGAAACACAATAACCTAGTAGATCTAAATAATAACATGGAGTATGCTCAAAATCTGTGAATGAAGCAGTTCAGTGTATTTGAACCCCTTTATTACAGAAACAAATGCATGGGTGTCCATATAACAAGTTATGGAAGAGTGAAGAAATCAGGCGATACCTTTTAGAGGCTAACTGAGTATATTTATAAGTAAGCTTTCAGGAGTACTAGCTCCCTTCATCAGACATGGTGTTATACAAGAACTGAAAATTCACAAATTTTTATACACATGGTCTTCAAAGGATTTTAGAGTCCTTAAAAAAACCAAAACAAAATGCAATCTAAGTAGAGAAGTTATTTACAACAGGTCAAAAAAGAATCTGGAAAGTTGTGGTGCGTGACAGAGGGATCTGTTATCTGTTTGCTATCAGGTGGTGATTAGTGACCCTCACAGGTCATACATAGTGTGACATGAAGCTGGCATGAATATTAAGTCCAAATTGCAGAGTTTGAAATTTTTGCATAAATTTGTATTTCGATTCTTTCCTTTTCTCCTGCGTCTTAAAATGTCCCATTAAAAATATCAACCCGCAAATCTTCAATAGAGTGGTTTTCTCCGGAGAAATGTGCGGCCACTGGGAGATCAGTTCTGCTGTTATTAATGTTGGATCTGTGTGAGTTCATTCGTTGACTGAGTCTCTGCCCTGTTTCCCCCACATAGAGGCCTGTGATGGGACATTGCACACACATTATGAGGTACACCACATTGGAAGACCTGCAGGAGAATGTCCCCCTAATTCTGTGCACCTGTTGTGACTGTGGGATAGGTACACTGTCAGCGGTGTGGATGTGCTTGCAGGTCATGCACCTTTTATGTAGGCAAGGTGAGGTGCCATTTTCAGTTGGGGCCTTCAGGGCACTCCGGACGATAATGCGCCTCAGGTTTGGTGGTTGTCGAAAGGAGAGGAGAGGGGGGACTGGAACTATGTCCTTGAGTCTGTTGTCCCTATGTAGCACAGGTTGGAGATCCTTGGCAATCCTTCGTAGGATTTCCAGCTGTGGGTTGTAGGTGACAACTAGGGGCACTCGAGCTTCTTTCTGGGTCTTTTTATATGTGAGCAGACTGTCTCTGTTAATGGCTGCCACTTTGTTTAATTGGTTGTCTGTTACTTTTGGTTTGTATCCCAATCTGACAAATTTCATCCTCAGATCCAGGAGGTGCTTGTCCAGGTCTGTTTTGTCGGAGAAAATACGATTGTATCGTATAGCCTGGCTGTAGATGATAGATTGTCTTGTGTGCTTGGGGTGGAAGCTGTCGTTTCTCAGATAGGCCGTTCTGTCAGTGGGTTTGTGGTATATTGATGTGAGTAGCCGGTGGTCTTTGATGTATATTGTGGTATCCAGAAAGTGAATTTCACTCCCTGAATAGCTAAGTTTACGGTTGATGGTAGGGTGAAAGTCATTGAAGTCATTATGGAATTGAAGTAGGGCCTCCTCACCTGCAGTCCAGATGACAAGGATATCATCGATATAACGAAGGTAAATCATAGGTTTGGTGGTGCATGTTGATAAATATGCTCCTTCCAGTTCTGCCATAAAGAGATTTGCATATTGGGGTGCACATCTGGTCCCCATTGAAGTTCCCATTCGCTGTAGATATAGATCCTCTCCAAAGGTAAAATGGTTGTGGCTGAGGATGAATTGTATGAGCTGCGTTACTGGTTCTGTTGGGAGGTTTTGTTTTGCCAGGTATACCCGACATGCTGCAACTCCATCCTTGCGGGGAATGTTGGTATACAGGGATTCCACATCCATGGTGGCCAAAATGGTACCCTCAGGTAGAGGGCCCAGGGCATTCAGTTTGTTAAGAAGGTCAGTGGTGTCCTGGATATAGCTTGGAGTATCCCTGACCAGGGGTTTTAGGAGATTTTCCACCCAACCTGAGATGTTTTCTGTCAGTGTCCCATTGCCAGAAATGATAGGCCTCCCAGGGTTGCCATCTTTGTGTATCTTTGGGAGCATATAGAAGCAGCCCGGCCTGGGTTCTTGTGGGATAAGTCCTTTTACCTGATTCTGTATCTGGATTGGAAACTTCTTGATCATATTCTTTAGTTCTTTCATATAGGCTTCTGTGGGATCACTTCCAAGTTTGGAGTAATGGATGGGAATTGACAGTTGCCTATAACAAGTTAGTTAGACACGATCTCTGTTTGCTGAAGAACAGCTGGTAAGATATTTGTTTCTTCTATCAGCTAGCAAATGATATGAATAAATTGCGGGTGAACCTTTTATGTTCTGTACACAGATCCAAGATGTAAAATTTATATGTACATCTGTACACTGTAGGAGCCAAGTAAATATTTATGAAAGCTGTGAGGATTTTATTTACATTGTATCTCTGTCATCATGAAGTACTATATACGAAGATGCAATGAAGTAGAATATGATGTTTGGCTCTACTTCAGGAATATGTTTCATTTCTGCCTGTTGTTTTCAATGAAAGATAAATGTTTATGAATTGATAGGTTAAAAGCACTCCAGATAGATGGAAAAATACATATTAATACAAAGTAATGGCAAGAAACTGTGAATATGTTGTATTATTTACTTTATTGTGATCCTATTTTATACCAGCTGTCTATATTATAGTCCAGGGTTACATTCACAATTCCATTGGTTGTCATTGGAAATAGTAAATCTATTAACAATTTGGATGAGCTTCTATACTGTATTTGGACAGTTGTGCAGGCAGTAAATGGCTGATTCAACAACTGGGCTATGTAGATGGCCTGTAATAAGGACCAGCGAACAACTAACAGTCACTGTAAATCAATGTAAGTGTCTCAGTGAAACAAAAGATCCTTTACTTTTAATTCCATATAACTGCTATAGCAAAATGCCATTCCTACCTTCTAAAGATTCATAACCCTAAAGTGAAGCTTTGCCACAGAACAATTTGTAGAATTCTGATCAGTTTCAGCTCAATATTGAGAGACAAATGTTATTTTTTGTATAATAAAACATTTTTTTAGATCTCTGCTTGCTGCCATTCATCCTGCTTACTCCCAGTGGATAAAAACCAGTCCATGGTCATGTGATGTATGGTTTATGGTCATGTGATGTACACCCAGGTGCACAGCTCGTTACCAGGCAGATGTCTGATTACTATGCTGTGACTGTAATGAGCTGTGCACCAGTGTGTACATCACATGACCATGGACTGTATATCACATGACCTTGGATTGTATATCACATGACCATGGACTGATTTTTATCCACTGAGAGTAGGCAGAATAAATGACAGCAAACAGAGATCTAGAAAACTGGAATTGATACAGAAAGTATATTGGGAAATGCTATAGCGTTTTATTATATAAACTATAACATTTGTCTCTCAATATTGGTCTGATAATGGACAACCCCTTAAAATACAAACTTTACAATGTGTATTAATTGACTTTAATGTTTTCTTCATGTATTTAAAGCTAATCTGTCAGGCCCTGCCATACATTATCTGAGAGCAAGATATGAGGGAGAGAAAAGGCTGAGCTTTATAAGTTTATATCATTTTGATTGGAATTTCTAAGCACAGTAAGAGGCTGGGAAATTAACTTAAATATATGCCTCACCCTAGAGCAGTGCAAGGACAGCTGTAAGGTGATCAGCAGGGCTATCTGGCAGGTCTCCTTAATGGAAACATCCCTCATGGTGTTGCATATAGTGTACATGATGCCAGCTAAACTGCATTGTATATCCCCTTTGGTCTGATATTCTGGTACTGGTGATACTCTTCACACCTGGAGGACCTGCCCGCTGATTAAACAATTCTGGACATCTCTCCATCAACTGATACAGCATGTTCTAGATCCTCCTATTCCATTTTCAGCAGCCATTTTCCTCCCTAACTATAGAACGCAGGGGCTGCGTCCGGCGACATACTAATTATTACAATTTATTCTTATGTCAGCACATATACATGTTGCAGCCAGATGGCGAACTTGCAGCTATTGGAGATTGAGTTGGGTGAACAGGATCATGCTGTATGAAAAGATTAATGCCACTCTGCCTGACACGAAAGAACAGTGTGATAAAGTATGGTTTTCATGTGTTCATAATTCCAATGTCCCAGGCCTGTAATATCTGGATTGGGTATAATTAAACATTATGCCCCCAGGTCCCTGTCCCCCCAGAAGGTATCCTACCTTCCCCTGCTATTCCCTTTCTAGTCAAGTTTTCTTCTGTTTAGCTTTTGTATTGAACACAGTGTTATGTACCATGACTTACCTGACACATTATTTGTATTCCTAGTTGAATTGTATCCCATTACTGCTAGATTGGATATGCCAGTTTCACACTATGTTGTTCCTTTTACTTTCACCCAAAAATACCTTTGAAACTAAAAGCACAGTCAGTCCTGAAGGGACTCCTAGGAGAGACAGTGTGAGTCCTGCTTATCCAAAGTGATTGACAGCCTTCTGTGATACAGACAGAGGGAAAATTGTCAATTAGCCTGTGTGGTTATTCCTATTAAGAATGTAGTGGTGGATGCAGACATGACCCCTGCTCCATTGATTTCAATGTGAGTGCCAGAGATTGTTGAGTATTGTACAAGTATGGTATTGAGCACTATTTCCAGCACTCCCATTGAAATGAATGAAGTGAGGGAGAGGTCTGCATCCACTGCTACTTTCTCTATGGGAGTAAAACCCCCATTCTTAGTGGTCAGACTCCCACCAATCAGCAATTTCTCCTCTATCCTATGGAGAGGGCATACATACATTTTGTGACATAACTCCTTTAACTCTGAAGCTCTGAATCTCTAGAAAGAGATATCATCAAATTAAACTACCCACTATTCGTATACTTAAATAAAAATATAGGTAACACTTTTGTACCTTGTTCACATTGTTATTCCCTGTTTGTCTAGCAACTTGGAGATCTTAGGATCTGTGACTTACTGGATAGAACATATTTATCAATGTAGGACAGAAATAGAGTTCTATCTATCTTGGTGTCACTTGAATTAGTGTCAGAATTTCTTCAAGGAACAGTATTGATGAATCTGTCTCTCCATATTTTATGTGAATAATGATGACTAAATGAAAGAATTGCATTATTTTATTTTATTATTTATTATGCTTACTTATATAGCGCCATCATATTCCACAGCACTTTACAGTCACTGTCCCATATAGGGCTCACAATCTACATTCCCTATCAGTATGTCTTTGGAGTGTGGGAGGAAACCGGAGTACCCGGAGGAAACCCACGCAAACACGGGGAGAACATACAAACTCCTTGCAGATGTTGTCCTTGGCAGGATTTGAACCAGGACTCCAGCGCTGCAAGGCTGCAGTGCTAACCACTGAGCCACCGTGCTTGGCTACATTATACAGTTTCTGTTCTACAGAAAGCATGCATGTTGCCAAGATGGCCTTGCTTTATGTAGTTTGTGACTTAACCTTTCGGCTCAAATCTTGCTCCTGACAAGACATTTTCTAAGCTGTGCTATAGGACTTAATGAACCTTAGCATTAGCTCATTAAATAATTCTCAGCTACTGAAGTTTAATTTAGTCCTGATTTATATACTTCAGCTACAACTATCACTTTGGAATACTTTGCCGCATTGACTGTGATAAATGAATGGTATATATTTAGTGTTGTGTGTTTGATGTCTTTGGTTATTTTTCAATGGTATTTATTTCAGTGTGACTTTATATGCTGTATGCTATTTTTCTCAAGGTTTTCAAAACATGATAAAACTTTGAAGCAGTGTTCCGTTTCTGTGACACTGCATTAAAGGGTTTCCCAGGATGTTTTTTTGATGGCCTATTTATCAGTATGTGATCATTGGGGGGCTGTTGGGCCCTTTAGGGTATATTCACATACTGTAATCTAGCACTCATTTTGGGCCAGATTCTATCTCAAAATCATTGCCAAATTCAGCCCTGAATATGCCTACTGTTGAAAGCAAGATTGAAGCAGGACACAGAAAAAAATAAGTATCCTGATTCATCCGCAGAACCTGTGACATGAGACACTCTTCTGATTAGGCATATTAAGCCGCATTGGAAAGCTGGAGGGGCGGAAAATGAAGAGGAAAGGAAACAGATGTCCACCTCAAATTCCTTCAACTTTCCGCCATGTGAATATACCCTTACTATACAGTTTATAGAGCCGAAAGCAGTAGGCTCCATACATTGTAGAGTGGCCTAGTCACGCTTTTACAGCTCTGCACAGATTCACTTCGAGGGGTGGTGAGCCACAGTAATATCACAAGGCCACTATACAATGTACAGAACCCTATGCTTCTGGCTCTGTACTCTGTATAATACCATACCAAACAGCTGATTGGTGCAGAGGTCAGGTGTCTGCCACCTAACTATCAGATATTAATAGGCCATAAAAAAAAGTCTAGAAAACCATTTAAATGTATGCAATATTGAAAACTATATACAGTATTTCAGAATGGCATTATAGTGGCCCATTGAGCACTGTACTGTCCAAAAGCATACTAATCAACTGGTTTCCTATATTATTATATATAGTATATGTCGGTGCTACATACAGTGCATTATGGGAATAAATAAATAATGTTTATTTATTGATTTATTTACTATACACATCGAGGGTAGTCAATTTTGGGAACATTTGTGCACGGTAACATACAATAGGACACTGTACAAATGATAAATGAAAAGTCTGGAACCAAGAAGCTATGCATCAGGTGTCCGTTATAGCCATCATATGATCTTTCATGAGCTTAGCTCATTGTGTAATAGCATACAGTGTATTTATTAAATAGAATGCATCAGTAAGACATACTGTAGGTAAAAGTAGCCAGTACACACTATTGGTGCAATGAGGAAGTAACCACTGCTCTCATTGCACCAAAGAGCTACCCAGCCCCCAGTCCCTCCCTCTCTACATGCTATAATAGACATGTACACTGCCTGGCCCTGTCAGTCATGGCAGGGAGGTAGCTCGTTAGTGTAATGAGAGCAATGGTGATGCCCTCATTGCACCAAACAGCTCATTGGCATATCAGGATAAAAGCTAATATCTCAGCAAAAGGGGCACTGATCGGGAAGCAGATAAAAGCGTTTTATTCTTGTGAATCCCAGCTATCTGACTGTGTTTATGGTTCACTGGGGACTCTTCTAGTGACAGACTGCCCGTTCTCATTTGTCAGTACATTATTGGTTACTTTTTCCATATAGTATGTCTGACTGATGGATTCCATTTCCCCAGTAGCCCTCCAATTTGTCAGCTAGATAAATGCTATCTCATTTCAGGAGACCTTGACAACAAAATAAATGGTTGCTGTACATATTCAAAGGGTTTGATGAATGTAGGCGATTTAGAAATGGTCTTGAAAGTGATCAGGTTTTTATTCTGGATTTGTTGCTTTTATGTAAGGATGAGTGTATAAAGGAGTCTGGAGATGTAATGCTGCTGAGAAACATACTCCTGGTTCAGGTCGAATTAAGACATCCATAGTCTGAAACCTGTCTCATAAACTGTATTGTTTTGTGGGATTTCTAAACAGAGCATTAAGGAGTGAATTCATGGTAAGCCTTGTCTTTTTCCTGAATGTAATTTCACAGCTGGTAAACCATTGCTGAACCTATCTTCCAAGGATATCTAGTGTGTGGTTGCCAAGGGATACAAATGGCTGTACATTCTGCAACACAGGGCAGATTTTCAAGGACAATCTTTCTATGCATATACTTCTTATTTATGCTTTAGGTGAAGTGACATAGACGAGACATGACATGTGACACTTATTCTGCGTTCTCATTTAGTGATGGTTGTGATGATGTGATGGAGTGCTTTGTTAACATAAAGTGACAGCTTTGCTGTAGTACAGCACTAACTATATGTACTTTCTTTGTAGCTGGGATGACAGCAGTTCTGCTAGCAGTGGCCTTAGTGACACACTTGATAACCTCAGCACTGATGACCTGAATACATCCTCTATTGGTTCCTGTTCCAATGCAGTTTCTCCTAGGAAAACCAATCATACAGCAGTAAGTGTTTGCCCACAATTCATGACTGCATTATACTTGGTCATACCCTATGTGTTATTACAGTCAAGGTTTACGATTACTACAGATTTCATTGTAGGGGTCACTACACACCACAATGAAAGCAATGCTACATGAAGCATGAAGGTAAAATACATGTTTCCGTTACATTTCATCACAAACTTTTTGGAAAGTAAAATTAAATAGTATATTAGATGGAATCTAGATGTATTTATACATGGATATGATTTACATTAATATATAAGACAAAGGATATTTTTTTTTCTAAAAGGCATCCTCTACATTAGTGACTGTATAGCATAAATAGTTTGTACATTGTGTGTACATTCCAACCCCCCTTCCCCCATGCATACTCTCTGGTATAGACACCACAAATAAGTAGAATTGTGAGCCATTATGTAACAAAGGCTTCAGTATAAACGCCAAAAAAAGTTCACGTGTATAAGACACTGCACTTGAAATTCAGTTCAATACCTTCACTACAAAATAATGTAATATAGTACAAAATTGACAGATGTGCAATCTGGTTCATTGTTAGTATTAGTTAATTTTTAGGGCTAATTCAGTGCTTTGGCCCCTTCACTGTCTTTTCATATACATGAGTGGTCCCAGCACCCTGGCTGTGCAGGGCACAGCAGTCGGCGCTTTTGACTTGAAAGGACCTGTGCTGTATCTTCCCTGCATAGTGGATGTCTAGAAGGATCTGTGGAGGTCTTAGAGGTCGAACCTCCACAGATCATAAAGTGATGGCTTATCATTATGAGACTGAACTACCCTTTTAATTAATGTTTTTAAACTTTATGTTAGTATTGGACATTTGATGTGTAGTTTGAGTTTTTACAAAAACTGTAAGTTTAGAACATTCTTCCTTTTTTTGCATCCCTTTCCACGGTGTAATATAAATGTGGTATACAGTATATTTTAGTCTAAAATATTTTGCACTACAGTACATTACTGTATGTCACTAATTTTACTCTTTTCCTGGAAACGGTGCCATCTGCTGGCCATACAGATTCCCATTATCTTCCAGTAAAAGTCTGACTATTTCTAGACACTGTACACACAGAACATAAATTTAAGACTGATATTTTAGAGCGTACCATAGTAGTTTTTTTTTAGCAATTTGTTACTTAAGAACAAGATACAAGTCCCTTAGATATGCTTATCAGACATTTCTATTCTGTAGCTAAAGACAGAATCGGAAAAGACTTGGTGCAATGATGAGCTGAAGAAACAAGATGATGAATATGACTTCAGTTTAGAGAGTGGTAAATGGAAAGGGCTTTCATCTGGGCTGTCTGATGACTCTGATAAAGGAGGCCAGAAATCTCTGTCCATCTCTCAGACTGGATCATGGAGAAGAGGAATGACTGCCCAAATAGGAACTACATCATCCAGGCACAAATCTGGAAGCGGCTCACTAAAAGGACCAGGTATAGAACATTGGAAAACCAGTCATCTGTCTTACATCTTTTAATGCATGTATTAGACGTTTTCTATGCCATCCAAGCAATGCCTTACTCTATGTTTCTGTCTATTGTTATGCTCTAATATTGCTTTTTAATTAATGCATTCATCATTTGCAAACAGGAAAAACAGATGATGTAAAAGCTTCTGAAAAAGTTAAAGCACCACTTAAAGGTGGCCCATTGCAGCGCTCCCCCTCAGATGCAGGAAAAAGCAGCGGGGATGAAGGCAAAAAGCCACCTTCTGGAATTGCACGACCAACAGCCACTGGGTCATTTGGCTTTAAGAAGGCTGGAGTTAGTTCACCTACCATAACAGGAAGTGGAGCTACTATTACTAGCGGATCAGCTACACTTGGAAAAATGCCCAAGTCATCAGGAATTGGAGGAAAAGGCGCTGGTAGGAAGACAAGTCTTGATGGGTCACAAAATCAAGATGATGGCGTGTTGTTGGCCAATTCCAAAGCCACTCTGCAGTATCGCAGCTTACCTCGTCCTTCTAAGTCCAGTACCAGTAGTATTCCAGGAAGAGGAGGACACAGGTCAAGTACAAGTAGCATTGACTCCAATGTCAGCAGCAAATCAGCCGGTGCAGCGGGCACAAAACTAAGAGAACCATCAAAAATCTCAGAGCGCTCCAGTCCTGTCAATATCAATCAAACAGACAAGGACAAGGAAAAGGTGTCAGACTCGGAAAGTGTGTCTTTATCAAGTTCTCCTAAATCAAGTCCTACATCAGCCAGTGCCTGCGGTACTCAAGGTCTGAGGCAACCAGGGTCAAAATATCCTGATATTGCGTCTCCAACTTTCCGAAGGTAAGACCATGTTTATTTTTAATATGTGTTTTCTGCAACATCTAGATATCTCATCATGGTTTTGCATAGGACTACAAGTAAAGCTATGACATTGCACCTCATGTATGAATTTCATGTGAACATTTCATCAGAACTTATGGCAGACAAATGTTTATGGCTTTTCCTCTCAGATATTGTATACAGCCCTGCTTATTGTATCCAGTTCAAGATTAGGCCATTTCCCTTTGTTAATGGACTGACATAGATCCATTTTCTTTAGTACACAAGGGCTCATAAAGCAAGTGTTTTCTTGTTCAGTTATTGAAGTAATGTTTGTGGTGTTATAGGTGTAGTTTGTGCTAGTGGTAGTCTTCTATTTTTTCCCTCTGTATGTATTTATTATTTTGTAAATTAATTATTTTTGTATTTTTTAGTGTGTGTGTGTGTATATATATATATATATATATATATATATATATATATATATATATATATACACATAGATATATATTGTGTGTGTGTGTGTTCCCCATATAATAGGTGTTTAGTTCCCTCCATAACCTTTGGGTATTTGGGTAACATTTTTTTTTATTGCTGATTTGTAAGGATAAGGGTATGTTCACAGGAATTAGGAAAGGTTTTTTTTTTTTTATGCGTTTTTTTTTTTTTACATGATGCTTTTTTTGTTGCATTTTTCGTTGCGGTTTTTGGTGTAGTTTTTTGCTCCAGCACACTGTATGGATCTGGAAATTTTCCTTTAAAAAACCGCGTCAAAAAACGCATCAAAAACTGCATCAAAAAAACACATTGCGTTTTTTCCACCCCCCACCCCCTCATTGATTTCCATGGGTTTTTCAAGGTGGAATCCACCTGAAGATAGGTCATGTCCTTTTTTTTTTCCTCTAGCTGAAAAAATGAGCTAGAGGAAAAAAATGAAATGAATGTGAGGTGTTTTTTTGAGGTGGATTCTCAAAATCAGCCAGCAAAAAACTACATACGAACATACCCTAAGGGCCCCATTTAACGGGCCAAGTGCTGTGGGAAAAACCGCGGCAGCAACGCATTGCAGTTTTTCCGCTGTGCTCTTCACAGAAAGTCCGCAGAGGTTTCCTCTGCAGACTTTATGGACCTTCTGCTTCCATTATACCCATAGAGAATCCACCAGCGTTTCTGTGGGTATAATTGACATGCTGCAATTTCCAAAACTGCAAAAACGGTTTTGGAAATTGCAGCGTGTCCGCTGCAGGTATTTTTCTGCAAAGTGTGGTTGGGATTTGCGTTTTTTTTCCGTGGAGTTTAAGCCATGTGGGACCCTGGCCTAACTATAGCCTATAGATGTATTCGCTCCAGTTTCAGGGAGGCTGACTGCAGTGCAGAGCTTCCTCGCACCTGGTAATAACAGGTTTCCTGATACTGGAACAGTGACACTTCCTGATCTGTATACATGGCTGCTTGTTCAGCAGTCTACAAGTGGTTAAAAATGAAGGCTATGGCTAAGGAGTTATTTGCTGAAATAAATACAGTATGGACATATGTGCAAAGATTTTTAAGGTATAGTTAGGGTTTGTAAGGTACCGTTGTACACCAGTCTAGAGATCTCTTTTCCTCTATTTTAAGTTCCACTAAATTTCTGAGCAGATATACAACATGTCCATTAATAATGTATGGGTTTATTCACATGAGTGTGCTGATTCTTGGTCATGTGTTTAACAGAACTGTGTGGGATCTGTTTTTCTTTTAAGCCCATTCACATCAATGGGCGAATAGGTGAAAATGGATCTGAAAGTCTGATCTGAAAGTGGCACATTCAATATTTTTCTTGGCTCATGAACAACACACAGACAAAAAACGTGTTTGTGTGAATAAAGCCTAAGAACATCTACAATAAAACATAACAAACATGTGAGCACAAGGCTTCATGCACATGACCGAGCATGCCAGTAGGCACTCCATGTGCCATGGTATGGCGACTCTACATGGCACAGTATTACAGAGGCATTCTCCCTTACAGAAACGTCCAATAAATATTCAAAATAAATGATTTTATTACAGTTGAATAGCTTAATAGGAAACATTATCGCACTTTCAGGTAAAAGGCTGAATCTTATTATGCAATAATAATTCATATCCTTCAGAGGAGTCTTAGATAAAAGTCTTTAATAAAAGAACAGGAACGGCACATTTATGATTAGATGCAGAAGTTATTACGTATTATATCTTTAAATCAAGAACGCTAACCTCTTATCTTTTACAGATGTCACTGTGTACCATATTTTTAATGAAAGCTTAAACATAGAGATATTGTCCACATAGAGTAATACAGAATATGTGAATTCATATTTTGAAATACAAGTTTATAGAGCTCGCTGTCAAAATTATTTATTTGGCGTGTAAAACTGTGTCCCTCTTGTGGACAAAATAGAAATTACAGTTTTCCCTTATTCATACTTGTATGTGAAGATTTTGGATTATATGGATTATGATAAATTGGTCTACTTTTTTGCCTGTTTAATATTAACACCTTTATTTATGTAATTGTCCACATGTGGCTGTTTTATGTAGATGTGGAGCTGTTTTTGTATGACTCCAGATTTGCCATTACTAAGCTGCCATGTGACAAGGACATGTAGTCACTGTACAGCACTGTGTTCTTTACGATGTACAGGTAGTGGTGGAGGCAATGTACAGCTTAGCTGCACTGGTTATAGAAGTCTATCACTAGTGGACTTCTCATAACCATACACAAAGTAGTTCCTGCTGACCCTGGAGACTGACAGAGCTCAAAGACCCCTCTGATGTATAAGAAGACACCAGTGTTATCAATAGGACATAGTGAAAGACGATGGGGCTGTTGCAGATTTCTTGTTGAGGCCAAATAGCTTCAAATTACACAAGGTGAATCCTACTGCATGGGGGCATATGCTACCTGCAATGGATTTTGTGCCACTACCTTCCAAGCAGTCATTTCCACTGTTTTGATCCATGTACTCCATACATAATTTGTCTGATCTAGTAAATTAAAATATGGTGTCATGATACATTTATGCCATTTTCTATTATGTTTTAGATTATTTGGCACAAAAGCAGGAAATAAACCCTCTTCCCCTGTCAGTGGTGATGTTGCGAAGTCTGCATCAGTCATGTCCAGTCCCAGCAACACATCCTTGGCTAGACAAGGCAGTTTGGATTCTCCATCCTCTGGTACAGGTAGCATGGGAAGCGTTGGTGGACAGAGTGGAAGCAGCAGCCCCTTGTTCAGCAAACCCAATGAATTAACCCCTGATGTAATAAGCTTAGGACATTCTTTGGCCTCTAGCCCAGCTTCAGTTCATTCATTTACATCAGGTGGCCAAGTGTGGACAACAAATTTGAGCAGTTCATCTGCTGGTAGTAAAGATACTCCTAGCTACCAATCTATGACAAGCCTTCATACCAGCTCAGAGTCCATAGATTTACCTCTCAGTCATCATGGATCACTATCTGGATTGACAACATGTACCCAAGAACTACAAAGTATGCTCATGCGGACTGGAAGTGTGAGATCAACGCTCTCAGAAAGGTGAGGACATTTACCAATAAGAATTGGTATCATTATTTTTATGCATTCATTTATTTCCTGTTGCTTATATAGTGGCAATATGTGCTGCAGCACTTCTCAGGGATGGTTACCATTTACTTCAGCCATTGTCCCCAGTGGGGGTAACAATCTAAATTTCACATCTCCAGCACACACTAGAGCCCGTTTATTGAAAGTGTTTAGTTCTTTTTTCTTTTTGTAAAGTTTGGGAAGGAACCCATGCAAACACAGGGAGAACATAGAAAGTCCATGCAGGCGTCCAAACCAGCCAGAGCCACTGTGCTGCCCATATGCAAGGATTTTGGTCAGAGATAAAAGACACTTAAATACAGATATATATATATATATATATATATATATATATATATATATATATTACGATGCCATCTCTGTACAACAACATTTTTTTATGAGAATTGGTCATTAGATTTGTGCTCTAACCATGGGTAGCTACCACATTATGAAGAACGATGTTTTACTTTGAAATGCAGAGTAATTTCAGGAAAAACATATTTCGGATATGAGACAGGCCTGGAGAGAAGTGTTAACTGTGCGGTTACTTCTGGCTTCTCTCCATGCAGCTTGAGAGATCAGTTTCTCCCTGTATACAGGATTGCTATAAATTCAAGATTTACAGAAATATAAAGGTATACAAAGTATATTTGAAAGTTACATAAATGGGTACAGCAGATTTTTGATATTAGTAACCAAGCCTTATCAGATCCTTGGGGTCTGATGTGGGAACCCACACCAATCAATTGTTCTCAACAGCCTCAGGTAACAGAAGTATACAGTATACAGAGCCATAAGTAGCTGTAGTACCTGTACTTTTTACTTCCTTCGCAACAGCATCAGCAATAAATACAGATCTGTAAGTAGATGGTTCTGTATGTTGTGTACAGCTAAGCTCCCCTTCATTTGAGCTACTTTTTTCGAACAGCAGAAGCAATAAGAAGTATTTAGTGAGCCACCAATTGTGCACGTTCTCCCACTTAAAAAGATGACAGAGGCCTGTAATTGTCATCATAAGTAGACCTCAACTATGAGAGACAAAATGAGAAAATATCCAGAAAATCACATTGTCTGATTTTTTTAAGAATTTATTTGCAAATCATGGTGGAAAATAAGTATTTGGTCAATAACAAAAGTTCATCTCAATACTTTGTTATATATCCTTTGTTGGCAATGACAGAGGTCAAACGTTTTCTGTAAGTCTTCACAAGGTTGGCACACACTGTTGCTGGTATGTTGGCCCATTCCTCTATGCAGATCTCCTCTAGAGCAGTGATGTTTTGGGGCTGTCGCTGGGCAACACGGACTTTCAACTCCCTCTAAAGGTTTTCTATGGGGTTGAGATCTGGAGTCGTCCTGGTCCCTTTGCAGAGAAACAGCCCCAAAGCATGATGTTGCCACCCCCATGCTTCACAGTAGATATGGTGTTCTTTGGATGCAACTCAGCATTCACTCTCCTCCAAACACGACGAGTTGTGTTTCTACCAAACAGTTTGCTAAATGCTCTCTAGCAAACTTCAGACGGGCCCGGATATGTACTGGCTTAAGCAGGGGGACACGTCTGGCACTGCAGGATCTGAGTCCCTGGCGGCGTAGTGTGTTACTGATGGTAGCCCTTGTTACATTAGTCCCAGCTTTCTGCAGGTCATTCACAAGGTCCCCCTGTGTGGTTGTGGGATTTTGCTCACCGTTCTTGTTATCATTTTGACCCCAGGGGGTGAGATCTTGCGTGGAGCCCCTGATCAAGGGAGATTATCAGTGGTCTTGTATGTCTTCCATTTTCTAATTATTGCTCCCACAGTTGATTTCTTCACACCAAGCTGCTTGCCTATTGCACATTTAGTCTTCCCAGCCTGGTGCAGGTCTACAAATTTGTTTCTGGTGTCCTTCCACAGCTCTTTGCTCTTCACCATAGTGGAGTTTGGAGTGTGACTGTTTGAGGTTGTGGACAGGTGTCTTTTATACTGATAACAATGTCAAACAGGTGCCATTACTACAGGTAATGAGTGGAGGACAGAGCAGCCTCTTAAAGAAGTTGTTACAGGTCTGTGAGAGCCAGAAATCTTGCTTGTTTGTAGGTGACCAAATACTTATTTTCCACCATAATTTGCAAATAATATTCTTAAAAAATGAGACAATGTGATTTTCTAGATATGTTTTCCCATTTTGTCTCTCATAGTTGAGGTCTACCTATGATGGCAATTACAGGCCTCTCTCATCTTTTTAAGTGGGAGAACTTGCACAATTGGCTAACTAAATACTTTTTTCCCCACTGTAGGTGTTCTACTGTGATAATCTGCATGTGATATTCTATATTATAATTCATGCAGTAAACATTAAACACATCCTAATTATAATTTGTTCAATTTATGCCATAGAAATACAAATACTATTACTTACGTGAGTGAGTGCACACGTGTCCAGTATTTTAGCCTGCCTTACCTTTTTTCAGAAGATTTTATAGGAGGTGTTAATATTCTTTTCACATGGACTCTTGTCCTCTAACATCATTTTACCATTTTTTTTGTCTCTATGCTGCGGCCTTAGCTTAAAAATAAGATTGCAGTGCAGGAAACTATGGAGAGAAGTGAAAATATACTAACCTGTTGTAGACATCTGGAGGTTTTCTACTCCTGTTTATAATGTGTACTAATTTTTAGTAACAATAATTACTTCTTCATTTTGCCGCTAATGCTTTTGTCTTATTTGTAGGAGTTATCTTTATCTTAACAGTTTGCAACTTGACCGAAACACCCTGCCCAAAAAGGGACTGAGGTACAAACACTCCTTAAGCATGACTGCTGCCTTGGTACACTTTGGGCGTCTCTTGCTTTCTGTCAGTCTATTTGGTTCCTCACTCTGTTTGGTGCTGATCAATCTCTGTTTCATTAGAAATATACTGCCTATTTCTTCAATAACATATATTCCACGCTAAATTCACAGAAACATGGCTGAAGAATAACAGCTGATAACAAAACTTAGGCAAATAATGATATGCAATGTCATTAGGCCATAAGCGTCTTGGCTATAGGAATCATTGGGTTTACTTCTGCAAGCAGTCATGGTTCTGCCATGCATCCTCCAACAGAAATTATGTGTCACAGGACAAGGTCAAGAATCTCTAACCTCAAAATCACACATTAAAGTGTATTTCAATGGGTTACAATGTGAACAGACAATACATTTATAACTAAGCATATGGTGCAATTTCAGTAGCTGCCATGTTATAGCTAGACTGTCTTGTTTCTCCTGATAACTGCTAACATTTCTTGACTTCTTTGACTCCTTGTTGGCTGCTTTTATATTCTTCTTATTGATCTATGTCTCTTTTTCTCCACTCCTTTGTTTATAGCTTTATGTACTGCTCTAAATGTTGTCTGTATAATAAAATATATTGCTCATAAGTGCATATGTTACACTGGGGAAACCGCTACAATGTCTCGATTATAACAGGCTACAGTAAAGTACGCTAAAAGAGAAGCTAAACATCTCCATCTCTATTGCTTACTGTAGCATATCATTTCTGGCTGTTTTCTGCCCAGGTTTAATGGTGTGCAGATAGTCAGTAAAGGCTGGCCTCCAACAACTAATTATTACTTAGTGGCTAACAGATACATGAACATTCAGCTGCTACTTTTTGGATGCGTCAAAACAGCTGTTAATTGTTCCCAGTCCAGAGATGTTCTGCGGCGGAGCGCACATCCCATTATCAAATACAGCGAATTTCCAACCTAGACAAATACTTATGCTGCTTAGTTAGGTTTTATTTTGTATAGAATGTCTTTTCTTTTATATTCTAGTGCATTTTAGGTATGAAAAGCACAAATATCCAAAACGTTTCTCAGCCAACGTAATCACATACCCCATAGGAACCCATCCATCAAGCTTGAAGTAACTCAGACCCAGTTACTTTGTTTAGAGCAAAACAATGTAACCCCAACCATTGCCATTTATAGCCAGTTTTCTCTTTCCTAAGTAAAAAGGGACCTTCATGACTCCAAAGATTAGAGGGATAAAAGCCCTGCATAAAATCATTATTTTGTTTTTCATTTTTATCTGTTTGCTATTAGTGTCATTACAGTTACCATGCTTGCCAGGTACTATCTATAATACTGGTGTCTTCTTATGATGTTTAGAAGCCTTTGGGGCCCCTGAGGCTCCAGGGCTCTGGAGAGATTGGTACCTCTGTACCCCTTATAGCTATGTCTCTGGTTACTGTCTCTTGGAGATTCTGGCATGCCTTCATTGCACTTGCACTTGCATTTGCATATTGCTAAAAACCGATATTTCAAGGATAATAGTGCATCTTTTGTACTATCAAAAGGTATGATAGTGCTCAGCATAATGTCCACTACAATGCACTGACTGATTTGCCTGGTGACAAACTTCCTTTAAGGTATTTCAGTAGCAGATTAACAGAGTTCTAGAAACTTTATGAAAACAGAAAAGTTAAGTTCTTTCCTAGGGTCACCCACTAATAACCTAGTATTCATTATATATATATACAATTTTATAATCTTTACTTGTTAGGCTACTATATGTCATATAACACAAAATGATAATGATCATATTGGCTAAACTGAGTAAAATATGATAAATGCTACAAATCCTATTTGTATGATATCACTGTATCTTGTTACATGTTCAGTATCCACTCATTAGAGTTGTCATCAAGCTGAAAGTTCTTAATGCTAACCTTTATGTCATTTAGGTAAGGTTTCCAATTACTCATACTTCACCCACAAACAAATATTTCCATGCAAATGTCCTTGTTTTTCATTTTCCAGGTACACTCCATCATCTCGACAGACCAGTCAGGAGGAGGGTAAAGAGTGGTTGCGTTCTCACTCCACTGGAGGTCTCCAAGACACTGGTAGCCAATCCCCACTTGTCTCCCCATCAGGCATGTCCTCCTCTACAGGTGGGAAATATCACTATTCTAATTTAGGTAAGAAATCTTGAGGAGGCAGCTCAATACTGTAAGTTTACAATAGACCAGGGCACTTAAGAACAGTGGGCCCTACTTATTGTATCAATATAAACATAGAAAAGTAAAAAGAAAGGTGTGTTGTACCTTTTGACATGAAGCTATTGCAGGGAGATGAGGAGCTATCAGATTAGGAGGAATTCTAAAATTATGGGTTGTTAATATTGTATAGTGTTACTGAAATGTCAAAAATACTGCACAATATGAACAGCTCCAAAGTTTTTGTGTCATGCAAATAGTACATTTATGTACTCATAAAATGCTCACGGTTTTCGTGTTGTAAGACCTAAATGAATGTGACTCTAGTAATAGATTTGGGGGATTTTGGATACCTGGACCACGGTGCAAAATTCAGTGTACAAATAATGTGCACTTGGCAGGGTCATTGGCCAGCCTGATTCATCATTCACACCAGTTTAGAATATGCCTGATTTATGACAAAGCCTGAGCCTTATTATAAATTAGGTTAATACTCTGGTGGTGCAGGGGTTATTAAGAAAAGTGTATAATATGTCAGTCTTGATGAACCCTCCCCATTGTGTTTTCATGTAAATTGTAAACAATTTGTTAGAGCACATCATTTCCATAGGGTTTACATACGTACTAAATGTAATATATATAAGTTAAAAAAAAAATCTGCATGTACTTTGTTTTATTTGTAATTTGTCTTAGAATTCACATTCCTTCTTATTTGATATGGTGCATGATGCACTATTCTCCCTATCAGAACCTAATGGACCCCCTTATCCGTTACCCTCTTGTACAAAAAGTGGAAATAAAAATCATTTGTATATTCAAATCAGGCACAATGCTAAATGTAAAAAAAAAAATTAAAAGCATATTTATTAACCCCAAAATTAGCTCAACACAACTGAAATAAGACAGGAATACTAACCAGTGACAGAATACAGAATCCCTCATCATAAGTCAATGGGACCTGTCAGCTGTTGGTGTCCCATATGTGATGGAGTAATTTTTGGTTTTCTGCTCCTATAAAGGAAACAGAATAGTGGAAATGACAATGCAGATATGAACTCAGGATTCTTTTGCAGGAAAGACTAACCATTACAGAAAGACAAAGAATTCCATTACTGGAGATCAGCCAAACTTTTAAGGCTAACTGGTTTCAGTAGCAACCTGCAGAAATCAGACTGTACTACAGCTATACTACAGTCATTAACTAAGTGCAAGATAGATTTACAAAATTACTGATCTTTTCAGAGTGTTTATATCTATATATAAACTGATACAAGGTGTAACTTTTGGAGTTACATTTAAGAATGCTTCTGATACAGAATTGCAAAATTTAAGGTTCCTTCAATATTAGGTCCTTTACGAAAGGCATGTCATCAAATCCTTTTTGGTATTGATGTCCTATTCACAAGATACATCATTAGTATCTGATCTGTGAGGGTCCAACACCCAGACCCTTCACAGATCTGCTGAGAAGGCTGTCTCCGGGTGCTAGAAATTACAGCAGTAGACAGGGAAGAAAAATCAGGAGATAATCAGCTCTGCTGAGGAGTATCCGGATCACAGAAGGCTAGGTGTAGGAGTCAACAATTTCTGTATTTTATTAGGCAACTCCTACCCTGTGATCTGGATACTCCACAGCATCACTGACTATCTCCTGATTTTTCTTCTCTCCACTACATTGATGATGGCAGTGCCATCACCTCCTGGCTGAGGAGCAGGTTGCTGTTGACTACCATTGATTCCTACACTTTCACAGCATTGTGCGTCTCAGCAGCACAACACCTTCAGGTGAACATAACATCTTTGGGGAACGTTACACTCCCTGCTCTCCTATACTCTCATTCATATATATGAAGGTAATTTGCACCACGGAGCACCTTTTTTTGTATTTTCTTTACTGCACTTGATAAGGAAAACAATGTACTGTTTAAATGACCACTTTGGCTGTATGCTATACACAGGATTTAGAATCGTCTTGACGTGACGTATCCTATCCTCAGGGATGTCAGTGAAGCCAGATTGGGTGTGTTTAGAGCCTGGCCACTGTGGCTCATCTTCAGAGCAGCTAAACCCAGTGACTCCTGCATGGTGCAGTGATATAGTACATGTACATACAGCATGTGCAACTTCTTATTTTACCTTATGCAGCTATCGATATTACATAAAAGGACAAGTTTAGAAAGGAAAACATACTGACAGGCTCCCTTTAAAGCTGTATCCCACCTGACATATTTGAATCTAAAGATGGACGCACACAAAAGTCAGTGGCAATGCTATCAATCGATGGGATCATTTGTAGGAACAATCCCACCATGAACATAAACAACTAAACTGCTTGATCAGGTGGCAGTTCAGAAAAAAGTATTGGATCTGAGAAAAATAGCATATGATTGGCCACATTTAATTGACCATGCCATATACTTATATGTTTTTTTTACAGACTCACAGTGGGAATTTTTCAACATGGCGGCTCACTTTTTTTGCAGACAGAAGTCTGCTGTTGGCCATTGTGACAATTGTTCGATATCAGCAGATTTTTGTGTGTATGGTCAGCTTTAGCTCTTTAATTGTGATCATGGTTTTTGTTAGTTTTTATTTTTTTACATGTAATGGATCCTTTTCTTCTCTGGTATCCTTTTTTGCAGTAAGTCCCACCAACCTCTCTCAGTTTACAATTCCTGGACCAAACATGATGCGGTCAAATAGCATTCCAGCACAAGATGCTTCCTTTGATTTATATGAAGACTCACAGTTGGGAGGAAGTGCTACCTCATTGGAGGACCGACCAAGAGCAATCAGCCACTCTGGTTCCTTCCGGGACAGTATGGAAGAAGGTAATTAAGTGCTTCAAAGATGATAAGTGTCTATCCACTATGTATAATGTATAGTGTATTCATAAATATGCTTGATATTCTTAATACTAACACCTTTGTGTTTGGTGCAATGGTTTTTCTAAAAGTAGCTATCATGAAAGCCTATGGATGTTTACATTGTGTATGTTTAAGTAATATGACTGTCATTTTCTGATGTTTTCTCAGTACATGGATCGTCCTTATCGCTTGTTTCTAGCACATCATCTCTTTACTCTACTGTAAGTATTATTTGTCTACTGTAGAGAAGTTAGAACATGACTGGAAATGGTGTCATTTACCTATTAGGGCAGGAAATCTATCATCAGCATTTATGGCATGATGTGAATTTTATTCTTCACAAAGCAAATTGAATCATACAGGTTTTGTTCTCTGTACAAGAAAGGATAACAGTGTTTACCAGATGCCTTTCTCTACAGAGTGTAAATGAGGGTTTGGATGAAGGAAGTCAGAAAAGCACAGTAGTCTGTAAATAGACTTGCCATGCAGAATTAACTATTTCAGTCCTATATACATAATTGGTTGGCGCCTACACTTTATTGCAAAGCTAGAGCTTCTCCACTTGTCAATTTTACTATGAATCTGTAAGAAAAAATAATTGTGATCATATAAAAGAAGATTTGGAGCAACTATAAGGCTGGGTTTTCCACGCTGGTGTAGCTGAAACCTGTGGTCACATAGGCGTTTCAGGGTTTTAGCTAATATACTGCACGACTACTAGCACTTATTTGTTAGTAGTTTTGTGGGTAAACCTACAGTAATACCAGTAAAATCAGGTTTTGGCTCCTACCTTGTGAGAATTGGCCAAACATAGTTGGGTTGTATGCATGGGCTTTTTCAAAATGATGTTCACTATTATGTTGCATATTGTGGAAAATCATGTTTCTTAGAAAATGGCTCATAGTGCTATTTCCTAATGTATATTATAGTGACTCCAAAGGTAGAGCACCACTTATGAATATGCAATTCTTACTCTCTTCACGTTATGTCTGTTATGGCAGGACTTTTTCAATCAATGTGCTGAAACTAAGCCCCAAACTGAGTGTTAACAAAGCCTTAGCTTTACTGTATGTAGCTTTGTCTAGTTACATAGATAGATAATATATAAATATGTAGATAAATATGTCTAAATTGAATAAATTTAGTATACCACGTTTCTTATAAATTCACTTCTCTGGAGCTTTACTGAGGAAGCTGATGTTTGTGTGTCATAATAATGCAGTTACTAATGTTATGTTGGATTAGTTCTAGTTTGAGGTTTACCTTTACTTCTGCATTAATTCCAGAGATTTATACATGTGCCTTGCAAGCATTATAGTCAGTAGATGTCACTAGTGAATCAGCAGCCTCTGGTATGTCAGCTGTAAAGAGAGCAGCCAATATGCTTATTGCTGAATAATATTGCTCCAGCCGTCATTATTTCAATTGTTGCTCACACCTCTATTGTTCTATTGTTCATAACGTTCACATTTTTCTCGGGAAACACAAGTAGAATAACAAAAATAAGCGTGGGTGAAAGAAATTGTGCGTAATGGTCAGAAGACAGACAGGGCATTTTTTAGTTACATGAGTTATTAAAATGAATACTGTAAAAGGTTTACATTGCATGCTAGCATCTCCTGATTCTGAACCTCATGAACTAGCTGACATACATAGAGGAGATTGGACGCCATAACAAAAGTGCCTGTAGGGACAGAGCCTGGTGCAGGGTCACACAGCCACACACTAACACTTATTTTCCTCCTCTTTTGTATCCTTTTTTTAGGGTAGATTCACACTATCATTATTTAAAGGGTTTTCATTCATCCGTGGGATAGGTCATCGGTATGTGATCTCTGGGGGTGCAGGAGATGTATTGTTCTGGCAGCCTCCAGGTGCTAGAAGCAGGTTCAGTGGACACGGAGCTTATGCAGTCCGCTCCTGTTCAAGTAACAAAAGTGGTGCTGAATTCTTGAATGCACTCCTGTTACTTGTATAGGAGCAGCCTTTATATGTTTGCTATCCACTATTGCAGCTTCCAGAGTCTGGAGGCTGATGGAACAGCTGATCTGTGCAGGGTCCGAGTGTCAGACCCCCACAGATCACATACTGATGACCTATCCACAGGACTGTCCATCTGCAATCACTCTAATGTAAAAAAAAACATGACTAAAGTTTTCTTCCTTCATCTTTATTTACTTTTGAAATGGAAGTAAAAGACATGCCTGCAGGACTTTTTCTTCCATTTGAAAAGTAAACATGATAGAAGAAAGCTTCCGTCATGATTCTGCATTAGAGTGAATACAGAAGGCTAGTGCTCCATCGGCCTCAGTCCCTCTAGGGGCTTTTAAGTCTATTGCTCTTATCCTATGTCGGACAGGAGCAGTGGACTTAAATAGTGGTGGTGAGACCCTACCTTTACAGAGAAGTTTGAGGTGATGGGTTTTTCCATATACCTTGTTTGTTAACCCCTTCCCAGCGGGGACATTTTTCGATTTTTGTTTTCGACTCCCTGCCTTCCTACCCCATATCTTTTTTTATTTTTCCATTCACAGAGCCATATAAGGGCTTAATGTTTGTGAGAAAATTTGTTCTTCATAATGGTACCATTTATTATTCTGTACAATGTACTGGGAAGCTGGAAAAAAAAAAATCGGAATTGGGTGGAATTGGAGAAAAAGTGCATTTGTGCGACTTTCTTACGGGCTTTGTTCTTAAGTGCTTTGTGCGACTCTGCAGCCAAAATGACATGTCACCTGTATTCTATATTTTGGTATGATTCCAGGGATACCAAATTTATAAAGTTTTATTACCGTTTTAACCCTTTAACAAAAATCGAAAACTTTGCAAAATAATTTTTTTTTCTAAAAGTCACCATATTCTGACAACCGTAACTTTTTTATATTTCCGTGTACGGGGATGCATAGGGAAGGGGTTAATGTTGCTGTATTTGTTACAATGGCGAGCTTATATGCAGACTCACACTATAAGGAAAATGGATAAGGTCCAAACGCCTGTCACAACTCTTTGATCTCTTTAAATGTTTGGCAGTCCAAATATCATTAATCCTTTCAGTCTACCCTGTTTATTGAGATTTGTGATACACAGTCATGTCAGTCATATGTCAGACATGGTCCCTACCCTGTCAGGAAAGCATTAACCTTTAAATTAAAAAGCAGCAGTAGGTTGAGATTCAGGGCAGGTCATATGTTTTTTTCAAGGGTATCAGAATCTGGAATAAACTTCTTTTTAATGGCACAATTTCATCTACTGTGGTAGGCTATGTCCGGTATTACAGCTCAGCCTCTTTCTCTTACATATACCAAATGGCAATTATTAAATTGTAATTGTTCTCATAAAACAAACTACAGTAATGATATGCTTGGTGCTCTGAACTTTTATTACATATTAAAATACATATGTCTTTTTCTTATAGGCTGAAGAGAAGGCACATTCAGAGGTAACTTTTTCTTTAAAAGTATTTATGGGGATTTGGGTATTAAGACATTTAACTTGGGTACTAAGAGCTTAAAAATTAAAGTCTGAATTGTGGGTGCTGCCAAGACTTTAATCTCTTTTGAAGTGAATGGAGCGCCGGTCACTCAAGCACAGTAGCGCTCCATTCCCAAGGAGCCTTTAGGAGGACTTGCGGTCCCCCGTACTCCTGATTACTGGGGGACCTGGCGATCATATACTTATCTGCTGTCCTGTGGAAAGGGGATAAGTGATCATAACAGAACAACCCCTTTAAGTCAGCATTACTTATCTCTAAATGAAAGGCAACAAATTACATTTATTTGACTTAATCTCCCTTCCACAGGTTCATGATCTTGATAATCTGCTCTACGCCAAATATTTGAATGATAGGGCATCACCTTTTGCCCACTTGTTAAAGTGTTTATCAAGACCAGGAAATTGAATTTTTTTTCATTTCTGTTTTCAAGAAGTCCAGTTCTCCTCCTGCCTTGTGACTATTACTTTTCTAACATCGGAGCAACCTGACCTGTCTAGTAATTGCCAGATTCCTATCTTCCAATCATTTTGTGAATGGCATTTCATATCCTGAAACCCTATTAAATTTAGGTACCAGTTCTAGTAATGTTCAAGATATCACTTAGTAAGCCTTTCAATCTTCCTTCCTATACATTTAGCTTAGTGACAATACAGCACTTTACACCCAATTTTCTATTATAGTCCTCTGTGCCATGAGCCATAGAATAGTTATTTTCCATCTATATCAGCAGAAATATTACTCTGTTCAGGTAAACATTTGTGCAGCACTGACATTATAATTTTTAGTATATTCTGCTCATTATTTATTAATTTTCACAATGAAAAATAAAGTATTAAAATGTATTATTTAAATGTTTTTATTTAGCAGATACAAAAATTACGTAGGGAACTGATAGCATCACAAGAAAAAGTTGCTACTTTAACATCTCAGCTATCTGCCAATGTGAGTATGATGCTTCACAAGGCATGCTACATTTGCTTATTCCGTGTGAATCACACTCTTTGCAGGAAGTGGGTAATGTGATTATATTCTGGTACAACTTATTAAGATTATGGGATCCTTCACATATTTGGGGGGAGATTTATCAACACCAAAGGCCAGAATTCAACAAGTTTCAAACCACAGGTCTACAATTTGGTAAATGGCATTTGTGCAAATCTTTTGGTTTTTTTATCATACTTGCCACCCACCTTTTTGAAAAGGGGACATAGCATGGGCAGGGCCATCAGCCCCAGCAGATTTATCGCCATTTACACCAGTTTAGTGACTTAAATGAGTGAAAACTATTCCAATTCAGACTCTGAAGCATGCACAGGGGATATTAAGATTGGTGTAGAAAATGCCGATCTTGATAAATCTCCCCTATTATATTTTTAGCATCTTTAGAGTAAGCCTGTCAGTAGTATTACCTATAAAGCTGCTGACAGAGTAATGACCCATTGAGACGGTCATGTCCGGTCTGAGAAACACAGTCTGTGTGACATATGCATTTCCTGGACCAACCAACCACTACTTATGTAGTGATTTTATGAAACTGTGGTCTCTGTAACTACTATGAATCTACTGTCCTAAACTCAGATGATGCTATGTTCAGGGAATTCAGGAACTCACAGCATCATACAGCAAGACTAAGGCCCCACGTTGTGGAAACGCAGTTTTTGGGTTTTTTTGTTGCAATTTTTTGAGCCAAAGCCAAGAATGGCTACAAAAGGATTGGGAAATATATAGGAAGTACTTATAGTTCTACCTGCTGCTAAATCCACTTCTGGCTTTGGCTCAAAAAAAGTAACAAAATCTGCAACAAAAAAAGTTGCGTTTCCCAATGTAGAGCCTTAGCCTAAATCACTATGATGCTGTGTGTACATTTCAGACAGGTTGCAGTCAGTCCAGGAAATACAGCTATCACAAAGACAGTGTTTCTCGAACTGAACACTGTAAGTGAATGTGCTGTTGTATAGCCAATGGGGAGACAGTGTTAACTTCATATGCATGATCATGCTTCTTACATGACCGAGAAATCTAAGTTTCCAAGGCCTTGGCATTGAGATTAAATGTACAATGGTTGATATGTTAAATACAGATAGTAAGATTTCTTATGTAAAGTCCTTTTCACACCATGTTTTATCAGTGTTGAATGTAGTGTAAATTCTAAAACATTTCTATACAGAACAGAGTATTTCTGTAGAAACATTTTTATACACCGTAATTTTCAAAGTTCTTCTTCCCCCTCTCTTATTTGTATGCACGGAAGGCTACATTAACAAGCACCACATTTAGGCTTTACAAGTCAGGACCATTGCAAAAGACTATTTTCACATTACCGTTTTTTGTCATCCGTCAGAGAATCAGAACAATAGACATTAAAGTTGCCAGATCAGTGGATACAAAGGAACACTAAGTATCCAACATAATTGACTGCTATGTTAAATAAAAATTAAAGGTCTCTTCCATTGGTTTTCTATTGCTTTATCATGTTGCAGCTTTTTCTGTCTAAAGTTAAATGAAATGCAAAGTCGATGGAAGATACCTTCCACTTTTAGTTTCACATTGAAGTTACCAGTGATGGATACAAATGGAAAGTTGTCCTTTTGCATTTGTCGTGTCTGTTTTTTTTACGTAGATCAACAGACATAAAACGGTAGTGTGAAACTAGCCTAAGTAGTACAGTGTATTGATGCATAAAAGGGAGTCTGATTCAGGTGACCCAAACCTAACTATCTGCAAAGCTGGGTTGATATTCTGTATTCTGGTGACAAACAATGTTTTCAGGATGCATAGCTATTGGGAATGCAGAGGTTGCAGTCACTACCAGAACCTGGACTCCAAAGGTCCCACTGACAAAATATACAACTATTCTAAATTGTACAAGGTAGGGGCCCTATTATAGATTTTGGATTGGGGCCAAGGAGCTTCAAGTTATGTCTCTGGTGTTTTCCCCTTATTAATAAGTGCCTCCAATCCCAAGATATTGCTATTTTTGTCAATGTGCAAATGAGCTCTTTGGAGCAATACTGCATGCAGTGTTATGTGGTAAAGTGCAGCTAAATTTGTCTAAAATGAGAGAAAAGCTCAGAAAATGCCACATATTCTTCTTTATTATTGTGTAGCATATAGGAGACTAGTAAAAAGAGAATCTTTAAGAATTATATAGTTAGAGAGTGCAGCAAAGCGTGATGTTGTTGGTGTTTTTTTTTTTTCTTGCAATTTCCAGGTAAAATGCAGCAAAGATAAGTTCTTATCTTTCCACTGAGGATTTTATTTCTTCTAGCATTTTAAATTGACCAAAAAGGAGAACCAAAATAAATGTGATTTATCTCAACAAGCTGGTTTATGTGCCTTTAGTGTGAGCAGTTGATACAGTTTTGTTGATTTTCTTCTTTGCTTCATTTCCAGTCTCATTTAGTGGCAGCTTTTGAGAAGAGCTTAGGAAATATGACTGGCCGACTCCAAAGCCTTACAATGACAGCTGAACAAAAGGTGACCTAAAAAGCCTAAAGACATCTGCAGATTAAAGCTTAGGAAGTGATGAAATGTTTAAGATTATAGGAGACATCATACTGAGGTCAATTTTTCCTCTGTTTTAATTTTATTTTATAGTGAATTCAGCAATATCTAAAATGGCTCTACTGGAAGTTCCATGTGTTCTCAAGTTTCTCCCTTCCTGCACCTCTGTGTGTGTGTGTGTGTGTATATATATATATATATATATATATATATATATATATATATATACGTGTGTGTAAATATTTATGACACATTTATTTGCAGCATTTTTGGATAGTGTAATGACTTGTTTTGACAGCATTTGTACTGTATACTAAATTGTGTACTATCTAAAATAAGTTTGTTAGGTTCAAAATACCTTCCAAACCAATAATAGTACCGTGTAGGGGTGTTCAGTACAAGCTGTTTTGTACATCTTGTATACCGTATGTAAATCCTCAAATGTAAAGCACCATGGAATTAATGGTGCTATATAAATAAATAATAATAATAAAGCAGAAGCATACCTTTGTGGTCTCAAACCGATGAGACAATGCAGAGATAATTATCTTTTTATGGATATGCAAAGCGGGCAACAAGTGCATTGGGGACGGGACCTAATGTGCCAGATTTGACTACAGACAACCGTAAGTACTCAGTCTGTCTTCTGGAGTTGCTGCCCAACACCAAGCCTTTAGCTGTAATTGACATTTTCAGCCCACGAATCTGGTCTGCCCCCTGTGCTCTTGCAGGCTGATTTTCATATCCATAAAAAGATGATTGAAGCATTTTTGACTTTTAAATTTTGAAATCTGTGTTAGCTCAATCCACTTCATGTATGTGTCATGAATTCTGTACTGATCAATCTTGTAAAATATCTTTACAGATAGAAGTCTAGTTAAATAGTATACTATTTAACTACTATTTATACTACTATAGTGAGTTTAGCATCTTAGAATACAAGATGTATCATTATGTTCTATAAATGCTATATATAATAATAATAATAATAATAATAGTCCTTTAATAGTCCCACAATGGGGAAATTCAGTGTGTTACAGCAGCAAAGATAAGCAGATACAAATACAAATACAACATGTACAGGAATATTCCAAGGTGAGAGGCATTACATTGATAGCAGACAGACAGATAGGGCGTATGTAGGAATGTAAGTAGTAAGATCCCCCTAAGAACTTTTTCATACAAACTTTTTTGGGCCAAGAGATATGGTACATGTGTCAGTTGTAAATCCACAGCACCCGTGAACCAAATTTATAGTATCATACTAATTTATGGTGCTGCAAGCTTCAGCTCTACTGTCCTGTACTCACTTGATGCTGTGAATGCAGGACAGTATAGCCGCAGTGTTTCTATCAATTTGATGCAAGTTCAGATCAGAGGAGCTGCGGTTGTGCTGGGAAATATAGCCAACTCATGGACCGTATCTATTTTATCAGCATGAATATGTTTATTCTATATCTATGTATGGGGAGATACATTATGAAATGAGTCAGTGTTATATAGCTGAGCTTATAAACAAAAGAATGTGCATACTTGCAGGTACACTTTAATTGAATCTATATGTTCTACTTTTTTTCAGATATAGTCTCCATATCAAATTGATCATTAAATCTAATCTTAGGATAGGAGATGCAATACAAATTGGCCATGCCCTCTTGACATTATGAAGTCATCATATATTATGAAGTGTTTTGTTGATAGGATCCACTATTTATAAATAAGTAAAGTCAATGTAAAGATTTAAGGGCTATTTCCCAGTTTGGGGTTTATCAAATGATCAAAATATAAAGTGAATACCAATGTTAATAGTGAAATTCAATCTATGTTACAGTAGTTGTAAAGGAAAGGATATTCAGAATAGTTCATCCTCTCTGTCACAGTCTGCCATACCTTTTTCATGTGACCATGAGGCCAACGCACACAGCATTTCTGTGGAGGCACACGCTATACTGTTGTTCAGTAGCACTCCCTTTGCCGCCATAGGGTGCCTCTTTATAGGACCATACAGTATTACTCATTAAAGAGAGGGTCATTCAGAAAAACCATATATGTCTTTGTGTTCTCTCAAGAGGGTCAACATCTCAGGTACCATGCTTCCTTATGATGAAATTGCATGGACTGTACTACACAGGCTCTCCACTGGGGCGGCAGAAACGACTATCATAGTTAACTGCAGATGATTACACAGACTTGTGTCACAAATAATGAAGATGATGATGGTGCAACCTCCCTGACTATATGTTTATGGTCTCTTACATTATTGAGGAGGCTATACTACTGGAAATGATAGCAGAGCAAAGGCAAATGGGGCGGCATGGTGGCTCAGTGGTTAGCACTGCAGCCTTGCAGTGGTGGAATCCTTGGTTCATTCCAAGGACAACATCTGCAAGGAGTTTGTATGTTCTCCCCGTGTTTGCGTGGGTTTCCTCCGGGTACTCCAGTTTCCTCACACACTCAAAAGACATACTGATAGGGAATGTAGATTGTGAGCCCTATATGGGACAGTGACCACAATGTCTGAAAAGCACTGCAGAATATGATGGCACTATACAAGTATGCAAAGTAAGTAAATAAATAAATAAAATAAAGACGAAAGAAAATCTAAAAATTAAGATGGTGCCAGGCCAAAAAAAAAGAAAGGAGGTTAAACTGCAGATAAATGACCACAGTTTTAACTGGACTGTTTTTTTATGTTGTTTAAGACTGGAGAGACACAGAGCATATGTTGCAGATTTTGAGCTAAAGCCATCAGTGGATTCAGCAGAAAGGAGTGGTATAAATCCTTCCTTTATAATTCACATTCTTTATTAACCCACTCCTGGTTTTGACTCAAATAACTTCTGCAAAATCTGCATCAAGAAAACAAACTCCATGTTTGTCTTCAGCCTTAAGGTGTTACATATATGAAAAATCATTTAAGCAGTCCAAGTAAACAGTATCTACATAATCTATCACCAATCCGTATCATTGTTTTTCTATATTCCGGTAGTGATTATATCCATTTTTTATTTTATGTCGCTCATGAAAATGTATATTTGTTTATTTTTATTTTTTTGCTTCTAGGAATCAGAGCTTATTGAGCTTAGAGAAACAATAGAGATGTTGAAGGCTCAGAACTCAGCAGCACAAGCTGCTATACAGGGAGCACTGAATGGTTCAGATCACCATAGTAGAGGTAGACATTTACATTATTATATTATTTCAGCATTGCCTATTGCTATTGAAGAAATCTGTCTGACTTACAATATCCAGTTCTTCTGTTAAGTGTTTAATGCATATTTTCTCCAAATAGTTTAAATGTTTATAGTCTTGTGAACACATACTATTATAGCATTTAGGTTGGTCTGTAATGTCCGCGGGATAATTTATGGGAGTTTTATGTGTGCTTGCATTTATCAAGTTTACATAGTAGTGATGACATACTGTAGTACCTTATTATGGTAAAATCTAGTAGATGTGCATTCCAGTAATTTAAATAGTAAAATAATATTTCTCTATGTGCAAGATGTTATAGGGTCTGCTATGTCTATAGTAATATTAATTGGAAGAGATTTATCAATAAAACTCCCATTGTATAAATGTGGGCTGGCGGGCAGGGGCAGGGATGCTTCAGCCCAATATATTCATTATAACTCCCACCAATTTTCTGGCGTGAGTTGTAATGGATATCTACGCCAGTCAGTGAAGCAAACCCTATAATGCATGATAGCAGTAGGAAGATGCAAGATATCAGGTAGAGTCATATCATAGACAGGAATTTTTTTTAGACATCAGGAAAGCAAATAGCATGGCTGTTATATATGCAATCATATTATTTTACATGTCTGACATTTTAATTCTAATAATACCTAATAATAAGTCATTTTTTTGTGTTTAGATTCTTTTAGCAATTTTGTTTTTGATTTTTCTCTAAAAGTAGTATTAACTCTGAATATACTTTCTTGAAATAAATCAACACAAATTGGACTCTTGGGAATGATATAATTTAGTTAAGCAACTTGTAGAGATTTTGCAAAGCTCTTGCTGATTCAGATGTGATTTTTTTTTTTTTTTTTAAATCTAAGCAGAAATACTACTCTATTTTTGTATACAACTTATGTAACCCTCCATATATCCTCGAAACATTTCAGATGGCCTACCATTAATTTATGTAGATTATAATAATAAAATATATACATACTAGGTTTTTTTTTTTTTTTAAATACAAAGGTCATTTCATTAAAGGTCATTGTCTTAAATTGTACAAAATTTAGCAAAGGGGAGATGTGCCATAAAAATACAAACAAAGAATGTTACTTACCTAGTAAATACCATCCTGAGCTAGTGACTGGCTGCAGTAGCCATTAGCTTCAAGTTATGCCTCTACACATGTTGTAGACATTAGACTGAGGAGTGAAGCAGTGGTGTTGCAGGAAGACTTTCCTGGTAAGGAATGGGGTTTTTGGCTTTTTTATGGCACCCCTAATCCTTGGTTAGGTTTTGTCAGATCACGAACAGCCGCTTTAATACAAATTGTCTTGCTTGAAGCAAGCAATAGCATGCAAAACCGATTAAACTGGAGTTGCCTTCAACTATCACTTAAACAGGTTGCACATGATTTATTTTAATTTATTGAAGTCAAAATGAGCTGAGCTGCAGTACTGGTGCCACTTCACTATACAGGGCACAGAGTCAATTGCGTCCAGCTCAATACACTGTATTGTACACACACCTGACAGATCAGATTTTTATGACTGGACTGATCCATAGGATAGAATAAAAAAAAAAAAAAAAAAAATCATGGTAAACTGCTTTAAAGACGTATTATTGTCTCAGAACCTGCACTCACTGGAGGATCCGGTGGTACAGATTTAGGCCAGTCCAATCCCAGACCTATTTCTTCAATCATTGCAGTCTGGAACATTATATATTAGACTGTACAGTATAACAAGACTAAAATCTTAACAAACAATTACAGGCTGTTTTAATTTTTTAATTTTTTTTTTTTTTTTAAAGCGGACATGCGGATTAGAAGACAGCACTCTTCTGAAAGCGTATCCAGCATCAACAGTGCTACAAGTCATTCCAGCATTGGCAGTGGCAATGATGTTGATTCCAAAAAAAAGAAAAAGAAAAATTGGGTAAGTTTTTATTGTTGAAATGTTCATGTTTTAAATAAGTACTAAGTGCTTAGTGGATCTTATGTATGAATACCAGGGCAAACAAAAACATTTTCTTAATGCTTGTGTTTTATTTAGTCTGTAGTCACGATTAAATGCCTTAGTCTACAGTGCATACATTATTTCATTCAGGACAGTTGCTTGTGTACGTGTTTGTATGTTGCGGGTTCCTGCAACTGGGGTCCAACAATTAGCTTTTGTTATTTTGTTCTTATCATTTTGACATAGTGGTCACTGAAATCAAAAGACATTTGTATAGACAGGTATGAACTTGGTCCTGCTGAGTGACAGCTGCTGTTTGAAATTAAGGGTCCCAATAGGGAGACCTCTATATGACCTGCAGCTAGCCAGAAAATAATTATTTGGAAATAATAACTCCTATATATGTGAATATCAGATAACAAATAATGTCTATTTATCTCATGAACTAAACAAATTGATTTATTCTAGTTTTTGCCATAATAAGTCATTCTAACTTTGTAGTACTTTATCCCTTATTTAGTATACATAGGGTTATGTTTATCTGCTTAAGCATCTTTTATTTGACTTGTATATTATTGTTTCCATTTGCTGCACATTGTCTTAAAAGTCATATGAAATAAGTTTTATTGTACTCTACTGAGTATGTTCATGCTTAAAGGGAATCTGTCACCTGCTCATACTGCCCTCTCTGAGAGCAATATTCGGTAGTGACAGGCACACTGATTTCAACTGTGAGTTTGTTATCCATGAATATACTGTAGTTAGGTGAAACTTACATTTTATTTGATGCAGAGAGCTGTGAGTCAGGAGTCTGGTATATCCATCCCCTGTCCTCCTGCTGCTGGTTGAAAGCTTTCTTCTTATTACTGAGTACAGGGAGAAACCTGTCAATCAGCAGTAGGTGGGTGGGCAAGTCCACAGTTCATGAGTGTGTCAGATTCCTGGCTCATAGATAACAGGCACACGGTTGAAATCAGCATGCCTGTCACTACAGCAAGCTCTTAGGGAGGGCAGAATGAAGTGGGTGACAGGTTCCCTTTAACGCAGAATTAAAATTCACACATTTCAGATATACTAAAATAATATTGCTTAAATGAGGAAGAAATATCTGTACCATGGCTGAAAATGCTCATTGTGTCTACCTTATTGTAGTCCCAGAGGGGATATTACTATGCAATGTAATCAGGCAAATCGAGAACCTAGACTCAGTGTGATAAATGAGCAGTCCGCAAATCTACTGCAGTTCCACACTAACCTGCTGTCATTACATTTCATTTATTTCCATTTCTCACAAGGTGAACTTCAATACAAGTGAGGTGAATATAGAACCTTGACTGGTCTGGCATGTTAAATACTCCTTTAGCATGGCTGCTGCAATTTTGCTAATTTTTTTGGACGCTAGGCAAATAATTCATTGCATGTAACTAAATGAATAAAAATACATGCATTTTCTGCTGTAGAATGCGCCATATATATCTATATATTTATATCTATGAAACAATGACATCAGTGTGAAGGAGATATCCTTAAAATGCTGCTCAAATAAGCACATGGAGACAGACAATGCACTAGGTAAATCAGCCCAAAAACATATTGCTGCTTTCACAGCCTTTAAAGGGTTGGTCAGCTTTTAAAAAAACATTTGGGTGCTGCAGACACAGATTAGCAAACATCAACTTGACACAGATAGATACCAATTGATTGTTAATGGACTTATCTACGTGATAAATGCCAAAAAAGGCGCACAATATATTTGTTAAATACTTAACCACTCCAGTGCTGATGGTCCAGCGCTGATGGACCACCAGGAAGCTCCAGCACCGATGGTTTTGTTATTTTAGCACAGACTGTATGGACCTGCCCAATATTTTTAAAAAGCTGAACAAACCTATTAAGGCTTCGTAAATATGTTATAGTTTTTATTATTTTTAGTTTTTGTTTTAAAAACCAAACCAGAATTGTGTTGAAAAATTATGTTTTCTAGCACTTTCTAAAGTGACGTGCTATGCAAGGTAATCATGAAAGTAGATTCTAAATCTGCTATTGCTGATGCTGTCACCCGTTTCTGGCACCTGTACCCATGCATATTTCCTGTTTCTGCAAAACACTGCAGAGTTTATAGTACTATGCACCTGCCAGGACAATACACTGTGAGGATGATGTTACCTCAGGTCATGAAATATCCTAAAAGATGCAGCTGCTGATATCACTGGGAAAGGTAATGGGGGCATGGTGACTTGACTGTGACAGAGGGGAGATCTATGGGCAGTATGTGAGAGACATGTCATGTGGTAGCTCTCAATAGTATCTGCCAGCAGCAGAGAGAGAGAGACCTCCTGTTTACACAGCAAACCATGCTAGAAAAAAAGAGGTCACACTGTGATTATATGACTTTGAAAAAGGTGAACTAGGCATCTATTAAGAGGATGGACTTTCAAAGAATAAACCACTGAAGTGTCCCTTTAAATGGTGAAATTTTATAAATGCATTTAAGGCATATTTAAAAAAATAATAATAAATGACTCCATATACTGAGTGTAAATAAGGACTTGTATAGATCATAATTTTTGTTTAATACAAATATTGCATCTCAATATTCTCAGTGTTGTCCATATGTTCTATTTTATGTACAGTAAAAATGAAAACAATTTTAACGTGTCTCATTTTGAAAGGAGCAGTTTTGTATGCTTTCATATTATATTGAATCCAAGCACTGCGTATACCTGTGTATAGTATATATACTGCATCACTGATCCTGCTAACAAGCAACATTGACAACAAATCTTTTCAATGGTCAAGATACAAATATAACACAATAAAATCTGTGTTCAACAGTGAAGAGTTATCATATAAAATCTAAATAAAATATAGTAACCTAGAACACAGTCACATAGATTTTCTAACAACAATCTGAAGTTATCCCATACCTGCATTTACAATTTTGCATTTAGAGCTGAAATAATATAGCATCCCTTGCTGTCTAAATGTCTACACAGTACTTGCTGTACTATTTTGCATTATAAAAAGAGTCATCAGAAAATGTATGATAATCGGTTTTAGGGGAAAAGAATCTGTCATCTACATTCTAGAAGCTCAGCTAACGTCTCTGGCTTTTTATCTGACAAGCTTGTTGATTGCTTCTGATGGCAGCCAGCAGAATTGTGAATGCAGATCTAGGCTATAACACAGTGCAAGATATGACATGCACTGTATGTACTGTACAGTATAATCCAAGTTCTCACTGTGCACAACACAATTTATGCACTAGCTTTTATATATTGGCGAATGTTTAGTTGCATCTTGCTTTTTGCTCCATAGTTGCTTTTTATTTTGCTCCTTTTCTTCTGCAGTGTTTGGTTTATTTAGTACATATCTGACATTTAAATAGAAATCTATACTATGATGATAACATGAACATAGTCACATATGCCTAAAGCCATTCATAATGTTAAACTCTAAATGTAATATTATCAGTTCAGGTGAGTTTTGTGTCCATTTGCTATGAAAATATACAACTTATTGTGTAAAACAATTCTGGTTTTTATGTTTGGAGTACAGGAAAACCATCATATATTGGTATCTAAATGCTTTTGTTGATTCATAATTATTTCTGGTCTTTTAGTTATTTTTATCTCCACCAGCAGCATCATAAACTAGGCATCAGGACATAAATAGGTTAATGCTACACTGTGTTTGGAACTATACCACTAATACTAAATAGTTAAAGGGAGTCTGTCAGCACAACATTGAGATATCAACTAATCACAGTACCTTGTAGGGCTGTCAGCACAGTTTACAATGATGTATTTCTTATTCAGGACCGCTGCTCCATTCTTGTAAAGATCTTCCTTTTATCCCTAGGCAGATGAGTAGAAAAGGGCTTTAGGGGCGTTGCTTTCCATCAGTGGGCTTTACTATCTGCTGCTGCTAACTGCTAATCCGTTTCGCCCCACTAACTGTACAGTGCATGTCTGATGATGACACACTGCACCCGGAAGTTTAAGAAGCTGGCTTCAGCTGCCTCCATCTGTAGCCAGCTTCCTTCACTTCTGGATGCAGTGTGACATCATCAGACATGCACAGGAATAAGCTGAGCAGCAGTTTGCAGCAGTAGATAGTAAAGCTCATTGATGGAAAGCAACGTCCCTAAGGCCCATTGATGGAAAGCAATGCCCCTAAAGCTCTTTTCTGCTCATTTGCACAGGGATAAAAGAACGATTTTTACAAGAATAGAGCAGTGGTCCTGAATAAGAAATACATCATTGTAAACTGTGCTGACAGTCCTACAAGGTACTGTACTTAATTGATATCTCAATTGTGTGCTGACAGACTACCTTTAAGTTAATGTAACTCTTTATAAATAGCTGTACGTAGTTAGAATTTTATAGAGATTAATGTAATAAATAAATATAAACAGACAAGATCAGCAGAAAATATTTTTGCACTTAAACTGAACATCTACTGTTGAACATTAACTAGACACGGTCAAAATTTTGTTTTATATATTCAATATATAAAATATCTCCACAGGATAGGGAATAACTGGTCTGTGAGGATCCAATTGCTAGGACCACTTCTGATCACTACAATAGGGGTTCTGTGTGATCCTTATAAAAGGAGCAGCAGAAGTTGAGTGATAGTTCCATAGAGTGAAATGTAGAGGCAGAGTGTATTCACAACCTTCAGCTCCATTTTAGGGGAGTTAGCTATACCCTGTCTGATTGCTCTGGTCCCAACAGCTCAGACCTCACTGAAAGTCCCATGCCACACCTACAAATGGAGTGGAAGGTTGTGCATGTACACTGCACTCCTTTTAAAACAATGGGACTGCCAGGTTTTTCAGATGCAAGTGCCTTGGCTTTCATCCTGGATCACTGAATGGCACTCAGAATGAAAGGGGTGGTTAAAAGCAGGGGAGGGTTGGTGAGCCAGAATGAGAACCGGGGTACTTTCATCTGAAAAAACACGCAAAGTACCACTTGGAGATTCATATATATTTTTATAAAAAACAGGATTTCTCAACTTGGAAATTGCGGATGCCCATAAAAAGGTATCTTTGTAATCAGTGTAAAGTGCCCAAATTTACTAATTAAAATGTACCAAAATTCTAGCATAATTTGCCCTAAAACTGGCGTACATGCTGTATACCTAATTTATTAAATGTTTTAGACACTTTTTAACAATTTCTGTGCGATATCTTACAAGCAGGTGAACTTATCAGAAAGGGACAGGCTTCAGAGTATGACAACTAATAAGTGGTGTAAAGTTTGACTAAACAGTCTAAAGATCTGCCAGATTTATCAAACAACATTAGCTACTTTGATAAATTTAATTGAATTCAGCACTCTTTTAGTTTTGCAGTTGTCTGCCCCAGTTCCACAGATATCAGTGCTGTTCATTTCGTCTACCGATGTCTGACTGATGTCAGAGGGACTGGCCTCACAGATTAGCGTCTTTGCTGGGCAGTGAGGAACGCCCCCCTGATGATACACTTCAATAGACTTGTACTGTGAAGGTGGATGTTCCTCTGACAGTGCAGTGATATCGGTAGCACTTTTCATTGGTATATAACATGCTGTATCTGAGGACATGAAAGGTCTTCTCTAAGACTGTCTAGTCTAAGTTTGCACTCTCAATGTGTATGGCTTACATCTAATGTTCCTGCTGACAGACTTCCTTTAAGAAAATATATATAACCAAAAGAGATTTTATGTCGTTAAGTTTATGTACACATAAGATTATGTATAGGTTTACACTACCTTTCTTAAGGTCCATTGGTATCATCCGCAATAGGATGAGCACAACGAACATTAACGGCAGTAGAGTGACTGATAGAGACAAATTCCCCTTCACTGTAATGTGAAAAAACGTTTATTTTTCTGATGAAAAAAAAATTTGTACATGCATGACTTTTTTTTTCCCCGTTACCAAAGTAAACAAAATGGGAACAGATACAGATGATGGGGACCCTGTATCCATCTCTCTATTCATGTTAATGCCAGTTGCTCTCATCCTATGATGGATGAGGGCAATGGATGTTCATAACGGTAGTGTGAACGTCCCCTTAGTTTAATTGTTCCTACTCTTAAAGGGGTTTCTGGTTTAAAATAGTGATGTCCTATCCTACAGATAGGTCACTAATATCAGATTGGTGAGAGTCTGACACCCAGCACCTCCATCGATGAGCTGGTCTCAGTAACTGATACATAGATGAAAGAACAGACTATACTCTGTGCAGTGGTAGAACTGAGACACTGCACCTTAAGCTAGGATCACACCTGCGCCCGGTCTCTACCTGGGGATTCCGTTCCCCATTCCGCTTTAAAAATGCAGAGAGAAAAGTCCTGCAAGCAGAGCTTTTCTCTCCACATTTTCTGCCCTTTTCGGGCGGAAACCTGCCGAACCCCATTATAGTCTATGGAGGTCCACGGATTTCCGAAGGTAACTGCTTTTTTAAGCAGATTAGGTTTCTAAACGGTGTGACAACTTGGGGGAATTAGACTCAAATGGCGGCAGGCTCCTGGTCCCAACAGCGGTGGTTCGTGGTACTGGGCGCCGGAAAGATAGCTTTCAGACGGTCCAAGTGTAAAATAAAAGTGGCTTTATTCAGCTTAACTGCAACATAACAAAAACAACAAAAAATCTAGGCCACCGTTAGGGCCCTAACTCACTCATAGAGCCCCTCACTAGCCTGACTCTTGCTCAACTCTAGCAAAAGTCCCCGGTGGACCTCAGCCCTCCTGGCACAGACCGTCTATCTGTCCAGCTGGGTCCACCATCTCCTGCGCCAAGCAGGATACTCCAGTCCTCTGGAGTTACACGCCCCACCCAAAGGTGTGGCTGAAGGCCTTTTTCAGGGCTGGGCCTGGGTCGCTCCACAGAGCCCTCTGGCTCACATACCCTCCCCCTCAGCTCTCTACCAATGGGGTGAGCTACAATGGGACGAGACATCCTATGATGAAGTCCCTCTTCAATCAAGTATGCCTGTCCAGTGTCGCTCCAGAAGTCCCAATCTGGCGGTCTCTTCTTCCAAATACTGCTCCGTCGAGTTCTCAGTTTTCTCCTTCCTTTAAATGCCACGCCAAGATCCTGGCCATTCTGTACAAAGGCAAGTTTTGCTTCATCACCTTCACAATTCACCATACAGTGGATCACCTCATTTTCATCACATTTCTCGCCATAGTCTTCAGCCATCCCATTGCGTGACTTTGATTCCTTTAGTGAATTACCGTAAGAATCTTCATCTTCACCTATCACGAATCTACAGGAGCTCAGAGACCAACTAACACGTACTTCATGCACATCAATGTCTTTAGAGTATGAATATTTCACGGGTACCTTTTCTGTAACCTTCATCTCAAAGCAAACTTTGCCATCACCATCAAGGCTTAGAAGTTTAGGAGACATAGGCTGCTTGCTCTCCTCTTTGTTTGAGATACACAAGCTCGGTACCGCAATATCTTCTCCTTCTGCACGAGGGCCATACAGTACACCCTCACATAATAGCTCACGCTGAACTACATTTTCTGGTATGTCTTTAACAACTGTCACATCATTGGTGACATGTAACCATCTCTTACTTCTGCATGCAAATGACAGCTGCTCAGTCTCTGCATTAGAACCTCTACCACGGTTACTTCCATTAGTTAGAGATATACAGGAAGGGCCACAGCAGGCTCTACCTGCTTAGGAAACTGAGAGCCTTTGGAATCCGGGGGGCACTTCTTAGAACTTTCTTCAACTCGGTAGTGGCATCAGCCATCTTCTTTGGAGTGGCCTGCTGGGGGAGCAGTATATCAACCAGGGACAGAAATAAACTTGACAAGCTGATTAGAAGGGCCAGCTCTGTCCTGGGGAGCCCACTGGACCCAGTGCAGGTGGTGGGTGACAGAAGGATACTGTCCGTGGTGAGCTCCATGCAGAAGAAGAAGTCCCATCCCATGCATGAGACTGTGATCGCGCTGAGCAGTACTGTCAGTGACCGACTGCTCCACCCTAGGTGTGAGAAGGAGCGCTATCGGAAGTCTTTCCTCCCCACCGCGGTTAGGCTGTACAACCAACACCGACCTAAGCGGAGATCATTACACACAGAGAACTGAGGTATCTCTCTGCCTGTTAAATCCCCCCCCCCCCCCTCCTCTGCTACGTCCTATCTGTCTGTCTGCTATTAATGTAATGCCTCTCACTTTGGAACATTCCTGTACATGTTGTATTTGTATTTGTATCTGCTTATCTTTGCTGCTGTAACACACTGAATTTCCCCATTGTGGGACTATTAAAGGACTATTATTATTATTATTATTATATAGCAACATTGTATCTCAGCCTCTTCTTGTTGCTATTAGCGTCAGGCGGTAAAACAGCTTCTGCCTCTTCTCTTCTTTTTGGGTTGACTGTATTACTTCCTGACTCCCCCTTCACAGACAACATGGAGTCATTATTCACCATTTGTCCACGAGACATTTGGCTAGAGACAGGCACAGCAACACCTTTATGCACAATGGCTTCAGACACTTTAGCTGTTGGGACAACATATGCGTGGTCAGTCTTCTTACGGACTATTGTTTCACACTTTTGATGACCCTTCACCTTATTTGCCATCTCACAGCCCTCTAGGCTTTGGACCTCCTCACATTTTGCAGGAAGTCCACCTTTAGCAGCATCTTCCTGGGGAACTATACCCTCTACTTGACGTTTTACCGAATCACGTGGTTTCATCATAATCTGATCATTGGTATCAACATCAGTGGACAGGTCACTCATGTCTGTCTGACTTAATGATTCTCCTTTCTCTGCCTCTATGCTGGCAGCTTTCTCCAATTCTAACGCCCTCTGTAGCGCACAAATCTCTGATTCCAGCTCCAGAACTTTCTTCACTGCCACCTTTTTCTGAGCAGCTTCAATCTCAGTTTCTACTATTGCAACTTGCAGATCTTCCTCAATCTTCCTGACATCTTCTATGGCAGTAGATGTAGATGCCATCTCTTTATCCACTATGTCTCCTAGTTCTAGGATATTCTGCAGCATTCTTCTAACATTTGTCAGGTCAGCATCCTGGATGATATTTTCTGCTTCCTTCACTGTTCCCTGAACTATATTGAACTGACCCTCCAACATCTTCTGATAAAGCTTCTGCTCATCTGCAGACTTTTTGTCAAGTCTTTCATTCAAGTCCCGTATCTCAGTGGCTCTCTTATCTTGCTCTTGGTTGAATAAAGACTCTCTCTCTTGAGTCACGTTCCTCATGGATTACAGCTCTGATTCTTTAGAGGTTAACAGGCTCTGCAGCGAGTCCTTCTCATCTTCTAGTGCTGCCAGCTTTGAAGATAGCGCAGATGCCGACTGTTCAGTATTGAATAAAGACTGCTGCAATCGATCCAATTCTTCTCTTTTAGATTCCACTTCGGTTTTTAACTGTTCAATCTGCAAAGTGCGCTCTTCCAACTTTATTTCTGACTCACGCTTCACTTGATCCATCTGAAACTCCAGCTGTTTCTTGATTTGTGTAATTTCCTCCTGCTTGTTCACTTGCACCTTTAGTTTAGCAACAAACATTTCTAGATCTACAATCTCAGTAGATAAATTAGACAGGTTTCCCTCAAACTGAATCTTCCTGTCTTCTATCTGGAGGTCCAATTCTCTCTTGGCCTTTTCCAGCTTGTCATAAGCATTAGCTTTGTTCTCATACAACATCTGCACAGATTCCAGGTTTTTCTCAGCTTCATCCTTGGAGCTAACCAAATCCTCTATTTCAGTGTGCAGTTGCTTGTTGAGCCTCTCTAACTCGGCCTTCAATTCAAGGGCCTCTGCTTCAGCAAGGTCACGTTCTTCTGCATATCTAGCAGAAAGAGTCTTCTCTTCACCAAGCAGCTGATCAACCTTTTTCTGCTTCCTTTCCAAATTTGACACAATCCGACGTTGATGATCAAGATCTACACCTACATCTTCTAGTTCCTGCTGAAGTCTAATTTTCGTCTTCTCTAGTTTGTCATAAGCAGCAACCTTCTCCTCAAATCGTTGATTTGTAGCTTCTAGCTCCTTTTGCAACTTTTCCTTTAGTTCTTCAACAGAGTCCAAGGATCCAATACTATCCTCCATTTTTTTCTTCATATCAGTCGCCTGAGCCTGTAGTGTTGAAATCTGCTTTGTCAAATCTCTTTTTGCTATCTCCTCTTCCTCTAGTTGCTCAAGGAAACCATTTTTCTCATCTTCCATTTGTTTTAGTTTTGTACTAAGGTCAAGCTTCTGACGGGTTTCTTCTTGCAAAAGTTCCTGAGTGTCCTGAAGCTGAGATTCTAGTGTAGACAACTCTTTGGAAAGTTTGATAAACTTGCTGTCTGCTTGAGAAAGAAGCCCTGTGACATTATTCAATTCCACCTGCAGACCGTTTGCCTTGTCTAGCAGTTCTGCTTGAAACCTGTCCCCTTCTGTGACTTTTAGTTGCAGCTCTTGAAGTTGAGTCTCTACTTTTTTATGACTCTCCTGTAAGGTTTGCACTTTCTGAGCATGGACAAACGACATCTCCATCAAATCTTTGTCTTTATTTTGCACCAAAATAGACAACTTCTCATTATCTTCACAAGATCCTGACATCGCCCTCTCCAGGCTGCATATTCTAGCTTTGAGTTCCCTTTCTCTTTGTTCCAGAACTCCAGCTCTGCTTCACCATTCATGGATTTCACTATTTAGGCGAACCTGCTTTAGTGCATGCAAGTTTTGCTCTGACTGCAATGTCTGCACCACAGATTCTAAATCACTCTCTTGGTCAGAGACATGCTTCCTCAGTTCTGCAATTTCATTTTCTTTGTCAATTAATGCAGCCGAAAGTTTTTCACACTTCCTCACTTGGTCATCCAAACATTCTGACTGACACTGCAAAAATTCACTTCTCTCACGTTTAGCAGTTTCAAGGTCATCTCTTAATTTTTCAATGACATTCTCTTTGGCAGTGGAGTCTTGGACATGCTGCTCCTTTAAATCCTGCAATTGCTTCTCAAGCACTTGCTTTTGCTCTACGCTCTGTACAACTTTATCAGATAGAGCACATTCCATTTCAGCAAACTCCTTCTTAGTGACACAGTCCATTCCAGGCAAACCCAGTACCACATTTTCATAATGACTAGGATATGAACTCTTTATAGTTTCAAGCTCTTTCTTTAACTTAAGGTTCTCTTTTTCTGATACCTCAAGTTGCCATTTCCAATCAGATATTTCATCTTCATAAATGAACCTGATGGTTTTAATCTCATCTTGAAGCTGCTGCACCATAATATTTTCATCTTTGGCGCTCTGATGCACTCCAGTATGAGACATAGTCATAGTCATAGACATACAGTCAGCAGGGACATATTCATTCATAGAACAGAGGTGCTTTAGAAAAACTGAGTCACCATCATGCAACACATTATCTTTACTTGCATTCCACATGTTCTGTTCCGGGTTTTGTATCTCTCTGCATTCAGACTGCTGCACTAATAAACCTGTGCATAACTTCTCTGCTTTTTTACAAGCTGAAATTCTCTTTTTCTTGCCCATGGTTTACTAACAAGATTACACAATATTCCACAGCAACCTTGGGTTCAACCAGCAGCAACTTTTTTTGCAATCTTCAGCAGTCACATGTATTCAAACAGTTTGAGTTTGTTTGAGTTTGAGTTTGAGTTGGAGTTGGAAGGGACCTCAAGGGCCATCGAGTCCAACCCCCTGCAAAAGCAGGAATTCCTAAAACATCCCAGCTATATACCTATCCAGTTTCCGCTTGAAGATTTCAATTGATGAAGAACTCACCACCTCCCGTGGCAGCCTATTCCACTCTCTCACTACCCTTACTGTTAGAAAGTTTTTCCTAATGTCTAATCTGAATCTCCTTCCCCTTAGTTTCATCGCATTACTTCTCGTGCTTCCTTCTGCTAATGAGAAAAGGGTAGATCCCTCTGCACTGTGACAAGTTAACTTATGTGGCACTACAACAACCAGCATTTTCTTCTGTCTTCCACAGAAAACACCAACATGGCACCATAGCCTTTCACATAGACTGTTTGCAATATTCAGCTTCTACACACATTGCTTATTTTCTTGCCATCAGCAAGCACTTTATAGACTTCTGTGCCACAGTATACACAAAGTCCATTCCCTGGATTCCTCTTCCAGAGTTTTACTTTCACCAGTTTTTACACACACTTTGCTATGTTGCAGTTCACTCACCCCTTCCTGGGTTTCTTCAGTTGAAATCACAGATTTCTTCCAGCTGTAGGCCACAATGCACACTTTGCAGTACTGCAATCACAAACCACTTGTCTTCCAGGACTTGCGTGGATCTGTTTATGCGCGCGTTCTCCACCATATGTGACAACTTGGGGGAATTAGACTCAAATGGCGGCAGGCTCCTGGTCCCAATAGCGGTGGTTCGTGGTACTGGGCGCCGGAAAGATAGCTTTCAGACGGTCCAAGTGTAAAATAAAAGTGGCTTTATTCAGCTTAACTGCAACATAACAAAAACAACAAAAAACCTAAGCCACTGTTAGGGCCCTAACTCACTCATAGAGCCCCTCACTAGCCTGACACTTGCTCAACTCTAGCAAAAGTCCCTGGTGGACCTCAGCCCTCCTGGCACAGACCGTCTATCTGTCCAGCTGGGTCCACCATCTCCTGCTCCAAGCAGGATACTCCAGTCCTCTGGAGTTACATGCCCCACCCAAAGGTGTGGCTGAAGGCCTTTTTCAGGGCTGGGCCTGGGTCGCTCCACAGCGCCCTCTGGCTCACATACTCACAACGGAAACCCAAATGCAGGTGTGAACCTAGCATTAGATACCATTAAAGTGAATGGGAGCTGATCTGCTGTACTTGGTCTGGCCACTACAGAGAGTAAAGTGCTGTCTGAATCATGCTCCATTCTCTAAATATTAGCTACTGAGAACAGCTGATCAATAGGAATGTCAGGTGTTGAAACCCCACAAATCTGATATTGATGACCTATTCTTAAGATAGGTTAGCAATATTTTCAGGACAGAAAACGCCTTTGGAGTCCTTAACCAAATCAGAGCCAATTTCTCATAATACCAAACAATAAGTATTGTGATATCCAAGTAAAACGCTTGAAAGGGTGCAGCTAGCATATAGTACAATACTTTGTGATTGAATATTGCAAAAAGCTGTTTTTTGTGACACACATATCTGAACATGTCCATCCAAGAGGAAAATTAAGGAGGGACACATTTGCATTATTGTTTTGGTAAACTGTGTTTATATGCAGTAGGTATATAAACTGTATTTTTTGTAGTTAAGAAGTTCCTTCAAGCAAGCCTTTGGTAAGAAAAAGTCCAACAAACCACCATCTTCCCATTCAGATATTGAAGAACTTACAGATTCATCTGTACCGTCCTCTCCAAAATTGCAACATAACTCTGGAGATTCAAGCTCTTCTACAATGAAACAGTCACCATCCAACTCAGAGTAAGTCACTTCATTTTTCTGTAAAGTGCTGTTTTGTCTTTCTAGAAATACAGTATATAGATCTTTGTGTGCAATGCATATTCTAAATCACTAAACAACTGGGTCCTAGCATCTCCAAAACAGCAGGTTTTATGGGTACTTACCTACCTAAATTTGAGTTATAAAATAACATACAGAATTGTAGTTATGAAACACAGAATACAGATACGGAAATTTCACATAGTTTGACATAGCAAAATAATTTTGGGATATTTGTACAAAGTACTAAAGTTTACCTTCTTGAGAGAGACTTTTCTATGAGGATTAGCAAAAAAAAAGGTTTGTATCTCTGTTTCAAGTCAACTTCAAGACAATATAGAACACTGAACTTTGCCTGTTATACAGTCATGGCCAAAAGTTTTGAGAATGACACAAATATTATATTTTCACATGATCTGCTGCCCTCTGGTTTTTATGTGTGTTTGTCAGATGTTTTTATCACATACAGAAATATAATTGCATTCATATTATGAGTAACAGAAGCTTATATTGACACTTAGAATGAGTTAATGCAGCAAGTCAATATTTGCAGTGTTGACCCTTCTTCTTCAGCACCTCTGCAATTCTCCCTGGCATGCTCTCAATCAACTTCTGCACCAAATCCTGACTGATAGCAGTCCATTCTTGCAGAATCAATGCTTTAATTTTGTCTGAATTTGTTGGTTTTTGTTTGTCCACCCGTCTCTTGATGATTGACCACAAGTTCTCAATGGGATTAAGATCTGGGGAGTTTCCAGGCCATGGACCCAAAATCTCTATGTTTTGTTCCCTGAGCCATTTAGTTATCACCTTTGCTTTATGGCAAGGTGCTCCATCATGCTGGAAAAGGCATTGTTGAGCGCCAAACTGCTCTTGGACGGTTGGGAGAAGTTGCTCTTGGAGGACATTCTGGTACCATTCTTTATTCATGGCTGTGTTTTTAGGCAAGACTGTGAGAGAGCCGATTCCCTTGGCTGAGAAGCAACCCCACACATGAATGGTTTCAGGATGCTTTACAGTTGGCATGAGACAAGACTGGTGGTAGCGCTCACCTCTTCTTCTCCAAATAAGCTGTTTTCCAGATGTTCCAAACAATCGAAAAGGGGATTCATCAGAGAAAATGACTTTACCCCAGTCCTCAGCAGTCCACTCCCTGTACCTTTTGCAGAATATCAGTCTGCCCCTGATGTTTTTTCTGGAGAGAAGTGGCTTCTTTGCTGCCCTCCTTGAGACCAGGCCTTGCTCCAAGAGTCTCCGCCTAACAGTGCGTGCAGATGCACTCACACCTGCCTGCTGCCATTCCTCAGCAAGCTCTGCACTGCTGGTAGCCCGATCCCGCAGCTGAAACACGGTCCTGCCGCTTGCTGGTCTTTCTTGGGCGCCCTGGAGCCTTTTTGGCACCAATGGAACCTCTCTCCTTGAAGTTCTTGATGATGCGATAGATTGTTGACTGAGGTGCAATCTTTCTAGCTGCAATACTCTTCCCAGTTAGGCCATTTTTGTGCAGTGCAGTGATGACTGCACGTGTTTCTTTAGAGATAACCATGGTTAACAGAATGATGGCAAGCACCAGCCTCCTTTTAAAGTGTCCAGTGGTGTCATTCTTACTTAATCATGACAGATTGATCTCCAGCCCTGTCCTCATCAACACCCACACCTGTGTTAATGGAGCAATCACTGAAACGATGTTAGGTGGTCCTTTTAAGGCAGGGCTGCAATGATGTTGAAATGTGTTTTGGGAGATAAAGTTCATTTTCTAGGCAAGTAATTGCTGTTAAGCTGATCACTCTTTATAACATTCTGGAGTATATGCAAATTGCCATTAGAAAAACTGAAGCAGTAGACTTTGTAAAAATTTATATTTGTATCATTCTCAAAACTTTTGGCCATGACTGTATACATTGCCAAATAATAATGTAGTAACATAAAGAAGCTAGAATTTCTCGAATAAGAATTAGTCAGTCAGTACAGTAAGAGTTAGTAAAGGTCAGATAAACTGATTTGGACCTGGATGAAGAAATTTTTGTACATGCTTTTTTGTGTTCAGTACAATGTTATTTTAGTAAATCTGCATTTTTATGTTGTGTGAATTCAGGTCTGCTTTAATTTGGCCACCAAAGAAAAAGCAAACTGGCCTTGTGATCTACAAGCATGGGTCACGGTAAAACACATAAAACACTGTGTGGTGCATGTGACTGAGCCTTATTTACTGGAATTCAAAATCTGCATGTACTAAAATCGAGTGACAATTCACAAAAAAATGGAAATTGATAATGAATTCATAATGAAATTCTTAATGAAGTGGACTGCATCCTTATAACTGTGTGCACCAAGTAAAACGCTTGAATTTGGGTAAAACTCTCTTTGCCTCAGAACAAGGTTTAGAAACTAATAACATGTTTTAGAAACACATCAGTTTTTTTCTGTTGGGGTTCCGGGATCTGTGATTCTTTGCTGCTTGGTACAATTAAAGCACATTATAGTCTTTAAGTGTCTGTTCTGTCTACATTAGTTGATTTTTAGTATTTATCAATAATATACCAAATAGATTGACATCAGTAAAGAGATTTTTACACAACCGGATGTATGGGGTGGGGATGAACGAATGTTAATATAACCCCATACATAATTTGTTAGCTGACTGCAGGGCCTTTTACATAGGTCAGTGTTCTTATCCGTACTTGTTTGACTTATTATCAGCTCATGTAAAAGACCCTTTAACTTGGCGATCTTTGCAAGTGCAAGATCTGCAAGCTAAAAGACAGAGGCCCTTCAAGTTCTTTCTAAGCACTTTCATTCTCATGATTGCTAAATACCATACCCCAACTGCTGAAAACTCCTGAATGTCTTTTGACATGTCAGAAATTTTTCAAAACCACACAGTAACTTATTTTAGGGTATGACGGTTGCTTTAAATATATACAAATGTTATTACACATTCATTTTTGTGATGACATTCTTTGCATATCTTGAAATCAATTTGTTGATGATAATCTTTGATAGAATGGGGACATAAAAATGAGAACACTGCTGCAAAATATAGCATTAGTTGGTATAGTATGTGAGCATTTTCTAAACAAAAACTTGGGCAATACAGGACTCAACCACAACTCAGTCTAATGAAGAAATAATATTGGTTTACTTCTCGGAATAAAAATCTTTGTCTATGCACGGCTTAGATCTTTGGTAGTAACTAACCCCACTTCACACTAGTGTTTTTGCACCAATTGTTACCCATAAAAATGTTCAAATGTTCCATACTAACTGCAAATGAATAGCTTTGAATATGTTAATGATATGTAGATCCTGCACCTACTATTTAATGGAGTATACTGTCTTGGTGGATTCTTTTTGTTAGAAGTATTCCTCAAAATACTCTTAACTGAACACGTGGTATCTTGATGCTACAACCTCCAGCATGAGTGAGCATGGCAGCAAGTGTTTTACGTCCTCCTGTAGCACCTCTACAGGAGCGGTGAAGTAGCACACCTGGGCTGTCCATGTAATACATGAACCTGCTGAATCATTTAAAGCAAAAGATGCCTACTGTAGCTATTATGTGCCCAAATTAATTAAAGGATAGTATGTACGAGGGACCTCCACTACAGTAACTCAGAATGCCCTGGCAGGGTATTTCAGATTGCTTTTTATAAAAAAGTATTTTAATTCTAGTCAGTAATTGAAGTAATTAAAAAGTGAGTTTATTGAAATTAAAATAGAACACCATTTATGTTAAATATTACATTTTTTAAAATAGAATGTGTGTTTTTGCCTAATATTACTCTTACACGGAAATCACAAAATGAATTCATAGTTCATGCCCAAATAACTAAGAGCTAATGGTCATTTTTCTTTTAAGGATCTGTGAATGTACTGAAGCGGAAGCTGAGATTATTCTACAGCTCAAAGGTGAACTTCGGGAAAAAGAGCTAAAGTTAACAGACATACGCCTCGAAGCCCTCAGTTCTGCACATCACCTTGACCAAATCAGAGAAGCAATGAACCGTATGCAGGTAAGTGATTAAACATTGAACTTCTATAATAGTGACTATTCAATTATCCCATAAACCATTGTACAAGACACAAGGCCTTTATCATTTATGGAGAAAAAGTTTCCAATGTTAACTGAGCAACACAATTTCTTTTTATATGATACATAATCCATTGCAATCAGCACTACACCAACTGAACAGCGCACTGGGTAACAGAAGGAGGAGCCAAGCAGAATATCTATTGTAGACAACCCTCTATAAAGTAAAATGTTACTTTAACAGATATTTCATTTTCAGTCAAACACATGAACAACACAAATATTATTGACAATTTCATGGATATTAGTAATACAGTACAGTATATTGAGCAGAAAAGCATCAACTACTGACTGCTGTTTTTAAGGAGCATGCATGGAAATGATAGAAAAGAAAAACAGTTCCTTCAGTTGTAAGTGAAAACTTGGAGTAGATTGTAAACACAAAAATATAAGTATGCACCTCTTTTGTGTTCTGGACTCCTAGTTTTCACAAATACTAATGCAAAATACAGATGTGTTCACACTTACCTTTACCCAGATTTGGTTATCGTCTCCAGTTTTTTAAATGTTCATTAAATCAATGTAATAGAATATCACAACATGGTAACAAAATCTTTCACAGGCTCCATTTTACAACACAACCATTAGGTGTCTGCACATATGACATATCACTTTGTGACAGAGTATCGCAACACTGTCATGTTTTGATAAGCTGATCATCTGGTGACAGTTCTGAACATATCCAGCCGTAAGGTAAGGAAGGACACCTTTACAGTCATGTGAAAGTTTCCTTCAATAATACATTGAAATAAGTATCTAATCAGAATACAGATAAAGCAGACAGAAGTCTACAAATGAGAATTCATTAAGCAGCTCAGTTTCTTTTGAAAAATGAATTATTGCATTTGTTTCATGTGACATCTGTCATGGCAGATTTTCATTAGCACCTTTGGGTTTAGAATGTATCTTTTGTTTGATGATTGAGGTGTTAAAACTTGTGTCAGTGAAATTTGAAGCTTTCTGTTTCCCAATTTTTGTTACTCTTCTTAATTTAGTTTTTACATAGATTAAACTTGTTTTGACAAAGTTTAACGTATATAGAGCTGACACTTTAACTTGATGTCATATATTGTAGAATGAAATTGAAATACTGAAAGCTGAGAATGACAGGTTAAAGTCCGAAACAAACCCCCCAGGAAAAGCAGCACATCCTTCTTCAGAATCATCGAGTTGTGCATCATCTTCCTCTTCACGGCAGTCTTTAGGTCTTTCGTTAAATAATCTAAATATAACAGAAACCATAGCAACAGGTATGCACAATGTAACTATATCTTTTTAACATTAGAGTGAATGGTGAAAGATGCAAATGGAAAGCGCTCTACCTGCATCCTTCATTCTATCAATGTTTCAGTCCATTGTTTTGATCTTATGATGGCTGAACAGCAGCGTAAATGTAAGATAGTTGAATACACAACACTGTTATGGATACTGAATTGTAATAATACCTGAAGTAGGCTGAAATAGTAGAGCCTTCTACATAATCTAATATAAGAATCACTAGATTCTTTAGTACTGTAGCACCAAAACAACAATGTATCTTATTTGTGAGCATTATCGTAATATGACGTGAAGTTCTTTTTTTACAACAGATATTTTATTAGATGATGCTAAAGATGCTAGAAATGGAACTTGTCACAAAGAAGGAAGAAGTGTCAAAATTTTAGTATCTATTAACAGAGGATTTGGACGTGCCAAGGTAATTATTTCAGTACTAGAGGAGTAAGCTAAATCTTTGTCTTTGATGCCGATAAACCTTGCCATAAATCAGAATTATTACAAATAGCTTTGTATATGATGAAACTGTATCTGTCCCGTGTATCCCGTGAAAATTATAAAAGGTACAGATGTAAAAAGCCATTAAACATGCATTGCACAATTTTTTTGGCATGAAGAAATAGTTACTGTGAATGAATGAACATTTGTTTAAAGAGTTTATCCAGAAATATTGATTTTATGGCTTATCTTTAGGATAGGCTATGAAATATCTGAACGTTTGTGGTAAACTAGAGGCCCCCACACCAATCAGCTGTAGGGGGCTGCATCTGTTGCCCATTCTATATACAACACTGAACCAGAAGCAGTTGGCTTTGTGCTCTGTGTAGAGGCCAGGCACCAGTGCTGCAGCTTTATGACTGTGATTTTTCAGCACAGCCACCCATAGAATATCCCTCCAATTCTGATATTGTATTATCACAATGTAGTCACAGGTATTGTAGTATCCCAAGCCTATTAATTACACAATTGTTGTTTATTTTTTAGCCCTTTCATACACCAGGACATAATAGTATGTCAAGGGCCTTAATCAGTTATAGGGGTTGTCTGGGCTAAAATGTTATTTTTTTAATTGGGATGGGAGGGGTTAAAATTTAAAAAAAAAAAAAAAAACATACTCTCCTGTCCCCGGAGCTCTGGTGCCTCCGTGCAGTGCGGTCCTGCAGCTCCAATGTTGTCTTCTGACGGAAGTCCCCGCCCCATGTGACTGCTAAGGTAGGGATCCGGTGATGTCGCTACCCCTGATGTCCCCAGGTCCCTTGCTGTGGCTGTTGAGGTCACTGATTGGCCTCAGTGGTCACGTGACCGCTGAAGCCAATCAGTAGCCTCGGCAGAAGGAGCCCAGGACGTCAAAGCCATCGAGGAATTCCACTGCAGGAAGTCAGCCCAGCAGAAGGACAGGTTAGTATGTTTTCTGTCATTTATGCCAGAACTGTTGTAAATGATGATAAATGTGACTGGACTGATTCTCTAACCACCCCTAGCCATGCCCCCTTTCAGAAAATTGGAGAGGAGGGCGTAAATAAATTGGTACTGGTGACAAATAGGACTGTTTTTTAATGTCACAAAAGTGGTGTACGGCCATAATAAATGTGCCCCCTTGACTGCAGTCTGTTCCCCATTTCCACCAGAAGCATGACTATAATACAAAGCTGCAGGCCTGTTAAAACTGCCACCATCTCCCTCATATTTGCTGCATTATCAGTAGTGGAAGATCTACTCCTGTATACTGCTTTATATAATGCACATGTACTGTATCTAAGTTTTCTGGAGTAAATAAGTTTAATTATGGAGCAGAAATGCCATATTTGTGAATCCCCTGCACAACCTTTTTTTCAAAATCATGAAACTTGAAAAAAAGTAGGTAAAATATTAGCGCTCAGTGCAACTCATTTTAAGGCATCTGTTCATTAACTAGAAGGCTAAATAAATGTATGAATATGTTTACTTCTGAATTTTTATGTTTATTAATGTTATGTGAACTTGTTTTCTAGGATGCAAAAAGTCATCAATATTTAATAGGATCTATTGGTGTCAGTGGAAAGACCAAATGGGATGTACTAGATGCAGTTATTAGACGTCTTTTTAAGGTATATCCATATTTTGTAGCCTTTGATCTTAAGATTTTGTATGATGTTGCCTAACACATTATGTTTTATTGTGTGTTGTACTTCTAACACTGTTCTGCAATAAGTAGTATACTGCACTTTTAATACTTATATTTGCAATAGAGATGTGTCTGTTCTTAACAATTTGTCATTAGACAGAATTATCCAGTAAGATTTTAGGCACAAAAAAGCACATTAGAGCCACTCAGGACAGTTCATCTTTGCTCTTTCAATGCACTCCACCCATATGAAATGAATGCTTAGTCCTTCATTATCTTCATGGGTTTATATCACACTGTGAAAATAAAATCATATAATTGCTCCCTACATTGATAGCAGATTTAAGAAGCTTTCAATTGAAATTAACGTTCATGTATTGCCACATCACAGTCTTGAAGGGTATTAATTTCATACTATGACAGGGGAGAGAAAAAAAAAAAGAACTGGAATTCCTCGCCAATATTCATTGCAAAACTCTGCTTGTTGTCATTCATTTTATCAAAATCTGTCCTGGCAGTGTGATCATCACACAGATGCACAGCTTGTCTCAAAAACACTTATAGAGTTTTGCGTCCTGTGTGTCCATCACATGACTAGGGCAGATTTTCTTCCACTGGATGTTGAAGGCAAGGAGTAGTGTCTCAGGTTTTTAAACTATGTGCAGTGCAGTTATTGTGACATGTTTATTGTGACTCCTTTTGGTTGCTTTAATTTTTTTCTTTACTTTGTTCAATCCTCACATATTTTACTTAGTGTAAGTTTTCAATTTGTTATTTTTAGGAATATGTGTATCGTTTGGATCCAGCTTCTAGTTTAGGCTTATCCTCAGATGCCATTACCAGTTATAGTATTGGTGATGTAGTTAGATCAAATAACACAGAAGTGCCTGAAATGCTACCTTGTGGATATCTGGTTGGAGATAATATCATCACTGTGAACTTAAAAGGTAAATATATTTTACTACTAAAATTGCTTTTCCAGTATTTTGATATTGGTTTGATTTTGATTTTGACCTATTGGTATCTTTAGGATAGGTCATGAATATCAGAACAGTGGGGGTGCAGACACTTGACTCTCCCGCTGATCAGCTGTTCTTAGCAGTCGCCAATACTGACAGATGACACTGTGTAGTAGTTGTGTCAAGTCAGATCAGCTCCCATTCAAGAGTCTATGGTTAAGTCGTCAATATCACAAACCTGGATTATCCCTTTACTTTATATTTATATTAAATATTTGGAATATTTGTATAACATGCACTTACACAGTAGACAATAAGGATCTGCATGAGGGTTAATCAATTGATTAAATGTGGATTTATGCAAATATTAACAGCTGAGGTTTTGATCATACAGATGACTACAGTGGGGAAAAAAAGTATGTAGTCAGCCACCAATTGTGCAAGTTCTCCCACTTAAAAAGATGAGAGAGGCCTGTAATTGTCATCATAGGTAGAGCTCAACTATGAGACAAAATGAGAAAACAAATCCAGAAAATCACATTGTCTGATTTTTAAAAAATTTTTTTGCAAATTATGGTGGAAAATAAGTATTTGGTCACCTACAAACAAGCAAGATTTCTGACTGTCACAGACCTGTAACTTCTTCTTGAAGAGGCTTCTCTGTTCTCCACTCATTACCTGTAGTAATGGCACCTGTTTGAAATTGTTATCAGTATAAAAGACACCTGTCCACAACCTCAAACAGTCACACTCCAAACTCCACTATGGTGAAGACCAAAGAACTGTGGAAGGACACCAGAAACAAATTTGTAGACCTGCACCAAGATGGGAAGACTGAATCTGCAATAGGCAAGCAGCTTGGTGTGAAGAAATCAACTGTGGGAGCAATAATTAGAAAATGGAAGACATACAAGACCACTGATAATCTCCCTCGATCAGGGGATCCATGCAAGATCTCACCTCGTGGGGTCAAAATGATCACAAGATCGGTGAGCAAAAATCCCAGAACCACACGGGGGGACCTAGTGAATGACCTGCAGAAAGCTGGGACTAACGTAACAAGGGCTACCATCACTAACACACTACGCCACCAGGGACTCAGGTCCTGCAGTGCCAGACGTGTCCGCCTGCTTAAGCCAGTACATATCCGGGCCCGTCGAAGTTTGTTAGAGAGCATTTGGATGTTCCAGAAGAGTATTGGGAGAATGTCATATGGTCAGATGAAACCAAAGTAGAACTGTTTCAAATGCTGAGTTGCATCCAAAGAACACCATACCTACTGTGAAGCATGGGGGTGGCAACATCATGCTTTGGGGCTGTTTCTCTGCAAAGGGACCAGGACGACTGATCCGTGTACATGAAAGAATGAATGGTGCCATGCGTTGTGAGATTTTGAGGGCAAACCTCCTTCCATCAGCAAGGGCATTGAAGATGAAATGTGGCTGGGTCTTTCAGCATGACAATGATCCCAAGCACACCGCCAGAGCAACGAAGGAGTGGCTTTGTAAGAAGCATTTCAAGGTCCTGGAGTGGCCTAGCCAGTCTCCAGATTTCAACACCATAGAAAACCTTTGGAGGGAGTTGAAAGTCCGTGTTGCCCAGCATGGAGGAATGGGCCAACATGGAGGGGATGGGATCTGCATGGAGGAATGGGCCAACATACCAGCAACAGTGTGTGCCAACCTTGTGAAGACTTACAGAAAACATTTGACCTCTGTCATTGCCAACAAAGGATATATAACCAAGTATTGAGATGAACTTTTGTTATTGACCAAATACTTATTTTCCACCATAATTTGCAAATAAATTCTTTAAAAAAATCAGACAATGTGATTTTCTAGATCTGTTTTCTCATTTTGTCTCTCATAGTTGAGGTCTACCTATGATGTCAATTACAGGCCTCTCTCATCTTTTTAAGTGGGAGAACTTGCACAATTGGTGGCTGACTAAATACTTTTTTTTCCCCACTGTATATACAACTTTTGATTTGGAGCTTTTATGACTCTAGAAGCCTTATTCCCTGTCAGGGTATATGGAAATCATAGAGGGCGGTTCAGAAAAATCTTATAGATTTGATCAGGCCACTCATTCATTACATTGTAGGCCAATCATTTTAATTCACTTTATCTGAGATTGTCCAGAAGCCCCTTCCTGCGACAAAAACAAACTATTCGTGGTGCTTGCAGTTTTTAACTAGTGAGCTGTAAGTATGTAAATGTAGAGTATTTGCAATAAAAAAAAAATATATATTTTTTTTATTTTAACATTGACCCGTTAAAGCAATTTAAAAGTAATGGTTGCAAAGTTCTTCTAGAATATGATATAAAAAGTGTATATTAAAATGTATATTATGTGTAGACATGAATGATACTGCATATAGTATGTTTTTGAAATAAAAAGACTTTTTAGTTCTGCAAAATTTGACTTTGTATTACAATTTTTTGTTAGAAGTGTTCGCCCAGTGTAATTATTTTCCTGGAGTGTAAAGTTATTTGCTTTCAAGCTGGTGTGTATACTACCCTATAATATGTTGATTGATATACCGTATGTACCAACACTAGTAAATATAACTTCAATTTGCACAGTTAGATGACAGTCAACTGTGATTTTCTTTCCTTCCTAGGTGTAGATGAAAACAGCCTGGACAGTTTTGTGTTTGATACTCTTATTCCTAAACCAATTACTCAGCGTTACTTTAATTTATTGATGGAACATCGCAGAATTATTTTATCTGGACCCAGTGGAACAGGAAAGACATATCTGGCTAACAAACTTGCAGAATATGTTGTAAATAAAAGTGGCAGAAAGAAAATTGAGGAAGCCATTGCAACCTTTAATGTGGATCACAAATCAAGTAAAGTGAGTAAGCAAAACCACTTTTATGAATCCCTTCAAAAGGCTCCAGAATAAGAAAAACATATCATTGTTAACCAAACTATCACAAGTCAACAATGTATTATTATTCAAAACAGAATATTTTAGATTAAATCCATTGTGTGCACAAAAGCAAAGATCGCATTAACTCTCAATATATATTTGAATTCTATGGTTTTACATACCAGGTCATAATAAAATAAAACATCTGATCCTAAGATGGTCTTAAAATGAGGGAAATACAGTCTGAGATGAGCAATAGAATACAACAAATTCATTATTTATTTATCAAATATGAAGCCCACAAGCCTCAATGAACTGAAGCAATATTATAAAGAAGAGTGAGGCAAAATTCCTCCAGAATGTGAAAGTCATACAGAAAACTAATATATTCAAGTAATTGCTGCTAAAGGTGGTTCTACAAGCTATGGATTCATGGGGTGTACTTAGGTTTTCACACATGGCTTTTGTATTTTGGCCTATTTTTTGTTATATAATTAAAAAGTGTAATTTGTCATGTGTTGTTGATCTGATCTTCTATTTACCTAATTTTAAGACATAATAAAAAATGTATTTTTTTTAATGCTCTGATGGAACCATAAAATTCAAAGAGGGTGGACTTTGTTTCTCTTATGACTGTATATATAAAGGACATGGATAATCATGCTAGAAGATTCAAGAAAAACTTTCAGTAAACTGTAGAGAAAATGCATTTGCCTATGTAACACTATTTGTAATATAAAGTATACATTATAGTTACCTTTATATTACCTTGCAACACAATGTTTAACAGTTTTTAAATGGGTTGCTCCACGATTGACACTTAACGTGTTAGATTATTGGAGGTCCCACTTCTGCGACCACCACTAATCACAAGAACTGGACAAACCCTTTAATTGTAATATAGGTGCTATGTTAGGTTCTCTTCACACGTGTGTCTTAACTTATGTTTTTATACAATTTATGACTATACTAATGCATTTATATGTAAGAATTCCCTGAAGTTGCAATAGTCATAAATGTTGCTATTTAATTTAGACATTGTGGGGCAGATTTAGATTTACTATTGCTGCTGCACCAGAATGCACCATAAGTTTGGTGCAAACCAATTTAAACAAATGTATTATTGATTTGCTTAATAAAAAACAAAAAACAAAACCCCCCCAGATGTTTGAACCTTCCTAGAAACCTTTAAAAAATGTCTAGAAAAGTGAATGTAAATAAGTTGACCATCTCTTGTAGTTCTATGGCTGTGCTATATCACTGTTTTTTGTTTTTTTTTGTCTCTTATTTTTTAAGGAGTTGCGACAATATCTAGCCAATCTTGCAGATCAATGCAGTGCTGATAATGATACTGATACCCCAGTGGTGATAATCCTGGATAATCTTCATCATATAGGATCTCTAAGTGATATCTTCAATGGATTCCTAAACTGTAAATACAACAAATGGTAATAATTTTATTAAGAAAACTATTTGATGTATCTCTTGACATTTTTAATAGTAAATGATGAATATTTATTCATATACGATAATAAAGAGGGATGTATGAGTAAAGAAAAAGTAGTTTTGTTTGCCATAAACAGCACCACCATTGTCAGTGGTCTTTGTCTGGTAATGCAGTTCAACTGAAGGGATGCTGAGATCCCATTCTAACAGGAGATCAATAGGCCATCACTATTGTGATCCTGGAAAACTGCTTTCAAAACTACAAGGGCAACATAGCAAAATCATAGGATATATCATAGAAAAGAGAGTATTGTAAAATGTATAGCACACATGGTGGACTTTGTATTGCCATATTGCGTATTTTGTGTATTTGCAATAGCACTATCAATGATTTTCTTCCAGGAACAATATTTTAGACTGTGACCCTTATACATGCATTCTGTATAGACTAAAGTTTGATAAATATCATTCATTATAAGCTAGAACTAGATGTGTTGGTGAATGTGTTGCTGAGCTTAATATCTTGTGAAGTTCAGCTTATAAATATTGTTTTCTTACCATCTACTGTAGAATCAGTGTATGTCAGGATGATAGTTTATGATGCCGAAATGAAAAATGACTCCAGTGTACAATGACTTGTCTGTTATCATACACATGTACTACATGATAATATATTTATTTTACACTATAAGTGTCATTTATTGCTATATAAACTCTAAAACTGAGAACATTTGTATATACAATACAATATAAGTATTCAGTGAGTTCTTTAACAGTTCCCTACATACAGTATTGTATAATGGACATGATCATCATCCGCAGGGACACCTTCCCACAAAAGTGGCTTATGGGTACACCATGGTGATCATGGGGGCACAGTAGCTGTGACTGACAGCTGGGCTCTCTCTGTAATGGCTGGGATCAGAGATAAGCCCAGTCCTGATGGCTTAATCCTCTACATGCCAAAGTCATTGGTGACTGGGACATACCAAGAAAGAGGGCTCATTTTGCTCTGCATCTCACGCACTGCAGCATGATTGTGGGGTGCTGTAAGTTGCCATGACAGCACTTGGGTCTGCCATCTTTGTTCAACTATTAGGTCCTGTAAGATGTCATATTATTTGATCTGTATGGTGAAAAATGTAAATAGAAAATAGCAAGAGAACTGCTGTTTTGCTTATCCCACCACCACAAAGAAACTGAATGAAAAGCTATCAAAAATTTGTATGTACCCCAAAATGGTACCTGCCAATAAAATATACAGCTTGTCCCACAAAAGAACAAGTCTTCGCACAGCTCTGTTGCTTAATAAATAAAAATGTTTAAAAAACGTTTATGTGCTAAAGTAATCTAATCTAAGAAACAATATAATTTGGCATTACCCTTTTTTTAACTGAAGTGTAACATAACAAAATTGTATATAGTGTGTGTGTGTGTGTTTATATATATACAGTATATATATTTATATATAACTTTGTTTTTAATGTACAATATATTATTTTACTTTTGGCTAGTGTTACTTAATAAAGTACCTATCTCTTTTTCTTTCAGTCCATACATTATTGGAACAATGAATCAAAGTATTTTGTCTTCGCCAAATTTAGAATTACATCACAATTTCAGGTAGGTGTGTTGTGTGAAATATATTTATTTGTATTTTTACCTAAAAGTAAAGAAACAATTAAAATGCCAATTTTTTTGTTATGATGGAAGAACTTGAACGGGTTGTCCACTTTCAGACCAATATTGAGAGACAAATGTTATTGTTTGTATAATAAAAAGTTATACAATTTTCCAATATACTTTCTGTATCAATTCCTTACGGTTTTCTAGATCTCTGCTTGCTGTCATTCATTTTGCTTACTTACAGTGGATAAAAATCAGTCCATGGTCATGTGATGGACACACAGGTGCACAGCTTGTTACAGTCACAGTCCAGTAATCCGACATCTGCCTGGTAACGAGCTGTGCACCTGTGTGTCCATCACACTTATTTTTTTTTAGTCGGGGGTGTTTGGTGACCATTTTTATAATTTACTTTAATATACTATCTAACTTCCTTTTTATTATAAAACAGGCTGTAACATTCTCCCCAACAACCATCCAACTCAGCTGTTACTAGGGAAAGTCCATATACATTTGTATTGTAAATATGTAGAGCTGAAGCTCCGGTTTTACACCACCTAGAAAAATCGTTCTGGTATCACAAGAAATCTGAACTTTGAACTTAATATGCAGCAGTACATGCTGCATATAAAACCATATTCCCAACTGTGTTCCTAACTAGAGATATCACAGGTTCTGTTATAGGTAGTTCTTCAACTCAGCTTTCATGTGATATCAGAACCATTTTTCTAGGTGGTATAAACCCAGAGATACAGCTATTTCAATTGACCATCCCCCCTTGGGTAAATGCTTCAGCTCTACATATTACATTATGTACATGTGTACGGACAGTCTCCTGGCAATGCTTAGTTAGAGCATTGCTAATGGGAACTTTACAACCTGTTTTCTATTAAAATGGAAGTTTGATGGATAAATAAGGTATATTATAAAAATGTTTACGACATACTTTAATATTTAGGAATCCAGATTCATTCTAGGATTATACATTAGTGACCTGAGTGTGCTGTATGGACAAGTGAGATATTTATGTTGTTTTTGTATATCATATTCATTTTAGGTGGGTGCTATATGCTAACCACATGGATCCAGTGAAAGGTTTTCTTGGAAGATACTTGAGAAGGAAGCTTATTGAAATGGAAATAGAAAAAAGTTTGAGAAACAATGATCTCATAAAGATAATTGAATGGATTCCTAAGGCATGGCACCACCTCAACAGCTTCCTGGAGACGCACAGTTCCTCTGATGTCACAATTGGTAATACTTTTCCTGAAGATCACACATTTGTGTAATGCCTAGTACATTATATTATATGATATATTTAATTTAAGAAGGTTGTTTGCAGCAAGAAACCTTAGAAAATGAGAGATACTTGACCAAGCAAGTCATAATCGGATGTATATGTGCTGCAACCAATGCTTTCTGGGATGTATTTTCTGTCTGGTTATAGCCTACCTGTTCTCTTAGTGGGGCAATAAAAAGACTTTAAAAAGTCATTTTTTATGGGATGATTTGCACCCCAGATGTCAATTTTCCAAAAAGTGGGTGCATTTGGGTGGACCTATTCAAAGGAGGTGGGGCTTCTTTCAACCTGGCAGATTTACCATAGTTTGTACCAGAGCTAAAGTCTACTCCAGTTCCTGGCTGACATAGATGTGAGATTCTGGCACACAGTGAGTCAGAGATTCGCCTAATTTATGAAGAGGTACACCTCTGCACATGGGGTATGCCAGTGTTAATAAATTCCCAATTATATTTGGAATCAGCAATTACTTAAATGTCAGAAGTTGATGATTTCATCATCATCTTCTGAAGACATTCAAGGCTTTGTTGTGCATTGGAGCAGTGTATGGAATATATTACGGTGCTTATTTCAGTATAACGCACTGTTACCCCTAAATTCTGCTGTTCAGAATCCTGTAAAATTATTTTATGCAAAGAATATCATACAACAAATGGGACATACTGTATATGGTACATGGATAACATTAATAGTAAAACAAAATACAATGCCTTTAGGCCTTGTGTATATCTGCAAAGAATATAGCCCACATTTCCTGGACTGAATGTGATCTAGATCATGTGATGCTAGGAGTCCCTGCTTTCGTGACTCTACTGTTCTATACTATATACTGTACGGGATAGTGGAGCTGTGGGGAGGCAGAGGCTCTGGCATCACTATGCTGATCACTATGATGCAGGGAGTGTGGGTCTTTGGACCAGATTCAGTCCAAGAAATGGAGGCAATATACAGCCCATATGCATGGGCTTTATTGTGCATCAGCACCAGACCCAACCATGTTTCTGGCACAGGACTGCAAGTTAATCTAGATCACTGGTCTCCAACAACTATCTCTCCAGTTGTTGAGAAACTACAACTTCCAGCATGCCTAAACAGTCACTTTGCTTGAAAATGACAGGGTGGAGATCACTCATATTCTGTGAGCAGGATAAATAATAATGTGATTTTTCTGGTACCATTTCCTAACATGCCATCAATATGTTTTCCAGGAAAACCCTTTTATACCCCGGTACAGAACATATACTCAAATAAAGAACACTGAAACCTTATAGTATTACACAGTATATGCTAGATCTTTGTAAATACAAATGTACAGTACATTATATATCTTTGTTCTCAATTATGTGTTTCCAGCATGAAAAATGTACTCATGAGATTTTCTCTAATCCCCTTTTATCCTTAACCTGCTATTATGGAGCGTTCTTAAATACTTTAATTGACAATTTTGTGTTGACATACTATGTCTATGTATTTAGTTTTGTAGTTTAGACATCATTTATGTCATAGTGCATGTCATATAATTGTTTTTATAATCATAATCTTTGCATTTTGTATCTTCTTTTCTTGAAAAGGGTTATATTATGGCCATAATAATGGGGTTGTTCCTTCTCACGGTATGTCATCTTTTTACCATTAGGGATTCATATACGTGTAATATCAGATATATTAGCATTATAATGTCGCCACAATTAAATTTATTTTGTTTTTAAGGCAGACTTAATTTTGTCAAGGAGTTCACTTTGCTTTCTCTTCCTTATCCCTTTGTCTTATCTGCCCTTATCTGTTCAACCACCTTACAATCCAATCTGAAAGACTGGAACTTGTTCAGTTTTTTTATGTGAGACACATGGAAGGTTGCTGAAATCTAGATAAGCTGCATCTACTGCTCCACACTGATCTATTACCTTAATCGTCCAGTCAAAAAAAAAAAATCAATTTCAAGGTTTCAGTAATATGATCTCTCCTTGCTGCAAGTCACTGGACTTTGGATTTTAAACAATTCTTTCTTTCAAGTGTTCTTTATTTTATTTACACTTCTGAAAACAAGGTCACTGGTTTATGGTTTGTGCCTTGTCTTTTACTGAGATTATTTACACCTTGAGGGTCTCATCAGATCAAGTTTTGAAAAGAAAAATCCTGTCTTGACCCACTTACGTATTTCTAGCTGTAAAAGAATTTTCTTCATCTGTCAACTTAAAGTCAGGGGTGGGCTCTCAACCTTATATATGTATTTTGGATCTTCTGAACAAAGAGAATAGCTGTGCTGGTTAGAGTTGTAGAAATCTATCAATTTATTTTTCATCCATAAAAAAATGAACACATTTTGGCACAGAAAGTGGGCCCTTTCAGCACCTTAGCAGCTGCTACACCTACCATATGGTTAATGGCTATACTTAGAACCATCTTTCTTGTGTGATGAGTAGGTCTGTTCCATTTTAGCTATGAGTTAGCCTTAGACAGTTCCTATTAGGTTGAGGATGCCGATTCCAGATTTTGATGGTAAATCTCAGGTACAGGTATCAACTTCAAAAACATGCAGTTATTGGCCATTGTGGGTGGACGAGGTTTCAGCTGCATGTGGCAGGAGGTTGATGCGGACGCAACCTAATGATGATCATTGTAACTACTTGTCTCATTCTTTTACCTGCATTTGTTATGCCGATTTCAATGACCCTTTATATTTTCAAAGATTTATCAGTATACTTTCTGGTCTTTTGTGAAAATCTTACTGATTCTTTCCCTTAGTGTTATTAAAAGGGTTTTTCACACTATAGACAGCTATTACATATCCGGAAGATGGATGATACATTTGTGAATGTTGGGTCCCAATTGCTGGGATCTCCTTTACCACTAGATTGAAGGTCCAGAGCCCCCATACTTCGTCACTGCACAGCCACAGTGCAGAGGAATTTAAATGGAGCAGTAGTTGGACATGTAAGTTTGTATCTCCATTTAACGTCTATGGGACTGCTGGAGACCGCAGAGTAAATAAATGTCTCAGCTTTTTCTCAGCCCCAAAGACATACAATGAAGCAGCATGGCACATGCCCAACCACCACTCCATTCAAGCTCCTTTTCATTGTGGTCAAGTGAGGTCACAGAGAGCAAGAAAGGGGGGCTTGGGGCCCCAGCAATGAAATGTTTTTTTACCTACCCTGTGAATAGGTGATGCATGTCAATTATTAGAAAACCCTCTTTAACTTGGACCTGTGATGAGAAAGCACTGTGCTATTTCAGGGTAGCCATTGAAGTCGCCATTTTAGCAGCTGTAATACATACTGCACAATATTTTTCTTGTTGTGTTCAGCTCACTTCATGTGCTTACCATTCTAATTTACACTCCTTGAATAGGGCAGTATTATATCCTCATGACAAATATGCTTTGAGCAAGTGAATCATATTTCATACATAACTATTGACAATTTGTACTGTATCCACACTTGGCATACTGGGTGTGGATAACATTTAGAAGCACGTATCAATGTACTGGAGGTAAACCAATCAAGATCTGTCTGTTTTGGCAGGTCCTCGCCTTTTCCTTTCATGCCCAATGGATGTGGATGGGTCCAGAATATGGTACACAGACCTTTGGAACTATTCTGTAATACCGTATCTACTAGAAGCAGTGAGGGAAGGACTTCAGGTATTGCTCAAAATTACAATAGACTTGTTTCAATCTGAGTTTAAGAAATTTAGGGCAGTACAATGTATTGGTTGTACAGCCTTTCATTTAAAGTATAACTGTACTTTCATAAAATTTTTGATCTTGTAGAAGTCAGAAGTTTTGATCACTGGGGCCTTAAGGTTTTGAGATTGCTAAAACAAAGTGGCAGAAGCGCTGAGCCTAGCATAATCTTTCCATAGAATTTTTATAAGCCTCCCTTAAGCTAGCAACGTGTAACAGTTCTCTTTAGTGATCAGTGGGGGTTTCAGCATATGGACACTGACCTATCAAACATTCGGACATGTCAGATTTTTGTGAAAGTACAGTTGAACTTTACTTGCTTGCCTGCACTGAATTAAGTGACTACTAACATTGACAGCTGAAATATAGTATAGCTGACCATATATATATGTAGTGCTTATCTCATTGGTTTCTCAATGTAAATGTAGATTTATTAATCAACAACCAAATGAACAAGTGCTATACTAATTTAAGGCACATTAGTTACTCCTTGAAAAATATTTCATAACTTTTTTATTATTTGGTCAAGTGGTAAATTTATGTATTGACATTACAGATGTATGGTAAACGTGCCCCTTGGGAAGACCCATCAAGATGGATAAGAGACACATTTCCTTGGAATTCTATTTCCTCTCAGCATGAATGTCCAGCTTTACTACAGTTACGGCCAGAAGATGTAGGTTATGATGGGTATGTCACTGCCAAAGAGGGGACCACCTCCAAAAATGTGCCAGAGTGTGACAAAGATGGAGATCCATTGGTAAGTTTAATGCATGTATTATAGTTAGTTATTGAATGACAGATATCTGCATATTTTATAATAGTCCTAATAATAATAGTAGTATAATAAATAATGAGTGGAGAGATATCTGAAAATACAATTCAAAAGAATATAATACAGAATTTCATAGTAAAAATATTACTAGTTTTTCAATTTTTGCTTTTTTTGGGAAGGATATGGACATACTGAGCAAAAGTTATAGAAGTAGCAGCATCCTGGTGTAGAAATGCAGAAACTATACTTTAACAGCAAAAACATTGAACCTTTATAATATGATAAGATGACATGATTTTTTTTTTTTTTTTTTTTTTTGGCTACAGTTCCCTTTTCTGGCACTGTATGGCTAGATATAGGCACTATAAATGGAGCCTATATTATGCCGAAGAGTGTAACAGGTATCATAGAAACTGTCCTCATGAAACCCCCTTACTGAACTAATAGTGTGTGGATAGCTAAAGAGACCCAGATTCCAAAGCTGTCATTATCACTGAACTCATTTTCACTCTCCTACATTAAACCAGCAAGTAGTTTGTGTTCTGCATTGTAATGTATGTCTTGGACTCTTAGGCCAGGGCCCCATGTAATGTAAATGCTGCAATTTGGCTGTGGTGTTTTACAGTACCTACAGTACCAGGGGCGTAACTACCGGGGTAGCAGCGGTAGCAACTGCCACAGGGCCCGGGACATTACGGGGCCCCGTGGGCCCCCGATGCTTTTTTTTTTTTTTTAATAGGCCGTTACCTGCTAGAGTAACCCCAGCAGGTAACGGGCCCTATATACTTACCGTTCCCCGGGGTCCCGCTCACGGCCGCCTGCGCTTCCGACTCTGCGGAGGCGGCTGTGAGCAGTAGTGGGGATCGGTATGTGAGGCCGCGGGCCGAACACCACAATCTCTGCTATCATTATACTCCGGGGTCTTTTCAGACCCCGAAGTATAATAATCGGAGGCCCAGAGTTGGCGAGGGAACACAAAAAACAATGTACTTACCTCTCCTACGCTTCTCCAGGCTTCGGGCCTGTTTGGTGACGTCCTAGACGTCAGACGACGTCATTATGCGTCGCGACGCCGGCCCGCATCACGTGATGCCGGCCTGGTCCACTCAGTAGCAGTAGCAGGGAGTGGACCGAAGCGAGGAACAGGTAAGCAACATTGTTTTTTTTATGTTTCTATCCTCCCCTGGGTTACTGATCATTATACTCTGGGGTCTGGAAAGACCCCAGAGTATAATAATTGTTCATAGGTGGTCCACAACGGGGCATAATACTGTGTGCAGGGGCCACTATGGGGCGTACTACTGTGTGCAGGGGCCACTATGGGGCGTACTACTGTGTGCAGGGGCCACTATGGGGCGTACTACCGTGTGCCGGGGCCACTATGGGGCGTACTACCGTGTGCCGGGGCCACTATGGGGCGTACTACCGTGTGCCGGGGCCACTATGGGGCGTACTACCGTGTGCCGGGGCCACTATGGGGCGTACTACCGTGTGCCGGGGCCACTATGGGGCGTACTACCGTGTGCAGGGGCCACTATGGGCAGTACTACCGTGTGCAGGGGCCACTATGGGGCGTACTACCGTGTGCAGGGGCCACTATGGGGCGTACTACCGTGTGCAGGGGCCACTATGGGGTGTACTACCGTGTGCAGGGGCCACTATGGGGCGTACTACCGTGTGCAGGGGCCACTATTGGGCGTAATAGTGTGCGCAGGAATGTGGTTTTTTGGAGGGGGTGGTTCGGGGGGGGGGGGGGCCCATGTCAAATGTTCGCCTTGGGGCCCAGCCATTCCTAGTTACACCACTGTACAGTACTCTGCAAATTTTCTGTAAAAGTGCTGCGGGAAAAACAGTGATGTGTTTCCATCACGGTTTTTCCCGCATCACTTTATGGCTGTGTGGAGCCTTAGCCTTAATCTCAGAGAACTAATACAGTGGAGTCTTGTATGCGGCAATGACTTACAGAGCATGTACCATTTACAGGATTACTGCAGGGGAGTAAAGTGAGATTGTAGGTAATAAATAAGTAAGGTATTTGATGTGGGTCTGAAATGTTGGGCCTTCCTTCATTAACTCATATAACCCTACTAGCATGTTGGAAAATAGTTTTTCTCAGTCAGGCAGCCCTTTTCAATGTAAGTGTATTAATGTATATATTGCTAATACAATTACTATTTTTTACCGATGGCTGCATTAATTTTCCAGCCTGCTATGGGAATCTTATGCTTTGACTACAGAATACAATTTAGTATAGGTTAAATGAATGCACATTTGGTGTCCAGATAGTTTCCATGCTGTGTAGTGGGTAGTTTCTAATCCTACAAGAAGTTGGGAAATAGCTGCTAAGGGACAGCAGATGGCAGTGCTGTATATTTCTTTCTAATGATGCATTTTGCATTTGTGCTGCAATACAAGTGTATTATTTTCTCCAATAAATTGGGCATCTTCTAAAAGGAACTGAACTACCTCATCCAGCATGTTCCACCAAGGATTCCTTTATCTAATTAAAATTATACTTTTATGCCAGATGCCTAGCTCTGATTGTATTATCCTTGTTCATGTGAACGGGTTTTATCTCTTTCAATAGAAAAAATACACATGCAGCTCCTTTGAAGGGATAATGCATTATCAACAGTCACATGGGTGTCCTAGATTTGAATCTAGAACAGCCAGCATGTTATCAGAATCAGCTTTGATTTTTCTTCATAATTTCTATGCATGGAATCAAATGACGGTTTCCATAGGGTATAATCCTTTACATGGCTGAATGCCATTGACAAGTGCGCCATAACATCCACCTAATATTAACATTTAATCATTTACACTTGAAACAAAAGAACACGACACGATGGGCTGTTTAAGCTGAAATAAATTTCTTTTCTCGTGACTCATCCCATATGTATTGATCTACATTTTCTATACTGCTTGGAATCGTGATTGAAAATGTCTTTGTATTTCTACTACAGTATACTGTTCGTCCTGTTAACTATTGGTCATATGCCCCATCTAAAGCCTTACAGCTGCTTTCTGAAACTGCTTCTTATATACTTAGTCTTATATGTCATTGAAAGCAGAAAATAATTAAATGAGAAGCTTAATAAATACAGTATATTTGTCTCCAACCAAAGTCTCTATAGATGTAAAGAGATTTATTTCCAAGTATTCATGACAAAATACATAAATGCAATGTATGTCTATAAAAAGTGTTGGATATCAGCTGTTAAAGGGGAAATCAGAAAATTATTTTTGATTTCCCCTTTATGTCCTAGGCTAGCTACATGTAAGAAGATGACAGTGGTGAAGTCTGTGGTCTTGGAGCACCACTGCATGCACCAATCATAGTCATAAGGAAAGCACAGCACATTGTGCAGCAAAAGAAGTAGTTTTACTTCACAAATTGGCATGATGATAAAAGGTGGAGATTCTTTTTAAAGCCACATATGTCTATATATACTGTAAGTGTGATATATATATGTGTGTGTGTGTATATATATATATATATATATATATATATACACACACACACACACACCATGAAAAAGTAGGACAGGACTCGCTGGGGCTCATTTATGAAAACTAATGTCCTAGAAAAATGACAGCTGGAATCCCATTACTTTCTATATGTATACAATGTCCTCGAGAGAGAGAGAGAGAGGGAGAGAGATGCATTTATGCCATTTCGTTCATATTTGCATAGTTTATTATTACATTGCCAAGCCCATTATTATACCTATTACTATTATGTCTCCTAAGAAATGGCATATGATTCCCTCATTATTTTAATAAGGGATTGGGCAATAGATATGTTAACTTTCAGTAGAGGAAAATTGATGTTTTTATTGTTGTTGGGAAGCAGGAATTCATCTAACCTTGTTGCATTTCACATTTATCCTTGGTGAATATTCTGTATTTCATGCAAATCTTTCTTAATACTTTGCTGTCACGCCGTAATACTTCAAACAAGAAATACTCATCCTGAAAACCATACAAGTCTCATATCAACCTTGTCCTTTGAACCTCTATTCCTGCTTCAGAGAAAAACAAAGCTTAGAATGAATGCACATTCATCTGGTCCTTTGTTGTATTAGGCGATGTAAACGGCTAATAAATCATTATTAATTAACATGCTGCATCCAGTTTATTAATATAAAGAACACTGGAAGTTGCGCTCATCTTTTCATAGTTGAATAAGCTCTTAACTAAGATGGATTGCTGTAGCAAGCCAAGACGGACTGTGCCTGTGTTCCTTCCTTGTTGCAATGTTATATAACACTTGTTGATTGATTAAGTAAATGAGACTGAGGGTCTATGGGTTACTGCCTACTGAAAGAACTGTTTTGTGGTGTATCATATCCAGTTGGCATGCACAAAGTAATATGTGATTTTTTTTTTTTTTTTAACAGATGAGTATGCTAATGCGTCTTCAAGAAGCAGCCAGTTTCTCAAGTGGACAAAGCTGTGATAGTGATGGTGCAAGCTACCACAATGAAAGTTTAGATCCTTCTGTTGAATCAACCCTCTAAGAAGTCACCTCTAGATGGTGTATTGTTATAGAGAATGGTTTGGTCCAATAGATCACTGCCATTGCAGAAGCAGCACACTGCAACACCTATACTAGGATAATGTGCTGGTAGGCAGATGACTTGGCTCTGAAGAAATTGAAGTGGATAGATTGAATTTGCTTCATTTCAAGGTATTTGAATATGAATGGAGCGATGGGAATCTCCATTAGTAAACTGGAAAAGGCCCAAGATAGAGGGCAAATAAGCAGATTGCACATTTGTTATCCAAACTGGAATGGTTTAGTTCTTTGAAAGGTTTACAGCACAGATGTTTGTGTATAATGTGTGTTCTTGTTTTTTGACATTATGTATCACTTGTGCAGTGTTTTTAATCCACTTCAAACCTCTGATGTAAGACATTGTGCCGGTCACATGACTACATTAGTGAGATTGTTGTGTACTGCCTCCAAACTAGATGATGCTCCTCAGAAAAGCACAAAATGTATTTGTGCAACTAGAAGAAAATTTACTGTGATATACTGGATAAGTGCCAATTGTAAATCTGAACTGCCATGCTCACAATTCTGAATTCCCTAGCGTTGAGTTACTTGCTTCAAATTGTCCTCATCGAAACTACGGTGTTTTTGTAACCACCTGCTGCCCGCTTAAAAGATTTTATACAAATTACTAAGGCTTCCCTAGGAGATGCTTTTATGTGAGCATTGTGAGTGAAGAAAGAAGGACAGGAAAATAAAAAAGAACAAAAAGTCATATGGTGCTGTCTCATTGCCTTAAAAATGTATCTTAATAGTCTTACAGTCAGAGTTCAGAATCCGCTGATGTGTCCTGCAGTGTTTCCTCTCCCCGATAACTTTGAAATATTATTTGGTGCGGAGCCCAAGCCTGTGTTCTTTGATGAATGAGAACCAGTAATGACTGCACACTCTGATGTTGTCTTAAGCTCAGAAATACAGGTGAACAATAGCACATGTCTGCCATCACAAATGTGGAACAGGTGGTTTGAAATCTTCAAATAAAGTTTAGTTTTTTTTGTTTACTTGTAAAGGAGACAATTTGAATGAACTCCCAGCAGAGCTGGGAGCTCTCGATGAAGCATGAGCACAAATGGAATTTTTTGCCCCCTTTCTCATATAGTCCTAAGCATGTTTGAGTTACTCCTGTTTAAAGTTGGGTTCTCAATGTCAAGTAAGACTGAGGTGGTGTAGAATTTTTAATATAATTGGGTTGGTTTTGCACAGTGTTTTGGGTGGGCGATGTATATAGATATCATAACAATTACAATGCCTTGCACCATGCAAACAAAACAAGTTTCTACTTTAATTTGTCAGTGTGTTTCACGAATTAATACATATGTTGTAAACAAATCCAGAATGCAACTGTTCAGGCTGTTCTTTCCCAATGTGCTTGTCCTGTACTTATGGTTACTATAACTATGCAGGAGATACAGTGTTACATCAGCATGTTTTAAAATCCTCTAATGGAGCCAATATATTACACAGAAGTAACAGACTTAGAACAGGGTGCTCTAGAACTGATTAATAACAGTACAATTGGCAATGCAATGAATTGACACAATAAGACGTAATTATATAAGGGCTATGGCATTGTGTAGAAAACATACAACAAAAGCTACCTTCAATATTGATAACTGGTGCTACACAATACTCGTGGCCACCATATTGGTCATCTACTGTAATTCTTAATAAAGAATAAAGCTATATAGCTCTTTTCTAAGGCAAGCTTTCCCTACACGGTGCTATTGGCCCATTGTACAATTTTAATTATGTCGTGCATGTGCAAATGCCACGTTAAACTTACCTAAGGTATAGAAAGACAAGATATACACTGACTGGCTCCAGATATCTTGTCTTAGCTCATGTCACCTGGACAAGACAGCAAATCTTTTCCTGACATCTCCGACATGCACGCCAGACATAACCATACATAACCATACATCGAACTTCCTGCAATACATCTCAGTGAGTACATGTAGTTTACAACAAAGAAGAAAAATGTTTGTGAAACATTTGTCTGTATACATTTTATATTTTGTACATTTTTGATGTAACATATCATGTAAATAGACAGAAGCAGTGAAATAATTCATCTGAAAAGTTTTGTAGTCTTTGTAAAGCCCTTACAATACGTTTTGGTGTAATCAAAATCAATTGAATGATGTATTTTCTATAAGTTCATTGTTCTCCTAGCTTGTAAACCAGCTTGCATCTATTTTTTGCAGATGTGCGCAGTGTAACTGTCTAAATTATTACTTTGCCATTAAAGTGGAATTATTTATTGAATTGTAACATTGTCGTCTTTTCCATAATAAAGAGAAAAATAAGTTGTTACTGTTTTGAGCAGTTCCTTCCTGAGTGAATTATTATGAGACATGTGAGGGATCCAGTGGGGAGAAATACAATACCTACCTGACTGTGTGAAGTACCAGACGGAATCTGTACTCATTGTAGTAATAATTTCATTTTCCGTTATTTGGCCAACTACTGTGTAATGGGCCATAAGACTTATTTCCCTCAATATTTTTCTCTTGCTAAAGTTTCAGACTACCTCATACATGCAGTACAACAGTCACAAATAACAACCCTAACAGCAAAAAAAAAAGTAAAAATTTCAGCCAGGCAGCAAGACCAAAAGATAAGTAGCAGGTAAGCATGACCTACAAGTATTGACTTGCATATCAGTTTCAAGCTCAGGTTGGATTCACACTTGTATTGGAATCTCTGTAGGAGGCTCCCCTGCAGAATCTGCCTAAAATTAGTGAAGTGAAAAGTCTTTTCTCTTTTGCGGATTCAGTATAAAACCAGTGGAAATCTGGCAGACCCCATTATAGTCTTTGTGTAAACGCTTTTTAGGCAGACAGGGTCTCAGTCTTCAGATCCCTATGCAAATGCTAATGTGAACCTAGTGTCTCAAATGCAAAACTGCTTTAAACCAGGGCCCCATGTTGCAAAAAATGCAGCGTTTTACATTACCTGCAAAGTAGATGGGATTCTGGCTAATTCCATCCACACATTGCAGAAAAAAAATCCGCAGAGGAAATGCAATTTCAAAAACTCTCATGTCAGTTATACCTACAGAAACGCTGGCATTTTCCATATAGGTATAATAAAGGCAGAAAGTCCGCAGAGGAAAACTTTCTGTGAAAAACGCTGCAAAAAAAAAAAAAAAAAAAACACGATGCGTTTCAGTCGTGGGCTTTTCCACAGCATTTTTTAAGAATACAGATCCAACATAATACAGGTTGCTGTTTACTACAGAACATAGGTCTTCTATACTCTCTCTTCACGCCACAATTTCTCAGTAAACAGAATTAGGAATTTGTATGACTGCAAGATCAGTCTACAACATTTGCTTCTAGTCTGTTACTATGGAGACACTAAGTGCCGCAAAGGACCTATACACAAAACTGTGTGATATTGCTCATCAAGACAATTAAAAGTTGTTTCACTATTTTTTTAGATGCATTTGGTCAGTAAATATGTCAACATATATCAGACTGCATCTGATGCACTAGATGCTTCAGAGCACAAGCTCCCATAACTGCATGCTATAGTGTTTCCAGGACCAGTTGCATAGTGTACATACTGTTTGTTGCTTTGATATGTAAGCAGTTTAATGGAAAAACAGATGTACGTTTTCTTATTTACTAATACTTCCTGGCTGTATTGTTTAAAACAATATTCAAGTACATACAAAAAATTTCAAGATAATTTAAGAGTCCTCACATGATAAAACTTGCAATACAATTTACTCATCACATCATCACAGTGAGATTGTACCAACAGCTGCTCTGATTTTCATTACTGTTCTAGTTATTTTTTGGAAATTGCTGCATTGAGATACCAAGTTGAGCTACTTGGCGCACTTGGTTTTATCATACTCTTTTACAGGATGTTATGGTGAGCATGTTAGCTTCCTTTGTGTTTCTCTGCTGGTTCTGGTCACCCAGATGGACTGTTACGTATAATACATTTCTGACTAATAAAAACAAATACAAATAGAAAAGGGAACTAGTATAGTCTATCGGTTTAGTAGCAGTCGCTATCACCCAATGTCATGAATGCTACATTTAGTTACATCCTAGGCTGTGCCTCATTGCAACCATATACTACAGTTGACAAATAATCCTGTGCTGCTAATACTGCATCTTGTGCTAGTGACTGCTTTGAAGCTATTATATTATAAAAAAATAAATAAATAACTGTACAGTTTAAAGTCTCTACTTATCAATTTAATAACTAAGCTTTGGTAAGAAGAGTCCATTCCATACATAGTGTGTCCTATACACACTGTCCACAACTAGTGTTACTGCAGACAGGCTCCTTAGCCTGCCTTTACAGTCTCTGCTCTCGTTACATCAGTTTATAGTGGTAATAAGCCTATCTATTATTTTATGTCCCTACATGCCTGTACTGAACAATAAATAGCTTTTCCATTGTTACTGTATTCATTTTTTATAGGCAAGTTTTCTGGCCCTTTTATTGCGCCACAACCAGCATTCTGAGCCACACTCACCACCTTGTGTGAATGTGGGCAGAGTGGAGTGGGCCAGGGCTAGGCCAGTTATCTGTCGTGAGTTACAATGGAAATTTACGCCTCCTACACAATAATAAAAATACTTGTAAAAATAACTTTAAAGACTCCTTTCCTATATACTTTATGCATCCATTTTAAAGGTGAAATTACATTATGCTGTAATTAGGCTGCCTAATGAATGATTTACATTAAGTATCTGAAAAAATGTCAATAGAAATATCGATAGAAATTTACTTTGTGTTAGGAATTACAGTAAAGACCTACAAAGTTTCTTTTTTTAATATTTGAAGAACTTCTGACTTCTCTTAAATAGTGTAGGTTTAAGAAAATGATTACTGCTTGTTCCGCCTGAGGTTCTGAAATAAAATTGCCACAATAACATATCTTCCAGCTTTCTCCCTGAATACATCACTTTTAGAATTAAGTAATTAAATACATTAAAGTCAAATTGGATCTGACTGTACCTCTCTACCCTGAGGGTTTAGTTGCAGCTAAACCTTTGGCATGATTAAGAAAACTCTTCAGAACATTTAGCAGTAACTTAATTAACTGCAGAGCAAGATAGAAACATCTGATCCACTCAGAACAGTTCAGCTGGAAAAGAGAAGCAGCATCTTATGTGAACTTTAATAAAATACGTTGCCAAAGAAAGTTCTCAAAGGGTCAGGTTAGACTATTAATTAGAAATCATTTACCAGGTTGGATTCTATTCCCAATTTCTTACTTTCTTTCTCAAACCCACTTGTTCCCTCTTTTTTTTTTATTGACAATATTTTAGATGCAGCAGGTGTTTTCTCATGAGCATCACCATATTTAAATGCGTAGACAAAAGTTAAACATTTTAGCAAATATAAATAATTTTAAAAAATGCAAAGTTTTAAAGGTTTTCTTTAACCATCTTAGTGGTGACAGTCTGTTGTCTTGATTGGTTGCCAGTGGATACAGCCATGAATGCAGGAAACTTTCTAGGGTGTGGGACATGATTTCTTTATTGTGACGAGCTATCGGGCAGGGACACTACATGCATGATAAAATAATCCAGAGAACATGGCTGGATTTCTCACAAGTGTCAGCCCATAGAAAGTTTCTGCATTTAAATATGTTTATGTTCTTGTGAAAATCCCTTTAATTTTATAATACTCAACTGCTTAAATTAATGTTGTATTTCATATCTCTCTGTTAAAACACTAGAATTTCTAATCTCATATAGTTAAAGTTGGAACATTTTAGCAACTAGGTGAAAAAAATTGTGGTTTTGGGGGAATAGCTTAACAGACTATGATTTGCCCTCTCCTTTATACAAAAAGATACTAACACACTCCATTGGTTCTTCAGACAGGCAACAGGAACCAGTTGCCTGAGCTGCGAGAGACCCTTGAGGAAACACAAGTGTCAATCATAGTTGCCTATAGATAGCTCCCGTAGTGCTAGTGCCTTGTGATACTGATTTCAAAGTCCAATACCATATGGTAACCCTACAAGAAAAAAAAAACCCCAAAAAACATATTGCTAGGTTATTAGGGTTAGCTTAGGATACATTGCATGTCACAATATATAAATTTGGTATTGCCAACAAGTCTGGGGACACCTTACAATACTAGCAAGAATGAAGCCAACAGTACCAAGGGTTCATATTCCCTCACTGATGTGGATGTAAGCAAAGCCATCCAGACAAGGCATCAAAATTCATTCAAGTCAACACAAGCTGGATGGCATACTCAGGGGGGAGGAGATGTATGTGTAAGGGTTCTTTCACAAAACCATATTTGGTCAGAGAAATATGGTTCATGTATCTGTCGCATTTCTCAGACCAGTTGCACCGCCTCTCCACTAAACTTTATCATACCAATTTGTGATTCTGTAAGCATCCGCACTTCTGTGACTCAATTACCCCTTACCACATCAATGTGAGTACAGGATAGTAGAGCCGCAGTAATTCTGAGCTCATAGCATCATAAATCAGTATGATGCTATATGTTTAGTGAAGATGAGCCAAAGTTGGGTCAGGAAATGTTGGATTGTCTTTCTCAGCTCAAAAATGGTTGTGTGCAAGAACCCTAAGAGGCTGAGGAGCTGAAATGTGAAAGTGAAATCACTCAATCTGCTCTACAGATTTCTATTTTCCTGACTTTGGACCAGTGGACTAAGGAGGAGTTTAGCTCTGTCTAACTGGCAGAGAAGAAGTAGAAGTTTAGCATACTACTGCTCCCAGAGGTATAACTATAGCTCCTGGGCCCCAATGTAAGGTATGTAACAGGGCCCTTACTTACCATGTGCTATCTATAATACTAGTGTCTTCTACTGTCGTTGAAGGGCCTTTAAGCCCCTGAGTCTCCAGGGCCTGGCAGCAATTTCTACCTCTGCACACCCTATACCCACATTCCTGGCTGCTCCCACAACCAAGCTCCAAAACATTAGAGGAGGAGTTGTTGATGTCAATCTATAAGGGGCATGCTGTTACAAATGATGGATACTGCTACAGAAACACAAAGCTATGACCAATATAAACAGAGTAAGAAAACTATTTTGGACTTATATAGATTTAAATCTATTTAAATTAAAGGGGAATAGGGTGATAACCCTGAAACTATCATATACTAAATCTATACAGCAGATGGTGTTGAAGAAGCCACTAACTGAGCTATACTACATACTAGAGTGTACCTATTGGCATTTCTTTTCAGCTGCCAATACAGTTTTTTCTTAATGTGTAGGAGGTTTATACAGTATGATTGTTGGGATTTGCATAATTTACTTTTCATGGCCTAACCAAACCTATACCCTTTTCCAACAGTAAAGGTGCTCCCAAACTGTGTTACGATCATCATTGCCACACTAAGTATTGTGACTGTTGGTGCTTTCGCTTAGTGAAATAGCGATTAAGTACAATTAAGGACAAGCTTTTTCTCATTACTATCAGTGTGGTTTTACAGTTATGCAGTAATGAGAATTTTACTCTAATCATTTTTTTTTACTTAGTGCTCTGCCTGCCAAAATTTTAACTTCTGAGTATGGCTATGACCACAATCAAACACCATATGACAATGCCTTGAACAGACTCCTGTATATTTTCTTTTATGGGTAGGTTCTTTAACATTTCCTGACATCTGACATTATGACGCTATTACAGCAGATATCGGGTCTTAACGTGGCGGTCTTTGAGGAGCTAAGCGGCCACAATAGCTGTTGGGTCTCTGCTGTATTACCCAAACATGACTGAGGCATCTATTTACTGTCAGCACATGCATGCATTCATGTTTCTGATGATTTCTGTCCCTGGAAAGTGATCCAGGGGCATCAATCCATTACTATGACAGGTGGGAGCATATTGAAGTCTTTCAGGCTTGTCATTAGCATAGTTCTATTACAGGATGCTGTGAGCATTAGCATAGCAGTGTATTGTACTAGTAATCAGACCTCCTGGGATTCAAGATCACCTAAGGGGTCTAAAAATAAAAGTTTAAAAAAGTTCATCTGGCCCCATAAAAAGATGCCTTATGCAGCACAAAATTGTATTTTTTTTTTAAGGTGTTAAAACTTAACAAAAAGTATATAAATTAGGTATTGACCCACAGAATACAGGTAACATGATTTTAGCTGCACAGTGAACACAGTAAAAACAAAACCCTTAAGAAAGTGGCAAAAATTGAATTTTTCTCTAATTCCACTCCACTATGAATTATTAAAAAGGCACATTATGAAGTAAAATGTGTCCCACAAAAATTAAGCCCTCATGTGGCTTTGTGAACAGAAAAAGAAAAAAAAGTTCTGGCTTTTGGAAGGTGGGGGAGTAAAAAAAACAAAAATAGAAAATTAAAAAATGTCTGAGGAAGGAAGGAATTAACCCTTTTCCCATATCCGCCGTACTAATATAGCAGATGTTGGGTATTTAAAGATTGCTGATGCTCAGTGTCCGAGTGGTCACCATAGCAGCTGGTTTTCCGCTGTATAATACAACGGAGAACCGGCAGCAATGCCAGCAATGAGCGCCCATACTGGATTGAGGGCATTAATCCCCCCTTGACATCTAGGTCAAAGCTGACCAAGGTGCCATTTTCCTGGTGGTGCATGGGCAGCGCCATTTTGGAGTGGATCACTAGCCATGGAGGTGAGATCCGTGGCTGTTGATCCATTACTATGACAGCCAGGAGCCTAATTGAAGACTCCCAGGCTTGTCATTCATTTGCTTCTAGTAAAGACTGCGCCAGGCAACAGAAGCATTGGTATTTTTCAATACACTGCGAGACATTAGCATTGCAGTGCAATGAATTAGTGATCAGACCCCCTAGGTTTCAAGACCCTTAGGGGGTCTAAAAAAAAAAAAAAAATTACAAATTCAAATTACCCCTTTTCCCTAGAACACATATAAAGTCACAAAAAGGCAGTTTTTATTCATTTCCACTCCATTCTGAATTTTGTTCCAGCTTCCCAGTACATTGTATGTAATATTAAATGGTACTGCAATGGTACAAACAGCCATGTGAGAGCAGCTACATATGAGAACTGCAGTGAAGCCATATCACTCTACCAAACAGTGTGGGTCTCCCCTCTCTCCAGGTTAACTTTCTGCTCACAGAGTTCCAGAATTAGAAGTGTCCTACTTTTGCAGCACAGCGCTGATCAAAGTGGAAAGTAAACAAATATAAGTTTAAGTAAACTAAACACAAGACCTATCTCCTTTAATGTGTATATTATATTTATGTATTCATTCTGTATGGGCAGAAAAGAACAGTAACATTTCCCATTCTGATTAGGTTTATCTCTTGCCACAAATGTTTTCCTCTGTGCTTCACGTATTAAAGAGCTTGGCTCCGAGACTATGCCTTCACTGAAACCAATTGCTGAAGCAGCTCTTAGCTAATTTTGTATATCTCTGGTAAGCATTTATTTTTGTGAATTTACATATTCAGTATGCTGCTGCTATATGATGGTAAGCTTGTCTTTTCCAGCAATTTTCTCCTGCAGATATTATTATAATTTTGTATTGTCATCAATCTTTCACTGGGATACCTGGAGCCCATCATCCATCTATACAGCACCTATGCAAATTCACGTAGTACATATCATCGATAAGATCTAATAATTGATACTATTTGAAATCATCATTTAAGAAAGTCTCTAAATGAGTTAGTCTTCTATTAGCCAAGTTTCAGAGACCCATCTGAGAATCCTCTGGTACATTTCAGTGGTTGGAGGGTTCCGTGAAAACGGCCAAAAATAGGACATAATCTCAATTTTGATGGTTTTTGAAAATGGACCATCAAAACAACAGTCATGTGAATAGCCCCCATTCACATACATTGAAATTAAAGCTGCCGTGTGACATCCATTAAAAAAAAAAACGGACATTACACGGCCATTATTCACTGTCTTGTGAATATAGCCTTAGTCTTCTTGGACACACAAAAGATTGAATTTGACTGAGAAACGTGAATTTGTGATTGATAAAACTGATGCAGAGTCAGTCAATAGTACTCTCACAAAGCCTGTCCTACATATCACTCTCTAACAATTAAATCTAAGTACACTATTCCCTTGAACCTCCAAACTGTATTACAACCCCAATTCCAAACAAGTTGGGGCGCTGTGTAAAATGTAAAGAAAACAAGAATTCAATGATTTGGAAGAGGAGACCAGTTGCTGGAATTTTGGGAGAGGAAAGTTGTCCCACTCTTGTCTGATGTAGGATTCTAGCTGCTCAATAGTCCTGGATCTTCTTTGCTGGATTTTATTCATCATTTAATAATGTGCCAAATATTTTCTACTGGTGAAAAGATCTGGACCACAGGAAGTCATTGTCTTACTGAAATATGCAAGGCCTTTCCTGAAAGTGAAATTGTGTGGATGAGTGCATATAGTGTTCTAAAACCTCTAAGCTGCCTATGCCATAGGCACTAATGCAACCCTATACTATCAGAGAAGCAGGCATTTGAACTGTTTGCTAATAAACTGGATGGTCCCTCTCCTCTACAGTGTTCACGACAAAGCATCCATGGTTTCCATAAAGAATTTCACATTTTGATTAATCTGACCACAGTATATGTGTATCTCTCTCAGTCCGATACCCTATCTCTCTGATATCTCTCCACAAAATTGACATCTTCCAGGTTTTATGGCTTCACATGGTATGATCCTTCTCAGCCAGCTTCTCTGAGATGGTTTATGTGACACAAACCCCACACCACCTTAGAAAAAGGATGCATTGCATGACATTATATTTTTTTTTTTCAAAACTGTTGTAGAGTTACTTGATTCTTTGCATGGTTGTGTGCTGGTCTTACTATTATGAGAGTTGCTAGCAGATGGTGTGGGTGGTCAGTCCTTGCTTTGATCCCCACTCCACTCCACCCACTATTTCCAAAAGCGGCAAGTGAGTCTGCAAATAGATTTTTTGCACAACAATGCACAAAAAAAATGTGCTACTTTTGCGCTAGAAAACGAGCATGGAAAAAATTGATGAATGTCCCCTATTATCTTAGATGATGACCCAAGCTATACCTGCATTTTTAAGAATAGTAAAAATATGTTAAAATAGAATAGCTGAACCCAAATATGTAAGAAAAAAAAAAACTTTACAGAGTTGTCAGACTTCAAGTGGAAATAGTAACTAAAAAGTGGTACTTAAAACATTCTGCAATCAGGAAACCAGTACAATGCACTTCAGATTTCAGTATAAACTACGGACGCCTAAAAGAATATATAATTATACACCCACTTTATATATTCAAATGCACCGGGAAAACCTACACATTTCAATGACTATTGTTTTAATGTGACTGGGTAATATTTGTTCTTTTTATACCCATACTTGCACTTAAAATAGCATTATATAGAATGTTTAGAGAAAAGAATTCTGCAGGATCTCTAGATTCCTTTAATAAATTAATCTCTTCTTTTTCGATGTACCACCTTTGAGTAAAATGCAGGCTGCAATTAAAGGCATCAGTAAAGGTATAACTTAATCAACGTATGGTATGGTCAAAAAAAAAACCTTTTCACTTAATAGCTGCACACCAATTCACTCTGACTCTAATTAAGGATTCTGGTGCATCTTAGATGGTGGACGGTACAAAGGCACTGCAGTGACTGCTCAGGTACAAAAATCGAAAGCACTAAAGTGATTACTAAGGGTAAGGGGAAAAGAACCACAATGACTATGTACTCTTGGGACACATTTAGGTAGTGCTGTAAATACTATGTGTAGCATGTTAGATACTTACAACATCTGCATGTAATTTGTATTTTCTTCTCATATTCACATGGGATTCCTTTGGGTACCCGTAGTCCAAAAGAAAAGAGGAAAAACAAATAAACACAGGAAGGTTACCTTGTTGATAACCTATTACAGTACAGTCAGAGGTCCTCAGAAAACCTGTGCCATACTATTAACGGCACTCTGTTTACGTAGACACCTTCACTGTGCCTGCACAGTCAGCATGAGTAACATGTATATGTACTGTGCTTAAAATGGTACTAATAAAAACTGCAGCTCATCCTGAAAAAAATAATCCCTCATATGGCTATATCGATAGAACAATGAAAAAGTTATAGCTCATGGTAAATGGCATATATTGGACATTGCCATATTAGAACCGACTAGCGAACCTTTCACGTTTTGTTTTGTTTAGATTTGAGTGGCTTGGGTCTCAGATTTGTTTTGAGTCTAACAAGTTGGGACGAACCACAGCTTAAATTGACCTAAAACATAGTGTATAACCCTGTCATGGCTCCTATGAATCTATGTATCTAGGCAATTTCTAGATCTCCAAAGCAAACACAGCCAAAGTTATACAAAAGTTAAAGTTACATGTATGTCTATGGAAAAATGGATGGTAAGCAGTGACTACAAACTCTCAAAAAAAACTACCATTTTTTTAGGGAAAAGTGCTTCCCATGTCTTTTTTAGAATCACTTGATGGTTTTATTGCAAAAAGTAATGGTTTTGTAGTAAAATTAGCCTGTTTTGATGACTTACAAGTGCTACAGGCTTGTTGTTATTTGGGAAACAAATTTATGGCTGTGAGACTAGTTGAAAAGCAACGAAGAATTGGCTTTTCAAGAAAAAAGCCCAAACATTTTCCCTTTATGGGAGCAAAATGTCACACTAACATTGTGTTGTTATTGGAAGAAGCAATGTTGTATTTTCTTGTTATTATACTAACATAGTGGAACTTGCAACTAGAATTTGAAGAAAAACTTGTGGCACACTGTCAATGTGCCTGCCACTTGAAAAGTGAAGTGATAAAGAATTGACTTCATAAAAAAGCCACCAAGTCCGTTTATAGGAGCAGATTCAGCACCGATGAGTGACAATTACAGAATTTAAAGTAAAATTTGTGACTCATTATTAGTGTGCCTGGCCTGCCAGCTGAAGAAGCAAGAATATACTCTGAAATGGAAAGGATTCTACACCTCGTTCCAAATTATGCAAATTATAATTTTATCTAAATTTCCTAAATGGTTGATGTAAATGAAAATCAGTATACCGTTCAAATCTTCAACGTTTAGAATATAAATACAATTTTATTGGACAAACCTCCCAATGATAATGATAATTTTTTTTTTTACAAATGAAAATATCAAAATCCACTCTTCCAAATTGTTATGCACAACAGACATTCTAAGCATTTTATAGTTTGTAAAGAACTGAAAATGGTCATTTGTTGAATTTCCCATTGAACTTGTGAGTTTTTGGATAGTGCCTGCTTCAATTTGTTTGCAGGATGTCAGAATAGTCTCCCAGAGCTGCTGTGTTGATGTGCACTGTCTCCGACCCTCATAGATCTTTTGCGTAAGGATACGCCAAAGGTTCTCAATAGGCTTGATGTCAGCGGAGGATGGTAGCCACACAATTCTTTCCTTTTATGCCCATAGCGACCAAAAACTCAGGAGGTATTCTTTGCTGCATGAGATGGTGCATTGTCATGAAGATGATTTTGCTACGGAAGGGACAGTTTTTCTTTTTGTATCATGGAAAAAAAAGGGTCAGTCAGAAACTTTATATATATTGCAGAGGTCATTTTCAAAACTTCAGGGACCGTAAAGGGGCCTACCAGCTCTATCTCCATAATTCGGGACCAAAACATGACTTTGCCACCTCCTTGCTGATGTTACAGCTTTTTTGGAACATGGTGGCCATCCGCCAACCACCACTACTCCATCCATCTGGATTGGCCAGGGTTGCACAGCACTCATTAGTAAAAAAAGTCTTCAAAATGAGTCTTTGTGTATGTCTGGGCCCACTGCAACCATTTCTGCTTGTGAGCACTGTTTAGGGGTGGCCAAATAGTAGGTTTATGCACAACTGCAAGCCTCTGGAAGATCCTTCACCTTGAGGTTTGTGGGACTCCAGAGGCACCAGCAGCTTCAAATACTTGTTTTCTGCTTTGTAATGATATTTTAGAAGCTGTTCTTTTAATATAATGAATTTGTCTGGCAGAAACCTTCCTCATTATGTCTTTATCTGCATGAACCTGTCTGTGCTCTGAATTGGCCACAAATCTCTTCACAGTGCGATGATCACACTTAAATTTTTGTGAAATGTTTTCATACCTTGTTCAAGGCATTATACTATTTAACACTTTTCAGCATCAGAGAGATCCTTTTTCTTTTCCATATTGTTTGAAACCTGTGGCTTGCTTAATAATGTGAATTGTCTTTCTTAGGCTGAGGCCCCACGTTGCGGAAATGCAGCTTTTTTTTGTTGCAGATTTTCTTGACACTTTTGAGCTAAAGCCATGAATGGCAACAAAAGGAATGGGAAATATATAGGAAGTACTTATATTTCTACCTTCTGCTCAATCCACTCCTGGCTTTGGCTCAAAAAATGCAACAAACTCTGCAACAAAAAATGTTGGGGGGGGGGGGGGCTTAGCCTGAGTAGCCTTTAATTGTGCTCACCTGGCAAACTAATTCTCACAGGTGTTTGAGGTTGATTTTAGTGATCCTGAGACACAATACCATCCATGAGTTTAACTGAAAAACAAAAAATGAAATCTTTATGACACTTAAATCCCATTCGCATAATAATTTGGAACGTGGTGTATGACGGTAAGAACAGCACTTGGGAGCCAGAAAATTATCCTACCAGATATCCCTGTATGGGAGCACATACCACATCAATATTATGTTGGCAGAGAGACAAATTACAGAATGTCAAGAAAAATTTGGGGCACACTATTAGCGTGCCTGGCCTACCAGCTCAAAAAGCTAGAATGTCTTCTGAAATGGAAAGAATTTTATGACCCTGAGAAGAACACTTGGGAGGCAGAAAAGAACCTGCATTATCCTACCGGTTATCCCTGTATAGGAACACATCAAGATCGTGTTGGTGGACAACTTATAGAATTTCAAGAAAAATTTGGAGCACACCAACAGTGTGCCTACTGGAGAGCCTGCCAGCTGAATAAGCTGGACCATCTTCCAAAATGATCATGAGGTAGATGTTGTTCTTCTTCCTCTCAGTTATTATCTACTCCATTGTGTCTATGGTTTGTTGCATGGAGTAATCATTCACCATATACTACCTTACAACCATGAAATAAGGGAGGAGGAGTATAAGAAATGGCTTGCCCTATTGAAGTTGAGGGTCTGAAATCCAGTGTACAGGAATTGGAGGAGGCCACATCAACATCATATTTGCAGAGTGACAATTTACAGAACTTCAATAAACATTTGTGGCACGTTATCAGCATGGCCGGGCCTGCCAGCTGAAAAAGATAAAATTTTAATGACCATGAGAATAGCACATTGTGCAGCTGCTGAAACAGGGAGTCAGCCCGTAACTTCAGCTGGAGCTCCCAGAGAGAAGGCAGGGAAGGTTTATTACCTTCCCTGCCTTCCTGATCACTGTGTATGAGCACTGTATACACTCAATGAGCACTGTATACACCGGTATGGGCACCGCCATGATGTGGCTCCCCTCTGACATGGCAGTCATGTGATCCACCAGGATCAGAGCCTGTTAGAGCTGCTGGGTCCTACAGGACCCAGATCAGCTCTATAGTAACAGGCAGGAGGCTGTGTTCCTCCTGCAACTGGGGCTAAATGTACCAGCCCCAGTTACAGGGAAAATCAGCCTCCCCCCACAGAAAAAAACTAAAAAAATAAGTAAACTAATATGCCAATAACGCACCCTTATTACAGGTTCTAGCCCCCCCCCCACCCCCCCTCCGACGACACCATACAAAATAAAAATTACCGTAATGGAGAGGAAAAACTAAGTTTTTTAGTAGCACTTTGTGCTATTAAATAAAAAAAGAAGAAAAAAGTGAAAAACAGACATGTTTTCCCTCCTCTTTTGTTTATATTTTCCCAGATATAAAAAAAAATTAAAACACATGCAAAAATAAAAACAGCATAAAAACAAAGCCCTATGTGTCACTGAAAAAAAACCCGGAAATAGTTGGAAAAAACAAATGGTTAAAAATTTTTGGGCCCCCAAAAGGGGAAAAAAAAAAAACCAAAAAAGGGGGGGGTGGGGGACCAAAAAAAAGGCCGGAAAGAAAGGGGAAAAAAAAAAAAAATTAAAAAAAAAGAGGAGTTTTTTTGAAAAAAAAAAAAAAAAAAAAATAAAAAAAAAAAAAAAAAAAAAAAAAAAAAAAAAAAAAAAAAATTTTTTTTATTGGAAAGGGAAAAGTGTCCTTTTTCTCTCCTTTTTTCACCGGCCCGGGGCCCACACAACAAAAAAAATTTTTCCCCCCCCCTTTTTTTTTTTTCTTATTTTCTTTTTATTAATAAAAAAAAAATAAAAATAAAATAAAATAATCTTTCTCTTTTTTTTTTTTTTTTTTTTTTTTTTTTTCTCCCCCCCACAAGTACTGTTTCATCTAGACATAATCCTACTGTTTCATGTAGATTGTATTATTTGTAATCCTCTGCTGCCACCTACTGTCCTTTTTCTGTATGGAAGCCCGCAGTTAATTAATTCTGTACATGCCCCTCCCTTGCCGAGTCAAAGTAAAGCTTCCTCTTCCTGTTTACCAGGCTTTTTAGTCTACATTTTCTCTGGGAGAGACATGCTTTTGGACTGGGCTGTACAAAGCATCAGTTTTTGACCACCACCACACACCACCACACACACACACACACATTCTTAATTGCTCACTTGCTGTAACACCCTGCTTGTTGCACTTGCATTTCTGGAGAATTAGTGCATTACCATCATATGCTGTATGAACAGTCTTCCAAATAAACGAGTCTGGACTTGACAATCCCTGGTGTGCATCATCTCTCTGGACGCTGAGCAACATGGTCCTGTCTGCCCTGCATTGAGGAAACGAAGGTAGGACCTCTCCCAGCCCCTATTCACTAGCCACATCTTCATTCGCCTCATGTGGGGACAGAACAGTCGAAAACTGCCTTGATGCCCGGCCCCAACCCATCTGCCTGCTCATATACCACATTGCTGCAGATCGTCGGACTGAAAAACCCCACGATTCTCCAAAAACAGCTTGGGAATCTTTTCTGCGATTTACAGGCCCAATTCAAAAGTTCAGTTTCTTAAAGAGACAGCGCACGTTAAACCAAAATGGCTGAAAAAGACTCTGCATTGTTCCCCAGTGTCGAAACAGAGCCAATACAACCCGATACTGCCTACTATGAAGAACGGGAAGCAGAGTCAGCATTAGAGACAGGCCAAGACACACGACCTGTACGCTCCCTTAAGCCAACAGTAAAGGTCCTCGAAAACTACCATTCCATGAAGGACGAGTTCAATGACAACCTGGACGACCTATGTGAACGAGTCGCCTCTCTCATGTCAAGCATCGAACGCCACAAAAATGATGCAGCTAGTCTACAGGACACTATAAAACGGCTAGATGCGGCCCACGGAAGATACAAGAGGCTATCCACAAGGTACGCTGCCTTCCTAAAAGACTCTAATATTGATGAAGCCTCATCAGAGTTAAGCAAAGCAGATTACACAAACAGAGAAAGGGATGCCGCTGTGCAAGACGCCAAAGATAAGGCAGAGCTCTGTATTGCTTATCTGCAAGAAGCTAGATCTAACAGGTCAGGCTCATCCAAGCACTCTTCTCGGTCATACAAATCATCCTGCTCAAGAACTTCTGCCCTCAGCGACAGAATTCTAGAGGCCCGTTTAAACGCAGAGCGATCCAAACTAAGGCGTTCCTACACAGAAAAGAAAGCAGAGGCAGATGCAGAAGCCAAGAAAGCAGAGGCAGAGGCAGAAGCCAAAAAGCAGAAAGGCAGAGGCAGAAGCCAAAGGAAAGATCCTTCAAACAGAAATGGAGGAAAAAATCGCAGTAGCTGAAGTAAAAATACTCGAGCAAGCATTGAAGCAAAACCTCGACCCGATTTTCCTACCACCACTGGAAGAAGATGATCCAGCTGTTCGTACCAGTGTCTACGTGCAGAAACAGATATCTGCAGCACATGCCTTCTCCAGTGACATTCTACCCAACAATGTGGAAACATCCAAGTCAGCCCAACTTACGGTGCCAGTGTTACCAACAGCATCTGCAGAGACCCAAGACCAACGCCATAATATGTCCCCTCAGGAGCAGCAATCATCACAAGACGACCACAAGATACATTCCAGTGCATCTCCACAGTTCAAGCCGCAGTCATTGAAATCTCCAGAGGTTAAACCACAGCTCAACCCTGCAGCGACATCATTCTACCCGGGAACAATTCACCCTTCCATGCCACACAGCTTATACGCCCAAAGGGCACCACAAGCTAACACGGTAACAAGGAGTGAAGGATCAGATATGTCTGAGTTTGCCAGGTTTATGGTGAGCAGAGAGTTGATCAGTACCAGCCTCTCAAAGTTTGACGACCGTGCAGAGAACTACAGAGCCTGGAAAGCAACCATCAAGGCCGCCATTGCTGACCTCAACCTATCCGCGGATCAGGAGCTCGATCTCATGGTTAAATGGTTGGGTCCTGACTCCACAAACCGTATCAAGAGTCTTCGGACTGTCTACGTGGGGCAAGCTGAAGCAGGTCTCGCTGCTGCCTGGCTGAGACTTGAAAGAACCTATGGCAGCGCTGAAGCCATAGAAAAGTCCCTATTCAAGAGACTGCAGAACGTTCCAAGGATCAACCTTAAGGAAGCCCACAAGCTTCTGGACTTGAGTGATCTGCTTATGGAGCTGGAACTCGCAAAAAGAGATCCTCGTCTGTCTGGATTGTGCTACCTAGACACCGCCCATGGGGTGAACCCAATCGTCTCAAAGCTGCCACATAGTCTGCAAGAGAAGTGGGCAGTGTGCGCCTCCAGGTACAAACGGTCACATGATGTCACCTTTCCTCCATTCATTCAATTCTGCATCAGGCCCAAATGAGGAATGACCCTAGCCTAGACTTCCTGGAGTCTAACACCACAGCTCCAGCAACATCCTCATCAAGGTATGAAATCGTCACACATAAACGCAAGGACTTGAGGAGCAGTGTGAGTGTCAGAAAGACTAACCTGCCACTACCTGTGGTACCCGCTGATAAACAGCACACTATTACGTCAAGAAATAAATCTTTCAAATCGTGAGTGTCCCATTCACAAAACTCGTTGAACAAATGTAGAGGCTTCAGGTCAAAAACCATGCAAGAACGCAAGAAAATCCTCAGTGAACTTGGGGTGTGTTTCAGGTGCTGTGCCTCATTAGAGCACATGGCCAAGGACTGCAAATCTGCCATTAAGTGTGAAGAGTGTCATAGTGACAAACACCCATCAGCTTTGCATCCAACCTCAGCCACCAGCGATCCAGCAGTCGCAGTTACCTCTAGTCTGGCTACAAGCCATGGCGGGGAGCCAGAGGATAACGCCAAGTCTACCACGGCTGTCTCCTGCTCATGCTCATGCTCAGAGGTATGTGGGGAGAGCCAAGGTGATAAATGTTGCGCCAGGATATGCCTAATCAGAGTTTATCCAGAAGGGCAACCAGAGAACGCAGTAAAAATGTATGCCATTATTGACGATCAGAGCAATCGTTCCCTAGCTGGACCTAAGTTCTTTGAAGCCTTTGGAATCAAGGGACCAGCAACGCCCTATACCCAGAACACTTGCTCAGGCCGCATAGAGACTAGCGGCAGGAGGGCACAAGGTTTCATCGCTTCTCCCATCAATGGAGGCGTAGAAATACCCCTACCTATGCTAATCGAATGCGATCAAAAACCAAACCAAAGGGATGAGATTCCTACCCCAGAAGCTGCGTTCCACCAACCACACCTAAGGCACCTAGTCAACGTTATCCCACCTATGGATACAGATGCTGAAATCCTACTTCTGCTTGGCAGAGACAACTTAAGGATACATAAGGTCCGCCAACAGTGCAATGGTCCTGACTACGCCCCCTACGCACAGAGACTTGACTTAGGGTGGGTAATCATAGGAAATGTGTGCCTGGACCGTACAAGAGTCGATTCCTTTAAGACCTACGTACGCCGGAACGGACGAACTACTTTCTGCAAACCATGCCCTCATCACTATGATGTGAAAGAAAAGCCTCCAGATCCCGTACAGCTGCCTGATGCCATTCCTTCTCCCTATGCAGACGACTTGGGAAATTTGGTGTTTCATACAACTAAGGATGACAACAAGGTAGCCCCATCAATGGAAGACAAGGAATTTGTCAGAATAATGAACAATGAGTTTCTAAAGGACGAGACTGATGACTGGGTTTTTCCCTTACTCTTCCGAGCTACCAGGGTAAGACTCCCGAACAATCGTGAACAAGCCTTGTCGAGATTCAACTCCCTCCAGCGTACACTTAGCAACAAACCGGAGATGAAAGAACACATTGTCACCTTTATGAGCAAAATATTCCGGAATAACCATGCGGAGCCAGCGCCTCCCTTAAAGGAAAACGAGGAGTGCTGGTACCTACCCTCATTCGGAGTATATCACCCACGGAAACCTAAGCAAATTAGAGTTGTCTTTGATTCAAGTGCCAAACATCAAGGCGTATCTCTCAACGATGTCCTCCTCGCGGGTCCTAATCTAACAAACAACCTAGTAGGAGTGTTGATGAGGTTCCGGAAGGAGCCCATTGCCATCACTGCTGACATTGAACAGATGTTTCACTGTTTCATAGTCAAAGAGGACCATAGGAATTTCCTCAGGTTCCTGTGGTACAAGGACAACGACCCCAGCAAAGAGATGGTGGAGTATCGCATGAGGGTGCACGTATTGGGGAACAGCCCTTCCCCCGCAGTGGCAACCTATGGCCTGCGGAGAACCGCACAAGAAGGAGAGTCCGAATATGGAATAGACGCCAGAGACTTTGTAGAGAAAGACTTCTACGTAGATGACGGACTAAAATCTCTACCCACAGAAGAAGCGGCGATCGACCTACTCAAGAGGACCCAAGGTATGCTGTACCGAGCTAAGCTTAGATTGCACAAAATTTCTTCAAACAGCCCGGCTGTCATGAGAGCCTTTGAGTCAAGTGACCAAGCTCTAGTATTCAAGGACATAGATCTGGGATCAGACTGTCTGCCTGTGCAGAGAAGCTTAGGCTTGAGGTGGAACCTGTCAATTGACACCTTCAGTTTCCAAATCAACTGTGCAGACAAACCATTCACTAAACGTGGTGTCCTGTCAGTGGTGAACAGCTTATACGACCCATTGGGATTCGTAGCACCAATAACCATACAAGGTAAATCTCTTCTGCGACAGCTTTCTGAAACCGTCAAGGACTGGGATGCTCCAGTTCCCCAGGATAAGGAACCAAAATGGGAAACCTGGAAGCAGTCTTTGTGTGCCTTGGATGAAATCCATATACCAAGATGTTACACCAGAACCTCGCTTGCTGCTAGCACTAGGAAGGAACTCCATGTGTTCTCGGATGTATCCACGGAGGCCATTGCAGCAGTTGCCTATCTGAAGGTGACGGGACCCGACAATCAAGATCACGTTGGGTTCGTTTTCGGCAAGGCTAAGTTGGCTCCCAAGCCTGAACACACTATTCCCAGGCTTGAGCTCTGTGGGACCGTGCTTGCAGTAGAACTCGCAGACTTTATTCAGCATGAGCTGGACACCAACATAGACGACGTACAATACTACAGTGACAGTAAGGTTGTCTTAGGTTACATCTACAACCAAACAAGGCGCTTCTATGTGTACGTCAGTAACCGCATCGAGAGAATAAGGAGGTCTTCCAAGCCTGAACAATGGCACTATATCTCATCCGAACTTAATCCAGCTGACCATGCCACTAGACGTATGTCTGTAAGTTCCTTTGCTAACTCTACTTGGCTTTCAGGTGCTAAGTTTCTGTTGGAACAGAAGGGAGGTGAATGTGTCCAGGAAGTCTTCAGCATTCAGGATCCGGATGGCGATCCAGAAGTCCGCTCCGAGGTCAGTGCTTTGGCCACGAACACTAAAACAACCTCCAGTCTCAGTTGCCAGCGCTTTGAGCGCTTCTCCAATTGGATGAAACTCGTCAAGACTATAGCAAGGTTAGTCCACATTGCGAGATCTTATAGCAACTCACATGGAGACAAAGACTGTCATGGTTGGCATGTTTGCCATAAACCACCCTCTGCCGAGGACATTTCTCACTGTGAGTTCCTTATAATACGTTACGTCCAGCAAAGTGTATTCAGTACTGAATGGAAATGCCTATACCACAAACAGCAAATCCCTCTCAAAAGCCCCATTGCCCATTTAAATCCAGTAATGGACAGTTTTGGTTTGCTGAGAGTCGGTGGTCATTTAAATCAAGCCAAGATCGTGGCTTCAGAGCGACATCCTTGCATCATTCCCAGTAAGCATCATATCACTGATCTATTGATCCGGCACTTTCATGAAAGAACAGAACACTGCCCTAGTACTTCGTTCATTGGATTACTGTTGGGTCGGAGACAGTTTGGCTTAGTGCGGCTTCTCTGATCCGAAGATGGGTTGGTATCTCAGGAACTGCATGTTATCTACCTCGTTTGAAGTTATTATTGCATTGCTTGTATATTTGTGTTTTGTTTTTCTAGGTTATTGAACTTTAAAAAAAAATATATAGTGAAATCCCTTACGCAATTTCAGACGGGGAGTGTACTGTTTCATCTAGACATAATCCTACCGTTTCATGTAGATTGTATTATTTGTAATCCTCTGCTGCCACCTACTGTCCTTTTTCTGTATGGCAGCCCGCAGTTAATTAATTCTGTACATGCCCCTCCCTTGCCGAGTCAAAGTAAGGCTTCCTCTTCCTGTTTACCAGGCTTTTTAGTCTACATTTTCTCTGGGAGAGACATGCTTTTGGACTGGGCTGTACAAAGCATCAGTTTTCGACCACCACCACACACACCACACACACACACACATTCTTAATTGCTCACTTGCTGTAACACCCTGCTTGTTGCACTTGCATTTCTGGAGAATTACTGCATTACCATCATATGCTGTATGAACAGTCTTCCAAATAAACGAGTCTGGACTTGACAATCCCTGGTGTGCATCATCTCTCTGGACGCTGAGCAACATGGTCCTGTCTGCCCTGCATTGAGGAAACGAAGGTAGGACCTCTCCCAGCCCCTATTCACTAGCCACATCTTCATTCGCCTCATGTGGGGACAGAACACTCAATGTTCTGTATCATGCAGTAATAACACATCCAATCCCTACTTCCACTATCACTAAAATGCTTCTTGTTCCAGCCCACAGCACCTTATACACTGTAAATGACATCAGGACTGTTAGGTGTCCACCTGCCACTGACTATTGGTTGAGAGGCGGTCAGTTCACGTCAGGTGACGTCTCTTCTGTATTTTTACTGTGCAGTACATGTAGTGGAAGCCATTTTAGTTTGTCCAAAACAAATCACCATTTATTTGGTTTAGTTAAAAACCGAACAATTTGGAATATTTGGGTCAACCCTGGCTCGTGATGAATCAGTTTGCCCATCTATAGTACAAATCCAAAGAATAAAGTTAAAGGGTTATTTCCATCTCAGCATATTGCTTAAGAGATGGAAGCCACAGAAATAGCATAGTACAATTATGGAAACAGTAGGTAAATTCACTACACTGTTTCTGTAGTTCCGATTCAACAGTAGCAAATATCAAAAAGATATCAAGCCAAAATGTTGGAATTGCCTTTTAATAAAAATAAATCAATAAGTTATATGTGCTCCAAAGTTGTGCCATTAACAATGTTATTTGTTCCACAAAACATAAGGTTCACTGACTACTTTTGAGTAGCATTGCTGTACCTACTGGAAGCAAACAAGGGAGATACAGTTGGCTTGAAGAGTGACAACACTACATTTACTTTATGGGTGGGAGACAGCTACACTTATTGTTAATTAGCTAAGATATATTGTAGCTACTCTGCTTGTTATATGCAAGGGTGGGGTCACAAAGAAAAGCTTATGGCTTAAAGGTACCTTGGCATTTAGAAACTATAAATTTATATTCAGAAGTGGAGACATTTCATGTTAGCTTAATGCAGCTGCAGCACTTTATCCATAGGGAGAGGTTTATGAAGACTGGTGTGTGTTCTTTAGTCAAATCTACATTTTCAGCATCATTTACTCAAGATTTCTGTTGTAAAGTCTAACAAATTTTGTGGGCGTCAGAGAGTGCTCTTGGTGGTGCAAAAATGCCACTTGTGATAATTCATGTTTCAACTGCATGTTGCTGACAGAAATCTGGCATAAAATAATAGATCTCCCACCATTGTATTTACACGATTTTTTGTCCCTATGGATGTCCTGCCAGCACTTATAGGATGCACAAGGCCAAATTGGCAAGTTAATTACATTGTAAAGCTTGTTATATTTCAATTTTGAGTCCGAAGTTATAGATTTTAGAATCCTAGCAAACCCCTTTAAGGCACCCAAGCATTCTGAGCCTGTAGGCTCTTGACATTTCAGCTGATTACTGTATATTGTAATAGGTTTTCAAGAAATTTGATGTGGAACACATCTGCTGGAGTAAGTTCTAAATGACTTGACCACTGTGGAAAAATGATATTTGACAGTTAAATATGCATTTGGTATGGATTCTGCAGATTATAAATATATTTTGGAACACACCTTAAAATTGTACAAATAACTTAAAAAAATGTAAATGTTCTTCAGTTAATAAAAAAAAGCCTAATCAGTTTTTGCACATTTACCATTTTCCCACTCAAGCATTAACCTAAAAGAACATTGTGCAACAAGATGGTAATTATTTTCCCACATTTCCTGGGACTGAACACATTAAATAAATTGCATAGGCCATGTGAAGTCCATCACTGTGAAAATAATCCCATGTTTCAGTATTAGGAGATAATATTATATAAAGTGACACTGTCAAAGGCTTTACGTCCTTTAGCTATGTAACTGTCATCCTCTGATATTAACAAGAGCCAATGTTCCAATTATGTTCAGTTACTATACAGCTGTAGTCTGTATTATGAATTCAATTTACAGGAAACTTCATGCACAGTACAATGAACCCATGATAGAAGTGCAAATGTGCAGCCTTCACAATTGACCAAAGCACTTCACAACATAACAATTTAGATGTGTGACAGAAATTATATTCACCCATATATCATGGAATAAAAAATCTAAATTGGTTAGTGCAGTAGTGTGTTTACCTTCAGTATACCTTAAAAATAAGTAATCACAATGATCTTCAGATACGTCATACATACATCTAGCTAAATTCACACCAAATTCTGTGTTTATAGAGGTTGTCCCACAGTCACAATGTAATGCGTATGGACAACTGAATGCAGTTCATTCTGTTAGATGTTTCAAATAAGTCATGGTGAACTTAAAGGCAGTTTCCCACAATCCACAGCAGAGGTGATCAGTGTCTAAGGGCTGTCAGTTCCACCACTCGGGCCTTCACTATCACCAGAACCTCAGTCTCAACAACGGACTCACATGAACCCTGCCAGTCCACTTTGCCTATATGGAAATGATCAAGTTAAATACAGTGCTTGGCTGCCTTGTGGATGGGTAGAAAGTGTGATTGTAGGACAACACAAGCTCAGTTCAGTATGAACATTTGAAATATTCCACTGAGCAAACTGAATGCAGAGGCACAACAGCTTAGAACACAATCTCTTATAAGCAACACCATCCCTTAGTTCAACTTGATGCAATGATGCATTGCCCTTAGCAACAGTTGTAATCTGACATGGTGGATGTCCACACAACTGTAATCAAGAGGGAAGATGCCCACACACAGTTCACCTAACCCACCCACATGCAGTAGGAATAGTCTCTTAGTGTATGCCTTACAGTCACTCAGCAGCAGGTTTACTGGTGGTGTCACTGTGCCGACTGTCATCGTATCAGCCTGTTTCCTGACTTACTGATCCCCTTCACCCAGTCAATATTGTATTTAATCTGACCACCAGCTTCCTTAGTATTCACAGTGCAGTAAATACTAAGGAAGATGTTGCAACCGGATACCCCATCTATTTAAAACCTAGGACCTTATGTGTGAGAGGCAGGCATCCTAATAGTTGAGCCACAGACTCAACGCTTTCAATGAAAGGATTTCTCTGACCAAAATGATCTTTCCACAGATGTATAATATATCATGTTATATTGGTATAGTAGGCATACATTATCTCTATATACCAGGACATCATGCATATAAAGAAGAATATACTTTTAAAGCTTTCATAAAGAGAAAATCTTGCTATAGACAATTTCTCTGAATAAGTCTGTGTCTAGTCTACCTCCCACATAGGATGTCTTGGGTTTGAGAGCTAGGAAAGACCCAGTGAAAGAGTAAACAGAATAAAACTTGAAATAATAATTTATATAAAGTAAGAATGCTGTGGGCATTGCCGGAGATTACAATCCCATAGCAGTAACTGGAGCACTGGTCATGCAAGCACACTGGCTTTACATTCACAAGAAGGCTTTAGGGGGACTTTTGACTTTTGCAATTTATAAGAAAAATTATATAACAATAAGAAGAATTAAAAAGATGCAGTGCTGTGCAAAGTTTTAGACAGATGTGGAAAAATTGTTGCAGAGTAAGAATGTTTTTAAGGCTAGGGCTCCACGTGGCATAAATCCCATCCCACTTTGTGTAAAAATACGCACAGTGGACACGCTGTGATTTCCCTATAGGTATAATTGAAGCAGAAAGTCTTTCTGTGAAAAGCGCTGTGGGAAAAACCACGATGCGTTGCTTTTTTGCTGCGGGACGCTATGTGGGGCCTTAGCCTAAAAATAGTAATGTTTATAGTTTATTTTTAGCAATTAACTAAATGCTAAGTGAATGAACCAAAAGAGAAAATTAGATGAAATCAATATTTGGTGTGACCAACCTTTGCTTTCAAACATCAATTCTTCTAGGTACACTTACCCAGGTCTTGAAGGAACTCAGCAGGGAGGTTGTTTCAAACATCTTGGAAAACTAGCCACAGATCTTCTGTAGATGTAGGCTTGCTCAACTCCTTGGTAGCTAATGTACATTACCCGCATCATTTATGCCAAATTTCTGGTGAAAATTATAATAAATTTGGTGTGGCTGCCCTTAACCCACCCCCTTTTTGGGAAAGTGGTGAACGTAATTCAGAGCTAAAAAAAAGTCTCAATTGTTTATGCCTTGGTGTACTTTTGGTGCCTTGTAAACCAGATAAGCTGGCGTACAAGGCATAATAAATCTGGTCCATTGACTGTATGTTTGGGATCTTTCTCCTGTTGCTAAATAAATTTGAATCCAATCTGCCACCTGGTATGCTTTTACACGTAAATATGTTGTATGAGCTGGCACATCTGGACACTGCATGGATTAGTTGAGCTCTGCAGCCTATGTTCTTAAAAACTACAGTGTACATACATCATAATACATGCGTATTTCCATACAACATAAAATGGCTGCTTGCCCCACCAACTACCTGCAAATTATATGTAAAAAATACATATTTACATTGGGAATTTTTTCCACACAATAAATGTTACCTTTTGGCAGTTTAACACTTACATAGCATACATATACCATACAAATGTCAGAAATATAGCATGGGCAGCATAGTGAAGGATGAGGCTCAACCTTAACCATAACTTTGGCAACTGATAAAGAACACTAAAGATTGGGGATACGAAAATACTGACAGTCACCACCAGTTATTGCGGTGGTTGTTTTTTTTTTTTTAATTTTTCACATCTATTTTTTTTTTTAAATCCTTAAAGGAGTTGTGCCGTTATGTACACTTTTTCCCTATCCACAGGACAGGCACTGGCACTCCATTCACAAAGATGCTTTTAGGGGGACTTTCAGTCCCTGTCCTCCTGATCACTGGGGGACCCAGTGATCAGATCCCCAGCAATCGGTCACTTATCCCCTGTCCTGTGGATAGGGGATAAGTGTCCATAATGGCACAACCCTTTAAATCCTATATCTTTCATGTTGGCCACTAAGCCTGATAATAGTCTGATGCTTTCTTTTATGCAGGCGATTACTTTGCAGCAGCCACCTCATAATCAATACATGCAATGCAATCTACCTGCAATAATAGGTATATTCTATCTATAGATAGCATAAGGACCACTATTCACAATATATGATAGATACACTTATCTAATCCACTATACAATGACCTCTGCACAGATCACATAGAATGCTTAGAGTAATTGCACATTGGCTTCAATTAAAGCTTCAGACTATTGTGTCTATGGTCCTTGTGCTGCTGTAAAGCATCTTTCTAAATGCTATTAACAGCATCTCAGGGCAGATGGCTACTCCATAATCATGTACAGAAAACAGAACAACAGTCTACAATCAGAAAGGGAAATCAATAGGAATGGCAATAACTAAAGTGAATATTCATTTTAGCATCACTTTGTTACGTATTGAAGGAAATAACACAATTATCTGCTTGCATAAGGCTTAAGCATATAATTTCTTTTTTTTCCCCAGTATCAGTATTTGTCTTACCCCTTCCCACTGCAGCACATTTATTATTGCTCTTTCCTCCCTATTTTCCAAAAGCCATAACTTTTTTAAAATTTTTCCATGCACATAGTTGTATGAGGGCTTGTTTTTTGCAGGGGAAGCTGAACTTCATAATGGCACCATTTAAAAATTATAAGAAAAATTCAGATGCACCATTTTTTTTTCTAGTGTTCATTGAGTAGAAAAAAGACCCTTCTGTGGGTCAGTACGATAATAGAGATACCAAATTTAGAGAGTTTTTTTTATTATTTTTTAATACATAAAAAAAAGTAAATAAATTTCTAGTTATCAGAATATGGTGGTACATACTTTTTTTTAATTTCTGGAGCTGTGAGTCTTTTTTCAAGATGAGTTTTTATTTTTAATGGTACTATTATGTAGTACAGAATTTTTTTTTTAAATTTTAAACTTCAATTTTTTCACTATTTAGTTAAACATAAATAGTTAAATTGTAATTAGAGATGAGCAATTTGAAACAAACCGGTTTCAACCTGAACTTTCTAAATGTTTTGGTGTCTAATAAAATTGAAACTTTAGAGAATCACTTAGAACTAACCTGTAAATTGACTGACGCCATGTATAATGTGAAGTAGATGAACACAGAGGAAGATCATATAGTATGTGTGTCTTAGGAAGACCTCTGACAGTTTCTGGGCCAATCATCAGTGGTAGATGAAGCGGTCACAGTGATGATGTCATATTAAATATACAGTTGTGCTAAAAAGTTTACATACTACGGCAGATCTTTTGTTTTTTTTGGCCTTTTTTCAGAGAATATAAATGATACCACAAAAACTTTTTCTCCACTCATGGTTAGTGGTTGGTTGAAGCTATTTATTGTCAAACTTCTGTGTTTTTTCTTTTTAAATCATAATGACAACCAAAAACATCAAAATGACCCTGTTCAAAAGTTCACATACCCCAGTTCTTAATACCGTGTATTACCCCCTCTAACATCAATGACAGCTTGAAGTCTTTTGTGGTAGTTGTTGATAAGGCTCTTTATTTTCTCAGATGGTAAAACTGCCCATTCTTCTTGGCAAAAAGTCTCCAGTTCCTGTAAATTTCTGGGCTGTCTTGCATGGACTGCGCATTTGAGATCTCCATTCCAGAGATGGCCACTCCAGAACCTTCACTTTCTTCTGCTGTAGCCAATGACAGGTCGACTTGGCCTTGTGTTTTGGATCGTTGTCATGTTGGAACGTCCAAGTACGTCCCATGCGCAGCTTCCTGGCTGATGAGTGCAAATTTGCCTCCAGTATTTGCTGATAACGTGCTACATTCATCTTTCCTTCAACTTTGACAAAGTTTCCTGTGCCTTTGAAGCTCACACATCCCCACATCATCAGTGATCCACCTCTGTGCTTTACAGTAGGAATGGTGTTCCTTTCATCATAGGCCTTGTTGACACCTCTCCAAATGAAACGTTTATGGCTGTAGCCAAAAAGTTTGATTTTTGTCTCATCACTCCAAATTACCTTGTTCCAGAAGTTTTGAGGCTTGTCTCTGTGCTGTTTGGCGTATTGAAGGTGAGACTGTTTGTGGCATTTGCGCAGTAATGGCTTTCTTCTGGCAACTCGACCATGCAGCCCATTTTTCTTCAAGTGCCTCCTTATTGTGCATCTTGAAACAGCCACACCGATAGTTTTCAGAGAGTCCTGTATTTCAGCTGATGTTATGTGTGGGTTTTTCTTTGCATCTCGAACAATTTTCCGGGCAGTTGTGGCCGAAATTTTGGATGGTCTACCTGACTGTGGTTTGGTTTCTGGGCATGTTATCCGGCCAAAATCACCAGGGTATGTGAACTTTTGAACAGGGTCATTTTGATGTTTTTGGTTGTCATTATGATTTAAAAAGAGAAAACACAGAAGTTTGACAGTAAATGGCTTCAACCAACCACTAACCATGAGTGGAGAAAAAGTTTTTGTGTTATCATTCATATTCTCTGAAAAAAGGCCAAAAAAACAAAAAAATCTGCCGGGGTATGTAAACTTTTTAGCACAACTGTATATACATATAAAATCATGCACAGAAAGAAGGACCATTTTGTGAGATAGCAGCAGGGAGAGAAGAACATAGTCACTGCAGCTAGCAGCACTAGCAAAATGATAGTGAAAAAAAAAAACACGAACGTTACTGAAGTACTACAGAATTATAGGAGAGGAGGACTCTGGAGCACAGTTTAGTTAGATTTCATCAATTTTAGACAGGGAGAGAGAGAAATATAGAAGTGTTGGGGGTGAAGGTCTGCACTGTACTGTGATTGACCATTGTGTTACAAATACACTGGCCAGGGTAAATCTTATATTAAGCATACTGGAAAGGGACCCAGTGGCATATGTATACATCAAATGATGCTGGGTCCCTTTTTATTGGTGCTGTGGCCCAGATGGCAGCCCTGGGTAAAATATAACACATTATTCCTGCATGGTGCTTGTGCTAAATTTGGTGGTATAAACCTTTATACATGTATATAGTTGCTTAAAGTAGGTGCTGCTTATATCCAGAAAAGTATCCGTACATTTTAGTCATTGTTAATTGGCTAAGATCACCCTACTGGAGTTGCAGCAACAAAACCGCTTGCCTTTGCATCACCTCATCTGCAACATTCCATGTTGCACATACTGGAGCAAGTGTGTGAGCAGCAGAAGGTGGTGAATGATTACTGTATGCGGAAAATCACAGGGACAATGTGTTATATTGAAATCTGCCATTAGAGGTTCATAGAGGAATTGCTGCCTTCTGAAGCCCTTGAGGAGGCCACCAAATTTGGCAGCAAGGATAACTGTCATCCCTTTAATATAAATCTCATAGGATTTGACACAACTGAGGACCAGAACAGTGCGAATAACTCACAAATACAGACGTCAACAAAAAGATTACCTTCACTACAGTTTACATCATATAACTTTCTACTGGGCCAGAGAATAAACATTTTTGTGGGAGTGCTTCTTTTAATATGGCAGTAATAGAAATGTATTATATTTCCACCTCAGTTGGACTTGGTTGTATTCAGTTATATAAATTGATGTTAGGCGATACAAATTACAACATATAATGTCATAAAAAGAAATGTGCGAATTCTTTACAATATTTTTACTCGTGCTAAATAATAGCAGACTAATTAAATACAACTACTGAACAAGTCTTTGCAGCAAATACACTTCCCTCACACAATTTTATTTCTGGCTAATGATGCTAGCAGTGGAAAATGGATCTGTCACAGAAGATGAATTAACTTCGATTTGGACCATGTGACCTCCTTTCTAAAAGAAATTGCATTCTTTGGTTTTTAATTCTACTAAAATCGAAAATAAACATTGATAAATTACTATAAATAATTGTAGTGCAACTTCTCATCATTTCCCTATACCATAAATGACGTCTTGCAGAATTCACAGTCTAGAAACAAACAGTAGAATGTGTAAGGTGCATTAAGATTGTTGCACTTAAAGAGGACCTTTCATGTCCTCATGCATATGCGGTTTTATATACCAATAGAAAGCACACTGTCGGCTTTCCCGTTATGTGCCTGGGGCTGGAGATATCAGTGTCATTATCTCTTCCCACTGTCAGAAAGGTGTTCCTGACAGTCTAGCTGGGCTGTAAGGAACGCCCCAATCCCCCCCCCCCCCCCCGCACTTTTGGCTTTCTAGTGGTATATAAAACTGCATGTGCATGAGGACATGAAAGGTCCTCTTTAACAGTTTTACAAACAAAATGTATGTCAGATCTCTTTTGTCTTACCATTTTACCATGGGAGTGAGTCAAGTTTTCATATGGTACATACAGTAAGAGAAATAAAATTCATGTAATTTTTTCTTTTAACACTGGATTTGTAGGAAAGCCAAGAGGAAAACTATCTGTATGCCGCTGTCCAAAATCAAATACTTAGGAAGGTACAATAGAAGCATCATTTTCCTTCATGGAAGAGTTATTATTGCATAACAAAGATTTGCAATATGATCTTGTACATGCACCCTCTATCAAGCAAGTACTTTCATTTATAGGGTACCAAAGTTTTCATTAAAAGTTGAAATATCTGCAGGGTCTTGCTGGGCAGTCTGTTCTATGACTGTATAAGCCTTCATACATAGTATACTGTCAGTTTTTCTGCTAATATCCCCATTGTGGCTGCAGCAAATTTTCAATTTGTCTCTGAGGCAGGGGATGTGTACAATAAGGAGAAGTCTGCCCCCTCCCCTATCAATTATAACTATTACTGGTTTGTTTACATGTATTTCAGCCAGGAGTAACTGTACAATAGCAAACAAAAAACTGAAAAAAGCCCAAGTGAGTATAATAAAAGGACATCCAAGAACACTATACTGTAAATGCAGGGCATACACATGCATGCATGATGCATCTAAAAAGATCCCTGATACAGGAAAAGAGCAATCTATGAGAACAGTTAGGAAACCTGCTTTCTGTCTATGAATAATATCCTATTTGTAATCACAAAAGTAGCCAGAATTAGGTGCAGGACTATAAATAAACTTTTCTTATATTGTAAGTTGTAAGATGTGCAGAATGTTCAATCCAGTGCACAGAGAAAGCAGTTTGCAAACCTGTGTGGAGACTGTGAAGACAATCAGACCCTGTCATCTCCATTCACTGTGTGAAGAAAGAAAAAGACCCTCCCCCTCCACTAACTCTGAAGAGGGCTTATTTTTTTTTAAATGTATCTATGGATGGGACTTTATTAGTAACCGATGAACTGTAAATTAGCTAAAAGGGAGACACCTAGTGAAAGGAACTTTAGGAAGGTTTTTCAGACACAAAGCAGTAACATTTTTAATTAAAGCACATTACATAGTGGTCCAGAATCACATGCCCTATTAAATGACACAATGTTGTCTGAAAAAAAGTAAGTGACCATTTAAGGTCACTGTTTTAAATTGCTCTGAACTTCATCATTACACATCTCAACAGAAAAAGTAGACAACTAGCTTAGACCAGTTTAAAACTGTATTATGTATCCAAAGTATAGGTTATACGTGCCTGATTGGCGACAGTCTGACTATTTGGGGACCAGCTAAAGTAACAGTGCACATGCAAGACATATTCACACAGAAGATTTGGAACCCCAGTTCTTGTGAATTTGAGGTTCCCAGCTCTCAGAAACCCATCAGTCACACATTTATAATTTATCCTGTGAGGGGTGATAAGTTATGGTTGGCCAATCCCTTCAACCTAAAAAGCACTGTATTTTACTAATTAGAAGACACATCTGTATAAAAGGTTTAAGCAAGAAAAAAATAGGAGAAAGATATTTCATATTATTTAAACCTTCCCTGGTGGTCAGTGTCTTCTTTTATGGTAGGTGAGGGGACTATTAGCCAATAGTCTGCTTCTGCTACACACAGGAAACATACACAAATGACTCTGCTATACACAGTACATATACTGTACATATACAGTTGCATCTCAATAAATTAGAATATCTTTGAAACGTTTATTTCAGTAATTAAATTAAAAAAGTGACCTCCTATATTTTCTAGATTCTTTACACACAGAGTGTTCTATTTCAAGTGTTTTATTTCTGTAAATGTTGATTATGGATTACAGGTAATGAAAGCCCAAATCTAAGAAAATTTGAATATTGTAAAAAAGTATTGAGTATTCAGTATTGTAAATTCAGTGTGTCACCTGCCAAGGTTTCCTAAGCCTTTAAATGGTCCCTCAGTCTGGTTCAGTAGGACACACAATCATGGAAGACGCTGATTATGAATTGAATTATTGAATGAACGTTTTTAAAATATTCTAATTTATTGAGATGCACCTGTAGCTCTGCTACACAGACAACACATATGAACAACCAGTTCTGCTGCATACACTGTATATATGTGTGCTATATTGAGCTTACAAACAGCTCTGATGTATACACTTTAAAGGGAATCTGTCATCTCCTTTTCATAACCCAAAGTAAAAGCAGTATTGTAAAACAGTAAAAACGTACATAATAAATCCCTCTAAATAATTTCTGAAATAGCCCCCCTTGTTTTTAGGTGTGTACCTTAAATTTTCCTAAAAATGACCTCATAAAGGTCCGATGAACAGTCCGGCTTATTCATGAGCTTGATTGCTGGCACGCCTCCCCCATGAGTAAGTTCCTGCCCCTTTTTGCTATAATCATGGTGGAAATCCTGCTTCTGCACAGATATCTCCAGTCGTCCTTTCATGATGCTACATAACTGTAGCGTCTGGCGGGTCCCTAATGCAAATGAGCACGATTTCATCCGAGAACTCGGGCAGAGGGGGTCGACGGAGGTATCTCCGCTGAAGAAGGAGGCGGCGAACGTGACGTCATCGCTGGAATTTACATAGGCAGACCAGATAATATAAAGTCAAATTAAAAGGTAAGCCATGGACAAATTTTGTAGAAAACTGGAGAATTTATTATCATAACTGGTTGGAGGGGGGAAAAATGTCTAACAGATTCCCTTTAAGTGACACACAGACACAGCTCAAGTACTTTTACACTGAATTACTGTACATGTGTACATCCCGGCACATACAGTGGGGAAAAAAAGTATTTAGTCAGCCACCACTTGTGCAAGTTCTCCCACTTAAAAAGATGAAAGGGGCCTGTAATTGACATCATAGGTAGACCTCAACTATGATTGACAAAATGAGAAAACAAATCCAGAAAATCACATTGTCTGATTTTTTAAGAATTTATTTGCAAATTATGGTGGAAAATAAGTATTTGGTCAATAACAAAAGTTCATCTCAATACTTTGTTATATATCCTTTGTTGGCAATGACAGAGGTCAAACGTTTTCTGTAAGTCTTCACAAGGTTGGCACACACTGTTGCTGGTATGTTGGTCTATTCCTCCATGCAGATCTCCTCTAGACCAGTGACGTTTTGGGGCTGTCGCTGGGCAACACGGACTTTCAACTCCCTCCAAAGGTTTTCTATGGGGTTGAGATCTGGAGACTGGCTAGGCCACTCCAGGACCTTGAAATGCTTCTTACAAAGACACTCCTTCGTTGCCCTGGAGGTGTGCTTGGGATCATTGTCATGCTGAAAGACCCAGCCACGTTTCATCTTCAATGCCCTTGCTGATGGAAGGAGGTTTGCACTCAAAATCTCACGATACCTAGCCCCATTCATTCTTTCATGTACATGGATCAGTCGTCCTGGTCCCTTTGCAGAGAAACAGCCCCAAAGTATAATGTTGCCACCCCCATGCTTCACAGTAGGTATGGTGTTCTTTGGATGTAACTCAGCATTCACTCTCCTCCAAACACAACGAGTTGTGTTTCTTCCAAACAGTTCTACTTTGGTTTCATCTGACCATATGACATTCTTCCAATACTCTTCTGGAACATCCAAATGCTCTCTAGCAAACTTCAGACGGGCCCAAATATGTACTGGCTTAAGCAGGGGGACACGTCTGGCACTGCAGGATCTGAGTCCCTGGTGGCGTAGTGTGTTACTGACAGTAGCCTTTGTTATGTTAGTCCCAGCTTTCTGCAGATCATTCACTAGGTCCCCCAGTGTGGTTCTGGGATTTTTTCTCACCGTTCTTGTGATCATTTTGACCCCACGGGGTGAGATGTTGCGTGGAACCCCTGATCGAGGGAGATTATCAGTGGTCTTGTATGTCTTCCATTTTCTAATTATTGCTTCCAGAGTTGATTTCTTCACACCAAGCTGCTTGCCTATTGCAGATTCAGTCTTTCCAGCCTGGTGCAGGTCTACAATTTTGTTTCTGGTGTCCTTCCACAGCTCTTTGGTCTTCACCATAGTAGAGTTTGGAGTGTGACTGTTTGAGGTTGTGGACAGGTGTCTTTTATACTGATAACAATTTCAAACAGATGCCATTACTACAGGTAATGAATGGAGGACAGAGGAACCTATTAAAGAAGAAGTTACAGGATTGTGAGAGCCAGAAATCTTGCTTGTTTGTAGGTGACCAAATACTTATTTTCCACTATAATTTGCAAATAAATTCTTAAAAAAAATCAGACAATGTGATTTTCTGGATTTGTTTTCTCATTTTGTCTCTCATAGTAGAGGTCTACCTATGATGACAATTACAGGCCTCTCTCATCTTTTTAAGTGGGAGAATTTGCACAATTGGTGGCTGACTAAATAATTTTTTTCCCCACTATAATAGAACTGGTGGTAATTAGAGATGGATGACTTTTCAAGAGTCACTTTGTGAATATTTTCATCTGCGAACTGGGTGTGCTGGAAAATGTTGTTTGTTATACTCTGGGGACTATGCAAGTAGAATAATGGGAGGGCAGGGAAGAGGTGTTAAAAAAAAAAATCTCACCTTTCCTGGGCTCCTTTGCAGTATTCTTTAACGTTCTGGTCTTCTTCCTGGACTGTTCACTTTGACACTGCAGTGGCATACATGATGATACTGTAGCATCAAAGCATGATTATATGCCCCCATGTGACCACTGAGGTCCAATCACTGGCCTCAGCAGTAACTGGAGTCCAAATGGAGGTGAAATGCTGGTGGAGCCCAAGAAAAGCGAGTATGTGTTTTCTTTTATCTTTACACACCTTTGCGGCCTCCTAAAATGGACAGCAAAACGTCCACCAGCTGGCCTCCATTTTGCTGGTTTTGTATGACGCAAATGCCCAAAGTTCTAGTCTGGTAGAACTCAGAATTTTCTAAAAACTCAAAATTTGAGAACTCCTGGCTATCAAGAAAGTATTCAAACAATGGAGGTATCATTTTGAAGGAGCTGCACATCTAGACAGACCACAACAACTGATGTATGTGCAGCACATTAATCATCACCAGAATTGGTCGTCACTATTCTTTGCCTGATTTGATTTTCAGCAGCACAGCAGTCCAGAGCACTTTCATGTTCATTTGATGTATCCAACCAGCTAAAAAGAACTTCAACACATCATTGAACCTTACTGTACTGTCCTGGTTGCCTCTGTTCATCTAAATGACATTCTTCCTGGCAAGACATTTGTTCCTGTCACTCAAAGAAAGAAGGTACTGCCTTTGAGACATAATTTCAAGTTGGTTGGACATTCTGAGTTTTGAAAGACTTTTAAACTGGTATGTCACCACTTCCAATGACCATCACTCCATGAAGAGATCTGAGATTTCATATATGCCTGTTCCATTTGTTCTAAAGCCTTCTAAAGTTAGATGTGCAGACCTTCTACCTCTGTCAGTTCCTGGTGCTCCATATTTACACGTCACAATGGATTTTGTCACAGACTTACCACTTTCTGCTGGTTGTGCCACTATCTAGATTGTAATGGACAGATTCTCAAAGATGGTTCATCTTAATCCTTTGTACAGTTTTCCTTCTGCAACTTATCTGGCTGATTTGTTTATACATCCAATCTTCTGCCTACATAGTCTAACTCTGCATATGATATTGGATCACGGCATGCAACTTATTTCAAAGTTCTTGAGAGCTCTTCAAGCTTGTCTTCCCTTTTGCCTATCACCCTCAGTCTAATGGCCAAGTCGAGAGGTTAACTAGACACTAGAGAATAACCTTCATCACTTCATTACTGCTCAGCATGAGGACTGGTTAGGTCTTCATCCCTGGACAAAATTCTGCTATCATAATCATCCTGGTTTCTCTTCATTCTTCATTGTTTATGGCCAACATCACACTCTAGGATCCTGCTTTCTATCCCTGCATCATCTGAGGTCTTTAACGCCAATCCTGCCTATGAAGACTCTCTTCAAATTTAACCAAAACTGCCATTTCCCTAGCCAGCTCTTGCATGGAGAAAACACCTGACAAGAACAGAAGACCTCCTCCTTAATTCTCTCATGATGATAAAGTCTGGTTATCTTCTAGAAACGGCCATATATTCTATCTTAAAAGTGCACTTCCCAATTTCTTAGTCCCTTTGAAGTGCTGAGAAGAATTAACCTGGTTTCATACAAGCCAAGACAGTGTGATGTCTCTCCCAATACTCAATTACTTTCATGTGTTTCTGCTCAAGTCCTTATTTCTTAACCTAAGTTAAGTCCTAAGTTCTTAATTTCAAGCCTTTTGTCTCATCTAAAGATACATGAACTGGTTCATAATCAGATGAGTTTGTTATGAATTTTCCAAAAATTTCAGATTCAGTCAGACCCGAAGTTTTTGAGGTTCGTTACACATGAATAATTTTTATACTCTAGGGCAGGGGTCGGCAACCCCCGGAACTTTCGCCAAAAACTGCACACGAGGTTTATTTCCCTGGCACGGGCAGCAGAGTCCTCACCCAGCAGTTTCGATTGGACCAAACACGGTCGAAACGAAACTGCTGTTATTATCCTCGGGTGTCTTTTCAGACCCCCGTGTATAATAAGCGGAGGCTCAGGAGAAGTGATGAAACATAAAAAAACAATGTAATCTGGATCCGCAGCAGCTGTCTGCTCTTCGGGCGCTTCTGCCTGACGTACAGCACAGACCAAAAGTTTGGACACACCTTCTCATTCCAAGAGTTTTCTGTATTTTCATGAATATAAAAATTGTAGATTCACACTGAAGGCATCAAAACTATGAATTAACACATGTGGAATTATATACTTAACAAAAAAGTGTGAAACAACTGAAAATATGTCTTATATTCTAGGTTCTTCAAAGTAGCCACCTTTTGCTTTGATTACTGCTTTGCACACTCTTGGCATTCTCTTCATGAGCTTCAAGAGGTAGTCACCTGAAATGGTCTTCCAACAGTCTTGAAGGAGTTCCCAGAGATGCTTAGCACTTGTTGGCCCTTTTGCCTTCACTCTGCGGTCCAGCTCACCCCAAACCATCTCGATTGGGTTCAGGTCTGGTGACTGTGGAGGCCAGGTCATCTGGCGTAGCACCCCATCACTCTCCTTCTTGGTCAAATAGCCCTTACACAGTCTGGAGGTGTGTTTGGGGTCATTGTCCTGTTGAAAAATAAATGATGGTCCAACTAAACGCAAACCGGATGGAATAGCATGCCGCTGCAAGATGCTGTGGTAACCATGCTGGTTCAGTATTCCTTCAATTTTGAATAAATCCCCAACAGTGTCACCAGCAAAGCACCCCCACACCATCACACCTCCTCCTCCATGCTTCACGGTGGGAACCAGGCATGTAGAGTCCATTCGTTCACCTTTTCTGCGTCGCACAAAGACACGGTGGTTGGAACCAAAGATCTCAAATTTGGACTCATCAGACCAAAGCACAGATTTCCACAGGTCTAATGTCCATTCCTTGTGTTCTTTAGCCCAAACAAGTCTCTTCTGCTATTTGCCTGTCCTTAGCAGTGGTTTCCTAGCAGCTATTTTACCATGAAGGCCTGCTGCACACAGTCTCCTCTTAACAGTTGTTGTAGAGAAGTGTCTGCTACTAGAACTCTGTGTGGCATTGACCTGGTCTCTAATCTGAGCTGCTGTTAACCTGCAATCTCTGAGGCTGGTGACTCGGATGAACTTATCCTCAGCAGCAGAGGTGACTCTTGGTCTTCCTTTCCTGGGGCGGTCCTCATGTGAGCCAGTTTCTTTGTAGCGCTTGATGGTTTTGGCCACTGCACTTGGGGACACTTTTAAAGTTTTGCCAATTTTTAATAAGACTCTCTGTATCTCCCCCTACAAAGAGTGAGAATGTTCCTTAAATAGGAAAGTGATGTCCTACCCTGGGTGGCTGGGGCAACACATGATGTCATAAGGTCACCCCTGAAGAGAGCAACATAAAACTTTTCCAGTGGTGAAACTCAAGGGCACAACTTAGCTCTACCTACAAAGAATCATCATGCAATCCAGCTTCCAGAAAGTAGTGGACCTGTACTAGTACCTGTCCAAATTAAAGAGATACAAGCATGCATATAATACATCACGAACATAGTACAAGTACATGCAAACATATGATATACAGTACTAGTGTTACACAGTCATTCAACTTACAGGCACAGCAAGACAGCCCTTCCCTGTTCAACAGGCTCACTGTTCAAGATGTGTGTCTGCTCCAGCTTACATACCTCCATTCTTTTTGATTGATGTCCCCAACAGCTGGCTGAATGGAAACAAGGAATCCCTCTCAATTTACACTATTGTGCTCAAGAGAATCTTGCTACGAGAGTAAGTTACTGCTACAATGACTAATGCCCTATCTGCTGGAACTCACTGCCAACTACCCTCCTGTGTTGTTTACCTGACACATACACAGGTGTGATGTCACATCAGCCTACCTGAGTGTAAAACTCACATCTGGTGTCACAGCAGCATGCCTAATGAAAAGACATTTGTGATAGCAACATATTTAAAAAAAAAAATGTAAAAGCTGCATACCAGACAAACATTCCTGTGATATTACAGTAGCTTAACTTTGAGTCAGACACCAACAACAGAAGATGCCTAGCAGTAGGATTCTAGCCATAGAACATTTCATTATATTACTGCAGCAAAGCACTGTAACAGTCAATCAGTAACTTTTAGACATGGATGTGAAGAAAAGTAACCCCTTGCATGTGATCTAATAGACAGTGACTATCTTTCTTAAGATAGCCATTTTACTGCAGTGTACCTGTGCAGCTGCATAAGTTGTATATATGGCCACTAAATATAACTATGAACACACACAGGCCCATATTTACAATTCAATGTAACATTATATTGTCTGGCACCATAATAAGTAAATCAGACTCTGCTGTACATTGTATGTCTATTATGGTATGATATTAAATATATAATGTTCTGTAGCAGTGTTGCTTGTACGAACAAATAGTTCTGTAATATGGTACAGCACAGAGATAGCACACCAAATGGTTTTGTCTTGGTTGTATGGTCTAGGGCAGTCATGTGGTGAGTTTTACAATTCCTGGTGGAGAGCAGTAGAAGGGTGATGCCTCAATTCTGGGATCCAATATGGAATCCTTATGAAAGCATCAAATTTATTAAACATTGTGCGATGCTTGATAAATTTGGTGCAAATTGTGCCAATGCAGACTCCAGAAAAACTGACTTTAAAAATTCCACCCTACATTCCCCCAGTAAGTTTCTTACTTCCATTTAGTTGTACTTTAAAGGCTCTTGAATATTCATCCTACTTTATCAGATTTTTTGGTGACACTGGGCCCTCACCAATGTTGGAAACTGAGGTCAGAACAATGAGCCTAAAGAGGGGTGTTCCAAGTCTTTTTTTTTACCCCCTAACAAGACTTAAAATAATAAAGACTATATAGTCACCTCTACATTCAGTTAAAAATCCATTGCAGAGTCTCCATTTGGGTCCCTGCTCTTCCTGACTTTTGGCTTGCCCATGGCCTAATCACCAGTCAGTCAGTAGTTTAACAGTGATGTACCTCCCTAAGGCCTTGTTCATACTTCGGAAAATGAAAAGGAATTTGAGGCAGACAACCATCTCAGATTCCTCTTCATTTTGCATCCCTGGCCTCACACAGTGGAATGCCAAAGCAATCTACTGTGGCTTAAAGCCACTGACTAGGCCTAGTGGTGTGCTAGCACACAAACTTTATTCAGGCAACTCCCCTGTTTACAGATAATGCCACCATTTATTTATTTATTATGCTTACTTATATAGCGCCATCATGTTCCGCAGCGCTTTACATACATTGACAGTCACTGTCCCATATAGGGCTCGCAATCTACATTCCCTATCAGTATGTCTTTGGAGTGTGGGAGGAAACTGGAGTACCTGGAGGAAACCCATGCAAACACGGGGAGAACATACAAACTCCTTTTAGATGTTGTCCTTGGCAGGATTCGTACCCAGGACTCCAGCGCTGCAAGGCTGCAGTGCTAACCACTGAGCCACCGTGCTGCCACCTATTTACAGGTATAAAGAGTTCAGACGAAATAATGTTCTCTATGCTGTTCCCCTGCATATATTACATGGGCAAATTTATTGATTGGTCCCTAACCCTGCCCAGGGTTCCATGAGGCCCACACAGTCTCTTTGTGCTCCCATCAGTAATAATGCCTTCTTTGTGTAATGCATGGCATAATGCCCCTTTAGTGTCCTCCACACAGCAGAATACTATTTGGTGTCCCTAAAAGTATAGTCATTTAAGGATTGTCTCCTTCCTCCTCCCCTTACATCTTGGAATGTGTCAAAAGGAGAAGCAGGAGACACCGAAAGTGAGAAAGGTGCAAGTGAGAAGCATTGGTATATGACTTCACTCTTTGAATTCCTGCACAACGCCGATGGCTGGTGGATAGATTAAGCAGTGAAATATTTAGCTGTGGACTTGAGTCTCCCTAAAATGCCTCACAGTTTGAGAAGCGCAGATACAGATGATACAGCTTAACATTTATTTTAGTTACATTTTAGTTTTGAACTGCCATTTGAGATTTTATACAAGGCTTTGCTGCTTGCTTCAACCATATCTTTGTTTAGTTGTATAAATAAAACCGGGTATATACTGTAGTTGGTACATGTCTCTATTTTTTCTAAGCAATGCCAAATGAATATTGCAATGTAGTCTCCTTATGTTGCCATGGAAACAAAGTTCTGAGTGTCTGTCATTATTAGAAATGCAGCAATTCGCAATGTTTTGTTCAGAAACTGTTTTAAAGAATGAACACAAAGTAATGTCACTTATGTCTTGTCTATTTTGTGTTCTCTTTTATTTCTATATGAGTTTCAATTAAAGAGGACCTGTCACCATACATAAAATGCTCATTTCAGTACCGCATTTGTTTCTCGCTGTGCCCCTAAACAATTTGGAGTTTTTGTTGTTTTGTTTTTTTTAACTCTGTCCACCCATTCAAAAGATATTGCCCCTTATACTGAAGCTTATATGTAACCTAGCTCTGACTCTATAAGTGGGCGGGAACTTTTTATTTTCGCTCAGAAAATAATAACTTGTGACAACAATAACAACAATGACTTGTTCAATAACAACCCAGTAAACAAATGGCTGCAAAGTGCAACAAAGAGTAACTTAGGAGGACATGCAGTACTAGCCACCAGTTATGAAAACATTAGTGCACATGGCCATGAAAAATTATTTCCCCCTTTTTTTTTTTATTTCTTGTCTTAGCGTACTCACACTTAAGGACAAATCGCAAAAATAGAAGAAAAAAAACTTTTGCAAAGTTACAAATTCACACTCACATTGCCCTAGTTGACCATTTCTCTGAATCATCAAAAGATCAAAATGGATAAAAATGGAAGAGGAGGCAAAAGGATATGTCAAGATGATGGGTAGAGGCGGCAGCTGTATGATACAGCTCTCCAGTGGTGAAACTCAAGGGCACAACTTAGCTCTACCTATAAGGAATCATGCAATCCAGCTTCCAGAAAATAGTGGACCTGTATAAGTACTAGTACACTGACCTGCCCAAATTAAAGAGACACAAGCATGCATATAATACATGACGAACATAGTACAAGAACATTGTAACATATGAAATACAGTACTAGTGTTGCACAGTCAAGATAACCCTTCCCTATTCAACAAGCTCACTGTTCAATGTGAACGAGGGGGTTTCCCGACATATTCTGGCCTCAATTTCCCCCTCCCCATGGTGTATTCCAGGTGGAGGGGGGTTGTGTTGCCATGGAAGCCTGAGACCAGATCCGTTGTCCCAGGTCTGACTGAAGCCTATGGACTAACGATCCATGATTGAACTCATAGTCTGTCAGGCTATGCTTCTGCATAGGCTGACAGGCTATATATAGTACACTGTAATACATTTGTATTGCATTGTATATTACTGAACCAGCGATCAGAAGATCATTGGTTCAAGTCCACCAGTAAAAGTAAAAAAAAAAAAAAAAAAAAAAAGACTTAATAAAAAAAATAAATAAATAAATACCCAAAATGCCCTTTTCCCACATATTCATTATGTAAAAAAACAAAAAAAATCCCAATACATATTTGTCACTGTCACGTCCGTAACAACTCGCACAATAAAACGTAAACATTTAACCCACACGGTGAACATCATAAAAAAAATAAAAAAAAACTTAAAAAGCCATCTCACAGTATAAAAAGTGACCAAGAAGTGATATATATCCCAGAACATTACAAATAAAAAACACATCTTGCCCCACAAAAAATAGGTCCTAAACTAGCGCTGTCAACAGAAAAATAAAAATGTTATACCTTGCAGAAGATTAAAAGCAAAAACAACTGAAAAACAAATGTGTTTTTAGCCTGCAAAATTAGTAATAAAAAATATAAAAAAAAAATATAATTTGGGTATTGCCATATCCATATCAACCTATAGAAATTTTTCAGAGATGAAAACTCCAAAAGCAATTGCACCCAGGATAACCCACTTTGGAGTGTGTGTCTCTGCTGACACAAGCTGGGCACAACATATTAACCACTGAAATGATGCATCTCCAGAAAAATTGCCATTTTCACTTTTTACCATCAGCTGCACATTTATTACTGGAAAATAAATTAAAGCAATGCTCAAGGGTAAAAAACATTTACTATGCACCTTGAAAAATTAATTGAGGTGTGCAGTTTACAAAATGGGGTCTCTGGGGAATTCCAAAAAATTGCTGTGCTCCTTCCCTTTTCAGCCCTGCAGTGTGCCCAAACATCAGTTTGCGCCCACATTTACAACATTTTTATACCTATGATAACCCATTTAAAATTTTAGGAGTGTGTGTCTCCGTTGACACAAGGTGAGCATATAGGGCACTGAAATGGCATCATTTTTTTTAAAAAAATTTAATTTTCACTTTGCACATTAATTTTTGAGAAACAGTTTTGGGCTTAAAATGCACTCTATACCCCCTGATAAATAACTTGAGGGCTGTAAATACTAAAATATTTTGGGGGTCAGTTTTTAATTTTACCTCAGAGCCTCTGCAATTGCCCGCCAATGCAATGTAAGTGACCAAATTAGGCCTCAGTGGATGGGATTATATCGAATCCCATCAACACATTGCAGAAAAGTAAGCGCAGCGGAAATGCTGTGATTTTCAAAACCGTTGCTGTTTTGGAAATTGCAGCATGTCAATTATTCCTACAGAACCGCTGATGGTTTCACTATAGATATGATGAAAGCAGAAAGTCCACAGAGGAAACTTTCTGTGAAAAGCGCAGGGGGGAAAACGCAATAAGGTCGGGCCTTAGCCTAAAACTTTTTTTAAAATTATCTAAAAAAAAAAAAAAAACATAAAAATTCAAATCACCCACTCTTCAAATAAAAAACCAAAAGCAAAAATCAAATTAGGCATTCCTGTGACCCAAAATGCCTTAAATATAAAAATATTTATATCATACGGTGAACACCAAAGTGCCACTTTTTTCACCATTTTGCCTTCCAAGTAAAATTGAATAAAAAGTGATCAAAACATCCAACATCACCAAAATGGTAGAAATAAAATGGTATTGCTGTGCCAAGCCAAAGAACATAAGGAATGTGTCATTTTGGCTGTACAGTGAATGCTTTAAAAATGAAACCCAGAAATCTATCCCTCCACCTCGGATCGATATTGGAGATGCAATACTGATCGTGGTACAATGGTGCACATCTGGTGGGGGTGTTCTCTCTTGCGGCCATTCTGGACAGAGGTGAGATGCATAATTCTGATGGTGACCGGTATCGCTTTGGGAGATAACACTGCCCCTCTTCTCCTTTCCATATTTCCCAGGAAGTTTAAAAGACATACATGTAGGCTACTTGGATTTATACTAGTTGCCGCTCCAACGATCATTGTGGAAATCATCATCCCCCTACTTCTCTGGCATCCTGGCTGCAGGAACTTCTCCACATTCACAGTATGTAAAACCTGCTTGCTGAGTTGAAACACGATGATAGAGCCCACCAACAGACATGGCTCCTCTGGGAAACTTTCTAGTACTCTGCTGACTTTCAGTCCGCCTTTGTCCCCCCCTCACTCTTGATATCCTCAGTACTTCTTACTTTCCTCTCTCTCGTACTTTCCATATAGCCTCTGCTTCTTACTCCTGTTGACTCCTTTTCTCTCTGCATTTTTCCACCCTTTTCGGGCAGAAACCGATCGGAAACCATAAGGACCCCATTATAGTCTATGTAGCCTGCGGGTTTCCTAAGGTAACCGCGTTTTTATGCGTATTGGGTTTCCATTTGAGGGTTCCCCAAGCGGACCCCCCAAAAGGAAACCTGAGCACAGATGTGAACCTAACCTTACATACTGTTCATCCTTTGTTTTGATTGTTTCATTTTTTTTTTTTTACTTTTACTATACTTTGTCAGAGTATCTGCTTGTCCCCTCCTCCTCTTCTCCTCGCCTACCTTTCCAGCAGTTGTACCGATCACCCATTGGTTCCCTCCCCCTCTCCATATTCAGTTGTGGTCTACGTTGTTTTTTCCTTTTGTGCAAAACTTTATTAAAGACTTTGATGAAAAAAAATACAAATACAAATTTTTCTCTAATTCCACCCATTCTGATTGTTTTCTAGCTTTCCACTACATTGTACAGAATATTATAAAGTACCATTGCAAAATACAATTTTCCCAGCACAAAATAAGCCCCCATATGGCTATATAAAAAAAAATAAAAAAAAGTTAAGGCTCTTGGAAGGTGGGGAATAAAAATGAAAATTAAAAAAGGAAAAATGGCTGCAGCAGGAAAGGGTTAAAGGCTACGGACATCTTTATACATGAGAAATCAATAAACTCATATTGTACCAAGCATCTGCAGTTAAAGTTGCACTGAGCTGTTTCTTGCACTGTACTTTTTTTTTCATGCATTGAGAAACACTCATTTCCAACTTGTATATTCCTTTTCATGCTGATTTTTTAATCGGAGGCTTTCCCTAGCACTAGTCACATTTTTCTTCTCTTGCGGTTTTGATTTCACCTGCAGACGCACAGCTTTAGCTCACTTCTCACCCCTCCCTCTTCCAATGTCTTATTAGCAAAGTATATGTATACACTATCTGCTACATACATATATATATAGGGACTGCTGTATGGTCTAATGAATTTTCATAAATGATTGGATTGTATGGTGTGTCATAGGGGCAGTTTGTCTGGGCCCCACTGAAATATAAATCATCTATTAGGCTAGAATCACAAACTGTTATTTTATCTGTTGCTCTGATTTGTCATAGGACTTAAAAACTATTCAAAACATTCTGGTCTGAACTGGGGTGCAAAACACTCCAATTCTCAGCAGTGGGATACCCACTGATCAGCAAGTTATCCTAGGTCCTTTGGATAGGGAGGCAACTTCTTCTACCTGGAATATCCCTTTAAGCACATCACAGCTTAGGTGCACTAGTGCGTATAAAGCCAGTCTTTATAAATTACCCTTATACTGTACAGCACACATGCAGCACAACTTACAAATCAGACATATGGAGCACATGCCATTCAAATAATAAATATAGCGCACATGTCACTTACATATTACAGACAGTGCAGCATACGTCACTCACATATTACAAGCACACATTCATTTTAAATGCATACAGCACACGTCACTCACACTCATGGAGGGATGCTGATAGATGTTGGGAAAAGTCAGGAGATTACATCATGAACTATTATAACAACAATCAACCTACAGCTCCTGACATCCTTCTGCACCCAGCTTGAAAAAAGATTAGTTTACATGGCGCCAGGGTTGATATGCTGCCTGTGGCAAAAATTGAAATGGTGCCCCCCTCCCTTTCCCTTGTTAGAATGTTCCCTACGCTGGGAAAAAAATAAGCATCCTGTTCAATCTTCCTGCGAATTCTGCCACTGATCGGCAGCAGAACTTGCAGCACTAGCCATTTATTGCCCTCATTAATCTGAGACTAATCAGGGAGTGAAACGAGGGGGGGGGGCAGAAAATGGAGAGGAAGACTGCGTTAATTCCTCTTCATATTCTGCCATGTGCACAGGCCCTAATAGTTCCCCCACAAGTAATAGGTCCTCCCACATTGGATAATAGTGCCACCACAGGTAATAGGAACACTATAACCTATGTGGAGTGACCATTTCCTGTGGGGAGCACTATTACTGTCATAGTGCTCTAATAGCACCCCTCATAGGTAATAGTTCCCCTCCACATAAGTTATGCTTTACCTGTGGGAGAAAGGCACCATTTCTGCAGTAGTGCCCCCACAGGCAATAGTCTATCCCCTATTACAGTAAAAGTGACACCCCCACATAATTAATGCTTTTATGTGTGTGGGAGGGGGCACTATTACTGTAATAGTGCTCTAATCATGGCCCCCCACAGATCATAGTCTAACCCCCATCATAAGCATTGCTTTTACCTGTGGGTGGGCACTATTACTGTAATAGTGCCCTAATAGCTCCCCACCCCCAACAGGAAATAGTCTCCCCCCCCAAAAAAATAAACAGTGTTATTAACTGTAGGGGGAGACTATTACAATAACAGTGCCCCTCCATTAGTAATACTACGGTATTACCTGTGGGGGGCCACTATTACTTTAATAGTGCCCTAATAGAGCACACCCCCCAACAGAGAATAGTCTCCCTCCCAACATAAGCAATGTTATTAACTGTCGGGGGCCCACTGGCAATAGTCTCACCCGTATATAAGTCATGCTATTACCAGTGGGTGGGGGGCACTATTACTGTACACTGTGTTCCAAATTATCATGCAAATGATATATTTGCAAATTATTATATTTCTCTGATTTTCCCTAAATGGTTAATGAAAATGACAGTATAATGTTCAAATCTTCAACCGTTAAGAGTATAAATCAAATTTTATTGGACAAACCTCCCAATTATATCACCTTTTTCCCACAAATTAAAAAAATCTACTGTTCCAAACTATTATGCACAACAGAGTTTCTAAACATTTTATAGGTTGTAAAGAACTGAAAATAGTCATTTGTTGAATTTGCAGCATAAGAGGTCACATTTACTGAAATCAAACAGGCCAAGTTACATGCTAACATAGGACGCCTTCTTTGATATCACCTTCACAATTCTTGCATCCATTAATCTTCCATTGATGTGAACTGCCTCCCACCCTCATAGATCTTTTGCTTGAGAATACTCCAAAGGTTTTCAATAGGGTTGAGGTCAGGAGAGGACGGTGGCCACACCAAGAGTTTCTCTCCTTTCATGCCCATGGCAGCCAAGGACTCAGAGATACAGTCATATGAAAAAGTTTGGGCACCCCTATTAATCTTAATCATTTTTAGTTCTAAATATTTGGGTGTTTGCAACAGCCATTTCAATTTGATATATCTAATAACTGATGGACACAGTAATATTTCAGGATTGAAATGAGGTTTATTGTACTAACAGAAAATGTGCAATATGCATTAAACCAAAATTTGACCGGTGCAAAAGTATGGGCACCTCAACAGAAAAGTGACATTAATATTTAGTAGATCCTCCTTTTACAAAAATAACAGCCTCTAGTCGCTTCCTGTAGCTTTTAATCAGTTCCTGGATCCTGGATGAAGGTATTTATGACCATTCCTCTTTACAAAACAATTCCAGTTCAGTTAAGTTTGATGGTCGCCGAGCATGGACAGCCCGCTTCAAATTATCCCACAGATGTTCAATGATATTCAGGTCTGGGGACTGGGATGGCCATTCCAGAACATTGTAATTGTTCCTCTGCATGAATGCCTGAGTAGACTTGGAACTGTGTTTTGGATCATTGTCTTGCTGAAATATCCATCCCCGGCGTAACTTCAAATTCGTCACTGATTCTTGTACATTATTCTCAAGAATCTGCTGATACTGAGTTGAATCCATGCGACCATCAACTTTAACAAGATTCCCGGTGCCGGTGGAGGTGGTCTGTGGATTGTCCTTGACTGTTCTCACCATTCTTCTTCTCTGCCTTTCTGATATTTTTCTTGGCCTGCCACTTCTGGGCTTAACAAGAACTGTCCCTGTGGTCTTACATTTCCTTACTATGTTCCTCACAGTGGAAACTGACAGGTTAAATCTCTGAGACAACTTTTTGTATCCTTCCCCTGAACAACTATGTTGAACAATCTTTGTTTTCAGATCATTTGAGAGTTGTTTTGAGGAGCCCATGATGCCACTCTTCAGAGGAGATTCAAATAGGAGAACAACTTGCAACTGGCCACCTTAAATACCTTTTCTCATGATTGGATACACCTGGCTATGAAGTTCAAAGCTCAGTGAGGTTACAAAACCAATTTTGTGCTTCAGTAAGTCAGTAAAAAGTAGTTAGGAGTATTCAAATCAATAAAATGATAAGGGTACCCAAATTTTTGCACCGGTCAAATTTTGGTTTAATGCATATTGCACATTTTCTGTTAGTACAATAAACCTCATTTCAATCCTGAAATATTACTGTGTCCATCAGTTATTAGATATATCAAATTGAAATGGCTGTTGCAAACACCCAAATATTTAGAACTAAAAATGATTAAGATTAATAGGGGTGCCCAAACTTTTTCATATGACTGTATTCTTTGCTGCATTGTCATTCATGAAGATGATTTTGCCACGGTTCTTATTTTTGTACGATGGTGAAAGTGGTCAGTCAGAAACTCTATATACTTTGCAGAAATCATTTTCACACCATCAGGGACCATAAAGTGGCCTACCAACTATATCCCTATGATTCCAGCACAAAGCATGACTCTGCCACCTCCTTGCTGACGTTGCAGACTTGTAGGGACATGGTGGCCATCCCCCAACCATCCACTACTCCATCTGGACCATCCAGGGTTGTACAGCACTGATGAGTGAACAAGACTGTTTCAAAATTAGTCTTCGTGTATGTCTGGGCCCACTGCAATAGTTTTTGTTTGTGAGCACTGTTTAGGGGTGGCTGTCTAGTAGGCTTATGCACAATTGCAAGCCTCTGGAGGATACTACATTTTTAGTTTCGTGGGACTCCAGAGACACCAGCAGCTTCAAATACCTGTTTGCTGCTTTTTAATGGTATTTTAGCAGCTACATTCTTAATCTTATGAATTTGTCCTTCAGAAACCTTCCGCATTATGCCTTTATCTGCACAAACCTGTCTTTTTTATGAATAAGCCACAAATTTCTTCACAGTATGATTATCACGCTTAAGTTTTTGTGAAATATCTAATGTTTTCATACCTTATTCAAGGCATTGCACTATATGGTGCTTTTCAGCAGCAGCAGAGATCCAGAGAGATCCTTTTTCTTTCCCATATTGTTTGAAACCTGTGGCCTGCTTAATAATGTGGAATGTTCTTCAATTGTTTGAGATTGATTTCAGTGATCCAAAGAGCTGTGAGACACAATACCATCCATAAGTTTAATTGAAAAACAAAAAATTACATCTTTATGAGATTGAACGTTGATTTGCATAATAATTTGGAACATTGTGCAATAGTGGCATAATAACAGCCTCACCCACACAGGTAATAGTTTCCCCCCCAACATAAGCAATGCTACTACCTGGGGAGGCACTATTACAATAACAGTGACCCCCCCTACATAATTATTGCCATTACCTGTTGGGGAAGAGACACTATTACTGTAATACTGCCCTTATAGTGCCTCCCCCCACAGATAATAGTCTCCCCCCCCCCCCCCCACCCCAACATTAGCAATGCTCCTATCTGTGGGAGGCACTATTACTGTAATAGTCCCCCCCACAGGTAATAACACCATGTAACAATTTTCAAAAAAATATTTGTTCCCAGTTGTTAAGTGTGTTTTCCTGATTGTTTGTACCTTAAATGAATAGAAAAAAGTTATTATTCCCTGTAAACTTTGCTTTTGTGGTCAGCACAATGATATTTTGAAATTGATCTATTTTTAAGGATATTCACAATATTTCAAGATATTTAAGAAGCTTCTGGAATTGTGAGAACTATCAAGAAGTTTCTAGAACTGCCCAGAATTATCTAGAACTTCTAGAATTATCTAGAAATTATCTGGGAAGTTTTTTCCATCTTCTTCAGTCATCAAGATGGACTGTGCTTCTGCAACAATGTGGCCGGTCTATTCGAGGCTATAGGTATCACCTGTAACCCGAATGAGTGGCGCCTCTTCATAGACAGCTCATGCAAGAGCCTCAAAGCCGTGCTGCTTCACAATGGGAACAAGTATCCGTCTCTTCCTGTAGCTCACTCGGTGCACCTGAAAGAGGAATACACCAGTGTCAAGATGTTGCTAGGTGCCTTGAAGTATGATGAGTACGGCTGGGAAGTTATCGGAGATTTCAAAATGGTGTCATTCCTGATGGGCCTCCAAGGTGGTTTTACTAAGTATCCTTGCTTTATTTGCCTTTGGGACAGCCGGGATACTGAAGCGCACTACCACAGGCGGGTACTAGCCTCAGCGGACAGAGTTCACTGTGGGGAAGAACAATGTAAAGTGGGAGCCACTGGTGGACCCACGAAAGGTGCTGATGCCACCACTACACATCAAGTTGGGGCTCATAAAACAATTTGTCAGGGCTCTAGATAAGGAGTCGAGAGCTTTCAATTACCTCCAAGATCTTTTACCTAAGCTGTCTGAAACAAAGATCAAAGCTGGTGTCTTCGTCGGACCACAAATCAAGAAGATCATAGAGTGCAGTGAATTTCCCAAGAAGCTGAATAGGAAGGAGAGAGCAGCTTGGAACAATTTTGTCGCAGTGGTTCGCGGCTTCCTAGGCAATCATAAAGATGAAAACTATGTACAACTGGTTCAGACTCTGATAAAGAACTATGCTGCAATGGGCTGCAGGATGTCACTCAAAATCCATATCCTTGATGCTCATCTTGATAAGTGCCCCCTCCTCCCACATGCTGTTCTATGCACTTTGAACTATAAATATATCCTACTTGCAGTTCACTTATGCAGTGCCCAGGACCTTTTTTTTTTTTGGCACACAGGGTGTGTGCATCTTTTATTCTGCTCCCGGAAACACGACTTCAGCACTATGGTAAAAGGAAAAGGTCTTACCGCATAAGTTAACAATAAGTAAGATATAATTATAGATGGGAGGGAGAGAGGGGTTCGCCTGAAGGCATCTCTAATGCTGTGGGGACGGCGGGGGCACTGGGATAGATGTGCAGGTCGTGGCTCAGGTGAAGACAGTGGTGTAGCTTAGAACTCACAGTCTTCATCTGACCCACTTGTCGTAGCCCCTTCCGGGACTCAATTCGCCTCCTGGCAGATGTGGCCCTGCATGGAGCATCCTAATAAATTAATACTAGGGTTGGAGATGTGATTTTGTGTATGGAATTACAGTGCCTTGCGAAAGTATTCGGCCCCCTTGAACTTTTCAACCTTTTGCCACATTTCAGGCTTCAAACATAAGGATATAAAATTTACATTTTTTGGTGAAGAATCAACAACAAGTGGGACAAAATCGTGAAATGGAACGAAATTTATTGGATATTTTAAGCTTTTGTAAAAAATAAAAAAACTGAAAAGTGGGGCGTGCCAAATTATTCGGCCCCCTTAAGTTAATACTTTGTAGCGCCACCTTTTGCTTCGATTACAGCTGCAAGTCGCTTGGGGTATGTCTCTATCAGTTTTGCACATCGAGAGACTGAAATTCTTGACCATTCTTCCTTGGAAAACAGCTCGAGCTCAGTGAGGTTGGATGGAGAGCGTTTGTGAACAGCAGTTTTCAGCTCTTTCCACAGATTCTCAATTGGATTCAGGTCTGGACTTTGACTTGGCCATTCTAACACCTGGATACGTTTATTTGTGAACCATTCCATTGTAGATTTTGCTTTATGTTTGGGATCATTGTCTTGTTGGAAGATAAATCTCCGTCCCAGTCTCAGGTCTTTTGCAGACTCCAACAGGTTTTCTTCCAGAATGGTCCTGTATTTGGCTCCATCCATCTTCCCATCAATTTTAACCATCTTCACTGTCCCTGCTGAAGAAAAGCAGGCCCAAATCATGATGCTGCCACCACCATGTTTGACAGTGGGGATGGTGTGTTCAGGGTGATGAGCTGTGTTGCTTTTACGCCAAACATATCGTTTTGCATTGTGGCCAAAAAGTTCAATTTTGGTTTCATCTGACCAGAGCACCTTCTTCCACATGTTTGGTGTGTCTCCCAGGTGGCTTGTGGCAAACTTTAAACGAGACTTTTTATGGATATCTTTCTTCTTGCCACTCTTCCATAAAGGCCAGATTTGTGCAGTGTACGACTGATTGTTGTCCTATGGACAGACTCTCCCACCTCAGCTGTAGATCTCTGCAGTTCATCCAGAGTGATCATGGGCCTCTTGGCTGCATCTCTGATCAGTCTTCTCCTTGTTTGAGAAGAAAGTTTAGAGGGACGGCCGGGTCTTGGTAGATTTACAGTGGTCTGATACTCCTTCCATTTCAATATGGTCGCTTGCACAGTGCTCCTTGGGATGTTTAAAGTTTGGGAAATCTTTTTGTATCCAAATCCGGCTTTAAACTTCTCCACAACAGTATCACGGACCTGCCTGGTGTGTTCCTTGGTCTTCATGATGCTCTCTGCGCTTTAAACAGAACCCTGAGACTATCACAGAGCAGGTGCATTTATACGGAGACTTGATTACACACAGGTGGATTATATTTATTATCATCAGTCATTTAGGACAACATTGGATCATTCAGAGATCCTCACTGAACTTCTGGAGTGAGTTTGCTGCACTTAAAGTAAAGGGGCCGAATAATATTGCACGCCCCACTTTTCAGTTTTTTATTTGTTACAAAAGTATAAAATAACCAATAAATTTCGTTCCACTTCACAATTGTGTCCCACTTGTTGTTGATTCTTCACCAAAAAATTTAAATTTTATATCCTTATGTTTGAAGCCTGAAATGTGGCAAAAGGTTGAAAAGTTCAAGGGGGCCGAATACTTTCGCAAGGCACCGTACTTGAAGGATACTATATCCTAAATCATATGTGCATAGCTCCCAACCATCCCGCATCTGGCGGGAAAGTCCCGATTTTACACTGTTGTCCCACGGTCCCGCATAGCTTACAGTGTGTCCCGCTATGCCCCTGAAGTGTTCTGCTATTAACAAACTTTATTAGGGTAGGGTAAAGGCTAAGGGGGCAATTAAACTGGTGGCAGATGAATGGGCAGTTAAACTGAAGGCAGGTGAAGGGGGCATTAAGCTGGTGGCAGATAAAGGGGAACATTAAATTGGTGGTAGATGGAGGTGACAATTAAACTGGTGGCAGATGAAGGGGGGCATTAAGCTGGTGACAGATGAAGGGGGGACATTAAATTGGTGGCAGATGAAGGGGGACATTAAGATGGTGGCAGATAAAGGGGGACATTAAACTGGGGCAGATGGAGGGTGACATTAAACTGGGGGCAACTGAAGGAGGACATTAAACCGTGGGGGTAGCTGGAGGGGGACATGTCTGCCTCCAGCTGCCCAATAGTTTAATGTCCCCCTCCAACTACCCCCACTGTTTAATGTCACCCTCCAGCTGCCCCAGTTTAATGCCCCCCTCTAGTTTCCACCACTTTAAACTGGGGCACGAGGAGAGGGACTTAATACTGTGGGGCAATTGGAGGGGAACATTATAATGTGGGGGCATATAATGTTAGGTGACTGTAAGAGCATTATACTGTGTGGGGGCACATGGAAAACTAGATGAGAATGGGCGGGGTCAATGTAGAAGTGGGTGGAGCTAAATTTGCCGTGGTGCACATAGCACACCGCATATTTTGTCCTTCTTTCTGTCCTTTGAAAGTCGGGAGGTATGCATATGTGTTCAACATAGTGACAGCTTGCTAAACCTTGCTGTGGCTCCACTGTGTCAGCACAGGATATCATGATATCACTGTGCAGAGCACATATACTGAGGGGGTGAATGTGGATGACAGATGTTGAGCACATGCTGTACCTTGAAGTACAGGCTCAGGTCAGCTACTATCAATGTACAGCACTATGCAGCAGTATGCTGAGGGCATAGTCCCACATCCAATGCACTGGATTGAGTGAATGTGCCTGGGACCAGCACTAGAGATGGGTGAACTGATTAATTCCAAGCCAGGTTTGACCCAAATATTCCAAATTGATAGGTTTTTAACCAAACCGAATACTGTGCGATTTGTCTAGGATGAACTAAAATGGCCACTGCAACAATGTGTTGTTCAATGCAAATACAGAAAAGACAAATGCATGTCCTAGCATCAACTGACATCACATGACAGCCTCGCTAATAATCAGTGGTAGGTGAACACCTTACAATGCTAATGTCACTGATAATAAATACTGTAAGATGCGGAGGGCAAATCGTATTTTCATCACTGCATGATTCAAAGAAATTGCTCAATTTTATTCTGTAATACACAGCAGCAAAACTTGCAAATAGAAGTAGAGAATTGTATGAGTAGGAGAAGTAGAACGAAGTTTAGTCAGATGAAATCAATTACAGGTTTGTGGTAAAGCCACAGCACTCACTTCTTATTGCAGTGAAAACAAGGTTTTTATTGTCATAAACAACATATAAACATCCACCAATGTGAAATCAAGTTATCCCCAATAAATAGTGATGCAGAGTCATAGGGCGATGTCTCGGTTGCCGGGGCATAGGGCAACCTTTTTCAAGCCAAGTCTGTTATGTGGAGAAAGTACATGTAGGTGGTGGTTTCATAATAGTAGGTGTGTGTGCACCCTCCCATATGGAAGCATGGAAGTATGGATTTTAAAAGCGGAATAGGGTACGGAATCCCTGAGCAAAGACACGGTGAAGGTGTGAACCCAGCCTGACCTGTCCATTCCTTTCCAACATTGGTGCTGAGCTCTTGTAGGCGTGGTTACCTGCCACATTCAACAGCCTCAAAGAACTTCTCTATTAGAATGTTCTTTTGCACTTCAAACTTTAGTACAATCTACCTGCCAGGACCTTTCTCATGTGACATCATGGGGGCGGGGGTTTTCCCAGGTCCTTCACTCAGAACTTTATTTGTTATTGAAGAAATAAACACTTGTTAGAAACAACTAAAACAACTTAGTCCATATGCCATCTGTTATTAAAGATCAGTAACAATAGATAGCATATGGACCCATTCATTTCTATGGCCCTTACACACATTCATCATTTTTATGGATCTGTTTGGGGATCATAGAACCAACTGACAAACTATGCAGCAGGTCCTATTCCTGTCCATTCTTGCAACTTGGTCCACCTATGTAACCTCTTCCCGACATCCGCTGTACTTTTACGATGGATGTCGGATATTTAAATATGGTGGCCACTCAGGAGCTGAGCGAACACCATAGCCACCGGGTCTCTGTTGTAATCTATGCAATAGGGTCCCCAGCTTTGACCGAAGAGCCACTTTCTCGACACGCATGGGTTCCGCCATTTTGGGGAGGATCGCCGGTTCCCGGAACGAGATTCAGGGCTGACGATCCTTTGCCGTAACAGCCAGGAGTCTATTGAAGGCTCCTAGGCTTGTCTCGGCATTTCTATTATGGTCTGCTGTATGCATTGTAATGCATTGCACTAGTGATCAGGCACCTTGGGGTCCAAGATCCCTAAGGGTCTATTAAATGTAGTATTTAAAAAAAAAAAAAAAAAAGTAAAACAAAAATATCAAAAAATAAAAATGAATTAAAAATTTGAATCACCCGCCCCCCCCTTTCTCTAGAACACATATAAAAGTTAAAAAAAAAAATACTTTTAAACACATAAGGTATCCCTGTGTCAGAAAATGCCCAGTCTACAAACTTATAAACCGATTTTTCCCGTATGGTGAATGCCGTAGAAAAAAAAAATCAAAAGAGCTGAACCGCCATTTTTTCACCGTTTTGCCTCTGATAAAAATTTGAATTACAAGGAAATATAAAAAAGTTACAAGTGTCAGAATATGGTGACTCAGAAAAATGTGTTTTTTTGCAAAGTTTTGGATTTTTTTTTAAGGGCTTAAAACGTAAATAGAACTATATAAATTTGGTATCCCTGGAATCGTACCGACCCACAGAATATAGGTGACATGTCATGTTGACTTCACAGTTAATGCCATAAAAATGAAGCCTGTAAGAAAGTAGCACAATTGCACTTTTTCTTTTATTCCAAACCATTCTGAATTTTTCCAGCTTCCCAGTACATTGTACAGAATATTAAATGGTACCATTATGAAGAACAATTTGTCCCGCAAACATTAAGCCCTCATATGGCTCTGTGAATGAAAAAGTAAAAAAAGTTATGGAGTTTGGAAGGCGGGAAGGGGTTAAATGATAGGGTCTGTGAAAAGCATCTCTCTATCTGAGCTGTCCAGAGTCTATCGTGTGTGTCCTCATGTAACCACTGCTGCAAACACCTCCTAACATGTAGGTCAGAATGACGAAGATGGTGGGCAATTAATTGAAACGAATATCATGCTTCTCAGTCCAATGGCACACCTCCTCTCAAAGTTTGTCAGCTGGGCAAAATGTCTTTAAGTACATGTCATAGAGACATACATAGCAGTCAAAGATCTCTGACTAAGAAGTACACTACCCAAAAGTAGCATCTGAGAGCCTTTTATAGGTCAGCGGGGTAAACACTTCTGTGCCCTCTTTTGGCAAGACCCAGCGTCCAATCAGACCACACTTGTAGTCATTTACATATGTAAATATATGTACATATATAGTTATGTAAATATATATGCATATCTATGCACACATATATACACATATATAGGTGATTAGAGGTACAAACACATATATAATGCACAGTAGCACTCAATCTCCTTATAAAGCCTCAGCAGAAAACCAAAATAAAAAAATCTGCCAGTGCCTCCAAAAAGATGGAAATTTTTTTAATGGAGGAAAACACCACATGTCCACCCTCACAGAGGTCTGTGTCAAGTTGATTCCTCCATTAAAGAAGTTTCCATTTTTTTTAAGATGCTGGCAGATTTTTAATTTTGGTTTCATAAATATATTTACAAATATACATATATGCATGTGCATGTATAATATATATAACACACACACATACACATAAGTATTTATATGTCTATGTATATATGTTTCTATGTATAGCTATGCATATGTTTCTATGAATAGATACATATATACCCAAACAACTTCCAACCCCCTCCCCACTCCAGAGCAAGCTGGGTGTCTCTGTATCCCTGTCCACAGATTGTATGGACTGGTGCTGAGGTTAGATGGCAGGCATCCATTAATTAGTTTTCACTTCCTTTTCCCCACTTCCTCCCCATACAAAGTTGACTCATGATGTTGATGAATGTGCCCTGACTCACCTCAGCCTGCTCAATCTGTGAGCTGGAATTCAGGCAGGAAGGTCCATCTGGGTGGGCGGGGCATTGTGCATGTTGGTGTGCTTAAGCTTCTACAGGAGGGGGGTAGGGACAAAAATAAAGGTAGATGTGGCCATGCTGTGTCTAAAGGAAGTGTTGCCACAAGGTATGTGTGTCACATGATCAGGAGATGGAATATCAAGGATCTGAAGATGGAGAGAGCTGGTCATGTGGCCACAAGGGATACAGTCTCTTCTGGGCCATATTGAAAAGGAGACTGTTTTGCAATAGAGCAGTTTGATCTGTGACTGATTTACAGTGTCTTACATTGTTTTTACTGACAAAGTCATTTTAGAGAAAAATTTTTTGCTAAGGGTTTTTTTGGGCAAGAGTTTAATTTTTTTGTTAAATATATACAAACTGCTGCTCTAATGGTAAAAAAAAATTGATTCTGTCTGTGCTAATCTGAAATATCTATGTTTCTTAACCCCTTTCCTGTGGTGGCATTTTTTAATTTTCGATTTTTGTTTTTGACTCTACGCCTTCCAAACCCCATAACTTTTTTATTTTTCCATTCACAGAGCCAAATGAAGGCTTAATGTTTGTGGGACAAATTGTTCTTCATAATGGTACCATTTATTATTCTTTACAAAGTACTGGGAAGCTGGAAAAAAATTCAGAATGGGGTGGAGTTAAAAAAACAAACAAAAAAACAGGGCATTTGTGCAATTTTCTTATGGTCTTCATTTTTACGGCATTCACTCTGCAGCCAAAATGTCACCTGTATTCTATGTTATGTACTATTCCAATTTTATATAGTTTTATTTACATTTTAATCCCTTAACAAAAATCCAAAACTTTGCAAAAATAAAAAACATTTTTTTTTCTTAAAGTCTCCATATTCTGACGCCGATAACTTTGTTATAATACTTTATTGATTTTTTTGCAGTGCCAGGTGTACTTTTTAGTTATACCATTTTGAGAATATCTACTGCTTAGATCACGGTTTATTAAAATTTTTATCAGAGGGAAAACAGCAAAAAAAATGACTGTTCGGCACTTTTGATTTTTTGTTTCCTGCTACAGCGTTCACAGGAAAAATATTTTTATAGATTGCCTCATGTGTATGTGTTTCACAATATTTAAGTATTTTTATATGTGTTCTAGGGAAAGAGGGGGGGGGGGGTGATTTGAATATATACAGTACAAACCAAAAGTTTGGACACAACTGATGGTCCCAACCCCATTTATAAGGCAAGAAATCCCACTTATTAAACCTGACAGGGCACACCTGTGAAGAGAATGCCAAGAGTGTGCAAAGCAGTAATCAAAGCAAAAGGTGGCTACTTTGAAGAACCTAGAATATAAGACATATTTTCAGTTGTTTCACACTTTTTTGTTAAGTATATAATTCCACATGTGTTAATTCATAGTTTTGATGCCTTCAGTGTGAATCTACAATTTTTATAGTCATGAAAATACAGAAAACTCTTGGAATGAGAAGGTGTGTCCAAACTTTTGGTCTGTACTGTATATATATATACACAGTACAGACCAAAAGTTTGGACACACCTTCTCATTCCAAGAGTTTTCTGTATTTTCATGACTATAAAAATTGTAGATTCACACTGAAGGCATCAAAACTATGAATTAACACATGTGGAATTATATACTTAACAAAAAAGTGTGAAACAACTGAAAATATGTCTTATATTCTAGGTTCTTCAAAGTAGCCACCTTTTGCTTTGATTACTGCTTTGCACACTCTTGGCATTCTCCTGATGAGCTTCAAGAGGTAGTCACCTGAAATGGTCCTCCAACAGTCTTGAAGGAGTTCCCAGAGATGCTTAGCACTTGTTGGCCCTTTTGCCTTCACTCTGCGGTCCAGCTCATCCCAAACCATCTCGATTGGGTTCAGGTCTGGTGACTGTGGAGGCCAGGTCATCTGGCGTAGCACCCCATCACTCTCCTTCTTGGTCAAATAGCCCTTACACAGTCTGGAGGTGTGTTTGGGGTCATTGTCCTGTTGAAAAATAAGTGATGGTCCAACTAAATGCAAACCGGATGGAATAGCATGCCGCTGCAAGATGCTGTGGTAACCATGCTGGTTCAGTATTTCTTCAATTTTGAATAAATCCCCAACAGTGTCACCAGCAAAGCACCCCCACACCATCACACCTCCTCCTCCATGCTTCACAGTGGGAACCAGGCATGTGGAGTCCATTCGTTCACCTTTTCTGCGTCGCACAAAGACACGGTGGTTGGAACCAAAGATCTCAAATTTGGATTCATCAGACCAAATCACAGATTTCCACAGGTCTAATGTCCATTCCTTGTGTTCTTTAGCCAAAAGTCTCTTCTGCTTGTTGCCTGTCCTTAGCAGTGGTTTTCTAGCAGCTATTTTACCATGAAGGCCTGCTGCACACAGTCTCCTCTTAACAGTTGTTGTAGAGATGTGTCTGCTGCTAGAACTCTGTGTGGCATTGACCTGGTCTCTAATCTGAGCTGCTGTTAACCTGCGATTTCTGAGGCTGGTGACTCGGATGAACTTATCCTCCGCAGCAGAGGTGACTCTTGGTCTTCCTTTCCTGGGGCGGTCCTCATGTGAGCCAGTTTCTTTGTAACGCTTGATGTTTTGGCCACTGCACTTGGGGACACTTTCAAAGTTTTCCCCATTTTTTCGGACTGACTGACCTTCATTTCTTAAAGTAATGATGTCCACTCGTTTTTCTTTACTTAGCTGCTTTTTTCTTGCCATAATACAAATTCTAACACTCCATTCAGTAGGACTATCAGCTGTCTATCCACCTAACTTCTGAACAACACAACTGATGTTCCCAACCCCATTTATAAGGCAAGAAATCCCACTTATTAAACCTGACAGGGCACATCTGTGAAGTGAAAACCATTTCAGGTGACTACCTCTTGAAGCTCATCAAGAGAATGCCAAGAGTGTGCAAAGCAGTAATCAAAGCAAAAGGTGGCTACTTTGAAGAACCTACAATATAAGACAAATTTTCAGTTGTTTCACACTTTTTTGTTAAGTATATAATTCCACATGTGTTAATTCATAGTTTTGATGCCTTCAGTGTGAATCTACAATTTTTATAGTCATGAAAATACAGAAAATTCTTGGAATGAGAAGGTGTGTCCAAACTTTTGGTCTGTACTGTATATATATAACTCAAAGAAGCATTTGTAGCAGCACCAGCAAAACTGGGTATCGTCCCATAAATTGCACGACAGAAACCCTTCTCCTGCTAGAAGGGTTCCTAATAGAAAAAACAATCCAATCTCAAGTGAGAAAGGTTCCTGTGAGAACCGATACGTGGTGTACGGCTTTTCCAATAAAAGGACATTTTCCATCTTTACAAGTTGCTGGCAGATTGGATTGTTTTTTTTCTATATATATATATATATATATATATATATATATATATATATAATTTATTTATTTATTTTTTTCAACCCCAGGGGGCGTGATCACTAATGCAATGCATTACAATGCTAATGCATTGCAAAATATCAGCAATGCAAATATAGAGCAGCCTGCAATAGAAGTAACTGGCATAGCTTTCATATCCCACTGGATACATTTTTTGACCTTCAGCAGCCACAGTCTAGACTTGCCACTGCCACACTGTTGGCATAATATCAAGAAAGTCGAACAAACAACCCCTCCATTGCTTCTTCCAATACCAACAGAATGTTGGTGTGGCAACCTGCTCCCATAAAGGGATAATGGATAAGTAAATAGCAGACAAACCTGAGAGCCTTCAATAGGCTCCTGGCTGTCATGCCAACAGGACGCCAAATCTGGGTGCCGGCGATCCCCGGCAAAATGACCGAGTATGGGCTCTGATCACAGGCATTAGCGCCAGGTCTCTGCATATTTAAATAGCCAACATCCACCGTACTATTACGGTGGATGTCAGGAAGGGGTTCAAGTATTTTGACACCCATAACTTTTTTATATTTACGTGTACAAGGATGCACAGGGGGTCTTTTTTTGCGGGCCAGGTGTACTTTTTAGTTATACCATTTGTAATGGTATAATATACTAATGTAATTGCCAATGTCTTTTGCTTCGATCACTTTTTAGAAAAATTTTTATCTGAGGTGAAACAGCGAAAAAACGGCAGTCTGGCACTTTTAATTTTTTTTTCGCCGTACGGGAAAAATATTTTTATAAGTTTGTAGACTTTGCATTTTCAGACACCTAATCTGTATGTGTTTCACAATAATTTTTTAGTTTTATGTGTATTCTAGGGAAAGGGGGGGTGATTTGAATTTTTAATTTTTTTCATATTTTTTTTCCCTTTTTTTAATACTGTAATTATTAGACCTTCTAGGGCTCTTGAACTCCACGGGGTCTGATCAATAATGCAATGTATTGCAATGCTAATGTATTGCAATGCATTGAAAAATACTGTCAATACCAGTCAGCTTCGACCAAGACCCCTGAGGCCTTAATGCCCACGATCAGTGCAGGCATTGATCGTGGGCATTAGCAAAAGGTCTCTGCTGTATAATGTTTGTGGGAAAAATTGTTCTTTATAATGGTACCATTTATTATTCTGCACAATAAGCTGAGCAGTCGCCATAGTTAAATACCCAACATCCGCCGTATTATTACAGCAGATGTCGAAAAGGGGTTAAGGGGGTATTTTTCGTTACCCAATGAACAGTAATGCAGCCTGCCATTCTGAAAAATCTCTGTTTGTTAAGAGGTTTTTTAGGTTACCCAATAAACTGTGATGTTGTCTGTGCTAATCCAAAAAATCTTTTTGGTAAGGATTTTTTTTTACCCAATAAACATTGACAGAGCCTGAGCTAATCTGAAAAATCTCTGTTTCTGAAAAGGTTTTTTTTTTTTGTTTACCCAATAATACAAACTGCCACCAAAAGCAAACTAACTGCTGCAGTTCAAATCTAATACTCACTGATCAGGCCACCCTTTCAGTGTTTTGCTAACTAAAAAAAAGACATACACACATTGTCACCAATTACTATTATAATTAAGCAGAGTGCAGTAAAATGACTGGAAAAAAAGCAGGGGACAGGCAAAAGCAATGTGAGGCGGAAGACTCAGGTAGTAAAATAATTGGAAAAAACAGGGCAGGGGACAGGCAAAAGGAGAGGGAGGAGGAAGACACGTGCAGTAAAATGACTATAAAAATACAGGGCGAGGGATAGGCAAAAGGAGTGAGAGGAGGAAGACTTGTGCAAATACTAACAATAAGGATGTGGATGGCAACAGTAACACTACTTCTGGTCTTGATAGCCCTGCAATTAGCCACAGTGTTCTTGTACTTCCTAAGAATAAAGATGTTTTTGAAACCAGTAAAACACAAATGTTGAGTCAGGGTTCTGTGTGTTCCACCTCCTCTATTGTAACACATAATTTACTGACACAGATCCCATTCTCTAGTAGTCAAGTAACATCTTCTGAGAGATATATTTCTCATAGCCAAAGATTTCCTCTTCTTCCTGTGCTTGACGAGTTGAATGAGAACAGACAGTGTTTTTTGGATGTAGCGGTGGAAGACATGAGTGTTGGTGGAGGTAGTAGTGGCAGGGGGTGTGTTGCTGGTAGTCATGTTGGTAGGGGAAATTTGTTAGGAATTGTGATGGCATAGAGGAATCCCATTGTCATGACTAGTCACAAAAAAGTGGGGAAAATGATGAAATTACTGAATCCTATGATGATTCTATTGCAGATAAGACCTAACCACTGGGTAAGGGTGACATCAGAGGAAAAGGTTGGTGGCAACTGAAATAGTAAGAACTCAGCCCCAACATCCTTAAAACTTGGTTGGGGTAGGTCAAATGCAAGCTCGGGGTTTGTTGACTCTGGCAGGCACATTTTCACTGATGCTGGTTTTGGTAGCAGCAGCTAAGTGAGGTCATCTCCTGTATGGGAATTTTTTTTTTTACATTACCATATGACCAACCCATGGCAAGCTGCAAGATCTGGAAGCAAAAAATTAGTCATGGGCGTTTGGGCACACATGTAGGAGCTGTACTTACATGAAATAGCCCCACCATCTCATTTGACAAAATAAAATTGGCCGTGGCACCCAGTGCGCACGACCATTCTATTCCTTCTCCTCATGATCTTCTTTGTATGCAGGCCACATCCACACTTAGCAAATGGTCATCATCATTATCATTTCCATCTGCTTTCCCTCCTCCATGCCAAGGTCAGTCATCATTCATAAAGGTATATATGTCCAGTAACAAAGCAATCTGAACCCAGTAACTTAGCTAGTCTGCAACTTCACCTTGCACCTGGCCAAGTTACTGACACTGCAGTCGCTGCTGTGCCACTTAGTGAATTCCACTTCATTTCGCCAACTGATGGCATGTGCACAGTCTTGATGGAGATTACCTAGCCACCATTATTTTTCTAGGAAAGCTGTCCCTGCTTGATATTGCCATGTGGGCCTCTCTATGTAAATGTCCACAAGGGGAAAAATGCACGCCACTGTCTATACGTGGAGCAGCAACCATGGGTGAGGACAACACATAGCTTTCATATCCCACTGGATCAATTTTTTGAGCTTCAGCAGCCATAGGCTAGGCTTGCCACTGCCACACTGTTGGCATATCAAGAAATTCGAACAAACAACCCCACCATTGCTTCTTCCAATACCAACGGAATGTTAGTGTGGCATTCTGCTCCCATAAAGGGATAATTTTTGGTGCATTTTTATTATTTTTTTTTTTTTTGAAAAGCTACTTCTTCATCACTTTTCAACTAGGCATAGAGCAATAAATTTGTCTTCCAAATTAGAAGCCTTTAGCATTTACAAGTCATCTAAACAGGCTAATTTTTCTATAAATCCATTACTTTTTGCAATATAACTGCCATCGGTGTATAAAAAACCACGGTCAAGCAACTTCCCCCCCAAAAAAAGTAAATTTTTAGAGCGTTTTAAAGGTTAAAATGCATAAAAGCAAGTGGCAGCGCAGTGTATGGTTAAACTAGGAGTTTACTTCCACTGCTTACCATCCATTTTTCCATAGATATACATGTCACTTTCACTTTGACATAACTTTGGTTGTGTTTTCCTTAGAGAGCTAGAAACTGGATAGATAGGTTCCTAGAAATCTTGAGAGGTACTCCATTTCTACCCAGCACCTGTTGGATCCTTGCACGTGTATTGAATTAGAACCAAATATGCGTTCACGAAGAGTTGGCAGCTATCTGTCTCCAAGCTTTTCTGACAGAATTGAGAGAGAGCAAGATAGACAAAACTGAGAGAGAGCAGGACAGAACAGCTGTGCAGTGCATGCACATACTTGTAAGTGGCCACAAACAGTAGCATATTACTATGGGGGAAATGATTTTTGTTAGTATTTAAACATAATGGGGCAGATTCAGATTTATGTAGATTGGTGTTACTAATGCCAGTCTTCATATCTAGTCCACCGTTGGAGGGTGTGGGTCATTGATGAAGAGACACACGCTCCTCATAAATGATCAGTGTGCTTGGAGGGGAAAAGTAGGCAAGCTAGCTGGCCTAGATTTCCCACATCATTTATTCAAGTTTGCTAAAAAAGTTGCAACTTTGAATGCCTTGTAGGCCAGGAAACTGGCCTACAAGGCACAATAAGTCTGGCCCAATGAACAAAAAAAAATTTGTAAAAGTGTACATGACCTTTGAGGGTACCTGTCTACTTAGTTTTTTATGTAGTACAGCTGGGAATCTTACCAGTAGTTTACCATTGATTGCCTGGTTTTGTGGTAAGATGAATGTTTTTTTATGTGCTTTACGTAAACTTACTAAGTGACCAAAAACTATTGAAATTTGCAGTATACCTACAGTATGTGTTATATTTGGTGCATGATTATTGGTGACACGGCCCACAACCACTACATTTACTAGCAGCCTATGAAAGAGACTGAAAATTATTATGCTGTTCTTTTAAGCTTACTTATCAGTCTAGGTGAACTTTCAGAATATGGCTATATTCACAAGACCAGATTTCACAGATCTGTGTGTGAGCCAGATTTACCATCCTGAACATTATGCCGGGAGACAGTCTCCTAGTATTATAGTTATCTATGCTGCTAGGAGTCCCTGTGTCCCAGTGAAATACTGTTCTGTAGTGATTACAGTCTGGAACAGTATTTTACTGAGAGACAGGTATTCCTAGCAGCATAGATAACGATAATGCTAGGAGTCCCTTTCCCAGCATACTGTTCAGTCCAGTAAATCTGACTCACACACAGACTGAGTTTCATGGGTTTTTGCAGAATTTTCTCTATACTTTTTCTTCCCCTATTAAATATATAGGGAAAATGTGTGCGATTCCGCAGCTAAAATTAACAAATTTCAAAAGGCAGCTTTTCCGCAGCTCTTTTTTCTGCAATCTGTGGATGAGACTAATGAAATGAACTTTGCTGGTAATGTAAAGTGCGTCATTTTTTTTTTTCTGCTGTGTTTCCGCAGCAGACAAAAAAAGCTGTTTCCACAATGTGGGGCCTTAGACTAAGAGTTAATGTGTACTTATAGGGGTTGTCCAGGCAAAATTGGACAACCCCTTTAACTTTTAAATCAGCCAGGGGCAGTGATAAAAAAAAAAAAAAAAAATGCATACTCACCTGTCCCCTATGCTCTGGTGTCCTCCTGGCGCGTTACGCTTCTGCTGAACGGGTCTCTTCCAGAGCTCCCCTGAAGCCACTGATTGGCCTCAGCAGGCCTCAGGAAGAGACCCGTGATGTCACAAGTTGTGACATCGCAGGCCCTTCACTGATTGGCCTCAGTGGTCACCTGACCACTGAGGCCAATCACCAGCTTCAGTGGATCTCTGGAAGAGACCTGGGAGAAGCTGCCGGAGCAGAAGAACCGGGACACGTTGGGAGGACACTGAAGCAATGGGGAAAGGGGAGTATGCATTTTTAAAAAAAAATTATTTTCATTGTCCCCAGCTGATTTAAAAGTTAAAGGGGTTGTCCAATTTTGCCTGAACAAACCCTTTAAAGTAATGTCAGTATTTCCCCCAGGTGGTCTGATTACTAATACAATACATTGCAATGTTAATGCATTGCTATATATTGTGAAATCTCTACACATCTATTACAGGCTGCCTAGCACAGCCTGTAATAGAGGTAATGTAATGACAAGCCAACAAACCTACAATAGGCCACCTGCTGGCATGGTAACGGATTGCTGCCCCTGGAAAATGGAGCCTCGGTCAGTTTTGATGTCAGGGTTAATGTCCGCAATCAGTATTATACAGCAGAAACTCACGGCTATTCTCTAGAGCAGCCACCATATTTAATGGAAAGCATTAATAACATTAGCCCACATTTACTAATAGTTAGCATAAACTTAGGCTGAAAATGCTTTAGATTTATCACACTGACTGATGATGGATGATTGTAACATACTTTTGGGCTGACCTCCGTAGGCAGGATTTGTTGTAGTTTTCATCCAAGTAGGACGAGATGCCTCCATAGAACACTAACTCACTGATAAAAGTGATCACATATGCACTTATAACTGCAGGACTGTCCTGTGTTTCTCAAGCACACAAACTATATCTCTCTCCAGACCATGTTGATCTCTGGTCCTCTTCCTGTTCAGATCTTTCTCACAATCTCCTGCTCAACCAATCAGTCTTCCCCTATGCAACTCCACCCCCAGTTTGCAAGCGCATAGAGAAGTAGGTTGTGCTGAGAAATGTAGATGTACCAATGCCTGTTGTAGTGCATTGTTTCTTGACATTAAGTGCAGCATCTGCTATACACAAGTTGCTTCTGCCAGGGGTTATATGATAAAATTGGTACCTCCTTGGAATGCCTTGTTAAAGTTTATGCCACCTATTATTTGGCTTACTTTAGGCAAATATTTTTTGTCAAAATTTTTGGCGCAGTTTGTTGCATTTTGTCAGATTTAAGCCACACTCCTATTACTGTGAAGCCAAACCCCCTTTACCGTAAAAACTTGCTCATTTTCGAGAAAGCTGGAAATAGTTGGTCTAAAACTGAATTTTGTCAAATTTTAAACCAAGGTTGAGTTGCAGCCACAAAAGTAAATTTGCCCAATTGTGCTTCACCAGTACTTGCTGTGTAGCAAAAAAAATCAGCAGTGCTGTAATAATGGAAAATGCTACATGTATAGGCACCCTTACCCATTGAATGTGTTCATCAATTTCCCCTTTTCCAGGATTCATTTATACAGTGGGCAGACACTAGATGCTTTCCTACAGTACATGAAAGAGCACTCCATCCTATTCTCTAGGTCACAATTCTATGCCTACTTCATATGAACCGTGAGTTTTGATCAGTTTCCTAGGAAAACTCCCCATGGTTCCCAAGTCTAAATACTGTGATCTGCTCCTTCATGAGACATTAGAACTGGCAGATATGAACAACACCCCTTCACTGCCCCTTCTCCCCAGAAACAACATTTCAATCAAGCAGTGGTGTCAGATAGTTTATTCTTGTACTTACTAAAAGATGATTTGTTCAGCAGGAGAACCTATGTATACAGTATGTATCAGTCATGAATTTTATGATTGAAAGACAGCAAGCATAGATCTGAAATACACAATGAATTGGCCCCACTATCAGCAGTGTAAAATAATAAACACATGAAACAGACAACCTCTTTAAATGCTTGCGGGTCACAGAAAGATACCATTCAAGATAAATATTCAGTAAAGAGTCTCTTTTTTTGCACATTTTATAATTATATTTACTAGAATCTGGTCATTGAGGTGAAGGATCTTTAAAGGGGCATGAGACTAGCACTTGACTGGAAATGCACTGTTGTACAAATACTGTATGTGGTACAGTTGAAAGGGATTTTTCATATTTTCCACCAATGCACAACTGTAGGAGAAGGTTGAATGGATAGGTGGCTGAGCATGTTCCCTGTCATTCCATTCCGTGCGGTTAAGGCCTGGGTTGAACAAACAATTGGCGCAACCTGTGCAGCTACACAGGGGCCCAGTAGGAGATTGCAAGTAAATGTCAATGATCTTTATGGATAATAATTACTGATTGATTGTTAAAGAGACATAAGTAGGGCTCTCTATGCTGATATATTGGAAACAAGGAGCCTATTACTGTTCTTGCACTCATCTGTCTGTATCTGCCCCTGGACAGGGCTAATAATGTGTGTGCAAACTTGGTCCTTTCACTTCTATGGGATTTCAAGGGCAGTGATTTCCAGCAGCCCCATATAAGTCAATGGAGTAATAGCTACACATGTGCACTACCACTTTATTCAGATGGAGCAGTTAGAGGAAGTGATAGGCCTCACATTTACTGATTGCTGGGGGTCCCAACAGTCAGATCTCCTTGGATCTGAAACGTGTGCCATATCATGTAATTTCCTGGGACTCATATACAAGAGACTTTTCACTTTTGCATATAATAGAAGATTGAATATGATCAAAGAAGAGGATGATAAGCGAAGAGTTGGGAGTGGTGTAGCATTTTTGTGTATTTTCTACATTTGGAGCTCCTATAGGATTTTAGAATATGCTTATGAGGCTTTCCAGAAATGAAATAATAGAAACTATGGGGAACATAGAACAACAACGTACTGTAAACAAACACTACCTGTATCAAACACTGGTATTAGTCACTGGTCAAACATTAGGTTGTGATTTCTGACAATGGAGGAAGTCAAGACTGTAGGTCTGCAGCCTTAAGCAGAGTAGGGAAAAAACTGCATGAAGGGAAAGAAATTTATACACGATACAGAATAATCCATTTCAGTACCCATAACATCAGCTAAAATCTGATTAATTTACATTGTACTTTAAATGTTTTCATAAAATCTTCAAAGAAAATTTACAGTCATGGCCGTAAGTGCTAGCACCGCAGAAATTTTTCCAGAAAATTATTTCAATTATACATGTTTTGTTATACACATGTTTATTTACTTTGCATGTATTGGAGCAACACAAAAAAACAGAGAAAAAAATTGGACATAATTTCACACAAAACTCCAGAAATGGTCCGGACAAACTTATTGGCACTTTTTCAAAATTGTGGGTAAATAACAATATTTCAAGCATGTGATGCTTATTCAAATTCATCTGTGGCAAGTAACAGGTGTGGGCAATTTAAAAATCACACCTGAAACCAGATAAAAAGGAGAGAAGCTGCCTCAATCTTTGCATTGTGTGTCTGTTTGTGTCACACTAAGCATGAAGAACACAAAGAGAAGAAGAGAACTGTCTGAGGACTTGAGAACCAAAATTGTAGAAAAATATCAACAATCTCAAGGTTCCAAGTCCATCTCCAGAGATCTTGATATTCCTTTGTCCATGGTGCACAACATAATCAAGAACTTTAGAACCCATGGACGTGGATGGAAGAGAAAAATTGATGAAAGGTTGCTATGCAGAATAGTCCGCATGGTGGATAAGCAGCATAAATCAAGTTCCAAAGAAATTGAAGCTGTCCTGCAGACTCAGGGAGCATCAGTGTCAGCGCGAACTATACGTCGACATTTGAATGAAATGAAACGCTATGGCAGGAGAACCAGGAGGACCCCACTGCTGACACAGAGACATAAAAAAGCTAGACTGCAGTTTGCCAAAATGTACAAGAGTAAGCCAAAATCCTTCTGGGAAAACGTCTTGTGGACAGATGAGACCAAGAGCTTTTTGGTAAAGCACATCATTATACTGTTCACTGAAAACAGAATGAAGCATAGAAAGAAAATAACACAGTACCAAAAGTCAAATATGGTGGAGGTTCAAAGATGTTTTAGGGTTGTTTTTTTGCCTCTGGCACTCGGTGTCTTGACTGTGTGCAAGACATCATGAAATCTGAAGATTACCAAAGGATTTTGGGTTGCAATGTAGGGCCCAGTGTCATAAAACTGGATTTGCATCCTAGGTCATGGGTCTTCCAGCAGGATAATGATCCCAAACATACTTCAAAAAGCACCCAGAAATGGATGGAAGGAAACAAAGCGCTGGAAAGTGGCCAGCAATGAGTCCAGATCCCATTAAACACCTGTGGAGAGATCTTAAAATTGGTGTTGGGAGAAGGAACCCTTTAAATATGAGAGACCTGGAACAGTTTGCAAAAGAAGAGTGGTCGTCCAAAATTCCAGTTGAGAGGTGTAAGAAGCTTGTTGATTAGGAAGCGATTGATTTTAGTTTTTTCCAAAGGGTCTGCAACCAAATATTAAGTTGAGGGTGCCAGTAATTTTGTCTGGACCATTTTTGGAGTTTTCCATGAAATTATATCATTTTTGGCTTTTTTCCTTTGTTTTTTTTGTGTTGTTCCAATACACACAAAGGAAATAAACATGTGTATAACAAAACATGTGTAATTGCAATAATTTTATGGAAGAAATACTTAATTTTCTTGAAAAAAATTCATTGGTGCCAACACTTACAGCCATGACTGTATAACAAACAGTTCTTGTTCAACTGGCTACCTGGTAAAGCCTATTTCATAGTTCATATGCTTCTATGCCTTATATTGCTACATACTATAATTTGTAGTTAAATACCCACCTAACACTGGAGAACTAAATTGATTCATGTTTGTATTCTCAGAGATAGAAATGTTGGTTTATTAGCACATCCGCTCTTTAAAATGCTTTCAATTGTCACTGCATTTTCTGTGTTCCGAGGCTTAATTGGTTTGGTTATGAACACAACAAAAGTGTTTACTCTCTCGGAGTGTAAGACAGGTGGTTAATCTATGTTTCTGCTTCTCCGCTGTATTGTCTTGTCACATGCTTAGACTTTATTTTGCTTCTGACTCATCTCCTACATTGTCTAACACCTGGCAGTTTGCATTCCAGCTTTTAAAATAAGCTATTTATTACAGTTAATTATTTTTATATTTATTGTTATTGCACTGTTTGTTTCAGTTATTTTCTTCTATTCTGGCTTTATATGCCCATATTTTAAAAATGTTATCCCTGCTGGGTTTATGTCTGCCTATTATTCTGCAACAAATTAAAACAACCACTAGCTCTATGTTTCTTGTTAATCTCTAATATCAGCAGCAAGCAGACTACAGAGGAGGCTTTGTTGGAACAATGTTCTATCTTGTTCACAATCCAGTTCTGAACATTACAAGGGCAGTACAAATGATAAGAGGCCCTGACCTATAGTGTTGAGCCAAGAATAGCTCATCCTTACAAAAGTCGTGATACAATTTCAAGACCCATCATATCCAGTCCCAAAAATATATACTGTGCAAAAAAAACAAACTAAACCATTTATAAAGTAGCCTAAAAGTAAGAAGAAATATAACCCAATGTAAGGTGCCAGCTAAGAAAAATTTTCTTATGAATGTATTTGCTATGAAAATCTGATCAGCGAAAACCTGAGCGCTGGTACCACCAAGAACATGGGTGCTCTTACACTTTGTGGGATTAAAATGCAAGTTTTTGGAAACAGAATAAAAAGAAAAAATTAAGGAAATAATCAAAGATGATCTTTTTTCGACGGAGGAATGACAACGCTTATATCATCATTCTACAGTTACAAACAGTAAGTTAAACAACTGAGTAAGCATAATCTGAAACTTCCATATGTTTTATTGAAGAATGATCATTCTTATACATCCTTCTCTCTTTCAGGAGATCAGACTTTTTTTAGTATCTAGTGGATCTTAAAAATAAGTTTGCTATGAATAAACACCTCATGCCAAAAATATCTGCATAACAAAGAAAGTTCATGGAACGAATTCACCAATCAAACAGAATATTAAAAAGAGTTTGCCAGCAGTAAATTTGTCATAAACCTAATCACAGTGCCTTGTAGAGGTGATTCTACAGTTTCCAAACAAGCCTTCAGCTTTGGAGCCTCATTTCCATGTAAAACACTGTTTTATTCATATTCAAATAAAGAGAAAGTGCTAAGTATCTAGAGCTAAGATCAAAGCCCAGGCAAGTTAAGACATGCCCGAAAGAACTTTTCTCCTCATTTTCTTATGATGTGGTTCCAAAGCTGAATAACAGACACTTATTTGGAAATGTAGTATCACCTCTACTGGGTACGGTAATCAGGTTTATAACCAATTTACTGCTGATAGACTCCCTTTAATACCACTGCAAATGGACAGCCAATTCTCGAATCATGATGACCTACTGTTTGCCATGGATTCACACTGTGATGGCTAGACAACCAGAACAAGTCTTGTGAGGTATTACAGTTACGCAGCTCTTTCCTGCTAGGCCTTATCTGTACATGTTATGGTATTCTGCTGTGTGGAGTTTGTTGGATATGACATGCAGAGCGCACACAATCACTGTCTGCAGTTCAAATCAATAATCAGCTAGTAGAAAAAAAGAAGACATTTTCTTCAGGTGGATTTTGCCTTAAATTTCTATTGAAACGAATGAGAGACTTTTTTGGAGAACTTTTTAAATAATTTTTGGAGCGTTTGTTCCCAAAAAAAAAAAAAAAAAAATCAGCTTACAAAATCTTCTCTAAATGTATGACTATATTTCACCATTTGTACCTATCCTAATACTAATACTGATGCTAATGATAATAATAATAATAATAATAATAATAATAATAATAGTAGTAATAATAAAAAAGTGATATGTTTTTAAATATGTGTAAAAAAAATTTTATTTAATAATTTAATCTATTTTTTTTAAATGTAATAACATTATATATAAACTATGACCCAGATTTATTAAAAGCCACACTTTTTTGTGTAGGATATTTGTGCAAAGATGCGGGTTTTTTGTTTTTTTTTTTTACTAGTAAAGTAGCAGATTTACTTACCCATCTCTGCTCCTGCTCACGGCCTCTTCCAATGCAATTAAGGCCGCGGGCCCATGGAAAGAGTATTTGTTGGACGAACCCCAATAAATGCTGTTATTATTATACTGTGGGGTCTTTTCAGACTCTGGAGTATAATAATTGGAGGCCCAAGGGAGGTGAGGGAACATTAGAAACAGTGTTACTCACCTCTCCTGCGCTCCGGTGTGACTCCCTACAGTCTTTGTGCCTCTTCAGTGACGTCCCAGCAGGGAGTGTCCCGGAGCCCAGGAAAGGTGAGAACCACTGGTTTGTATGTTTGTCACCTAACCTGGGTCTCTGATCATTATACTGTGGGGTCTGAAAAGACCCCAGAGTATAATAATAGTTCGTGGGTGGTCCACTATGGGGCATAATACTGTGCAGAGGAGCCACTATGGGACATACTACTGTGTTCAGGGGCCCACTGTGGGACATAATACTGTGTGGAGGGGCCACTGTGGGACATAATATTTTTATTATTATTATTATTATTATTGTTTATTTATATATATAGCACCATTAATTCCATGGTGCTTTACATTTGCGGATTTACATACGGTACACAAGATATACAAAACAGATAATACAAACAGTGACCAACTGGCACAGTGGGATAGAGGGCCCTGCCCGCAAGGGCTTACAGTCGATGAGGGAAGAGGGAGAGAGACAGAAGGTGGGGGTAGAGGCTGTACAGATGGTGGTGTGGTGACAGTAGCGTTATTGGAGGTTGTAGGCCTAACTGAATAGGTGAGTCTTCAGGGCCTTCTTGAAGCTTGTGACTGTGGGGGTCAGTCATGTGTCTTGTTAATGAGTGGAGGGGCCCCTGTTGGACATAATACTGTGTGGAGAGGCCCCTATTGGACATAATACTGTGTGCAGTGGCCACTGTGGGAAATAATACTGTGTGGAGGGGCCACGGTGGGACATAATACTGTGTGGAGGGGCTGCTATGGGACATTATAGTGTGTTGAAATGGGGTGTTATACTGTGTAGAGGCCAGGAAAGGGGCGTTAAGTAGTGGGGGGGAACCAAGTCAAAAGTTTGCTGAGGGGGCCCAGTATTTGCTTGTTACACCTCTGGAAATGGGAAATGTATACCTAAATAGTAATTTATTATTATGCTTGCTTGTTTTTCCAGCTTCCAACCCATCAACTTCAACTGTTCATTTGCAGTGGTGTTAACCCTTTCCCAACAGTACGGTGGTGATTAAAGATGGCAGCCGCTCGGGAGTCGTGCGGCAGCCATAGCCGCTGAGGCTCTGCTGTTTTATAGAGCAGAGACCCGGCGCTAATGCCTGCAATCGGTGCCCACACTGATCACGATTATTAACTCCTCTGGCGCCTTGGTCAAAGCTGACCAAGGCGTCATTTTACCGGCGGCATGCGGGCTCCGCCATTTTGCCAGGAATCGCTGGCGTCCCGTTGCTATGACAGCTGGGAGTCTTCTGAAGGCTCCCAGGCCTCTCTTATTAGTTTCTATTGCAGGCTACTCTACACTACTCTACTCTACTCTACAGAAATGACGTTTTTTTGCATTGCATTGTAATGCATTGCATTAGTGATCAGACCCCCTGGGGTTCAAGACCCCTAGAGGGTCTAATAAATGCAAAAAAAAAAATAAAGTGAAAAAAATATATAAAAAATATTAAAAGTTCAAATCACTCCCCTTTCCCTAGAACACATATAAAAGTACTTAAATACTGTGAATCACATACACATTAGGTATCCCTGTGTCCGAAAATGCCCGGTCTACAAAGCTATAAAAATATTTTTTCCGTATGTTAAACACCATAGCGGGAAAAAAAAATCAAAAGTGCCAAATCGTCGTTTTTTCACTGTTTGCCTCTGATAAAAATTTGAATAAAAAGTGATCAAATTAATAGCAATTCCCCAAAATGGTATAACTAAAACGTACACCTGGTCCCACAAAAAAAGACACCCTATGCATCAGTGAACGCCGTAAAAACGAAGCCCATAAGAAAGTCGCACAAATGCACTTTTTATATAAATCCACCCCATTCTGAATTTTTTTCCATCTTCCCAGTACATTGTACAGAATAACTAATGGTAGCATCATGAAGAAAAATTTGTCCCGCAAACATTAAGACCTCATATGGCTCTGAGAGCAAAAAATAAAAAAGTTATGGGGTTTGGAAGGGGGGGAGGAGTCAAAAACGAAAATCCAAAAATTCCTCCACTGGGAAGGGGTTAATATTGTGGTTGATTGGTGTATGCATTTCATGAGCTCTCTTTATTATGTAGATATAGTTGACAAGGGCTCTATTTCAATTCTCACCTTTTCTAGCATATGTGAAACTTTTCATAATAGTGGAAAATCTTTTTCCTGCTGTTGTTCTAAATCCACTTTTTCATATACACCCGCATCTCTGTCTTCAAAATTTCAAACAGTGGCAAGCAATGTGCCCCCTTTTGTACATCTTATTGTATTCTGCTGTGTATTTTGTTGAATATTACATGCTGAGCGTACCCAATCGCTGTCTGCAGTTCAAATCAATAGTCACCCACTAGCTTTCCTGCCAAGACAAAGAAAATTAGTCTTGTATGTGTTTGTAAAGAAAATTAGAAGAGACATTGCGAACTTGTTACCCAGATACAAATTTAGATCTGTTCTTGGGATGTGCAGGAGATAGTCTTGACAACTTTTGCTTGTTAGAATGACAAACCTCTATTTCCATATACTGTAGCTTTTAACCTAACAGAATATTTTGAACCATGCAGAATAGTCAACATTTAAGATCCTAGATTAAGTTGACGTTTTCTGCCAGGGGTTGTTCAAATTAAATTAACTTTTAGATTTCTTTTCAAATAATATTTTGTTCATGTTCTTTTAATTTTTTTTTTCTGTTTGAGAAAATATGGTCAGCAGAACACTTTTAGAATAAAACAATGACAGTTTATACATCCAAATATACAGGAGAATCATGTAAGTACAGTACAAGAACATATATCATGTATTTTTCATGTTTGTTACCGTATTATAGGATGTCCATTATTTTTCAGGATTCCAAATCATATGTTTTTTTATTTATTTTAGCTGTAATATATTATTTTCTTACAAGAATAGTGCATTCTGCAACATTATTCATACTATTAAAATTCCTGGAACCCTGAGGACAGCCTTATGCACTCTAATTATAAATCAATGGGTCTGGCAGGGTTTGTTAAAATTCATTTGAAAATAAATCCAGCTTAGCTATCATGGAAAAATTGTGAGCAAATGTGAGGACACTAATATCAACAGATCCTTACTTCAATAAATTATTATTACACAACCTCCGTAAAAAATGTTGCTATTTCTGTTGATTAAACAAAAAATAAAAAAAATACTGTAAGTGATGCACATAAATAAAAGACTATTTCATCTGCGGTCGCGAGGCCCGGGATAACGTATGTAAAACCCTGCCGGCAATCTCACTGGCTCGCTCCAACAACTATCCTATGTGCCTGCTCTCTGTAGAGGCTGAAAAAGCGTTTGACCGGGTACACTGGGGCTTTCTGCGTGTGACGCTTCAGCAGGTGGGCGTGGGTCTGGTTTTTCTGAGCAAGGTGTTTTCCCTTTATGGCGATGCGACGGAGTGGGTTCGAGCCAGCGGGACTCTCGGACTCCTTTCCGGTGCGGAACGGCACACAGCAGGGCTGTCATCTGTCGCCGCTTCTGTATGCCCTGGTTATGGAGCATCTGGTGGTAGCAATACGGCGGTATCCGGACATTCACAGCCTTCAGACGGGAACCCGCCAGGTAAGGCGGCGCTATATGCGGACGACCTCCTTCTTTACGTTTCCCAGCCACGGGTGTCCTTTCCGTCTATTCTACGGGAGTTCAGCCGCTTTGGTCACCTAAGTAACTTTAAGGTAAATCTTTCTAAAAGTGAGACCCTTAAAGTCACACTACCCCATGCAGAGGTAGCTCACCTCGCAGTCAACTTTCCATTTAAGTGGCAAAGCACCTCTCTCAAATACCTCGTGATTCATATTCCCCCTGACCCATCCCACCTGTATCGCCTCAATTATCTCCCACTGTTTGAGACACTCGTGTTGGACCTACAGAAATATGGCACATATGCTCTTACATGGTTTGGCCGTATCCACGCCCTCAAAATGGATGTGGTCCCTCCCGCGTACCTTTTTTACTAGAGTTCAGTCCCTGTTTGGGAGATTCATCTGGGGTTCGGCGGAGTAGAACAATATATAAAACTCGCTGACTCGCTGCAAGGACAGGGGGAGTGTGGGCCTGCCGGATCCCAGACTTTATTACTGCTCCGCGGTTTTGCTCCGTCTTTTTGACTGGCGTTACCATAGAGTGGATAAGCAATAGGTCTCTATCGAGGCTGACCTGCTCTGGGTTCCCTCGTTGCCATGGATACTGGATCATTTCCGTCTGGGATCCTCTGGGCAATCATTCCTCTCTTCACACTTCCTTAACACCTGGGATTCGGTGTGCTCCGGTGGGAGAGTGACTAGAGTTCTGGGCCCCCTTACTCCCCTTTTTCGTAATCCTATGTTCCCCCCAGGCCGTTCTGTAGACAGATTCCTTTGTTGGCGCAGCAGTGATGACGTAAGACTTAGGCAGGTTGCCGTGGACCCACCTCTTCCTCCGTTGGCCCAGTTGTGCGCTTCTCATCCGGACATCCACTTGTCCTGGCTGGAGTACAGCCAACTTGCGGTTTTCTTGCGGAAATTCTCCTTGTCTCCCCTCCTTTCCTCGACTATGACTGACCTGGAGTCCGCCCTTTCCCACGCTGACTCTTCCCCACGTGCACTCATGACTCTTTACAGCATTCTTCTCTGAGACGCTACTCCTGGGTCCTCCTCATATACAGGCCCCTGGACGTCAGACCTCCGTGCAGGTCTTCCCACCGCTGACTGGGATAGGTCTTTCCTGTTTGCCCATAAGCTTCTGTTGCCTTGCAGTGCGCACAAAAAGAATTTCAAGATTCTGACTCTATGGTACAGGTGTCCTGACTTCCTCCACAGAACCTATCCTGCTGTGACTGACCGGTATTGGCGCTGTGGCACTGAGAAAGGTATCCTATATCACATCTGGTGGCAGTGTGACGTTCTTAGACCCTTCTGGGACGCTGTGTTCGACCTGTATGCTAAGGTGTGTGGTCGCACCATCGTAGCAACTCCCCAACTGGCCCTTCTTTCAGTTATCCCTGGCAGGATTTCCGCAGTGAAGAAGGATCTCCTGCGACACTTTCTCACGGCCGCCAGAACCATCATTCCCAGGCGCTGGGAAAGCACTACTGAACCTTCCCTGGTTGACTTCCTACTGGAGCTTCTCCTAATAAGGAGAATGGACGCCCTTTGGCGGCCTTGAGTGGTGATTCAGGAATCGTCCGAGTTCTCCTCTTTTTTCTCATGATCTGGAATTACTTTACTCTATTATTCTCTTCTCCCTTTCCTCTTCAGTGGCTACTGGTCATTTTACCTTTTCCCTGATGCTCCCCTTCCCCCTCCTTATCTCCCTCATGTGTCTTCCCGATTGGTGTTCCCGTTGTGTGTTCCCCTTGTCTGTTTTGTCCGTCCCTCGGTTCTATGCAGATGTTGTTCATATGATCTCATATGCCTGGGCCTTCGCCCCATTGTTAGTATTTTGTGTTTCAAAACAGTGGGCGGAGTTCTCCTCCAGCCTTTTGTGTCTGGGCGAGGCCTGCGTGCCTCTGCGCCTTTGTTGGTTTATATTGCCTTTTTCTTTTATCTTTCTCCTCCCTCTTATTTTGTATTGTATTGAAAATTCTTTAATAAGCATTGATTAAACATAAATAAAAGACTATAGTTGATTATATGATACATACGATCTATGGTCCACATCCAAATGTTTTCAACACATAGGAATTAATAGGAATCTCTGAAATAGTTAAAATGAAATAGTGAAAGAAATCCACAACACTGTAAAAATAGAGGGATTTTACCATGGATAACATTTATCACCTATCCTTTGGGATATGTCCCCTCTAGAAATTTTCTACAAAGAGACTTACTATTATTTACTTATTTGATAAATTACATTATCAATATACTGTCTCATGGCACAATGCCGTTTTGATGAATGGCATATATACGAGTAGTATTGTCCTGTTGTCATAACAATGGATACATTGTGTGATCTAATGCTGAGAAAGCATGGTAAAATTGAAACTTTGCTAATAAAAGGTTTAACTGGATCAGAAATCTCTAACAAGGATTCTGTTAGATGGCATTGGAAGAGACCAGTGAACCATGGCCACTCAGACATTTTGGTAAATGAGGTTTCAAAAGGGCAACAAATACTCTGGATGGCTTGATTTTGATTATCATTTTAGCCTGTAAGCAGAATGCTAGTAGAATTTAAAAGGGCGTTTGCCAGCAACAAAAACATTATTATACCAGTCCCAATGCCTTATAGTGCTTAGAGCCGTGATCCAGGGTTTTATACTGATTGCCGGATTTGGGGTCAGGAAGGAATTTGTTCCACTGACAGGGGGCAATTGGCTTCAGGCTCCTTGTTTTTTTGCCTTTCTCTGGATCAACACTTTAGGGTTATAAGTTGGACTTGTAGGACCTGTGTGTCTTCATCCAACTTCAACTACTATGTTAGAAACGCTTTCATCCCTTGGCATCTCTGACCTGGCCCTTTCATGGATCTCCTCATACCTCACCAACCGCACATTCAGCATCTCCCACTTGCATACCACCTCCCCGCCATGCCCTCTTTCTGTAGGTGTCTCCCAAGGCTCCGTCCTAGAACCCCTCCTATTCTCCATCTACACCCTAGGCCTTGGCCAACTCATAGAATCCCATGGTTTCCATTACCATTGCTATGCTGACGACATCCAAATATATCTCTCTGGACCAGACATTACCTCTGATCACTCTTTATAACATTCTGGAGTATATGCAAATTGCCATTAGAAAAACTGAAGCAGTAGACTTTGTAAAAATTAATATTTGTATCATTCTCAAAACTTTTGACCATGACTGTATACTGACTTGTGAATGCTATTACTGATAACACTGGTCCCCATGTATAAAAAAGGTGTATACAAAGAAGTGCAACCGTCATCTGCACCACTCAAATAGAAAGTAGCTTCATTTTCCTAAGGCAGGTTGAAGAGTAAAAAAATTACCTTACCTGGCTGGTTGCTATCTATGGGCATATGTTTTGTCTACTTTTGTAGTTCTTCCAATACATAACACACACTGGAAGGAATTTATTAAGCCTGGTATTTCCTACGCCAGTCTTAATAATTTTCCTTACTGGTGCAAGATGCACCTGTTAATAATTTTGGCACACTGGAGGTCCTGTGTGTCTGAAATGAAATCTATGTCAGTCAGGGACTGGCGTAGACTACAAGTATAACTTACTCCTGTTTTCTGTCTTAAAAGGAGTCTGTCACCAAAACCATCCCTATAAAATCAGCACTACAGTTAAATAGCTTAGGGTCACATGCAGACAACATTGTTTCCCCTTCTTGATTAGTGCCTCCATTTCTGACATATTAGAGTTTTTCCAAATATGGAAATGAGTTATTTGGAGTAACAAGGGTCACCATTGTTCTCATCATGCCAAAGAGCAATGCCTTCCAACATCCAGCCCCCACCCCCTCTGCTATTTTTGACAGGACGAGGCAGTGTAGAAAAGAGGAGGAAGTTGAAAAGAAACTTGGCTTCCCCTAAGCGCCCCTAAATTGTCAAACTATGTTGCTGGTTTTATAGGGTTGGTTCTGGTGACAGTTCCCCTTTAAAAAGTGTTGAGTGGGGGAAAAAACTGCTGATACTGTGCATCTTAGGTGCAAATCAGATCCATGCACCTAAGATGTGCCGCTGTTACACCAGAAAACTGGCACAAATGTTCCCCATTGGATTATCTTCTTTTTTGTTGTTTTGCCAACCGCACATTCAGCATCTCCCACTTGCATACCACCTCCACGCCACGCCCTCTTTCTGTAGGTGTCTCCCAAGGCTCCGTCCTAGAACCCCTCCTATTCTCCATCTACACCCTAGGCCTTGGCCAACTCATAGAATCCCATGGTTTCCATTACCATTGCTATGCTGACGACATCCAAATATATCTCTCTGGACCAGACATTACCTCCCTGTTGTCCAGAGTCCCAGAATGTCTAGCAGCCGTAGCCTCCTTTCTCTCCTCCCACTTTCTCAAACTCAACATGGAGAAAACGGAGTTCACAATCTTCACCCCTCCACGCACGACCCCCTTACCTGACCCATCTATCAAAATTAATGGAACCACTCTCACCCCAGTCCCACAGACCCGCTGCCTTGGGATAACCTTAGACTCTGACCTATCCTTCAAGCCTCATATTCAAACCCTCAACACCTCAACAAACATCTTTGGCTCCTTTTTCAATAAAAAAAAAAATCACTGAAGTTCTGACACCTGGGACCCTCGCTGATCAGATGTTTGAAGGAGACCACAGCACTTTTACAAGCACCATGAGCCCTTCTTGTTTACATTGTATCATTCGTTACATAGTGGCCATGCAATGTAACAGTACAGCGTGCAATATAAAACAGAGAAGGAGTCACCGCGCCTGTACGTGCATCTTGGCCCCTTCAAACAGCTTATGAGTGGGGTCCCAAGTGTCATAACCCTGATCTCTTATTGACCTCTTTTACTCACCTGCCTGCAATCCCTTGCTGCTCCGCTGTCGTCGTCTCTCTTCTCTGCGAGGTGCGTGAGCACAGACAAGACGTCTCACCACAGGAAAATGCTATGACGTCATTGCGCTGTCCTGTTTGCAGAGGGCTTGCAGAATGGCAACACATGCATGTGTTGATGGTGGGCCCAACAAAGTCAGGCCCCACATCTCTCCCCCCACAGTACACCCTGCACCTCACAGTACACTCTGCATCCCACATCTCTAACCCCACACTACACCTTGCACCCCACATCTCTCCCCCACAGTAAACCTTGAACCCCACATCTCTCACCCCACAGTACACCCTGCACCCCACATCTCTCCTTCCCACAGTACACCCTGCACCCCACATCTCTCCTCCCCACAGTACACCCTGCACCGCACATCTCTTCTCCCACACTACACCTGTACCCCACATCTCTCCCTCCACAGTACACCTGCACCCCACATCTCTCCCCCCACAGTACACCCTGAACCCTACATCTCTCCCCCCACAGTACACTCTTGCGCCCCACATCTCTCCCCCCACAGTATACTGTGCACCCCACATCTCTCCTCCCACAGTAAACCATGCACCCCACACCTCTCCTCCCACAGTACAACTGCACCCCACATCTCTCTCCCCACAGTATACCCGGCACCCTACATCTCTCCAACCCCCACAGTACACCCTGCACCCTACATCTCTCCAACCCCTACAGTATACACGGCACCCTACATCTCTCCAACCCCCACAGTACACCCTGCACCCTACATCTCTCCCCCCACAGTACACCCTGCACCCCACATCTCTCCCCCCACAGTACAACTGCACCCCACATCTCTCTCCCCACAGTATACCCGGCACCCTACATCTCTCCAACCCCCACAGTACACCCTGCACCCTACATCTCTCCAACCCCCACAATATACACGGCACCCTACATCTCTCCAACCCCCACAGTACACCCTGCACCCTACATCTCTCCCCCCACAGTACACCCTGCACCCCACATCTCTCCCCCCACAGTATACTGTGCACCCTACATATCTCCCCCCACACTACACCCTGCACCCCACATCTCTCCCCCCACAGTATACAGTCATGGCCAAAAGTTTTGAGAATGACACAAATATTATATTTTCACATGATCTGCTGCCCTCTGGTTTTTATGTGTGTTTGTCAGATGTTTTTATCACATACAGAAATATAATTGCATTCATATTATGAGTAACAGAAGCTTATATTGACACTTAGAATGAGTTAATGCAGCAAGTCAATATTTGCAGTGTTGACCCTTCTTCTTCAGGACTTCTGCAATTCTCCCTGGCATGCTCTCAATCAACTTCTGGACCAAATCCTGACTGATAGCAGTCTATTCTTGCAGAATCAATGCTTTAATTTTGTCTGAATTTGTTGGTTTTTGTTTGTCCACCCGTCTCTTGATGATTGACCACAAGTTCTCAATGGGATTAAGATCTGGGGAGTTTCCAGGCCATGGACCCAAAATCTCTATGTTTTGTTCCCTGAGCCATTTAGTTATCACCTTTGCTTTATGGCAAGGTGCTCCATCATGCTGGAAAAGGCATTGTTGAGCACCAAACTGCTCTTGGACGGTTGGGAGAAGTTGCTCTTGGAGGACATTCTGGTACCATTCTTTATTCATGGCTGTGTTTTTAGGTAAGACTGTGAGAGAGCCGATTCCCTTGGCTGAGAAGCAACCCCACACATGAATGGTTTCAGGATGCTTTACAGTTGGCATGAGACAAGACTGGTGGTAGCGCTCACCTCTTCTTCTCCGAATAAGCTGTTTTCCAGATGTTCCAAACAATCGAAAAGGGGATTCATCAGAGAAAATGACTTTACCCCAGTCCTCAGCAGTCCACTCCCTGTACCTTTTGCAGAATATCAGTCTGTCCCTGATGTTTTTTCTGGAGAGAAGTGGCTTCTTTGCTGCCCTCCTTGAGACCAGGCCTTGCTCCAAGAGTCTCCGCCTCACAGTGCGTGCAGATGCACTCACACCTGCCTGCTGCCATTCCTCAGCAAGCTCTGCACTGCTGGTAGCCCGATCCCGCAGCTGAAACACTTTTAAGAGACGGTCCTGCCGCTTGCTGGTCTTTCTTGGGCGCCCTGGAGCCTTTTTGGCACCAATGGAACCTCTCTCCTTGAAGTTCTTGATGATGCGATAGATTGTTGACTGAGGTGCAATCTTTCTAGCTGCAATACTCTTCCCAGTTAGGCCATTTTTGTGCAGTGCAATGATGACTGCACGTGTTTCTTTAGAGATAACCATGGTTAACAGAAGAGAAACAATGATGGCAAGCACCAGCCTCCTTTTAAAGTGTCCAGTGGTGTCATTCTTACTTAATCACGATAGATTGATCTTCAGCCCTTTCCTCATCAACACCCACACCTGTGTTAATGGAGCAATCACTGAAACGATGTTAGGTGGTCCTTTTAAGGCAGGGCTGCAATGATGTTGAAATGTGTTTTGGGGGATAAAGTTCATTTTCTAGGCAAATATTGACTTTGCAAGTAATTGCTGTTAAGCTGATCACTCTTTATAACATTCTGGAGTATATGCAAATTGCCATTAGAAAAACTGAAGCAGTAGACTTTGTAAAAATTAATATTTGTATCATTCTCAAAACTTTTGGCCATGACTGTACTGTGCACCCCACATCTCTCCCCCCCACACACACATTACACCATGCACCCCACATCTCTCCATGTTCCTCCACTGCACGAGATACAACTTTTCTTCATGTGGAAGGATCTTCTTACAAGCAAAGACACGCCTACCCAGTCACATGACTAGAGAATGTCACGTGACCTTATGACGTCAGAAAGGTCCAGAGGCGTAGCTAGGGGTTCAGCACAGGGGGGGGCGAACACGTCCAAGTGGGCCCCCAACTCAGGTATACCAACACTATCACTATACAGTGACCGTATAGTGGTAGATAGTGGTTCTACACAGGACTGTGAAGACCAGTTACGTAAATACAGTACAGGAACAATGTTGTGACTTACAGGTGACATCTCTGATGGTTTACATTTATCGTCTCTTCCATCTGGACCGCCATGACCACTTCTTCTAGCTGTGACTGTAAAGTTTGTAACACAGACATCTTTGGCTCCTCACTTTTCCAGGCACCTGACCCACATTGTCCTCAACTACATAAAATCTCCATCTTGCTGCTACCCTAATTATAAAATATATGATAGAAAATCCCCTGGAAATGAATAATAACCCCATGTGCCTTTTTAATTTAATAATGCTCCTATGTGCCCCATTTATTTAATACTGCTCCTCAATTAATAATTCCCCCTAATTAATAATGCCCTGTGTACCCCCTTAAATCAATTTAATGCCCGAGTGCCACCTAAAATTAATATTGCCCAATTCCCCTATTATTAATTATACCCTCTTATGTCTCCTTGTATAAATTATGCCCTCTTACATAAATGTCCCTCTGTATTAATAATGCCTATTAATAACCCCTTTGTTTTAAAGACAACCTTTCATGTCCTCATGCATATGCGGTTTTATATACCACTAGAAAGCTGACAGTGCACTGAATTCAGCGCACTGTCCGCTTTCCCGTTATGTGCTCTGGTGGAGGAGATATCAGTGCCGTTAGTTTCGGCACTGATCTCTCCCCACCATTAGAAGGTCGCTCCTGACAGTCTAGCGTCATCGCTGGTCTGTGAGGAACGTCCCCCCTCTAGACTTGTACTGGGGGAGGGGGCCTTACTCAAAGTTCAGCGTCATCACAGGGTGGTAAGGAACGTCCCCTCTGACAGTACAAGGCTATGTTAGAGTACTGTAAGGGGGAGCCTTCCTCACAGCCCAGCGATGATGCTAGACTGTCAGGAACGCCCTTCTAACAGTGGGGACAGATATGTGCCGAAACTAACGGCACCGATATCTCCTCCATCGGGGCACATAACGGGAAAGCCGACTGTCTGCTTTCTAGCGGTATATAAAATCACAGGTTCATGAGGACATGAAAGGTCCTCTTTAAAGGGGTTGTCCAGGAAGTGGATAAATCACAGTGGAGGTGGAGTAGGTGATAAAAAAATCATACTCAGGCTGGGTTCACACCAACACTTGAACCCCGTTGAGGATTCTGTCCCCCATTCCGTTTGAAAAATGCGGAAAGAAAAGTCTTGCAAGAAGGCCTTTTTTCTCCTCATTTTTCAGGCAGAAACCAGACAGAAACCCAGCAGACCCCATTATAGTCCGCAGGTAACCGCTTTACAAGTGGACCCGAAAAACGGAAACCGAGCGCTAGTGTGAACCCAGCCTTACCTATCCCCAGTGCTCTGTCTGCTGCCACTGTCTGTTCAGACATGTGCCATACGTGACTGCTGAGGCCATCAGTGGCCTCAATATTGGCTGGAAAGGACCCAGTCATGTATATGAGTGACATCACCGAGTCTTTTCCAGCCACTGCTGAGGACAATCACGTGCAGTGCAGGACTTGTGGCAGGGAAGCAGCGTGTGTGTGCCTGGACAGACAGCAGCAGAGGGCTGAGGACATCGGTAGCCCGGGGACAAGTGAGTATTTTTTTATGTTTCAAAAGTCGATGCTACTCACCTACCTCCGATCCTCCGAGAAGGAATCTCCACCGCCGGCACTGCTGCCGCCTACTGAAGAAGCAGGACCTGCGTCCTGGCGCGGACGGCGCAGGACAATGACGTCATTGCGCAGACGTCTGTGCCAGGACGCAGACGTCCTAGGTCAGCTCGTAGGCCACAGGCCTGAATTGGCTTGTGGTTTACGAGCTACGTACGAACAGAGAATGTATTTTAACTGCATCGATGTCATGCAGACGCCGATGCAGTTAATATGTGAGGGTAACCTGTGTTGCGGCGGCCCTGAAGTGGGCCCCCAAGAGTCAGTGGGCCCGGGGCCACCTCTCCCCCTGCCCCCCCCGCTAGCTACGCCTCTGGTTAGTATAGTATGTAGCCTTATTCCTTGCAGAATGGCAACACATATATGTGTTGATGGTGGGCCCAACAGCGGGGACTGTGGGGAACAGCAAATGCAGGACTGTCTTGTGCTGTCCCAAGGGGCCCCTCTCTCATAGGGCCCAGTGCAAGTGCACCGTTTGCCCTATGGTTAAAGCAGCCCTGTTCACGACTAATCAAAAGACCTTCTCTAAGTTAATTTGGGCCTCCAAACCTCATAGGATAGCTAAACATATCATAACTCGATCCAAGCAGAGAGGAGGGGGTTGGCCGTTCCAGATTGCTCTAATTACTACTTAGCCGCAGTCACTGCATGTATCCTCGATTGGCACCACTCTGCTCATTCTAAACTCTAGAGTGCCCTGGAGGGGTCTCTGTGCTGTCTTCCTCTCACTGCCCTCTCTTGGCTCAATAAACGCCATTGGTCAGACAGAACGACTCACTCATTCCCCTACGTCATTCGCCAAGTGCTCGGGAGTTATGTAAAGTGCGGCAGAATTCACAAAAGAACTGGTTGATGTCTTTAGGGAGAGTACAGTGAACACCTTCTTTCAAGACAATAGACATAATAGAAGTACAGGGGCACACAAAGTTGGACAAACATACCAGCAGTTTACCATTTTTGTCTCCAAATTCAAACACAGTGGCTTCAGTGGATTATGGGCATTTCTTAGTTTGGTCTTTAGCTAGAGTCAGTAGCCCCTTATGGGCATGTGCCCATCTCTGCTTGGAGGCAATCTGATGATCTGCTATATACTCCTGCTGAGTCCTCTGCACATCTGTTTTTAGGAAGGCCTCTTTATTTTTATGAGTACTGGGCCCCACCACCCCAGCCACAAATGCCACCCTGATAATAGTTTTGTAAACATCCCATATGAAAAAGGTCAGGATAATCAGAATCATTGGCCCAGTACTCTACATGGTCAGTGATAACCACCATGGAGACTGCAGGTAAACAATAAGAGTATTTCCTATATGTGAAAAATTTCCAGCATCAAACATCTGTATGGTGAGGGGCAAGGGACAATGAATTAAGATGCACAGAGGCCAAGTCAGGACCATCTGTGTGATCTAGGAATACAACTGGTACAGCACTGAAGTCACCAACACAAAGAACTGGGCCTACCAGAAACCCAGATAACCTAGAGATCATCTCCAACCAAGCAAGATCTTGGGAAGGAGAAAAATACACATTAACAATGGTAAAAAGAACCCCATGAAGGAAATTGTGAACATAACACTGTAGCTATTCTATGGCAAGAGATTTAATAACAAAAGATTTATGACAAAGGAATGAAAACGGAGAGGGTAAAGAACAATAAAGCAACAATACTTGTCATCAGTCAGTGGGGATCTGCGACAGAACCATTTACCAGGTGTGTTTGCCTGCTGTTTCTATTGAGACAATCCCACATCCTTGTGCCTCACAGTTACTTATAACTGTGCTACTCTCAATTTCATCAGTCAATATAAAGATTCTGTGATAGCTATAGAAGTCCCAGTTGTTTATCTTCAGATCAGATAATGTAAAAATGGTTCCTATAAAAGACAGCAGTTATGTCATTTCTATCTGTCATATGTAAAAGAACAATTACTCTTATTGATCCACTGCATGCAAGTAACTTGCTTTATTCCACCGATGACATCCACTATTATCTCTTTGTAAGCATGACAATCAAAGGGCACCGAAAACTACTTGAATATTGATTAAACAAAACTGGTCATTAAAATTGCAACTGACATTCTCTGAACGCTCAAGTACATTCTTTTGCCTCACAATAACAAAGTATCCATTCAGAGCTTTTAAGATTTGTGTTTAATATTCTACTTGCCCTCAAAGTGTCCTTCCACTTAAAACCAGAGAACATTTTGTACTGTATGATTTCAATGCATTTAATTTATACCTGGATTTTCAAAGGGATTTGCATGCAGTGAAGAGTCACCTCTTCATGATAAACGCATTTCAGTGAAACTCAGTTTTGTTCATGCTCAACATTTTCAGATGTTCTAAGGCACTAATAAGTAATTCACAGATTTCTACAGACCAAAGCCAAATGTCCCATTAGCTGTGCTAGGCCCTATTCACATGCAAATAAACAAATATGCTTTTCAGAAGTTATTTAATATGGAGATGTTATATAGACTAGATGTGCACTTGCACCAGGCCCTATGGTAGCTAGAACCCTGTTTAGAAAGTGGTGGGACAGTCCAGTCCTGCATATGGTGTCCCACTGTTCTGGGCTTCCCCAGTTGCATACAATAATGAAGCAGGGAGCCATCTGCTTCCTGCTTCACCATTCTTCCCTCTCTTCCCCGGGAGCCGCAGGTGCAATGTGTTGACGTTACTTACATCGCGACTACAGCTCCCTGAAGACTCCGGACCAAGACAGCAGGGGAGTGAGGAGAGGTGAGTATTAGTGTTTTTTTTTAAAATTATTATTATTATTATTTTTGTGTGGTAGGAGAGCGACATTAAACTATGGGGACAACTTCAGGGGGACTTTAACCCTTTCCCTACTGTCCGGCCAGGGTGGCACTTTAGTTGCAGAGGGCGTATGTAATATATCCTTGCTACTAATGCCAATATCTCAGGATTGGTTAGGGCTATGTAGATGATCTTGGATTCATTTTAATGATGAGAATCTCATCATTACATGATAAATCATGTACATGATACATCAATGATACCAAGATCATCATGATAGCCCTCACAAATCCAAAGGATTCGATGGTGAAAACAATGTCTGGCATTAAGATCCCAATGCAGATTTCAATTCTCGATAGCGTTTTTAAAAGCAAATGGCTCCGAATGTGTAATGATCTTGGTATCATTTTAAAGACAAGATTCTCATCTTTAAAATGAATTCAAGATCATCTTCATAGCCCTAGTGGATCCTGAGACATGGGGCTCTAAATTGTCCTCTCCCCTCCAGCCTCAGGCAGCATCTTAGAACATTGTGCAGGAAGAAGGAGGGGGAAGGAGCAGAGCTGCATACTGCTGAGATGATGAGAAATTATCATTGTCTGTGCACAACCTGTATGTGACGTGGGAGGGTAGTGTGGACTTCTGTCCATATTATCCCCTCTCCTATCAATCAGAGAGCAAACTATACTTTTGCTCTCTGATTGTCACATAGAGGGATAATATAATACACCTCTGAGCCTAATCAGACGGGAGAAAGTAGGACATGTTTTTCTAATTCTAGCACACGCCCTTAAAGTTAACCTGCCAGGTGGTTTTCCACCATAAAATGGCACCATGTGCAGGATCAAATAATTACTTCCCATTGGTACCCCTCTCTCTTACATATAAAATATACTACTGTAGCCCTCTTTGGGGGGGAGTATGAGTATTATCCCTTCCACAACAGACTCTGGCGCTAACCTGTGTGTATAATGGGACCTGAAGCCTTCGCTGAAGGGAAGAGTGGGTACATATATGAAGTATATCAGTGCCTCCACCCAGGATAGATCTTCTGTATTACAGGGAGGGTCTCTTCCTGGGACTTACCCATGAAGTATAGTTGGTAGCCTTAACAAGGATTACTGTACTAATTTCACAGTCTGAAGAATACATACAGATACCACATAAGGTTATAACAATAGCTTTATAAGAATCAAAAGGATAATAATACATACATGCAGTATACTGAGAACACAGAAGTATTACAACAACCAGCAATTCTGCAACAGTCTTAAGTTATATACCCGGGTATATATATATATATATATATATATATAGCAAGAGTCCTGTGCACAATACCTCCAGGCAACAGAAGAGATGATCCAGGTGCAGGGGCCCCTGTGGATGGCTATAGATCCTCGGATTCTTCCAGGAGATGATGATGCTTGATGAAAGGATTTCTTCCAGGCAGCAAACAGGACCACAACAGTAGTAGACACAGGCCTCACTACCCTGGCACTGAGTCCTTAACCTGCCAACTAAGCTACCAATGCAACCGGGCCTCTAGCTATCTAGTTGGCCATCGGAAGCCTAAACTATCACTACCCTGGACTATATACTGATCCCTAACTACAATTACTAGCTAGAGCCTGTGAGTATATAGGTAACACAGAGCAGAACTACTAGCTCTGTATGAGGGAGATAAAGTGGGACAGGTGGCAATCTATTCCTATACACTCCAGCTTCACTAGCTGATCTTAAGGATATAGATGCTCAAAGATCTGCTTATCTATTCCTTCTAGTTATAAAGATTGCACCTGCCACTTGCCTTAGTTTTTGTCTGCTTAGGAAAAGCTTCCTCACTCCAGCTTCCCTCATGGTTCTGACACACTCATTTACAAAACAAACCTTGTATTGAATCCCTGGGGTTTCTGAGGTCAAGCAGCAGGGGCAGAGAGACCAAATACACTACATCCCAGTAGTTCCCTACACTACTATTCGAAATGGCATGAGGCCCCATTACAGATTTTGCATTGAGCTCAGTTACGCTTATGCCCCTCTGTAATATTTGCAGCAAAGTGAAGTTATAAATGTTTGAAAGCTTAAAAAGTGATATGTAAAATAACTTAAGTAGTCATGGTGGGTCATGGTGGGTGGGGAGCGGCTTTAGCCTAGTCTGCTGTCCTCTTGACAATTGCACCTCCTGGGCATGATTGACATTTTCCTCACAGTCCCCTGACTCCCTGATTTTATGAGAGAGATTGCAATGAAATCCAGGAGGTGCGATTACCTAGGGGATCAAACACTATTATATACTCTGGAGTGTCGTGCAAGGTGAATATCACTATTTGTCATGTTTGCTCACCTCCCCTGGGCCTCTGTGTATTATACTCTGGGGTCACAAGAGACATAGGACTTCCTATTCATGTAAAACAAGTTCAGTCTGAAATGAACTAGAGGGCTGAACTTCCCGAATATTCATTGAAATTAATCTCGTGATGTTCGCCAATCTCTATTAAGGACTCCAATTTCTCATCAAACCAATTTTATACTATAATGTGACATGCCACAATCCAAACACACCCACTGGGTGGTCACATAGACTGAAATTGGATAGGCATCTTGTGATAGATTATTATGAAATTGCGTTGTTATGAAAAGCTAATCACTATGTGAAATACATATATGTGGACATGACCAGCTAAGTAGAAAGGTTAGGAAGGAGATATATATATATATATATATATATATATATACAGTAGAGACCAAAAGTTTGGACACATCTTCTCATTGCAAGAGTTTTTTGTATTTTCATGACTATAAAAATTGTAGATTCACACTGAAGGCATCAAATCTATGAATTAACACATGTGGAATTATATACTTAACAAAAAAGTGTGAACCAATTGAAAATATGTCTTACATTCTAGGTTCTTCAAAGTAGCCACCTTTTTCTTTGATTACTGCTTTGCACACTCTTGGCATTCACTTGATGAGCTTCAAGAGGTAGTCACCTGAAATGGTTTTCACTTCACAGGTGTGCCCTGTCAGGTTTAATAAGTGGGATTTCTTGCCTTATAAATGGGGTTGGGACCATCAGTTGTGTTGTTCAGAAGTCAGGTGGATACACAGCTGATAGTCCTACTGAATGGAGTGTTAGAATTTGTATTATGGCAAGAAAAAAGCAGCTAAGTAAAGAAAAACGAGTGGCCATCATTACTTTAAGAAATGAAGGTCAGTCAGTCCGAAAAATTGGGAAAACTTTGAAAGTGTTCCCAAGTGCAGTGGCCAAAACCATCAAGCGCTACAAAGAAACTGGCTCACATGAGGACCGCCCCAGGAACGGAAGAACAAGAGTCACCTCTGCTGCGGAGGATAACTTAATCCGAGTCACCAGCCTCAGAAATCGCAGGTTAACAGCAGCTCAGATTAGAGACCAGGTCAATGCCACACAGAGTTCTAGCAGCAGACACATCTCTAAACAACTGTTAAGAGGAGACTGTGTGCAGCAGGCCTTCACGGTAAAATAGCTGCTAGGAAACCACTGCTAAGGACAGGCAACAAGCAGAAGAGACTGGTTTGGGCTAAAGAAAACAAGGAATGGACATTAGACCTGTGGAAATCTGTGTTTTGGTCTGATGAGTCCAAATTTGAGATCTTTGGTTCCAACCACTGTGTCTTTGTGCGACGCAGAAAAAGTGAACGAATGGACTCTACATGCCTGGTTCCCACCGTGAAGCATGGAGGAGGAGGTGTGATGGTGTAGGGGTGCTTTGCTGGTGGCACTGTTGGGGATTTATTCAAAATTGAAGGAATACTGAACCAGCATGGTTACCACAGCATCTTGCAGCGGCATGCTATTCCATCCGGTTTGCGTTTAGTTGGACCATCATTTATTTTTCAACAGAACAATGACCCCAAACACACCTCCAGACTGTGTAAGGGCTATTTGACCAAGAAGGAGAGTGATGGGGTGCTACGCCAGATGACCTGGCCTCCACAGTCACCAGACCTGAACCCAATCGAGATGGTTTGGGGTGAGCTGGACCGCAGAGTGAAAGAAAAAGGGCCAACAAGTGCTAAGTATCTCTGGGAACTCCTTCAAGACTGTTGGAAGACCATTTCAGGTGACTACCTCTTGAAGCTCATGAAGAGAATGCCAAGAGTGTGCAAAGCAGTAATCAAAGCAAAAGGTGGCTACTTTGAAGAACCTAGAATATAAGACATATTTTCAGTTGTTTCACACTTTTTTGTTAAGTACATAATTCCACATGTGTTAATTCATAGTTTTGATGCCTTCAGTGTGAATCTACAATTTTTATAGTCATGAAAATACAGAAAACTCTTGGAATGAGAAGGTGTGTCCAAACTTTTGGTCTGTACTGTATATATATATATATATATATATATATATATATATATATATACAGTGCCTTTTGAAAGTATTCGGCCCCCTTGAACTTTTCAACCTTTTGCCACATTTCAGGCTTCAAACATAAAGATATAAAATTTAAATTTTTGGGTGAAGAATCAACAACAAGTGGGACACAATTGTGAAGTGGAACGAAATTTATTGGTTATTTTAAACTTTTGTAAAAAATAAAAAACTGAAAAGTGGGGCGTGCAATATTATTCGGCCCCTTTACTTTAAGTGCAGCAAACTCACTCCAGAAGTTCAGGGAGGATCTCTGAATGATCCAATGTTGTCCTAAATGACTGATGATGATAAATATAATCCACCTGTGTGTAATCAAGTCTCCGTATAAATGCACCTGCTCTGTGATAGTCTCAAGGTTCTGTTTAAAGCGCAGAGAGCATCATGAAGACCAAGGAACACCCCAGGCAGGTCCGTGATACTGTTGTGGAGAAGTTTAAAGCCGGATTTGGATACAAAAAGATTTCCCAAACTTTAAACATCCCAAGGAGCACTGTGCAAGCGATCATATTGAAATGGAAGGAGTATCAGACCACTGCAAATCTACCAAGACCCGGCCGTCCCTCTAAACTTTCATCTCAAACAAGGAAAAGACTGATCATAGATGCAGCCAAGAGGCCCATGATCAGTCTGGATGAACTGAAGAGATCTACAGCTGAGGTGGGAGAGTCTGTCCATAGGACAACAATCAGTCGTACACTGCACAAATCTGGCCTTTATGGAAGAGTGGCAAGAAGAAAGCCATTTCTCAAAGATATCCATAAAAAGTCTCGTTTAAAGCTTGCCACAAGCCACCTGGGAGACACACCAAACATGTGGAAGAAGGTGCTCTGGTCAGATGAAACCAAAATCTAACTTTTTGGCCACAATGCAAAACAATATGTTTGGCGTAAAAGCAACACAGCTCATCACCCTGAACACACCATCCCCACTGTCAAACATGGTGGTGGCAGCATCATGGTTTGGGCCTGCTTTTCTTCAGCAGGGACAGGGAAGATGGTTAAAATTGATGGGAAGATGGATGGAGCCAAATACAGGACCATTCTGGAAGAAAACCTGTTGGAGTCTGCAAAAGACCTGAGACTGGGACGGAGATTTATCTTCCAACAAGACAATGATCCCAAACATAAAGCAAAATCTACAATGGAATGGTTCACAAATAAACGTATCCAGGTGTTAGAATGGCCAAGTCAAAGTCCAGACCTGAATCCAATCGAGATTCTGTGGAAAGAGCTGAAAACTGATGTTCACAAACGCTCTCCATCCAACCTCACTGAGCTCGAGCTGTTTTCCAAGGAAGAATGGTCAAGAATTTCAGTCTCTCGATGTGCAAAACTGATAGAGACATACCCCAAGCGACTTGCAGCTGTAATCACAGCAAAAGGTGGCGCTACAAAGTATTAACTTAAGGGGGCCGAATAATTTGGCACACCCCACTTTTCAGTTTTTTATTTTTTACAAAAGTTTAAAATAACCAATACAATTTGTTCCACTTCACAATTGTGTCCCACTTGTTGTTTATTCTTCACCAAAAAATTAAAATTTTATATCTTTATGTTTGAAGCCTGAAATGTGGCAAAAGGTTGAAAAGTTCAAGGGGGCCTAATACTTTCGCAAGGCACTGTATATATATATATATATATATATATATATATATATATATATATATATATATTATGGCATGCTTTAAAGATTGTAGCCAGTTACAGATATAGCAATCTTTAAGGTTGCATTGATAGCATGCTGCACTGTGATATCTTATCACAAAAGACAACAAAGACAATTGAAATCATAACATTTGAGATGACACCCTAGGCGACAGTGGAGATAGCAGCTAACATTTGTAATGTTAAACTTTACTACAACTGTACAGTATAAGTAAATGTCTGTATTTTAAAGATCATCCCAAATTTAAATACACATGTTCATATAGTCATTCGGGAACAATTGCTGCCATGTTCATTGTTTTCTGTAGATAAATCATTCAATTATTTCCTTATACTGAGTCATTACAATGATACAAACACTGTAGTCAGAGGTGTAGCTATAGGGAGTACAGAAGTAGCAGTGGCTACTGGGCCCTGGAACATGAGAGGGGCCCAAAAGGTCCTTCTACCACATAAATAAACCACTATTCTAAATGGCACATGGCAGGTAGGGACTTTACAGATTTTGTATTGGGGCTCAGGAGCTTCAAGTTGCTCTTCTGACTATAGCAGTGTTACTACATCTGCACGGTTGAATTATCGGTAAGTAAACAATAAATCAACAGAGATCATTTTCACTTTCAAGCACAATATATATTTTATCTGCAGACCATGCTACCTCACTGGAATTTGGTAGGGCGTGAAATAGCTACTGACTGCTAACTGACTGCTGTTGCATCATAAAGAACCGCACAAAGAGGAAGACTTTCTGACATTGCCTTTAATTTTTGTGTGGCTATCACAGTCGGACTCTGTTACACAGTTGCTACATATGTCATCCTTTGGACAGCAGGTTTTGAAATGCATGCTGTTATGTCTGACCAATATACGAATCTGTAAAGCAGCAGGAAGAGTAAGAGAAAAGCAAGCAGTGGGCAATTAATAGTAGGCTCCACTCAAAGAGCTGAATTGTAATGTTAGTACTATGCAGTTTCTAGCTAGAAAAGCAACATTCTCTTCAAATAAAGATAAAATCATAAGCTGTCAGTCAAACTGGGAGCACTGTGCTGTACATATACAGCAGAGTCATGGAGCAAGCTCAGGAAAATGTTTAATCCATTTAGATGACACAATTAGTAGAATATAGACTAAGGGAAGTGTGTCTTCAGCTCTGCTGCTTTAAGGGTATGCTGGAAGCTCTTAGGACATGCTAGGATTTATAGTTCCCCGTGGTTCGGAAGTGGGTGACAGCAACTTCTTTTCAAATGTATTTTGAACAGTATTTTACAGTGTTTTTTTTAAAGAGACTACAATTTCTGCCTGCCCAACTTCCAGCCTGTACCTGGAGTACTCCCTTGAGTGATCCCTGATGCATGCACCACGCATCTTTTAGCTCTAGGCCAGCTGTCACAAACACTCCAGCTGGTAAACCAGGCAGTCTTTCTGCAGTGAAGTTCAGATCCCTGTATAGGGGTTAAAGGGTGAAAATCAGGTAATCTACATAGAGAGACAACATCTAGATACATAGACAACATCCTCAATAATGGGCCAAAGTCAAACCAGTTTGGTGACACAGTGGTTCCACTACCTGCTAACTGTTACACATGATAAAGACAATTTCACAATACAAACTGCATACATTCTTAAATAGATCTTCTACACCTGATGAGACTGCTGTACTTACTTTGAAAATGTATCTCAGAATGTCTGTATAATCCATTTTCCAATGGTTTCCCACCTGGTATTAAAATGAGCATTTCTGTAGCTCTTTTCTTTATAAATTGCTCATTTTACTATCAGGTGGGAAAACGTTTGAGAAAGGATTATGACATGGATTTTCAAAGTAAGTACTCCAGCCATAGCAGAGCTAAGAGATCTATTTAATAATGTATGAAGTGTGTATTGTGAAATCTGATGACTGATCCTTTTTAAGTAGGCTGCAATTCTCTCATAACAGATGGCTCCCCTCTAGCACTGGTTAGATATGTTTGTGCCATGGTGGAGAAGTTGTATGAGATTAAATGAATGATAAGTTAGCTATTGTGTAACTATTTTACAGACACAATGTTGGATTTTCTATGTTGGAGTTACAAATATATTGTGCACATGTTTGAGGTTAAGGTTGAAAATATCCCTCAATGCTGATAAAGTACAGAGATACAATAACATTGAAACAACTCTTCCTATCTGGTGTACAATCTCATTATTTGAAGTCTTTTCCCTCAAAAATCATCAATATGGATTGGATGCCATTAAGTTAGAGAGTCCATAGATCAAACTCTATACATGTATCTGGGACATATGGGATGTTTGTGTGACATGCTGTTATTGTGGCTTAAATACAAAAAAGGAACAAGCGTGAGACAGTATTTGAGACGATGTTAGGGTGGTTTAAATACATTTAGCCAGCATTGTACTATAACACAGCTTGCATCGCATTATAAACCTTTGAGATGCCAACATATGAGTTATCACTATGACAGAAGTGAGTGGCAAGATCGAGATACAACCAGTGGCGTAACTAGGAATGGCTGGGCCCCAAGGCGAACATTTGACATGGGTCCCCCCATGAGTCAGTAAGTGAGGCATCGTCTCGTTACCATAGTGACTACAGGACAAACCCCTGTCATTGTATGTGTTGATGTCATTGGAACTGCGCTGGACGCTGATGCACGTGGAGTGATACTCAGCATACTCTGGCATAGCGTCTGGTGACTATGGCACACGTTCATAGCAAACGAATGAGGGTGGAGCCTAAGTACATTTTAAAGAAAGGTAAATGGCACCTATTGTCAGACCATAACTTTGTTTGAGAATAGTGGTAGGATACTCTAACGGGGGTTCACCGTTAGACCTGGTGGATATGCCCTACAGGGCTTCACTAAGTGTTTTTCTTTTCACAGAGTTTCTAACCAGTCTTCTAGTTAGCTGTCCCCTGAAGAGTCCCGGCTGTCCAGTGAGGCAAAATATGTATAGGGACAAGATAGGGCTGTTTCTTTAGGGCTAACTGAGGACTATCCATGTAATGGCAGGAGCTATTGTGGGGCATAGGGAAATACTTGAGGGCTTACCAGGGTTCGTTTTCTATTACAACTGCCAAGGTGGTCCTTGTTATTTTTCTCAGGTATTGACTCTCCCGCCACATGAACTCAGGATACAGTAAGACTGTTCCGAATATTTCCATTCACACTTTGAGTAGAAATAGAATAAAATTCAAGGAATAATAGAATCGCCTGAACTATTTAAATGTATTATTTAATAGTAATTGCAGAATTTAGTAAAAAGTCAATGAATAACATAACATACATGTTTTTTTTTTTTTACTTAAAAATAAAGTTTTTCATAAATTCATTTTTAGAACTATTTCTGAGCATTTTTGGTACACATTCGTATTTAATTTTTGTGTTTTCATTTTTTACTCCCTGAGTTCCAAAAGCCATAACTTTATCATTTTTCTGTTTACATAGACATATGAGGGCTTGATTTTTGCATGACAAGTTTTACTTCAAAATGGTTATTATTCTGTACAATGTAGTGGGAAGCAGGAAAAAATTTCAGAATGAGGTGTAATTTAAAACAAAAATGCAGTACTGCATTATTCTTACGGATTTTGTTTTTACAGCTTCCACTGTGCGATTAAAATGCTATGTTAGCTTTATTCTCCGGGTCAGTAAGCTCATGATGAAACCAAATTTATATAGTTTTTTTCATGTTTTAATAACTGTACAAAAATTCAAAATTTTGAAGAAACAATTTCTTTGAATCACCATATTCTGACACCTGTAACTTTTTTTTATATTTCAGTATAGGGAGCTGTGTAAAGTGTCTTTTTTTGCAGGACAATATGTAGTTTTTATTGATACCATGTTGGGAAATGTATGATAGTTTGATCACTTTTTATTCCATTTTTTAGAGAGGCAAATCAACGAAAAACGCCAATTCAGCCATTGTGATGTTTTTTTTTCTTGCTACGGTAGACACACTTCAGTACTTACATTACTATGGCAGGGCTGGGAGCCTTCAGAAGGCTCCTGGCTCCCATGGTAATGGGACAGCCCCAGAGATTGCACTGCAGTGGGCCGCCCCCATTACCAATCATCATAGGGAAAGTGAAAGTAACCACGGAGATGCATTTGACAACAGCATCTGACTGATTAAATATCCATGATCAGAGTCATCTCTGATCACGGGCAATGCTGCTGGGTACCTACTGTGTGAAACTGCATAGACCCTTCAGCTAGTGTGTCTGCTCTGCTTCAGAACGGACACCATATTTAGTCACGTGCACCAGGACATACATGTACATAGGGGTTAAAGCAAGATGTAAAAACAAAAACCTAGAATGAGCAATGGACTTATAATTCTGAAGAGACAAGACAATGGAATAGTTTTTTCTTTGAAGATTCCATATAGTGGAAATCCACTATATACTGCACCAACAATAACTGAATTGGTCCTAATCCTAATAGTGGATTGTCTGAATCAGAAGGAAGAACTTCAGAAGTAAATGTAGAAAGAGACAATTCCCTCCTTATTTAATTCCTTTCTGTATTTCCATACCCTGTACAAATTGTAATCTCTTTCTAAGCAAGTCTATATTTATGTATGCCAATGGTCAGGATATTCCTATGGTCCAAAATTTATGTAAATGGATATTCTCTCTCATTTTACTTTGCTTATATTTAAGATGATTAATGAAAAGTTTCTTCCTGCTCTTTCCTGTTCCCCCTCCCCTCACCCCATAGAGTTCTATGAAGTTTAGTTTGTCATCAGTGAAGATGGATTTATCTCTGTGAAATGAGCACTTTACCATGCAGGAGAGGATCTGATAACAGCAGATAAGAGGACTTTCATCTGATAAGATATAATACAAAGTTTCTTATATTCATCTGAAGAGTTAATTTACAAAAAAATATTTGAAATGACAGTTACTCACAGACTATTGTTGTGAGAACTGGCTATAGATTCACCAGAATTATTAATAAACTCTGACGTCTGGGAAGTCCCATGTGCCACAAATGAAATTTATATCAGTTTTCTGAGTTATGATAAGTCTGTTGGGTCAAGTTTTCCTAGCCCCGACCTGCCTTGATCTCAGTACTGTTTCACCTACTTTTCTCAAAAGTGTTGATCAGGTCAGAAAATGGAGCATTTTTTAGTGCAAAAATTCATGCGCAAAAGGTCATGTGCCAGAAAACTGACATAGTAAATTTAATAAATTCCCCCCACTGTATGCACTGTGTTTCTTTACTTTGACTATTTGTTTAAATGGAGTATATCAGCAGGATAATTGGTACCAACCCAATGACAGTACATTGTAGGGCTGTTTCTACACTTTCCAATGATGTCTTTCTTATTCTACATTGCAGCTCCGTTTTCATAAAAATGAGTGTTTTATTTTTATGCAGATTTGCTGAAAAGGGCTTTAGGGGCCAGGTGCTGTAAGGGGGCATTACCCCATGATAATCCGAACTTGTAACCAACTGTATCGGCATCTGCCATACAATTGATTACTGTTGCGCGGACGAGGAATCTACTGGAGGTGAGTATGTGTTGGGCAAGGCTTGGGAATATTTGCAAGGTTTGCCTGGCAGTTTTGTTCAGACTGAACATGTCCAAGCCGGAACTGCCATTATTATACTCTGAGTTCTCTTCAGACCCTAGAGTATAATAAGCAAAGGTCTCGGGAATTGAGTAAACATAACAAACAGTGTTACTCACCTGGGCTCTAGCACATCCACTTGCTTCTGAGCCTCATTACACTGGTGTGACCCACATTACTGCTGAGGCCCAATCACATTCAGAGGCACGAAGAGGATGCACCAGAGCTCAGGGGAGGTGAGTAACACTGTTTATTTTTGCACACCTCTCTGGGCCTCTGCTTATTATACTATGAGGTCTCTTAAGACCCCATAGTATAATAGTAACTTGTGGGTGGCGAACTCAATATTTGTGGAAAATTTGTAACAAGAACCCATTCATTTAACGCTATGTAGGTCCCTTATGGCACATTATTCTGTATGGAGAGGCCCCTATGGGACATTATACTGCATAGAGGAGCTACTAAAGGACATTATTCTGTCATAGGGACATTACTCTGTCACAGAGAGACTCAAGCTTTCTGAACTGCCCATGATCTTCTCCCTTTTTCCTCTAAACATAATGATAGTCATTATGGCCAAACAGTTCAAATTTAGTTTTGTCAGACCACAGGACATGTCTCCAAATATTAAGGTCTTTTTTCCTGTGTGCATTTGCAAACATTAATCTGGCTTTTTAATGTTTCTTTTGGAGTAATGGCTTCTTCCTGGCAGAGTGGCCTTTCAGCCTATGTCGATACAGTACTCGTTTCACTGTGGATAATGACACACTCTTACCAGCTTCAGCCAGCATCTTCACAAGGTCTTTTGCTTTTGTTCTTGGGTTGATATGCACATTTTGTACCAAAGCACGTTCATCTCTGGGACACAAAACCGTCTCCTTCCTGAGCGGTATTATGGCTGGACATTTCCATCTTGTTTGTACTTGCATATCATTGTTTGTACAGATGAACAAGGCACCTTCAGGTATCTGGAAATTTCACCCAAGGAAGAACCAGACTTGTGCAAATCCACAATTCTCTTCCTGATATCTTGGCTGATTTCTTTAGACTTTCCCATGATGTTACACAAAGAAGCAGTGTGTTTCAGGTGTGCTTTAAAATACATCCACAGGTGTTTCTCTAACTCAAATGTTGCCAATAAACCAGAAGCTTCCAAAGACATGACATCATCATATGGGCTATGCCAAATTGTTTAAAGGCATAGTAATCTTAGTGTATGTAAACTTTTGACTTTGCAGAAAGTAATAAAAATACCTTAAAAAATTCCCTCTTTCTTATTCTGGTATTTGACAAATATTAATAATTTTGGTAATCCTAATTGACCTAAAACGGGAAAGGTTTATTCTGATTTCATGTCAGATAGTGAGAAAAACATGCATATGTGTCTTTTTATATAGTGTATGTAAACTTATGGTTTCAACTGTACCATCAGTTTTGGCCATCCCTCCTCCCCAAGTCTGGGCATTCCATACAGATGGGAGACTACTAACCCCACTGGGAAGCTGCACAGGTTTACATCTTACAGTTGTCACAGTAAAGTTATTCTATTTCACTGCATCACTACCTCCTGAGTCATTCCTGCTATTACCATCAGAGCCCTTCCGAACACCATCACACCGGCTCAGGGTAAGAGATGACCCCTCTTCAACTGGAAGCGTCCCAGGGGGAACTACTACCACCACTATCTGGTAGCATGCAGACCCCCATCATCAGTCTCTGGGCCAGAAGGTGTGCTGGGGGAGATAGGCCAAGTGCCCTCAACCAATCCGGTGACACAGTTATCGCTACTACTACTCTCATACTCTGGTTCCCTCCATCTGGATTGCGGCAACTATGCATCCTTTCTCCTGCCTTTCCCTCCTAGTGAAATTTACTATTAAAAGTGTCAACGCTGACTGACTGCTCACTCCTTCCCCAGAATCTGTGTAATTAAGACTGCACTGGATAATAGGCGGGCAAATTATAATGGATTGTGGCAACCTAGGGTAATCTATCCCTGACTCGACTAAAGTCATGGTTCCTCTAATCACATGTACATGATGATGTACAGCTGTGTGGACACGATCATGCTCTACAAGAAGATCAATGCTACCATTCAGATACTTGCCCACATTTCGACAAGGTATTGTCTCCATGGGTTAATAGGTCTAACATCCCAGGTCTGTAGTACTGTTTTCAATTGTGATTTTCTTTTTTATCAGACCATGCATTCATCTATCCCCACCAGGCAGGGGTTCCCTTCACCCCCTCCATTCCCCACCTTTCAATTATTACACTATACCGCTGCCTATTCCCTCTTTTTTGCTTTTTTATTCCTTCCCCTTTATTTGTTTTTGGTTGTTTACTTATTTAGCCATATTATTTTTTCGGGATTTACTGTCTTTAATTAATCATTGTACTTTTGTACTTAAAAGAGTGTGTTTGTTTTTTCATGTCTATCCTCATTGCTGATTTTATCACCATGTTATGCGTTATTTTACTTAGAATGTCATATACACTGTTATCTTGCTTCTATGCTATATCTGTGCCTTAATTCAATAAATACTCACCATAAAACTGTATGGTGAGGAGTACAAAATAAAATGCACGGTAACAGTGAAACATGGTGGTGGCAGTGTCCTTATTTGGGGCTGCATGAGTGCTAATGGTGTCAGGGAGCTGCATTTCATTGATGGTATCATGAATTCACAGATGTAATGCTCTATATTGAAAGAGAAGATGCTACCTTCACTCCGTGCCCTTCGTTCCTGTGCACTTATTAAACACATATAAAAGGCCACTGTTGAATTTCTGAAGAACAGTATGAAAATGATTCAGTGGCCAAGTATGTCTCCTGATATGAATCCAATCAAACATTCTATGCCTAGAGGTCTTAGACTGTCATTAAAAATAATGGAGGTCATAAAAGATACTAGTTATCGTTGTTTTTGATGCGTGGTGTATTCATTTTTGCATCAACTAATTTCAGAAATTTTGTAATCTAAGTTACAGTTGTGCTAAAAAATGTACATACCCCAGCAGATTTTTTGTTTTTTTGGCCTTTTTTCAGAGAATATGAATGATAACACAAACTTTTTCTCAACTCATGGTTAGTGGTTGGTTGAAGCCATTTATTGTCAAACTTCTGTGTTATCTCTTTTTAAATCATAATGACAATCAAATCACAAGGCATTATGGGAAAGGAGCTGGGAGCTCATGCGCCCTCTGTTGGATGTAACAGATCCTCAATTTGCTTTTGACTCACCGAGTCTTGAGACAACCAAATGACAACCAAAAACATCAAAATGACCCTGTTCAAAAGTTCACATACCCTGGTGATTTTGGCCTGTATATTAGTAACCTTACTTTAATGTTATGGGTTAAACAAATGTTCTATAAAACTCACTTGTCAAAATTTTGGAAATTGTTCTTCTGTTCAGTGAGATATTAATTAAAATCTTACTTTTCAAAGAGGATGTACTTATGCGGAGTACTGTATTTCTTTACCAAAATCACTAAATAACTGCAGTTGTCCTTTTACATTTTTTTCTACTTTTCTCTTTGGGCTTATATATACACTTTATTTCACTTGTAGTTAGACATGTTTTTTCTTTGGGTTATTGGCATAACAGTACCTCCTTTTTCCAGAATGATGTGGTTACACTATCCAACTGTTTGTTTTGCATTCTGTAACAGAAAAGAATCTTTCTAGCGCCCCTTGTTCACAGCTTCTTTAAATAGATAGCCTATGAATCCACAGTCTACAGGTCAAACACAAACTGTTGGTTACAGATCTCAGATACTTTCTCTTCCATAGGCTTTATATATATATATATATATATATATATATATATATATACACACAGTGGGGAAAAAAAGTATTTAGTTAGCCACAAATTGTGCAAGTTCTCCCACTTAAAAAGATGAGGCCGGCCTGTAATTGACATCATAGGTAGGTAGACCTCAACTATGAGAGACAAAATGAGAAAACAAATCCAGAAAATCACATTGTCTGATTTTTAAAGAATTTATTTGCAAATTATGGTGGAAAATAAGTATTTGGTCAATAACAAAAGTTCATCTCAATACTTTGTTATATATCCTTTGTTGGCAATGACAGAGGTCAAACGTCTTCTGTAAGTCTTCACAAGGTTGGCACACACTGTTACTGGTATGTTGGCCCATTCCTCCATGCAGATCTCCTCTACAGCAGTGATGTTTTGGGGCTGTCGCTGGGCAACACGGACTTTCAACTCCCTCCAAAGGTTTTCTATGGGGTTGAGATCTGGAGACTGGCTAGGCCACTACAGGATCTTGAAATGCTTCTTATGAAGCCACTCCTTCGTTGCCCTGGCGGTGTGCTTGGGATCATTGTCATGCTGAAAGACCCAGCCACGTTTCATCTTCAATGCCCTTGCTGATGGTAGGAGGTTTGCACTCAAAAACTCACGATACATGGCCCCATTCATTCTTTCATGTACATGGATCAGTCGTCCTAATCCCTTTGCAGAGAAACAGCCCCAAAGCATGATGTTGCCACCCCCATGCTTCACAGTAGGTATGGTGTTCTTTGGATGCAACTCAGCATTCACTCTCCTCCAAACACGACGAGTTGTGTTTCTACCAAACAGTTCTACTTTGGTTTCATCTGACCATATGACATTCTCCCAATACTCTTCTGGTACATCCAAATGCTCTCTAGCAAACTTCAGATGGGCCCGGATATGTACTGGCTTAAGCAGGGGGACACGTCTGGCACTGCAGGATCTGAGTCCCTGGCGGCGTAGTGTGTTACTGACGGTAGCCTTTGTTACGTTAGTCCCAGCTTTCTGCAGGTCATTCACTAGGTCCCCCCGTGTGGTTTTGGGATTTTTTCTCACCGTTCTTGTGATCATTTTGACCCCACGGGTTGAGATCTTGCATGGAGCCCCTGATGGAGGGAGATTATCAGTGGTCTTGTATGTCTTCCATTTTCTAATTATTGCTCCCACAGTTGATTTCTTCACACCAAGCTTCTTGCCTATTGCAGATTCAGTCTTCCCTGCCTGGTGCAGGTCTACAACTTTGTTTCTGGTGTCCTTCCACAGCTCTTTGGTCTTCACCATAGTGGAGTTTGGAGTGTGACTGTTTGAGGTTGTGGACAGGTGTCTTTTATACTGATAACAATGTCAAACAGGAGCCATTACTACAGGTAATGAGTGGAGGACAGAGGAGCCTCTTAAAGAAGAAGTTACAGGTCTGTGAGAGCCAGAAATCTTGCTTGTTTGTAGATGACCAAATACTTATTTTCCACCATAATTTTCAAATACATTCTTAAAAAATCAGACAATGTGATTTTCTAGATATGTTTTCTCATTTTGTCTCTCATAGTTGAGGTCTACCTTTGATGTCAATTACAGGCCGGCCTCATCTTTTTAAGTGGGAGAACTTGCACAATTGGTGGCTGACTAAATACTTTTTTTTCCCCACTGTATATATATATATATATATATATATATATATAGACTGTCCTTGAGGCCTCTCTAAAGCTGCTCAAAAGCAATGGCTGTACACTGCTTAGTACGGTTCAGTTCTGGAGATGGGCTAGCCTATGTAATGCTGGAAGAAAGACACTGTGCAAATCTGATGAGCAGTACATTGCAGACAAATGTCATATATTCATGGACATGCAGGGAACTACCAGTGGCTTGTGAACTGCAGACTAAGGAAACTTTTTTGACCATTGTCTGAGTAGTGTATCTGTTCTGAGTGTTAGGTAGTTGGTCCAGACGGGCAGGGGTTAAATCTTGTCTGTCTGTACTTTCTGCCTTGGGGAGGGGTTTTTCCCGGTGCCTCTGCCACACCCTCTGTGGTGCTATATAAACTGGGGCTTCACTATTTCACACTGCTGGTTATACTTGTGTATCCAGCCATACCTGTGCTGTGAGGCCTGGTTCTCAAGTTTGGTATGCGATTCACTGTTTATGTGGATTCTTGAATTTAGCTGTTGGGTGGTCAGTGCAGGGGACTGCTGGTTTATAATGTGTTTAATTTCAGGGTCAGCGCACAGGGATTCTAGTTAGGTTCCTGTGAGGTGTCCTCTTTTCAGAGGAAAACTCTGGCGTCAGGCAGGATTAGTCAGGGTGGATCGCAGGGCGATTTCTATTATTATTTTCTCCTGCTTACTCTGTTTTACCTTCTCAGTTGTTTTGTCTGCCCTTTATTTGTTTTGCGTTTCTTTAATAAACCAGTTTATTATGCATGCTTGTTTATGTTTCATTTGGTTCGGGGCCATACATAACACTGAGACATACAGCTCACAGCTGCAAACAGGGCTGTCATCCTATAAAAACATATTTACAGATAGGGCCAGAAATATTTTGACAGTGACACTTGTTTTGGCATTTTAGCTGGTTACCAAAACATATTAAAAAAAACTGTTATGTAATCAATATGGGCTTAAAATGCAGATTTAATTTGAGGGTACTCACATCCTAATTGGAGGAAAGGTTTAGGAATTACAGCTCTGTAATTTGTAGCTGTCTCTTTGTTCAAGGGACCAAATGTAATTGGACAATTGTCTCAAAAGCTATTTAATGGGTTGCTTGTGATATTCCCTCATTAATCCATCATCAATTCAGCAGGTAAAAGGTCTGGACTTGATTCCAGGTGTGGCATTTGTATTTGGAATCTGTTGCTGTGAAGCCACAACATGTGGTCAAATAAACTGTAAATGGAAGTGAAACAGAGCATCATTAGGCTGAAAAAAAAAGAAAAATCCATCAGAGATATAGAGGAAATGTGAGGAGTAGCCAAATCAACAGTATGATACATTCTGGTAAAAAAAAAAAAAAAAAAAAAAAGTGCACTGGTGAGTTCAGGAAACTGAAAAAGTCCTGGACATCCATGGAAGACAAGTGTTGCATGATCACAAAATCCTTTCCACAGTTAAAAAAAAAAAAACCTCTTCACAACATCCACCCAAGGGAAGAATACTTTACAGGAAGTAGGTGTATCATATCTAAATATCATGCCTAAGTCTAACATAAAGTGAAGACTTCATGAGATCAAATACCCCAAGGTGCAAACCAATAATCAGGTTCAAAAATAGAAAGTCCAGATTAGACTTTGCCAAGATACATCAAAAAGGAGCCAGCCCAGGTCTAGAACAGCATTCTTTGGACAGATGAAACCAAACCTGTACCAGAATGAAAGAATGAAGGATAGGAAGAAGAAAGTATGGAGAAGACTCGGAATGGCTCATGATCCACCACATCTTAAACATGATAAAACATGGTGGAGGCAGTGTGATGGCATTGAAAAGCATTGCTAGTGTTTATTGATGATGCGACAGAAGCAGTTGGGTAAATTCTGAAGTGTACAAGTGTACATTTTCTGCTCAGATTCAACCAAATGCAACACGGTTGATTGGATGGCGCTTCATAGTACAGATGGATGATGAGCCAAAACATACTGCAAAAGCAACCAAGGATTTTTTTTAAGCCAAAGAAATGGAATAACCTGTAATGGCTGAGTTAATCACCATATCTCAACCTGATCAAGAATGCCTTTCACTTGCTTAAGACAAAACCTAAAGGGGTATCTCAAGGATCCTATCCTATATACTTCTAGCTTATGTAGGTTCAAGGGTTTTCCTAAATTGCTTCATTTGCCTGCTGTGTGAAATTATTCCTTCCAATGTTTACACATTGTTTATTTGGTCCCCATCCTATATCTGATAACAGCTTGGAGGATGAATCACTGCTCTCTTGGGGAGGGGGGTGTTGAGTTCTTTTGCTGGACAATCAGGTCAGCTAATTGCAGTTTGCAGATAAAGGGTCAGACAGTGTGTGTTATCTCGCTAGGTAAACACAAAGATAACATTGAGTTTACTGCAAGTCTGTTCTCTCCTCTGCAACATCCAAGTTTTTTTTCCTCTTCAAACCTGTGTAATGTAAGATACATTTACTGTGCATATTATTATTTGCATTTATATTAGATTAGGTAAAGGCAATGTCTATATCTATTGAGGGACTTCATAGTGTCCTGTTCCTCCAACAGTCAAAACCTGCCTACTAGCTTGTTGGAGAATACAAGAAGTGAGAAGAATAGACAGCAGGCAAACTGGTGAGAGATGGGGAAAACCCCTTTAGGCTAAGGCCCCACGTTGTGGAAATGCAGCTTGTTTTGTTGCAGATTTTGCTGCGGTTTTTTGAGCCAAAGCCAGGAGTGGATTGAGTAGAAGGTAGAAGTATAAGAAGTTCCTTTATAATTTCCATTCCTTTAGTAGCCATTTTTGGCTTTGGCTCAAAAAACCGCATCAAAATCTGCAACAATAAAATCTGCGTTTCCGCAACGTGGGGCCTTAACCTTAAGGCAGTAAATTATAATTTGTGTTTTTGAGCCCCTGAAAAGAGGTGGTTTTGTAGAAAAATGGTTGCAATTCTTGAAAGTTTCACACGATATTTTTGTTCAATAATGATAGCAATTCATTTTATTTATATAACGCCAACATATTTCACAGCACTTTACAAATTGGAGGGTTCAAGTACAGACAAAATGAGACATTAGCATTTCTTATACAGTGGTTCAGTCATTTTTGTGATAAAGGTTATTTTCGCTACACATATAAATAAAGCGGTAGGAGCCATCACCAGTCATCATCTTTTTATGTGCAGATGGTGCCTGGACATATAAGGTTACAGTATAACACATCATGTCCAGTGGTGTAATGCAGAAGCGTGAACAGTGGATGGTTAGTTTAAGGGATTTAAACTGCAGAAGGGTTTAGATTAGGATGCACTTGAAGCTGTAGAAATTGGGAGTTAATATTGTTGTCCAGGGTAGAGCATTCCAGAGATATGGTCTGTGAAGAATATCGCCTTGCCAAGCCTCTTGGCATACCTGCGATCAACCTTCTTTCTTAACCTCCCACTCACACACCGTGAGTAGACCGGGTCATAGGATAGAACGAAACGAGCGATATAAATTTTATATATTTAATAACCCAAGTGGGTCGGTACGAATTAATAGCATATACAGAAATATACAATATTAATACGATCAAGCATAAACATACAAGCAAAAGAGCGATAATATGGCACATAAAACAAAAAAATGGGAATAAAAATATAGAATAATACCTGAGCCCACAGCTCTGTCTTAGCTGTGTCTCTTTCAGCTTCCACACAAAGACTCCAGAAAACTCACTCTACCTCAGTGTCAGACCCTTTTCAGCCCCACCCTTCACCTCCCCCAGCCAGCCCTCCTACTGTCTCCTTTGCAGAATCCTCGGAGAGATGGGTGCCTTCCTAGGGGAGGGGTGGGTGAAGTTAAGGTCACCGGACCACTATCCCCCCCATCGCCATCTGGCCAGGGATAAAAACCAGTGAGGCATAGCGTCCAGCAGCGTAACCTCACGTAAGCACCACATTCCAACAAGTGGGGGAAGGACTGACATGAGCAAGTAAAAACACACTTCCAAGAAAGATATAAAACTGAGGGTCGGTTCATCACATGGTCCAACTCAGGAGAAATCTTGGATACGGTAGTGGGAGGTTCCTATATTAAAAGATGTTAGTCTTAGGTCATTAACTGAACATAGAGCATGGGTTGGGTTGGACAGAGATAAGGGATGATATGTAGGGAGGTGCAGCATTATGGAGTGCTTTGTGGATAAGGGTGATAAGTTTATATAGTATTCTATAATGAATAGGCAGCCAATACACAGCCTGAAGGCATTAGTGTAGCATTTAGATTGATAGATGAGCCTGGCTGCCTGGCTGTTGAACCTCTTACATTAAACTTGAAAGTATACACTTCAATTGCATCTTAGTTGTTTCATTTCAAATGCAATGTGGTAACATGCAGAGCCCATAACATGAAGATTGTATCACTGTCCAAATATTTCTGGACCTAACTGTATATATTATGTAATGCAAACAAGTAAAGTAGTAACCACACTATGTAAAAGTATGTGGTGGGTACCAGCAACTGCAGCCTGATACTCCAAGTTAATGAAGAAATCATGTGAGAAAATCTAGTGAAAAACAAGTAAAGGTCTCTTAGCCCATATCAGTGCAATGTATTAGTTCCATAATGGAACTTTTTTTTAAAGCTGAACTGAAACATTGCAGTGATATGGATATAGAAAACTTTACTTGCTTTTCTCTGGATTTTCACTGGAGTGTTGTAACCTCTTTTCATTTATTTGGTATATGTATGTATACATTTTATATATATTTATTGTAAGCTATAAGGCCAATAGTATTTAGATATGTCTGAATATCACCCAACCTTTCAACCTTGAAGAAGTACTGTAGGAACACTGTGAAGGTTTAAGATATGTCTGATGAAGAAGACTGTGTTTGGCCAGTGCATTTTGCTATATGCAAACTTGTTTGGTGAAGATAAATGTCCTAAAATACCAGTTTTCTGTAGGCATATTTATTGCATTGATAACACAGACAGAGAGTTCTTCAATGATATACTGGTCCCATCTCAGCTAGTTATGGAGGCTCAATGTCCCAACCACCAGATTGGGACTCTCAGAAACAAGTGAACATGACTGTTCTACAGTGTTTCTGTAACCCCCATACAAATAAATGGAAGCTCTGGAAATAGCATAGCACAGAGAGCTACACTTCTTCGTCAACATGGAATGTACTTACATTTACATTTTTTCCAGAACTGCTCATAACCTCTATATTACTAATGAAATCACCATAATGTTGTACCATGTTAGCCATAGAAAGTAGTGGAAGAGTGAAGAAATCAGGCAATACCTTTTTGTGGTTTGTCAACATGTAGTTTGGCAAATTACTTTTGTCAGATTCAAGTTATTTCTGTGACCATTGTGGGTTTTTCTTTCATTAAACGAGGGGTACCAATAATTTTATCCTACGAGTTATATTGCATCTTATTTTTTTAAGGATTCTAAGATCCTTTGAAGGTCCATGTCTTCTGTTTATAAAAAGTCTGTGAATTTTCAGTTTCTTGATTAACACCATGTCTGAAGAAGAGAGCTAGCACTCTCGAAAGCTCACCATCAAATATACTCAGTTAGCCTCTAAAAGGTATCGCCTGATTTCTTCACTCTTCCACTAATGGAAGCAGCATAATAAAGCTGTGTTCGTGTGTTTCTATACCTTCTGGGTGAGAGAGAAATAGGTTAACTTGCTGAGAGGAGTAAAAATGTATTGTGGAAGGACTTGAATGGTTGATTTTTGGGGATGAATTAAGGCTGTCACTCAAATTTTAAAGCCCAATGCCAATTCCCAAGTCAATGATGCTTGCAGATAAAGTCAAGTGAATCCCCTCTAAAATTCTACAATGCTCCATGTAGTGTGTACAGTATGTCCTATGTTATTTATAGTCGGCCACTGCAGATGGTCACAATCTTAACCTCTCTATTTCATCTATTGAAAGAAAAATAACTTAAAATGAAACATAAGGGAATGGTAGCATTATCTTTATCTGGTACTGTCAAATACACAATGTAGTACATGAACAATAATGTTACTTTGTGCAGAGATATGATTATTAACCTTAAGTTATATGTTTGAAAAAGCTTTCAGAGACATGAAGAGGTGCAGTTAGATATCTGTGCACAAAGCAAATAATTTGCTGAAAAAGTAGACATGAACAATTTGATGGATAGATGAATAATTTTCTTGAAAATCGCATAGAAAATTGCAGTCATTTACACAGACAATATATGCATGTAAACAGTAAGAATTCATGTGGGGAAAATTAAGTTTATTTTTATGCAAACTTCACAGAACTTATTCAAGTAAAAATACTTATTTTTCTAGTTCATTTGTCTGTGTAAACTATTCTCTTTTAGAGGTGTTTGCAATTATTGTGTGCTGCTCTGGGGATTTTATTACCATTTTTTAATGAGTGCATTTTAGTGTATGAACATAGAGTAACTTGGTCTGTAACAATGTGCAGCATACATTTCAGAGACTTGTCAAAACTCGAACCATTTGTGCTGGTGTATATGTTTGATAACTTTGTTTGCTCTCTACTTGGCATGCAGTAGCTGACCCTGTTATTTCCAGCTTGTCAAGACTGTGCATATACTGTCAGTTCTTCCCAATGTAGGCTGTCCACAATGAATATAATTAAAAGCGGATTTTATCCAGATAGTCAAATTCTATATTGTGCTTGTAACGTTATTTTGGGATAAATGGTATGTGAACCATATTTATTATCCAGGGACATGGCAGAGTTCATTTACTAATGCTGTGCCTAGGATCCCAATTTATCAGACATTTGCTCTTTTTTTCATACTTGGTAGAAAGATGAACTTGTTAATTGTTGTTTGGTGGCAACAGACTAACAGGCTGTACAAGCCCAAAATGGCATCATTATATGGCAGGAAGACAAATGGATTATACCTGCACTAATTTTCTTTGTGCTACAATGTATTGGATCACTATCTGATGCTGTATCTATGTTAGGCTGTGGCCCCACGTTGCGGAAAAGCTGCTTTTTTTGTTGTAGATTTTGCTGCGTTTTTTTGAGTGGCTTCAAAAAGAATGGGAAATATAAAGGAAGCATTTATATTTCTCCCTTCTGCTCAATCCACTCCTGACTTGCTTCACTCCAGGACCTCTGCCAAGTAGCTGTTTGAATAGTGAAGTATATAGTGCAAGCACTGTGACCTCTTCACTATTTATATTGTCCACTGTTTTATAGTGGCAGTGCAATGTTATTACAGGCTGTAATTACATTACACAGTCACTATAAAACAGCCCCCCCCCCACTGATCTCTTATTGATCACCAATCCTGAGGACGTGTTTTTCACTTTTATTGTTAAGTCATTACACAAGCTGGGTTTTTCTTCATGTAAGGCTGGATTTACAACAGCGCTTGCTTTCCGTTGGGGTATTCCATCCCTTATTCCGCTTGAAGAATGCGGAGTGTATTTTTCAGGGCACAAACTAGGCGGAACCCGGCAGACCCCCATTATAGTCTATGGGGTCCGCGGGTTTTCACTGTTAACCGCTTTTTAAACTGATTGGGTTTCCGTTTTTCGGGTGCCCAAGTGGACCCGAAGAACGAAAACCCAAGTGCAGGTGTGAATCTAGAGTAAGATGCAACAAAAAGTACAGCCTAGATGCATTTTAGCAAACCAAATATATTTTATCAAAAATAAATTAGATGCCCTATTGAAAATAAAACAATCAACTATTATACTTCAAGATGAAAGTTGATAATGCAATTTTCTTCAGTTTCCTATACCCGCAGCACATGGACTGCAATAGTGTGGTAAAAATAGAAGAGTAGTTTAAGCCAATATCATGCAATGTTTCAGCTATAGACAGCCTTTTTCATGCCTAAAGGCTATCCATAGCCAAAGCATCATATGATGTTGCATTAAACCACTGTTCTGTTTTCACCATACTATTGGAATTTTTTTTTTCTGTCATCACAGAGTTGTATTGGAGTGTGGACCAGGCAGAATGAGTCTAACAGGTAAAGGGAAATGTTTTGGTAATATTTAATTTTGGTCCCAAATATTGGGATCTCACCTTGTTGTCTGTGATGCATCAATTCTTTAAGTATCCTGTAGGATACTTAGTTCCAGCTAGACAGAGACAAGACACAACACTCTCTGGCTTGTGTGAAGCTCTTCTGATCGTCCACAGAATCTCATTTTTTTTTTTTATAATAACAATGGTTACAATGTACAGCTAAGCTTCATCCAATCAGAATTGCAGTTTTTACCATGTATGGTTAAGTTTCAGCCAATCAGGATTGCATACAATGAATATATTAACATATAGATTGCCACCACAGCATATAGAGCGCATAGTACAAAAAGAAAGTCTTGCCATGTGCAGACTGAAGGGGCAGGGATATGGAGGACATTTAAGTTTTACACATACTGTAATTTAACATAGATTACCCATTGACTATCAAATGGCTAGTCACTTATGCACAGATAACAAAAAGCTACATAGAGTCGTGTGAACAAACTATATACCAGACTCTTAGTGGAATAATGGGAAGTGAAGACTATCTAATTAATCTATAACGTTAGTAAAAGTAATATCAATGTTTTAATAATCTAATATTTCATATTCCCTAATAATTGCCATTTCAGGTGATGGCCACCAGCAGGATTAAATAGACAAAATTGGGTTTAACTGGAATTTTACTTTCCTTGAGTCCAAAGGCATCTCAGAAGGGTCTTTATCCCTGCCCTTAATTCCTCCTAGGACTGGCCTACCTTTGTAGCAATGAGACAGTTAATTAGCATAATTAATGGTATAAGAACCCCTCTTCTCCACTATCTCATTGTGTTTTAATGGATGAGTTTCTTACTTGGTTTAAATTGGGTGGGTATGCTGAGCTGCCTTTAGACTCAAGTAAATTTCTAGGTAAACCCTAAAATGGCTATCCTGAAAAGTGGTTTTCCTAGTAGCCATTACATCTGCTAAGAGGCTAGGAGAATTACAGGCCTTATCCTCAAGAAGTCCGTATTTGAGATTCTTGCTCAATGCAGTCCTCTTGAGAACTCTGCCAAGTTTCATACGTAAAGTTCCTTCTTTTTAGAATATTGAGAGACAACCTATCTTACCAGTTTTCTATCCTCATCCTGAGACGGAAGAACAGATATGTTTCCACACCTTAGATGTTAAAAAGAGGCTTATTGATAAGCAGATCTCTCTTTACCAGCTTCACCAAGGGCACAGTCTACACGTTCCACGGCAACTTCATGAAAACGCACAAGAATCTATTCTGGCTATTTATAATACTTGCTGGAGCTCTTCCTCTACCTCCATCAAGCATTATCACTTGGGCATCCACTCCAAGGGTCCAGCCTTTGGCAAAGCAGTACTTAATATGGTTTCCAAGTAATGATCTTAACCCATCTTAGGTAGCTAGCTAGGTCCCTTCTGTGCTGCTGCAGGACGAATAGGAAGGACAAAATTTGTCTATCCCTTGGATTTGTTCGAATGGATGAGACGTCAGAGCATTACGAACAATAGATATGTGCCAAACAGGCACAGGAAGTTTTACTTCTGGTCTCAGATTCCTAATTGCGTTGAAAAATCTTGAAACTAAAGGATGACCAGAGAATTTGCCCTCAGTCATGGAATTAATGGCTGTCATATGTACTTGGAGAGTATTAATTTTAAGGCCTTTTTGAAAGCCATCTTGTAAAAACTGGAGAACACTGGGAATTTCTACTGAATGAAGTTCTGAATTGCTAAGCCAGGAAGAGACTTTAGACCAAATTTTATAAGGAATCTTATTTGTTGAGTCCAGAAAGGAAGAGACATGTAGTCCTGTTTCCATAATTTTTTTAACAGTTTTAATTAACTTATCAGTATTTTCTTTTTTAAACAAATAATTATCTTCAGAAATTGTCATGTCTGAATCTGATTCAGATGTCTGAAGCTTTCCCTCAGAAGAGTTAGAGGAATCAAACAATTGAGAAAAATTCTGCTTGAGTTTTTTTGATTTTTTTTTGGTAGACATACACGATTTTAACCAAGAAAAAAAACTTTTTAACCTCCTTATCAGTCGTCTGTTCATCCTCAGAAACATAAATGCAGATATTGCAGATATTAGAAGGATAATCCTCTGGAAGGTGTTGGGGACAACTAATGCAGAGTTCAGTTTTAGTCTTCTGCTTTGTTTTAGAAGAGGATGCATGAAGACTGGTAGGAGAGGCTTAACTCTGAGTATAGCTTATTCATATGTCAGGCACATAATCATTAGGCAACAACTGCTGACATTTTACATAAGTTCTGTGCTTCCTCTTAGAGACCTTTTACCACTGGACATTTGTAAGTATGAAAAAGACTCTCTTACTACTTGTTTCAAAGCAGTATTCTGAGGGTCTGGCTTGCCAGGCACATCGCACCGACCCTCATTAACAGGAAACTTTAAATGGATAATTCTGCTCTGGGAGTTCCGCCCCCCCCCCCTTTCCCCGTGATGTGACATACCTATGTCATCTGGGAATCCTCCTGCCGAGATTGGGTACATGGTCCAGTTCTGAGCTTCTTCTGAAGCTGCTCCTTCTCCACTGCGATGTTGCACATGCACACTAAAAGCCAGAGGATGCGGTGTCGGCAGACTCCGGCCAGAATGGCGGCTATAGCCACATAATTTGTAGTACCCTTGGCTCTATTCATCCACCAGCTAGCATTGCTAGATTTACAGTAGTTCACTCCTGAACAGAAGGAACCTCCAGGCACATTTAACAGCTATCTGAGAACCCCTCAGACATAGCCTGGGCAATATGTGAACAAGAAAAACAAACAAAAAAAAAAAGTATAAAAAAGTAAAACCCCCTTGTGGGCAAACTTAAGGAAAAAAAAAAAAAAAGAAGAGGACATATAAACAAATATATGTCACATATATATATAACACAAAGCGTTAGTGCAGAGGAGGGGGGGGGGGTTCTTATACTATTGATTATGCTAATTTACAGTCTCATTGCTATGTAGATGAGCCAGTCCAAGGAGGAATTAAAGGTGGGGATAAAGACTCATCTGTGCTGCCACAGGACAAATGGAAAATACAGGTTTTCAAGTTCCTATACTGTGATGACCTAGGAATAAACATAAATGCCTTAATTTTTCTGGATTCCTCCATTGGATTGGCATATAATGCCAATTATACAGCGCATATATTAAACAATACAAAACCTCATGAAATTGTAAATATGAGTTTCTGACACCTTAAAATTAATTGTGATATATATCAATATCAAAGCACTTCTGTTCTAAGTGGGCCTACCAGCCATCATCACAGGCATTCAATTCCATGTACAACTTCTCAAAAATCAATGAGGAAATGTGAGCTATGCCACAAAAACATCATTATATCCCTTTTGCAGATCAATTCTGGATTATAGAAACTTCTCCACAGCAACCAAATTATAAAGCTTTCTTAAATAAGATCTTTAAAGCTTCTTGCCCAGTATTAATATGCACTTGAATTCTCTGACTTACAGCAAATTCAAGGTGAAAAATTATTACAATCCAGCCTTATAGCCCAACCCCAGTTCCTAAACTCTGTGATGTTCTTTTTGGTGAATAGCTGCAGATACTGCAAAAATCCATTTCAAAATCCAGCAGAATGCCTTCTCTGAACAGCATTCTCTATATGAAGATAAAGACGCTTAAACACCCACAAGAGGTACTGTATGATGTTTAGACAGCTGCACATTTTTCTTCCAAAAGTTACTGGGGAGGCATCCATTACCCTCTCAAGATAAGCATTCTCTGGCCAGACACTTGCATGATTCATGAAGTATAACATAGTGACCATTCAGATGAGTGGCTGTGTATGGATTAATCAAAATCAGCAGAGTGGGAGCTGCTCACATAGTGGCTCTCTATTTTGTTGTGAAACTCCCCTCTATGTCATTCAGATGCCCTCATGTGGCCTATTGCCGCAACCCAGATAGAGGAGACTGTAAGATGGGGAAACAGCCCTCATGTTATGAATGTAACTGTTTCTGTAGATAAGTTTATTTTTTTTTTTATAAACTGATATTTGTTTGTTTTACCACAAGAGGCCACTGTTACCTCAGAAATAGAAGAGACTGTAATTCTGTAATTCCCTGGAGTAGTGACGTGGAGACCCTGTTCTGCAGAGGAGGAACAAGAAGAGAGAAAGAGTGTGTCTGGCAGCCATCTTAGCTGTGTGTGCTTCTGAGCTTTTAGAAGAAGGGCTGAAGTGAGAGGAAAAAATAAACATTCCTAAAGGATTATAGACATATAACAAGAGTGTGCTGAAGCAGAGACTGTTCCAGGGTTTGTTCAGACAGCATCCTAAGGTGAAGATTGCTATCAAGGACCCGGCTGAGAAGTGGTCCTGTCAGTGAGACCGCATGTTTGGATGAGCCCTGCTTTCAGCGGTTTCAGAGAGAAACTACAAGGTACCCAACAAATCTGAATCAGTAAAAGAAGTAATCGTGTACGCACCGCATTACATTTTTGGCGCAAATTGCTTAGGACTGAGTAAGGGCCTGTAGTTAGACTAGTTAGGCATACTCATCTTCACAGGCCACACTACTGGTGAATTATCTATCTATTCGGTAGTAAGGACTCAGAGAATTCTATTGAGTTGTAACTACCAGAGAGGAGCTTCTGAGGAAGTCTAGAAGCGACATTTTATACGTTGTCTTATTTCTTTGGCTTGCAAGCTGACCTACTATGATATTTACTCGGTTATACTTTGTTTGTGGGGAATAGAGGTATTTTGATAAGTTTGTAAGCTCTTGTGTTGTACCGCCACTGCCCCTATCACACTCATTGAATTGTTCCTGTGACTAGGGTGATAAAAAGCTAACAAGCGGCTGGTTAGTTGCAGCCTGCAGATAGGTAAAAGCTTGGAGTTTATTGTAGCTACACATGAGAAAGCACCGCGCTGTACAACACCAGGGTCTCAGCTTACTGGCTGAGTGTATGTAAATAGTTGAGAGTGTTTTTCTGGTAAATAGGTGTTACTATAGAAAGTAAAATCTTGATTTTTTACTAAATTGATTTGGAGTCGCTTCCTTTGTTCGTGACTTCGCTGTATCCTGGGGAGCCCACCTCGGTACACGGCTTACAAGACCGGAGGATGGGAGTTGTAGTGGTGGAAGATGTGCCACCTACTAGGCTGAGCACACTCACCACCCACTCCAGCCTCACTCCTGGGCTGGACAGAGTCAAGGGGGGTCCTGCAGCACTACCGGATGGTGGTGGTAGTAGTTCTTTTCCCCGGGGTGCTTCCAGTTGGAGAGGGGACCTCTCCTCTCTGAGCCAGTGTGATGGAAGTTGGAAGGGACCTGATGTTATAGCAGGCACGACTCAGGCAGCCATTGGTAACAGTTGAACCAGGAAACAGTTTTATTGAAACAACTGGAAACAGGTAACGGCAGCTTCTGAATAGGGGTAGTAGTACAATGTCCAATTCCCCCCAGCCTTGGTTCTAGGAGGATGCCCAGGGGTGTTACAGGCTCCACAAAATAATCCACCACTACTCCTCCTCTCATGCCTCTCCCAGCCAGGTATACTGGGGATGGAGTCACAGGGAGTCCTGACAGGGATCTGGTTACCTGAAGGCTAGGTCCGAACGTGGAACTCCTGTCAGGGTCCTCTCCTGCTCCTCCTGGCACAGAACCAAAAATGTTCAACAGCTTAGACAGCTAATCTCCGTTGCTCAGGGCTGCCTCTGGATGAGCCTGGGGCTGATGATATCCCTCCTGGGGCTGTGAAGACGACTGTTGGGCCTCAGTCCAGAAGTTGGTGTCAGGGTAACTCTGCACACCTTCTCCTGCTAACTGCACACACTTGACTGACTAGACTAACCGTCGCCGGGGAGACTAGGTCTCTCTACAACCCCGCCCAGTGGCCTCTGATAGGCCAGGGCTGAACCAAGGCAAGGTTTGAACAATGCAGGGAGTAAAATACAGAGGATAGCTGCATAACAATCACATTTAACACAGAATGGAACAAACCAACAAAACCCACAGGTACAAATGACAAAAGTACTTTAAAGAGTACGAGACCCAAAAGTACAAAGACTATAGAAGTGTACCACAAGGGGGGTATTCCTAACTGCTCAGCAGTGATGCGGAGCAGTAACACTGGCTCCTCTGCAGTGATATCAGTAGCCGAAACTAATGACAGCGATATCTCTGCAACCGGGGAGGATAGCGGCAAAAGTCAGCACACTGTCAGATTTCCATCGGTATATAACATTGTCGATTCTAGAGGACATAACAGGTCCTCTTTAAATATTGAAATATTACAAGTGCACAATATTTGCACATACATCTTGGAAGTCCAAAACATTAAAGGGGTTGTCCAGCCCAAAATCAAAATTTTCTTACTGATGAACTTTCCAATGGATAGGTCATCACTATGTGATCTCTTGGGTCTCTATACCAAAACAGGAGTGCAACCAAACCAAAATATAAAACAAGTGAAAAAAATCTGCACTTGATATAGGTCTGCATTTATATTGTTATTCTTCAAGGTATTTTATCTCCCCACATAACTTTCATTGCATAAACCATGCTTAATGTTAACAATGAACATCTATGAACTTTACAGGTGAGACTGAAGCATCAAGCTTTTCTCTTCAAATAAGTAATGATTAGAACATGAAGATGGAGATAATAAAGCCCTTTTATCTTCACTGCTTTTCAGATTTGGAGGTTCACTCTCCACATACATTAAAAGACATCCACTGATGTACAATCCATAGATCACAATGCTTTTTATTAACCAAATATATTCCTTAATGTCCTGAAAGCACACAGTCTTCATTTACAATGATACATATTGCATTCACCTCACATACTTGTATTACTGATCTTTGTAGAGCTGCTAATTAACATTATAAAATACTGATTATATTGGGATGCTCGGCAGGATAAATTAACCCTCTTTAACTTCATATTGAAAGAAAATAAAACATGTTCATGTATAGAAAAGACTAAAACTAATGAAAAATGTTAAAGAATATAGTAAAAAAAAAAATCTAATGCTGTTATATGGCACACTGAAAATGTATGCTCCTCTTAAAATGATCTTATTTTTACCATACATGTCAATATTCCAAAAAATGGCAAACAGATAACTTAGGATAATAATGCAATTATTTAAAAGGTTATTCCCAAGGGCATAGCTATAGTGGGTACAGAGTTAGCGATCACTATTGGGCCTCTTTACAACATAAGAAGACACCAGTCATAGCACATGGTAAGTGCAGGCCCCATTAAAGATTTTGCATTGGGGCTCAGGTGCTTTAAGTTATGCCTCTGGTTATTCCCAACTCAGCAAGTTGCTATCAAGCTGGTAATAATTGCTCCAAAGTCCCAACTAATAGGGATGGACTTACAGGAACAGCTGAGCAGTGTTGCTTTACACTCTTCCAGGAACTCTATAGGTGAATGGGAGCTATGGAAACAACATAGCACTTTTATGTTCACGGTTTCACTTTTAAGATACGAAAACAGTGTAGCTTAGCTGTGCTATGCAGTTTCCGCAGCTCAAGTGCATCATTATTTCATGCAGAGGCATAACTTTAAAATCCTGGGCCCAATGCAAAATTTGTAATGGGGCCCCTATCTACATTGTGCCATTTAGAATAGCGGTATATTCTATGTGGCAGAGAGACTTTTGGGGCCCTCTCTGGGTCCAGGGAATATTATAATGTGTAGGGGCCACTGTAGACCATATAATACTGTGTGGGGGTAACTGTGGAGCATATTATACCGTTTGGTGGCCACTGTGGAGCATATTATACCGTTTGGTGGCCACTGTGGAGCATTATACTGTTTATGTATGTATGTGTGTATATATTTACCAAATGCCAACAAAACCATCAAGAATTCAGTTGTCTTGAAACTTTCTCTATGTGACTGTAATGATGATATATGGAGGCAATTACAATATTAAAGCCAAAGGAGAAGATTATTGAGTGAGTGAGAAGATGCCAATGTAAACAAATGCAGAGGATGCCAGGAGCTCTCAGAGAACCCAGAAATCACTCAAAACACTGCTAAAGGTATATGGGTGCACTTATTAACCTATTAGTAGCACTAACAGACCTTTTTTGAAAATTCATTTTTTGCCCGGAAAATCCCTTTAACCACTTCAGTACCGGGCCAATTTCTGGTCCAGGACCAGACAGATTTTCGGCTTTTTTTTTGTATGTGCGGTTTTTTAGGGCTGTAACATTTTTATCATTTGCGTTTTTATTTATTTTTTTTTATATCCGGGAAAATATAAACATGCAGACATGCCTGGCACCCTCCCAGACTTCTCCTGCAGCTCCTGGGCTCTCGCAGTGTGCCATGACTCTTGCCTCCATTCAACTAGGGAGCCAGGCTTTTCAAGAAAGTCTCCATCTGTGGCCTCCCCTTGCTCCACCTCCCATAACCACACTAGGAATCACTTCTCGCCTCTACAACTGAAAATGACTTGCTTCCTGAAACCCAGACCATGGGAGATTGTGCTGTAGAAAGTACCTGATGGTTACCGTTCCCCTTCCCCCATCCAAGGGCTCATAATTCTGCTCAGCCCCTTCAGGCTTATTCACCTTTCTGCAACCCCCATTACTATCTCCAACCTTATTGGACTGTTTCGGAGATGACCTCAACTTTTGCAAATATCCAGCTGTTGCTGCGCTCAGCCCTGATGAGATTGAACGTTGGCAGAATATGCTTGATTTTTTTGTGGAGTACAAGCAGGAGGTCACTAAGTTTCAAATGAACTAGTCCGCGTTTACCACCAGAGTGGTAATCTGTTGCCGAAAATGGAACTGCCACTATTTGCTACAGGAAATTGTCCACCTACTCACTTCGCACATCTTGGCTCTGTAATCCCAACTGGATGACATTGAAAACTGCAACAGGTGCAATAACATCCGCATAAGAGGACTTCCCAAATCAGTGGCCACCCCTGACCTGGCCGACACCTTAGTGTCTATCTTTAACAATATCTTAAGCTCCTGACAATCTGTCCAGAAACAGCCAGACTGGACACATCAGGACCTACGCCCATGGGATCCAGACCCCAACAAACTTAGAGATGTTATCTGCTCGGTCCATCACTATAATAGTATGAAAGAGATTCTTCTGAAAGCTAGTAACAATCCTGCTTCATCATACAAGGGACAGCCTCTGCAGATTCTACAGGAACTTTCTGGATGTACTCTTGCTCTAAGAGTGGCACTTCGCCCACTCACGGACAACATTCTCAAGGAAAGCAATATCCCATTTCCCTTTTGCTTTGCAAGTACGTCATAATGGAAAGACTTTAATTATTCAAACCCCAGAGGACCTACCATCCTTCCTCAGATGCCTGGAACTCTCTCTTGTTTTACTATCCTTGTGGCCCACCCTCTCTGCTCTTGGTCTCTTCCTGGGGAGAGCACCAACCCAGATTGACCAGAACCAGGCTTCTGGACTACCTCAATACTCTGCTAGATGCAGACGCCATTCTAGGAGATCAAGGCCACTCAGCCCCAGACCTTCTACATTTTCCTGAGTCCCTGATAACCACATAATTTGACCAAGTTTATCCCGTGAAGTTAATAGACCAGTCATCCCCTTCCTCTGCTTTTGCAATCTACATAAACCCCTTGAATTGTGCATTCTGTCTCTTCTGCCCCCCAACTATAATTATTGTAAACAATCCCAAATTAAGGGTGAAAATGTTAGCATGTAAATGCATCACTCTCTCTATTTCTGTTCATCCACTGGCAGTTGATGCCAGGGGCAGTGGCCCTTATCTAAGAGTAAAGAGGCTGTCATCCTCATTCATAAATCCCTCCCACATCAGATCTGTGATTGTGTCACCGACCTTCGGGTAAGATTCATTGTCCTAGTTTTATGCATTGAGAATAGGGTTTTTACCATTATGAATTCCTATGCCTTTAACCAGGATCAAACTCAATTCATGCTGGACCTTGTAGATGTGGCACTGCATTTGTCACAAGGCACCATTATTCTCTGTGGGGATATAAGTTATCCCTGGACCTGACGCTTGATAATTCATTGGCAAAGCCAATGCTTTCCTGCTCCTCCATTAAGAGGGTACGGATGATGTTGCTTCAATTACAACTCTGCGACCCCTGGCATTTGGCCCATCTGACGGACAAAGATTATACATTTTATTCACCCCCACATAACTCTTACAGTTGTATTGATTATATTCTGGTACATCAGCAGATGTTATCATGGTCCACAATCACAGAGATAGGTAACATTCTCTGATCAGCTTACGCCCCTGTCTTTATTGCTCTTTCCAAGACTAATTGGTCATGGTGATTGAATAAGTCCCAGCTATAACACAAAATATGCACTAGGGAATCACCCTGCCCAATAACCTTGAGTGAATACTCCTTTTCATGAATTCCACCAGCTTCTCTAGGTATAAAGTGTCCCTTACTTCTGTTACAAGCAGCAAAAAATGTCCTTCCCAGACATTGGAGGAGTCAATCCTCCCCCACTGTGTAGGAATAGTTTGCTGAGATCTCCCTCCTACAGAGGATGGAAGATCTCAATGCAAACAAACACAAACCATGGGACAAATTTACCTGCATGTGGATAGCGTTCCAATATTCTGACAAAAATCACCAAACAGGAGGCCTTACCCAGGGTTGCTAAGGTATGCTACTCATGTTTTCTTAGTGCACTTGTCTTTGTACGCTGCTCCCGTTGCTGGCCCTCACAGTTTCCATGTCCTCTTCTTCCCCTCCCTGTTTGTTAGCCTTGTTATTTGCCTTGGTTGTTTCATCCTCCTACGTTGCTTGTTATGCATCCCATTATTTTGGAAAAGTAAAGAAGCTGGAATTTGAAATCACACACACACACATATACATATATACACATACACACACACAACATATAGTTAGTATCACTACGTCCAGAAATATCCAAACTATTGTAATATAATTTTATTTTTGATGCACACTGAACACCATAAAAAGAAAAGTTTTGGAAAGTGAAATGGCTTTTGGAAAGTGAAAACTAAAACTGTCTTTGACTGGATGGAGTTACACATGCTTAGGGATATTTGGTAGTCTGGAAGAAGCAATATAATTGCAGCATTACCACATGTTTTCATTATTACTCCGTGATGCTAAAAATTGAGGTCAACAATTTTACCATAACTTTCAGGTGACCAAATGTTATTGTAGAGTCCAAGGAATAACTTTAGCAATAACACAAGAAAAAAAATGTAATACATTTATTAAGATTAATGTTGGTCTTGTCTTCTTCCCACTGTTTGTAGTTTTATATTCTAACAAGGGGGGGTTCTAAACAAATATTTTTGTTCATTTTCTTAATTTTCATTTAATTACATTTTGTTTCTAAGAGGATTTCAATGTGCAAGCATCTGAAATGAGTCGACAAACTGTTCCACTTATTGGAACTTTCAACTGTTATATTTAAATGTTCTGATTATAATCTAAATTAATGTTACAAAGTAGTCTATAAAAGGTCTATGTGATCGTGAAATTATTTCTGAAATTGCCTGTTATCCTTCAGTGAATTGGTTTGCATTTGCTTAGTTTATCTATTCATCGAACATTTCACATATAACGCTAGAATAACTCACCAAGAAAATTGAACAAACATCATTATTCAAAAGAAATGGAAATATCTAGAAAAAATGCAAATCTGCAATTTTAACAGATTCTGAAAAACAAAACAGCACCAGAATTCCAAGTATTAAATGCTGAACTAACCTGGTCAACTGCTTTGTGTGAAATAAAGCTAGATTATCAAATGTAATTACTTGTTTATATCCCAGCCTATATTCATTTAGTTTTGATCACCTCTGCTGTAGTCTCATGCTGCCATTTTTTTGTTTGCCTTTGAATTAACTTTGAATTGGGTTTTAAAGATATACTTTATTCTTTTTTTTTTTTTTTGTTTTTTTTTGTTTTTTTTTGTTTTTATCTGTCTTTGTTCTGCTTGAAAATGGGATCTTTTGTGTATGCAGACAATTCCTTTGTCTATACAAGAGAGGAAATTCTGCAGCTCAGAGGCACAGCAGGAGGGCATACCATCTGGTCACACATCCCCCGTGAGATTTGGAGAAAGAAAAAGCGGGTGAGGGGATGCAGAGCAGGAACTCTTCAGAGGATTAAAAAGAGGCGTTACCAACCAGCTGTTCCCTCCATCATCATGGGCAATGTGAGATCTCTTGCAAACAAGATGGATGAACTAACAGCGCTCACCAGGCAGCATCAGGAGTTTCGGGCGTGCAGCATGATGCTACTTACAGAGACTTGGCTCACTGAAGTTACTCCTGACCCTCTGGTCTCCTTGGATGGTTTTAAACTCCTTCGGGCAGACAGGACAAGGGAGAGCGGTAAGAGGAAAGGAGGAGGGCTGGCAATGTTTGTGAATAATAGATGGTGTAATCCTAGGCACATTGTGATTAAGGATCAAACTTGCTGTAAGGACATTGAACTATTAGCTGTGAGCATGAGACCTTTCTACCTACCAAGGGAACTATCACATGTCATCGTGATAGCTGCATATGTCCCCCCCTCTGCGAAAGCTGACGCTGCCTGCGAGGTCCTACAAGCCACGCTGAGCCAGTTACAGTCTCAGCACCCCCAGGCCCTCTTTCTTCTGTTGGGTGATTTCAACCATGCCTCTCCATCATCCACACTGCCCAGTTTCACACAGTATGTAACCTGCCACACAAGAGACAACAAAACACTGGACTTGTTCTTTGCCAACGTGAGGGAGGCATACAACTCATCAGCCCTACCGCCCCTGGGGAGATCGGATCACAACCTAGTACATCTCCGACCTGTGTACAAGCCACTTGTACGTAGAGAACCAGCTGTCACCCGCACAGTGAGGATATGGTCCGAGGAGAGTGATGAGGCTCTGAGGGATTGTTTTGACACAACCGCATGGGAAGTTCTGCAGGATTCTTATGGGGAAGATATAGAAGGACTCACACACTGCATAACGGACTACATTAATTTTTGTGTGGACAACACAGTACCCACAAAAGTGGTGAGGTGCTTCTCCAATAACAAACCATGGGTTAACTCTGATATAAAAACACTACTTAAGGAGAAAAAGATGGCATTCAGGACAAGAGATAAGGAGGGGTTGAGGGAAGTACAAAAGGAGCTGAGGCATCAAATCAGGCAGGGAAAATCCAGTTATAAAGAAAAAATGGAAAAGCAAATGGAAAGAAAAGACATAAGGGAGGTCTGGGAGGGGCTTAAGTCAATTTCGGGTCATAAACAGTCTGTCTGCCAGATTGAGGCAGATGTTAACTGGCTTAATGAACTAAACCTATTCTTCAACAGATTTGATCACACACCAGCTCCTCCCACCCCAGTATGTCCTTCAGCTCCCCCCACCACAATGACTTCTCCCCATGCGGCCACTTCCCAACAGACCAGTAAATCCAGAAATCCATCTTTATCTGGCCACAGTCTGACCTTCACACGGGCCCAGGTGAGGAAGGAGATGAAAAAGATCAAGGCGAGGAAAGCCGGAGGGCCAGATGACATCAGTGCAAGGCTAATTAAGACTTGTGGGGACCAGCTGTGTGGTATAATTACATATATGTATAACATGAGCCTGAGGCAGGAAATAGTCCCTGAATTATGGAAATCTTCTTGTGTGGTACCAGTTCCAAAGAAACCCCACCCTATGGACCTCAACGACTACAGACCTGTAGCACTGACATCCCACCTGATGAAGATCTTGGAGAGATTGGTTCTCACACATCTCCGCCCTCTAGTGAGCCCCGCTATGGACCCACTCCAGTTTGCTTATCGGCCGGGCATTGGGGTAGATGATGCCATCATCCATCTTCTGCACAGGGCTCTGTCTCACCTGGAGAAACCAGGGAACACAGTGAGAATAATGTTCTTTGACTTCTCCAGTGCTTTTAACACCATACAGCCCAGGTTATTGAGGGACAAGCTGGGCCTTGCTGGAGTGGACCACCACCTCTCCAACTGGATCCTAGACTACCTCACAAATCGACCTCAATACGTGAGAGCCCGAGACTGTGTGTCAGGTACAGTGATCTGTAATACGGGGGCACCTCAGGGTACGGTTCTCGCCCCTTTCCTCTTCACACTGTACACTGCAGATTTTAGGTGCAACTCATCCAGCTGCTACCTACAGAAGTATTCTGACGAGTCTGCAATAGTGGGTCTCATCACAGATGATGATGACAGGGAGTACAGAGAACTGAACCGGGATTTTGTGGACTGGTGCCACCGGAACCACCTGAAGATTAACGCGGGGAAGACCAAGGAGATGGTGGTGGACTTCCGCAAAGGCAGAAGCCCTCCTAAACCAGTGGACATCCTGGGGACGGGCATCGAGATTGTGAACACCTATAAGTACCTGGGTTTGCTCCTTAATAATAAGCTGGACTGGGCAGATCATATGGAGGCCCTGTACAGGAAGGGCCACAGCAGGCTCTACCTGCTTAGGAAGCTGAGAGCCTTTGGAATCCGGGGGGCACTTCTTAGAACTTTCTTCAACTCGGTAGTGGCATCAGCCATCTTCTTTGGAGTGGCCTGCTGGGGGAGCAGTATATCAACCAGGGACAGAAATAAACTTGACAAGCTGATTAGAAGGGCCAGCTCTGTCCTGGGGGAGCCCACTGGACCCAGTGCAGGTGGTGGGTGACAGAAGGATACTGTCCGTGGTGAGCTCCATGCAGAAGAAGAAGTCCCATCCCATGCATGAGACTGTGATCGCGCTGAGCAGTACTGTCAGTGACCGACTGCTCCACCCTAGGTGTGAGAAGGAGCGCTATCGGAAGTCTTTCCTCCCCACCGCGGTTAGGCTGTACAACCAACACCGACCTAAGCGGAGATCATTACACACAGAGAACTGAAAATATCTCTCTGCCTGTTAAATCCCCCCCCCCCTGCTACGCCTTATCTGTCTGTCTGCTATCAATGTAATGCCTCTCACCTTGGAATATTCCTGTACATGTTGTATTTGTATTTGTATCTGCTTATCTTTGCTGCTGTAACACACTGAATTTCCCCATTGTGGGACTATTAAAGGACTATTATTATTATTATTCTAGTCATCTCTTTAGTGTCTCTCACTACTGTAAATACTCTGTAGCCACATTATCCTGTACATCAAGGACTAGATCTGAGATAACACATTGTAGAGGGCCAGTTCAGGAGCAGGAGTGCACAAACCATGGGGTGAAGTGAGCATCTTACCTCAGACAGCAGCCTGGAGCATATAGAGGGGCACTGCAGGTAAGAGCTGCAAGCTACCCTACCATATGTAAGAAGCTGCTATTGTTTGTTCAAAACAGAAGAAGAGAAGAATACCATATACAGAATAGACTTCTGCTTGTCTATGCACTGTACCCTCCACTCCCCCCAAATACACAAGTGGACCAGTCACCCTAGGTTCTTTTAGACGGTCTCAGCGGCATCAGACATCGATCTGTCTATAGAGATTTGCCTATTATTCTAAAGGCATACTCATGCAATGGTCATCCCACTGGTGCACCAGAATATCACTCTAGCGGGAGACCATGCATAGTGCGATAGGAAGTGTTATAAGGAGTGAGCAATATTTGACTCTCTCCCCAGCACAATAGTAACAGCTGATGCATTTTTGCTAGGTACTTACTGATTAGCTCATCAGAGGTGTGAGCTGTATCATGCTAATTTCCTTACTAACATACATAGTAGCATTCCCACATGTAATTTCCCCGGCCGTGATATATTTCAAATTCACAGACGGTGAATCAGAACCACTAATATAAAACCTGAAATCACAGAATTGGTCCCAAGCAAAGAAAGTAAAATATAACTTTTAATAAATAACCACTAAAATATCCAACCCAATTATTAATAATCGACCTATCTAAATATGCAAATATACACAAAAGGTTGAAGAGAGCATATTCAACCTATAGACAAAGTTGATCTCAGACAGTGGAAAGAGGTCTAAATGCTAAATTGACTCTAGATATATATAAATGTTGACCAAATATGTCAATAAAGCTACATAACCTCATATCCTCTCCACACTTAAATTGTTGATATCAACTAAAATATACAAGCCCTCTAGTGTCAAATAATGCTCCTATGAGACATTCCTGTCCCCAGACAGCGTCTCAAACTACCTCTACGCGTTTCCCCTTTCTATGAAGGTTCATCAGGAGTTAATAATGTGAACTGAGACTAAGATATGTCCCAAGAAAATATACAGATGCACAGATGCAAAGATGAATGAAGACGCGGTTAAAACCTCGATTCCTGGAGCTCAGATGGTAAGCTCCAGTACTATTAAGAGGTCGACGCTGAAGCTCATACGTTTGAATGTGATATAGACATGTACGAGCCAAAACCACGCCCCCGATGATGTCACTGCCAATCAGGGCTCTCCACATAGAGCAACCTATCACTGGCCAGTTAACAACAGATACTGAGGAGTAGGTAAATAATAATAATACATATGAAGGATCAGAGATAGAAAAGAAACCAAAGAAAACCACCATATAGAAAAAACAGATGTAAAAATAATACTCATATTAGATGAAACTAAGGTACATATATTCTACAGATAACAGCGGAGTCAATAATACCAATTTCACTACAGACCACTTCAAATATGGTCAAAGTGAAAAACTCCATTATAGATGTTGAATCCGCGGACAAAGATACAAAATACAATAATAAAAAAAAAATAATAATTTTTTTTTTTTTTTTTTATATATTTCCAGGTAAAAGTGTAAGGCTGCATATAAGGTGCTTCCAGAATCAGGAAACCGAGCACTATAACCGAAGAGATGACTATTCACAGTGCCACAAGCTGTGCATGACATATCGGGCACTGAAATAGCATATATCTGGGAAAATGTAAATTTTTATATTGCACCATCCACTGCTCATTTCTTTTTGGAAAGCTTCTCTGGTGTCAAATGATCACTATACCCCTTTTTCAATTTTTTGAGGGATGTCGTTTCCAAAATGAGGTCAATTCTTCACACTCTCCTCTGCACTGGAACCAGGGGCTTTGAAAATGCATCATGGCACCTGAAAATGATTCTGCCACATGCCCAAACAGCAGTTAACATGTGGGTTATTTTCATACTTGGGAGAAATTGCATATCAAATTGTGGGGCACATTTTCTCCTTTAACCCTTTGTAAAAATGTCAAATCTGGGACTAAAGTGACATCGCACCCCAATCTTAATAAAAATCTGCAAAAACAGCTGTGGTTTCAAACTGTTTACTATATTCCTTGAGGGGTGTAGTTTTTAAGATGTAACTTTTTTGAAGTTTTCCACTATATTGGTACTTTAGGGTCTCTGCAATTGCGACAAGGTAGCCAAAAACTATTCCAACAAAATCTTCCCTCCAAAGGGCAAATAGCACTGTTTCCGTTCCAAGCCCTATATGGTTTATGTTCAGGAGAAATAGTGTAACAAAGTAGGTGTTCTCCCTCCCTTCAGCATGCTGCCATGGGCTCAAACAGTAGTTTATATCCACATGTGGGGTATTTCCATGCTCAGGAGAATTTTCATTGCATTGCATTTAACCCTCTGTGAATGTGTGTCTAAATTTCACCTCCACTATGTTTTAATGCCTGCTAAAATCTTAAAGGGTTAGCAAAGTTCCCAAATGCTGTTTTGAATTATTTGAAGCTTGAAGTTTTGAAAATGGGTTGATTCATGGGGTGCTAATATAGGCCTTTAAAATCCCCTTCAGAACTCAAGTGGTCACTAAAAATGGATTTGGAAAATTGCTATCAGACTTGTAAGCCTTATAACATCCAAAATGAATTATAGGACAATTAAAAAATGATGAAAACATAAAGCAGAGATATGGTAGAAAATAATTTTTACTAATTTGTGAGTATGACTATCTGTCTGAAAAGCAGAGCATTTCACATTTTGAAAACTGCAAATTTTTCAATTTCAATAACATGAAGAATAACGTGTCTCAAAATCACTGTTATTACTACAAAAAGTGACATGTCAGTTGTTAAAAATGGGGCTGTGTCCTTTAGGCTAAGGTCCCACATTGCGGAAATGCTGCTTTGTTTTGCTGCAGACTTTGCTTCCTTCTTTGTGATCCAAACCTAGTAGTGGATACAGAAGGAATGGGAAATATAAAGGAAGCTCAGATTCGCTGGCGTTTTCCATATAGGCATAATATGGATAGAATCCACAGAGAAAAACTCTGTGAAAACACAATGATAAACACTGTGTAAAAAAAACACAATGTGTTTCCGCTGGGGTCTCAGACTAAAGGTGTTTTAGACCATTTCCTTAAGGTGCTTACAAGTGTCTTTACAAGCTGACAGCCTCCTCCTCCTCCTCCTCATCATCATCATCATCCTTCTCCCCTTGCACTGCAGGGAATGATTGATTACATTGGGCTGTGGCAGACCAGTGTAATCAATCCCTCACTCAGCTCCAGGAATGTGCTATGTATTCTGTGTGTGTGTATATATTCTGACAGGGACAGACAGAGAGCTGGGCACAACTTCCCAAACACAGCACACAGCAGTTTTTTACTTACAAGTGCTTTACCAGGAGCAGAGAGCAATTAACCTGAGTGCTGTCTGCCCTTTATATACACACCTCAGGATTGCAAGTAATAGATCCCAAATACCTAAAGTGACTGAATGGAGTAGAGACACACCCAACTCTCCCTACTCCAGCAACCAGACTTTTCACCAGGGTTTTGGTAAAACCCTACAGCAGGGGTGTCAAACTCATTTTCTCCGGGGGCCACTTCAGCCTCACGGGGTACCTTGAAGGGCCAAGATTATTTTACACATGTATAAAAGTAACTTCTCCTTAACAGATAAGCGAGCTATTAAGCAGTAGTTACATTTGAACATTACTACTGTTACAATCAGCCCTTTGAGGTCAACCAGGAAGAACATAATGTATTGTTAAAACCTAAGACATTGGCATGTTACATACTATCCTCATCCTTTTCTGAATATATCAAAAATTAAGCACTATACAAATACTGTTTACCCCTGCAAACAGTATTATGCTCTATAGTTGCCTCTGCACACGGTATTACGCCCCACAGCAGCCCCTGCACACGGTATTATGCTCCATAGTTGCCCCTGCACACGGTATTATGCTCAATAGTTACCCCTGCACACGGTATTATGCTCCATAGTGGCCACTGCACACGGTATTATGCTCAATAGTGGCCCCTGCACACGTTATTATGCTCCATAGTGGCCCCTGCAATCGGTACTATGCTCCTTAGTGGCCCCTGCATTGGTATCATGCCCCATAGTGGCCCCTGCAAATGGTATTATAGTCCATAGTGGCCCCTGCACACGGTATTATGCCCCATAGTGACCCCCCCACCCATGAACTATTATTATACTCTGGGGTCTTTTCAGACCCCAGAGTATAATGATCGGAGACCCAGGTGGGGACAAACATAAAAACCAGTGTTACTTACCTGGGCCCCGGTGCGCTCCCTGCATTCGGCCTTCTTCAATGTCGCACAGACCGGCGTCGCGACATAATGATGTCGGCCTGGCTCACGTGACGCCTGGGACGCCACCAAAGAAGGCCGAAGCCAGCTGGGAGCAACATCGGATCGCTGGAGAGGTGAGTAACAATGGTTTTTATGTTTATCACCTCCCCTGGGTCTCCGATTATTATACTCCGGGGTCTGAAAAGACCCCGGTGTATAATAATAGTAGTATTTGATGGGGTTCGCCGGCCGCAGCCTTACTTACCATCCCCGCTCCTGCACACAGCCGCTTCTGCGTCCCATAGCAGAAGGGGAAGCGGGGGCGGCCACGACCAGAAGCGGGGATCGGTAAGTAAATAGGCCGTTACGTGCCGGGGATACTCCAGCAGGTAACGGCCTATTTATATATATATAGAAAAAAAAACTTATCTTCACCTACCTGCGATGCCTTGATGCAGCCGCTGCCTCCTCTTCTTGTCCGCGACGTCTGCGTGTCAGCATAGGAGGCGCGATGACGTCATTGTATCGCCGCCTGCGCTGACATGCAGAGGTCTTGTAAATCAGCCCAGGACAAGTATCGCGTCGCTTTTTTTTAATTGTTTTTTTAAGCGGCCTGTCCTGGGCTGGTTTACATTACATAGACAATAAAAAATGCCGCGGCCCTGCGGGCCAGATAAGTGCCGGGCCGGATAACAGAAGGCAGAGGGCCGGATTCGGCCCGCGGGCCTCGTGTTTGACACCTGTGTGTTTGACACAGCATGAACACAGCTTTTCTTGCTACAAACTTTTGCAGCTGCTTTTAGAACCTACAGGTGCATCTCAATAAATTAGAATATCTTTGAAATGTTCATTAATTTCAGTAATTCAGTAATACAATCCATAATCAGTGTCTTCCATGATTGTGTCCTACTGAACCAGACTGAGGGACCATTTAAAGGCTTAGGAAACCTTGGCAGGTGACACACTGAATTTACAATACTGAACTTTTTTACAATATTCAAATTTTCTTAGATTTTAGTTTTCATTACCTGTAATCCATAATCAACAATTACAGAAATAAAACACTTGAAATAGAACACTCTGTGTGTAAATAATCTAGAAAATATAGGAGGTCACTTTTTTAATTCAATTACTGAAAGAAATAAACGTTTCAAAGATATTCTAATTTATTGAGATGTACCTGTATATGATAGGAATCTGGGAGAAATGTATACTCCTTCTACCACTTTTCCCCTTGTCCTTATTCTAATTTATTGAGATGCACCTGTATCTTATGGCAATCCAAATTAATTGGAGTCTAGTGTAAGATACAGAACATGATGGATTTACACAACATTCCATTTAGGGGTTTTCCTGGATAATTTAGAGACTCACTGGGGGACTGGGTAGGTTCAAATAAGAAATACATTTTACTTACTTACCCCTGGTCCTAGGTTTGGGTGGCACTTTCCCGTTCCCACTGCTCCATGGACTGACTGGGCCAGAAATGCAGAAGGTCAGGTGACCACTGGCTCAGTGATCACATGTTGGGTACAAGTGAACACTGAAGCCAACGATTTGCCACAGCGTTCACCTGACCCTTGACACCCTCTCCTGACCCCAGACAGTCTGTGGAGCAGAGGAAACAGGGGAAGCTCTGCGCAAAAAGAGGGTAGGTGAGTATTATTTTTTATTTTACCCCACCCCCAGTGAGTTTTTAAAATATCCAAAAAAAAAAACCTTTTAAGGGTTGTTACTAGAATAGAATCCCACTCAAAAAAAACTTACAAAGAGCATCCAGTCCTCAAATATATGTTGTTATTGAATTCTTTATGGGCAATCCAAACAATTATATAAGACATATAAGGTCTCTCTCTGGACTTTTTTCAAATCAAAGGAATGCTCTGGTGGAGACTGGTGCAGTCAGCACTAGAGAAGAACTGCTGACACTACTAGTGGAAGCAGCGCCTCAATCATAGGGGCAGATTTATGAAACCGTTTAAAAGCAAAACTCTCTTAGATTACATAGAAACCAATCACAGTACAGATTTAATTTTTCAGAAGAAGAAAACACATTGAAAGCTGAACTGTGATTGGCTGCTCTGGGTTAGTAATTATTATTATTTAATTATTCTTTTAGACAGTTTAATAAATCTGACCCACTAACTGCTGCATCTGAACAGCCCCTCATAATAGAAGCAGCTATACTATGGCCTTATGAAAAAAGATATCAACTGTTTTAACATGTCAATAAAACTGGAGGTACAGTTAAAGAGGCTATTATTTTTTAATGATAATGAACAGTACTGTGGCTGTGACAATATCTCATTCATTTTTGTATGAAATATAGTTATCATTGCTACTAAAAGAAATGACTTTGCTGTACTGTATTTTAGAAATGCTTACAGAATACCTTTCACTACCTTCTCCAATTCTTAATAGGTCCCACTCCACTGATTCCAGCACAGTTGGAATTTTCACTCTAGCCCCCACCGTTTTTGAGCAACAAGCACAGTTAGTTTTGGTGCCTGGTGTGCTAGTTAAGCTCTGTAGTGTCAGAAAGGCAGTGTCAGGCGGGGCGGTGTGATTCAGAGCTCCAATCAAAGGTAAATAGTGTCAGAGCTCAGAATTACATTGTTAGGATTCTCAATTTGGCTTCTTTACCTTTAAGGTTACCGTGTCAACCTAGGAAGCTTCTGCAGTTTCAGGGTGCAGGATAAATGGCAGGTTTACTCAGTTGGTCCAATTAGCAGCTGAGGAGGCCTATATGAGACCCTTCCCTCCTGACACAGGCGCTGAGTAATTGTTCTACTTCCTAGTTTGGCTCTGCATCTTGTTTGTGTTCATGTTCGCATCATTCTGACCCTTGGCTTGCTTTGTGGATAATCTATTGTTTGCTGATTTTGCCATTGATGTACCCGTTTGGATTTGACCCTTGGCTTGCTACTGGATATCGCTTTTGTCTCCTGATTTTGCCTCTGGCGTTCTCTCCTGGTTTTTACCCATACCTGTACAACTAATCTCCTGTTAGAGTTTTACCCAGTAAGTCAATTGCAGGGTTCTGGTTTTGGTTTCAGTTTGTGGTGCATTTATTATTTGTGCAGTTACTGTTTGGTGACAATTCAGATTCCAAGATACAGCAAAGTCCAACTAACCTCACAGTCAGCACTGGTGAAGGCGTCTGGGGGCCTGTCTAGGCTCCCAGTGCTGTGCTGATTTTAAATAGCTGATTCTATTACTCGCTGTTATCAGCTCCTGCTTTTACTTTTCTTTTGCCTTGCATCTCTATCCTAACACACATCTCTTGCCTTCTTCTGCCTGACACCGCCCTCCTGACAGTACAGAGCCTAAATAGTATATCAGAAACCAAAACTAATGGCATTGATTTTTCAGGAACGGTGGGGGCTAGAGAAAAAAATCCAACTGGAGTTGGTGAAGGTGGTGAAAGGTCCTCTTTTAAGCATACCTCCAGTTATAATTGTTGCTTAAATTAGTTGTACAGATGATTATAAGAAACATTGAAATATATTTTATTGAAAAAAATACATTCTCTCTTCACTTTTCAGGCTGAGTTACTTTCTACATAAATGTCTAAGGAGAAGAGAGGCAGCTGGAAAAGACACTCAGAAAATTCTGCAGCTATACTCTGCTACCCTATGAGTGAGCATGGCTATATTACATTTCACTTCACAGAATGAGGCAATAAATAAATTAGCCGGGAGCAGCGACCCCTCTGCTCTCCATAGAGTTCTGTGTGTCAAGCTAATGTGGGGACACAGGATCCTAACAAACAGTCTGATAATAAGAAGGAGAAAAACAGTCTAATTGGTATAAAAGGAAACATTTCTTTAATAAGATATATTACAAAGTTTCTTAGACTTAGATGCACTATTCAGTTATTATTATAAAATTGTTTATAACTGGAAGTACGCTTTAATTATATCTTAAAATTGTTTCCTAGGTAAATAAAGGAATTAAAACCAAACTAATACATAAGGCCAACATACATACAACATACATTTTGGTAGTATTTCATTTTAAATTCTAGTGGCTGATTGCTTCATTATACAACCATAATTCTGCTTTTACAGGGCTCACATAGGTTATCTAATAAAGGACATGAGATACATTAAATATACTAAAATATTAAATTATAGGCACACCTACCTGCCCAATTAAGTATTTACAAGTTATAATCATAAAAATGTTAACCCTTCAATATACTGTAAACCTAATCCTAGACCATTTTAAAATACAATTTTAAGTAGTATGTTGGCCTGTGCACCACTTATAACAGGATTTTTATAACGTTGTATTGATTAGAAAAGGTTAGGATGAAGATGAATTATTCATGAAGAATTTAAGCTAATCGCTAGTGCCACAGGCCAGAGCTGGACATTTTCCAAACAACATAATAAAGAGAGTCAGTTAGTGAATGAGCAGCTGCATGAATTGGAACCTAAAACACACTTTAAGGCTAAGGCCCCATGTAGCGAGTCACAGCCAAAAAGTACTGCAGAAAAAACTGTGGAAACGCATCGTGGTTTTTCCCGCAGTGCTTTTCACAGAAAGTTTTCCTCTGTGGACTTTCTATAGGGAAACTGCCGTAGTTTCCGTAGGTATAATTGACATGCTGTGATTTCCAAAATTGCGACAGTTATGGAAATCGCATCGTATTTTTCTACAAAGTGGGAATGGGATTCGAATCCCATTCACTTTGCTGTGACTGTAAAACGCTGCGTTTTTTTCCACGGTGTTTACGCCACATGGGGCCCCGGCCTCATGGCCATGGTCCCAATGCATCATGTTTTTTTCCTGTAGCACTCTTCACAGAAAGTTTGAAGAGTTTTCCTCTGTGGACAGTCTGTTTCAATTACACCTATATGGAAGACGCCAGCGTTTTCATAGGAATAATTGACATACTGCAAATTACAAAAATGCAAAGGTTTTTTAAATCATAGCATGTCCGCTGTGGATATTTTTCTGTAATATGTGGATGGGTTTAGCCAAAATCCTATAAACTTTTGACTTGTCATATTGAAGAGGTATTGATGGGTTTGTTTCCAAGTGCTGAATCACCTATGGAAGATGAATCAGCAGAATCACTGTGAGGAAGGCTGAGCCTCTGGATTGGAAACAGTCCCAAATGTCAGAACACTCACTGACCTGGAAGTGATGGCATATCATAACAGTTTTTTTTTAACAAATCTTATATCTACTATTTGTGACATTTAGTGCTTTTTCTTTGATATTTTTCAATATAGGACAATGAATTTTGCCCTATAACAGCACCTGCTTTTCCCCATTTAGATTTTATAATAATTTTCATATGTAAAAGTATATATTAGAAAGTTAAAAAAAGAAAAAAAAAAGGGAAATCCTGGCCACCTCTTGACTTTGAAAGCATAGTTGAGCTATGCTACCTGTTTTTAGAAATGTTCTGGTGGTATGCTGTTAACACTGTTCTAATGCATTATTGTAAATCGATTGAGCATGATGATTTGTCACAAGCCTTTTATCTGAAATTTTTAATTAAAAAAATTAAAAAAAATTAGAAAATATAACCACTTTAGTGCATACCATTTTGATGACAGGAAAACAATTGGTATTAACATGAACACTTTAACGAGAAAAAAAATATAATGACAAGGATGAACAATAAGGTTTATGAATGCAGTTTTTGTAAAGTATTGGAAAAAAGAGGGTACAATTTTTAATTTAGAAATTCTTGCCCTTTATGATCCACACCTATTTTTTGGCTTAAAAAATTGCATCAAAATATCCGAACATCTGTGCTCACTCTATGGTTAGAATCATACATGGGGGTTCGTCACTTATATACGTCACAGGTCCCCTTTCTGTGTCTGCCGAAGCCACTGATTGGTCACGTGAAGAGCAGCATTCCCACCGGACACAAGAGGGCCAAGGATAGGTGAGTATGATTTTTTTGTTATGTTTCATCTTCCCAGGAATTGTCAGGGATTGCTGAAATTCTTGGACAACCCCTTTAAGACGGTTGTATTTTATGCAGGTGTTAATGTCCCCTGAGCCAATGGAGGGCACTATTAATTAATGATGAAGCTGCGTGTTATCCTGATTTAGGCAGTGCCTTTTAGCGTGCTTGTGCCTAGAACTACTGCATTCCCGTAATTTATATGTTGATAATTATGACACAGGCAGTGGCCCAGACCGCTTGCAAAAAAGTGGGGAGGTTGGCACAAAACGACACTTGTGACTATTTTAGTTGCAAGCGGAGTTAAATAGTTGCAATTACTGAATGCGACTATTTTACCCCAGAAAGGTGACGTAGTGGATTTGATGAATCTCCCTATAGTCTTTTTATGGCTAAAGCCTCACATTGTGGAAACACAGCATTTTTGGCTGCTGCAGAAACACAGTGGAAAGAAACACTGCATTTTACAGTACCAGCAAAATGAAAATGCAGCAAAAATTCAACGAAAAACTGCAGAAAAAAATGCAATGAGTTTTCATTGCATTTTTTTTCTATAGCATTTTTTTAGCTGTGTTTTGCTACATGGGTCAGCCTATAGCAGTGTTTTATGAATTTTTTTTAGAGTAAAGCCTGGGCTAGATATAAGAGAAAGTAGAACTTTCCTTTTCATTCTAGTGGATCCGATTCTGGCTAAAAAAAAATAACTTTATGTGATTCCAGCCTTTATGCCACATTTTTGTAAACATTGTATAACCCTGGATGCCTGACCCAACATAAACTAGAAAAATCATTGCATATGAGTGTTTGTATATAAATCTAGTATTCCATAGAAACACATATTCATCTGTAATCTTCATCTGAAGTTGAAAATGTGGAGTTTACTGCAATTTGCATCTTGTTTCCTAGGAAAATGCTGCAATTTCAGTATGAGTTGACAACATTAGTGGTTACACCAGGATGTCAATTTATTGGAAAATTTCCAGAAAGAACACATTGCAGCGTTCTAAGAAAAGATGCCTCACCATTGTTATTAAAAATGTACTATAACAAATATGCCAAGAGAGCTGTCAGATTTTCTTTAAATTGTACCAATTTATCATGCAAAATATGAAGATATAAACAAGTAAATAACAATTGACATATACTCATAATTTGACAGGTCTCTCTTCTATATCAACAGAATACAGTGTTGATCAATAACATGTTGAACTTAATTCTTGTTTTCATTATCGATACTTATGTAAGTTTACACTAAGGTCACAAGAACATATGGGAAGTTATCCACTATACACTCACAGCAATGCATTTATTGAGTTCTGTCCTCACCTCACTGTCACTGCACTAGATAAAATCCATAAAATTACTCTTATACTTACACCTGGGTCAGACTACCTGTCTATCTTAGATCAGTCAAGAGCGATAAGCAAAAATTTGCCATTTTGATGATGGAAAATGTTCTATTACATAACTGCATTTGCTTTTTTTAAGACAATCAAATCTGAAATGTGGATTCATAGTTTAGAATGTAAGACTTTTTTGTTTTTCATGCAAAATACAGATGTATCCTTCTGTGTCTTTGAACTTACCTGGACATATCCAGACATCTGTGTCATGAGATGGCCAAATTGTAAAAGCAACATGATTTTACTAAAGTGATGTGTCATATGAGCCTATGCATGTGGCCACCCAGTGATTGGTTGTGAATTACAGCCTATCAAGGGTTTTACTAACATGCTGTGGTATCATATTGAATTGATTTTATAAAAAAAATTGGTGTTCTTAACCAGATTTGAAAGTTATGGGTGGACACATTGGTATATAGCTCTTACCCCTGTCCTATCATTTGGTTTGCATTCTACTGCTATGAGCTCTCTTCCAGAAGTTAGCTGGTGATGGATACTATTACACATTTTTCAAATTTATCTTTGGGCTGGATTAATGCACTACCTAGTCTTGTACCAATCCATCATATCCTTGTTTACAGTATTATGTAGAAACACTTTTTCCTTTCAAGCTGTAAAAAAATAAAAAACTTAAACTAAAAAAATTCTAAATGATTATGTACAATATTAAAGCTAACGGCTAATCCACAACAGACAGAGAATAAAGAGATGGAATGTGTTTGTGACTGAGCCTATTTAGATGTGCTCTCTCCTACTCTTCATACACTAAAAGTTTGTTTGTTCTATAATAAGTAAAACTTTGTCATCAATTGTTTTATTGCAAAGATCAGTAGACTTGAAAAGCAAGGAAAAGCAAATTAGTCCAAAGAAAAGCTTCTTACATGTAATCAAATTGAATAAGAGCTTCAAAATGATTTATCAAAAAAGCTGCATCAAATAGATTTTACATTTCATCCTCCAGATGCTTGTATTAAGGTTATAAAAAGGATATCTCTATTTGATCTTCAGGGTTCTTATATTAGAGTGCTGACAAGGCATATCTTCATTTCATCTGTATCTTGTTTGCAATGATTTGCAGAGCAGAAATAGCTTCAACCATTACCCCCTCTATCACCCAGTTTAATATTCATGTGTATCTACTGAAATCAAATTATTTCTTTTCTTTGCAAGTCTCGCTGTCTTTGATTCATCTATTTGTGAATCTGTAGGGGGTAATAAGCCATCACTTTAAAGTACATAAAATGAACACATTAAATAGAACCTGGGTCAAGCAGTGCTGATAGATAGTCTTGCATGTTGATGAAATGTTTATTCCTTTAATGATTATATTTTGCTATTTTTATGTGTAGTATAAGATTGTTTTTCTTTCAATAAACAGAATCATTTCAACAGTTATAAAGATCACATATCAAGATTGTAGATAAACCAGCTAATGGCGCATTTCAGGAATGGATTTTGAAGTAGCTATTGTTGTAAAATAGTATTACAAAATTCACTATTTAAGCATACTCCAAGCCAAAAGTAAAAACTCAATAGTGTGCTGACTCCTGTAACTGTGTGCAGGCTTTCTGTTATAAGATTTGCATATTTTGCTCCAGACATCTCCAGACAGACAGTATCAGTCTAAGAACCATCTTTGTCAGACACATTAGTTCTAATGGGTCTATTTTCATTGTCGCTGGGTAACCCAGTGCCCTTCCCCCTCCCTCTGTCAGATCTACCGGGCAGGCAATTACAGTTAAGGAAAGTTCCTGCTTTAATCTGTCTCATTTTGTAGAAACAATATCTGATATCAGCGATCAAATGATTAATTGCTCTAAAAGCAGACCACAGCTCACAACTTTACTGTGAGAATTACCAAATGGGTTGGCAACAGCACTGAAAGCAGTTACTCTGGCTTTTGTGAGCAAAGACTGAGCAAAACATAAAAAAATAAAAACTATGAACTATAAGTATATAGCCTATGCACATATATTCATCCAGCAACACCGTTAGATTGGTCAGGTTCACCTTATTATAATTCCTTTTTCCCCTTGAAAATTTGTGCATCTGTTACTGAAATATTCATTTATTTTACAATATGCAAATAAGCAATCTGGAGCATCGAGGGTGGCTTCATTGATACAAACTGTTACATCCTACACTGCTCTTATCTAATATCTTAGCAACGGATGCCATGGGGAAAAAGGTGTTACCATCAGCTGAGCCTGACCTATCTAAATGTGTTGCTGGTTTAATATGCGTTACCCTGGTGAAAGACTCCCTTTAATAAATATTCTGTCTGATTTGCAAGCTACAGAAATCAATTTAGAAGCAACATCTTAATGGACACATTTTGGAGGGGCACATTTTGGTAGGCTTGGTCTGTTTGGAGCACACTGTAAGGCTGTGTTCACACAGAGTTTTTTGGCAGCGGATTTTGACGCAGAATCCACTCCTTTCAATGGGAGTCAGTGGCGTTTTTTTTTTCCTCTAGCAGCTTTTTTTCCGCTAGTGGAAAAAAAAAAGCAACATGACCTATCTTGCCACGGATTCCACCCGCGGTGTCCGTGGCTCGAGCCGCGCTCCTGATTAGGCCCATTCATTCGGGCTTAGTCAGGAGCGGTTAGCCACAACAGAATGCTGATGCACAGCATTGGAATCCCGTCGCGGCTGACCGCGGCGAAAAGTTCGGGGGCGGAAAATTGTGTGAACACAGCCTAATCTAAGCTCCAAAGGGGATTGCCAATAGCACTCAGTCAAGGCAGTTAATCTAGAGCAGTGACTAATTACACTAAAACTAGTTATCTTAAAATTGTTCTCCAGGCAGTCTTTTTTTTTTTGCTCACTTTTACATGCTGTACCTAGGGTTCTAGGCTTGTTCTAACTCAGGTAGTTACCTTTTCTATGGCGGCTGCCTTTACTATAGTCTTCTAGCCCTCTAGCTCAAGAAACTACCTGCAAATACCAGAGAGGAGGGAGGAGGTGGAGTGAACTGGGAGCCAGGAGTGTGGAAAAGTTATAGAAGATACTGTATATCCCTTATGATCTGTAATCCGGAATTCTGCATTTAAAATGTGGGGCAGGGAAATCAACTTTTAAAAAGGTTTTTGGCATAGGGGTTGTGTGTGTGTGTAGGGAATGAGACTATAGACCTATAATACACCTCCACTAACTTCACCTCTTTCACAAATAGCTCTTTTTATGATACATTGCTCTTCTGTGCTTTGGTACAGTGCTCTTATTCTTTGAAAGCTGTTACTTGTGAGTAAGCCTAACACTTCCATGCATGGGTCTAATTGCCTTGTATGTGATATGTTTACTACTTTATTTATAAATGTATAGTCCATAGTGAATTATATAAGATAGATTTACAGCTACCATTAAGGAAATAGATGCAGAAGAGCAGCTGTCATGTCAATGAGATTAATCTAATGTACATTCCATTACTGTGTTTATTTGTCTCACTTTTTTTTTTATCTGTGTCTGTGTTGAGACTTGATTCAATATGTTATATTTGTTGTTATTATTAGAAAACACACTATGTATGGTATGTATGGTATTATCCAATAATTAATGGCAATATTTTCATTTTGAATATGTGATTGGAAATATTTATTATAGTTATTATGCATACAAATATTTGGCAGTGTTGGTAACATGCTATTCTGCTATCACACACATATTATTATTGGCAATTCAAATGGAAAATATGTCAAGAAAAATGAACAGATTTTAACATAGTGTTTTTTTACATGAATTTGATTACATCCGGATCACCTATAGACTATACATTCGGGAGGTTCACTCTCAATCCTGCAAGGATGTACCTGTACATCCTTTTAGTGTTAAGCAGCTGCACTAAATCATTGGCTATTATTACAGCTGGAGCTCCTATAGGGAAAGCAGGGACATTTTCTTACCATCCCTGCATTTCTGATCGCGGTGTACACCGCGCTCAATGAGCACTGTGTACACAACTATGGGAGCTGATGTGGCTCCACTTTGGATCCCATACATGAGTTTATAAATATGTGCATGAGTGTTTAACCCCTTAGTGACCAATGATGTACTATTGCGTCCTTGCCGCCTGGTATTTGTGCAAATGGACATAATAGTATATCACTGGTCAGCCACCTGCTCACTATGTGAGTCAGCAGCATCCAGAACGGGTGTTAGCTGTAACTGCTGTCACATGACTGCTGAGGCTAATCAATGACCGAAGGAAAGGGACACGGGACGTCACAGTGCAGCGGTAAAACGGCAAAACAAGACAGCAGAGCAGCAGGACTGGAACACGCTGGAAGACACCTAAGCACCAGTGACAGGTAAGTTTTTTTTTTTTTTTTTAACCCCTTAACGACCTTGGACGTACTATTACGTCCTGGGCGCTAGGTACTCGCGCACCAGGGCGTAATACTACGCCCGAGGCCGGCCGCCCGCTCACTATCTGAGCGGGCGGTATCGGAACCGGGTGTTAGCTGTATCTGACAGCTAACACCCTGCTCCATAACCCCCAGTCGGAACTGAGTTCCGATCGGCGGTTTTAACTCCTTGGATGCCGCGGTCAAACATGACTGCGGCATCCAAGGGGTTCCGCCGTCTTGCCGCCCCCCCTCCGGCACCCCCCCACGGCGAGATCGGGGGGTGCCGATATCTCTAATCTGCAGCCCGGGGTCTGCCCAGTGACCCCAGGCTGCCTCGAGCCCCCAGTACCTGGTTGATCCTGCCGAGACCTGCGGAAGTCAGCGCTGTGTTTCCATAGCGCTGACTTCCTGTATAGGCTGCAAGACACGTGTATGCTCGTGTCTTGCATTCTATAGTACTGAGCCAGAGATCAAAGCATCTCTGGCTCAGGTGTCCTAATGGGACACAAGAAAAAGTAAAAAAAAGTGAAAAAAATAACTAATAAAGTATGTGAAAAAAATTAATAAAAGAATAAAGCCCCAAAAATTCCCTTTTCCTATATAAAATGAATTATATAAAAAATAAACCTAAAAATTAATAAAAACAATACATATTTGGTATCGTTGCGTTTTATTGCAACCTGTACAATAAAACTGAAACCATATTTAACCCCTTAACGACCCAGGACGTAATAGTACGTCCTGAGTCGCATGACGATGTATGGAGAGCGCTCAGGAGCTGAGCGCTCTCCATACACCGCGGGTGCCGGCTGTATAATACAGCTAGGACCCGCAGCTAACAGCAGCAATCGGTGCCTGCACCGATCGCGGCTGTTAACCCTTTAGATGCCGCGGTCAAACGCGACCGCGGCGTCTAAATTGCGGAGCCGACAAGGGCGCCGCCATTTTTACCTCATCGCCGCCCTTCGGAACGTCATCGGAGGGCGGCGCTTGGTTGCCATGACAGCCGGGAGCCTATTGAAGGCTCCCAGGCCTGTCATTTCAGTATAGCTATTACGCGATGCCAGAGGCATCGTCTAATAGCAGTGAAGGCATTTTGCTATTCACTGCGATACAGTAGTATCGCAGTGAATAGTATGAGCGATCAGACTCCCTAGGTTTCAAGGTCCCTAGGGAGTCTGATCATACAAGTAAAAGTATAAAAAAAAAAGTTTTTAAAAGTATGTAAAAATAAAAAAAAACACAAAAGTTCAAATCACCCCCCTTTCCCTAGATCAGATATAAAAGTAAATAAACAAAAGTAAACATAAACACATTAGGTATCCCCGCGCTCCAAAATGCCCGAACTATTAAAATATTAAAATATTTATCCCATACGGTGAACGGCGTAGTGGGGGAAAAAAATCAAAATGGCCAAATAGCGTTTTTTTCAACACTTTGTCTCCTATAAAAAATTGAATAAAAAGTGATCAAACTATCAGATCTTTCCCCAAGTGGTTTCAATAAAAACGTCATGTTGTCCCGCATAAAAAGACGCCTTACCCAGCTCCATACATGTAAATATGAAAAAGTTACAGGTGACACAATATGGCGATGCAAAATTTTTTTTCTATTTAGCAAAGTTTTTAATTTTTTAAAAGATATCAAAACATTACAAATACTATATAAATTTGGTATCGCTGTGTTCGTACTGACCCACAGAATACAGGTAACATGTCATTTTTACCACACAATGAACGGTGTAAAAATTAAACCCATATGAATTTGGCGCAAATGCAGTTTTTCTCCAATTGCACCTCATTCTGAATTTTTTTCCAGCTTCCCAGTACATTGCACAGAATATTGAATAGTGACATTACAAAGTACAATTTGTTTCGCAAACAATAAGCCATCATGTCACTCTGTGAACTGAAAAATAAAAAAGTTATGGCTCTTGGAATGTGGGGAGGGAAAAACAAAAATGCAAAAACAAAAAATGGCCGGGTCATTAAGGGGTTAATGTACACGGTGAAAGTCGGGGAAAAAAACGGAAAAAAACCCGCCAAAAGTAACGATTTTTCGCCTTACAAAATATGCCATAAAAAGTGATCAAAAAGTCATATGTACCCCAAAACAGTACCAATAAAAAGCACAGGTTGTCCCGCAAAAAATAAGCCCTAAACCAACTCTCTAAACTGAAAAATAAAAATGCTACGCATCTTAGAAGATGGCGATGCAAAAAAAAATTAATTTATGTCCCCAAATGGGTTTTTGTTCTGCAAAATTGGTATTGCATAAAAAAACAGTATAAATGAGGTATCGCCGTAATCGTACCGACCCGCAGAATAAAGATAACATGTTACTTATGCTCTACGCTGCATGGTGAAAAATTTTAAAGATAAAACGCAGTGCCAGAATTGATGGGGTTGTTTTTTAATCCACCAAGAAAGAGTTAATAAAATGTATTTAATAAGTTGTAAGCACCTAAAAATGATGTCATTAAAAAATACATCTCACCCTGAAAACAACAAGCCCTCATATGGCTACATCACCAGAGAAATAAAGAAAATATAACTCGTACAATGTGAAGACAAAAACCCCAAAAATCGCCAAATCATTAGAGCATAACTGGCTGCAGCAGGAAGGGAATGTATAAGCTGTGCGAGCGTATATTAGGGTACACCCCAGATTTAGAGCTTACGAGGGATAATAAACCAGAAGTGACCCCCAGAGTGACCTCCCCAATAATAGGAACTACTGGGGAAATAGTAGGGAATTTAGTGTACCCAATGTACTACGCACAGCTTACTTATTCACTTTTCCCCATCCGCTGTACAGTCACGTCTGGGATACTAATGCTCACTACACCCCTTGATAAATTCTTTGAGGGGTGCACTTTTCAAAATGGGGTCATTCCCTAGGGGATTCCACTTTACTGGTACTTTAGAGGCTCTGCAAACATGACATGGCATCCAGATCCCAAACATCTGAATCTGCGCTCCAAAAGCCACATAGCGCTCCTTCCCTTCTGCACCCTACTGTGTGCCCAAACCGCATATTATACCCACATGTATGACACTGGTGTACCCAGGGTAAGGTACTTAATGTCATATATGGGTATAAACTCCTGTTTGGGCACAGCCGGGCACAGAAGGGAAGGAGCGCTATTTGGTTTTTGGAGCACAGACTTGGACGGTTTGGTTTTTGGATGCCATTGCACTTTTGCAGAGCTGAAATGCCAGTACAGTGGAATCCCCTGACATGTCACCCCATTTTGGAAACTGCACCCCTGAAGCAATTTATCCAGGGGTACAGTGAGCATTTTTAACCCCCAAGTGTTGCTATAATTTATTATCCGTAAATGAATACGCAGCTGATGATGAAAGGTGAAAATGACAATTATTCCAGGAATACATCATTTCAGTGCGTAATATGTTGTGCCCGGCTTGTATCAGAGATGAACGATCCAAAAGCTGTTGTGCCCGGGATCCCCGTTCACCAGTTTTTGGAGTGTGTGTCTGTGCAGACATAAACTGGGCACAACATATTGGGCACTGAAATGGCGTATCTATAGAAAAATTTCATTTTTAACTTTTCATTATCAGCTGCGCATTCATTTTTGGAAATTAAAAGAATGCAACACTTAAGGGTTAATAATGCTCGCTACCCCACTTGATAAATCCCTTGAAGGGTATAGTTTTCAAAATGGGGTGACAAGTCTGCGGATTCCACTTTACTGACAATTCATGGTCTCTGCAAAAGTGGCATGGTGTCCAAAAAGCAAACTGTGCTCTAAAAACCAAAATAGCGCTCCTTCCCTTTTGTGCCCGGCTGTGCCCAAACAGCAGTTTATACCCACATATGGCATTGTTAAGTATGTTATCCTGGGCACACCAGTGTCATACATGTGGGCATAAACTGTCTGTCATTTGGGCACACAGCAGGGCGCAAATGTGAAGGAGCGTTATGTGCTTTTGCAGCGCATATTTAGATTGTTGTTTTTTTGGACGCCGTGTCACATTTGCAGAGACCATAAAATTGCCCCTACAAAATGGGGGTCACATCTTGGGGAATTCCAATTTACTGGCACCTCCAGGGCTCTCAAAAATATCATGGCGACCAGAAAGTCCCTCTAAATCTGTACTCCAAAAGCTAAAAAAAACCACAGTGCTCCTTCCCTTCTGAGCCCTGCTGCGTGCCCAAGCAGCAGTTTATACCCACATATATAATTTTTTTGTCCCCGGGATAGCACACTTAATAGTTTTAGGCGTTCATGTCTCTGATGCCACAAAGTGGCCGCAACGTATTAGGCACTGAAATTGGATATTTCTTTAAAAACTTTAATTTTCACTTTGTACATTAATTTTTGGGAAGCATTTTTAGGCTCTAAATGATAATACCCCTTGATACATTCCTTGAGGGGTGTAGTTTCTAAAATGGGGTCACTTTTGAGAGGTTTCCATTATATTGGTACTTTAGGGGTTCTGCAAATGCGACATGGCATCCAAAAACTATTCCAGCAAAATCTGCCCTCCAAAAGCTAAATAGCGCTCTTTCCATTTTGAGCCCTGCCATTTACCCATGCAGCAGATTACAACCACATATGGGGCATTTCTGTGTTCAGGAGAAATTGTGTAACGAACTTTGGCGAGCTTTTTCTCCTTTGTCCTCTTGTGAAAATGAAAAATTTGGGGCTAAATTGACGGTTTATTGGAAAAAAAGTAATTTTTCATTTAAATGTCCCAATGTTAATAAAATCTGTGAAACAGCTGTGAGGTCAAAATGTTCACCATACCCCTAGATAAATTCTATAAGGGGTGTAGTTTCCAAAATGGGGTCACTTTTTGGGGGTTTGTATTATATTGGTACTTTAGGGGCTCTGCAAATGCGACATGGCATCCGAAAACTATTCCAGCAAAATCTGCCCTCCAAAAGCTAAATAGTGCTCTTTCCATTTTGAGCCCTGCCATTTACCCATGCAGCAGATTACAACCACATATGGGGTATTGCTGTGTTTAGGAGCAATTATTTTGCAAACTGTGGGGTGCTTTTTCTACTTTAACCCATTGTGAAAATGAAAACTTTGGGGATAAAGTGACATTTTAGTAATGTTTCATTTATACATCCCAGTGTTAGCAAAATCTGTGAAACGACTGTAAGGTCAAAATGCTCACTATACCCCTATATGAATTCTGTGAGGGGTGTAGTTTCCAAAATGGGGTCACTTTTTGGGGTTTTCCTTTGTATTGGTACTCTAGGGGCTTTGCAAATGAGACATGACACCTGAAAACTATTCCAGCAAAATCTGCTTTTCAGACGCCTAGTGTCACTCCTTCCCTTCCGTGCGCTGCCATTCGCCCAAACATCAGTTTACACCCACTTGTGGGGTATTTCCGTGCTGGGGAGAAATTGTATAACAAACTGTGAGATGCATTTTCTCTTTTAACCCTTTGTGAATGTGTTAATTTTAGGGCTAAATTAAGGAATTAGTGGGAAAAAATTAAATGTCTAAATTTTACCTCCATATTGTTTTAATTCCAGTGAAATGCTTAAAGGGTTAACAAACTTCCCAAATATTATTTTGAATTATTTGAGGGGTGCAGTTTTGAAAATGGGGTGATTTATGGGGGTTTCTAATATATAGGCCATTATAATCCTCTTCAGAACTGAAGTGGTCCCTAAAAAATTAGTTTGGGAAATTTTCTTGTAAATCTGCAAAATTGCTGTTACACTTGTAAGCCTTCTAACATCCAAAATAAATTACAGGACGATTAAAAGATGATGCCGATATAAAGCAGAGATATGGTAGATAATATGTATTAATGTATTTGGGTGGTATGACTATCTATCTGAAAAGCAGAGCATTTCACATTTTGAAAATTGTGATTTTTTTCCAAATTTCCATCAAATTTCCTATTTTTTATAAATAAATATAAAAATATTCATTAGTGTTTACCACTAACATGAAGTACAATGTGTCATGAAAAAACAATCTCAAAATCACTTGTGTAAGTTAAGACGTCTCAAAGTTATTGCCATATAAAGTGACACATGTCAGTTTTGAAAAACGAGGCCTGGTCCTTAACGCACTTTTGGGCTGGGTCCTTAAGGGGTTAAAGTTCATATCCACATTGTGGAATGCATTTTCTCCTTTAAAACTTTGTGAATGAAATGAAAAATTTAAATGTGTAAATTCCACCTCCATTTTGTTTAAATTCCTGTGAAATGCTGAAAGGGTTAAGAAACTTCATAAGGCTAAGGCCCCACGCAGAGTCCGGCAGCAAAAAAGCGCTGAGGGAAAAACCGTGGCGGCAACGCATTGCAGTTCTTTCTGCAGCTCTTTGCACAGAAAGTTCACAGAGGTTTTCTCTGTGGACTTTCTGCTTCAATAATACCTATAGGGAAACCGCCTGCGTTTCCGTAGGTATAATTGAAATGCTGTGATTCCGCTGCGTGTCCACTGTGCGTATTTTACCGCAAAGTGGGGATGGGATTCACTAGAATCCCATCCACTTTGCTGTGACTGTAAAAGTCGCATTTTTTTCCCACGTTTCTGCCGCAGGCAAATTGCGGCATTTCTGTCACGTGGGGCCCCAGCCTTCAGGTGAAGTCTCACGTTGTGGAAATATAGCTTTTTTTATTGCAGAGTTTGATGTGGTTCTTTGAGCTAAAGCCAGGAGTGGATTGAGCAGAAGGTAGAAAAATAAATACTTCCTATATATTTCCCATTCTTTTTGTAGCGATTCTTGACCCTGGCTCAACAAAAACAGTATGACTATCTATCTATCTATGTATGTATCTATCTATCTATCTATAGTGAGAAGTCAGGCAGGGTGCTGGAAAGTCGCTATATCTCCCCCAGGTTCCTCACCTATGTATGGTGATCTTCAATCTGGTCCAGGTATTCAGTATATTTCAGTAAAGGTGTAAGAGCTTAGATCATTAGTAGGCCATAAAAGGGTGCAGAGCCTGCACTTCTGAGAAGACCTTGGGAGAGACAGGACCTGTCTGGGTGGGCGTGGGCTCGTGAGAAAAACTTATAGCTGTTTGTTTTGTTTTCCTGAGTGGCTGGTAGTAAGCCACTCGTATAGTGAGGAAAGTTTAGTTAGAGCTCAGATGAGCAGGTTTGTGTTTGTATTTTTGCCTGAAGTTAAGGCTGTATTTTATTTGTTTATTTTTTCAAAATGCAAACACAGGGGCAAAACCCTGTTTTCACCAGACTCGGTGTCCCTGTCTCTGACTGTTTGGGTCTGCTCTGCTGCTGCTACCAAGCTAATTTCCCACAGTATATACATATATATTTACATGTTTATATAGTTTCTGTTTGCAATATATACCAGGGGTGGACTAATACACTAGAGCAATATAGTGATATATATTTACAGACTGCATATTGATCTGGGGCCTTATACCTTTTATGGGTCATATGGTGTAATTTTTCCTACTGTAAATTCTTTCCTTTAGTCTGAAACAGCAGCACCAATGGGAAGATTCTGTCTTCCTGCAAGAACAGGACAGGTAGTAACAATTAGTTAAATCAAAGTGGAACTATATAAACAGCCAGCTATCCTAACTGCCTTGTGTTTTTTTTTTCTAACTTAACCCCTTAAGGACACAGCCTAAAACTTCCTAAGGCCAGAGCCCCACACTTTGTGGAAAAAAATTCAGGGGTGCCAACACTTATGCCATGACTGTGTGTGTGTGTGTGTGTGTGTGTGTGTGTCTATATATACAGTACAGACCAAAAGTTTGGACACACCTTCTCATTCCAAGAGTTTTCTGTATTTTCATGACTATAAAATTTGTAGATTCACACTGAAGGCATCAAAACTATGAATTAACACATGTGGAATTATATACTTAACAAAAAAGTGTGAAACAGCTGAAAATATGTCTTATATTCTAGGTTCTTCAAAGTAGCCACCTTTTGCTTTGATTACTGCTTTGCACACTCTTGGCATTCTCTTGATGAGCTTCAAGAGGTAGTCACCTGAAATGGTTTTCACTTCACAGGTGTGCCCTGTCAGGTTTAATAAGTGGGATTTCTTGCCTTATAAATGGGGTTGGGACCATCAGTTGTGTTGTTCAGAAGTCAGGTGGATACACAGCTGATAGTCCTACTGAATGGAGTGTTAGAATTTGTATTATGGCAAGAAAAAAGCAGCTAAGTAAAGAAAAACGAGTAGCCATCATTACTTTAAGAAATGAAGGTCAGTCAGTCTGAAAAATTGGGAAAACTTTGAATGTGTCCCCAAGTGCAGTGGCCAAAACCATCAAGCGCTACAAAGAAACTGGCTCACATGAGGACCGCCCCAAGAAAGGAAGACCAAGAGTCACCTCTGCTGCGGAGGATAAGTTCATCCGAGTCACCAGCCTCAGAAATCGCAGGTTAACAGCAGCTCAGATTAGAGACCAGGTCAATGCCACGCAGAGTTCTAGCAGCAGACACATCTCTACAACAACTGTTAAGAGGAGACTGTGTGCAGCAGGCCTTCATGGTAAAATAGCTGCTAGGAAACCACTGCTAAGGACAGGTAACAAGCAGAAGAGACTTGTTTGGGCTAAAGAACACAAGGAATGGACATTAGACATGTTGAAATCTGTGCTTTGGTCTGATGAGTCCAAATTTGAGATCTTTGGTTCCAACCACCGTGTCTTTGTGCGATGCAGAAAAGGTGAACAAATGGACTCTACATGCCTGGTTCCCACCGTGAAGCATGGAGGAGGAGGTGTGATGGTGTGGGGGTGCTTTGCTGGTGACACTGTTGGGGATTTATTCAAAATTGAAGGAATACTGAACCAGCATGATTACCACAGCATCTTGCAGTGGCGTGCTATTCCATCTGGTTTGCGTTTAGTTGGACCATCATTTATTTTTCAACAGGACAATGACCCCAAACACACCTCCAGACTGTGTAAGGGATATTTGACCAAGAAGGAGAGTGATGGGGTGCTACGCCAGATGACCTGGCCTCCACAGTCACCAGACCTGAACCCAATCGAGATGGTTTGGGGTGAGCTGGACCGCAGAGTGAAGGCAAAAGGGCCAACAAGTGCTAAGCATCTCTGGGAACTCCTTCAAGACTGTTGGAAGACCATTTCAGGTGACTACCTCTTGAAGCTCATCAAGAGAATGCCAAGAGTGTGCAAAGCAGTAATCAAAGCAAAAGGTGGCTACTTTGAAGAACCTAGAATAGAAGACATATTTTCAGTTGTTTCACACTTTTTTGTTAAGTATATAATTCCACATGTGTTAATTCATAGTTTTGATGTCTTCAGTGTGAATCTACAATTTTTATAGTCATAAAAATACAGAAAACTCTTGGAATGAGAAGGTGTGTCCAAACTTTTGGTCTGTACTGTATATATATATATATATATATATATATATATATACACACACACACACACCTGCAACTGTCATTCTGTCCAAACAATGGACTGAAAAGTGACAGTGTGAACCTAGCCTTACTCATACAGTAGTGTAAGCACTGATTGGATGTATACATCAAACAATTATCATGCATATAAAACATTCATTGTAGTTTCAATGTAATTTTTAATAAACCTTTAATGCAAAAAATCCCACTATTTAAGGCACCGTTCACATCTGCATCATGGTCTCTGTTTTAAATATAAACTACAAGATAGTGTTAGCCTTGTGTCATGGCAGACACTGCCTTTTACCCAACAGATTCCCTTTGACTTACAATCTATTGAGGTTTGTCGCAATGATTCCTTGTGCCAACTACAAATATATATACTCGCTAACGTTAGACAGCTGTGTAACAAGGGTGAGGTACTACAAGTCCCAGAGCAGAAAAAAATCACAGTGGACTGATTTATAAACTTTTGCAAATTAACATGATTAAAACTTTGAAAGCTTATCTATCACTTGTCTGCTGGCCACTCATATGCCAGTTCTCCAGGATCTGTGTAGGTCAATTACACTGTAGTGTTAACAAAACTGATTTTTTTTTTTTGTTAGCTTAGTTGGCCCTGGCATCTGCTTGGAATTGCCAGGTGCTGATGCTGGCCCTAGTAATGCTGTCTTTCAAATGATTCCATTACTTACCCATCATGTGGTACAAGGAATCTAAAATGACTGCTAAATGTGGTGCAAGACATGTAAATTGTGCCAGAATTCTGGCATTGTTTCATTAGTAAAACTGCCCCATTGTTCTTGTAGGCTCCAGGAAAACCCTTCAGTTAGTATCCACTGGTGCCTCATAATCTAGACCACCCAGGAGATGCTTATACATTTTGTCATTCCGCCTCAAAACTGAAGCACATTTGGGCCATGGAATTAGTGTTATACTGGAAATCGAATAGTCCATCATCTATTACCAGAATTTATTAGATATCTCATGTTATTTTGTCTATTCATTATGCATCTACCCATCATTTTTTTTCTAACATGAATGAATGAATGATAGAAAAAAATGATGGGTTACCTCAGAGGATTGATGTTTGGTAATACTAAAATCCATAATACTGTACACAAATGAGTCCTGTCCGTGGGAAAAAGTCCTTGTGTGGGCGGTAGGACCCAGACAGAACTCAGCCATGAGCATAGGAGCCATTGCATCATAGTCAATTATGATGCAGTGAGTGCCCGGACAGCCTGATCGCTACAATAATGAACTGACATAACGCTATCCGTTCAGTACTGTAGCAAACGGCCGTTTTGTTTTGTATGTCACTTTTGTAGTTTTGGTATGTTCGTTATCACTGCAGCATGCTTTGTAATGTGGTGGTAGCAGTTGAATATGTTTGGGGGAGGGTGGTAGACCAGGAGTTAGCCTAGATTCATGCGACTGAGACTCACCTGTAGTGAATACAGTATAGTACGGGGCAGTATGTCACTGGGAGACAAGAACTTAGCATTATAGACAACTATAATGCTAGGAGTTCCTCTCCCTGCACACTGTTCACACCTGGAAATCCAGCACTCACATTTGGTCATGTCAATCTAGGCTGAGTCATGGATTTTAGTATTACAAAACATCAATCCTCTGAGGTAAAACAGCATTATATTCTACCACAAATGGAAATGTTTAATCTTTTGAATGTGAATTCACGATTGATGATCATCATATTGTGTGAACACTGTCAAGCATGAACATGCATAAAAGCCATTTGCAGGTCAGAAAAATATTGTATGCAAAAAAAAGTGGATTGCGTAGTTCAATATTGCAGCGAGAAGGCTTTTTCTTCACGTATCTCATCAGATTGTAGTTACACCTACAACACCTATTTTCCCCGTTGCTCATAATTGTTCACACATTTTACTGGTTAAGAGCTCGTTGATTCTACAATTCCAATCAACACTGTCTGTGAGTACATGCTGTGTTCATCTTATGTCACATCACAGTGCTAATAAATTACCCTCTCTTCATGTGACCTCATGTGAAGAATAAAACCCATGGGAGATAAGCTACCTTAGTATCACACTTTTCATTATTAGTTCTTTCGTTATTATGTGGAGCAAGAATTCTTAAATAATATGAGTACCTATATTGTAATGGAACTATAACAGAAATACTGTATACATTGACAAGCAAAAGGGTAACAATGTTTTGAACTTTTGACTTTCAGGCTCCATATCTCACCATCCACTACAGCTTCGAATGTGAGACTACCATCATTTTATAGACAATCATCTTGGCTATATCATACATAAATTTGGTTTGCAACTATTTAGTATATAATTAGTTATGCAGATTCTTGTCATGTAACTGCATTGTTACTGTTTTGCTCCTAAAAATCTAATTTAATCCATAAATCCCCTAAGGGTCCAAAAGGAGGGAGGGTGTCACCAATAATGCTGTACATGCACACTAGGTACAATAACAATGGTATAATACACTCCTAATGTATTCAAAAGTGTGTCAAAAAATACACACACTCACACACAGACACACACACACACACACACACACACGAGCATCTAAACAAATACCAATGATGCCTATAATGATATAAGATGAGCAATCAGATTACTGGTAATCAACTCAGAAATCTTATTGTTAGTTATGCTCAGAAAAATATTCTAGCCTGATATCTTTTCTACAATCTTAGCTAAGTTGGAGGGGAAAGAGAAACTGCTGCCACTCTTCAGAATGGAATGAGAATATTTAATCCTGAGACTGGAAAGGAAATAACTCTGATTCCCTATCCTGTTTTATATGTGAGCCCACTTAATAAGTGGGCTCACTTATTCTATGCAAGTTTAGCAGCACACAGCTGCTTTTTCAGGGAGACCATTTACTTTGGCTACCTTGGACCCTATTAAAAGCTCAGTTCCCCTGCAATCACCTCATAGGGTGGGGGTTTCTGCTATTCTTTTGGGAACCCATTAATCTGGGTCTCCCTTTTTGGCCATATTAACTAGCTATATCCCCTGAGGAGTCCCGGTGTCCCCATGGCGAAATGTGCATAGGGATAGGGCCAAGCAGGGTCATACATCTCCAGGGATAGTCTGGGTACTGCACTTGTCAGTGTGGGAGTCAATTGGAGTGCACCAGGGAAAGCTATTTGAGGGCCATACAGGGCTAGTTTGGACAAATGACTCTCTGATATTGATTGAGTCCTGCTTTGTGCTCCCTGGTGACACAACACATATTGTCCTGACACTACGAATACACCGCATCACTTGTGCCTTGATTTGTCATCCAGCAAAACTTCTTGTTTTGTTTTGTGCAGCTACACCTTGCTATTGTTTGGTGTGTTGTATGCTCTTGAATGAGCCAATGGATTTTGGTCTATGGGTTATAATGTGAGTGTCAGCAGTATAGACACACATTTTTAATGGTAATTTATTAAAAGTTATATTTTAGGCCTTTTTTTGCTTTTTGTTCTTCAGATTTATTCATAGTAAGATCAAGATCAATGTTATATCATCCAAAGTTGGGAAAGAAGAGTAGTTTAATTTCTTACATGTTAATTTAGAAGGTTTTATTTGCACTTTGGCTTTCATTTTGCCTTATTTATTGAACCAGTGTTACTATATAGGGAACTGGTTTGATATTAATATTAGGTGACTTTAACTGCGCCATGGAGGTTCCATTGGACTGGGCGAGTGTGTCTGAGAAAAATAGCATAAATGGGAATAAATTGTTTCCATTTGCCAGGTTTTGTTGATGTGTGGAGAAAGAAATATGGTTTTAAGAAGATGTTCCCAACCTGTACACAATGGTCAATGTCAAAAATTGACTTGGAGTTAGCAAACCATGCATTACTCAAACATGTCAAAGGGATGGTTTGTGACGAGATGAGTGAATGTCTTAAAATTCATTTTGTTTCAGGTTCAGGAGGTTTGGGTCCCAGATTTCCTTCATGTCGGTAGGAACCACAGCTTAAATTGGCTTAAAACATAGTGTCAGGGCTCCTAGGAATCTCTTTCCAATTTGTAGCTCTCTAAGGCCCGATTCACATCTGCATTCGGGTTTCCGTTCGCGGAGTCCGCATGGGGACCCCCGAACAGAAACCTATATGCATAAAAAGCGGTTTACCTGGAAACCAGTGGACTCCACAGACTATAATGGGGTCCGTGTGGTTTCCGCTCGGTTTCTGCACGAAACATGCGGAAACATGTGGAGAGGAAAGTGCCACTTGCTTCGTGTGGAAACCGAGCGGAAACCACACGGACCCCATTATAGTCTATGTGGTCCGCAGGTTTCCCAGATAAACCGCTTTTTTATGTGTATAGGTTTACGTTCGGGGGATCCCCAAGTGGACTCCCCGAACAGAAACCCGAACGCAGATGTGAACTGGGCCTAAGGCAAACACAGCTGAAATTAAGTCAAAGTGAAAGTCACATGTATGTCTATGGAAAAACAAATGGTAAGCTGTGGATACAAACTCCAAGTTGAACCATACATTGTGCTGCCACTCGTTTTTATGCACTTTAGCATATAAAACACTGCAAAAATTATAATTTTTTTTTTTTTTTTTTTAGGGGAAAAGGTGCTTGGCCATGGTTTTTTAGACACACACATGGTTGTTATATTGCAAAAAGCAATGGTTTTGTAGAAAGAATAGTCAGTTTTGATGACTTAAGTGTAAGTGCTACAAGCTTGTTGTTATTTGGGAGACAAATTTATGGCTGTAATCCTAGTCGGGAAAAAAGAGTCACCAAAAATTATCCCTTTATTGTAGCAGAGTGCCACACAAACATTGTGTTGGGATTGGAAGAAGCAATGGTGGGATTGTTTGTTTTATTTTCTTCTTATTACGCCAACAGAGTGGTGGTGGCAAGTGGCACTGTCAGCTATAGGATTTGAAAAAAAATTTGTGCCACCCTGTCAGCGTGCCTGTGACTAGAAAAGTGAAGTGATAATGAATTGACTTCATAAAAAATTGTCCCTTAATGGAAGCAGATGCAGGACCAATGAGTGACAATTACAATATTTGAAGAAAAAATTGTGACAAGCTGAAAAAGAGAGAATTTACTCTGAAATGGAACGGATTCTATGACTGTGAGAACAGAATTTGGGAGGCAGAAAAGAACCTGGTTTATCCTGCCAGTTATCCCTGTATGGGAGCACATGCTACATCAATACTGTGTTGGCTGAGTGACAATTTACAGAATTTATAGGAAAATTTGGGGCACCCTATCCGCGTAGCCTGCCAGCTCAAAAAAATATCTTCTGAAATGTAAAAGATTTTATGACATTGAGAACATGGGAGCCAGAAAAAAATCTGGATTATGCAGTAATCATTAATTGTATATCACTGCTCAAACTGACGATCCAGCATCTGCCACAGTGCCACTCAATGTGCGCTTCATCTTACAACTATAAAATGAGGGAGTGGGAGTGTAAACAATGGCTTTCCCTGGTGAAGTCGGGGGAGGGAAATGGTCCAATGTGGAGGAACTGGAGGAGGCCACATCAGCATTGTGTTGGCAGAGTGACAATTTACAGAACGTCAAGAAAAATTTTGGGCACACAATCAGTATAACGGGCCTACCAGCTGAAGATGTACACCTGCCTGGACAACCTTTTCCACCCTATTATAATATAATATAATAGGGTGGAAAGGGTTATCCAGGCAGGTGCACATTGTTTAACTCTACACTGAATAGTAGTGGGACATTGTTGGTTCCTATCTGTAAAGCTAAAATATAGCTCTGTAACATTCTGGTTTGGCACCATAGTGGATTAACTGCCTTTCCACCCCAGAGTTTAATAATTATTTTTTATGTTGTAGTCGTTCCCCAGTTGAGAATTTTAATAAATATTTAATAAAGTTATTATTTTAATGCGTCCAGATATTACTGGGAGACTCTCCTAATTTAACATAAGTTTTTGATTGGTACGTAATACCTAGCAGTAATCTTCTAGTATTTTGATGTGTTCTGTATAGGTATAATAGAAGCAGAAAGTCCTCAGAGGAAAACTCTGCAAACATTCTGTGAAAAACACTGTGGTCTTTTCTACAGCGTTTTTTGGCTGCGGATTGCTATGTGGGGCCTTAGCCTAAAAAGAACATTATTAAGCAGGCCACAGGTTTCAAGCAATATGGGAAAGAAAAAGGATCGCTCTGCTACCGAAAAGTGTCAAATAGTGCAATGTCTTGGCCAAGGTATGAAAACATTAGATATTTCACGAAAACGTAAGCAAGATCATCGAACTCTGAAGAAAGTTGTCGGTGATTCAGAGCACAGACGGGTTTCTGCAGATTAAGGTATAATGAGGAAGGTTTCTGTCATCGAATAAATCATCGAATTAAGAAAGCAGTTGTTAAAATACCATTACAAAGCAGCAAACAGGTATTTGAAGCTGCTGGTGCTTCTGAAGCCACACAAACCTCAAGGTGTAGGATCTTTCAGAGCAGGTTTGGACTGGCCCACTGGGGTACTGGTGAATCTCCCAGAGGGCCCCCACTGCTTATTAAAGAAATGGTAACGGCCCTTATTAACTTATCTTCCTCTTCAGCCTTCTCTTCATTGCAATGTGATGTGCAAAACACAGGGCCCATTGAAAGCTGAAGAGGAGACTGCGGGCAGAAGTGGGGATTGATAAGTGAATGCAGCCAATTCTCCCTGGTTCTGGCAATTCAGTTGTTAAAAATACAACCAGATTGCAGAACTGGGTAGAAGTGGCATCTGACCTGGTTCTGTTACTACTCCCCGACTTGTAGGCCACAGGCCACATTAAGCCTGTAGCCTAAAAGCTGCGTGGGATTAGGGGTAAGTATGGGTACTTACATGTCTGTTTTCCGACCCCTCCCTCTCCTTCCTGCTCTGGGCACACATGACGTCACAAGAGTGTGCCCGGAGCACATCTAATACTGCTATAAGAGGGACCAGTGATGGGGCCACTATTCCCGACTATACAGTGGCGACTTCACCCCCATACAGTGGCCCCTTTAATGATCCCCCATACTGTATGGGGACCAGTGATGGGGACACTATATTGTATGGGGGCAGCGATGGGGTGTACATAATATTCTTTGGGGTGTACATTAAAGTGTACGGAGCATATGATGGGAATATTAAAGGGGTTGTCCAGGCTTAATTTTTTCTGGTCTGTACTCAGGATAGGCCATAAATACCTGATTGGTAGGGGGCTGACATACAGCCTGATAGCTGTACAGAGTTGTGTGTCAGCCCCTACTGATCAGGTATTTATGGCCTATCTGTACAACAGTGCTCATAAGCAGAAACAGTTGCAGTGGGCCCAGACATATATGAAGACTAATTTTGAAACAGTCTTGTTTGCTGATGAGTGCCGTGCAACCCCGGATGGTCGAGATGGATGGAGTAGTGGATGGTTGGTGGATGATCACCATGGCTTTAGAAGGCTGCGACATCAGCAAGGAGGTGGCAGAGTCATATTTTGGGACAGAATCATAGAAAGAGAGCTGGTAGGCCACTTTAGGGTTCCTGAAGGTGTGAAAATGACTTCAGCAAAGTATATAGAGTTTCTAATTGACCATTTCTTTCCATGTTACAAAAAGAAGAACCGTGCCTTCCATAGCAAAATCATCTTCATGCATGACAATGCACCAGTATCTCCTGATACTACCCAAAAAGAAAATGGTCAAGAAAAACCTACTCAAAAATGTATACCAAAAATGTATAGAATTTATTCAAAATATAATACATAGCAATACATAGTGGTTAAAAAGACATGGGCAAACAGCCCTTAACTAGAGATGCATAAACTGAGGACCGACTGCACTACTTACAATCATAAATATAAAAAAAATAGCAAATGTAAAATTAATAAAACATAAAAAATGAAAAACATAATTAAGTCAATTAAAAAAAAAAAGTGATAAATTCATATACATGTGCAAAATGAGTGAAAAATATGAGATATAACCACTAATTAAGAGGTACAATACAAACAACAACAACACATGTGCAAAATGGCCATCTAAGATGCAAACTTGCAATTTATGAAGTGAAAAGTGAAAAAAATCTAATTTTACTACTTAATATTGCTACTTAATATTATTAGGTGACACAGCAGCATAAGCAGCGAGAAAAAAAAAATATTTTTTTTTTTATTGTTTATTATTGTATTTATTTGCTTCTTATTGTTTGGTCCTGATGCATGTGTTGTCTTAAAAATAAACCCTATCAAGGGGGAAAGAATCTAAAAGGCTCATCCGATAGTTGGAGGACATCGCACAACAAATCCACTGATATCCCGCAGCATACTACATAATCAAGAACATAACAATTATAAACTAGACACTTACAACAAACATACATACAAAAAAGAAAAGAGAAAATTAGTAGACCTGAAAAACGGAAACCCACGCACAAGTGTGAACCCAAAGTAACACTGTAAAGCATTACAGTTCTCAATAGTGACATTGCCTCTGTTTATAGCATGCCGCTCCATTACAATGTTTCAATTGTACTTCCAATTATAATTCCAACATTGTACTTCCAAAATAAATGAATAGTACAACTGAATACAAGAAACTTTATGTTATATCTTATTAAAGAAAATTTCCTCATTCTCGTTTTACCTGGCTGTTACTTCTAACAATCAGTCTGGGAAGATGGGAGGTGGGAAGGTTTGGAAACGACACATACTGTACATATGGCAGCTCCTAAGTTTTGATACACTGTTTAACTCTTTTAAACTACTATATCTAATAAGACAATGCTCTAGCACTGTACATAATTAGGCAATACAACAATTACTAGTTGGTAGCAGCGACTTCCTTCTTCCTTCCCTCTCCATAGACTTCTGTTAGGCTAGATATGGATAAAGGTACTATTAGAGATAAGAGTCTTAGCAAAGGGAAGAAGGAGGTATTTCTGTAATTACTTAGTGTCTTCACAGAAAAGACATACACTGCTTGTAAGCTACTTAAAGTGGTCATACACATGAAATTATTATTATTATTATTAATAATGATCTTCTGGATCATTCTCATTTCACAGGTACAGCCATAGCAGCATACACATTTTGTTCCTTCTTGGCCATTACAGTTGTACACAATACATGTATAATAACAAGAGTTAATATAAATATTTTTCTGAGGACATTTGTTAGAATAAAGGTTTACTTGTTTTCAGATGATTATATCTGTTATCTGTTAGCTCAAATGATTGTTCGTAAATTTTATCCAACAAATTTTTGTTTTGGTTGAAATCATTCATTTTCATCAACTTTTGTGAAATATGTATGGCCATCTTTTGACTCTGTATGATCTATTGTCTGATAGCCAACAAAACTGTGGCAATTAAAACCATTTGTGACACACACTTTCAGAAGATCAGGAAAACCTGTTAAAGTTATATTTGAGAAATGTAATAAGATGATAAGGCCCAGAATATAAGATAATACAAAAAGTCAAGGACAAGCAATATTTGGTCAAATAAAAACATAGCAGATGGTCAAACATGCTGTTATCAAAGAACAAGTTATAGAATATGATGAATGAGAAATGTAATGTAATGTTAATATGTACTTTATCATTTTAGATTTGAGTCTACAAAACCAGATCTTTCAAAAATACAAAATTTCAATTGGCCAAGCATCTTCTGAAGAAGTCTTGAAAGGAAGCAATTTACTGGAAAAGAAATGACTATTGATGGAAATAATTAATGGAAAAGAAGGTGAATGCATTAATCCACAGTATTGAAAGTTAAACACGTTTTAGGCTAAGACCTAAATAGCAGGCAAAAAATGACATAGAGCTGCAGGAAAAACCACAGCAGAAGCGCAGCACGGTTTTTCCCACAGCGCTTTTCACAGATAGTCCGCAAAGATTTTCTCTGCAGACTTTCTGATTCAGTTATACCTATAGGGAAACTGCCGGTGTTTCTGTCATGCTGCGATTTCCAAAATTGCGACGGTTTTGGTAATCACAGCATTTTCGATGTGCGCATTTTTCTGCAATGTGTGGATGAGGCCCGGCCTTATATGGTTTGTCTAAATCAGTTTGACAATAACAATTACTATAAATTGGGTAATGACAAATATGTATAGTCAGTGCAAATACAATATAATGTTGTTACTCTTTATTTTATTTATTTCTGGAATAACTTGAATTGATAACTTACTATGGTTTTAAATCATTTTTGTTGCTGTTAGATATACATTTCATAGTATTTACAGATGTGTTACTTACATTTCCTCTTGACTGAACATGTACAGATATTGTATGTGTGTCAAGATATCATCAGCTTTTCATGATATTGTATCAGTTAAAGGTTTTGTTCAACAATCATATTACTTTTTAGCAGCTGTAGATATATAGCCAAAAAAGTAGGTCTCTCTTCATGACGGCTAAATAGGGGGCACTTCCAAGTGCCGTGTAAGAGTAGTACTCTGTGCATTGAGCCAATCAGATATCTTTCCATGCTGTTTACAGATGTCTCCAGCTTCAACTTAGCTCAAATATGGTTAGGGACTCCACTTGACATTGCTCTGTTCTTGTCTGTTTCAGTCATCTATTTAACCAATTAGTGACCAAGCTTTGTTAACGTATTGCTCTTGGTGCTGGGATTTATGCTGATGCTTTGTACATACAGTGCTGGCCAAAAGTATTGGCACCCCTGCAATTCTGTCAGATAATACTCAATTTCTTCCAGAAAATGATTGCAATCACAAATGCTTTGGTAATAATATTTTCATTTAATTTGTCTTCAATGGAAAACCACAAAAAGAATTGTCAAAAAGCCAAATTGGATATAATTCCACACCAAACATAAAAAGGGGGTGGACAAAAGTATTGGCACCCTTTGAAAAATCATGTGATGCTTCTCTAATTTGTGTAATTAACAGCACCTGTTACTTACCTGTGGCACATAACAGGTGGTGGCAATAACTAAATCACACTTGCAGCCAGTTGAAATGGATTAAAGTTGACTCAACCTCTGTCCTGTGTCCTTGTGTGTACCACATTGAGCATAGAGAAAAGAAAGAAGACCAAAGAACTGTCTGAGGACTTGAGAAGCAAAATTGTGAGGAAGCATGAGTAATCTCAAGGCTACAAGTCCATCTCCAAAGACCTGAATGTTCCTGTGTCTACCGTGCGCAGTGTCATCAAGAAGTTTAAAGCCCATGGCACTGTGGCTAACCTCCCTAGATGTGGATGGAAAAGAAAAATTGACGAGAGATTTCAACGAAAGATTGTGCGGATGGTTGCTAAAGAACCTCGACTAACATCCAAACAAGTTCTAGCTGCCATGCAGTCCGAGGGTACAACAGTGTCAACCCGTACTATCCGTCGGCGTCTGAATGAAAAGGGACTCTATGGTAGGATACCCAGGAAGACCCCACTTCTGACCCAGAGACATAAAAAAGACAGGCTGAAGTTTGCTAAAACTTATCTGAGAAAGCCAAAAACTTTTTGGAAGAATGTTCTCTGGTCAGATGAGACAAAAGTAGAGCTTTTTGGGAAAAGGCATCAACATAGAGTTTACAGGAAAAAAAAAGAGGCCTTCAAAGAAAAGAACACGGTCCCTACAGTCAAACATGGCGGAGGTTCCCTGATGTTTTGGGGTTGCTTTGCTGCCTCTGGCACTGGACTGCTTGACCGTGTGCATGGCATTATGAAGTCTGAAGACTACCAACAAATTTTGCAGCATAATGTAGGGCCCAGTGTGAGAAAGCTGGGTCTCCCTCAGAGATCATGGCTCTTCCAGCAGGACAATGACCCAAAACACACTTCAAAAAGCACTAGAAAATGGTTTGAGAGAAAGCACTGGAGACTTCTAAAGTGGCCAGCAATGAGTCCAGACCTGAATCCCATAGAACAGCTGTGGAGAGATCTCAAAATGGCAGTTTGGAGAAGGCACCCTTCAAATCTCAGGGACCTGGAGAAATTTGCCAAAGAAGAATGGTCTAAAATTCCAGCAGAGCATTGTAAGAAACTCATTGATGGTTACCGGAAGCGGTTGTTCGCAGTTATTTTGTCTAAAGGTTGTGCTACCAAGTATTAGGCTGAGGGTGCCAATACTTTTGTCCGGCCCATTTTTGGAGTTTTGTGTAAAATGATCAATGATTAGATTTTTTTTTCATTCTCTTTTGTGTTTTTTCATTGCAAGCAAAATAAATGAAGATATTATTATCAAAGCATTTGTGATTGCAATCATTTTCTGGAAGAAATTGAGTATTATCTGACAGAATTGCAGGGGTGCCAATACTTTTGGCCAGCACTGTATATGCTAACTGAGCTTGCCTTGTATGAGAAATGGACAGGTGGTTTACCTTTGTTTTCACCTACAGAATGCCTTGGTTCTATATCTAGGTTTGCTTGTGTCTGTTTATTTGTAGTTTTTGGGCTGGCTCTGACTTCAGCTATTATTAGTCTGAATAGTAATAGTGTTTTACCCTTTGTACCTGTGTACCCTTCACAGTAGTCACGGTATCTGAAAAAGATTACCCAGCTGCACTGTTTTGAAGTTTGGTACATTGTATTTTTGGCATACACACAAATTTTCTGCAACTAATACCTCTAACTGGTTAAAGAGGGGGGCTCTTTCACTCACCCAGCTCACCCTGTGGGAAGATTTCATGGTGCTGTGGAATTGGCAGCCTGGAGTCCTAACAACAACCTGGAGTCCTAACAGCAGATGCATGAAGTAGAAATTCACTTTAATGCTGGATGTATCAGGATGTATCAGGATGTCTATGTTTTACTTTTATAAATGCTGCTGCCCATGCTAACTTTTCCTTCTGCATCTCAGAAATAAAGCCTATGTCCAGCCTAAATAATTTCCCTGATTATTTCGCTGAGGAACAGAGGATACAGGAGACTCTACTATATTCTACTATTCATACATGGCTAACAGAGCCTCATAAGAATGACATGCACAGACCTATAAATTATAAACAACAGGAAGTAATATTTCACACACATAATTGTGATATTACTGCAAGGAAATTTTTTTAATAACAATATGTTACAAACTTACTGTTAAATGCATATTCAGATTATTTATTGCCATTTGAATTGATAGCTCAAACACTTTAAGCTCTGTACTGTCGTCCATTTTCCTTCCCTTCCTGTCTTTTACGTGTATTCAGTGAATGAGTACTTCTGGAAGATTTCTTGTGCTTTTTTCTGTGCAAGTCTGGGTCTATAACCTGTTGCAGATTTTCAACTTTGAGCAGAAGCATTAACACTCAGACATTGTAGGAAAATGAATGTCCTTTACTTGAAAGAAATAGTAAAGAGTGGATTAAGGTTACCATGGGCCCTGGGTGGTATGAGGATTGTGGGCCCCTCACTTGACACCTGCTGTTTGAATAGGTACCAAAATCATCAGAGCCAAAGTTACAGCAATGATACAGTACCAAAACGAATAGATTGAAAAAACCCACCATGCTGTGCTTTTTTTGCCATCTAAAAAGCAGAAAGCAAAGAGAAGGATTGTTCCATTTTTATTTTGAAATTAAAGTCATGTATGACTTATACAAATTTAATGTGTTCTGTTTTTACACATCATTCATTTTTGATGTCTGTGTTCTGAGTGTCTGATGGATCAGAATGGTAGGCCTAAAGACACTGTAAAACCATCCTAGGAGAAATGATACTACAGGGTACTACAGTATAATGGATTAGAGGACTGGTGGAAGAAATATAGTTTTCAAACTTTTAGAAAGAGAAAATTTAGCCATTGAGAGTAATTATGTCAAAATGACACAATATTTATAGAGATCACTATAAATAGTCTCAGTATCCGAGCATGTGAACAGGTTTCATGATGGGTATCTGATGGTTATCAGTTTCCAGGTATTGGAAGTGGTATCAGCCCCTTTGAGAGGGGGGGATTTTGACAAAAAGATACTACAAAAGGAAACCAGATGGATCTTCCTTTTGAATACAATGAGACTGGCTGGCCTCAATGAGTATTTGTCGTTTCAGGCTTTTTTATAAACTTATCTTCTGCTCATGTTCCAGAGTTATGGCCTACGTTGTTTGTTACATATTTAGGACTGCTTTGTCGGGAGGGAGCATCATTTCTTTGCGTATTACTAGACACTTTATATGCTGGTCTCAATTTGATCACTGATAGCCTCACCTTTAATTTTTTTGTGTCTCCATGAGATTTAATGGAATAGTTAACATCCATATATATTGCCTGTACTTATGTTAGATTCCGTTACACGGTGGATGCTCATGCTGTTTGTTTATATCTTCTCTGCCTTTTGTCTTTTGTTAGCCTACCCTGATGAAGCTTTTCTTAGCTGAAACGCGTAGGCAGGGAGAGTTATATGTTAACAGCTCCTGTTGTAGCATTTAGCGGCAGCTTTGTTATTACCACTGCAATCAATATTATAGTGGTCTGAGTACATAACACATAGCACTTAGTGGATCCAGAGTGTGTTTGAGAAAACTGTTGCTAATGGTGCTGGAGTGTATGTGACTCTGTTTTAGTGTGATTTAGTTTGTACACACTTGAACTTCAGGGAGATTTTTTGAGGTGAGGTACAGTAGGTTAATGACCAATTCACATGAGCCCAGACAAACCGATGTAGCATCACATATTGGCCGGCCAAATAGTCTCAATATGGCATAGTTGCAACAAGACGCTTGATAAGCGGTATCTGAGGCTCAATAGTGGCAAGGTCTTTATACTCACCTTATGCTGAATGAAATTATAGGTGGTACAAATACATCACAAGTGGAAAATCAGTTATTGATTCATTAGGGTTTATGTGGACCATTGTGAGGATACCACTATAAGGGGTCATTCTCCATGACTTCTTTATTTCTTTTAAAACCTGTTGGTTTTTTGTAACAGGATTATCACATTTAGTCATTTTTTATTTTTATTTATAATAAATGTTAAGTTTTAGCTGTCCTCACCCCCCTCTTTTTTATATAATTTATTGAGGCAACACATCTTCTATTCCTTCATTTACTCCATCACTATAAATAGGGTGCAAATAAAAATGTCATAACTGTTTATGTTATTTCAGCAGTAAAACTCTGGAGTCTGATATTATATGGGGTCTTAATATATTTATTTGTGCCCTTTTATAAAAAGGCCATTCCCAATTACCTATGACACGATCTGCCTATGAAGAGTTCTCCCAGGTTGACGCCTCTATGATACAGACACACAGACAGACATGTGCACACAGACATAAAATCAAACACCTCACACATGTCCTCTGTCTGCTTTCCATTGCAGTGCTGCAGGTGTAAGGTCCTTTGGAGAACATTTGACAGCTAAGAGTTCCTGCATACATTTGTGTCAAAAGCTGGCATAGATGTAAGCAGGATTGCAGTACTTGAAGTCCATCTCCTGACTAGCTGTACAGGGATACATAAAACTTGCTGGCTAGTTTGGGCAGTTAGGGCCCCAGGAACTTCAGGCATTGGGTGGCCCCAAAAACCCCCCCCAAAAATTAATTCCCTTTCCAAAAAACAACCACCACCAAAAAAAAAACAAAAATATAGATGGATAAAAAACCTCCATTTTCTTTCCCTTTCGGGGGGGAGACCGGAGCGCTGCGCAGTAAAGCGCAGGGATCTTGACTGGGGGCGGGCTGTAGGGGGACCAATAACGCGCTAGGGCGCGAAGAATTGGGGGCGGGGCTTAACCCCGTTCGAATTGACTATGCCGCGCAGCCCGGGAAGCGGCCATTCCGGGAGCTGCGCGGCATGCTAACGAGCGGTCAGCTCCCTCCCCCCCCCCACCTTTTCACTGTAAGGGCATCCCTCGATACCATCCTGGAGCAGATCAGAGCTGCTGCCGGCGTCCATGGTGAGGCCTGGCTGCAGGAGCGGCTGGCTGACATTATGCAGCCTGCCGCCCCCCCCCATTAACCCTTCACTACCCCCGGAGGCGTCTGAGCGGCGGCGGCCGCGCAGGACTCGCCCGCCGGCACGTTTGAGCCCTGATGAGCCCCCCTAGGGCCCGGCGACATAGGAGTCCCTCTCGGGCCCCTCCAGGCCGGGCACCCCGCTCCACTGCTCAGGCGCGGAGGTCCCGGTCTGGGAGGAATCCTGCCAGTCGCCTGGCCCCTGCGGAGGTGGAGATCCCTGCCACTGGCCTCAGTGGGGGGACCTCCACATCCAGTCTCCATATGGCTACCGCACGTGGTGCAGCGGTCCCCTCCTGTGATGCTCCAGCGGGAGGGGGACTGTGTCTTCAAGTCCCGTCGGTTCCGGCTTTCCAAGTGCCCTCGGTACAGCAGCGGGAAATTCTGAACGACGAGCAGCACGGCGCTGGCCCCTCCTTCACGGCACCACAGCCCCGGTCCGAGGTGCATCCAGTGGTTTCAAGTGCATACGCGGGTGCAGGTCAACCTTCCCAGGGATGTCGGTCGTGCTGCAGCTGTCAGCGGGATGGTTCTCAACAATCAACAGGCGCCAGCGTCCTCCTGTACAGCGACCCAGGTCAGCAGGATGCAGGACCGTCGACTGGTGGGCCCACAGCACCTACGCAGTCTGGTGAGTACCATTCATTGTCGTGTCCGTTTCCTCCTATTCTAATGTCCCAGGGGTTAGGGATAGATAGGCCGGAGTCCCCAGTGGGTGGTGGTGTAGCTTCTGAGGGGATTAGGGAGCTATTGGGTAGCGTGAGGGAGCTACTGTCGCGCTGCGAACAGAGTGTTAGCGGTTCCCCGGTGGCGGCGTGGGTCCCTCCTGCGGTTCAGTCAGTAGCGTCACAGAGTGCGCCGGTGGTAGGGGCTCCGGCGGGTGTCACAGTGTCTGTCCAGACAGATAAAGAGAAGGTTGATTCGGTGAGGCTAGACGACAGGGCTCGGGGGGGAGGTTTATGTGTGTTTTGAGGGTCCTCTAGGGGCGCATTTAAAAAAGGAAGTGAGGGAGAAGATTTGGAAGGACGAGTACGTCGAAATCTTTTCCTTGCTCCCTTTAGCTAAATTTAACTTAGACAAGAGTAAGAAGGAGGATAGCAAAAAAGAGGAGGAAGAAAAACGTAGGTGGCGCCTGATTCCACAGACTTTTGCTAATTGGCTTCAGGCCTTTGCCATTTTAGCGAGTGTCATTGGTGAAAAGGCTCCTGACAACTGTTCGGGGCTTTTTTGCTATCAGGACTCTATAGGTGAGGCGTATCGGGTGTATGGGGGTCAGACATGGCTGCGGTATGATGAGCAGTTCCGTCAGCGTAAGGCGGTTCGGCCCAGCATACGGTGGGACCAGAAAGATATAGGTTTGTGGCTTCGGGTTATGGCGCCAGCTCGCTTTGGCCAGCCCTTTCCTGGGGCGGCCGGTGGAACCGGCCATGGTGGTCTCAGTTACGGCTCAGGGGGGGCAGGTGCACAGGCCCAGCAACGTTACGGGCTGTGTTGGCAGTTCAATGAAGCCCAATGTAAATTCGGCTTCAACTGTAGATTCAAACATGCCTGTTCATTCTGCGGAGGGGTGTCCCATGGTGCGGCACGTTGCTTGCGCAAACAAAGGACCAAGGCCTTGCCTAATAGTGGTCAAGGGGCAGACGCCGGTGAAGCTGGAAGCCATGCTTCCGTACCTAAATAGTTATGTTAACAGGGAGAGTGCAAAGTTTCTGGTAGAAGGTTTTAGGGAGGGTTTTAGGATTCCCCTGCCGACGCACACAGTCCCCTTTTGTATAACTAACTTGAGGTCGGCAGCGGAACACTCGGGGGTGGTGTCCAAAAAACTGAGGAAGGAGGTGGCCTTGGGGCGCATGGCGGGCCCCTTCGCATCACCCCCTTTGGAAGGTTTAATTGTATCTCCTTTGGGGGTGGTGCCGAAGAAGGAGCCGAATCAGTTTCGGCTCATACATCATTTGTCTTATCCCAAAGGAGCGTCGGTCAACGATGGTATTGCACCCGAGCTTTGTTCGGTAGTATATACCTCGTTTGATGCAGCTGTGCATTGGGTACGGCGTTGCGGTCCAGGGGCCCTCTTAGCTAAGACGGATGTGGAGGCGGCGTTCAGGTTACTGCCGGTACACCCTGACAGCGTTAGGTTACTGGGCTGCTACTGGGACGGCGGGTATTACGTGGATCGTTGCCTCCCTATGGGTTGCTCAATATCGTGCGCATACTTTGAGGCGTTCAGCACCTTTTTAGAGTCGGTAATTCGGGATGTGGCGGGGGTTGAGTCAGTGATACACTACCTCGATGATTTCCTCTGTATAGGTCCGGCGGGCTCCGATGTATGCGCGGTTTTGCTGGCAACCGCGCGGTGGGTCGCCAGTAAGTTTGGGGTACCGTTGTCACCGGAAAAGACTGAGGGTCCGTGCACTAGATTGAGTTTCTTGGGCATAGAGCTTGACACTGTGGCAATGGAGTTCCGGTTGCCTGGTGACAAGCTGGTTGATCTTAGAGAGAGGGTGAGGCGTGCTCGTCACATGCGAAAAATTACGTTGCGCGACCTCCAGTCATTGTTAGGCAGTTTAAATTTTGCCTGCCGCATTATCCCCATGGGTAGGATTTTTTGTCGCCGGCTGGCAGGGGCCATGAAAGGGGTGTCGAATCCACGACACTTTATTCGGCTGGGGGTGATACATCGGGAGGACCTGGCAGTATGGGACACTTTTTTAGACCAGTTCAATGGTAGATCACTGGTCCAGTCAGCAGTGATCGATGTGTTCGATTGTGACCTCTTTACGGATGCGGCAGGGGGCCACGGTTTTGGGGCCTATTACAGGGGGCAGTGGTGCGCCGCTCCTTGGCCTGCGTCGTGGCGTGAACAAGGTCTGACGCGGAATTTGACTGTACTTGAGTTATTCCCGATTTTAGTCGCGGTGTCCATATGGGGTGGGGCGTTCCAGGATAAAAAAGTTAGGTTTCATTGTGATAACATGTCAGTTGTGTCGGCCATTAATAATGTGACTGCGTCTTCTCCTCCAGTTATCAAGTTGCTTCAGCGTTTAGTATTGCGTTGCTTGTGCCTGAATGCATGGGTGGTGGCAGTGCATGTTCCGGGGGTTAAAAATGACGTTGCTGATTCTTTGTCTCGTTTCCAGTGGGAGCGGTTTCGTGCCCTGGCTCCGGGGGCGGAAGTGGAAGGGATTCCATGTCCTCCAGAATTATGGGACTTGGTTTGCGAAAAGCAGGGACATTGATTCAGGCATCGTTGGCCCCCGGCACCTGGGATAAGTATTCAAGGGCTTGGCAGCTTTGGGAGGATTGGGTGGGAGATTTAGGTCAGGTACATACTGATGAGGATAGGGTTGGGGCTTTATTGTTCTTGTTAAGCCGTTGGTCTTCAGATGGATGGTCCGTGGCGAAAGTTAATGGTGCGGTAGCGGCGTTGGCATTTGGTTTCAAGTTGAGGGGTTTGGCGGACTTTACCAAACATTTCTTGGTTCAACGTGCGCTTAAGGGGTTCCGCAGGGGCAGGGGAAGTAGTGACACACGGCGCCCGGTTACATTTCAGCTTTTGGAGCGTTTGGGGTTGGAACTGGGCCGTTTTTGTTCTTCGCACTATGAATGCGTTTTGTTTCACCTGGCTTTTTCTCTAGCCTTTTTCGGGGCTCTCAGGGTGGGTGAGTTGGTGTCCGTGTCGACTAAGCGGCCGGGTGGTTTACAGGTGGATGATGTGTACATGGAGGAAGGGGTCCTAGTGGTCAGGGTTCGCAGGTCTAAGACGGATCAGGCGGGGGCAGGGAAGTATCTGCGCCTGGGTGCGGTTGTAGGGTCAGATATGTGCCCGGTGCGTTGTTTGCTTGTTTTTCGGGGGGTTGGTTCCAGCTTCTGCGGGCGGTCCCCTCCTGCGTCATGAGGATGGTTCGTTCCTTTCCCGTTATCAGTTCTCGGCTGTTTTTAGGGGTTGTTTGGACTCGCTGGGCCTTGACGCCTCTCGATATGCTCCACACTCTTTTCGCATTGGCGCAGCGACAGAAGCAGCTAGTTGGGGGTTGAGCTCGGAGGTGGTCCGACGTATCGGTAGGTGGGAATCGCAGAGGTATAGATCATACATACGTCCACACCTTGCCCAAATGTGAATCATTGTGTTGTTGGGTATTTTCTCCGCCCTCCCCCTACTTTATTTCTTCTTTCGTAGGCCCTTCTGCTCGGTTAGTCTGGATCTTCGGCCATTCTTTTGTGTTCTGGGGCGCGGAGAGGGCCGGCGTGCGGCGGAATGGTCGGCAGCTGGGGTTCGACAGGGCTGCGGTCGTTGTACGTTGGATTGGAGTCCGAGGTATGGTGTGGAGTCGGGTCATGCCCGAAATCCACAGGTGCACGAGGTTGGATCGGTCTCCGGACATTATCGTGATACATGCTGGTGGCAATGACCTGGGGGTTCGTCCCTTTCGCGATTTAGTGAGGGACATAAAGTATGACCTGTTGAGGTTGTGGTCCATGTTTCCGGGGATTGTTACCGTGTGGTCCGATATTGTACCGAGAAAAACATGGCGGGAGGCTAGGTCTGTTGAAAGGCTCAACAAGGCCAGGATTAAGGTTAACCGGGCTGTTGCGGGGTTTTTGTCCAGGAACGGCGGTGTGTGCGTGCGGCACAAGGAGTTGGAGTCTGGGGAGGGGGAGTTTTGGTTGCGGGACGGGGTCCATCTGAATGCGGTGGGTATAGATTTGTGGACACTAGGTATCCAGGAGGGTGTTGAGAGGGCCCTGGAAGTGTGGCGGGTCTCTCACGCTTAAGGGATTAAGGCGTGCTCGCAGTGGCGGGTGGGGTCCTTGGAGTTGGTGGTCAATTGGCTAAAAGGGTGGAGTCAAAGGTAGGCTCCACCTATACATTTGGTGGTAATTGCACATTTTGGTGGATGGCCTGGCGCACGGTGAACGGTTACAGGGTAAATTGGCCCTGGGAGCTGGTACATGGAAGAAGGAGTTCGTCTTTATTCATGGTGCCGCCGAGCCGGTGGTCGCGGCTGGTGGTAAATTTATGGTGTGGTTATGTTAGCGCCAGGCCGGGGGATTGATAGTTTTTTGTAGCTCCAAGGACTCTTACCCAGGTTAAGCGTTTATTGTTAAATTATTTTAAGTTATGCAAATTATAATAAGTTATACTTGTTGTTATTTATTTGTGGTTTGTTAATAAATACGGCTGCTGTGGCCGATTTAATCCAACCCTTTGGTCTTGGTTTATTTCTAAGGGGGTGGGGGGTTTGAGAGCTGGGGGGCAGGGGTCGAGGCTGGAAAAGAGGGGGAAGGCATTTAGGCCCAGCAGTTTGGGTATCAAAGGTGGTGGGGGGGTTCTTAGGGGGGACCCCGTTATCAGCAATGCCCAGTCAGGGGAGACCGGAGCGCTGCGCAGTAAAGCGCAGGGATCTTGACTGGGGGCGGGCTGTAGGGGGACCAATAACGCGCTAGGGCGCGAAGAAGTGGGGGCGGGGCTTAACCCCGTTCGAATTGACTATGCCGCGCAGCCCGGGAAGCGGCCATTCCGGAGCTGCGCGGCATGCTAACGAGCGGTCCCTCCCTCCCTCCCGTTTTTTTTTTTTTCTCTTTCTTGGGCTATTTTAACTTGTTTATCTTTTTGCAGGTGGTGTCACGGTGGCCTTGGCGGGTGGGGTCCTTGGAGTTGGTGGTCAATTGGCTAAAAGGGTGGAGTCAAAGGTAGGCTCCACCTATACATTTGGTGGTAATTGCACATTTTGGTGGATGGCCTGGCGCACGGTGAACGGTTACAGGGTAAATTGGCCCTGGGAGCTGGTACATGGAAGAAGGAGTTCGTCTTTATTCATGGTGCCGCCGAGCCGGTGGTCGCGGCTGGTGGTAAATTTATGGTGTGGTTATGTTAGCGCCAGGCCGGGGGATTGATAGTTTTTTGTAGCTCCAAGGACTCTTACCCAGGTTAAGCGTTTATTGTTAAATTATTTTAAGTTATGCAAATTATAATAAGTTATACTTGTTGTTATTTATTTGTGGTTTGTTAATAAATACGGCTGCTGTGGCCGATTTAATCCAACCCTTTGGTCTTGGTTTATTTCTAAGGGGGGTGGGGGGTTTGAGAGCTGGGGGGCAGGGGTCGAGGCTGGAAAAGAGGGGGAAGGCATTTAGGCCCAGCAGTTTGGGTATCAAAGGTGGTGGGGGGTTCTTAGGGGGACCCCGTTATCAGCAATGCCCAGTCATAGGTCATAAATATTTTTAGTCCAGAAAAAAAACTTTAGGTATAAATTTCATATGTGAAGAATCTAAATGTAGGATTATAACAATTTGTTTCAATGCAGTTCACATCCAGAAATGCTTTCCTGATATTGTTGCAGTATTTGTTTCATGTCTGCAAGTGGTTTCAAAAGCTGTTTTCTCACCAATTTGAACCTTTGTAGGATAACAGATTGAAAGACAGGAAACATCCTCTGCTTAGTACATTTCTATGTTCTCTTTTAATGGCTTTTCCAGTCTGAGTCAATGTAATTGGAATTGGAGTCATTACCCGTTGGAAGGATAGTGATTTTCAGAACATTGTCAAAATTGTACGCAAGTTTCTTACACTGTTTAGCTGCCAGGAGAGCAGTATGAAGCATTCTGAGTTTCCACAAATATGTCTTCAAAGTTTTTAGTATATTTCTTCAGAGATTGTAATTTAAGGTATCTTTTAAAATGTTTTCAACATGTTGGAGAATCATTTGATTTTATATACTATTAACATATCTCAATTGATATTTTGTGGATAATGACCTAAAGGGTTTCATCTTCATTGATCATCATTTAGGCCTAGACAAGAAATTGAAAGAAATTGGGTGAATTTATTTTCTAATATTTATTTAACTATTTGTCAACACCTCATTGAACAATACACCACAAAAATGACCACAAGTTACAGTTAGGTCCATAAATATTTGGACAGAGACAACAATTTTCTAATTTTGGTTCTGTACATTACCACAATGAATTTTGAACAAAACGATTCAGATGCAGTTGAAGTTCAGACTTTCAGCTTTAATTCAGTGGGTTGAACAAAAAGATTGTATAAAAATGTGAGGAACTAAAGCATTTATTACACACAATCCCTTCATTTCAGGGGTTCAAAAGAAATTGGACAAATTAAATAATTGTAAATAAAATGTTAATTTCTAATACTTGGTTGAAAACCCTTTGTTGGCAATGACTGTCTGAAGTCTTGAACATCATGTCAAGTCAAGTCATGGACATCACCAGATGCTGTATTTCCTCCTTTTTAATGCTCAGCCAGGCCTTTACTGCAGCGGTTTTCAGTTGCTGTTTGTTTGTGGGCCTTTCTGTCTGAAGTTTAGTCTTTAACAAATGAAATGCAGGCTCAATTGGGTTGAGATCAGGTGACTGACTTGTCCATTCAAGAATATTCTACTTTTTTGCTTTAATAAACTCCTGGGTTGCTTTGGCTTTGTTTTGGGTCATTGTCCATCGGTATTATGAAACGCCGACCAAGCAGTTTGGCTGCATTTGGCTGGATTTGAGCACACAGTATGTCTCAGAATTCATTCTGCTGCTTCTGTCCTGTGTCACATCATCAATAAACACTAGTGTCCCAGTGCCACTGGCAGCCTTGCATGCCCAAGCCATCACACTGCCTCCACTGTGTTTTACAGACTTTTTTCTTTGCATAATTCTGGTAGAGGTTGATCTTGGTTTCATCTATCCAAAGGATGTTCTTCCCAAACTGTGTTGCCTTTTTTAGATGTTTTTTAGCAAAGTCCAATCTAGCCTTCTTATTCTTGAGGTTTATGAGTGGCTTGCACCATGCAGTGAACCTTCTGTATTTACTTTCATGCAGTCTTCTCTTTATGGTAGATTTGGATATTGATATGCCTACATTCTGGAGAGTGTTATTCACTTGGTTGGCTGTTGTGAAGGGGTTTCTCTTCACCATGGAAAGTATTCTGAGATCATCCACCACTGTTGTCTTCCGTAGGTGTCTAGGTCTTTTTGCATTGATGAGTTCACCAGTGCTGCTGTCTTTCTTTCTTTCTTTCTTTCTTTCTTTCTTTCTTTCTTTCTTTCTTTCTTTCTTTCTTTCTTTCTTTCTTTCTCTCTTTCTTTCTTTCTTTCTTTCTTTCTCAGGATGTACCAAACTGTAGATTTTGCCCCTCCTAATATTGTAGCAATTTCTCGGATGGGTTTTTTCTGTTTTCGCAGCTTAAGGATGGCTAGTTTCACCTGCATGGAGAGCTCCTTTGACCACATGTTTTCTTCACAGCAAAATCTTCCAAATGCAAGCACCACACCGCAAATCAACTCCAGGCCTTTTATCTGCTTAATTGAGAATGACATAACAAAGGAATTGCCCACACCTGCCCATGAAACAGCTTTTGAGTCAATTGTCCAATTACTTTTGGTCCTTTTAAAAACAGGGTGGCACATGTGAAGGAGCTGAAACTCCTAAACCCTTCATATAATTTTAATGTGGATACCCTCAAAAAAAGCTGAAAGTCTGGACTTTATGTCCATGTCCATTATATGACTATAAGTTGAATATGTTTCAGTAAACAGGTAAAAAAAAAAACAAAATTTGTGTCAGTGTCCAAATATATATGGACCTAACTGTTTTTTTAGGTTTGCAACCAATATACTTTTGTAATACTTTTTGCAGTTGCAGTTGCTTTTATGTAACCACTGAACAAGAGAGCCAACATGGCTATTTTAATATTTGTGTCCAACAACAATTTCATAATGCTATTGCTTATATATTCAGGAAATCAGCAAGAATTCTTTATAATATATTATATATTGTGACAAACAGAATTATTTTAGCTAATGAACCATAAATATAGGCACAAAAGAACAGGATATGTAGCTCTGCTCTATTCATCGCTGCTCATAACCCATTTTGATAAAACACTACTCTAGGCAATGGATATTGCTTTCACTTGGATCAATAAACTGTGTGAGTTTCCATTTCCATTTGTAGGGATTAATAAAGCACCAGAAGCTGAAACCAGAAACAGAATAGTCTGTAAATAGGTACATGTAGTTTCATCTAAGCCAACCAATTTGATAAGTGACTTAGAATGGCATCCCACCATGCACCCCTTATTACTTTTCACAAACTACCCAACTTGCATGTTTTACTGGTATCATGTTTGCCAACTATTTGTAAAATTTGTGCCATCTCTATGGTCAAGTGGGAAGAAGCAATCGCTTTATTCAAGTAAAAGTTATATATTACCAATTTCTGAATTATCCTTTGGCATTACTGTCTCCCTCTCACTCACCTCCATCACTAGTCAACAACACATGTGTTCATTATGTAGCACTAATCCATTCCACATTATAACTCAACACTAGAATTTAGAGTATTTTAGGAAGAAAATCAATTATATACAGTTTTATATGGACATAATGTGATATGCTAGTCTGGGAAACAGTATACTGAAGGTGTTGTAAATGTCCTCACTAGCGAACTTTGCTTATTTAAGAAAAAAATGGTGGAGAGCATGAGGACTTGCTTTTTTTGAAATGCAAAGAAAATATAATTTGTGTTTAGAAAAGTAGAGTGGTGCTACATGTTGATTCAAGCAGAACACAAGTACTCCAGATAACAACATTATTTTACGTATACATTTTACAATATTTTAAATAAACTAAGATGCCACAAATGTACATTAATGTAACAGGAAAATCATGTCTCTTTTTACAATCCAAAGTATAAACCCTTACTGTATGTAAAAAGAAAATATGCAGCCCTGGTAAACTGAATGAACATGAGCTAAGAGCAGTGCTATACCATCACAGTCAGTACCAGGGTGACAGAAGGCTATCAATATTGCAGTGTTAAAGGTGTATCACTCTTGAAGGCTCCCTGCATCTCTATTCAGTCATCAGTAAATCTATTTATCTTCAAAGCCTCCTCTGTTTCCGTGCACACCATGCTGTAATTTAATTGCTGGAATAACAAAGGACCTCAAACATAGCATGCACCTTTAATTACTTGTATTTAAGCGTCTGTAATAAATAGTTTAAGATTATATTTCACTGCGGTGCAATTTAGCCTCAATATACATGCATATTATATGTGTGTGTATGTGTAAACAGATTATATATAAATATATACACAGTGTATATCTATGTCTGTTATTTGTCTTTCTAATATATCACAAATATGTATGTATGTATATACAGTACAGACCAAAAGTTTGGACACACCTTCTCATTCCAAGTGACTACCTCTTGAAGCTCATCAAGAGAATGCCAAGAGTGTGCAAAGCAGTAATCAAAGCAAAAGGTGGCTACTTTGAAGAACCTAGAATATAAGACATATTTTCAGTTGTTTCACACTTTTTTTGTTAAGTATATAATTCCACATGTGTTAATTCATATTTTTTATGCCTTCAGTGTGAATCTACAATTTTTATAGTCATGAAAATACAGAAAACTCTTGGAATGAGAAGGTGTGTCCAAACTTTTGGTCTGTACTGTATATATATATATATATACACACACACACAATCTGTTATGTAAATGTAACAGGTTTATAATAGACATGGCTTTCTTTGTAATCTCACAATGAGTTGTATTGAATGATAAACTTGTGTTCACATCACCAGTGTACATATAGTCATGGCCGTAAGTGTTGGCACCCCTGAAATTTTTACAAAAAATGAAGCATTAATCCCAGAAAATTATTGAAATGACATATGTTTTGTTATACACATGTATATTTCCTTTGTGTGTATTGGAACAAAATTTTCACACAAAACTCCAAAAATGGGCCAGACAAAATTGTTGGCACCTTTTCAAAATGGTGGGTAAATAACTTTGTTTCAAGCATATGATGTGCGTTCAAACTCACCTGTGGCAAGTAACAGGTGTGGGCAATATAAAAATCAGACCAGAAACCAGATAAAAAGGAGAAAAGTTGACTAAATCTTTTCATTGTATGTCTGTGTGTGTCACACTAAGCATGGAGAACAGAAAGAGGAGAATAGAATTGTCTAAGGACTTGAGAACCAAAATTGTGGAAAAATATCAACAATCTCAAGGTTTTACAAGTCCATCTCCAGAGGTTTTGTCCACATTCCTTTGTCCACGCTGCGCAACATAATCAAGAAGTTTACATACCATGGCACTTTAGATAATCTCCCTGGATGTGGATGGAAGAGAAAAATTGATGAAAGGTTGTAATGCAGGATAGTGGATAAGCAACTCCAAAGATATTCCAGCTGTTCTGCAGGCTCAGGGTGCATCGGTGGCAGCACGAACTATCCGTCGACATTTAAATGAAAAGCACATGATTCTGCTTACCAAAGAAATGGATGGAAACAAAGTGCTGGAGAGGTCTGAAGTGGCCAGCAATGAGTTTGGATCTAAATCCCATTGATCACCTGTGGAGAGATCTTAAAATTGCTGTTGGGAGAAGGCACCTTTCAAATATGAGAAACTTGGAGCAGTTTACAAAAGAAGAGTGTTCCAAAATTCCAGTTGAGAGGTGTAAGAAGCTTGATGGTTATATGAAGTGATTGATTTCAGTTATTTTTTCCAAAGGGTGTGCAACCAAATATTAAGTTGAGAGTGCCAGTAACTTTGTCTGGCCCAGTTTTGAAGTTTTGCTTGAAATTATTTCATTTTTGGCTTTTTTTTTCTCTGGTTTATGTGGTGATCCAATACACACAAAGGAAATAAACATGTGTAGAACAAAACATGTGTAATTGTAATAATTTTTTGGGAGAAATACTTCACTTTCTGTAAAAATTGCAACACTTGCGGCCATGAATGTAAGTACACACTTGTATATTGGTACACACTTGTCCCTATACAGCAAGGTACTATGTGGTAAAATGTGTCTAACTATAATTTACTTTTAATTTGATTAAGGAATATAATTACTCATGAAGCCAATTCAATACAATATTGCAATATGATAACCAAACCCATGAAAAGCTGTAAATGTCTAGCCAAGAGAAAAGTAAATACACATCTGTAGTTGATGCTACTCTATTATATAGGCTCATCATGTAAACAAGAATTTTCAGGGGTTTTCTCATCTCAGGATTTCAGTTGTCTTCCTCTCTTCTCTCCCCTCTACTTCCTGGTTTTCAGTTCATTCCAGCAGGCAGCTGGTGCTTGTTGCAAACAGCACAGTTATCACAGATTTACAGAAGCACTGCTCAAGAAACTTTACTAGCCCTTATTAGGACTCTAAAACTGAAAGCAATATGCAGAGATAAGGAGAGAAGAAAATATGTGTGGCCAGGAGCAGAGACTGGGTTATCATTCAGACTTCAGAACAGGTCTGTAACCTAGGCAACCAGCTGTAAACACTAAGAAGTGAGATACAGGCGGAGCAAGATAGATGAAGCAATGTATTGTGTAAAACACTTCAGCTAGAGCTACTCTTTCCCGACATCTGCTGTAATAGTGCGGCAGATGTCGGGAATTTAAATATGGCGGCCGCTCAGGAGCTGAGCAGCGGCCATAGTCACTGGGTCTCTGCTGTACTACACAGTGGTGACAAAGCATCTGAATAAACAGGGATGGTGTGGAGATAATGTTGCAATCACTGCCAGTGAATTAGACATGCATGGTGAGAGGGAATGGAGAAAGAAAGGAAGAGGCAGTAAGTTGGTCAGTGTCCACACCCCAAAATAAGACTCTAAATGCATGAGATTGAGAACATTTCTGCCTACACTATATTTACTAGTTGGCTTCAGCTGTCTAAAGAGGGATTGGGTTTATTTTTTGTAATGACAGGTAATCTTTAATTTCACAAACATATTGTATAAAATATACGTAATGAACATTTCATATTTTGTTTCTGTCCGAACCATTAAAATATAATGTAGATTAAAATGATTTGTAGAAAAAATGCCCCATTTTAATAAGTCATTTGAAGTAAAATGTTTTATATGCTTATGACTTCAACTTGATTATTTCATTAATGTTTGGCATTTTGTTTCACATTTTTGGTATGCACTGAGCACATTTTCCATTCAGTGACTACTTGTAATATCATGACCTTTGTAATGTTCTTTGATTTGATTGTCGAATGATTGCACTTTTAAGGTTGAATTTATGATAATAGCAATCAGAAAAAGAGATGGAATGCATTGAGCACCACAGTTTTACAGAGTATTTTTCATTCATTATGATTATAAATATGATAAGAGTATCATTAACATAAAACTTAGCAGTTGTTTACTAGAAGTGAGTTTAACAGAAGTGTTAGAATATAACAAAACAGAAGATTGACATAAGACAAAACTAAAATATTATAACTATATGATGTAAAATTAAAAAAGTATCACAGTGTACAAAATAAACTCAAATAGAAGGGTTCATTATCTGGTAAAATAAGGTATACAGTATAATGGGTGCATACACACAAGTAATGGTGAGGCAGAGAGCTGTATGCAATACCACACCTATGTTCTGCAGCCAATCAGACTGTGTTCCCACATTCAGATTTTTGCATGCCGTTTTTTAAACCAAAACTTAATGTGGCTCATTAAGGAGACGAAAGTATCAAAGACAGGTTTTTCAATCTACTCCAGGTTTTGGTTTCAAAAACTGCATACTTAAACCTGATCATGGAAATCCAGCCAAAAAGCATATATTCTGATATTGTAAAAAAAGCATACAAGTAAATTAGAAATATGATGGGGACTCACTTTGCCAGCTCTAGTTTCAGTGCCAACTGTTATGCTGTATGACATCACTACACATAAGTACTATGCGATACAAGATTGTGTTTTGTTTTGATTGTTGCAGTTACAAGAAGTGTGCATTGGGAGCTTCCTGAGATGGATTTCTATAGTTGATAAACTTCACAAAAGCTTAAAGGGGTTGGCCAGTCCCAAATTGATTTTTAATACTAGTGACCTATCCACAGGTTAGGTGTTCAATATGTGGTCTGTGGGGATCTGACAGCCAGACCCTGCACAAACTGTTCCAGTAGACCCTTTATCTGGAAACTGTTTAACTGAATTCCAGTTTAGTGGCACAAATTTGGGAAAGGCTTTTTCCTCTTCCTGTATGACTGTGCCCCTGTGGACAAATTGAGGCACGAAAACACATCATTTGGTGAGTTTTTTGTCTTGGAACTTTAGTGACCTACACAGAGCACTGACAATTAAATTCCTTTGGTATTCTTTTTAACTCCTTTCTTTTACAAGCCATAACCATTTTATTTTTGAATTCAGAGACATATGAGAACTTATTTTTTGCAGGACATATTGTATTTCATAATGACACCATTTAATATTCTGTGCAAAGTACTGGGAAGCTGTAAATAATTCAAAATAGCATAGAATTGGAAAAAAAATGCAATATTGCTATTTTATTACAGGCTTTGTTTTTACAGTGTTCACCATATGGCAAGAATGACTATTATTTTTTTCCCAATAGGGAATAAATACTTTTATTTTAATATTTTGGCCATTTTGTGAAACAGGAACGCTAAATGTGTTTACTTTTATATGTTTAATTGAGAAGCCTTTGATTTTTTAAACTTTTTTTTTTTTTTTATGACCATTCAACCATTAAAAAATCTTTTAGTTTGGGGTCCCATGTTGTGAAAATACAGCCTTTTGGCTGCAGCAGAAATGCTGCAGCAAAAAATGCTGTTTTACATTACCTGCAGAGTGGATGGGATTCTGGCTAATCCCATCTACACATTGCAGAAAAAAATCCACAGCAGAAATGCTGCGATTTCAAAAACGCTTGCATTTTTGTAAATCGCAGCATGTCAATTATACCTATGGATACACTGGTGTTTTACTTATAGGTATAATAGAGGCAGAAAGTCGGCAGTCAGCAGAGGAAGAACAACTCTGCAGGCTTTCTGTGAAAAACGCTGCAGAAAAAAACATGAATATCCAGCAAGCTCATACATGTATGATATTTAGCCACATATTTGGGAAAGTAGAACATATTTGGCTACTTTCAGAGAATATGAATGATAACACAAAACTTTTTCTCCACTCATGGTTAGTGGTTGATTAAAGCCATTTATTGTCAAACTTCTGTGTTTTCTCTTTTTAAATCATAATGACAACCAAAAACATCAAAATGACCCTGTTCAAAAGTTCACATACCCTGGTGATTTTGGCCTGATAACATGCCCAGAAGTTGACACAAAGGGGTTTGAATGGCTACTAAAGGTAACATCCTCACCTGTGACCTGTTTGCTTGTAATCAGTTTGTGTGCATAAAAGCTGAATGAGTTTCTGGGATCCAGACAGACTCTTTCCTCCAGCCACTGACGTTTCTGGATTGTGAGTTATGGGGAAAGCAAAAGAATTGTCCACGGATCTAAGGGAAAAAGTAGTTGAACTGTATAAAACAGGAAAGTGATACAAAAAGATATCTAAGGAATTGATAATGCCAGTCAGCAGTGTTGAAACTGTGATTAACAAATGGAAACTCAGGGGCTCTGTAAAAAACAAACCATGGTCAGGTAAGCCAACCAAAATTTTGGCCACAACTGCCAAGAAAATTGTTCGGGATGCAAAGAAAAACCCATGCACAACATTAGCTGAAATACAGGACTCTCTGAAAACTATCGACGTGGCTGTTTCAAGATGCACAATAAGGAGGCACTTGAAGAAAAATGGGCTGCATGGTCGAGATGCCTGAAGAAAGCCATTACTGCGCAAATGCCACAAAGAATCTTGCCTTCAATACACCAAACAGCCCAGAGACAAGCCTCAAAACTTCTGGAACAAGGTAATTTGGAGTGATGAGACAAAAATCGAACTTTTTGGCCACAACCATAAATGTTACATTTGGAGAGGTGTCAACAAGGCCTATGATGAAAGGAGCACCATTACTACTGTAAAGCACAGAGGTGGATCACTGATGATATGGGGATGTGTGAGATTCAAAGGCACAGGAAACGTGGTCAAAGTTGAAGGAAAGATGAATGCAGCACGTTATCAGCAAATACTGGAGGCAAATTTGCGCTCATCAGCCAGGAAGCTGCACATGGGACATGCTTCCAACATGACAACGACCCAAAACTCAAGGCCAAGTTGACCTGTCATTGGCTACAGCAGAAGAAAGTGAAGGTTCTGGAGTGGCCATCTCAGTCTCCTGACCTCAATATGATTGAGCCACTCTGGGGAGATCTCAAGCGCAGTACATGCAAGACAGCCCAGGAATTTACAGGAACTGGAGACTTTATACCAAGAAGAATGGGCAGTTTTACCATGTGAGAAAATAAAGAGCCTCATCCACAACTACCACAAAACACTTCAAGCTGTCATTGATGTTAGAGGGGGCAATATGCGGTATTAAGAACTGGGGTATGTGAACTTTTGAACAGGGTAATTTTGATGTTTTTGGTTGTCATTATGATTTATAAAGAGAAAACACAGAAGTTTGACAATAAATGGTTTCAACCAACCACTAACCATGAGTGGAGAAAAAGTTTTTATGTTATCATTCATATTCTCTGAAAAAAGGCCAAAAAAAACAAAAAAAACTGTCGGGGTATGTAAACTTTTTAGCACAACTTTTTAGCACTATATATATAGTGGCATGAAAAAGTTTGGACACCCCTGATCAAAATGACTGTTATTGTGAACAGTTAAGCAAGTTGAAGATGAAATGATCTTTAAAAGGCATAAAGTTAAAGATTAAACACACTTGTCTATAATTCTTGCAAAAGTTTGGGAACCCTTGTAGATTTGTGTGCTCAGATAACTTTGACCAAGGTCTCAGACTTTAATTAGCCAGTTAGGGTTATTGCTTGTTCACTATCATTTTACAGCTTTACAGCTTTATAAATACCCAGCCTCCTCTAACCTTGTGCCAAAAAACAGCAGCCGTTGGTTCTTCCAAGCAATTGCCTAGCACTCTTAAAATGAAAACGGTGGAGGCCCACAAAGCAGGGGAAGGCTATAAGAACATAGCATAGCGTTTCAAGTTGCCCTTTCCTCAGTTTGAAATGTAATTAAGAAATAACAGTTAACAGGAACAGTGGAGGTCAAGATAAGGTCTGGAAGAACAAGAACAATTTCAGAGACAGCTGCTCATAGGATTGCCAGAGTGGCAAATCAGAGCCCCTGCTTGACTGCAAAAGACCTTCAGGAAGATTTAGCAGACTGTAGTTGTGGTACATTGTTCTACTGTTCAGCGATACCTGTACAAATATGGCCTTCATGGAAGAGTCATCAGAAAAAGAATGCGTCCTCAGCATAAAATTCAGCGTCAGAAGTTTGCAAAAGAACATCTAAACAAGCCTGATTTATTTTGGAAACAAGTCCTGTGGACCGATGAGGTTAAAATAGAATTGTTTGGCCGCAAAGATCAAAAGTATGTTTGGAGAAAAAAAGGCACAAAATTTGAGGAAAAGAACATCTCTCCAACCATTAATACATGGGGGTGAATCAATCATTCTTTAGGGTTGTGTTGCAGTCAATTGCACAGGGAACATTTCATGGGTAGAGGGAAGTATTGATTCAATGAAATTTCAGCAAATTTTTGAAGCAAACATAACACCATCTATAAAAAAGCTGAAATTGAAGAGGATGGCTTCTACAAATGGATAATGATCCAAAATCCACCATAGACTACCTAAAAAGGTGCAAGCTGAAGGTTTTACCATAGCCCTCACAGTCCCCTGATCTCAACATCATTGGAAATCTGTGGCTAGACCTCAAAAGACCAGTGCATGCAAGACGACCCAGGAATCTCACAGAACTGGAAGACTTTTCCAACGAAAAATGGATGAAACAAGAATTGAAAGACTCTTGGCTGGCTACAAAAAGTGTTTACAAGCTGTGATACTTGCCAAAGGGGTTGCTACTAGGTACTAACTATGCAGGGTGCCCAAACTTTTGCATCAGGCCATTTACATTTTTTGTTATTTTGAAAATGTAGAATATGAAAATCATTTTTTTTCCAAATATCTTTAATGTTATGCCTTTTGAAGATCATTTTATCTTCAACTTGCTTAACTTTACACAATACGTTTTGACCAGGGATGTCCAAACTTTTGCATGCCACTGAAAATATATTTATTTATTTTACATATATATATACATACAGTGAGGAAAAAAGTATTTAGTCAGCCACCAACTGTGCAAGTTCTCCCACTTAAAAAGATGAGAGAGGCCAGTAATTGACATCATAGGTAGACCTCAACCATGAGAGACAAAATGAGAAAACATATCTAGAAAATTACATTGTCTGATTTTTTAAGAATTTATTTGCAAATTATGGTGGAAAATAAGTATTTGGTCACCTACAAACAAGCAAGATTTCTGGCTCTCACAGACCTGTAACTTTTTCTTTAAGAGGCTCCTCTGTCCTCCACCTGTTTGAAATTGTTATCAGTATAAAAGACACCTGTCCACAACCTCAAACAATCACACTCCAAACTCCATTATGGTGAAGACCAAACTCCATTATGGTGAAGACCAAAGAGCTGTGGAAGGACACCAGAAACAAAATTGCAGACCTGCACCAGGCTGGCAAGCAGCTTGGTGCGAAGAAATCAACTGTGGGAGCAATAATTAGAAAATGGAAGACATACAAGACCACTGATAATCTCCCTCCATCAGGGGCTCCACACAAGATGTCACCCTGTGGGGTCAAAATGATCACAAGAACGGTGAGCAAAAATCCCAGAACTACACGGAGGGACCTAGTGAAAGACCTGCAGAAAGCTGGGACTAACGTAACAAAGGCTACCGTCAGTAACACATTACGCCGCCAGGGACTCAGATCCTGCAGTGCCAGACATGTCCCCCTGCTTAAGCCAGTACATATCCAGGCCCATCTGAAGTTTGCTAGAGAGCATTTGGATGTTCCAGAAGAGTATTGGGAGAATGTCATATGGTCAGATGAAACCAAAGTAGAACTGTTTGGTAGAAACACAACTCATCGTGTTTGGAGGAGAGTGAATGCTAAGTTGCATCCAAAGAACACCATACCTACTGTAAAGCATGGGGTTGGCAACATCATGCTTTGGGGCTGGTTCTCTGCGAAGGGACCAGGACGACTGATCTGTGTACATGAAAGAATGAATGGGGCCATGTATCGTGAGTTTTTGAGTGCAAACCTCCTTCCATCAGCAAGGCCATTGAAGTTGAAACGTGGCTGGGTCTTTCAGCATGACAATGATACCAAGCGCACCACCAGGGCAATGAAGAAGTGGCTTCGTAAGAAGCATTTCAAGGTCCTGGAGTATCCTAGCCAGTCTCCAGATCTCAACCCCATAGAAAACCTTTGGAGGGAGTTGAAAGTCTGTGTTGCCCAGCGACAGCCCCCAAACATCACTGCTCTAGAAGAGATCTGCATGGAGGAATGGGCCAACATACCAGCAACAGTGTGTGCCAACCTTGTGAAGCCTTACAGAAAACGTTTGACCTCTGTCATTGCCAACAAAGGATATATAACAAAGTATTGAGATGAACTTTTGTTGTTGACCAGATACTTATTTTCCACCATAATTTGCAAATAAATTCTTTAAAAATCAGACAATGTGATTTTCTGGATTTGTTTTCTCATTTTGTTTCTCATAGTTGAGGTCTACCTATGATGTCAATTACAGGCCTCTCTCATCTTTTTAAGTGGGAGAACTTGCACAATTGGTGGTTGATTAAATACTTTTTTTCCCCTCACTGTATATATACCCTAATATATATATATATATATATACAGTCATGGCCAAAAGTTTTGAGAATGATACAAATATTAATTTTTACAAAGTCTACTGCTTCAGTTTTTCTAATGGCAATTTGCATATACTCCAGAATGTTATAAAGAGTGATCAGCTTAACAGCAATTACTTGCAAAGTCAATATTTGCCTAGAAAATGAACTTTATCCCCCCAAAACACATTTCAACATCATTGCAGCCCTGCCTTAAAAGGACCACCTAACATCGTTTCAGTGATTGCTCCATTAACACAGGTGTGGATGTTGATGAGGACAGGGCTGGAGATCAATCTGTCATGATTAAGTAAGAATGACACCACTGGACACTTTAAAAGGAGGCTGGTGCTTGCCATCATTGTTTCTCTTCTGTTAACCATGGTTATCTCTAAAGAAACACGTGTAGTCATCTTTGCACTGCACAAAAATGGCCTAACTGGGAAGAGTATTGCAGCTAGAAAGACTGCACCTCAGTCAACAATCTATCGCATCATCAAGAACTTCAAGGAGAGAGGTTCCATTGTTGCCAAAAAGGCTCCAGGGCGCCCAAGAAAGACCAGCAAGCGGCAGGACCGTCTCTTAAAAGTGTTTCAGCTGCGGGATCGGGCTACCAGCAGTGCAGAGCTTGCTGAGGAATGGCAGCAGGCAGGTGTGAGTGCATCTGCACGCACTGTGAGGCAGAGAATCTTGAAGCAAGGCCTGGTCTCAAGGAGGGCAGCAAAGAAGCCACTTCTCTCCAGAAAAAACATCAGGGACAGACTGATATTCTGCAAAAGGTACAGGGAGTGGACTGCTGAGGACTGGGGTAAAGTCATTTTCTCTGATGAATCCCCTTTTCGATTGTTTGGAACATCTGGAAAACAGCTTATTCGGAGAAGAAGAGGTGAGCGCTACCACCAGTCTTGTCTCATGCCAACTGTAAAGCATCCTGAAACCATTCATGTGTGGGGTTGCTTCTCAGCCAAGGGAATCGGCTCTCTCACAGTCTTGCCTAAAAACACAGCCATGAATAAAGAATGGTACCAGAATGTCCTCCAAGAGCAACTTCTCCCAACCGTCCAAGAGAAGTTTGGCGCTCAACAATGCCTTTTCCAGCATGATGGAGCACCTTGCCATAAAGCAAAGGTGATAACTAAATGGCTCAGGGAACAAAACATAGAGATTTTGGGTCCATGGCCTGGAAACTCCCCAGATCTTAATCCCATTGAGAACTTGTGGTCAATCATCAAGAGACGGGTGGACAAAGAAAAACCAACAAATTCAGACAAAATTAAAGCATTGATTCTGCAAGAATGGACTGCTATCAGTCAGGATTTGGTCCAGAAGTTGATTGAGAGCATGCCAGGGAGAATTGCAGAGGTCCTGAAGAAGAAGGGTCAACACTGCAAATATTGACTTGCTGCATTAACTCATTCTAACTGTCAATATAAGCTTCTGTTACTCATAATATGAATGCAATTATATTTCTGTTTGTGATAAAAACATCTGACAAACACACATAAAAACCAGAGGGCAGCAGATCATGTGAAAATATAATATTTGTGTCATTCTCAAAACTTTTGGCCATGACTGTATATACAAACAGTTTGAAACTCATAATGTATACCGATAGCATCACAAGCATTGCTTAGAAAGCTATATACAATCTTCATCTCTTTGTTCATATGCATAGTTTTGTTTAAAAAGATAGCAAAAATATAATAATCTTTAGGCAACAAAACCAACTAAATTACTTTTGCTTTTGTATCTTTTCCAATACTTGGTTTAAGGCTTGCAGTATTTGATAAAGAGTTTTGTCATGTTGAATATTTGTACTGAAGAAATAATGATAGTCATTAATCTCAGGATGATTAGTTTTTCCTCTGGATTTTTACTGTAGGCACAAAATGGCATTGAAAGTACCTAAGTCTCTCGCAGGGATTCTAAAAGTGTTTTTATTCATTTAGTCAACTTTTCCTGCTGATGTACACAATGACAGTCAGTTGTTGAGCAATTTACAAAAGAATTTAGCATTACCAACAAACCATTACCAAAATTATTCCCAGGCTCAGAGTAATGCGTTGGGTAAGAAGAGTTCCACGGAATATATGAAAACCTAAAAGATGCACCTCCAGTCTGTACCTTTATCTCCTAAAGCTAATACAATAAGTTGCTGTGGAACCCTTAGTGGTACAAAATTAGCAAAACAGTTTAGTGGAAAGTCCAAGTTTGATTCACATATGTGTGATTAAAATCAGTAAGAACTTTCAGCATGAGGTGCTGTATCTACTTGTTTCCAGTGTGATAACTGCTCTTACAACTGCTTTCAATGTTGTACCGTGTTAGCCATTGAAAGTAATGGAAGAGTGAAGAAATCAGACTATACCTTTTAGAGGCTGAGTATATTTGATGGTAAGCTTTCCCGAAGAGTGAAGAAATCAGGCGATACCTTTTAGCCTCTAAAAGGTATCGCCTGATTTCTTCACTCTTCCATAACTGCTCTTAGTCATAGTAACATGACTTATGCAAAGGACCCTTATTGTACTGGGAAGGTGTGGGTGCTGTACCTCATCTGGAAGTTATTATGGTTTTATTAAAATTAGGATTACTTAATCCCTAACTCTGGATCATACCACTTTTGTGCTATATAGAATAATAACTTAAATTATTGTGTTTTTACAACTAGGAACTCAGAGAATGTGAACTCTAAAGGTATTTTCACACAGTATTATGTTCCTTAGTGCCCCCACCCACCGTATAATGTTCTTTAGTGCCCCCACACACAGTATAATGCTCCTTAATACCCCTACCCAATGTTTAATGCTCCTTAGTGCCCTTATCCACAGTATAATGCTCCTTAGTGCTCCTCACACAGTATAATGCTCCTTAATGCCCCCACCCATAGTATAATGCTCCTTAGTGCCCCCACCCACAGTATAATGCTCATTAGTACCCCCACACACTGTATAAAGCTCCTTAGTGACCCTACCCACTGTATAATGCTCCTTAGTGCCCCCACCCACAGTATAATGCTCCTTAGTATCCCCACACACAGTATAAAGCTCCTTAGTGTCCCCACCCATACTATAATGCTCCTTAGTTTCCCCCGCACAGTATAATGCCACATTAGGAAATATTATATAGTGACACATTTCTTTGTGTCCAAAAAATACTGTAAATACTAGAATTGTTCAGCTACGGTTCAGTTCGGACCTTTACTTTGATGGTGGACCCCGGTCAACATATCTTAACGAAATGTAGAATGCCCTGAAGTAGAATATGTATTCTATTTCCATAAACATCTTTACTATTTTGCACTAAAAAGGCATGTTAGCCTTTTTTGAAGCTGTCAGCTGTTGCTGCTGTGACCAGCTCCTGGGGTAGGCTATTCCACAGATTCTTTACAGTGAAGAATAGGATAGGCAATCAATTTTGGATCTGTGGGGGTCCAACACCACTAGTAACAAGGCAGCATGGGAGAGCCGCAATTTCACTTGCCATACAAACTGTAGCTGCAGGTGAAGGTACTGCAGCGCTGCCCTATAGACTTCAATGGGGCAGTGCTGCAGTACCTACAGTCCTTACCATGCTGTCTATCACTTATAATATTGTGTACTGTCACATACGCCTGTATAAAGTCGCTTAAATGGTCACTAACTTTTCAGACAACTTAGTCTCATTTTATAGAGCATGTGATTCTGGACTGAAATGTAATGTCCTTTAATTAAAAATGTGGCTGCTTGTTGCCCTAAAAACCTTCCTAAAGTTCCTGCCAGTAGGTGTCTCCCTTCTAGCTAATTTGCAGTTGACTTTGGGAAGTATGTCCCTAGAAGCAAGATAGAAAGACAGTGAGGTGAGGGGGAAGAGGTCTTTCTCTATTCATACAGTGAATGCACATGGGATGGGCTGATTATCTTCACAGCCTTACACATGTCTGCAAACTGCTGACTGAACATTTTGCACATCTCACAGCTTACAATGTAAGAAAAAAGTCTTCTATGTACTTATATATATTTCTGGCTGTTTGTGTGGCTACAGGTGGGATATTAGTCACAGATAATAAACAGCATTTCTGACTGTACTCATAGATTACTCTTTTCCTGTGTCATGCCTGCATGGTAGATGCTAGAATGGAGTAGGCACCTGCATGTATCTGCCCTATGTTTGCAATTCAGTGTTCCTTAGTGGAAGAGTGAAGAAATCAGGCGATACCTTTTAGAGGCTAACTGAGTATATTTGATAAGTAAGCTTTCAGGAGTACTCGCTCCCTTCATCAGACATGGTGTTATACAAGAATCTGAAAATTCACATTATTTATACATACACAAGGCATGGATCTTCAAAAGGATTCTTGGACTAACAAAAAGCAATATACGTAGAGAAGTTATTTATAACAGGTCAGGAAATAAACAGTCTAAAATTTGTGGTACGTGACAGAGGGATCTGTTATCTATCTGTAATGAGGTGGTGATTTGTGACCCTCACAGATCATACATAGTTTGACATGAAGCTGGCATGAATATTAAGTCCAAATTGCAGAGTTTGATATTTTTGCATTAACTTGTACTCCCATTGTTTCCTCTCATTCTGTATCTTAAAATGTCCCATTAAAACCACAACCCACAAATCTTCAATAGAGTGGTCTTCTCTGGAGAAATGTGTGGCCACTGGGAGATCTGTTCTGCTGTTATTAATGTTGGATCTGTGTGAGTTCATGCGCTGACTAAGTCTCTGACCTGTTTCCCCCACATAGAGGCCTGTGGTGGGACATTGCACACACATTATGAGATACACCACATTGGAAGACCTGCAGGAAACTGTCTCCCTAATTCTGTGCACCTGTTGTGACTGTGGGATAGGTACTCTCTCAGCGGTGTGGATGTGCTTGCAGGTCATGCACCTGTTTTGCAGGCAAGGTGAGGTGCCATTTTCAGTTGGGGCCTTCAGGGCACTCCGGACAATAATACGCCTCAGGTTTGGTGGTTGTCGAAAGGAAAGGAGAGGGGGGACTGGAAATATGTCCTTAAGTCTGTTGTCCCTATGTAGCACAGGTTGGAGCTCCTTGGCAATCCTTCGTAGGATCTCCAGCTGTGGGTTGTAGGTGACAACTAGGGGTACTCCGGGTCTCTTTATATGTCAGCAAACTGTCTCTGTTAATGGCTGCTGCTTTGTTTAATTGGATGTCCATCACTTTTGGTTTGTATCCGAATCAGAGAAATTTTGTCCTCAGATCCTGGAGGTGCTTGCCCAGGTCTGCTTTGTCGGAGCAAATACGATTGTATCGTATAGCCTGGCTGTAAATAATAGATTGTCTTGTGTGCTTGGGGTAGAAGCTGTTTCTCAGGTAGGCCGTTCTGTCTGTGGGTTTGTGGTATATTGATGTGAGTAGCCGATGGTCTTTGATGTATATTGTGGTATCCAGAAAGTGGATTTCACTCTCTGAACAGCTAAGTTTAAGGTTGATGGTAGGGTGAAAGTCATTGAAGTCATTATGGAATTGAAGTAGGGCTTCCTCACCTGCAGTCCAGATGACAAGGATATCATCGATATAATGAAGGTAAATCATAGGTTTGGTGGTGCATGTTGATAAATATGCTCCTTCCAGTTCTGCCATAAAGAAATTTGCATACTGGGGTGCACATCTGTTGGGAGGTTTTGTTTCTCCAGGTGTACCCGACATGCTGCAACTCCATCCTTGTGGGGAATGTTGGTATACAGGGATTCCACATTCATGGTGGCTAAAATGGTACCCTCAGGTAGTGGGCCCAGGGCATTCAGTTTGTTAAGAAGGTCAGTGGAGTCCTGGATGTAGCATGGAGTATCCCTGACTAGGGGTTTTAGGAGATTTTCCACCCAACCCGAGATGTTTTCCGTCAGTTTCCCAATGCCAGAAATGATAGGCCTCCCAGGGTTGCCTTCTTTGTATATCTTTGGGAGCATATAGCAGCAGCCTGGCCTGGGATCCAGTGGGATAAGCCCTTTTACCTGCTTCTGGACCTGGTTTGGAAACTTCTTGATCATATTCTTTAGTTCTTTCTTATAGGCCTTTGTGGGATCACTTCCAAGTTTAGAGTAATGGATGGGATTTGACAATTGCCTGTTTGCTTCCTGGATATAGTCTGAGGTGTTCATTATGACTATTGCATCCCCTTTGTCAGCCGGTTTTATTACTATATCCTGTTTTTCTTTCAGTGAAGTAATAGCCTGCTGTTCCTGCAGGGTTAGGTTATGCACCTGTTTCTTTTGTTGTTTCTCCAGGATTTCTGATTTTACTTTTCTTCTGAAACAATCAATATATTTATCCAGTGCTGTGTTAGTTCCAGGGCGTGGGGTCCAGGTAGATTTTTTGGTAGGATTCCTTATGGGCTGTTCTATCTCAGAGTCGCTGCTGTATGGAAGGTCTTTGTCATAAAAATATTCCCTCAATCTCATTTTTCTAAAAAAAACTCCTCCATATCATTGCAGAGTTTGATATGGTCAGTGTGTGCTGAGGGGCAGAAGGAGAGACCTTTGGAGAGAACGGACATTTCGTGTTTGTTTGGCTCATAGGAGGAAAGATTCACAACACAGCTCTGGTGAGTTGGGCTGGTACTTGTGGTTATAGTAATGAGGCCTTTTTGTCACAGGAGGAGTTACAGGCCCTAAAAACATCATTGGATAATGACACAGAGGAAATGAAGGCCAAACTCCACATATACTACCGGAAACTTCAGGACATGCTTATTAACAACAAAAAGGAAAAGCTCCATAGACTGAGACAAAAAGGCCTCATTACTACAACCAGAAGTACCAGCCCAGATCTCCAGCTCACTTTGTTATATATCCTTTGTTGGCAATGACAGAGGTCAAATGTTTTCTGTAAGTCTTCACAAGGTTGGCACACACTGTTGCTGGTATGTTGGCCCATTCCTCCATGCAGATCTCCTCTAGAGCAGTGATGTTTTGGGGCTGTCGCTGGGCAACACAGACTTTCAACTCCCTCCAAAGTTTTTCTATGGGGTTGAGATCTGGAGACTGGCTAGGCCTTGAAATGCTTCTTACGAAGCCACTCCTTCGTTGTCCTGGTGGTGTGCTTGGGATCACTGTCATGCTGAAAGACCCAGCCACGTTTCATCTTCAATTCCCTTGCATTGCATGAAAGTTGGTTTGCACTCAAAATCTCATGATACATGGCCCCATTCGTTCTTTCATGTACATGGATCAGTCGTCCTGGTCCCTTTGCAGAGAAACAGCCCCAAAACATGATGTTGCCACCTCCATGCTTCACAATAGGTTAAGTGTTCTTTGGATACAACTCAGCATTCACTCTCCTCCAAACACGACGAGTTGTGTTTCTACCAAACAGTTCTACTTTGGTTTCATCTGACCAAATGACATTCTCCCAGTACTCTTCTGGAACATCCAAATGCTCTCTAACAAACTTCAGATGGGCCCAGATATGTACTGGCTTAAGCAGGGGGACACGTCTGGCACTGCAGGATCTGAGTCCCTGGCGGCGTAGTGTGTTAATGACAGTAAACTTTGTTACGTTAATCCCAGCTTTCTGCAGGTCATTCACTAGGTCCCCTCGTATGGTTCTGGGATTTTTGCTCACCGTTCTTGTGATCATTTTGACCCCACAGGGTGAGATCTTGCGTGGAGCCCCTGATCGAGGGAGATTATCAATGGTCTTGTATGTCTTCCATTTTCTAATTATTGCTCCCACAGTTGATTTCTTCACACCAAGCTGCTTGCCTATTGCAGACTCAGTCTTCCCAGCCTTGTGCAGGTCTACAATTTTGTTTCTGGTTTCCTTCCACAGCTCTTTGGTCTTCACCATAGTGGAGTTTGGAGTGTGACTGTTTGAGGTTGTGGACAGCTGTCTTTTATACTTATAACAATTTCAAACAGGTGCCATTACTACAGGTAATGAGTGGAGGACAGAGGAGTCTCTTAAAGAAGAAGTTAAAGGTCTGTGAGAGCCAGAAATCTTGCTTGTTTGTAGGTGACCAAATACTTATTTTCCACCATAATTTGCAAATAAATTCTTTAAAAAATCAGGCAATGTGATTTTCTAGATATGTTTTCTCATTTTGTCTCTCATAGTTGAGGTCTACCTATGATGTCAATTACAGGCCTCTCTCATCTTTTTAAGTGGGAGAACTTGCACATTTGGTGGCTGACTAAATACTTTTTTTTCCCCACTATACCTCCCAACTTTCAAACGACAGAAAGAGGCACAGTTTAATGTCCTCCTCCAGTTGCCCCCAGTTTAATGGCATCCTCCATCTGCCCCCCCAGTTTAATGTCCACTCCTCCATCTGCCACCAATTTAATGCCCTCCCTCCATCTGCCCCCCAGTTTAAAGTCCCCCTTCATCTGCCACCAGCTTAATGTCCCCCTCCATCTGCCACCAGGTTAATGTCCCCCCTTCATCTGCCACCAATTTAATGTCCCCCCTTCATCTGCCACCAGCTTAATGCCCCTTTTCATCTGCAACCAGTTTAATGTCCCCCTCCATCTGCTACCAATTTAATGTCCCACTTCATCTGCCACCAATTTAATGCCCCCCACTTCATCTGCCACCAATGTAATGTCCTCCCTTCATATGCCATTAGCTTAATGCCCCCTTCATCTACCCCAGTTTAATTTCCCCTCTTCATTTGCCACCAATTTAATGCCCCCCTTCATCTGCCACCAACTTAATGTCCCCCTTTATCTGCTACCAATTTAATGTCCCACTTCATCTGCCACCAATTTAATGCCCCCCTTCATCTGCCACCAATGTAATGTCCTCCCTTCATATGCCATCAGCTTAATGCCCCCTTCATCTGCCCCAGTTTAATTTCCCCTCTTCATCTGCCACCAATTTAATGTCCCCCTTTATCTGCCACCAATTTAATGTCCCCCTTTATCTGCCACCAGATTCATGCCCTTTTCATCTGCCCCAGTTTAATTGCCCCCTTCATCTGCCACCAATTTATTGTTGCCCTCCATCTGTCACCAGTTTAATGTCCCCCTTCATCTGCCACCAATTTAATGTCCCCCTTCATCTGCCACCAATGTAATGTCTTCCCTTCATCTGCCATCAGCTTAATGCCCCTTTCATCTGCCCCAGTTTAATTGCCCCATTCATCTGCAACCAGCTTAATGTCCCCCCTTCATCTGCCACCAATGTAAAGTCGTCCCTTCATCTGCCATCAGTTTAAATGCCACCTTCATCTGCCACCAGTTTAATATACCCCTTTATCTGCCACCAGCTTAATGTCCCCCTTCATCTGCCCCCAGTTTAATTGCTCCCTTAATCTTCTCCCATTTAATGTCCCCCTTCATTTCTCTTCAGTCTAATGTCCCCCCCAAAGTTTAACATAATAAAATCACTGATACTCACCTCTTCTTGCTTCCTTGCTGTCTCTTCACCTAGAGTATTCAGGGAGCTGTAGGCACGATGTGAGTGACATCATCACATCGCGTCTACAGCTCCCGGAGCCAGAGCATGCAGAGGGGAATAGTGGTGAAGCAGCAGCTCTCCGTGGATGTCTCCTGCTTCACCATTGTATTCAACTCATCTGCGTCCTCTCTGGACACAGATGAGTTGAATCCGGGACATACCTCCCGCCAAGGGACGGCGGGACAGGACCCACAATCGGGGACTGTCCCGCAGAATCTGGGACAGTTAGGAGGTATGCTTATATGATAGCCACAGTTGTACACTTACCCCTGGCAGAATTATATGTAAACAAACCAAACTAGTCATAATGGATAGGGGAGGGGGCAGACTGCTCTTAATTGTACATGCCTACAGCCTCAAAGAATAATGCGCGTAAGTCAAAATGGAAACATTAGCAGCAGAAAAAACTGACAGGAAATCATGTATGAAAGCTTATACAGTCATAGAACAGACTTCCCAGCAAGACTCTGCATATATTTCAACTTGTCATGAAATCTCAGTTACTATTTCAGATACCCCCCCCCCCAAAAAACAATTTCCGTGCAATGGATGGTAAACTCGCTGGTCTGTAATTACCTGGGGAAAAACTACAAAGGGTGATCTGGTCATTGTATGTGTAACACAGAGAACACTGCAGTCACAGTACAGTGCAGAGCTCATCCCCCACTGCCATGATTTTTCTTCCTATCTCACTAACACTGATTAAATCTAAATAAACTATGCTACAGATTTCTCCTCTCTTATAATTGTGTAGTACTATTGCTTTGAACCATACAGTGATAACATGTCTTTCCCCAAGCTTGTAGTATCACAAAATGGCTTTTCTTCTTCCTGCCTAGTATCCTATATGCATGATGATATGACACCAGCACTGTAACCTCTCCACCTACCACTCATGATTAGCTGAGAGGCTTCCTGGTGATACAAGAAGCCCACATAGGTCACAGAGACCGTGTGATCCCCCTGCTCTGTTTCTCTACCTGGTGTTACATGTGGAGGTGGTCATTTTAGTTGAAATTAATTGCAAAAGTTTTGGTTTCGTTAAAAACCACAATTTTTGGAAACTTTATGACAAAATTATTTTTTTCCAATGCAATATACTGTAATATTTTTCTACTGTATACACAGAGGGTGTTATTCATTTCTAGGGGACACACAAGGGGCATTATTACCAGTTTCAGACTAGGGTATCCAGGGCACACCAGTATTATTCATTCTGGAGGCCCACTGTACAGCTTCATGCAAATATTAGCTTACCCTTGTTTACAAAGGGTAGCACCAGGAACCATATTGGGAGAAGCAGCAGGATGGATAATATGTATAGGTTTGGCAAGAGTGAGGAGCCAAAGATTTCTGTGTTGAGAACTCTAGAGATATAAGTCATGGCCTGATGAAGCCTTCATGGCAGTCAAATAGAAAAGATGCAAAAATTAAATGTGCAAGAGTTACTAAGGGTGGGTTCACACCTGCGCTTGTGTCCGTCCGTTGCCAATCCAGTGAAAATCTCGGCGAACTGGATTGACATCGGATACAGACCGGTCAGCGGCGCATTGGTTAAAAACCCATTCATTTGAATGGGTTTTTAAAGCAATGCGCAGGTGTGCGCTTACCACCCTCTGCGCCAAGAATCCTTTTTTTTTCGTCGGACACGAAGTCCTGCGTGTACGACTTTGTTTCCGACGAAAAAAAAGGATTCGCAGCGCAGAGGGTGTAAGCGCAGACCCGCGCATTGCTTTAAAAACCCATTCAAATGAATGGGTTTTTAACCAATGCGCCGCTGACCGGTCTGTATCCGATGCCAATCCAGTTCGCCGAGATTTTCACTGGATTGGCAACGGACGGACAGCAAGCGCAGGTGTGAACGAAGCATAATAGTTATACAGCACAAATTTATATACACCAGGCTTATTACAGTGGCAGATGCTAGAAAATCTGGTATATCTTTAGACTGTCTGGTCTACATTTATACCACCTTTTAGTTGGCTTACTTTGAGACAGAATTTTTCAACACTATTTTGGTACATTTAAGCCACTCCCACTTTTGTGAGAATCCACACCCAGATGGATAGCATATCAAAATATATTAGCCCAATCTAGGTGTACCATGATGCGCCACATTGCACCAGAGATGCACCATGTTTACACCAGTATCTAATCGTAATCACAATAGTAAATCATGGCAGTTGACTATCAGAGAAGACTGTGAGTCACTGGATTTTACTGTGCTCCATTCCTCTTATGGTCTGCAGAGCGTCTGTGTAGAGCTGGAATCTAGCACTATATTGATAGTAGTTGTACAGTGTTTTTATTCAGTACGAGTTTGGTGGTATTTTTCTTCTTCTTCTCCTCATTCTACATCTTCTCCTTCTCCTCCTTCATATTTAGAAAATGCTCATAAAAAGTTGACAAAATATACCAGACTTTTTTGTGCAATTCAAGAAAAGAGGTTCAAGAAGACACTTTTAGCGTTATCACTATATAAATTTAAGGGGAGGTCTTATGTGCTTGCAATCTTTTTTCCAATCCATTCCATTTCATCATATACAGTTAATTAAAAACTGCAGATTTACAACATGTCACATTATTTCCGATTTATTGATTATGGTAAAAATTTATTTCAGGATAGAAAATTAATTTTCATTAAATTTTATTGAAATGTACAGAAACTGAATTTTACTAATGTTATAACTAGTGAAGTGTTTGATAATACAGTATTTAGAGTTCCTATACAAAATATTTTCTGTGTTTTCTGTATTTTCCCAATCAATAAAAATAATAAGAGTAAAAATAATTAGAGTAAAAATATTTGTCACAGTTTGTGACAGTGTGACCTAGTCATGCTTTTACAATATATTATTTCCTTTTGTGGCAAAACCCCATAGATGAGCAAAACATTAAAAACTTGAATAATGGTTTTATAAGAGAGAAAGGGAAGTAATGCACGCAAGCTATTCTGTTCTAGTATATTTGTATTCTCTGGCATGTGTATAATCTCAAAGTACCAAGAACACTATGCTTCAGGAAATTTTTATTAAGGTTCATCCTTTTAGTCATTTTTGAAAGCGAGCCAAGGGACTGAAGATGTACTGCTGCTTGAGAAATAGTAGCACTTTTCATTATCACTATTTTAGAGTAAATTGTGAGCACCAGGAGACTGCATTGTTCATCAGACTTTTAGAATTTTAGTTGCTTTTTAAACTCCGAGAAGCATGTTATTCCATTGATTTACTGTACTCAGAAACTAGAACAAACACATTAGATACACATGGCATTGCAAAGTCACTTTTAAAGCTTGAATTCAGAAGTTGGCATCATGACTTGTTGGAGAAGGAATTAGTAATGCTGAATTATGAACTCTATTACATGCTTTCACTTGTGATTAATATTGTGTTTGATTCATCTTCACATTAGAATTTAATAGTTTAATATGTTACTGTGTTGTTTTTGACAATGACAAGTATAGCTTTGTCTGTTGACAGCCAAAATATGCTTAATTGTTCTCTTTCGGTAAAAAGTAAATATTGGGTATGGTCATCTCTACAATCTACCTACAGATCTTATTCATTCACTAGAATAAACAAACTGGTGCAATTGCCTTACACTATATTTATTAGGTGTTTTTAGATACAATTTGCACCTCACTAGGCACTCTTGTAAATAGCCTAGAAAAGCGGGCATGACAAAGGAAACTAAAATTTACCAAAATAATAGTATAAAGTATGTCAACCAAAAGTGGCATAAAAAATGGTAAAAGAAATATCAAGATGTAGAAAATCTGAGGACCAGGCAGCATCATACTCTCACTGGTTAGGCTCCAGTAGAAAAATACTGACAAACCCTGCTCTAAATAATCCAGAGAAGCCCTATGCATAAGGACTTGTCTAGTTTAGAAATGATACTTTTAATACTATGCACAAAAATGAACAACTACAAAACAGGCAACCAATATGTTCAGATTGAAAGACTAACAACTCTAATGGGTATAAAAATGAAGCAGTACAAAGTTGAGAGATTTTTAATTTTAGGTCACTCCACTTATTTCCTCATGGGATTTACAGTTTCTTAAAAAACCCAATAATTAATAGTACAATCCCAATTCCAAAAATAGCTGGGACACTGTGTCAAATGTAAAGAAAACAAGAATGATATGATTTGGAAATCTCATATAACCATAATTTATTCATAATAGAACATACAGTATAACACATATCAGAAGTTAAAAGTTCGACACTTTTCCATTTCATTTTGAACTAATGAATTCATTTAGACATTGATGGCAGGAATGCAACTCAAAAAATGTTAATAAAAGGCAGCAAAAGTAAGTGGTACTATTAAAAAATAAAGCTGGTGGTCAATTTTCAACTAGATCACATGACTGTGTATAAAAAGAACATGTTAGAATGGTTATATGCTTCATTAAAAAGTGTTTAATGTAAATCTACTGCGTGAACCAAAGTCTTTCCTACTGGGTCTCATTACTATCCCAAATGTAGATGAACTGACTATGTAGGGCATGTTAAGAATATTGTACAGTGCCTTTCGAAAGTATTCATCCCCCTTGAACTTTTCAACCTTTTGCCACATATCAGGCTTCAAACATAAGGATATAAAATTTTAATTTTTTGGTGAAGTGGGACACAATCGTGAAGTGGAACGAAATTCATTGGATATTTTAAACTTTTGTAAAAAATAAAAAACTGAAAAGTGGGGCGTGCAATATTATTCGGCCCCCTTAAGTTAATACTTTGTAGCACCACCTTTTGCTGCAATTACAGCTGCAAGTCGCTTGGGGTATGTCTCTATCAGTTTTGCACATCGAGAGACTGAAATTCTTGCCCATTCTTCCTTGGAAAACAGCTCGAGCTCAGTGAGGTTGGATGGAGAGCGTTTGTGAACAGCAGTTTTCAGCTCTTTCCACAGATTCTCGATTGGATTCAGGTCTGGACTTTGACTTGGCCATTCTAACACCTGGATACGTTTATTTGTGAACCATTCCATTGTAGATTTTGCTTTATGTTTGGGATCATTGTCTTGTTGGAAGATAAATCTCAGTCCCAGTCTCAGGTCTTTTGCAGACTCCAACAGGTTTTCTTACAGAATGGTCCTGTATTTGGCTCTATCCATCTTCCCATCAATTTTAACCATCTTCCCTGTCCCTGCTGAAGAAAAGCAGGCCCAAACCATGATGCTGCCACCACCATGTTTGACAGTGGGGATGGTGTGTTCAGGGTGATGAGCTGTGTTGCTTTTACGCCAAACATATCGTTTTGCATTGTGGCCAAAAAGTTCGATTTTGGTTTCCTCTGACCAGAGCACCTTCTTCCACATGTTTGGTGTGTCTCCCAGGTGGCTTGTGGCAAACTTTAAATGAGACTTTTTATGGATATCTTTGAGAAATGGCTTTCTTCTTGCAACTCTTCCATAAAGGCCAGATTTGTGCAGTGTACGATTGTTGTCCTATGGACAGACTCTCCCACCTCAGTTGTAGATCTCTGCAGTTCATCCAGAGTGATCATGGGCCTCTTGGCTGCATCTCTGATAAGTCTTCTCCCTGTTTGAGATGAAAGTTTAGAGGGACGGCCGGTTTTGGTAGATTTGCAGTAGTCTGATACTCCTTCCTTTTCAATATGATCGCTTGCACAGTGCTCCTTGGGATGTTTAAAGTTTGGGAAATCTTTTTGTATCCAAATCCGGCTTTAAACTTCCCACAACAGTATCATGGACCTGCCTGGTGTGTTCCTTGGTCTTCATGATGCTCTCTGTGCTTTAAACAGAACCCTGAGACTATCACAGAGCAGGTGCATTTATACGGAGACTTACTTACACACAGGTGGATTATATTTATCATCATCAGTCATTTAGGACAATATTGGATCATTCAGAGATCCTCACTGAACTTCTGGAGTGAGTTTGCTGCACTGAAAGTAAAGGGGCCGAATAATATTGCACGCCCCACTTTTCAGTTTTTTATTTTTTACAAAAGTTTAAAATAACCAATAAATTTCGTTCCACTTCACAATTGTGTTCCACTTGTTGTTGATTCTTCACCAAAAAATAAAAATTTTATATCCTTATGTTTGAAGCCTGAAATGTGGCAAAAGGTTGAAAAGTTCAAGGGGGCCGAATTCTTTCGCAAGGCACTGTATCTCTTGACATTGTGATGTCTGTCTGGTAGAGACCCTATTTTGTGAATAACTGTGTCCTCACGTTATGCTTTGTATATTTCTTGTATTACATACAGTACTTTTTGGTTGTTCATTTACTTTTTTCAGATTGTTTTGTGTCACAAATTTTGTATATGTTAAATGGGAAAAAATGATTGTTAATAAATAAAGCCTAATAAAAAAAGAGCCCCAAAAAACAGTGGCCAAAATTTACCAATATTTAGACAAACTTTAATAGGCAATCAGAAAATGTACCAGATTTATTACATTGGCTGATGCTGGATGATAAATCTGCCATATCTATTAGGCTGCCTAGTCTACATTTATATCACTTTTTATTTGGCTTACATTAAGGCATAATTTTTTAACACTATTTTGGTGCATTTTTGTGATGGTCTATTTAAACCACGCCCCCTTTTTATGACAATCCATACCCACATTTCTAGCATGTCGAAAAATTTTAGCCCAAACTATATGCTTTTTTCCTGATATGCTGATGCATTGTTTTGGTGCAATGAGGATGCCACTGTTGCTCTCATCCTACCACTGAGCTATGCATTTCAGCCCCCAGTCCATCCATCCACCCCTCCCTCCCGACTACAATCAACATGTACACTGCCTGACCCTGTCAAACATAGCAGGAATCGGGAAGCAGGAATAAGATTTTTATTCATGTGAATCCCAGGAACTGTTCTGCTGACAGACTCACTTTATGTGAAGTCGTGTCTTGTGCCAACCTTATTATTGTTGTGCATCAGTTCTCTGGTTTAGAATGCTGATTTACAGTAATCTAATAATGAACTTAAAAAAAGAAACACGTTTAATATCTTACAGTATGCAAACTGTGATACATTTGTCTGGTCTTGTGACTACCTGATCTAAATTTATTCTGTCTCTTAGGCTGAAGCCCCACATGGCGCAAACGCTGTGGCAGAAATGCAGAGACAAAACCACAGCATTTTACAGTCACTGCAAATCCCACCCACACATTGCAGAAAAATACCCACAGTGGAAATGCCGCAATTTCCAAAACCTTAGCATTTTTGGAAATTGCAGCATGTCAATTATACCTACGGAAACATTGGTGGTTCCGTATAGGTATAATTGAAGCAGAAAGTTTGCAGAGGTAAACTCTGTGGACTTCCTGTGAAGAGAGCTGCGGGGGGAAAAAAAGTAATGAGTTTTCGCCGCGGCCTGCTATGCAGGGCCTTAGCCTTGACATCACTAGTAAATGTGGGCCATTATTAACAACTGAGGCATTAAGATATTGGAAGAAGGTTTGGGTAACATAAATAACTACTATATACAGACTGCTGTATATTCATTGGTCATGTTACTGAGCATGTGCTGCATCTGCTTGCATATAGAGTAGAATGGCAGCAGCATCTATCTCAGAAGTGTTCTGTCTCATAAATAATAACCCGAGTCATGGATCTATTCTGCAATAGTAGTGCTTAGGACACATGGATAATCTTGTAAAATTAGGATGAATAACTACAATTTTTTGCTTTGCAAGTATATTAAATATAATTTTGCCCTTTTTGAATATTGAATTTTTGCCCTTAATAATGCATTGTACATGATATTATCCCCACTTATCTTGCTGTTTGTGTTTAATGACCCATACAAATTGGTATTTCATTTGCAAAGTACATTTAACAGACTAGCAAGAAAATTGTTATTCATTTGTTGTGTAGATTGTGTAAGTGGATGGAATTGGCGGAATCTAATGAGGACGAATGGTGTGACTGCCCCATTCAAACTGTAATATTGTTTCATTTATTAATGTCTAATCACATTTTGCCCTGTCGCTTTTTACATATCACTAGTGCACTCCTTTTGCATCCCACAAGGAAATATGTAAGATATATAATTAAAGGGGAAAAGTGGAGAGCTGGACCCTCTTTTCTGTTGCCCTAGAAAGCAGATCACAGTATGGATACTGCATTAAATATAACATCAGACTAAAGTGTGCCATAATGATGCAGGACTATACATTTGGAGACTGTCTGAATACAGTCACATAATAAAGTGCAGACAATGTGGGAAACTTAATCTGGTCACATCAGTTTTCTGGTGCAAAAAGTAGCGCATTTTTGGCACTTGTCCATTTGCATAAAAAAAGCACACAATATAGCCTGTAAATAATTTTGTCACATCTGACACACACAATTGAGTTTTTGCCATGCTTTTCAAAGGGAGTCTGTCAGATTCAAAATACCTTCCAAGGAAATAATAATAGTGCAGCCTTTAAGAGAAGCAGATACATACCTTAGTAGCCACAAACCGATGAGGCAATTCAGAGATAATTATCTATTTATGGTTATGCCAATCACCATAAGAGTGCATCAAGGGCTTTTAGACAACTATAATGCAGACACATAGTGAAAATTTCATTTATAGCTAAAGGGGAAACATTGAGGATTGATTCCAGAAGAAAGTCAGGGCATTTGCTCCTGACTGGAAAATCAGGCCCATCCCAGATGCATCTGAATGCTCATTTGCATATTTATAATAAAGATGATTTTTTTTTTCTGCTCCTATTAAATGCCCCTACATGGCATAGTATAATTATTGATTCGAAAGGCATTTTGGATCTGATAGAATGCCTTTAAAGATACTTAATATAACCTCACAGACTCTTTAAGTAGGAGGGGTGTGGTTTATGTCAATCACTCTCAGCTAAAAGAGTTTTAACATTTGCTATAGTGTGTATTCTGAGACTCTGGAGCAGATGGAATAGTTTATACTGTACACTTCAGCTGCTGTATTGTAGGGGAGAATTTTTGTGCTACAGTAATGTGTATTTATACTATTCTGCCATAACTGCTGCAAAAAGTCTTTTAAAAGATGAATGAGGTGCATTATTTCAATCACTATTAACTGATATAAAGCAGTGACTGAGTATATTATAAAGGGGTTCAAAGGGGTAATAGCAGACAGGAAGGTTCAGGGGAATACGTCTCTGGAGTGGGAGGTAAGTACAGTAAAATGCTAGGATGTCTTTTCAATGTTGTGCTATACCATGGTCAAATCAAATTTTTGATCATTCTGATTATACTGGTATTATTAGTGAATATAGTGAGTAAATAGAAAATTGGGAATTATGAATTTTTGTATAAGAAAGAAAAACATATAGCAGCTGTCTTGTAGGTTTTTATGATTTGCTCTGTGAATATAAAATAAAGAATGGGCTAAGACTTGGTTAATGCACAATAAACAATTCAAATATAAATTTAAAACATATTGTTTATGTTTTATATTATTATGTTTATATGTTTAAAACATATTATTTAAATATAAAACATATTATAAAATGACAGTCAGTTTTTCAGAATATCTTATTGTGTGAAAATATGAGCAAATCAGATATATTATAGAATTAAATCAATAAACAATAATCCTTATATGTTCCTTTTAATACCCTGTAATGTGTGTTGCTATTAAGATAATGTTTAAGCCTAAAGAATTATATCTCTATAAATGTCAGTATTATAACCCGACCTTAAGTGTTAATTAATTTCCCATCGATATTTGGACTTTGCATATAACATTATGATAGCTTTATATTTTCAGTTTTATTAAACTAAGAGCTAATGAATATATATTGATGTTTATTTCCTAAACTATGCTCATCGCACAATTCTTTCACATTTGAATTTTTCTATTGTATGAGAGACAATGCTTTAAACCTTCCTTGACACACACAAAATATCCTCTTATTACAGTGAACACAAGATACTGGAGACTGTTAAGGCTATTTAGTGGGTTTACAGGTTGCAAATCCACTTGCAAGTCAACAACGAGATGGAAATTGAGAAAAGTAATTGAAACAGACAGTGATGGATTAAAGAATGGATAAGGTGTTTTACAGAGATAGAGGAGTAATCAATAGGTCACTCACAAAATAGACTGTTGCTTCATGTAAAAATACAATATATTTCTATTTGATATTCGTAACAGAGAGGCAAACTTTATGTCTTACATATTATTAAAAGTTCTTTCTAACACAGCTATTTATAAAGAGGGCTGCACCAACCATGAGGTACAGTAAGTTGAGTATTTTGCCTTAGATGGCAGGCTTTAGCATCTCTAGCGTGGCACTGCAAACGAACTCCATTCATGTAATCAGCTGTATGACAAGGCTCTTTAGGCTTCCTTAATACCACACACACACACACACACACACACACACACACACACACACACACACACACACACACACACACACACACCCTCTGTTTGGGCCTCCATGTGCTCCTCTTCACTCTCCCATAATTTGATCTATCAGACAGGACAGAGAAGGAGGAGGAAGGATGGATACATTGCACTAAAGAGGCTGAGAAGAAGTACTGCAGTGTGTTTACTGTAGACCTACTGTTTTTTTCTAGAATCTTCCTGTTCTGTTTGATAAAGGTCTATTTAGCTTGCAAAAATGGTGAGTGAATGTATATGTGTGTTTAATGTACTTGTATGTATGTGTGTAATCTATGTGAGTGATATATCTCTATCTATCTGTTTAGCAGCATCATTTCAATGCATCCCGCATCACTCCTGAGGTCCAATAACAGTGGCACGTGACACTGGAGGAGGAGGCCATAATATGCTGCAAGAGCCTGTGGGTGAAGCCAGATGACAGGAAAGAAAACCAGATGCCCAGGAGAAGTGAGGAAAGGTGAGTATGTGTATTTTTTTATTGTGACTAAACTTTTCACTATACTGTCAGAGCCCAGTAGCTCAGACTCTGTCCTCAGTGGTCTACAGCAGGACCAGTTTAGTCTCGATGCTCTTACTCCAGCACTTACTTGAGTCCTTTCTCTTCAGGACCAAGCTTTCTTGATGGTGAAAATCAACTGTTTTTCTGCTTTCTCTCTCCAGGGGCATACATGCCTCTCTTCTTCTGTTTCCCCTTGAACTCTATGGACCGATTAGTGAAGGTTGGTACTCTGCTCCTGCTCTGTCTGCAACAACCCCCTGTGCTCAGCGGTTATCTTATATACCCTCCTTCTATTCACATAATCTGCAGCTATAACTAGTCCAATACTACCATTCACAATAACACTTCAGACACACATACTGTACACAGATGTTAACTGTTTAGTTGTGGCTAAGCCATTCAGGTCCTTACAAAACACATAAGGGAGGTTTTTTTTTGTTTTGTTTTTTTTATAAAAAAAAATTATTGGCTTTGCATAACCAAGATACAATCATACAAGCATGATAAGAGAGGATACATAATAATGTGACAAAGTGGAGAACATTGCATATCATGTTGGTTATCCAGTAGTGTACATAATCCCTGCAAAGTCTTTTCTTATTTTCTGGGTTACGCTGACAGAGGTAAAAAGAAAAAATAATCCAAGTAATGTAATATAACAAAGTAAGACTTAAAAGTTTAAGTAAAAGAGGAATGGTTTGAAGGGGATAGAGTAATTTCAAGAAGTTAAAAATCTTCACCAAGTGGCACCGACCTAGGAAGGACTGCAGCAAGTGGTGCCAGCCCCTCAGTTCTATGATCATGTTATGAATCAGAGGAGGATAATTGAGGCCATACAGGGAGTTCAGCTCCCTCCCTATATATATCCCGAGATATTTGACATTGTGTGGTGAAACAGTAACCAAAGAGAACAGCTATGCTAAGCTGGGGGGGGGGTTCCTTTGAGCATGAGGGGTTCACTCTTGGATAGATTCATCCTATAGCCTGACACTGATCCAAACTGTTGGAGAAGGGTTATTAATTTCAGCAGTCTTTGGTAGGCTGAGACATGAACAAGAGTATGTCATCATCACCTCTGTGTTACCCACTCTGATACCCTCAAAAGCCTGTGGACAATCAAGGAAGCAACTGCCGCATTTGCATAAGACTGTAAAGCTGTTTTTTTTCCAAATCTACAAAAGTGCCATACATAACAAAGATATGTTGTTTATCACTGTTATGTGCTCTATAACACAGTAGTGACATTGAATATGCCTCAGGGATGTTGTAGACTCCCTTTTACCCCTTCTCACCGTAGTCATTTTTTGATTTTGGATTTTCGTTTTTTACTTACCATCTTCCAAAAGCCACAACTTTTTTATCTTCTAGTCACAGAGATGTATGAGGACTTAGTTTTTGCAGAACAAATTGCACTTCATAATGGTACCATTTAATATTCTATATGATGTCCTGGGAACCTGGGAAAAGTTCAGAATAGGGTGGAATTAGATTGTAATTGGTGCTACTTTCTTATGGGTTTTGCTTTGCAGGTCAACACGATTATGGGGATACCAAATTTATATAGTTTTGGTTATGTTTCCATATATGGGGCTGCATAAGGTGCCATTTTTGTCTGATGTTTTAAATACTTCTTATTCAAGTGTTTTTGGGAGGCAAAAAAAAATGCAGTTTGGCTCTTTTACCGCTATGGTGTTCACCTCATGAGAAAAATATTTTAGAAGTTTGTAGTTTGGGTGTGGGGGGAGGGGGGTTAGTTAATGTGTTTAGGTTTTACTTTGTTTATTTTTATTTGTGTTCTAGGGAAAGGGGTGTGACTTGAATTTTTAGTTATTTAAAAAAAAATTCATTTTTCTTTTTTACTTTTATTTTTAGACCCTCCAGGGAGCTTGAACCCCAGGGGTCTGTTTACTAGTTCAAAACACCACAATGCTAATGCATTATAGTATATTGGAAAATCCATTGAGTTCTAATATAGGCTATGTAGTACAGACTGTAATAGAACTGTGCTGAAGATAAGCTTGGGAGTCTCCAATAGGTTCTGGCTGTCTAGGCGACAGATCGCTGCCCCAAGATTTCCTCACAGGAAATCGTGAAGGGGCTTTTGTTAATACAGGGCAATATCCTGTTAGCTTTAGAGGCAGTAGACAATCATTGTATAGTATAATTTATCAATGATTTTACTTATCAATGATTACTCCAAAATCTCTCAACCAAATACTCACACAATAGTGATCCATTTAGGGTATAACTAGTATTTTTTGACCCAAAATGTATAATCTTACATTTATCAACATTAATCCTTGTCTGCAATTTTGCTTCCCATTTTACAAATTAATAGGGATTGGGTATTCTATATTTCATCTACATCACTACAGAGCTTTGTGTCATCTGAAAATGCAGAGAAAGTACTAAGTCCAATTTCTGCATAATTTATAAACAGGTTAAATAGAAATATTCCCTGTACAGGACCCTATGGGACTCCACTTTCAACATCAATTGCCTGTGAAGGACAGTGTCAAACGCTTTAGAAAAATCCATGCATATGTCATCTACTGGCCGCCAGGTTTCTGCTTACCATTTCCTAAATATTTGTGATTTTTAAATGAAATACAACATAAATAGATGCTACAATAAGTCAAATTGTTCATAGCCAGAATATATATTTAAGTAATAAATTCTGCTGCAAGAAACAGGATGTGAATGTATGTTTTTAGCAAGCTGCAGAAAGTAACTGCAGTGCAACACAAACTGCTGGGCAATTAGTTGCTAGGCAACTGCAGAAGAAGTAGAAGTTTGTACACCCTGTCCAGTTTGGAAGACTGAGTGCAGTAGTAAAGAAGGAGAAATATGTGATGAGGTTCTGCCTCATAACAGACAAATAGAAGATCAAGATACAGTAGATTTTAAGCAGCCTTTCAGAAGTGCTGTCCAATTTCTTAATGGATGCAGTCTGACAATTTTGAAAATGTAATAAAAATGGTGTATGTCATTCAGAAGATTAGACACAGTACAATACTGAAAATGAATTTGTATTTGCATTCATAACTAACAAAAGTATAACAATAACTTTAAATATTTAAATAACATTTTAATTTAAATTTATACTCTTGTGCCTTACACACACAAGGATAGACAGACAGTGAATTCCAATATTCTGCCTTCCTTGGGTCCAAGAATTATCACCGACATTTGCCCCAGTGCATCAGAAAGTTTTCATAGAATTGGGTCCTAAATGTATATATACTGTATATATTATGATTTAAAAGTGGACCTTTCACCACCACCCCTAGTTCAGCTGTTTGCATAATTTAATAGGTGATGATCCACTGATTTTGGCCAAGATAGAGTTTTTTTTTCTCTAGGCTCACCATTTCAGAGTAATGTCAGAGCAAGTCATGTTAGTTTTGGTGCTTCATCTACTATTTGAGCTCTGTACTGTCAGTTGGGTGTTGTCAGGCAGGAATGGCAAAGAAGGTGATACTGAGCTCTGACACTGTTCACCTCTGATATCTCTGATCTCTGAATCACACACCTTGCCTCGTCCTTATTGATAATGCTCGCCTGACAATACAGAAGCTAAGTAGCATATCGGGCACAAAAACCTGAATGGTATGGGCTAGAGAAATAAATTCCAACTGCACTGGAATCAGTGGAGTAAAATCTATTTACAGATGCTAAAAACTGAAGTTGGTGTTGGTAGTGAAAGGTCCTCTTCAAATGAAAAACACAAATGTATGTTCAAAAATACTAATCTGAATTCAGACTCTGTGCTTCAAGACAGGCTATATTTTCTTCCTAAAGACTGTAGCACTTACGGGAAAATTATCCCTTGAACATTTGAAGATTTTCTTGTAGTCTGGCAGTGTAGTTGTTCTTCTAAATACTTGTAAGGTGATGGACAATAAGCTTTAAATGGTCATAAATGTTTGAGACAATTAAGTCTCATTTAATAGAGCCTTTGATTTTTGACAAAAATGTAATGCATTTTATTTAAAATGTTGCTGTTTTCTGGTTGAAAAATCTCTCTAAAATTCCTGACATTAGGTGTCTCCCTTCTAACTAATTTGCTGTTCACTCCATGTTAATAGGAAAGGTCTGTTAATAGATACCATTAAAAAACAAGACAGCTTCACAGTGTGTGGAGGGGGATGGTCTGTTCTCTTTTCACATAGAGAGTGGAGAGGAGAGGGGCTGATTTCCCTGTGCACTGGCCTGAACTTTCTGCACACCTCACAGCTTACAATGTGAGAAAAGTTTATGTACTTGCATCAGCTTGTGTTATTGCTGATGGGATATTAACCCCTTAACGACCTTGGACGTACTATTACGTCCTGGGCGCTAGGTACTCGCGCACCAGGGCGTAATAATACGCCCGAGGCCGGCCGCCCGCTCACTATCTGAGTGGGCGGTATCGGAACCGGGTGTTAGCTGTATCTGACAGCTAACACCCTGCTCCATAACCCCCGGTCGGCCATAACTTCCGATCGGCGGTTTTAACCCCTTGGATGCCGCGGTCAAACATGACCGCGGCATCCAAGGGGTTCCGCCATCTTGCCGCCCCAAGAAAGAGTTAATAAAATTTATTTAATAAGTTGTAAGCACCTAAAAATGATGTCATTAAAAAATACATCTCACCCTGCAAACAACAAGCCCTCATATGGCTACATCACCAGAGAAATAAAGAAAATATAGCTCGTACAATGTGAAGACAAAAACCCCAAAAATCGCCAAATCATTAGAGCATAACTGGCTGCAGCAGGAAGGGAATGTATAAGCTGTGCGAGCAGATATCAGGGTACAAACCAGATTTAGAGCTTCCGAGGGACAATAAACCAGAAATGACCCCCAGAGTGACCTCCCCAATAATAGGAACTACTGGGGAAATAGTAGGGAATTTAGTGTACCCAATGTACTACGCACAGATTACATATTCATTCACTTTCCCCCATCCGCTGTACAGTCACGTCTGGGATACTAATGCTCGTTACACCCCTTGATAAATTCTTTGAGGGGTGCAGTTTTCAAAATGGGGTCATTCCCTAGGGGATTCCACTTTACTGGTACTATAGAGGCTCTGCAAACATGACATGGCATCCAGATCCCAAACATCTGAATCTGCGCTCCAAAAGCCACATAGCGCTCCTTCCCTTCTGTGCCCTGCTGTGTGCCCAAACCGCAGTTTATACCCACATGTATGACACTGGTGTACCCAGGATAAGGTACTTAATGTCATATATGGGTATAAACTCCTGTTTGGGCACAGCCGGCACAGAAGGGAAGGAGCGCTATTTGGTTTTTGGAGCACAGACTTGGACGGTTTGGTTTTTGGACGCCATTGCACTTTTGCAGAGCTGAAATGCCAGTATAGTGGAATCCCCTGACATGTCACCCCATTTTGGAAACTGCACCCCTGAAGGAATTTATCCAGGGGTACAGTGAGCATTTTTAACCCCCAAGTGTTGCTATAATTTATTATCCGTAAATGAATACGCAGCTGATGATGAAAGGTGAAAATGACAATTATTCCAGGAATACATCATTTCAGTGCGTAATATGTTATGCCAGGCTTGTATCAGAGATGAACGCTCCAAAAGTTGTTGTGCCCGGGATCCCCGCTCACCAGTTTTTGGAGTGTGTGTCTGTGCAGACATAAGCTGGGCACAACATATCGGGCACTGAAATGGCATATCTATAGAAAAATTTCATTTTTAACTTTTCATTATCAGCTGCACATTCATTTTTGGAAATTAAAAGAATGCAACACTTAAGGGTTAATAATGCTCGCTACCCCACTTGATAAATCCCTTGAAGGGTATAGTTTCCAAAATGGGGTGACATGTCTGCGGGTTCCACTTTACTGACAATTCATGGTCTCTGCAAAAGTGGCATGGTGTCCAAAAAGCAAACTGTGCTCTAAAAACCAAAATAGCGCTCTTTCCCTTCTGTGCCTGGCTGTGCCCAAACAGCAGTTTAAACCCACATATGGTATTGTTAAGTACGTTATCCTGGGTACACCAGTGTCATACGCGTGGGCATAAACTGTCATTTGGGCACACAGCAGGGCGCAAATGTGAAGGAGCGCTATGTGCTTTTGGAGCGCATATTTAGATTGTTGTTTTTTGGACGCCATGTCACATTTGCAGAGACCCTAAAATTGCCCCTACAAAATGGGGGTCACTTCTTGGGGAATTCCAATTTACTGGCACCTCCAGGGCTCTGCAAAAATATCATGGCGACCAGAAAGTCCCTCTAAATCTGTACTCCAAAAGCTAAAAAAAACCACAGTGCTCCTTCCCTTCTGAGCCCTGCTGCGTGCCCAAGCAGCAGTTTATACCCACATATATAATTTTTTTGTCCCTGGGATAGCCCACTTAATAGTTTTAGGAGTTCATGTCTCTGATGCCACAAAGTGGCCGCAACGTATTAGGCACTGAAATTGGATATTTCTTTAAAAACTTAAATTTTCACTTTGTACATTAATTTTTGGGAAGCATTTTTAGGCTCTAAATGATAATACCCCTTGATACATTCCTTGAGGGGTGTAGTTTCTAAAATGGGGTCACTTTTGAGAGGTTTCCATTATATTGGTACTTTAGGGGTTCTGCAAATGCGACATGGCATCCAAAAACTATTCCAGCAAAATCTGCCCTCCAAAAGCTAAATAGCGCTCTTTCCATTTTGAGCCCTGCCATTTACCCATGCAGCAGATTACAACCACATATGGGGCATTTCTGTGTTCAGGAGAAATTGTGTAACGAACTTTGGGGTGCTTTTTCTCCTTTGTCCTCTTGTGAAAATGAAAAATCTGGGGCTAAATTGACGGTTTATTGGAAAAAAAGTAATTTTTCATTTTAATGTCCCAATGTTAATAAAATCTGTGAAACAGCTGTGAGGTCAAAATGTTCACCATACCCCTAGATAAATTCTATAAGGGGTTTAGTTTCCAAAATGGGGTCACTTTTTGGGGGTTTGTATTATATTGGTACTTTAGGGGCTCTGCAAATCCGACATGGCATCCGAAAACTATTCTAGCAAAATCTGCCCTCCAAAAGCTAAATAGCGCTCTTTCCATTTTGAGCCCTGCCATTTACCCATGCAGCAGATTACAACCACATATGGGGCATTTCTGTGTTCAGGAGAAATTGTGTAACGAACTTTGGGGTGCTTTTTCTCCTTTGTCCTCTTGTGAAAATGAAGAATTTGGGGCTAAATTGACAGTTTATTGGAAAAAAAGTAATTTTTCATTTTAATGTCCCAATGTTAATAAAATCTGTGAAACAGCTGTAGGGTCAAAATGCTCACTATACCCCTTGATATGTTCTGTGAGGGGTGTAGTTTCCAAAATGGGGTCACTTTTAGGGGGTCTCCACTGTATTGGTACTTTGGGGGCTCTGCAAATGCGACATGGCACCTGAAAACTATTCCAGCAAAATCTGCTCTCCAAAAGCTAAATAGCGCTCTTTCCATTCTGAGCCCTGCCATGTACCCATACAGCAGATTACGACCACATATGGGGTATTGCTGTGTTTAGGAGCAATTATTTTGCAAACTGTGGGGTGCTTTTTCTCCTTTAACCCATTGTGAAAATGAAAACTTTGGGGATAAAGTGACATTTTAGTAATGTTTCATTTATACATCCCAGTGTTAGCAAAATCTGTGAAACGACTGTAAGGTCAAAATGCTCACTATACCCCTATATGAATTCTGTGAGGGGTGTAGTTTGCAAAATGGGGTCACTTTTTGGGGTTTTCCTTTGTATTGGTACTCTAGGGGCTTTGCAAATGAGACATGGCACCTGAAAACTATTCCAGCAAAATCTGCTTTTCAAACGCCCAGTGTCACTCCTCTTCCGTGCGCTGCATTCGCCCAAACATCAGTTTACACCCACTTGTGGGGTATTTCCATGCTCGGGAGAAATTGCATAACAAACTGTGAGATGCATTTTTTTCCTTTAACCCTTTGTGAATGTGTTAATTTTAGGGCTAAATTAAGGAATTAGTGGGAAAAAATTAAATGTCTAAATTTCACCTCCATATTGTTTTAATTCCAGTGAAATGCTTAAAGGGTTAACAAACTTCCAAGATATTATTTTGAATTATTTGAGGGGTGCAGTTTTGAAAATGGGGTGATTTATGGGGGTTTCTAATATATAGGCCATTATAATCCTCTTCAGAACTGAAGTGGTCCCTAAAAAATTAGTTTGGGAAATTTTCTTGTAAATCTGCAAAATCGCTGTTACACTTGTAAGCCTTCTAACATCCAAAATAAATTACAGGACGATTAAAAGATGATGCCGATATAAAGCAGAGATATGGTGGATAATATGTATTAATGTATTTGGGTGGTATGACTATCTATCTGAAAAGCAGAGCATTTCACATTTTGAAAATTGCGATTTTTTTCCAAATTTCCATCAAATTTCCTATTTTTTTATAAATAAATACAAAAATATTCATTAGTGTTTACCACTAACATGAAGTACAATGTGTGACGAAAAAACAGTCTCAAAATCACTTGTGTAAGTTAAGACGTCTCAAAGTTATTGCCATATAAAGTGACACATGTCAGTTTTGAAAAACGAGGCCTGGTCCTTAACACACTTTTGGGCTGGGTCCTTAAGGGGTTAATCATAGACAGTAAGCAGCTTTCCTGACTGTGCTTCTAGATTTCTCTTTTTCTATTTCAGGGATCGGTTTAAGTGCATAATGCCGTGTATGTGCAGTCCAGTGTCCCTGGATCTCGTATATTATGGTCACTTGGGCTTTTCTCTGCTATTTGCAGTTACTTCTGGCAGAATTGCATTTAAAAACAGTAGTAGTAGTAGTAATGGATAGAAGAGTGGTGACAGACTGCTCCTTATTGTTCACTTCTCGAGTCTGAGAAATGCGAAAATGTGCTGCATACATAATGGGGATATTATCAGCAGAAAAACTGATAGAACACCATATATGAAAGCTTATATAGCCAGAGAACAGACGGCTAAACAGCACCCTGCAGATATTTAAACTTTTCATGAAATCCTTTAAATCTAGCAATGAATGGACAATGGCAAATGACTAGTATAGCAGATTATTAGATGCTTATAGAGAAGTACAAACATATAATTATAAAAGTGAACAACCTCCAGGAAAGTAGCTCATATTTAAAATGCAAAATAAAATATACTACATAGGAGTCTCATACTACAGATGTAACTGATAGCTGTCTAATGAAGGTGTCACCTGTATCTAGATGAAGGACAAGGTAACTGTTGGGAGCCTGTTTGCTGTGTGTATGTATGTCTTTATGTAACCACTGCTCCCAACCTCCTAACACCTAGGTCAGAATGGCCTATATTGGGGGGGGGGGTGCAATTTGTTTGAACGACCAACCTACTTTTCTCCGCCAAATGATGTAACTATTCTCTCTGTGGGGGCGGTGTGGGGCATTGGGGGAAATGTGCAGGTTTCATCTTTATTTACAATGTCTAATTTTAGATGATAATGATCCTTTTTTATTAAAAAGTGAAACAATAGACTACATATACAATCCAATCAACTTTGCATTGCTGGTGGTGCCATAGTTTCAATAGTTAGCTAAATTGCTTCCTTTCTGGTGAGGAAAACATTTGGAACGTGTACAATACTTCAAAACACTTGCTGGTAACTTTGTCATTGAGTTAAAGATTTTGCAGTACTTTAATTTCTCCTGTTACCTTGGAAAAAGTTTTTTTCATTGCAGCAGATTTATATGACAAATTAGGAAGGATGTTGACAAGGTAATTTACTTTTCCCAGTAGGCATAATAAACAATGCTGTAAGCGGCTATTCTGTTATTGCAGTCATTGTGTACATGTGCTCCTTTCACACGTTGATCTTTGTACTTCTGATTTTTGCATTTAGAGAAGTGAATACAAAAAAAATTAACATTCTTTAAAGGGAGTCTATCATTCGCAAAACCACTTTTAAGCTAATGGCACGTTAGAATGGCCTTTAAAAAGGTCATTCTCCTCCTACCTTTCCTTGTTTTCTTCTCCCAGCTGATTCGAACATAATTTGTTTCTTCATGTATGTAAATGCGCACCACGGAGCACCCGGGGCGTTCCACCTCTTCTGCGAGCACCCACTTCGTCATCACTTTTCACCGCCCCTTCTTCCATTGCTATGACTCCCCTCTTGGTCTTCTCTGTATCTTCTTTCTTCTAAGTCCTCGTACGCAGTGCTGCTATACAGCACTGCTGGCGAGAACTGAGAAGAAAGAAGATCAAAAGGGGAGTCACCGCTTTTTAAAGGCCATTCCAATGTGCCATTAGCTTAAAAGTGTTTTTGGTAATTCTCCCTTTAACTTAAACAGCCACATGTGCATAAGAAGTTTGATTAGAGTATACAAACCTAAGGGATTAAGAGTGTATCTATCACTTAAAGGGATTTTTCCATCTCCCTGTCTCAGCAGCTTTGCCTGCTGTCTCTTCTTCTCACTTCAAGTATTCTTCAGCAAGCTGGTGGGAGGCGACTTTGACTTTTTGATGAACAGGACACTATGAAGTATCACAATAGATATAGACTTTGCCTTTACCATGAGAGATGATTATAAATACTAGAAATCTAATATACATGCAGATCAAATAATATGCACTGTAAATGTATATTACATTACACAGGTTTGTATAGGTTTGTGTTTACACAGAGAGATAACAGACACTCTCCGAGCCTTTATTAGCAAACTGCTGACCTGATTGTCCTGATCGCAGAGCTGTAAGAGCACTCAGCGCCCCCAGAGAGCAGAGACACATAGCTCCATCCTGTCTTATCAGATACAACCCGTGCACCATGGAAACACTGTGTAAACAATGGGAGGCACAATCTAACAAAAGTGTTAAAAAAAACAATTATACTCTTTGAAGACTCATCCCAGCTTAAAGACCCTATGGATAGGAAAGCAGATGGTCTTCTCATGAAAGCATGGGAATCCATTTCTGCTATAATTTTAACAAACATTGCTGCTACGTCTGTTGCGACGTCCCTGTCTTTGTGGTTAGACCTACTTGAAAACCTCTTAAAGGGGGATTCCCATAAACATAACCATATCTATATTTGTAGATAATTAAAAGTTAATCATTTTTGCAAATATATGTAGTTAAAAATTCTGCAAAGCTTTAAAGATTTCCTCTAACTATCTTAGTGTTGACAGTCTGTTGTCTTGATCGGTTGCCAATAGATACGACCACAAATGCAGAAACTTTACATGGTCTGGGACTTGTCAAAAACCCAGCCATGATTTTCTTATTGTAGCTGGGTTATCAGGCAGGGACACTACATGTATGAGAAGATATCCTGGCTACGATAAGGAAACCATTGCTGATTTTCTGACCTTAGAAAGATTCTGCATTCATGGTCGTATCCATTGGCAACTGATCAAGACAACAAGACTGTGACCACAAGATATTTAGAGAAATTCTTTAAAACTCTGCAAAATGTTTAATTACTTATATTTGCAAAAATGTTTAAGTTTTAATTATCTACAAATTTAAAGATGGTTATGTTCGTGGGAATACCCCTTTAAGGATGAAAATATCCAGGGAAGAAATAGAATCTCTCCCCTTATTAAAGATGGCCAGGAGGTTCTTAGCGGACGCATCCGCAGAAACCATAAGTGGCTGTGGTCTAAGTGGCGTTAAAAAGCAGAGTTGGTTGCATTGAGTGTGATTTGGTGGACGATTTGAATGATTGCACATTGAGTATAGCAACTTTGTTTGTGGTGTGCAGTTTGTGTTAGAACTACTGACACAATTTAAAACCCTTTTTATTTTTTTCCTTTGCTTTGCACCTAATTGAAGGAAGAGATTATTATGACCAGGTGCTTTAGATAGAAGCAAAGGACTCACCGAGTTTGCTCGCACTGGAGTTGCTTCACTAAATGGCTGTGGTCTAAACGGAGTTGAAGAGCAGCAGTGAACATACCTGTAAGTAACTTACTTTATTCAACTACTTCACTGTTTATTGTAATTTGGATAATTTCTAGCAAGATTGGACATTTACTTTAGTGCACAGTATGTTATATGTATGCACTACTGGAGCAAGAGTTCCAGGGTGAATATCTCTGTGGCAGATGTGAGCATGTTGCCCATCTGGAAGCTCGAATTAGATATCTGGAAGAGCAGAATGCAACACTGAGGGAGATTGAAAATATTACACAGTATGTTATATGTATGCACTACTGGAGCAAGAGTTCCAGGGTGAATATCTCTGTGGCAGATGTGAGCATGTTGCCCATCTGGAAGCTCGAATTAGATATCTGGAAGAGCAGAATGCAACACTGAGGGAGATTGAAAATATTGAGCGGAGCATGCTGCTCACTGAGGAAGCAGTCAGTGGGTTAAATATGGAGGTTGGAGAGCTGGAGGAACATCAGGAAGACCAGGCAAGATGCTGGCTTAATACAGAGAGAGAGGGTGGAAGGGGAGCCAAGAAAAGGAAGGCCACTCTTTTTCTGTTCATCCAAACAAAATTGCCAAGTTGGGTGAAGATGTGTGGATATCAGTGTCAGAAATGGCAGCCCTAGTGGATACTGCTCTCCCTAACAGTCAGGAGGACAGTCTAGCTAGTAGTGGGAGGGGGACGGTAGTGCAGGTAGGGCAAGGCAGTTAGTGACAGATAGAGATAATTTGGACCACCTCAACCGAATGCTTTGCTGTCTCCCTGGTGTCAGGGTTTGGCATGTAGTGGAATAGGTGGACTAATTGCTGGGAGTGACTGGGCAGGATCCAGCTGTCATGGTCCATGTAGGCACCAATGACAGAATAAATGGTAGGTGGAGGCTCCTTAATAATAATTTTAGAGAACTAGACTCCATGCTGAAGGGAAGGACCTCCAAGGTTGTATTCTCTGGTCTACTGCCTGTGCCATGAGCTACACAGGAAAGGCAGCGAGAGCTTAGGGAGTTAAAAGCATGGCTCAAGTCTTGGTGCAGGAAAGAAGGGTTTGGATTCCTAGAGCACTGGGATTACTTTTCACTGGGTACAAGATGTTTTCCACAGATAACTTGCATCTGAATGGAAGGGGGACTATTGTGCTTGGGGAGAGAATAATAGTGGGGGTGGCAGAGCATTTAAAATAGGAACCCGGGGGAGGGCCAGTTAGATATTGGCGTAGATAGGTCAGAGAGGAGACATCGCACCATGGTGGGCGAAAAGTGGATTGTGGTGGGGGAATTAGAATAGTTGATACGGATATCCATTTATTACAACCGAACAGTATAGACACATCTGGCTATAAAACTTCATTACATTTCTGGTAATGAAAACTTGGATGGCAGTTTAAGGTGTGTGTTTACAAATGCCAAAAGCCTAGCGAGCAAACTGTGGGAGCTTGAGGCCCTGGTACAGGAGGAAAACATTGAGATAGTTGGTTTGGCTGAGACGTGGCTAGATTCCTCACATGACTGGGCTGTAAACATTCCGAGTTTTACACACTTTCACAAAGACAGGGCTAAAAGGAAAGGAGGTAGAATGTGTATGTATGTCAGAAGCGGCATGAAAGTGAGTGTGAAAAAGGCAAATGTGGGTGAAAATGTGAAGAGTGAAGATTGTGAGGATGTGGAATCCTTGTGAGTGGTATTGACCACTGATAAAATACTTTTTGGTATAATCTATAGACCCCTCCAACATAACTGAGGAGTTAGAGGGTCCCATATCTTCTGGATATAGGCTGGGAGCAGCTATTGTCAAATAGTGATACAGAAGTTTAGGAGACATTTAAATCTACATTGAACAAGTATATAGCAAAATGCATACCCATAGGGAACAAGTATAAATGTCTTAAAATACCCCCTTCCCCCATGGCTTACAGCTCTGGTTAAAAGGGCAATAAACAATAGAAAAAGGTAATTACAGACCGGTGAGCTTAACATCCATTGTGGAGAAACTTTTTGAGGGGCTCTTAAGCAGCTATATACAGGAGTATGTGACTATATGTAATATTATAAGTGACTGGTAGCATGGTTTTACTATAAAGACAGAAGTTGTCAGACTATCCTAATTGGCGAGTTGAGTAGAAGTCTGGATAGTTGGGAGGATGTGGTTATAGTGTTTTTTGGACTTTTCAAAGGCATTTGACACTGTCCCTTATAGACGTTTAATAGGTAAAATCAGGTCCATTGGCTTGGAAAATATAATTTGTAATTGGATTGAAAACTAGTTGAAGGATCATATCCAGAGAGTTGCGGTCAATGACTGCAGCTCAGACTGATCCTCTGTTATAAGTGGTGTATCCCAGGGTTCAGTGCTGGGTCCGCTGTTATTTAACTTATTTATTAATGATATAGAAGATGGGATTAATAGCACTGTCTCTATTTTTGCAGATAACACTGAGCTATGACAGTACCTGTCTATAGAGGATGTATGTAGATTACAAGCAGACTTGGACAGACTGAGTGTTTGGGCATCCACATGGCAAATGAGGTTTAATGTGGATAAATGTAAAGTTATGCATCTGGGTAAAAATAATCCACATATGTCCTAGGGGGAGTAATGCTGGGAAAGTCACTGGTGAAGAAGGACCTGGGTGTACTTGTAGATCATAGGCTAAATAACAGCATGTAATGTCAGTCGGCTGCTTCTAAGGACAGCAGGATACTGTCTTGTATTAAAAGGGGTATGGACTCACAGGACAGGGATGTAATATTACCGCTTCATAAATCATTGGTACAGCCACATCTGGATTATGCAGTTCAGTTCTGGGTACCAGTACATAGAAAGTTGTCCTAGAGTTGGAAAAGGTTCAACAGAGGGCCACAAAACTTATAAGGGGCATTGAGGACCTCAGTTATGAGGAGAGACTAAAGGAGTTAAATCTGTTTACTCTGGAGAAAAGGCGTTTATGGGGAGAAATGATAAACCTGTATAAATATATAAATGGCCCATACAAGAAATATGGGGAAAAGCTGTTCCATGTAAAATCCCCTCAAAAGACAAGGGGACACTCTATCCTTCTGGAGAAAAAAAGGTTTAATCTTAAGAGCCAACAAGGCTTCTTCACTATAAGGACTGTGAATCTGTGGAATAGCAAACCCCAGGAGCTAGTCACAACTGACAACTTCAAAAAAGGATTAGATGCCTTTTTATAGCAAAATAGCATTGATGGTTATGGAAATGATAGAATGTCATGAAATTTCCCATCTCCTGGTCAAATTGATGGAGATATAGTATGTCTTTTTTCAACCAAACTATGTAACTATGTAATGGAGCACTTTCCAATGCCACCAGTAGAACCCTCTGGTTAAAGATGTTGTCAGGGGACATAGGATCAAAAAACAAGCCATGTACTATTCCCTTCTTAGGAGGCTTTGTATTCGGGTCGGTATTAGATAACCTCTTAGAAAATGCTTCTGACAAGAAGAGAAACTTCCCAGTAGAGAAATGAAAAAGATCTGTCTTTCATAAGGAGTGTCAGTCTTCTTCACCAAACTACAAAGGCAAAGGCTAAACTAATTGTTGGAGCTACCCCAAGGGTAACCTCAGCCCTAATAACTCATCCTCTATTAACAAATAATGACGCCAATGGAGATGGAGGGAGGCTGTTGAATTTATATCCAAAATGGCTAAAAATTACAGCTCCTGGGTCCTGCAGATTATCAAAGAGGAGTACAGGATAGAATTTATGAGTCTTTCTCCAGAAATATTCCAGATTATATTTGTCAAAACCAAACTTCTCCAACAGACCCTAATGCAGGATGTTCAGAAACTTCTGCATTTAAATGTCATATCAGAAGTTCTGCCAGATGAGACCTTCAAGGGTCACTATTTCAAACTGTTTCTAATAAAGAATCCGAATGGGACATTCAGAAGCATCATAAATCTAAAATTCCTGAACAGATGGATGAAATACAGGAAATTCAAGATGGAATCAATTCACTCTACAGTCCCACTCATAGACAAACATTCTGAAATGTGCTCCATCGATCAAAAGGACACATATTGCCACATCCCTATTAACCCAAAATACCATAGATACCTCAGGTTCGCAATCCATCCTACATTATCAGTTTTGCTGCCTTCCATTTGGGATCTCGTCGGCACCCAGAATTTTCACGCAGAAGTAGTATTACATCATGTTCTTCCTGTGAAAATTAAATATAACAGTCATTCCATATCTAGACAACTTCCTTCTGGTGGGAAAAAATCAGGAAATTCATTTGAACCATCACCATCAAATTCTTTCTCTCCTCCAGGACTTAGGCTGGGTTGTAAACTAGAAAAATCCTAACTTCTCCCCCAAAATCAGTTGGTTTGTTTTCCTAGGAGTACTTCAGGACTTCACATGTCAGTCCTCATTCCTCCCATTAGAGAAACAGGAAAAATTAATCCAGAAGATCCAAAATTTCTCCAAAAGGATTTGTCTTTTGAGGGAAGCAATAAGAATTTTAAAGTTGATGACTTCATGCATACAGTGCCTCCTATGGAGCCAATCAGACCCCTGCAACTTCAGACCAAAGAGTATAATGATCAGAGGCCCAAAGGAGGTGAGCGAACATAAAAATCAGTGTTACTTACCTTTATGGCGTGACTCCATGCTGTCTTCGGCCTCTGTAGTGATGTCTCTAAAAAGACCCCGGAGTATAATAATAGTTTGTGGGTGGTGTATCCCAAAAAGTATTTTGCGAATACTATAAAGGCCACGATGGGACATAATACTGTGTGGAGGGGCCAGTATTTTAACATTATACTGTGTGGAGGGTCCTCTATATGACATTATACTGTGTGGAGGGGTCACTATGGGGCATTATACTTTGAGGAGGGGCCGCTAAGGAATATTGTACTGTCTGCCGGCCACTTTGGGACATTATAGTGTGCGTAAATTAGGTGTTATACTGTGTGGAGGCCAGGAAAGGAGGTGCTATACCATGGGGGGGGGGTCCCAATTCAAACTCTCATTGCTCTGGTCATCAGTTAAGAGGATTCCATCTAAGAGTCCTATCAGACAACATGACAACTGTGTCATTTCTGAGACATCAAGATGGCAAAAGACATCCTCATGTAGTTATCTCCACTTTACAGAAGAGTAGGAAGAAGGTGACTTTAGGCGTTCTCTTCATGGTGTGGGACAAATTCCCCAGATCCCCTATGCCCCCATGTGGCTCAGATATTAGATTTCCTCCAAACAGTATTTAACAAAGGCCTTAGTCCCAAGTATATTAAAAGTATAGATTTCTGTAATTGGAGAAAAAGTGCATTTGCGTGACTTTCTTATGGGCTTCGTTTTTACAGTGTTTATTCTGCGGCAAAAATAACCTGTCACCTGTATTCTATGTTTCGGTATGATTCTGGGGATACCAAATTTATATAGTTTTATTTACATTTTAACCCCTTAACAAAAATTCTAAACTTTGCAAAAAAAAATTTGCACCCATAACTTTTTTATATTTCCGTGTACGGGGATGTATAGGGCGTCTTAGTTTGCGGGGCCAGGAGTTACTTTTTAGTTATACAATTTTGGGGAATGTCTATTGCTTTGATCACTTTTTATTAAAATTTTTTATCAGAGGTAAAACAGTGTTTGGCAATTTTGATTTTTTTTTCCCGCTACAGCGTTCACCATATGAGAAAAATATTTTTATAGGTTGTAGACCGGGCGTTTTTGGACACAAGGATACCTAATGTGTATGTGTTTCACAGTATTTAGGTACTTTTATATGTGTTCTAGAGAAAGGGGGGTGATTTAAATTTTTTATATATTTTTTTAAATATATATATATTTTTTTTTTATTGCATTTTTTAGACCCCCTAAGGGTCTTGAATCCCAGGGGGTCTGATCACTAATGCAATGCATTACAATGCTAATGCATTGCAATGCATTGCAAAATATCAGCATTTGTATGGCAGGCTGCATAAAGCTCCTGGCTGCCATGCCAACTGGATGCCAGCCCCGGATCTCGCTCTGGGTGTCGGCATTCTACTGCAAAATGGTGGCACCCAAGCAACGCCGGCAAAATGAGGCCTCGGTCAGCTTTGACCGAGGTGCTGGGGGGCTTAATGCTCATGATGAGTACGGGCACTGATTCCAGGCATAAGCCCTGGGTTGCTGCTGTATATCCATCATACTGTTACGGCTGATGTCGGGAAGGGGTTAAGAGATTTATTTTTTTTTTAAATTTAGATTTTTATTGAGAGAAAATTTTTGTAATACATAACAGGGAAAGAAATAATACATAGGGATAATAAGGCATCAACAGTATCCATATACATATTGTTGTAGTGGTAACACAATTTGGAGGGAGCAAGGGAAAAAGGGAAACAGAAATCAACATCATACTGCTCAGTAAGTTATCTAGAAAAAGGGTTTATAATATACACATCACCACACTACTAAAGCCGTGGAGCAATAGAATATCATGTATGGAAAGAGGGGTCTGGCCTTCTGCAAAGAGGGACTCCCCCACAGCCGACATAATCAGACCAAAGGGCCCACTTCAGGCGAAAGGCAGTATACCTATGGCTTCTACATGCCAACATCTTCTCTAGTGTATAGGCCAAGTTGACGTGCTGTATTAGTTCCGACAACGTCAAACAGGGTGCATTCTTCCACTGGTGTGCTATCATAGCTCTGGCCGCTAATATAATCTGGCCCAGAACTACTGCCATATCGCCTGGAAAAGACTCAGTATCCAGGAAGCAGAGCGCCAGGCCTGGAGATAACGGGACATTCATGCCTGCCAGACCGGACATCAACTGGAAGACGGCACTCCAGAAAGCGAGCACAGGGGGACAGTCCCACCACATATGTATAAGTGTACCTCTTGCACCACAACCTCTCCAACACAAATCTGAGCACAAAGGGTCTATGTGTGCTAGCTGAGTGGGGGTCCTGTACCATCGAAGAGATATCTTGCATGCCGTCTCCCAGTGGGCTGCGCCCCTCGATACGCGCTTAACAAACCCGAACGCTTCATACCACTCCTGGAGAGAGATGCTTCTAGCAAGCTCAATCTCCCAGCGTATCAGACAGAGAGGTTTAACCTGCTCTGAGGGGGTGGAGAGGAGTTTATAGAAAGCTGAGGAACCACCCTTAATAGGGGCCGATGTCTGCCAAATCCGGAGGGCCAGTCTAGGAAACACGGGGTCTGAGACATTGTGGGGATGAAGGAGATGTCTTATCTGCAGATATTTATAGAAATCCCGCTGTGGGATTTGAAATTCCTCCATCAATGCAGTGAACGATTTCAATTGGGCCCCCCCGAATAACTGCTCGACTCTCTGGAGGCCAGCGTCTGACCAACGCTTCAAGCTCAGACCGGGCAGGAATGAGGCCAGGTAACGTAATGGCAGGTCCGTCAAAGAAATTAATTCTGCCACCGGGGTGAATGAGGTCAGAAAGCGCCATGCCCAGACAGATGCCTTTATACTTAGTAGGGGAATTAGAGTGTTGTAAGGGCAGAATGATTTGGGACGCAAGAGGGAAATCAATGGGAGGCTCATAGAGGACTCCTCAACCTCCAACCAACGGTATCCGGTGACTCCCCCCCACCAGACCCTCAACTGCTCCAAAACAGTTGCAGCATAGTATCTCTTAACATCTGGGACACCTGCTCCCCCTCTAGCCCAGGGTCTAGTCATAACCCGCATGCGTATCCTTGATCTCTTCCCCTCCCAAATGAAATCCGAAATGAGCTTTTGTAGTTTTGTCAGGTAGGAGTTGGGGAGGGGGATAACCACAGTGCGGAACAAATAAAGTATGATGGGGAGCACCATCATCTTCACTATGGCAATCCTACTAGCCCAGGACAACATGGGTTTAGAGTAACCGGCCAGGAGGGAGGACACCCTGGACAGCAACGGTACATAGTTTAAGGAGAAGAGATTAGAGCTTGGGGTCGTCAAGGAGATTCCCAGATACGTAATGCTATCTCCCCCCCACCTGAACGGGAATTGGGCATTCAGCTCCCTTTTTAGAGACGGGGAAATACCAATTGGGAGCAACTGGTTAATCTTATAATAAGAGACTTTACTAAAGGTCTGCAAGGTATCTGTAGTAGCTCGCAAGGATGACATAGGGTTGGCCAAGGAGAGGATCACATCATCAGCGTATAGGCCAATTTTGTGCTGATGTTTCCCAATTGAAATACCTGTGATATTAACGTTAAGTCTAATGGCCTCAGCCAACGGCTCCATCACTAATGCAAATATGATAGGAGAGAGAGGGCAGCCTTGGCGGGTCCCATTGCTGATCTGAAAGGGGTCGGACAAAAACCCCGAGGATAGAATCCGAGCGGACGGGCAGGAGTAAAGAGCCAGGGTGGCCTTTTTAAAGAAAGATCCCATGCCAAACTTATCCAGTATTCGATCTAGGTAGCCCCAGTGGACCCTGTCAAAGGCCTTTTCTGCATCGAGAGCTAATAAAAGGGATGGTCCTCTATTACGTTCTGCGCTCTGAATTAAGTTAATAAACCTGCTGGTGCCATCCGGGGCCTGTCTACCCATAACAAATCCCACCTGGTCTGGCCCGATTAGCCGGGGCAGGATACGTACCAGACGCTCCGCCAGCACCTTCGCATACAACTTAACATCCACATTCAGTAAAGAAATAGGCCTAAAATTTGCTGGACTAGTAGGGGGCTTGCCTGGTTTGGGGAGGGTAACCACAGTTGCGGCTAACATCTCCTCTGGGAATCTCTGATCCTCCGCAGCTCTCATAAACACTCCCAATAAATGGGGCGACAAAATATCCCTGTATTTTTTATAATAGATACCAGAAAAACCATCAGGACCCGGGGATTTTAATGGCTTCAAGGATGCAACAGCCTTATAGATCTCCGATAGAGATATAGGAGCAGCCAGTAACTGGCGCTGTTCCTCCGAGATGCGGGGAAGAGAGACAGATTCTAGAAATTTATCGATGTCCGTCAGTGAGGGTTGATGTACCTCGGTATCCTCTTTTAAATTATATAGAGATTTATAGTAGGCCCTGAACTGTTCAGCTATAAGGCGGGGATCTGTAATTTTGTCCCCCTGAGCATTAAAAAGATACTCAATACGTGATCTGGGTTGGGCTTGTTTGATTTTCTTTGCCAGGAAAGCACTAGCTCTGTTGTTATGGATATAGGCCTGGCACTGAAATCTCTTAAAGGCAAGGTCCTGTTGATGAGCCATCAGACCTTGCAATTGTAATTGGTATTGTCTAATCTCGTTTGAAAGAGATGGAGTAGGGCAAAGCTTATTCGCTGCCGACAGCCCAGCTATTTTTTGAAGCAAAGCATCAATATCCTTAGAGCGTTGCTTCTTGGCCCTAGAACAAGCTTGGATAATCACCCCGCGCATAAATGCCTTATGGGCGTTCCACAGGATATAGGGGTCTGAGGCCGTAGGCGCATTGAGTTCAAAAAATTCTTGTAGCGCATTGAGGAGCTGAGCACCATGAGAGGGATGATCAAGGATATATTCGTTTAGACGCCATTGGGAAGGCAGGGCTGTGGCAAACTGCTCGCGGAGGACCAGAGACACCGGGGCATGATCCGACCACGTAATCAGACCAA